>JAZHEH010003097.1:15072526-16415658 GCA_036589455.1 Ateles fusciceps
TTAATATGTCTGAAGAGAAATTGAAACTTTAGCCTGAAGCCCGAGGTCTCAGCCTTGGCACTGTTGACATTTTTGGCCATATAATGCTGTGTGTTATATATGAGTGGCTGTCCTGTGTGTTGTTATGATGGTCAGCAACATTTCTAGCCTCTACCAACTAGATGACACATTCTAGTACACACGTACCCACTTGCAACAACTAAAAATGTCTTCAAATATCGCCAAATGTTCCCCCAGGAAAGCAAAATTGCCCCGATCGAGAGTTACTGACCTAAGCCATAATGCATGTTTCTTCCTTACTACAAACATTTGTCTTTGAGTCAGTAGAACTTTTCAGCTAGTGCTGAAAACACTAGCTGAGCAGCACTGCTGTTCACAGTAGCCAAGATTTGGATGCAGTCTAAGTCTCCATCAACAGATGACTGAATAAAGAAAATGTGGTCCATATACACAATGGAATACTATTTAGCCATAAAAAAGAATGAGAGCTTGTCATTTTCAACAATATGGATGGAACTGGGGGCTGTTATGTTAAGTGAAGTAAGCCAGGCACAGAAACACAAACATAACAAGTTCTTACTTATTTGTGGGAGATAAAAATCAAAGCAATTGAACACGTGGAGATAGAGAGTAGAAGGATGGTTACAAGAAGGTGGAGAGGATAGTGGGAGAAGGTGGTTAATGAGTACAAAAAAAAAATAGAAATGAATAAGACCTAGGATAGCATAATAGGGTGATCATAGTTAAATAATTGTACATTTTAAAATAACTAAAAGTATAATTGGATTTATTTAATAAAAAGAATAAATACTTGAGGGGATTGATAACTCATTTTCCTTGATGTGATTATTGTATGTTGCATGCCTGTATCAAAATATCTCATGTACCCCACCTATATACCTAAGCAACCAAAAATTTAGAAAATTTGCTTTGGAGAAGTGAGGATTCTAATTATTAAAATTAAAATTCTGTGGTGCAATGAATTAATATTAAACTTCAGTTTTTTTATTTAGTTAAATAAACATTTATGATAAAGCTCCCAAGAATAAAAGACAACATTGTGGAATTGCAGAAAATGAGGAAGATATAAGCATTTAGTCTTCTAGAGAAGATGAACACAGAAGAACCAAGTTAGTTTATCAGAGGGTAAGATTGGTGGTATGATAGGGGAGTTCACGTGAGGAAGTGAGGAAATATAACTGGTGAATGAGGCAATATGAACATGAATCTTTGTGTTTACTGATTTCCTGAGCACAAGAACATGTATCAGGAATATTTGCAGGTCAAAAAATGCCATCCACTAATATTAATGAAGCTGGTAGGAGTCTAGGATATGGCTTCAGAAGATTGATATCAAATTCATTTTTCTCTTAAAATTACAATAAAAGGAAACTGTCTCTAAAAGTACAGTAATACCTGTCTTCCTTTCCATCCATTCATCTGTCCATTTCTCTATGCCTCCTCCAAAAAGCAGTTGAACTGATATTTTTTGAAGCAAAGCGGATCATGTCACTCCTGTGACTATGTTTTCATTGGCTTCCCATTGCTCTTAAACTGAAAATCAAACTCCCTCTCTTCCATGACCTATAAAATGCTGCAGTGACCTGTCCCCTCTTACCTCTCTGGCCCCAGGTCATCTCGCTCTCCCCCTTGTTTGCTGTCCTCTAGCTACTCTGCCTAACACCCCTCCACTAACCAAATCTTAGGATCTTTGCTTGTGCACCTGCAATCCGGATCCCTCTTCTCCTGGCTCCTGCCCCTTTTACTGCTGGCATCTTCTCATGTTTCACATCAAAGCTCCAGTGTCATTTCCCTCAACCTTTCTTCACATCCTCCTTTATACTTCAAAGCGCTCCTTGAGAGTAGGAATCCTTATCTGTTTTGCTCACTGATGTATCCCTGAACAGGCATAAGAAATACTGCATGCTCAGTCCATAGATTTCAAATGAGTAAACCGATGACAGATACTTTTCTTGAGTATCTGTCACCTACGCTGGATTATAAGCGTAAAGGACAGCAGTATGTCCATTTTGCTCACCATTGTGTAACCAATGCCAGAATCAGTGCCCAGTCCAATGAAGATGATACAAAAATAATTTTTGAAGATGGAAATAAATGATTTCACATATAAAATGATTTATAACATGTATTTCAGGTAAAAATAAAAAGCAAAATGAGAATAACAGTAAAAACTTATGATCCCAACATTAGGCTGCCAATAGATAATGGAAGGAAAAGTAAAAATTACAGCTTGAAGGTTAAATACAGTTTTAAATATCTATTCAATTTGGATTTATTATGGAAAAAATTCCCTAAAATAGTTTAAGCCAGATTCTAAAATGTACTTCCCCTCTCCTATAGAATTGTGACTGATATTTTTTTATTATTATTCCTTATGATTCTGTCGCTTAAGGGGTGGTTAAACATTGTTAATGGGTTGTACTCTGTTAGTGTCAATGAGGAGTTACCAAGCCTTAAAGACTGCATGAGAGACCGGTATTCACATTGCACTGTTTTACCAGTCTAAAGCGATTCTCAAAAATGGCCACCAGATGGCGATGTCTGGAAGGAGCATTCCACACCAACAATTTTTTTCTTCACCACTTGATGGCATCTCTCTTGTTTTCAAAAACTCCTGACCCATTCATCTTAATTCTTTTCGTGTTCGTAGTCAGCATTGCTGTGTGTTCTGCAGTTCTGTCCTGTCTCATAGACTCCCACTACGATACTAGTCATGTGTAGGGTGTAGTAAAGAGAAGGCCTTTGGGACATTCCTTTGGAAAATATTCATTGTGGACATTTTTAAATTCTGATTGTTTTAATTGCATTTTGCAGCAGAAGAAATTTTTTTCCTTTTTATATTTAAAAGAAATAGAAAGCTGTGTAGGCTTCTTTAAATTTGTGAGAAATTTTTACATATATATATCTCAAGGGACAAAAAAATACTGGTTAGCGTGTTTGTGTGTGTGTGTGTGTGTGTGTGTGTGTGTGTCTGTGTGTGTGTGTGTGTGATGTTCTTAAGGCTTGATGATTAGCTTGCAGTAGTGTTATGTTGCTGAAATATATTATGATTCCAAATAGGAACCTTTAAGCTGTACTCTTTGTAGTAAAATACACACTATTTATACATCCTTTGCTTATGTAACCGCCTTTGATTTTTAAAAATATTTATGATAAAAATATACAATCACATCAAAGATCCAATGTAGAGTTTGGTTTTATAGTGTTTGCTGATAAGTGAACATTTCTGAATAATACATTTTTCTTAAGGACTGGTAATTTTTCTTTTGAATTTATAACTAAATTCTCATTAACTTATTTGTTTTGGCCTTATGGTGAAGTCTTGGTTGGCATTTTAGAAAACAAAGTTTTGGGTGACCGTACTTAGAGGGGTTACTTGCAGAGCATTTTAAAGATCCTCCAATTTGAGTTTTGCTATTAACAGTCTGCAGATGAAATGAACAAGTTTTTTTCAAGTGCTATTTTTAGGTCAGGGAGTATATTCCACATGAAACATTTTTTTCATTGCCTGCTCTTTGGAAGCAAATCATAGAAATCTTAAAGCTCATTAGAGATTTATCTAATTTGAAATAAAACTGTTTTTCTCTTCTTCCTTCATGAAGATTTTGATCTGTATATCCTTAAGTGGCTTATCTTTATACTTTGAACTATAAGGCTCACTTCTTTCAAAACCCCTGCTTCCACAAAATACACAACTTTGATTTATGATCCTGATGCTCAGGGAGGCCGACAATCATAGGTAGTTATGTACATGTGTAACAATAGTTGGACATACGCTATAACACTTACACCAGGGGCTCTGTTAAGAGTGTCTTGGCTGACTGGGAAAATCAAGCAGGCAATAAGTTTAAGTTGTGAATAGCTGGAAAAGGGGACTTTATCTCTCCCCGGGCTCTGGCCCCCTTAAATCAGTTAAGATAGGATCTGCAACAAGTAACAAACCTCAACAAAATTAAAACACTAGTAAAATGTGTTCTCTCGCATAAAAAGGACTGAGGTATGATGGTTTCAAGTTGGTTAATGTAGAGCCTAAAATATATCCTTTCTATCTTCCCTTCTGTCATCCCCATTCTGTTAGCTTTGTCCCCTGATGTGTTCCTTCATGCTCACCAGATGACTGTATGTTTCTAGGAGTCACATTCAACTATCAGAATGTCCAGAGGAAGAAGAAACCACCTAACCATACTCAGAGGCCCTGCAGCCAACTCCCTTGGGCCTCATTGTCAGAGCTGGTTGAACAATCCTTTCTAAACCAATCCATGGTGAAGCAACTCGACTTCTATGATTGCTTAGACTATTCAGTTTACTAAGTCACATACTGGAAGGGAGAATTTTCCGAAAGAAAACATGCAAGAGGGTGAATGGGTTTCACATTGACAACCAGTAATTTTTGGTGCCTTACCTTTCTCTCAAATTATTGGAGGTTTGGGAGAGCTTGTACAAGTTCAGTAATCAGAAGAGAGTGAGATGTACTTAAAATCTCAATCCTTTCAATGTTTTTGGATTGAAGACCCTTAGGAGGACAGCTTGTCACCTTTTACCATTGTGCTATCAGCCTAGAAAGCTTGTTTTTTTGTTTTTTTGTTTTTGTCTCCTCAAATATTTCACTGTTAAACCTACTTTAAGGCCTTCACTTTAGCTAGTAAAATAGATCATTTGTTATAAAATAAAAATGTAAGGCTCCTTGTTTTAAACCCTATTTCATGATTGTTGGATCTCATATTTCTGTCAGGGGTGGTAGTTCTAGACCATCGCCAATGGCTAAGCAGCAGAAAGCAATCTGTTCTTGTATTCCAGTATCCCATTGCCCACGGGAGCTCTTCCCTCACTCTGAGCTGATTACCTAGTATCACTGAGGAAATAAAAGTTCAGCTCATACAAATTTCATCAGCTAATCTTCTCTTAAACATCTCTGAGTTCCTCCTCCTTCCCCTCCTGGTGAGGATGGAATACCTCTTCTCCCTTCCAATGCAATTCCTCCATGGTGTTTGATTCCTTCCTCTACTGACTGCTTGAGCTTTTTCATTCAGTTTCTTCTCCCAAGTCACCTAGGCTAGGCACTTTGTACTTATTTTTGACCCTTTCCTTTACGCTGCATGCATTTAATGAGTTGCCAATTCCTATCGATTCATGTTCTTGTTACTATTTTTTTAGACAGAGTCTCACTCTGTCACCTAGGCTGGAGTGCAGTGGCTCGACCTCAGCTCACTGCCACCTCCTCCTCCCAGGTTCAAGTGATTCTCCCGCCTCGGTCTCCTGAGTAGCTGGGATTACAGGCATGTGCCACCACGCCTGGCTAATTTTTGTATTTTTAGTAGAGACGGGATTGTGCCATGTTGGCCAGGCTGTCAGGTGGCTCACGCCTGTAATCCCAGCACACTGGGAGGCTGAGGGAGGCAGATGACCTGAGGTCAGGAGTTTGAGACCCTCTCAGTTATCTTACCCATCTCCACTGCCACTGTTGTCCTTTGCTAAAGTAATTTTAGACTTTTGGAGCTCAGCAGACTCTGTTCCCCTGAGTCTAGCACTTCAACAGTCTGGCATTTGAAATCGTTTTCATTTTGCTAGTTTTTAGCTTTATTAAATATTCTGAGATGTAACCTTTTGGTAATCTATATTTGCTTTATAGTACACTAGAATTACGTGTGCACAGAGAACCTGAAGAGGCTAAACTGGTAGTAACTAACTACTAAGTACAGAGAAAGCAATGATTAAAGTGTCTTTTTAACTAAATCTCCCCGATATTAGGGTAGATAAATTAGAACTGTGTAGATTTTCAGAGGCCAATTATGAGATGGCAAAGTAAATCCTATTATTATTCACACCCTGGAAGTAGGTTGATAAAATTGTAGGCGAATGTCAGTTAATTTTGTGAAACCAGTTATTTGTATAAATGGCTATTAAAGAGGGCCAGTTCAATTCTGGGTACTGTTTGTTATAGACATTGCTTTTCTTTTCTTTTTCCTTTTAGTTAAAAATCTCAATTAGTCTGTTTTATATTATGACCAGAACTGAAGGGCCTGCTGAAACATCTGATTTGCCGGAACCATGTGATAAAATGTGTGAAGGGGAAGTAATTTTATGGTTTGTGTACAATGGTCTGTTGACGGTTCTCTTGTTTTCATTGATTTTGTCCATTCACATATCTAAAATGTGATCTGTCTTATTTTGAGACTTGGCATACCTGCCTTTTCTTTTCTAATTGTTTTCTAAAGAACAAATACTTAAAAAAAATTTTTAAATCACTTAAAAAGCCCTGGAGATGAACATGAAACATTCTTGTGAAACTGTGATCTTGTTAGGACTAGTTCTTCATTGAGTTGCTTTTGCACCCATTATTAGATCACATAAAGGAAATGTTAGACGACCAAATAAGGAGTCAAATTGCACAGTACTCCACTTCCCAAACCCCCATCCAAGTCCCGTTATGTGACCTTAAAAGTCGTCAAACATTTAAAATCCCAATCCTACTCCAATTCCTCCTTTCTTAATTGTGAGCCTGGGTTTTGCTTCACTGACAAAATAAAAAAGCCATTCTCCATTAACTTCATCAGATATCCTTAGTTTTCTTCTCTTTGATAAATCTCTCTTCTGTTCCTCCCCCTCTTGGGGCCACCTGAGTTCTCCTCTTTCCCATTGTTAACTACAAACCCTGTGTCTTTTGTTATCTGCATTCAAATCATGACATATTTAAATCATGGTCGGCCCTTTCTGAAGTCCCTTATCAAGTGGGCTTGTCTGTATCAAGTCATCACTGTTCATTCAACTTCAACTTCTCCATAGTTCTTCTCTTCATTTCTTTCATTTCTACCACTACTGCCCTGGTTAAAGACTATCCCACTTTCACATCTTTCTTACTACTAATTTAGTCTTTGAATTCTCTCAGCTATGTTCTTAAAACAATTGTAATTAGATTACTTCTTGCTTCGAGAACATGCATTCATTCATTGTGATACACACTATGTACATATATATATATAGTGTGTATATATGTGTGTGTGTGTATATATATATATATACACTCTATATATAACTATATTTGTATATATATAGGGTGTGTATATATATAACTATATATATAACTATAGCTATATATAACTATATAACAACTATATATATACACAGTGTGTGTGTATATATATATATAGTGTGTGTGTGTATATATATACACACGTATATATACACTATATATATACACACACACACACACACACATTTCTGGTTGCGGGCGTGAGTGGAGTCTTGCTTCTCACCCAGGCTGGAGTGCACTGGCATGATATGGGCTCACTGCAACTTCTGCCACCTGGGTTCAAGCGATTCTACTATCTCAGCCTCCTGAGTAGCTGGGATTGCAGGCCCATATTGCCATGCCTGGATGATTTTTGTATATTTAGTATAGATGGGGCTTCTCCATGTTGGTCAGGCTGGTCTTAAACTCCTGACTTTAGGTGATCTACCCCCCTTGGCCTCCTGAAATGCTGGAATTACAGGTGTGAGCCACCATGCCCGGCCTCTTCATTGTATTTATACTCCTCCTTGATCCAACACAAAATCACCTTTCCAAATGCTTCTCCTAGAATGATCTTTGATCCAGCCATCTTGGACTTGCTAATGCTGTGCCATGCAGTGAAATTGCCATGATTGTCCTGTTGCCACTTATGTTCTTAGCAACCCCGAATGTTCTACCCACCAGTCTGTGCTGTTAAAGGCTATTCATCTTTCAAGTTCCATTTTGAATACCATCTGGATTCTGGCAACTCTCTTCTCTTAATCCATTATTAAGAATTAACCAAATCATTCTCTGTACTACGAAACTAAATTCCATATAGTGCTATCAAATCACTTCACTTATCCTGCTTTTTACTGTATCTAGTGGTTTATTTGCATTTTTCCCATTAGATGGTATACCCTTCCCACTTCCCTGCCCCAATCACCAGCAAAGTGCTTTACTCATACCAGGAACTCAGTAACATTTGCTGGAAAGAAATTGCCTGTTATCCAAATAGTCTGGCTTATGTTTGAATGGCTCTTAATAATTTTATGAAATTTGTAATAAAAGGTAAAGTACAGTATATAGCTTTCTAGTGTCCAATATACTGGTTGGTTGAAAATGGAGTTTTGATGTGTTTAGATATAGATTCTTTACCCCTCAAGGCAGCATGACAGTTTTGATGACTTAGAGTTTTCCCAAATATGCATTACAAATACTATCATGTTTTGTGTTTCCCCTGTTGTGAAGAAGGTTGGCAGAGTGGCAGAATATGAGCACTGTAATCAGAATGGCTGCATTAGAAATCTGACTCTGCCACTCACTGATTTGAGACTTAAATTATTGAGGCTCAGAGTGTGGAGTCTTAGTTTTATTTTTAGACTCAGGTCAAAGAGGCCCCTGCTCCCGACCCCATGCTTTAGAAATTCTACTCTGGTCTGCCTCTGACCACCTCTGTGCTTACAGATGAGGAATTCATGCGGCTCAGGGAATGTGTTTACCTGTGGCCTGTATCTCCCGTTTTAGGACAAGCCCTGGATTCCTGGGACCTCCTGCCTAAATGACCTTTTTCCCACTTCTAGTATCTTCACAGGCCTCTTTCCTCAGCTTGCCTTCCTATGGGTGGGCCACAGGCACAAACCGTTGTCTTGAGATGGCTGTTTGAGGTGATGTGCTTGAGCTAAGATATGTGAACTTGAGATCCACACCCTGTGCACCTGATGTCCCCTGCAGTGTGGGACACAGTGAGGAATTCAAGAACTCAAAATCAAACATGATCTTACATGTTTCCATGGAGGTACATTTGACAAGATAAGGGTAAATTCCGTATTTCAGAGTACTCATTTTATGTGACAGCCTATTGACTTGGTTTATAACTTTTGAATATTTAAACTTAAGATGTGTGCATTTCCATTTGTCTTCTTCCCTAGGCCCTGCATATGTTATTAATGGATTTTTCTCTTACAGATTGACAGTAAGACAGTAGGTTAGTTAGGCTAATGTGATTACAGCATATTGGTGTTTAGTAAGTGATCAGTGAATATAAGGTCTTGTTAATAATAATAATTCTTCCATTTATTTTGTTTAAAATATATTTATTGAGTACTTACAATATATAAGCATGATTTTATGGAAAAAGACAGATAAGATTCCAGTTGTCATAAAGGTTACATTTCAGAGAGACAGACAGTAAAGACTTAAAGAAAATGAGAAGTTGCAAGTAATACCAAAGGCAATACAAAAAAATGAAATGGGCCAATCATGGTGGCTCACACCTGTAATCCCAGCACTTTGGGAGGCTGAGGCTGGTGGATTAAGAGGTCAGGAGATAGAGACCATCCTGGCTAACATGGTGAAACCTCATCTCTACTTAAAAATACAAAAGTTAGCCAGGCATAGTGGCACACAACTGTAGTCCCAGCTACTTGGGAGGCTGAGGCAGGAGAATCGCTTGAACCTGGGAGTCGAAGGTTGCGGTGAGCCGAGATTGTGCCACTGCACTCCAGCCTGGGTGACAGAGTAAAACTCTGTCTTAAAAAAAAAAAACGTCAGACCCTGAACAGGGCAGCACTATGCAGAGTCAGGAAGACACTATTCCAGGAGATCACAGCTAAACAGTGGAGATGACAGCAGATGGAAGGAGCCTCCGTACGAAGGCAGGTAGTAAGAAAAGCAGGTACAAGCCGGGCGCTGTGGCTCATGCCTGTAATTCCAGCACTTTGGGAGGCCCAGGTGGGCGGATCACCTGAGGTCAGGGGTTCAAGACCAAAAACTCACTTGAAACTCCATCTCTACAAAAAATACAAAAATTAGCTGGGGTGGTGGTGGGCGCCTGTAATTCAAACTTCTTGGGAGGCTGAGACAGGAGAATCACTTGAACCTGGGAGGCAGAAGTTGCAGTGAGCACTCCAGCCTGGGTAACAGAGCAAGACTCAATCTCAAAAAAAAAAAAAAAAAAAAAAAAAAAGGCAGGTGCAAAGGCTCTGGGACACAGATGAGCTAAGTGGCACTTGGGGCAGTGATGGCCAATGTACAGGAGTCAGTGATTCCAGTGTACCCCAGCTACACTGGTTTGGTATTAAATCAGGTAAACAGGGCAAAATGACTTGCATTTAACTGGGTAAGCAGGATGCATTTTACTTTGAGGCAATGGGGAGTCCTTGGAAGGTTGTAAGCAGGGGAGTGATATGATCTAATTCACACTTTCACAAGCTCAATTTGGTTAAAATATGGAGAGTGGTTGATGAAAGGTGATGAAGGCAATCATGGATGATAAAAGGGCAAGCATAAAAGTAGGAAGAAGAGTGAAAAGACTCTGACTAAAAGCCCAGGCGAGAAGTGGTTGTGGCAATGATGATAGTAATGGTGGTAATAATGGGAGTAGTAGTAATAATATTGATAAAAATAACGTCAATATTTATATCAGGAATAATAGCCATAATAGTGATAGTAGTAAATAGACATCTTTCTTTGCCAACTTCTAATTGAATACTATAGAATCCAGTTTTTAGGTAGCCAGCTTGCATTTTTGCATCAAAATCTAAATTCTTCCATTGGCATTTTATTCTGTTAACAAAAGTCAAGCCTAAATAAACAGACGATTGTTTTCACCATTTAATCCGGTAATGACTGACTTTTCAGGGTAATGCTATGTAGTTATACAGAGTGTTCTGCTGTGGGATATCAGACATGTCCTCAGTTAACTATTTTATGGACTCTGCCCATTATAGATCATGCCATCATCTGCCAGTGAAGAAACAGCATTTGTGCAGTTAGTGACCTAAGCTGGGGGGTACTTCAATTTCTTGTCCGTGTCATAAACATACATTGTGTATAGCCTGGTACTTTTCCTACTGAAGAGCAATGGAAGTTTATGGCTAAAATACTGCTTTACATACCTATCTGCTACAAAAATATTATTTAAAGGTATTGAGAGGCAGTGATTTCCCAAGTTGACCCATATGCAAATAAGTGATGTTTTTGTTTTAATATCTCCTTCCAAAAGCAATAATGTATCTGAATCATTCTGATTCTTGGTGCCCAGTGGCGCAATGAGCATTGCTGCTGGATATCAGATGAAATGAATGTCCCAAATAAAGTCACATGAGCTAAATATTGCCTAGGAATATTTAGAAGCAATATTAATTTGCACAAAGTCCACATTAGTTCGTCTCTTAGACCTTTCATTATAAAATGGATCTGCATATATCACTTAGTGTATTTCTATGATTTTTTTGCAAGATGAGTTTAGATTTTCTAGTATGACAGATTAGTAAGCTTATAAAACATTAATATATTACATAATAGAATTCCCATGTATTCTGTAAAAAATATTATATGGTTGTAGATTTCAACGAATAATTTTTAAAACAATTGAACCAATTGAATTTTTTGGCTAGATTGAGTTAAGAAATGCCAGGACCATAGGGAAAGGAGCTACGAAGCACATAAGCCAGAAAAGCTCCGGCAGCTGTGCCAGTCTTTACCACCAGAGAAGATTTTAAATTTAGAGGTGTGAAACAGGAAAACTGGTGAGTGTGCGATTACCTGAGGTTCAAGGTCTATTTGAAGGATCTTGCACTTAGACGAACTACTAGGTTTGTGCTATTAGCTTTAAATCCTACAAAGAAGTGATCATTTTAAGTTATTTTTCTTTACTTGCGTTTCTGTTGGAAGCCAACTAAATGAGCATTTTCAGCGCTTTTCTTTCTTTCTTTTTTTTTTATATTTGGAACAAAAAGAATGGTTTTTAAAGGGACATAATGTTCATAAGAGTTGTAATGATTGACTAATAATATAAAGCCCAATCTACATAGTAGGAAATTTTCAACATAAAAAATTTGGTATCCTACTATGAGCCAAAAGAGTTCAATTAAAATTTTATCCCTGGCATGACCTAGATACTACTCTATGAATTCTTTTTAGCAGACTAATCCTAGGATGGGTAGACTGCAGACTCTTCTGTTTTCTTTTGTTTTGGTTTTCTCCCTGAATATTGCTATTCTTCTCTCTCATAGTCTCTCTCCCTGAATCTAGCTCACCACTAAAAATGTTTTTATGAAAGTCTTAAAACAATTTTTTTAAAATTGCTATCTTTGTTCCAATAAGAAAAGATATATTTGTTGCCATTTTAAATGATTCTGGCTGTTTGATACAAACATTTAAAGTTGTATTGACACTTTCATGAACTATGTGTATCAGAGTTAATACAGACTTGAATAAAACATGGCAAACTAATGAGCAAACTATGTGGTAATAATAATGTTTCCTGTTGCTAATAGTCATGGCTAAAGTTACAATACATTTATTCTTTCACTCACTCAAGACAATACTTGTTTATTGCTTAATCTAGTAAATGGAACACAGAGATAAAAAGATGAACACGGCATAGTTCTTAACCTCCAGGAACTTGAAATCTAGCTATTCTGTCTTCTAATGTTCATTTTGAAGATTATCACAATAACTTAATATTTCCCTAACATTTCCCTAACAGAATCAAAATAATTATTCAATGTTAAAATAAAAAAAAGTTGTAATTTACAAAATACACTTAAAGAATCTGGCACAGGTGCAAAAAAGTGGTACATATAAATCTCATCTGGTTTCAGAGGAAAAGAAACTACATTTATGTAATAAATTTTAAGATGCATTAAATTATCCCTCTCAGCTATATTTAGATGCCATAAGGTTTCTTTAGTTAATTCTTGAAAAAGAATGAAACATTTCAAGCGAATAAGTTCTTAGGTAGCAAATGTTGTGAATAAATTCCATAGGCTGCCCTAATTAATTCCATTTTCTAATGAACTTTTTTTTTTTTCCAACAAAGACCTAAACAGGCAAAGCAATCTTTGAAAATTACAATTCATGACACTCTAGGGTAGTGATATAAATTAATTTCGATGCCCAGCTTTTATATTTAGTACACTAATCCCAAAGTGTACCAAATTTTGGTATAAGTACTTTGATACATTTAAGTGGAATCAATAAATTTCATGAAGGCATCTTTTCCCCCATCCCTATTTAATTTCTCGTTTTTAGGAGATAAAAGAAAGCTCATTAACAAATTACTCATTCTAAGAAGTGCATATTGTAGTACTCTTCTAAGGAATAAATGCTGTATTACATTTTCTATTGAGTTATGTTCTGAGTTTACATTGCATGAAACAGGCAAATATTTTTTGTAACTAGGGTACTCTTTTGACTCATGACTTTTGAGGCAAAAAGGTGGGCTTTGTTTTCAATTTCTGCTAATACTTTTAGTGAATTTTATTATTTTCAAAATATTCTTTAATGATTTTAAGAAATCATCAGATCAATAAGGTATATTTTCAATAGAATTTTGAACTATAGTGAATGCAATTTGATATTTTTAAGAATTCAGAAGTGCCCTAAAATATTTAAATTGCAGGAACTATGTGTTTTGAGGTGTTTATCTGGGAGAAACTTTTCAAAACACACCAAAAATTGTAGTAGTAAACTTGTTCTTCTATTTTGGTTTGGGAAGTTATATCACTAAAAATGTATTAATGGTGCTAAATTTCACTGCGTGAAATGTTAAATGTTCCACGTTGAATTTGTGGTGCCAGAGTTTTAAAATGCTGGTTTTCTTCTTCTTGAAGGGAAGGTGATCTCAAGAACAAGATGCATTTGGTGTGACACAGTCATGTGCACCTTTGGAATATTCCAGTGTGAGATTTGTATTTTGGGGACAGCAGGTAGAGTTGGAAGAGTACTGTCTCAAGAGTATTAATACCTCTTAGGACAAGGGTTGGTGATTTTCAAAAGTATTATCCAAAACTAACATTAGTACTTTTGAGGTGTACTAGGGAGAGAGAAAGCCCAAATACCTCCCACAGGTGAAGGGTAGATGAATTTTTGTATGATACGATTTAAATAGCACCAAGTAGATCCCCCTTATCCTTAAATGTATTCCGAAGTTTTCTTAACAAACTTCACCTGAATGCTTAAAGTTCTATCAGTTACAAATGCATTACAATGATAAGACCCTGTTAACAAGTAAATGGGCTTTGAAGGATAAAGATGCATCATATCAAATTTTATATTGATAATGTTTAATCATAAACACTTCAGAAAGAGGGTTTCCTTAGTCAGTAGATATTGATGGGGAAAAAAAATTTCACTTTGGAGCAGTAGGTACTTGAGAAAAACTGAAGCCTGAGAGATAAGGAAGAGGGCTGGCCAAAAGTAACTGAGGGCTCCATAACATCAAATAGGGGGGGCACCGTAGCCTGCTCCTTTCCCTATGGGAAAATTGATAAATTATCTGACATCAATGTGTGTATCCCTTGGAGTAGGCAGATAGAGTTATAATTTCACCTGAGTTACAGAATGATGTGTAGAGATGGAAACCAGACTTTACCTTTGAAAAATCAGGCATCACCTTTGACAGGCATTATTCATGATCTATGTGAGATGGAATAAAAGTAGATTTACTGAGAAGAAAATGGATGTCCTAATAATTTAATGATACTGCTGCTTTTTTCACAGAAAAAATTTCTACATTCTAGAAATGCAGAAAAGATGTGACTTTGATTTTTAAAAAAAGTGGAATTTCAGCCAATTCTTTATTGTAGTGAACAATCAGAAGTTTGACAAATACACCCTATACTCTCTGCCATAGTTTGAATGTGTCCTCTCCAAAATTCAGGTGTTGGCATTGCAATAGTAGTAAAAGATGATGCCTTTAAGAGGGAATGAGGGCTATGAGGGAATCTTCCTAACTAATAGGATTAAGGCCCTTATAAAAGAGGCTTCAGGCTTCACACAGCATTTAGCTAGCTCCTCCTTCTGCCTTCTGTCATGTAAGGAAGCAGCAAGAAGGCCCTCATGAGACCCAATGCCAGTGCCTTGACATCCCAGCCTCCAAAACTTACATTCTTCATAAATTTCCCAGTTCAGGTATTCTGTTATAGCAGCACAAAACAGACTGAGACACTCTCTAAGGAGGGATATGAAGGTGAAAAATCTGCCAAGCACTTTTTAGGAGTGTTTTGATCTTTCTGCTTGGGAGAGTAATATTTATATTGAAAATTATGTCAAACCTTTAAAAAAATTAAATCTTGTCAGGAGTACTCAGGACTTAAATAAAATTTATTTTCTGGACCATCTAATAAATACAAGTGGAAAATGTGGGCTTTCTGCTGCTATCCACACCCTTTTTACCCCCAGCCACTTTGTAGGAAAATAAAGCAGTTTTCTGAAATAATGTACGTGGATAAAGAAAGGCTACGTACAATTCCAAGAAGGGAATATTTCTGGAGGATATCATGTAGGAAGATGTTGAGATCACATTGGTCATACTTTAGAACTGTGTTTATACTGTCATCTTCTTCAGAAAAAAAAGCAAAAAATGTTTAAGATCATATTAAGTCTCTGAATTGATCAAGATTTTGAATTAAGTATCAAAACAACACAGCTTAATTATACCTATATCTTGTGCATATTAGCATAAAACTATTTCAATATATACCTGCTTTTATTTTAGCAGATAGTTTTCTTTTTCTTTCTTTCTTTCTCCTTCCTTCCTTCCTTCCCTCCCTCCCTCCCTCCCTCCCTCCCTCCCTCCCTCCCTCCCTCCTTTCCTTCCTTCCTTCCTTCCTTCCTTCCTTCCTTCCTTCCTTCCTTCCTTTCTTCCTTCCTTCCTTCCATCCATCCTTCCTTCCTTCCTTCCTTCCTTCCTTCCTTCCTTCCTTCCTTCCTTCCTTCTGCAGTCTTGCTTTATTGCTCAGGCTGGAGTACAGTGGTGTAATCTTGGCTCACTGCAATCTTCATCTCTTGGATTCAAGCAATTCTCCTGCCTCAGCCTCCTGAGTGGCTGGAATTACAAGTGCAGGCCACCAGGCCTGGCTAATATTTGTATTTTTAGCAGACATGGGGTTTCACCATGTTGGCCAGGGTGGTCTAGAATTCCTGACCTCAGTGTATCCACCCACCTCAGCCTCCCAATGTGCTGGGATTACAGGCATGAGCCACCAAGCCTGGCTTGTTTTATTTTTCATATACCTGCATATGTGTCCTGAATATGAATAGGTTTAAAAGCATATGCCTACAATTATCTTAGCAGATATATTCATTGAAGGGAGTGATGCATAATTTCTTTCAGTTTGGACAATAAACAGAGGTGTATCTTATGACCTTTTACTACTGAAGTATGATCATTCATCTTCAGAGGAGTCTATGGAGGTTTGCGGAACAGCAGTTGAATAGGTATGCATAGTTAAGTACCTTTCTTTCTATTCCTATTAAGTGAAATAAGACTATTTACTTACCGTTGCTTTTCCTAAACTTTTCCTGCTGCTGCTTTTTATTTCCTTCTACAAATGTGGGGCAGGTAGAGGGTGGTGTGGGGAGAGAAGAGTGAAGAAGAGGGAAGAGGAAGAGGAGATATAAATCATAGGATTTTAGAATTAAAAGAAAGAGTATAGAGTATAGATTGAAAGTCACACCTTGATATTTTGATAAGAAAACTGATGTCCAGAGAATTTAAATGACTTATCACAATCCATACATGGGGAAAGTTGTGAATCTAACACTAGAAATCGGGAGCTCTAAATTTCAGCCAAAAGGCATTTCCACAACGCACAATAGACCACACATTTAAGAATGGAGACAGTTAATTTTTGTATCCCCAAAAGCGTTTTCTGTAAGTTATGCCTGTTAACTTATTACATGGCATCAGTAGATCATAGAAAGTTGTGGAGCTACTTAAACTTTTGTTACCACCATAGAAACAAATTATTCTACAGGCCCACAATTTGCCTTTCAGGTAAGAAACTAATGTACAACAAATAAAGGAAGTTATGAAACATTTTGTAAGCTTCATCCTAGGTTTATGTAGTATCTCATTAGAATAAAGAATTGTTTTCTACCATCATGGATAGCTTGGGATAATACATAGGCAGTATGCATCTACAGATAAACCCTTTGCAAGTCTAGAAACTTGAG
Organism: Ateles fusciceps; assembly: GCA_036589455.1. Lineage (NCBI taxonomy): Eukaryota > Metazoa > Chordata > Mammalia > Primates > Atelidae > Ateles > Ateles fusciceps. The sequence continues at coordinate 15,089,502 of JAZHEH010003097.1, forward strand.
TTTTTCAATATTGAGAATTTCTGGGAAACATCCAGATTGGCACCCATTTGTGTGTTTGACTTTGCAACATTGCAGATGTAATATCTGAGTCTCAGAGTCCCACATCTAAAGAAAACAAACACTTCCTGCCAATTTCCAATTTAATTAAAGCAATTTACTGAAATTACATCACCAAAGCAAAAAATGTATCCTACGTTGATCAGAATCTCTGTAAGAAGAATATCATAAAACATAGACACCACCTTTATTCATCTTTATCTGTTCCATCTGTCAGACTGCCCAAAGTAACCTAAATGATGTAGTCATTTGTTCATTTATTCAACAAATAAATACGTTGATCACCCACTATGTGCTAGGCACTGGGTATACATAGCGAACAGGATAAAGCTTCCATGATCATGGGCCTCCTGGTCTGGTGTGGGAGACAGACAATAAAGCATGAACAACACAGAATACAGTTTTGAATAGTGACATGTTCAATGCTGACAAATCAGAGAACATCTGGGGAGGCTGAGAAAGATTGTAATAGAGTGTGTGGTCAAGGAAGGTCTGTCTGCAGAGGAACCATTTATGGAGCAGAGTCCTGAATAGGTGAGGGGAGCCAGCTGCAATGTAGCAGAAGAACAATGCAAAGAGAGAAAAGCATGAGCAAAGGCCCTGCAGGGCGCCAGGCCTAGGGGGTTAGAGGGGCAGCAAAGAGGCTGGAATGGAGCCAGCAGGTGGAGTGGCACGGAAGTAGGTTGGGGCTGTCGTCAGGAGCTGGATCACAGAAGGAGAACTGCCGTTCATGAGAAGGAATTTGAGGTTAGTTCTTACCTTCTCAGAACTTGCCCTTTGAAGCCTATGTAGGTAGATAAGAAGTAGTTATTTGCACACTAGTTGTTAAAAGGTACATGGAATTCTTGAGTAAGCAGCACAGATATTTTCTTTTATAACACCAAGAACAAAGAACACCTGTAGTGAAGAAGGTGGTGGATAACAGGATTTGTGGCTAAATTGTACATACTCTTCCAAATTTTCATGTTGAAGTCCTAACCTTCAGTACCTCAGAATGTAACTGTATTAGGAGTTAGGGTTTTTAAAGAGGTAATTAAGTTAAAATGAAGACATTAAGGTGGGTATAACTGGTGTTCTTTTTTTGTTTTTGAGATGGAGTCTCGCTCTGTTGTCACCCAGGCTGGACTGCAGTGATGCAATCTTGGCTCACTGCAACCTCTATCTCCCAGGTTCAGGTAATTCCCTTCCCTCAGTCTCCTGAGTAGCTGGGATTACCGGTGCATGCCACCATGCCTGGCTAATTTTTTTGGTACTTTTAGGAGACAGGGTTACACTATGTTGTCCAGACTGGTCTTGAACTTCTGATCTCAGGCAATCTGCCTGCCTCTGCCTCCCAAAGTGCTGGGATTACAGGCCTGAGCCACTGCGCCTGGCCATAACTGGTGTTCTTATAAGAAAAAGAGATAAGGACACAGACACACACAGTGGAAAGACCTTGTGAAGACACAAAGACCATTTGTGAGTCAAGGAGAGAGGTTTCTGAAGAAACCAAGGCTGCCAGCACCTTGATTTCACACTTCTAGCCTCCAGTATTGTGAGGAAAAAGTTTCTGTTGTTGAAATCCAATCTGCAGTAGTTTGTTACGGCAGCACTAGCATGCTAATACATATGGGGCATCAGAATTTCACAGTTGTGGTTGTCAGCTCCTAAGAAGGCCTCCAACGATCCCTGCCACCTTGTAGACCCACCCTTGTGTGATTCCCATACTGAATTGAGCTGATCTGTGTAACCAAAAGAAAATGGTAGTGACTTCCAGGGCTGAGACATGTGATACTTCTGTCTAGATTTCTATTGGATCACTTGCTCTGGAGAAACCAAATGCCATGTTGTAAGGACATGAATGCAGCTCTATATAGAGGGTTGAATGACAAGGAACTGAGATCTCCTGACAGTCAGGCAGGTGAGTGAGTAAGTGGAGGAGTAGGCACTGTTCCTCTGCTGATATCGTGACTGCAACCTCATTAGAGATCACAGGCCGGAACCACACAGCCAGACTGCTCCCAAATTCCTGGCCCATAGGGATTGTTAAATAATAAATGTATATTGTTGTAAACTACTAAGTCTGGGGATAATGTGTTACCTAGAAATAGATAAGTAATATAACAATTAAGAAAGGTCCCTCAGCAAAATAGCTGCAGTCCTTCTGATGAATCTGAAAGTAGGTCAACAGGATTTTATTCAGTCTGATTAAAGGAAAGACTTTTGAGCTTCACTGCAGAGAGAAATCTCAAGCCTGGAATGACATTTTAAAGACTTAACTGAATTTCTGGCTATTGGGGCTTTGAAAATTTGGCTTCTTGCAAGCTCTAGAAGTCTTTCTAATGCTAATAATAACACCTACAATTTATTTAACTATGATTTCAAACACATTTTCACATCAGTGTTCTCTTTTTAATGTAGAAGATGGCAATTTTTCCTGCAGTTTCCCAGAATTTGCATACTTATTTTTCTAAAATTATCAAGACTGTTCCCACAGAATGATGCATAAGATAATGTTTTTTTGTTTTTATGGCATGGATGATGCCTTTGCAAAGTAAAATAAGATTTTCTCACATCCTAATATGACTTTTAAGTTTACATATACTACTTATACCAAGAATTGAGCGATTGAAGATATCTGTATATAATTAAAGCAAATATTGAGTGGAATATAAATATTTGGTGCTGAAACTTTACCCTAATTATTGAATTGTAATTTGGAGACAAGTGATTATTATGGTTTTAAAAATAATGAAGCATGGAGTCTTTAACACAAAACTGTGATTCTCCTTTTTAATTTTAAAGGAGGGAAAAATGATTCATTTTATTTGAAAAGCACATTATTTCTTATCCTTACTGGATTTATTAGTGCAATTGTCTTATGTGATCTTAGGATAGTGTTTTATTTTTGGACAGTAAGGCAGGACATTAAAATGAAGACCCTAGTTTGCCTTTTCTAGCTACATATGGCCCTTTCAAATGTAACACCCTAGCGGAAGTCTGGGGCTTGAAGCAGGTCCCTCATGGATGAGGGCTGATGACAGAGCAGGTATAAAGCTGTTCATAAAAGAAAGGTGATCTCTGGATTACCCCATTGTGATAATGGGACTGGAGTGTTAACTCATCATAGCACCAGTGCAGAAGGTAGCAGGGTGTATGGAGAAGAGATACAGACTTAAGTGTGGATCAGGAAGGGAGAAAGATACAACTTAAAGAATGAATACCAGCTGGGCGTGGTGGTTCACACCTATAATCTCAGCACTTTGGGAGGCTGAGGCGGGCAGATCACATGGTTCAGAGTTCAAGACCAGCCTGGCCAATATGGTGAAACCCCACCTCTACTAAAAATTAGCTGGTGTCGTGGCATGTGCCTGTAGTCCCAGCTACTCAGGAGGCTGAGGCAGGAGAACTGCTTGAACCCAGGAGGCAGAAGTTGCAGTGGCCGAGATTGCACCACTGCACTTCAGCCTGGGTGACAGAGCAAGACTCTGTCTTAAAAAAAAAAAAAAAAAAGAAGTTGAAAAAAGAAAAAGAATGAACACATTGACACCGAATTCAATTTATAAGTGCATTAGAGTATCCATCAGGGAGTGAACAGGGCAAGGAAAATGAACACACAATTCTTATAGTGAATAGATTGGAAGCTGGATGGTAGACCGTTGATAGCATGTGTCTTGGAATCATATAGGCTTCAGTTTAATTTCTGGTTCTATAATTTACTTATTAATAGTGTGGCCTGGTCAGATTGTTAAGATGGTGTGATAAGGTTCCTAGCATGGACCAGACTAACTTGAAGTAGGTACAAACAGTACTTGTCGCAACTCATTGCTAGATTGGAAGCTCAGATGCCCTGTAGCTGCTATATCCTTTTTCTTCTTAGTACCTGCCCATTTGATATCAACATCTTCATGAAATTCTGCTCTCTAAAGCTAGCCTTCATTTTTAATTTGTAAAAGATTTTAGCTTATAACTAGCAGGCATCTTGAAAGTCTCTGTAGAAACATAAGGTCTTTGGAGTACTTTGAGTTCATCTCCTCAAAGGGACTGCTATGAATATGACATTTAAATAACCCAATTTTAAAATCTTTTATTCAAGTAGAAATGTGTTTGTTTTTGGTTTGTTTTTGACTTTTAGGTTCAGGGGTTTTCATGTGCAGGTTTATTACATGGGTAAATTACATGTCACTGAGGTTTGGTGTACAAATGATCCCATCACCCGGGTAGTGAGCATAGTACCTAATAGCTAGTTTTCCAACCCAAACCCCCTTCTCATCCTCCGCACCCCAGTAGTCCCCAGTGTCTATTGTTGCCATGTTTATGTCCATGTTTACCCAGTGTTTATCTCCTGCTTATAAGTGAGAACATGCAGTATTTGGTTTTCTGTTGCTATGTTAATTCACTTAGGATAATGACCTCCAGCTGTATCCATGTTGCTGCAAAGGGGAAACATTTGTATGTATCATGTACGTGCAACAGTTTTCATATTGCTGCTGTAACAAATGGCCACCAATTCTGTGGCTCAAGAAAAGCACAGATTTGTCCTCTTACAATTCTGGAGGTCAAAAGTCTTTAAGTGAATTAGCAGGGCTGCATTTCTTTGAAGGCTCCATGGAAGAACTCAGGTACTTTCATATTCTAGCTTTAAGAGGTCACCGGTATTCTTGGTGTGGTTCCATATTCAAAAACAGTGATGTAGCATCCTCCAGAGTCTCCTCTCTCTCTCTCTCTCTCTCTCTCTCTCTCTCTCTCTCTCTCTCTCTCTCTCTCTCTCTTTCCCTCACCCTTTGCTTCCATTGTCTCAGATTCTCTTCTCGCTTATAAGGAAGTCCTTATAAGAGTCTCATGATTAAATTGGGCCACCCAGATAGCCAGCATAATCTCCCCCATCTCAAGATTCTTAATTTGCAGACAACCGTAAAATCCCTTTTTCTGTTTAAGTTAATATACAAGCTGTGAGGATTTGGATATGGCTATCTTTGAGGGGATCATAATTCAGCCTACATCAGTGTGTATATTGTATATCAAAGTAGCTTGACATATTCCATAGGAGAACACTACTCTATTTCCATTATTTAGCCAGGAGAAACTGGTTAAATTGTGGTTCTGAAACCTAGTACAATAGTAATAAATAAATACTTCCTTTCTGCTTTACTTTCCTGTAATATGAGCAATTTGAAGATTGCCTTTAAGATGTGGAGGAGAAACAACCCAGAATCCAAAACAGGAACATTTAGTTAGAATCACAGAGTGTGGAATCTACAGAACAGCATTTGAAACACTGAAGTCTTGGAAGCTTGACTGTAGCCTTAGGTGCTCTTCAGTTCATGGCCAATTTAGAATCTCACTGCCATGGAATCTGTGCAGATCAGGGTTGTAACTTAAAGTAAAAGCATGAGCAATCTGAATCAAGTCTACTTTGCAAGTATAGACTTTGGGGCAGAAATGGTTCTGCTGCAGAGTTGGCCTACAAGCACTTTTTTAACCTAAATTTTTAATTTTTGTGGGTACGTAGTAGGTATGTATATTATTGGGGTAAATGGGATATTGATACAGGCATACAATGTATAAAATTACATCAGCATAAATGGAGTATTCACCACCTCAAGCATTTATTCTTTGTGTTATAAACAATTCAGTTATATTCTTTTAGTTATTTTAAAATGTACAATTATTGACTATAGTTACCCTGTTATGCTATCAAATACTAGATCTTATTCATATTTTCTATTTTTTTGGTACCTACTAATCATCCCCACTTCTCCCCCTTTTTCCCACTACCCTTCCCAGACTCTGGTAATCATCCTTCTACTCTCCATCTGCACAAGTTCCATTGTTTTAATTTTTAGCTCCCACGACTAAGTGAGAATATGTGAAGTTTGTCTTTCTTTGCCTGGCTTATTTCACTTAATGTAATGACCTTCAGTTCTATCCATGTTGTTGGAAATGACAGAATCTCTTTTCTTAAATGGCTTCTTTTTATGGCTCAATCTCATTCTTTTTATGCCTCCATTGTATAATAATACTCCATTGTATATATGTATCACATTTTCTTTATCCATACATCTATTGATGGATACAAGTTGCTTCTAAATCTTGCCCACTTTGAATAGTGCAACAATAAACATGAGAGTGCAGCTATCTCTTTTATTTCCTTTCTTTTGCATATATACCTAACAGTAGGATTGCTGGCTCATATGGTAACTCTATTTTTAGTTGTTTGAGAAACCTCCAAACTGTTTTCCACATTGATTGTACTAATTTTTACATTCCTACTAAGAGCATACAAGGGTTTCTTTTTCTCCCACATTCAAGCCAGCATTTATTATTGCCTGTCTTTTGGATATAAGCCATTTTAACTGGGGTGAGATGATACCTTACTGTAGTTTTGATTTGCATTTCTCTGATGATCAGTGATGTTGAGCATGTTTGTATATACCTATTTGTCATTTGTATGTCTTCTTTTGAGAAACGTCTACTCAGATCCTCTGTCCATTTTTAATAGGGTTGAGTTATTTATATAGCCTGGTTATTAAACTCTTGTCAGGTGGGTAGTTTGAAAATATTTCTTCACATTCTGTGTGGGTTATCTCTTCATTTTGTTGACTTTTTCCTTTACCATGAAGAAGCTTTTTAACTTGATGTGATCCTGTTTGTCTACTTTTTCTTTGGTTGCCTGTGATTGTGACGTATTACTCAAGAAAGCTTTGCCAAGTTTAACGTCCTGGAGAGTTTCTCCAAAGTTTTCTTTTAGTAGTTCCACAGTTTTGAGGTCTTCAATTTAAGTTCTTCACCTATTTTAGTTTGATTTTTATATACGGTGAGAGATAGGGGTCTAGTTTTATTCTTCTGCATATGGGAAATTCAGTTTTCCCAGCACCATTTATTAAAGAGAATGTCAATCCCCATGCCTGTATTTGGCACCTTTGTCAAAAATGAGTTCACTGTTGAAATACAGATTTGTTTTTGAATTCTCTATTGTATTCTATTGGTCTGTGTGTCTGTTTTTATGTCAGTACCATGCTGTCTTAGTTACTATAGCTCTGTATTATAATTTGAAGTCAGGTAATGTGATTCCTTCAGTTTTGTTCTTTTTACTTGGGATAGCTTTGACTATTTTGAGTGTTTTGTGATTCAATATAATTTTTTGTTTATTTTTTTTCTACTTCTGTGAAGAATGTCATTGGTATTTTTCTAGGGATTACATTGAATCTTTAGATTGTGCTGGGAAGTGTGGACATTTTAATGTTATTGATTCTTCCAATCCATGAACATGGTATATATTTTCAATTTTTTGTATCTTCTTCAATTTCTTTCACCAATGTTTTATATATTTTATTGCAGAGAGCTTTCACTTCTTAGGTTCAGTTAATTCCTAGGTATTTAATTTTACTTGTAGCTATTGTAAATGTGATTATTTTCTTATTTCTTTTCAGATTGTTTACGACTGACATATAGAAATGCTGCTGATTTTTGTATGTTAATTTTGTATCCTATAACTTTACTGAATTGTCAGTTCTAATAGATTTTTGGTGAAGTCTATAAGTTTTTCCAAATAAAAGATTATATCATCTGCAAACAAGGATAATTTGATTTCTTCCTTTCCAGTTTGGATGCCCTTTATTTCTATGTCAAATAGCAATGGTGAAAGTGGACATCTTTGTCATGTTCCAGATCTTAGAGGGAAAGCTTTCAGGTTTTCCCCATTCAGCATGATACTAGCTGTGGGTCTGTTGTATGTAGCTTTTATTATGTTGAAGTGTATTCCTTCTATACCCATTTTTTGAGGGGTTTTATCATGAAGTTGAATTTTAGCAAAAGTTTTTTTTTACCATCAATTGAAATGATCATATGATTTTTGTCCTTCATTCTATTGATATAATGTATCCATTGATTGATGTGCATATGTTGAGCCATCCTTTCATCCCTAAGATAAGTCCTACTTGGTCATGATAAGTGATCTTTTTAATGTATTGTTAAGTTCAGTTTTCTAGTATTTTGCTGAGAATTTTTGCATCAGTGTTCGTCAAAGATGTTGGCCTGTAGTTTTCTTTTTTGAGGTGTCTTTGTCTGGTTTGGGGATCAGGGTAATACTGGCCTCATAGAATGAGTTTAAAATATTTCCTCCACTTCTATTTTTTTTTTAAATAGTTAGAATAGAATTGCTATCTGTTGTCTAAATGTTAGGTAGCTTCCGTAGTGACGTCGTCAGGTCCCAGGCTTTTCTTTGCTGAAATTTTTTTTTATTATGGCCTTGATCTTGATACTTGTTACTGGTCTATTCCAGCTTTGGATTTCTTCATGATTCAATCTTGGTAGGACAAATATGTATAGAAATTTATTCAGTTCTTCTAGGCTTTCCAATTTATTGGCACATAGTTGCTCATAGTAGCCTCTAATGATCCTTTGAATTTCTGTAATATTAGTTCTAATGACTCTTTTTTTTCATCCCTGATTTTTTTATTTGGATCTTCTCTCTATTTTTCCTAATCTGGCTAAAGATTTGTCAATTTTGTTTATCTTTTCAAAAAACCCAGTTTTTGTTCATTCGGTCTTTTTATTGTTCTTTTCAATATCATTTATTTCTGCTCTTTTATTATTTCTTTCTTTTAACTTTGGATTTGGTTTGTTTTTGCTTTTCTAGTTCTTTAAAATGCACCATTAGGTTGTTTGTTTCAAGTTTTTCTTATTTTTCAATGTAGGTGCTTACAACTATAAACTTCCTTTTTTGTTTTCGCTGTATCCCGTAGGTTTTGTTTTTGTGGTTTCTTTATCATTTGTTTCAAGAGATTTTTCAATTGTTTTCTTAGTCTCTTCATTGATTGACTGGTCATTCAGAAACATTGTTTAATTTCCATGTGTTTGTATGGTTTCCAAAAATTATTGTTATTGATTTCTAGTTTTATTCCATTGTTGTCAGAGAAGATACTTGATATATTTCAAAATATTTTGAATGTTTTAAGACTTGTTTTGTGGCTTAGCATATGGTCTATACTTGAGAGTGATCTACATACTGAGAAGAAGAATGTGTATTCTGCAGTCATTGGATTAAATTTTCTTTTAAATACTATAGGTCTACTTGGTCTACAGTGCAGATTAAGTTTGATGTTTCTTTGCTTATTTTCCACCTGGAAGATCTGTCCAATGCTAATTAAGTAGGATGTTGAACTCTCCAGCTATTGTTACATTGGAGTCTCTCTCTCTCTAGCTCTAATAATACTTGCTTTAAATATCTGGGTGCTCCAGTGTTGGATGCGCATATATACTTATATACATTTATATGGATGCACATATATATTTATATATACACACACAGAATCATTATACCCTCTTGCTGAATTGACTCCTTTATCATTATGTAATAACCTTCTTTGTCTCTTTTTATAGTTTTTGACTTGCAATATTTTTTGTCTAATATGAGCATAGCTACTCCTGCTCTTTTTTGGCTTCCATTTGTGTAGAATATCTTTTTCCATCTCATTATTTTTAGTCTAGTGTGTCTTTAAAGGCCAAGTGTGTTTTTATGTAGGCAACAGATTGTTGCATCTTTTTTTTTTTTTAATCCGTTCTGCCACTCTATGTCTTTCAATTGGAGAGTTCAGTTCACTTACATTCAGTGTTATTATTGATGAGTGAGGACTTGCTCCTGCTATGTTATTTGTTTTGGAGTTGTTTTGTGATCTTCTCTTCCTTCTTTTTTCCCCCTGTCTTCCTTTTAACAAAGGTGATTTTCCTCTGGTGATATGTTCTAATTTCTTGCATTTTATTTTTTGTGTATCCATTGTATGTTTTTAAATTTGAGACTACCATGAGGCTTGCGAATAGTATTTTATAACCCATTATTTTAAACTGATGATAATTTAAATGATTGTATAAACAAGAAAACACTAACAAAAGTCTATAACTTAATCTTTCCACTTTTTTTTTTAACCTCTGTTGTTTCTATTTATATCTTATTGTACTGTCTATGTCTTGAAAGGTAGACTGGGCGTGGTGGCCCATGCCAGTAATTCCAGCACTTTGGGAGGCCAAGGCAGGTGTATAATCTGAGGTCAGGAGTTTGAGACCAGCCTGGCCAATGTGATGAAACCCTGTCTCTGCTAAAAATACAAAAATTATCTGGGCATTTTTGTATTTTTTGTAAAAATGCAAAGTACAATTTTTGTAAAAATACAAAAATTGCAATCAGCTGAGATGGTGCCACTCCACTCCACCCTGGGTGACAGAGAGAGACTCCATTTCAAAAAGAAAAGAAAAGTTGTAGTTACTTTATATTGGTTTATCTTTTCATCTTTTTACTTAAGATATGAGTAGTTTATACACAACAATTACAGAGTTATACTATTCTGTGGTTTTCTGTGTACTTACTATTACCAGCGAGTTTCGTACCTCCACATGACTTCTCATTGCTCATCAGTGTCCTTTGCTTTTGATTGAACGACTTTCTTTAGTATTTCTTGTAGGATAGTTCTGCTGTTGATAGAATCCATTAGCTTTTGTTTGTCTAAGAAAGTCTTTATTTTTCCTTCATGTTTGAAGGATATATTTGCCAGATATAGTATTCTAGGGTAAGGATTTTTTTCCTTGAGCTCTTTAAATACCTCATGCCACTCTTTTCTGGTATATAAGCTTTCCACTGAAAAGTCTGCTGCCAGACATATTGGACCTCTATTTTATGTTACTTGTGTCTTTTTTCTTGCAGCTTTTAGGATTCTCTTTCATCCTTGACTTTTGGGAGATTGATTATTAAATACCCTAAGATAGTTTTCACTGGGTTAAATCTGCTTAGTGTTCTATAACACTCTTGTGCTTAGTGATAGCCTTCTATAGGTTTGGGACATTGTGTTATTATTCCTTTACATAAACTTTATAGAAAGTTTATGTAGTCCCTGAATATAGATATTCAGTAGAACATAGCATGTACTACTTGTCTATTGCTGCTGATTATTCAGGGCCTAAAGAAACTATAGAAACACCTGTCTCTCTCTCTACCTCCTCTTTAAGGCCAATAACTCTTAGATTTGTCCTTTTGAGGCTATTTTCTACAACTCAAAGTCATGCTCTATTCTTTCATATTCTTTTTTCTTTTGTCTCCTCTGACTGTGTATTTTCAGGTATCTGTCTTTAAGCTCACTAATTTTCTGATGCTTGATCACTTTCACTGTTAAGAGACTCTGATGCATTCTTCAGTATGCTAGTTGCATTTTTCTATGTTTAATTTTGAGATGGGGTCTTGCTCTGTCTCCAGTTGCATTTTTCGGGTTCCAGAATTTCTGCTTGATTCTTTTCTGTGAAAGGTCTAATACTTCTTTCTCTCCAGGATTGGCCTTGGTGTCTTATTTAGTTTGCTTGGTGAGGTCCTGTTTTCACAGATAGTTTTAATGCTTATGGATGCTCGTCAGTGTCTGGGCATTGACGAATTAGATTGATTGTAGTTTTTGCAGTATGAGCTCATTTGTACCTGTCCTTAGGAAGGCTTTCCAGGTATTCATAGGGACTTAGGTGTTACTATCCAATGGTCACTTTAGTTATATCTGCATTAGGGGGCACCCCAAACCCAGTAATGCTGTGGTTCTTGCAGACTTGCAGAGATACTGTCCTGATGGTCTTAGGTAAGCTCTGGAAGAATTCTCTGGATTACCAGGTGCAGATTCTTGGTTTCTTCCCTTAATTTCTTTCAAAATCTCTCACTATGTGCTGAGCTGCCTGAAGCTGGAGAAGGGTGACCCAAGTATTCCTGTGGCCACCACCACTGGGACTACACTGGGTCAGACCTGAAGCCAGCACAGTGCTGGGTCTTGCCCAAGGCCTGCTGTAGCTACTACTGAGATATTGCCTGTATTTACTTAAAGCCCTAGGGCTCTGCAATTAGCAGCTGCTGAAGCCAGTTAGACTTGTGTTCTTCCCTTTAGGGTGGTGGCAAGTTCCTCCTCAGCTCAGGGCAGGCCCAGAGAGGCTGTCCAGGAGTCAGGGCCTAGAGTCAGAAACCTTAGAAATCTATATGCTACTCTATTGTGGCTAAGCTGGTACTGAAACCACAAGACAAAATCTTTCCCGCTTTTTTCTCCCCTTTCCATAGGCAGAGGAGTCTCTCCCCATGTCCAACACTACCACAGGCCTACAGGGAATACTGTCGGGGTATCGCCCAAGGGTTCTTCAGTCAGCTTGTAATGAATGCTGCCAGGGCTGGGACTCACCTTTCAGGGAAGTGGGCTCCTCTCTGGCCCACGGTAGGTCCAGAATTGCTGCCCAAGAGCCAAGGCCTGGAACTGGGGACCCCAAGAGCCGGCCTGGAATTGGGGACCCCAAGAGCCTGCCTGGTGCTCTGCCTCACTGTGGCCGAGCTGGTACCTAAGCTGAAAGACAAGCCTCTTTTATTTTTCCCCATCCTTTTCTCAAGAAGAAGAAATCTCTCCTGGTAGCTACCACAGTTGTGAATACACTTCGTTACCCCTAAAGCCAACACATCTCAGAGTCTCACCAAAGGTCCATGGCATGTACTACTTGTCTATTGCTGCTGATTATTCAGGGCCTAAAGAATTTTTAGTCAGTAGGTGATGGATCCTGCCAGGAATGCCTCTTTCCCTTTAAGTCAGTGGGTTCCCTTCTGGCTGAGGTTGTGTCTAGAAATGTCCAGGAGATGGGACCTGGAACAGGGGCCTCATGACTCTGACTGTTGCCCTATCCTTCTGTAGCTGGGCTGGTATTCAAGTTTCAAGACAAAGTCCTCTGACCCTTCCCTTAAGAGAAAGGAAGGAGACTCTTTTGGAGCCATGAGCTATATGCCACCTGGGTTTTTGGGGGAGGAGTGGAGCAAGCATTTCCTTAGCCACCCTGGGTGGTATCTTAGCAGTCTCATGCCCCCGCAAGTTCACTGGCTCTGAGCCCAGTTCAGCACTAGGTCTTGCCAAGAAGTTGCAATCTCTGTGGCCTAGACTGCCTTTCATGTTTATTTAGAGCCCCAGAATACTTTATCCCACAGTGGTGAGGCATGCTGAAACTCAAGTTCTAACCTCTGGCATGGGTAATTCCCCTCTGGCTAGGGCTGGTCAAATGTTCCCTCTGTGGGTATCAGCTGACTTCTGCCTGTGTTGGTAGCCTTGAGTTCCAATGCAGAATCCCACTATCAATGTGCTCTCCCTTCCCCAAGCATACAGATTCTCTTTCTGCACCATGTGCCTGCTGCTGGGGAGTGATGGTGTTGTCAGTTCAAGACTGTCTTATCCACCCTCTTCAGTCCCTCTTTCGGTGATACGAGGTTAAAACCACTTACTGTGATTGCTCACTTGATTTTTGGTTCTTAGAAAGATGTTTGTGTGTATGTGTGTGTAGATGTTAAATTCGGTGTTCCTGCGGAGAGGATGACTAGTGCGGTCTTCTATTTGGCCATCTTGCTCCACCTCCTCAACCTTACAAGCACTTTTGTGTTTGTTTATTAAAATTGCCTATCTCAATCATCAGAGAGAATATATATGAATGACTTGTGGCCAGACTCAGTGCCCTTACTCCCTCTTCCCAAAAAACGGACTACCAAATGAACAAAGGATCACCTCTTCTGTGATGGTCACTGTTCTGTGACAGAAGTATGTTTGGTATTTGTCAGTCGAACTTTATTTCTTTAACTTTTGGACTCAGATCTTTATTCAACCCCAGGCACTCTGGGGGAGATTGAAACCATTATCAGCCATGGAAAAATTGGTTTAGTATTATATTTTTAGTAATTCATTCATTCAGTCATTTGTTCATTATGTATCAGCAGTGTACTGCTCAATATCAGCTTCAACTAATATATTTGAAGCACATCTTAAAGGCAAAACCTGTGGGAAGTACCTTGATCGCATATGAAGATGAATTAAACATAATTCTTGCTTTTCAAGAGCTAGTGATTCTGTAAGGGCATATAGAAAAATAAGAATTAACCCACATCTTAGTGGCAGGGAAATTGATATTTTTCTTACTAAATTTCAAACAACTGGGTGCACACACTCACTCATTGCAGCTCTGAGTAGCTGCTTCTTCTGGGGCAGCCATTTCCCTTCATCCACCTCCCTCAGGCATGTTCTAACTTTCCTACTCTTTATCTTACCTGGTTTTTATTCCCCAATTTGTCTCACATAGGCTCTGAAGTTAGCCATTGCCAGATGGGGTTCCCGGAGATAATTGGCCTGTGTTTGGTCCAGTGACTTGGCCAAGACTTGATCTCATTACTGCTTCTGTCCTCAAGATGCTGCAGCCACATAGGAACCTCTGAACAGGCCCCGTGCAATATACCAGCAATGAGCCGCTATTAGCTGCTGGGCACTGCAACTGTAGGTGGTCCCAAAAAACATACATGATAAATGCCAAACACATACCAGGTTTCTAATGATTTAAAATGGGTTGTAAAATTAAGAATTATTTTAATAGAATATAAAATTGATCAATAGTAATTTTAATGCTTTTAGATATATTAGATTAAAATATTAAAATAATTGTTTTATTTTTAATATGGCTCCTGGAAATTTAAACTTACATATATTTATGTGATGTGTATATTTCATAACATTTAAAATGTGAAATTACACTATATTTTACAGCACAGTTCTGCTGTAGGATGAGGGTCGGCAAAGTTTTCCAGTAAATGGCCAGATTGCAAATGTTTTTGGCATTTTCTAGATAATACTTAATGAAGAAGAGCAACTGTATTGACAGTAGAACACAACAGGGAAGAGTCAGGATTTAACTCCAGGCCATAATTTACAGAATCCTAATCTAGCCCCTAAAGCAATGGGTGAAGTACTACCTCAGACATATTGGTTTTAGTTGGTTTTTCGATCTCTTACTCTTTCTACTTGAATCATTTTCACTAGCTCATGATCCCAGTAATGCTCTTGATTGGCTCATTTCACATTTCAGTATCTTGGAATTAAGGCATATGTGGGGGGGCCCCAAAAGAAAGAGTCATGGAAACAACTGATTTGCATATAAGATGGAATAACAGAAGGCTGCTGTTGGATGGGCAGGGGATGGTGTCAGCAGGTTTGTCAGCTTTTTCCTTGGGAGCACTCTTTGGAGGGTGGTTGTGTATTTTTGTGTGTAGACTTTGCGTCTGTCAGATGCACATGTTCTCTCATCTGCCCTTCAGAATCTGTGATATATTAATAAATCCATTCTAGAAGGAGGCAATGACTTAGGATAAGCAATGTGTTCAAAGGAGCATAGCTTGTAAGGAGTGGAGCTGGGATTAGAACTGCAGTCTATCTGAGACCAAGGTTTACACATATTCTTTTTTTTCTAAGTTGTGTGGCTTCCCATGAAGGTCCTGAATGTCTGGAGGTATAAGCAAAATCTCAAAACAGGACAAGAACTAAGAAAATTTCAGTTGGCCCTTAAGTTAGTTAATAAAGGCTATTGAAAGTACCTGGTCTGGAATTAGGTTTTCTTCCCTAACTCACCTATGTAGGTCAACTGGTAAACAGCTCACAGAAAAAATCAGGCTTTTCAAAATTAAAAAGCACTATTTATTAATACTAAATTCAGTGACCAGAAAAGAAGTAATGTTATCTACTAACTATTCTAATGCCCCTATTGCAGGATATTGTAAGATCTAATAGTCTAGATATTACCTTTGCAGAGAGTTGCTAGTGTCAAGTATGGGATACTGGATCCTTTTGAGTCCAGTTATTTAAAAATCAACATTAGAGGGGCTTTGAAACATGTAAGTTTTAAGGGAACATTTTATTATACAGTTCACCAGGCAGAAATAAATACAATGAACAATGAATTATAAAACAATGGGGACCTGATACCAACTTCTTGCTCATTACTGAAAACTCAATCTGGTGGCTTTAAAGCTCTTGGTGAGGAGTGGGGGAGCACGGAAGGGGAATGGAATCCATTTTGAAATTACAGTAAAAGTTTCCCCAGAAAAATGTAGCTTTGAACACACACACACAGTTTTGTACACACCATCAGGCCGTTTCCGGATCCTGAAAGACCACTGGTAAAGACATTCTGTGACCCCCTGACTTGAATACATTGTCTCACACGTTCTGTTGATCTTTTATAATCTCTGGTGGGAAATCTGATTTGCCCAGGTTCATCCTGACTGGCCCTGGTTCTGAACTCCCAGATTAATGTTCTTCATACCATGTCATATCTAAAACAGTTTTCCAGAGTCTGAAACTCTGGAAAAATGTCTGTGATATTCTGTAGCACGTGCTTAAATACTGGTGTCAGAAAGGGTGGTAGAAAGTTAATTGTAGGAGAGTGTACAATTTTAGTTATCCCAGCAAATGACGATGGTTATTTTTTTCAGCAGCAAATGACGATGGTTATTTTTTTCTGAATTCAGGACAGTTTTGTTGGCTTATGCATGGCAACTACTTTTTCCTGTCAATAATCTAAATATCTTTAAATGACTAGGCTAGCTGATTCTATCACTTAAGAACTTGAGATACAAATTTAGAAAGTACAGACTGTCACCAAAACGTACTACAGTTGACTGTTAAGAGCAACAGGAATATGTATGCCATTTGAGAGGTTAAAGAATACACTGCTGGGGAGCTGTTTTTTCTTTTTTTTGTCAAAGCTGTGATGTATGCACTAACCTTTTTAGACAGTGTTTAACAGCAATTGAGATCCATGGAAAAAAGCCCTCCCCCATCTCCCAGCCCCCACCCCCAACACACACACACAACCTTCCTACAAAGTTTGGTAATTCTAAACAGATCCACTGCAAAGAAATAGAAATGCAGCCTTTCCTCACTGGAAAATTCTGAGCACGATCGTAACATAGCCATGAAACCACCGGCTGATATGTTTCTCATTCTTTTAGACTTGGTTAAATTAGCACCCACTGTGTAAAAGTTACCTTGCCTGGTAACCACTTAGACATCAAGTCTTTTGTGCTCCTAGATCATACAGGACTTTGAACAGATTGTGTAGCATTTATTGGAATGTGGATCTGCCTTTCCCAGTGGACTGTAACTTTGGTCTTATCCATCTTGTATCTCCAACAAGATGGATAAGCCATTGTGGACATATGTACTGATATGTAAATGCAAAGGCCCAAAGTAAAATTCATAACATTCTAAAAAAATAACTGTATTACTTTTAGGTTACAGTGTAATTTTTTGCTCTTTAGGCAATTGCCATGTGAAAGTGATTTAGGCATGGTGACTTGTGCATAATAGGTGTTCAATAAATATGTTGAGTGTGTTGGATGAATGAGGTATGAGTTTCTGTAAGAAGAACCAAAAAGAATGATCATATCAGATAGCCAAATGAAGGATGCAATGTCTGTGATGGAAAATGAAATTAACTCTTGGTGAGATTCCTTGGCAAATTTCATAGATAATGAAGAACTTTAGCAGCTGGATTGCCTAGGTTCAAATCTTGACAGTGCTGTTTACTATGTTACCTTGGCAAGCTATTTAATCATCATATGCTTTAATTTACTCATCTAAAAATGGTTATAAAAATGTATCTACCCAATACATTATGTTTTTATGCTATTGTTATGATTAAATGAATTAATATATAGTGAGCACTGGACACGTAATGAGTGCTATATGAGAGTGTTCTCGTTGTGTTTTTGAGTCTCTGTATATCTGAGATAAAGAGGAATAACCAGACAAACTGGATGCCTGCTTCACTTCCAGAAATTATATATGCAGGATACACTGGGATTGTGTGGATAGGGAAAGTTAGAGCAAGACCGAGACTGCCATAAATTAAAATTTAAATAACCACGTGTCCCTTTTCTTGTTTTGCCTTTAATCAAATCTTGCTTTAATACATGCTGAAAAGCGGTTAAGCAAAGCCGTCTTCTTATTATTGGAAAAATGTATGTATAGATAATCCTGACATTTTGTGATTCAAGTAAATTAATTTGCAGCTTGGCAGGGAGATATTTGGATGGAAACAATGATTCTATCTTTTCTAGGCCCCAACCGCTCCAAGGTAATGAGTTGAGTGCTAGAAGAGGATCTTGAATTCTTCCAGACTTCCAGGTCACTGTTAAGGACAGCTTAGCAGAAGGGCTCTGGAGGGGATGCTGTGGGCAGGATGCACTGTTATTTAAGCTTCATGCCCATGATGCCAGGTTTGCTTGTTTGGTTCCCCAGTGGATTACCTCACTTTCCCTAAAGCAGAATGGTCTGTCTAAAAGAGCATTCAGACTTCATCATAACAGCTAGATTTCAATCCAGACTTAAAAACCATTGCTTTAAACCTTTAGATGTCAAAGTTTTTCCATTTATCCTAGGCCCAGCATTTTATTAAATGGCATTAATCAACATACATTTTTATTTTGTACATTATAAGCACAGTACTGCACTAAGTTCCAGGGAAATAAAATCTGGCTTCACAAAGAAGTGAAGAAAGTGGCTGAGCAGAGGACTGGTATGCTTAGCCGTATGGAAGTCAAATACTAAACATGTCTTCATTCTTTGCCCCCCACCACCTCTGTCTGACACAGACATACTTTACTGCCTCCAGAAGTGTACGAAGGTGACTGTTGCATAGCATATCTTTGCTAAATATGATCATGAACCCCGTTACACCGTCTAGAGTTTATAGAAGAGAGAATGTTTTAGGAAAGGGCCACTGAGTATGCTTGTGCAAAACTCATCTCACAAATTACAGCAGTGGCGTTTTCACTGGGTATTTTCGCAAAGGATACCTTACTGGGTGGTAGTGTGAAGGTATTTACTGTTTCCCTAGGGATGATTCTATTATGGTTGTATTTAATTCAATGCTGTGAACATGTGTTGAGCACCTAGTTATGTGTCCAGTGCTGTTAAGATACAGAATGATGAGTAAGATAGAAATTCATCTTTTCTATAAAATAATTTACAGGGAAGAGGATCTAACTAAAAATGAGTATGTCAGGAAGAGTACTGAGTTCATTGCAAATGCATCCTTTGCTGGGCACTTCACTTTCCATTTAGCCCTATAGAACAATTAACAAATTATGTACCTTTCTTTTTCTGTATGTGTCTAAGAGCTATTGTGGACATACGTATTGACATGTCAACACAAAGGCCCAAAGTAAAATTCATAACATCTTACAAAGATAGCTATACTTTATTATTTTATATAAAGTATGATATTTTCTCCTTTAGGCAACTGCAAATGTGAAAGTGACTTATAATCTTTGATTCCTTCACCTCTCACCAAGAACTAGACAACTAGAGAGAGAAATCAATATAAAGATCTTTAAATGGCTTTTATCTGTATGACAGGTATCTATGAGATCAATTCATGCTAATACATGCACAAATTAGAAGAATAATTAGTATTCCCATTATTTAGAAGCGTATTTACAAAGTAATTGAACAATTCTCTTGCTTTTAATAAACTCATATCTATTCATAAACAACAAAGAATTTTTATAGATCCCTTAGTTGAGAGCAAAATTCTGTCAACAATTTCATACTTCAGTTACAATCAAGGTATAGATTCTTACTTAAGCCATCCAATGCTTAGCTTTCACAATAGACATATATGAAATCTTTTTTCATGAAACTCTGCAGGTTCCAGGCTATTAACTTCTGATCCATCTTCAGCTATGCCATGTGCCTCTGTCTTCCCATGCTGTGAGCTGACTAGGGGCAGACATTCCCGTGGATTGTAAGTAACTTTGAGGATCTCCCTGCTACTCAGTGATATTAACTTCTTGCCTTTGTTCTGTGCTGAACTGTCTGTTCATCCTGGCATTAAACACAAACAGAATGGTCATAGAAAACTCTTTAAAGCCATAAATGAGCAAGTGCCTTACATAGTTAAAACCACCAGCAAAGAATATCTTCAATTCCTCACAAAAGTTTTCATTACTTTTGGCTAGATACTCAGGAATAGAGATGCTGAATTGTGTGATAAATATATATTTAATTCTTAAACTTCCAAATGGTTTTCCCTCTAATATTTTTTGGAATGCCTGGACGTTCTGATATATCTGATCTATTAAACTGTGATTTATATTCCGTTCCTTACAACTATTGCTCCTTTTCCAACAAACCTCCTTTTCCCATCCTCTCAGTCTTCTCATTGTGAGGATGCTGGCAGCTTGCCTTAGACCTTGTTTGTTAGCATCAAATGAGTTGGAGGCATTTTTCTCCAACAAAGATTATTGCATAATTACTCACTTCTGTGTGTTTTAAGAAATTAGGAGTTTTGAGAAAGTGGTTAGGAGAAAGCATCTCATACCTCAAGTAAAATGACTTTGCTTTGAAACACAGAGGGGAAAAAATGAAGCATTTAAATTAAAGATACAAATCAATGCAATGTTAGATTTAGACTTAAATTTTCAAAGTAAATATAAATCTGCACCAAACTCTGATGTGGTAAGCAGGTTCTATTATACATTTGTTGTACCAGGAAAAAATAGGTAGATTGACTTTTTAAAAGTCAGTGGATAACATCATTTATTTATACAAGAAGTTATTATAGACCTAATGGAATTTAGGGACCATGTCTTAGCTGCCTGGTCAGTATTTGAAAGTTGGGGATCTTTGTAACAATCTGCGGAGAACATCACCACCTCCTAGTATGCTAAAGAGCTGATGGTTTCCATTCCTGTCATATCTCTTCCTTAGAAAGATTAAGTCAAAAAAACCAAAACATAGTATTGCTATTTATAATATCATTCCAAAGCTATAAAATGTTTTTAAAACTTATTTATTCTAAGTCTAAACATGATAAACCATGGAAAGAATTAAAGCCAAATGTTTAGTTCAAGCATTGGCAAACTAAGGTCCATAGGCAAAATCCAGCCTGCTTTTTTTGTAGAGCCTATAAACTGAGGATGAGTGTTTAATGTTTTTTTAATGACTGAAAAAATTCAAAAGGAGAATAATATTTTGTAACACATGAAAATTATATGGAATTTAAATTTTAGTATCCTCAAAGAAAATTTTACTGAAACATGGCCACAATCATTCCTATGCGTATCATCTATGGCTGCATTCTGCTGCAGTGCCTCAGTGGAATAGTTGCAACGGAGATTGTACGGCCAGTAAAGCTTAGGTATTTCCTATCTGGTCACTTAGAGAAAACATTTGTGGACACCTGATCTCTATTCAACCATAAAACTCACTCTGGTTTTATATATCTGATTAAAAGTAAGTATATTATCTGTTTTGTGTTTGATTTCTTGGTTTGTTTTTACCTTTACCATTGCCTTTGTTCTTCATTGCCTAGAAGTGAAGTGTTATAATACATATATACATACATACATATATACATATATACATACATACATTCACACATACTAAAGCTGGCTGCGATCATTCTTAGCACATTGTAAAATCTCTACATTATAAAGGAAACAATTCAAGTCATTTTGATATTAAAGTAGAGTTTTATTTTTATCCCTTTTTCTTTCAGAAAAATTTTCTGACAGTTACCACCTGATGTACATTCATGTTTTTCTTCAGTGGACTCCCAAAGTTTTATCTTGAAAGTGTCTTCCTTCTAAAAGGAGCATTTATAGGAAATACTAGTCTGAGCCATGTGCCTTCTTGATGGGCTCAGCAATTACATACATTTGGAGAGCAGTGCAGGCTATTCTTGATCCATGGTGCACATTTACATATTAAAGGCTTTTTACATATTAAAGGCATTTACATATTAAAGGCTCTGAGAGTTCCTGTGGCAAAGAGATTAACTTGCTTGACTCAGTACATTCTCTTGGGGGCTTTTTTCATGTAATACTTATCAATAACAAACTCAAGGAAACGCTAATAATACATTGATTTTTGTGTTCTATTTATTTTTAGAAAACTAAATTAAAACCAAATATTACACAGAACCTCAATATAAGGAACATAAAATCACAAGCGGGGGACAACATAGTGAGTCTGTACAAGAGATAAAAAATTATCGGGGGCTGTGGTGCACACTTATAGTCTCAGCTATTCAGGAAGCAGAGATGGGAGGTTTGCTTGAGCCTGGGATGTTGAGGCTGCTGTGAGCCATGATCATGTCACTGTACTCCAGTCTGAGCAACAGAGTGATACCCTTTCTCAAGAAAAACAAATGAAAACAAAAAACGTGAAATCAGCTCTGTTGAGGCTGAAGCAAGGAGGCAGAGGATGAGCTCCACCTCCCTGTCTTCCCAGCTAAGCTCACCAACCTACCCCAACGTCTTGGGGCCTTTTGGAATCCATTATAATTGAAGATCTATGATTTACAAATGTAAGTTTATAAAAAGGGGGATTCAAGCTATATTCTGTATAAAGGATGTTATGGGTTGAAGTGTGTCTCCCAAAAAGAAGTCCTAACCCATAGTACCTCAGAATGTGACCTTATTTGGAACTAGGGTCATTGCATATACAATTAATTAAGTAGAAATGATGAGGTCACACTGAAGTAGAATGGGCCCTTAATTCCAGTAACTTATTTATTTCTATTACTATTTCTATTTATTTATATTTTTTATAAAAATGACAAATTTGAACATAGACACACATATAGGGAGAATACCATGTCAAGGTAAAGGCAGAAATCAAGGTGATACTTGTGTAAGACAAGACATGCTAAAGGTTGCCAGCACACCAGCAGAAGATGGAAGAGAGGCCCAGAACAGATTCTCGCAAACCTCCTTCAGAAGGAATCAGCCCTCTCAACAATACCTTGATCTTGGACTTCTGGCCTCTCAAACTAGGAGACAATAAATTTCTATTGTTTTAAGCCACCAAATATGTGGCATTTTGTTACACAGCCCTAGGAAACAAACACATGGGACAAGTGAAACTTTCACTTGACATTATTGTTTTTAATACAGGACCTATGGAGAAAGTTACTATTCCAATCTAAAGAAATCACAATCATGTAAGAGAACCGTAGCAAATTGAAGAAAGAATGAATTTCAAAGGGTTTTACCTTCTGGAAGAGAAAAAGAAAGCAGAAGGTTAGGGAATCTTCTAGATACCATTGAGAAAGAGTCCAGGCTTAGAGATCAAGGACTCTAAGATTCCTGCAAGGTTTCGGAAAGCTGTGACTAGCTTGAATGTACTGTGTAGTTTTCTACACGTCTGATTTCTGATCATAAATAGAAGCAACACCCTTAAAAAGAAAAGGTCTGCCAGAGAATGACCATGTTCCCCCAAAATTCATATGCTCAAGCCCTAACCCCCAATGTGACTGTATTTGGAAATAGGGCCTACAGAGGTGATAAAAGTTAAATGAGGTCATAGGGTGGAGCCCTAATCCAATTGAGCTGGTACCCTCTGAATTGGATTAGGGCTCCACCCTATGACCTCATTTAACTTTTATCATGAGAAAATGAAGAGACACCAGTGTGAGCTCTCTTTCTCTGCCTCTTCCATGTGAGAACACAGACAGAACATAGCACTCTATAAAGCAGGAAGAGAACCAAGAGAACCCTCGCCAGAAACTGAATTAGCTCACACTTTGATCTTGGACTTTCCCTTTTCAACGTCCAGAATTGTGAGAAGTAGATTTCTGTTGTGTGAGCCATCTGATCCATGGTGTTTTGTGATAGCAGCCAGAGCACACCAAGGCAAAGTTCATGTGCCAACTGTATAAGAGAGCAACAATATCCTATTCTTGGGCAGCTGTATCCTATTCTTGAGGTTGTTTCATAGGAAAAAGACCTTTACAAAGGAACATAAATGGGCCAAACTCGGGGGGCCTCTTGGAAGTAAGGAAGGGTACCAGAGGAGCCAGTATAGGACTATAGGACAAAGAAATGCTCCAGGGCAGTGGTCCCTGACCTTTTGGACACCAGGGACCAGTTTCGTGGAAGACAGTTTTTTCCACAGACTGGGGGAGTCGGTAGAGGAGGGTTTAAGAACGATTCAAGTGCATTACATTATTGCATACTTTATTTCTATTATTACATTGTAATATATAATGAAATAATTATATAACTCACCAGAATGTAGAATCAGTGGAGAGCCCTGAGATTGTTTTCCTGCAACTAGGCAGTCCCATCTGGGGGTGATGGAAGACAGTGACAGATCATCAGGCATTAGGTTCTCATAAAGAGTGCGAAACCTAGATCCCTCACATGTATGGTTCACAATAGGGTTCCTGCTTCTATGAGAACCTAATGGGGCAGCTGATCTCACAGGAGGCAGAGCTTAGGCAGTCATGGACAGTGGCTGTAAATAAAGGTGAAGGTCCCTGCCGCTCACCTCCTGCTGTGAGACCCAGTTCCTAAAAGGGGGTTGGGGACCCCTGTCCTAGGGAATTTGCCCTTGGGATTCCCTAAAGCAGAAGTCGGCAAACTTTGTAGCGGACCAGCCCAGCTAGGAAATATTTTAGGCTTTGTGTGCCACATGGTCTCTGCTACAAGGTCTCAGTTCTGCCATTATAATGTTAAAGCAGCCATAGACACAATGTAAATGAATGAGCAAGGCTGTATTCCAATAAAACTTTATTGATGGACATTGACATTTAAATGTCATATAATTTTCATGAACCATGCAACATTATTCTTTTGATTTTTTCCAACTATTTAATAATGTAAAACCATTCTTAGCTCATGGACCAGACTAAAAGAGGCAGCAGGCTGGATATGGCCTGTGGGCAGTAGTTTGCTGGGCCTACCACAGATACTTCCCCTCTGTCTCTATCAGCAGGTGCCCTTTGCCTCTCTGTCAAATTTTGCCAAGCTCACTGCTGTTTTTTGTGGGCTGGTATTTGGTAGATGTTACAGAGAAAATAAGATGGGCTCCAATACCTAGTATTGTTTTGTTTGAAATGATTTTGACATTTTTATTTCCTTTTGGTCCAATTCATTTAATAGAGAAGAGAACAACTCTCTCGCTCTCCGCCTCTCCCCCTGGCTCCTCCCACCTCCTCCCTCATTGGCTCTCTCCCACCTCCTTTGATTTTCATGTAAAGCTCCTTTCTTTGGTTTTATGTTTTAACTCATAAAATCATTTTTGGAATTGGTTTCCTCATCTGAGTGTTAAGGTTTAAGGAATCATTTTGCTTATAAAAATGTTAACACACATTCACTTCCTCATATAGAAATGAAAAGCTTATTCCTTAAAAAGCAAGCAGTTTTAGCAATTATGGTGCATAATACAAATGAGGCATCTATTTGCTAATTACTCTTTTCCATTCTCATGTTGGCCAGAATTCCAGTTTCTAGCTATGGCATATGAATAATTAAAGCGTTTGAATTCTCATGATTTACATTGTGTCCGGATGGGCTAAGACTTCTCTGTTCACCTAAGTTCTTCACAAGTAAATAGTTTCATGGACCGCTATTAAAGTCTTGAGGTTTATGCAACTGTGGATATTTTAGGTTCTAGTTTTTCAAAAGATGTGCTAAAACTTCAGAATAATTTTAAAAGCACAGAGGGTTACATTTATGTTTATGTGTCCCTGATCATCCCAATTTTTAACTTGAAAAATGGGACAACAAAAGGGAGAGTTATAGGTTAGCAGATATGGTAGAATTATTTAGAGATACTATTTTGGCCATGAGAACCACTCTTGTGCGATTAGTACATACTTTTAATGGCATAATTTAGGAAACTTTCATACTGTTTAATGTTTCTAAATGTTGATGACATTAGCACAAGCAGGATATTATATGTTGATTGACTTCAAACGTCTAAATAAACTGTTGGAAGCTGGTCTCACAAGTAGTCAATGTTAATTAACACAGAGCAAACTTGGCCTTTGTAGAGCAATTTGAACTATTTATTCTTAATACCAACACCAACAACCGCTTGTAAGTGTTCCACTGCAGGGATATTTTTCATTATATTCCTGGTTTTTTAAGCAAAGGATGAAAGTCTAGTATTTCACTCACTGTTTCAAAAACGTTTCAATACCTAAATTATTGATATTTTTGTGAATATTTTGCTCAAACTAGAATTTATAACTGTAGCAAGTTGTACTCTTGCTGTTCCCTTTACCCTAAAAGTATCACTTTGCACTATTATTTAGTCGTCAGTTGCAGCTAAGGTGAGTGTCAATTTTTATTCAGGCAGGTATACCAGATAAAATTACAGATGAATAGGTAAACAGTGTTCTGTCTACCCTGTTCTTTGGCAAAACACCTGGATAACGTTAATTTTCTTTTCAAGTTCTCTTTCTCTGTTTCCTCTTCCCCCTCCAGGGGTAGAGGTACAAGAACAAAATTGAACAGAATTGAAGTAACTCTGGTCCTACTCTATCTGTCAGCTCCTCCTCTCCTTCCTTACTCCTATACTGGATTCTTGGGGTCAACTGTAGAACTAAGAGAGGAGGATTTGGGGAACAAGAAAACAATTCTCACCAAAGAATAGCTCGGCATAATTTTGGAGCAGTTAAGGAAAAAATAAAAATGAAGTTAAGCTGTATGGGGCCAAGGATAAAAATGAAAGAGATTGAAATATAGCAATTCTCTATGTTCTTTTATATTGATTTTTCAAAAGGGCAAGGAAGATCTGTTGAAAAGCATTAAAAAGACCAGCTGGTTTTATATGACATATTCAGAAGTACTTTAAAGTTCATCTTCATTTTGAACAATATCTGATTCAAAGAGTTTCTGCGATTACATTATTCATTACTGTGTGGAGAATTTATAGTACTATACTATGTTGTGCCAAATTTCCCACTGATGAAGAATTAGCCAATGATATGTAATATCTATTACAAGATACATTCTAGATATCACATTTATCTCTATCTTTTGTGTCAAAAATCACTTCAGGAGATAATGACCAATTTAACTTAATGGGACACACTATCAAAGATCTCAAGATGTTCTTTAATTTTGGTTTGTGAACTTGGCGATCATTTTGTTAGACAGTGTTCATCAATGACATTTAAATTATATCTTTGGTACTATTAGAAATTTAAATATGACTAGGAATTACAGTGAGAAATAACTTTTATGAAAAAATTGAACATAATTTTAAAATTAAACATATTTTCTCATTTAAAAAATGATGAAATATGTAAGAGATGTATTATTTGTCTCAGAAATGAGGTCTGTAATTGTTAGCAGTATGGTGTTTTTATGGTGTCTTAATCCTTTTATTTAAGAAAAATTAAATTTTTATAGATACTGGCTGTTTGATTTATAAAATTTTAAGGAAAAGCCTTTTCATCCTAATCTCAGTTACCAGATGTATAGCATGGTTATAAAGCTCTTTATAACAATGTGTGGATTTTAAAAATCAACACTTTATTTTATACTGGAAGCTACACCTTCAGTCTCCTTGCTTAGCTTCTGTACCCAACTCAACTACTGATAAAGAGAGCATTCAATGGAGAGCTGTCTAAGGTAGCCTTAGGTTCATGAATTAGTCCTTGGTGTAAGTTAGAGAAATGGGTTGGTACATTTTAAGTCATTTTTCTCCTACAAAGCATTTTGCAAATCTATATATTTTCTTTACTTGGTAAGTTTTCTCTTAACCAAGCCATCTAATATTCCTCATCTTAAAACTCCATTTTCCTTTCAAATTTCTGAAGAGTGTTTTTGGAATGGGAGCCAGAGTTTCATTTGCCTGTTTTCTTCCTCTAAGGTGACTCTTTCACACTTTCATTTGTACTGAAATCACAGTGTGCAAACACAGGGATTTATGTAGTTTCTCGTGGAAACTATCAGTAGACAGTTGAATTTGCTCGTTCTGATGACAGTCTCAGCCCAGAAATATTTATTAATTTGTGTGATTAAATCGCTTTCAACACTACACAAAACGTAAATGTGGAAGGATGAGTATTTCTTGAGCTGATATCTTTCTGATTGCGTAGTAGATAATTCAAAATGTATCAGCATATGTTTTTAGAAAAATGGATAATTATTATAACTCTTATTTTGTGTCCTCAAACTTTTCCTAATGTGTTTTAACACTTCACACAGTATTGCATATACTTGTATTCAAAAAGCGTTTGGCCAAAAACTTGGTGTGGATGCCATTTCATCTCCTTAACCCTCCCTCCCAGCGCCATTCCTTCGTACTCACTCTCTACCTAACTAGGTAAAAGAAGCACACCTAGGCATTCGTGCTCTTAAAACTCAAACAAGTTTAGAGTAAGTAGAACATGTCAAATTCATTTTGGGCTGAATGAGAAGCTGTTTTTTGAAGCTTTGAGAGTAAAACTAGTACTTATTTCATAGAAATAATAGTTCTTGTTCTCTTTTAACACTTCTTCTTTGAAATGAGATTACTTTCACTTGTCCTACTATATGTGGCACTGAATTGATGATGATGATGGTGATGGTGGTAGTGGTGGTGGTGATGGAGGAGGAGGAGAAGCAGGAGAGAAGGAGATGGAGGAGGAAGAGAAGAAGGAGGAATTATGATAGCCAATACTTGTATAAAGCTCCCCATACTGCACCAGGCACCATACAGAGTACCACGTTTATTAAATCATTTAACCCTCACAACAACCCTAAGAGGTAAATATAACTGTAATCATCATTTTATAGATGAGAAAATTCAGACACATAGAGGTCAAGTAACATGTCTAAAGTCACACAGCCAGTCAGTAGCATAACTGTGACTTCAAAACAGACAGTCTGTCTCCCAAGTTATTCTTTCTAATATCATATCTCAGTTTTACCCATTCCTTGTTGGACCTTTAAGACAACTTTTTGCTAAATAAACAAGTGAAAAATCGAAGCTTAAAACAGACTAGAGTGTGTCTCTATTGTGTTTTGGTACAAAATTAAGCACAGTGGATTTGATTACAACTTACTGAGACATGTGAAGAGGAAAAAGAGACAACACTAATATTGAATATGCGTTGTGAGCCAGGCACAATGGTCCTGTGAAAGGGCTATTTTCCAGAGATGCAGATAAGGGAGAATGAAGCACAGAAAAGTTAATAAACGTGCCCAAGGTGACATTATAAGTGGTGAAACCAGCATTCTAACCAGCTCTGTCTTGTTGCAAAGCTTATCTGTTTTTCTGGAACTAGATCTGCCTTAGACAGTGAATATCAGTTGGCATAAACCAGGAAGCAGAACCAATGACAAATGTATGCTGGCCAAGCCAGACACTTCCGGGAGCCAAACTGCAGGCCATTCTTTTACAACCTGGCTTTGAGTCATTGACGTTGTTTTCATACAGTCAGTGCAGTGGGAATACTATAATATTATTTGCCAATTTGGGGACTTCTCTTTTGCTAAAAGAAAATCATTATTCAATATTTATAATGTTCCTGTTTAAAGGACATTTTTCTAATATCTACTACATAGCAAACACTATTGTAAGTTATGTAAGAAAGCTTTCTCATTTAATCCTTCCAACACTTCTATGAGGTAAGCTGTACTGTTAGGTTCAGCTTACTGATAAGGGTACAGAGGAGCAAAGGGTTTTATAAGTGACATAGCTGGCATTCAGACCTTTGCCTCATGCCTCTAGAGGCTGAGCTCTTAAACATTATGTTTCACTAAAATGTTACAATGAGGAAGACTGAAGTTTACCAACTGACACACCGCCCTGCATTGTCTGACTACCTGGTCCGTTAATCTTCCCATGAAGTTTTTGTGTACCTGCCACTCTATACCTAGAAAGATGCTCAAAATAACACAAAAGACAGGGAGTGTTAAAAGTAATAATCTCAAATTTCTCTTATTCTGCCTATGAAGTCTATGCCAGGGAACTTTATAACAAGGTCTCATTAAAGCAATAGTGACTAAGGCCTCGTATGAGGGGTACAGAAAGGCCCAAATTATACTCCATCCTGCTTTAGAGCAAACAGTTTTGTGTAGAAGCCACTGCATGTACAAACAGTGGCTCAAACTCCTGTTCATATCCTAGTTTTCTTTGGAAATACATATAAGTCCTACAAATACTGCTGACTAACATTTAAAGGAAAGAAAAATAAGTTTCCTCTTATTAGATCTGAATTCAGTTTAAGAGGAATTTAGCTGCCAGGTGTCAATAAGAAAATGAAACACTGCAAGGTGCTTGGGTTAAGAGATGGAGGAGAAGCGAGAGAAGCAGAACAGGTCAATGCACAGGGGGGAAGTAGGAATTGTGGCAAAATACACATGATCTTGAGAATCGAAAATGTAGGCTATAAGTCTCCACAATGTAAAGGTAGATATGCAAACATTGAATATGCACGTGAACAGGGACAAGAGGACAATACAAATAAATATAATAAAAATTTAAAAGTGGGATAAAGGGAAGACTGTTGAAAATTGAGTAGATTTGTGATAAAATCCAAATTAAAAAAAGTAAATTTGGCGATCGAATGTGACTGACTTTTTTGGCCGTAATTTCAATACTGTCAGAAATAAAGTACTAAAAAAGAAAAACAAATAGTTAAGACCAAGAGGTTAGGAAATCATATAAATATACCACAAGTAGAGCAAATAAGTACAAAAACACTAGTGTGTGTGTGTGTGTGTGTGTGTGTATAAAATAATATTCTTGTTTTAACGTTTAGGTTCAGGAGTAACTATACAAGTTTGTAATATGGGTAAGCTCATGTCACAGATGTTTGATGTACAGAGTATTTCATCACCTGATACGTTGCATACTAAGCCTAGTACCCAATGCTTATTTTTTGTGCTCATCTCCCTCCTCCAAACCTCCATCCTCTGGTAGGTCCCAGTGTGTCTTGTTCCCCCTCTTTGTGTCCATGTGTTCTAATAATTTAGCTCCCACTATAAGTGAGAATATGCGGTAGTTGGTTTTCTATTTCAGTGTTAGCTTGCTAATAAGGATAATGGCCTTTAGCTGTATCCATGTTTCTGCAAAGGACTTGATTTCATTCTTTTTTATGGCTGCATAGTATTCCATGGTGTATATGTACCACATTTTCTTATCTGTCTTCCATTGTTGAGCATTTAGGTTGTTTCCATGTCTTTGCTGTTGTAAACAGTGCTACAGTGAACATATTCATGCATGTATCTTTATGACAGAACAATTTATATTCCTTTGGATACATACCCAGTAATGGGATTGCTGGATCGAATGGTAGTTCTATTTTTAGCTCTGAGGAATCTTCACACTACTTTACACAATGATTGAGTTAATTTATACTCCTACCAACAGTGTATACGTGTTCCCTTTTCTTGACAACCTCACCAGCACCTGCTATTTTTTGATATTTTAATAATAGCCATTCTGACTGGTATGAGATGATATCTTATAGTGATACTGAGCTTTATGTTAGACCTTTGTACAAAATTTGGAAAAAATGTTCTCCCATTCTGTAGGTTGTCTGTTAAGTCTGTTGATAGTTTCTTTTGCTGTGCAGGAGCTCTTTAGTTAGATTAGATCCCATTTGTTAGGTTTTGCTTTTGCTGCAATTGATTTTGGTGCCTTTATCATGTAATCTATGCCAATTCCTATGTCCAGACTGCTGTTTCCTAGGTTGTCTCTCAGGGTTAAAGCAATAATCTTTAATGTGATGATCTAAATTGCTTCTTTTTACTTAATGAAATGAAAGCTGCTATGTCAGTGTTTCTTTCAGTAATATATGTCATGAATCCCTAAGGACTTACTTAGAAATTGATTCAAAGTGATTATTCTTGGTGTTTTTGTTGTATAGATTTTAGTAACATATGATTGCTTTTTATGAGTGTAGCTAAGTTCTTAGATCTAACTAACATTAAAGGTTCTTTTAAAAAAAATAACTCTTGCATACTCCTGATGGTAGAGTATGCTTTTAATAGTGTAGTGGAACCAGTTGTTTATGACTAAAAACTATTTTCCAATGCATGTCTATTATTTAAGGTAAAGTTTGGTGCTGTGGTAGATAAATCCAGTGATTTCACACAGTATTAATTTACCTCTCACTTCCCTCACATCAGAGTTCAGTATGTTCTGATTGGGCTGCTCTCCTCCAAACAGTGATTCATGGTCCAGTCTCTTTCCATCTTCTAGTTTTGCCGTCACCTTTTCATGATGCCCAGGCTCACTCTGGGGACTGTATTCACTCCAGCTGGATCACCTGTGGAAGCTCTCATGGACCAACTGGATCCAGAAGTGGAGTGCACTCTTTTGCCCAATTCTATTGGCTGGGATTCAGCAACAGGGCCACACCTAACTGAAAGAGAAATTAGGAAACATAGTCTAGCTATGTATCAAGGAAGAAGAGGAAACAGCATTTATGGAACACGTTTCTGTCACAATCAATCCTCTTGGTTACCGTATACCTATTTCACTCTTTTTCCCATGTACGAGCATACTCACCTCTTTCCAAGAGAAACCCTGAGCTATTAGAAAGAGCCAACAAATACTTAATAAAAATTCCCATGATTGATAATTGTAAATTGGATTTCCTAATTTAGTAGAAACAAAGGAGGGGACATGGAGGGAATCTGATTCAAACTACCCCGTTATGATGACAAATTACAAAAATTGTAAACAGTGTCATGTAAAACAATGTAAAACAAATTTCAGTATCACCTATACATGTAAAAAGAATTACTTTTCATTTTAAAACTTGTATATGTATATGCATATTTATTTTAACTTTACCTAAGTTGCTAGTTTGGGTGTATACTGAGTGATCATTAATTGTTTTAATGAGTGATGAAAATGTGAGATATGCATAGAACCTTATAATAAGGAATTGAACTCCAGTTAGCGAGAATGCTTTATCAATGTCAAACTACTTATGAGTAGTACATTTTCCATAGTCCACACTGTCTTTCTGCAACTTAGATACCTTGCTTGGAATCTAGTGGGTGGCACCATCATCCACTGACTCAGGAAATAGAAGAGAATTAAAAAGTTAAGTTTGGAGAACAAAGAAGAACAATTTTGTATTTTGTTTTGGACTTAACAGAGTTTGAGGTGATAGTGAGATTTTGTGGACAGATTTAATAGATAATTTAAATTTCAGTTTTGGAGATTAATAGAAAGTGGAGGGTTGAAGATATAGAGGGAGTTACCAGCATGATAGTGTCATTTGGATTGAGTAGGAGAAAATAGATATTTTGGGAAGTGCTGGTAGAGAAAGAGGAGAATGAGAAATGGGAGATTTGGAAATTTGAATCCATTAAAGAATCTAAGCTTGGGAAGAGAGTTTGAATGAATAGGAGAGGGTAAAGTGATCAGAATTATGGGAAAGAGGATGGGTAACAGCATCAAATACTGAGTGGAGTCTCATAGGACGCTAGTGACTTTTTTAGATATTTACATGAGAGCCAAGGAAGTGGAAGACCTTACGTGGATTGAGAAGCAGAGCAGGGAGTGAAAGGAAGTGATGACCACATGGGGGAAATGAGAGAGGAAGATGATTCCATGGCATTATAGAAAAAATGGGATGAAGGGAAGATTTGAAAATTGAGTACATTCATGATAAAATCCAAAGTAATTTTCTGTCACCTTTGGGGAGACAACTCTAGTGTCACAAATGGCTTTTAAATAGCCATAAATATTATCTCCTAAAGATAACTTAAAGCTAAAGTTATATATACACCATATACACACAATTCATTTCCCCTCAGCTTTATTGAGATTTAATTGACAAAAATTATGTATTTAATAACATGATGTCTCGGCATATGTATACATTGTGAAACTACCACAATCAAGCTAATTAACATATCCATCTAAAACTACTAGAAGAAAACATAGGGGAAAGTTCTATACCACTGGTCTTGGCAATGATTTTTAGGGTATGACACCAAAAGCACAAGCAACAGAAGCAAAAATAAACAATTGGGACATCATCAGCCTAAAAAAGTTTATGTATAGCAAAAGAAACAATCAACAGAATGAAAAGGCAACCTAGAGAATGAGAGAAAATATTTGCATGCCATATGTCTGATAAGGGATTAATATTCAAAATATTTAAGGAGGTCACACAACTCAATGCAAAATAAAATAACCCAATTAAAAAATGGGCAAAGGACATGAATAAACAGTTTTCCAAAGCAGGCACACAAATGGCCAACAAGTATGTGAAAAGGTGCTCAGCATCACTAATCATCAGGGAAATGCAAATAAAAACCACAATGAAGTATTAGCTCATACCTTTTAGGATGGTTGTTACGAAAATGTCAAAAGATAACACAATTCTCTGTTGTACATTTTCTTAAAAATTTTTTATTCATTTATTAGTGTCCTTAATCTGGACCCTTAAATTACCAAATTGCTTTCAGAGAGCAAAACTTCATGCCTTTTCATAATTCTCATGACTTTACTCTCTTTTATTCATTCGAACTCTCTTCTCAGGCTTAGATTCTTTAATGGATTCAAATTCCCAGATCTCCCCTCTTCAAAAGCCTAGATTTGGAAGAACATCAAAATGCTGTATAAATGCAAGTATCACAGTGATATCCTTTGGACGTCTTGTTCAATAATATGTGCTTTGCTATAATATATTTACATAAAGATTTAAGCCACTGCCTTTTTTAAGCTCAGATATAAAGGTTACTATATATGAGATACATTTTCTTCTTTAGTTGAAGACTAAAAAGGCAGAGCAAGAAAGTAACATGTCTATTAGAATGTTCTATTTATTGCTATGTGAGGGAGTAATCCGCATATTTACCTCCCCATTCACTTTCCAGGTCAGGAAGGCAAAGGTAATTCACCTCACAGATATGACATCACCCTGAGCAGAGTGGCTGAAAGTTACACTTTGGTTTTCTGATCCTTGATGATGTGATGGGTTTAAAAGAAAAATGCTGTCCTGTTGTTTCTTAAGGAACTATGTACAGATTAAAGTTATAGTAATTTGCTCCACAGAAAGAGAAAATGTTTATAATTTAAAAAGAACTGCTCTGAATTGACAAAACAAATGGTTTGTGTCTTGTAGACTTGCAGGGGAGTATAGGACAGTCTAGTACAGAAGTGTTTAAACTGGCCGTCACTGGGATCCAAACATTTGAGTGGTGTAAAGAACTCAAAGTTTAAGAATTAATGAGACCATATGAGCAAAAATAAGTGAAAAAGAAGGATGACAAATACATGAGTGTTGCAAGGAGGTAGAGCGTTAGTTTCAAGCTTCTAGCACAGACCATGAGTTAGGAAGAAATGGAAGTGAGCTGAAGAGGTCAGCTGTGGAAAGCATTGTGGAACTGAAAGAAGGGTGGGTGGCCTTTGTCTTTATAGACAAAAAGCAAATAGACAATGACACAGGGTCTTGTTTTATTCAACAAAAATTTACAGTGTCTACTATGTAACCAGCACCATGCTGGCCATTGAGGATAGAGAAGAGATGAAATCAGAAATTACAGACCCATTCAATACAGCTTTATGTTTAAGAGGGCTTGGAATCAGTATTCAAATTCTGACTACATTATTTTCAGGGTGTGTGGCCTTAGGAAAGTTACAGTATCATTTAACTTATTTCTAAATCTAAGGCAATGGCTCCCTGGTGTGGGTTATGTTAAGGAATACATGGGAAAACATATCTAAACTATTAAACAGTGTTTGGTGTTTACATAGTAAATGCTCAGAAAACGAATATTGCTTTTGCTTGGATTGACGCTTATGTCGAGTGAAACAGAAAGCGATTTCACTAGAGTGTTTGGTTGGCAGGCAACCTATGAATGGCCTTCATTGCTGGTCTAGGAATTCGAACACATTCTTTAAGTTATAGAGTCCCTACAGGATATTGCCCAGGTGAATATCATAATCAGAGTGGTTATGAAACAGGTGCATTAGAACAGAGGACAAGGCATGCAATTGACTAATAAAGCTTGACATCTTGGAATAAGTTGTATCACAGTTTTTTGTTTCTAGGAAGATGTGGAGACCCTATTTTAAGAAGAAATGTACAACATGAATTTAGGCAATTTATAACATGATCCTAAAGAGTTTTGAAGTGTTTATACAAAATTAAACATTGCCTTTATCCCACTCTTTTTTTGGGGGGGGGGGGGTAATTATTTTTATTAAAATTTTTCTTTCATAATATATATATATATATATATATATATATATATATTTGCATTTTAGATTTTGGGGTACATGTGAAGAACATGCAGGATTGTTGCATAGGTACATACATGACAATGTGGTTTGCTGCCTCCATCCCCATCACCTATATCTGGAATTTCTCCCCATGTTTTCCCTCCCCCAACTCCCTACCCCACACTGTCCCTCCTTTAGTCCCCCAACACAGACCTCAGTGTGTGATGCTCCCCTCCCTGTGTCCATGTGTTCTCATTGTTCAACACCCACCTATGAGTGAGTACATACAGTGTTTGATTTTCTGTTCTTGTGTCAGTTTGCTGAGAATGATAGTTTCCAGGTTCATCCACGTTCCTACAGAGACACGAACTCATCATTTTTGATGGCTGCATAGTATTCCATGGTGTATATGTGCCCCATTTTCCCTGTCCAGTCTGTCATCAATGGGCATTTGGGTTGGTTCCAAGTCTTTGCTATCATAAACAGTGCTGCAATGAACATATGTGTGCATGTGTCCTTCTAATACAACGATTTATAATCCTTTGGATATATACCCAGTAATGGGGTTGCTGGGTCAAATGGGAATTCTATTTCTAGATCCTTGAGGAATCGCCACACTGTCTTCCACAATGGTTGAACTAATTTACACTCCCACCAACAGTGTAAAAGTGTTCCTATTTCTACATGTCCTCTCCAGCATCTGTTGTCTCCAGATTTTTTAATGATCACCATTCTAACTGGCGTGAGATGGTATCTCAATGTAGTTTTGATTTGCATTTCTCTAATGACCAGTGATGATAAGCATTTTTTCATGTGTTTGTTGGCTGCATAAATGTCTTCTTTTGTAAAATGTCTGTTCATATCCTTTGCCCACTTTTGAATGGGTTTGCTTGTTTTTTTCTTGTAAATCTGTTTTAGTTCTTTGTAGATTCTGGATATAAGTCCTTTGTCAGATGGGTAGATTGCAAAAAAATTTTCCCATTCTGTTCGTTGCCACTTCACTCCAATGATTGTTTCTTTTGCTATGCAGAAGCTTTGGAGTTTAATTAGATCTCATTTGTCTATTTTGGCTTTTGTTGCCAATGCTTTTGGTGTTTTAGTCAAGAAGTCCTTGCCTATGCCTATATCCTGAATGGTTTTGCCTAGGTTTTCTTCTAGGGTTTTTATGGTGTTGGGTCTTATGTTTAAGTCTTTAATCCATCTGGAGTTAATTTTAGTGTAAGGTGTCAGGAAGGGGTCCAGTTTCTGCTTTCTGCACATGGCTAGCCAGTTTTGCCAACACCATTTATTAAACAAGGAATCCTTTCCCCATTGCTTGTTTTTGTCAGGTTTGTCAAAGATCAGACGGTTGTAGATGTGCGGCATTGCCTCGGAGGCCTCTGTTTTGTTCCATTGGTCTATATCTCTGTTTTGGTACCAGTACCATGCTGTTTTGATTACTGTAGCCTTGTAGTATAGTTTGAAGTCAGGTAGTTTGACGCCTCCAGCTTTGGTCTTTTTGCTTAGAATTGACTTGGCTATGCGGGCTCTCTTTTGGTTCCACATGAGGTTTAAGGTGGTTTTTCCAGTTCTGTGAAGAAGGTCATTGGTAGCTTGATGGGGGATAGCATTGAATCTATAAATTACTTTGGGCAGTATGGCCATTTTCATGATTTTAATTCTTCCTAACCATGAGCATGGAATGTTTCTCCATCTGTTTGTGTCCTCTCTATTTCGTTGAGCAGTGGTTTGTAGTTCTCCTTGATCATCCCACCCATTCCTCATTATGGAGAAGCCCCAGATACCTGGAAGATGTCTATGTTTTCAAATATTTTATAAATAAAATTATTGGATGTGGAGAAGATCCTTGTCACTGAACTAATCGCACTAAGTCTCTAGCAAAAGTTTCAATATGATATTTGGATATTAATGAGAGTTCTATAATCGATGATATAAAAGGGCTAGTATTCACTCAGCAAATATCAATTTGATGCTTATTATCTGCTTAGGTATTTGTACAAGTTCTTTAAAAACAGATAGACTGAACTGCTTTGTTCAGTGTGTTAGATACTTGTGGATCTCAACTCAAATGGGGATTCCAGTATCGTTGCTGCTTTGTCTACATTGTGCAACTGTGTGAAATGACATGGATCTGCTCTGCCTTGCATATTAAACTGTCAACACCACTGAGCCCAAATACTTTTAGACAAAAGATATTTGCTTTGCTCTTTCAAATCTCCATATCTCTGCCATTGGGGGAAATCAATTTGTAACCTGAAATATATAAAAGTGACATAAAAATCAATCAATATTTTAAAAATCCTCTCAATGTTGCAAAATTTTCTCTATTCATTGTAGGCTGCAGATAAATTTTTATATAAATACCACGTGTGAGTGGAAACACTGTTGATATGTGAAATCTTAGATTTGAAAACTGAATTAGAGGTATATGTTCTCAAGAAATATATAATCTCAAAGGATAGGGACAGATATACAAATAAGATATATATAGCAAGAGCTGACTTGAGACATACAGAGAGTGTTATGGGAATGAAAAGGAGGAATAAGGGTTAAGGGACAGAAGAGATGTTTGAGTTGAGCCTTGAGGGATGAACAGGTATTTGATAAATGAGTGATTGTGCGTGCATGTGTGTGTGTGGTGGGGGGTGGGGATGAAGTAGTTCTAGACAGAAAGGGTAGCTTCGTCACAAGTACAAAGACATGAAAAAGTGATATCTGTCAGGAAGCCTTGAAGGGCCAGGCAGAATGGAGCTTGGGAGTGGATGTGATGGGATTAAAACACAAAAACTTGCAAATCTTATCTTTGGGGCAAAAGAATTTGTACATCCAATAAATGAACAACACAGACAGC
Source organism: Ateles fusciceps (assembly GCA_036589455.1). Taxonomy (NCBI): domain Eukaryota; kingdom Metazoa; phylum Chordata; class Mammalia; order Primates; family Atelidae; genus Ateles; species Ateles fusciceps. The sequence goes on from JAZHEH010003097.1 coordinate 15,128,175, forward strand.
CACTTGAGGATGAGTGTATATGCACGTGTGTTAGTACCCAGTATTGCAAATTATAGGTAATTTTGTTTAAAACAATATACATATAGAAATGTACCACATACGCCTTTCAAGGGCAAGCTCACCACTCAGTGTTTGAAACAAAAAGCTGAATATATTGTTCATTAAGCAAGGGAAAGCTCTACTTCTAAAGCACAGTGCACAAAGTAAGTGGATGATCCTGTGCAGAATTTGGGGAAGTCTCTCTTTTTGGGAGTTTGAGTTTAAAGGACTTTTAGAAGTAGGAGTGTTTAGGGATTGGCTTATCTTTATCCCAGAAATTCTCAGCATCGGAGAGAGACAATTCCTGACGGACTGATGTTCAGAAGAATCCTTATTGAAGTGGTATTGGCACATATTGATGACCAGTCTCGAAATTACATGTTCAAGGCTTGGGAATGAGAACAATCAGTGTCTGTCTTTCTTGAATTTGTAAAATAGACTTCTTTTCCCTCAATGGACATGCACACAAAATATCACAATAGTATTAAAATAGGAATTTTACACGTGTACTATATAGGCTACTGTGCTTATTACTTTATATACAGCCTCATATTTAATCCTTACTTCAATTTTAAGAGATGATATTATTTCTTCTTTTTACAGGATAAAAAGGAAAAGACATTTTATTATTATACTTTAAATTCTGGGGTAAGAGTGAGAATGTGCAGGTTTGCTACATAAGTATACACATGCCATGGTGGTTTGCTGCATCCATCACCCTGTCATCTACGTTAGGTATTTCTCCTAATGCTATCCCTCCCTAATCCCCCATCCCCTGTTATCCCTCCCCTAGTCCCCTACCCCGACATGCCACAGTGTGTCATGTTCACTCCCCTGTGCCCATGTGTTCTCATTGCTGGACACCCACTTATGAGTGAGAACATGGGGTGTTTGGTTTTCTTTTCTTATGTCAGTTTGCTGAGAACGATGGTTTCCAGCTTCATTCATGTCCCTGCAAAGGACATGAACTAATCCTTTTTATGGTATTCCATGGTGTCTATGTGCCACATTTTCTTTATCCAGGCTATCATTGATGGACATTTGGATTGCTTCCACGTTTTTGCTATTGTGAACAGTTGCCACAACAAACACGTGTGCATGTGTCTTTATAATAGAATGATTTATAATCTTTTGGGTATGCGCCCAGTAATGGGATTGCTGGGTCAAATGGTATTGCTTTCTAGATCCTTCAGGAATCTTCACAGTGTCTTCCACAATGGTTGACCTAATTTATACTTCCACCAACTGTGTAAAAGCATTCCTATTTCTGCACATCCTCTCTAGCATCTGTTGTCTACTGATTTTTTAATGATTGCCATTCTGACTGGCATGAGATGGTATCTCAATGTGGTATTCATTTGCATTTCTCTAATGACCAGTGATGATGAGCTTTTTCTCATGTTTGTTGGATGCGTAAATACCTTCTTTTGAGAAGTGTCTATTCATATTCTTCACCTACTTTTTGATGGGGTTGTTTGTTTTTTTCTTGTAAATGTGTTTGAGTTCTTTGTAGATTCTGGATATTAGCCCTTTGTCAGATGGGTGGATTGCAAAAATATTTTCCCATTTTGTTGGTTGCCAGTTCACTGTAATGATAGTTTCTTTTGCTGTGCAGGAGCTCTTATGTTTAATTAGATTCCATTTGTATATTTTGACTTTTGTTGCCATTCTTTTTTGTGTTTTAGTCATGAAGTCCTTGCCCATGCCTATGTCCTGAATGGTATTGCTTAGGTTTTCTTCTAGGGTTTTTATGGTGTTAGGTCTTACGTTTAAATTTTTAATCCATCTGGAGTTAATTTTTGTATCAGGTGTAAGGAAGGGATCTAGTTTCAGCTTTCTGCATATGGCTAGTTTTCCCATCACCATTTATTAAATAGGGAATCATCTCCCCATTGCTTGTTTTTGTCAGGTTTGTCAAAGATGAGATGGTTGTAGATGTGTGGAGTTATTTTTGAGGCCTCTGTTCTGTTCCATTGGTCTGTATTTCAGTTTTGGTACTAGTACCATGCTGTTGAGATTACTGTAGCCTTGTAGTATAGTTTGAAGTCAGGTAGTGTGATGCCTCCATGTTGGTTTTTTTTTTTTTTTTTTTTTTTTTGCTTAGGATTGTCTTGGCTATATTTTCTCTCTTTTAATTCCATATGAAGGTTACAGTGTTTTTTTTTCCTAATTCTTTGAAGAAAGTCAATGGTAGCTTGATGTGGATAGCATTGAATGTTTAAATTACTTTGGGCAGTACGGCCTTTTTCACAATATTGATTCTTCCTAAACATGAGCATGGAATGTTTCTCCATCTGTTTGTGTCCTCTCTTATTTCCTTGCACAGTGGTTTGTAGTTCTCCTTGAAGAGGTCTTTCACATCCCTTGTTAGTTGTATTTCTAGGTATTTTATTCTCTTTGTAGTAATTGTGAATAGGAGTTGACTCATGATTTGGCTCTCTGTTTGTCTGTTGTTGGTGTATAGGAATGCTTGTGACTTTTGCACATTAATTTTGTATCCTGAGACTTTGCTCAAGTTGCTTATCACCTTAAAGAGATTTTGCGCTGAGATGATGGGGTCTTCTAAATATACAATCATGTCATCTGCAAATAGAGACAATTTGAATTCCTCTTTTCCTGACTGAATACATTTATTTCTTTTTCTTGCCTGATTGCTCTGGCCAGAACTTCCAATACTATGTTGAATAGGAGTGGTGACAGAGGGCATCCTTGTCTTCTGCCAGTTTTCAAATGGAATGCTTCCAGTTTTTGTCCATTCAGTATGATATTGGCTATGGGTTTGTCATAAATAGCTTTTATTATTTTGATATACATTACATTGATACCTAGTTTATTGAGATTTTTTAGCATAAAGGGCTGTTGAATTTTGTTGAATAGATGCCTTCTCTGCATCTAATGAGATAATTTCTTCTGGATTCACTGGTTTATGTGCATAGAAGTGTTTGTAGTAATGTCTGATGGTGGTTTGTATTTCTAAGGGATGAGTGGTGATATCCCCTTTATTATTTTTTATTGCATCTTTTCAATTCTTCTCTCTTTTGTTTTTATAGTCTGGCTAGCAGTCTCTATCTATTTTGATCTTTTCAAAAAACCAACTCCTGGATCGATTGATTTTTTGAAGGGTTTTTTGTGTCTCTATCTCCTTCATTTCTGCTCTGATCTTAGTTATTTCTTGTCTTCTGCTAGCTTTTGAATTTGTTTGATCTTGCTCCTCTAGTTCTTTTAATTGTGACATTAGAGTGTCAATTTTAGATCTTTCCTCGTTTCCCTGGTGGGCATTCAGTACTATAAATTTCCCTCTAGACACTGCTTTAAATGTGTCCCAGATACTCTGGTATGTTGTGTCTTAAATCTCTTTGGTTTTGAAAAACATCTTTATTTCTGCCTTCATTTCATTATTTATCCAGTAGTCATTTAGGATCAAGTTGTTTAGTTTCCATGCAGTTGTGTGGTTTTGAGTGAGTTTCTTAATCCTGAGTTCTAATTTGATTGCACTGTGGTCTGAGAGACTGTTATGATTTCTGTTCTTTTGCATTTGCTAAGGAGTGATTTACTTCCAATTATGTAGTCAATTTTAGAGTAAGTGCGATGTGGTGCTAAGAAGAATGTGTATTCTGTGCATTTGGGGTGGAGAGTTCTGTAGATGTCTATTAGGTCCACATGGTGCAAATCTGAGTTCACGTCCTGGATGTCCTTGTTAATTTTCTGTCTCATTGATCTAACATTGACAGTGGAGTGTTAAAGTCTCCCACTGTTATTGTGTGGGAGTCTATGTCTCTTTGTAGGTCATTAAGTACTTGCTTTATGTATCTGGGTGCTCCTGTATTGGGTGCATATATATTTAGGATAGTTAACTCTTCTTGTTGCTTTAATCCCTTTACCATTATGTAATGCCCTTCTTTGTCTCTTTTGGTCTTTGGTGGTTTAAAGTCTGTTTTATCAGAGACTTGGATTGCAACTCCTGCTTTTTTTTTTTTTTTTTTTTTTTTTTTTTTGCTCTCCTTTGCTTGATAAATCTTCCTCCATCCCTTTATTGTGAGCCTGTGTGTGTCTTTGCATGTGAGATGAGTCTCCTGAATACAGCACACTGATAGGTCTTGACTCTTTATCCAATTTGCCAGTCTGTGTCTTTTGTTGGGGGCATTTAGCCCATTTACATTTAAGGTTAATATTATTATGTGTGAATTTGATCCTGTCATTTTGATGCTAGCTGGTTGTTTTGCCCGTTAGTTGATGTAATTTCTTCATAGTGTCAATGGTCTTTACAATTTGGTATGTTTTTGCAGTGGCTGGTACTAGTTGTTCCTTTCCATGTTTAGTACTTCCTTCAGGAGCTCTTATTAGGCAGGCCTAGTGGTGACAAAATCTCTCAGCATTTTTTTTGGTCTGTAAAGGATTTTATTTCTCCTTCATTTATGAAGCTTAGTTTGGCTGGATATAAAATTCTGGGTTGAAATTCTTTTCTTTAAGGATGTTGAATATTAACTCCCACTCTCTTCTGGCTTGTAGGGTTTCTTCTGAGAGATCTGCTGTGATTCTGATGGGCTTCAGTTTGTGGGTAACCCGCCCTTTGTCTCTGGCTACCCTTAGCATTTTTCCTTCATTTCAACCCTGTTGAATCTGATGATGATGTGCCTTGGGGTTGCTCTTTGAGGAATATCTTTGCAGTGTTCTTTGTATTTCCTGAATTTGAATGTTGGCCTGCCTTGCTAGGTTGGGGAAAGTTCTCCTGAATAATATCCTGAAGAGTGTTTTGAAATGTTTTTAATATAGTAAATAACTGAAGGACTAAACATAGTTTCTATGTTGAAGTCATAACCTCCCCTATCTTAGCATGTGAACTTTCTTGGAAATATTGTCATTGCAAATCTAGTTAGGTAAGATGGGGCCATACTGGAGCAGGATGGGCTCTTAATCTAATCTGATTGGCATCCTTATAAAAAGAGCCCTATGAAGGTTGAGACACACAGGTCAATGCTATGTGGAGGATGCCTTGAAGGCCAAGGTTAGAGTTACACAGCTGCAAACCAAGGAGCACTAAATTTTCAGCAAACCACCAGAAGCTAGGAAGAGGCAAAGAAGGATTCTCCTATCAGTTTCAGAGACAGCCTTATTTCTGAACTTTTAGGCTCCAATATTGTGAGACAATACATTTCTGATGTTTTAAGCCACGCAGTTTGTAGTACTTTGTTAATGCACCACTAGGAGATGAATACCCCATGAATATGTGATTATGATGCTCTTCACATGCACAAGTCCATTCTCTTTAAGGTACTCTTGATAATCAGAGTGGTCATTGAACTCAAGGATGAGCTGCCTTACCTCTCTAGCTCAGTTTTCTGATCTGTAAAATATTTAGACTACTAACCAAAGCAGTGTTACATGCAGTGAGACTACACGTAAAACACGCAGCACAGAGCCTGGCACATAATAGATGCTTAATAAATAAACATGAATTATCTCACATGACCTTGCTTTAAATTGTGCAAGGCAGCAGATTGCTCCAGGAGAAGGTTTGTTCAAAGGCTGTCCTAATTAGCCTTCGAGTGAGAGAAGCCAGGTCTATGTCATTAACAGTATACATTTTACCTGGCCCAAACAGCCCAGAAAGAAAGACTGTCTGTCTACTTCCAAAGTAAGCTCCTTTGGTTTTGGTTTTGCTACTGTTTCTGTTTTTTATTTTCTTTCTTTTTTTTTTCTACTTTACATGAGAATATAGATATCTGTAGAATTGCTACAGATGAATGTCTTTCTTTTAGATCAAGGGATGGGATCATGTTTTTCAGTTGTCAGAGTCAGGGAAGAAAAGTGTGGAAATGAACAGCTGTGGTTATACTAGTTTATATGCAGGATTGCTCTGAACTGATTTTTTTTTCCCTAATATCTTCTCTGTCCTTTCATGCGTCAGTTACATGCTGGATTTTTATTACTTTAGAGTATGTAGCTTCCCCTACAGCAGCTTTTCTACCCTAAAGAGTTCTCTCCAGTTCACTGAAGAGCCGTCTTTAAAAAGACGCTTGGTTTCTCTGAGCATGCACTTAGCTCATCAATGCATGTGCGTTTATATCTGCTTGTTAGAGAAGACTGACCGGTCTTAGGCTGGGCATCCTACATCTTGCCATCTGCTGTCTAATTTGTGTATTTGTGTGTGTGTGTGTGTATGTGTGTTGACAGCTTATTTCTTTCTTTTTCCCGCCTTTTATTATAAGAGTGAAACAAACATCTTCATCAGTTACACATGAAACTCACGTGCACATTCCTCTGGCCTAAGCAATACATGGAATTAAATTTGGATGCACATGTAAAGCTGTTGTCAGGCCCCTGCCTGAGAGCAAGTTTTAATGGGTCAGAGATGGAAGTGAACATAAGGAGAAAAAAAATGGGGCAACCAGACAGAAGAAAAGGCAAGAATGGAGACTGCTCATAACAGTACTTCCTTCTTAATGTTGCCAAAGGCTAGTTCCAGGTTAACATTTGATGGTAAAAAAAAATAGTCTGCCTGCTATATGCAGACATGGAATCTGCTCAATAGTGTCATTATGGGACCAGTTATGGAAGGAATCAAAGACTAACAGATACAGATACTGAGAGAAGCCCAAGTCACTGCCATTTTCAGTGCTTTGATAATATTGAAGAGAGAAAGGGAAGAGAACACAAAAGAAGAAAATAAGTCAAAACCAGGTCATGAGACTATAGTATTATTTACATATTTTCCTCCAAGTTAACACTTTTTCTTGTAGAGAGAAAGGTGAAAGTCTAGATTTGAGACCCTTACCAAGAATGAGAATTGGGGAAAGTGGTGCTCTCCAACCCCCACGCCAGACCCTGACATAGATTGATACTGTTAGTTATCCTTTGATTCGGTTCCATATGGTATGTTCGAGAGCTGTTATTCTTAGGTAATAGCAATTTCTCATCATGGGAGGTAGTCCTCACTTTTTTTCTAATACCCACACGCTGGTGACATTTGGAAGAGCACCCCTAACAGCTGTGTCTGGAGAGTTGCATTGAAAATCTGGCCACCTGTCTGGATTCTGGCTGAGCTGATGGTGGACTTGACATTCCCTGACACAGGCATGAGAGATGTGGCAAAGCTGTGGTGCTGTTGGTCTGTGTTCATCCAGTGGGGGCCTGAATGAATTGTTTCTGAAATTTTTTACTGTGTATAGTAATGGGCAAATGAATGAGGCCTGAAAGGTTTTAGCTGTGCTTTCTTCTTCTCCTCTTTGGCCTGTATTCCCACAGAGGAAACCTTCTGTTGCTTGTTATTTTGAATGCCCCCATAGTTTAAACTGTGATAGATATTCCTGTGAAAGAATTGAGGAAAATGAGAAAATGACCCCACCTGTATTGTTCATATTGTTAGTGTGTTCAGAGAGCAGTGTTGCTAGCTGTAAGAACATGATAGAAACTCACAAAGGGAAGATTTTCCCAGCTGTGTCTATTGAGATGTTAAAGAAGCCTAAATAAATCATCTTTAATACACATTGGGATATTAGCATAAAATTAATAAGCAAAGCTTAGGAAAGAATAGGTTAGTATATAATAATAATAAATATTATGCAGTACAACTGTGCTTGGCCTGGGACTGTTGTCAGGGTCATTTGCAGGAGAAGAAGCCAATCACTGTAATAAGACAGGAAATTAGAAAGCAGAAGAGGAAAGACATTTTCAGAGGGGCTGGGTGGCTAGAGGGGAGAAATGCCTGCAGCATCGCCACACTGAGGAGAACTTCCAAGACAAAATCTGCTTCAAGTGAGATGTTTTTCTTCTCTGTTCCTCTGCTTTCATTATCCATGTCTGCAGTATCCATGTCTTAGAGAACTTGGCAGGAGAGGAACAGGTGGTGGTGAGGACAAAAGGCACAGTAGATGCCATGGCCTTGAACTTGCAGTCTGACTATGCGGATCTAGTAGGGCACACATAAGTTCTACATCACATTTTTTCAATTGTAAGTCTTAAGTGATGAATGTTGAGTAACATCATAAAGTACTTTCTCCTGTAGATAAAAAGCCCTATTTACTACCTTGTCTGATATGTTCTATACATATACCACCAAATTACTTAATCTCTTTTTCTTTTTTTTAGCCTCACTTGGGGGAATGAATTAAATAATTTTCCTTCATTTGCTTTAAAAATATTCAATACTGAGTATTTTGCTAACATAAGTAAGCCATTATACTATTTTATGTTTTATTATGTTGAATTTGATCAAGTAAGATTCAAAAATGCTCAAAGTGTCTTCTTGGACAAATAGGCTCTTTTATGTTTTTGATAGATACTAATGAAGTTTAGGATCATTTTCTTCTTTGATATTTACCTGCCAAGTTAAGGGGGAAGAAAAGGAAATTGTCAGGTTTTGCTTGGCCATGTATACTCCTTTGAGGTCTTAAAGGAACTTGATTGGTTTCCTTTCACAGGTTTGAAAGCCTGGAGGGCCATTCTTCCTCCTGAGGCTATTGTTTGGGAAGTAAAATTCCATGGAAAGGGAGCTGTGTGCATCTCTAGTGATATGTGGGCGGATGGGTTAACAATATTTGTCATGTGCACACATGCATACCCCAATAATTCTTTTTCCTATTCTATGCTATGACTTCAACTTAGGAAATACCTCTGAAATTCTAGTGCCAAATATGTTTGAGAGTAAAGAAAAGAATAACGCCTCGGATATTTAGCACATAAAGTGCTTTTGTATGCTTGTGTTCATCTTGTAAGGTGTAGTACATATAAAAAATAAGGCTGTGTGCAGTGGCTCATGCTTGTAATCCCAGCACTTTGGGAGGCTGAGGTGGGTAGATCACGAGGTCAGGTGTTCGCGACCAGCCTGGATAATATGGTGAAACCCCATCTCTACTGAAAATACAAAAAAATTAAGCTGGGCACATGCCTATAATCCCAGCTACTTGGGAGGCTGAGAATCGCTTGAATTCCGGAAGCAGAGGTTGCAGTGAGTCGAGATCGTGCCATTGTACTCCAACCTGGGTGACAGTAAGACTCTGTCTCAATATAAATGAAAATAAAAATAAGACATCTGAGTTATGTGCAAAAAAAAGAGTATAGGGCATGAATAGTGTGGAGGCTGGGGTTTCTGTCATTTAATGTGCCTAATAACCTGTGGAACCTGTAAACATGCAGATTCCCAGGACCTTCTGGTGATTCTGAGTCTGCATTTATTGAGTGGCCCAGGAATTTGTGTTTTAATGAACATACCAGGTGATTAATGACACAGGTAGTGCTGGAAACACTGAGAGGATAACTTTATGCTGACTGTGGTGAGTATTACTTTGGGCCAAACATTTGAGGAAAGTTATGTCTAAGGATTGTTCATCTGTTCAGTCATAACATCCCACGTGAGTGAGTGTGTATGGCAGATACAAGAAAAGTAGAAAAGGACCTCTCTGCTGCTAAGGGACAATGGTAAATTTGATACAAGATTTCTGTTTCAAAAAGAAAAACTTCTGTTGAATGTAATAATTATAGTGTTTACCTCATAGTAAGGATTAAATAAGGTAGTGATTGTAAAATGCCTCTCATTGTATTCCACAGTGTCTGATAAAATGTTTAGTGGCTGCTGTGTATTCTTCTTATTCATTATTATTTAAGCTATGTGTTTCCTATTTGCCGCTTTATCTTTAATACGGTGAGTTGACCTAAGGGCTCAGTTTATCATCTTTTTTATTATCTTGTGGTTGAAGAGCAAAGTTATCTCCCAATAGAAAACATAGCAGTTTCCCACTCTGTTCTTCTTAAAAGTAAAACAAATATTTTTATTAAAACAGAAGTTGAAGTTTAAAAAGGCACCTATTTTTCCTTATAGGGCTCAAAGTTGCAGTGGGCTGTAGTAATAGAAGATCAGTTTCCATACAATTTAAAAGTGAACATGGGCAGACAGTTCAAATGGCAAGTGACTGCAATAATCCCTTTGTTCTCAGGAAGAGCACAGACCTTCCCTACTTTATAAAGTAAGAATATTTTTAAAGGCATAGTTAAATTATTTTAATGGCAATGAATTCAACTCGTGAAGTATCTGTGTCCTCAGATAAGAGCAGTCTTGTCAATCCCTTGTGAGTATATGATCATAAAGAAAATAAACACTCTAGAGCCTTCATGAACCATTTGCGTTTATCCTAGAAACTTACTTCTCCTATGACTAAAAGGCTAAATCCTTAAATAATACTATTCTATAATTAGAAAATCTAATATTCTGGAATTTTGAGGGGAGGTGAGGAAGCTCTGTTCAATAACTATTAGCCTTTTTATTTTCTCTGGCTACCTAATCTTGGGATTTAGAAGGTTTAACTGATGTCAAAAAGTTTTGAATCTTGAAATATTTATACAAAGAGAAATCTCATATGATACAGGCTTTATTCTTTTTAGTAAAACATACTACGAATTTCTTTGGCAACAGAGAGAGAATGTGGCCTAGGTCAATCGCTCATCCTCACAGCTACACATGACTTTAGTGGAAACTGTGTATCCATGGTGTCTCCTTCCTTTGTATTCAATAAGACACATTAAAAAAAATTAACTTTGGGGCATTTGGATTCCCATGTAAATATTACAACTCACATGTCCTTCAAATACAGTACTTACAAAATACAGACTCCCTTCTAAAAATGGGCTCTTAGGAAATTATGTCTAGATTAAATTCCTTTTCAAGTGAACTGAATTTGAAATACACTGGGGATGATATCCCTTTCTAAGAAAGATGTATGACAGGCTGGGAACGGTGGCTCATGCCTGTAATCCCAGCACTTTGGGAGGCTAAGGTGGGCAGATTACCTGAGGTCAGGAGTTTGAGACCAACCTGACCAATATGGTGAAACCTTGTCTCTACTAAAAGTACAAAAATTATCTTGGTATGGTATTGTGCACCTGTAATTCCAGCTACTCAGGAGGCTATGACAGGAGAATCACTTGAACCCAGGAAGCAGAGGTTGCAATGAGCAGAGATAGCGCCACTGCACTCCACCAAAGTGATGAGAGTGAAACTCCACCTCAAAAAAATATATATATGTTAAATAAAGTCCTGCCCTTTTTATTGAGTAAGGTGAAACCAATTATGCTATTGATAGATGATTTCCAACATGGTAGTTTCAGCTAAGCAGTTTCCTCCAGTAATGGACACAAGCATCTAAGGCACATGGACGCCATATGCTGGGTCCTGCGGTCATACGAACCAGTAATATTTACTGCCTGTTTTTGGAGGCAGATTTCATTAGGAAGTCTCATTATGAATTTGAAATTTTGTTTAAACAGAATGTTTGTGGGAAAAATATTCCCTGAATGGAAAATTTCCCAATGGGAACATATGTAGGTTATGTTTGATTGGTATGACAAGGAAAGCACTGCTGGCCCCTACAAATCGCAGAAGTCTCTGGCTAAGTCTGCCCCCTGCCCCTTCAGGAAAAGCGTGGAGTCTGATTTCCTTACCATTCTGTTTTGCGGTTTCGGTTTTGACTGAGTAAATTTCATTTCTCAAAATCTGATTTGTTCAGAATTATCTAAACTGCCCAGATTCACCAGCAAATAGCAACTCTTCCATTTTATTTTACATAGTATACATTTTAATTTGGTTTCTAATAAAGCAAAGTCAAATACAGACCAGAATGAGAGAATGGGGAGATACTCCCTACCTGAGACCCTGGAAGTGGTATACACCTTGCTGTTTTGCCAGACAAATGGACGACTTCTTGATGACTTTTAACTGTCCATTATAATCTTGAGTAGTGAGGCCCCTTCCTTTTTGCTGCCCCTTATTAATTGATTAGCAATTCTTTCAGGCCCAGTATGACCAGTACTACCTAGTCTCCCATATTGGAAGCAGTAATGCATTTTTAGTTGGGACACTGCATTTCACATCAAATTGTTCTCTTTCAGGTATGTTGTTTCTTTCTTCCAAACTGGGCTATTAATTCCTTGAAAACAGGAGAAATGATAGAATATAGTAAAGAGCCAAGGAAAATCAAGGTTCAATATCTTCTGAATATTCCATATTAATCAAGTTCATCATTGTAATGCATGAAATTTCTATTTAATAAAAGTCTAAACCGTTATTTAAAATGTTAAACATATTTTGAGATAAAAGTAATTTTTAGCATCTAGGTTCTGTGGTGGCTGGAGGGTCACTGTGGGAATGAAATAGATTAATTACTTCATAGAAGAGACTCCTCTGAAGTAAAAGAAGCATCCCTGCTTGTCAGAGTGGAGGCAGGCATTTTTAACAGCAGATTGTAATGACAAGGATAAGGAGCTCATGACTATGAAATAGGTATGAACCCTGTAACATTTGTACCACGCGTATAGTTAGAAAATACTCTCAGAGTGGAATGAATCTTACAACATTGCCATTTTCTCTCAGGTAGATTATTCATATTCTCAGAATTTTCCTGCCTTTTAGCGATTACTTCTTTAAACATCTTCTAACTACTAGTGCCATAAACATAATATGCTAAAGAAATATGATTCTAGATGTTTCCACAGTAGAAAATATATTTTTAAAATATTTGCAGATGTCACATGTCAGATTTTTTTTTTACCTCTTAAACATCTTTGATGTGAACAAGTCTAAAATCCTGACAGGAATCTTATTAGATAATAATAAATGATGAGTTTGAACAAAAAATTAAATTGCCTGAGATCTTAAAAATGTGAGAGAATTGTATTTTGTTTTTACTTCCCATTTCATTTCAAATTTCTTGACAGTATAACTTACTCTATTCAGATGCTTTTATACTATACTATGGAAAATACTTATGTTTATACTAAAACAAAACATTGAGTTTATTGTACCCACTTTCTGTAATATGCTCCATTCTGTTGTATTTTAAGTTGTGAAAGACTATGACGTATGCATAAGAATTCCTCCTTGAAGTGTGGTCTTGTGGATAAAAATAAAATGATATCTTGTAAATAATATTACACATTGCTACCCTTGCCATTGTGACAGTTTATAGGTTTATTATATTTTATCTTTAGCGGACTATATGATAAAAATCTTATCTACAAGGAAAAAATCCTAAAACCTATTAAGCTTGAATAATGCTTTTACTTGTACTGATCGTATCTTGGTTTAATATAAAATACCTGTTAATAAAGGAAGCTTTGTTAGAAGCTTTTTTTTTTGCTTGAAACTGTCCTTTGTTTTCAATACAAAAATACAGCTCTGTATAGTCTAATAAAAGTAAGGCAAATAGAAAATGAAAACCTCATTAAAGTCAATGTAAAATAACCCTGTGTGACCCTCCAAGAGACTAAAAACTAAGCCTTATTGTGCTAGTCCTAAAGGTAGGGAAAACCAGAGCTAAAAATCTACAAACCCAGTGAAGTTTGGGGCCTGGGTTGAGTATATTTTAGAATATTTAGAATATGAGTTGGGCCTTCTTTAATTGAATATTTGAGTGTGGGAAGAGAGGTTTTCCTAATGCATGAATGACGCAAGATTCTGTCTTCATGTGTGAAAACTTGTATCTTTAATGTATAGTCGTAGGTCATTTCACGATGAGAATACCTTCCGAGAAATGCACGCATCCTTGGGCAATTTTGTCATTGTGCAAACATCATAGAGTATACTTACACAAACCTGGATGGTATAGCCTAGACTATACTGTTTAGCCCAGGGATCCCCAACCTTTTTGGCACCGGGATGGGTTTTGTAGGAGACAATTTTTCCATAGACCAGGGGCTTAGTGGGGGTAGGGATGGTTTTGGGATGATTCAAGCACATTAAATGTATTGTGCACTTTTTCTATTATTATTACATTGTAAAATATAAGGAAATAATTATACAGCTCATTATAATGTAGAATCAGTAGGAGCCCTGATCTTGTTTTCCTGCAACTAGGCAGTCCCATCTGGGGTTTTGGGAGACAGTGACAGATCATGAGGTATTAGATTCTGATAAGGAGCATGCAGCCTAGATCCCTCGTATGCAAAGTTCACAATAGGATTCATGCTCCTATGAGAATTTAATGCCAATGCTGATTTGCCAGTAGGCAGAGCTAAGGTGGTAATGCGAGTGATGAGAAGTGACTGTAAATACAAATAAAGCTTTGCTCTCTTGCCTGCTACTTAACTCGTGCTATGTGGCACAGGTCTTAACAGGCCACGAACCAGTACTGGTCTGTGGCCCAGGGATTGAGGACCCCTGGTCTAGCCTATTGCTCCTAGACTACAAAACTGTATAGCATGTTACAGTACTGGGTACTGTAGGCAACTGTAACACAATGGTTAAATAATGGTGTACCTAAATATATTTAAACATGGAAAATATACAGTAAAAATCCTGTATCCAAGATTAAAAATGATATACCTGTATAGGGTACCTACCATGAGATGAAGATTATAGGACTAGAAGTTTCTGTGGATGAGTCAGTGGGTGGTGAGTGGTATGTGAATACGAAGGCCTAGGACATTACTATACACTACTTTAGACCTCATATGCGCTTTATACTTGGGCTATCCTAAATTTATAAATTTTATTTTCTCAGTAATAAATTAACCTCGGCTTTAAGATTTTACATTATAAACTTTTAGATTTTGTTTGACTTCCTGACTCTTTTGTAATAACACTTAGCTTAAAATACTAATAACACGTTGTGTAGCTGTACAAAAATATTTTCTTTCTTTATATCCTTATTCTGTAGGCCTTTTAAAATGAAGTATTTTATTTTACGTTTTAAATTTTTAAATTAAAAACTAAGACATGAGCACACACATTAGCCTAGGCCTGCACAGGGTCAGGATGATCAATATCACTGTCTTCTGCCTCCACCTCTTCAGGGTCAATAGGTCTTCAGGGGCAATAACATGCATGGAGCTGTCACCTCCTATGATAACAATGCCTTCTTCTGGATACCTCCTGAAGGACCTGCCAGAGGTTGTTTTGCAGTTAGCATTTTAAAAATAAGTAGAACGAGTACCTCTAATGATTAAAATTATAGTGTGTACATACACTAGTAACAGTCATTTCTTATCAAGTATGTACTGTATATAATCATAGGGTCTATCCTTTTATATAGCTGGCAGTGTGGTAGATCTGTTTATACCAATATCGCCACAAACATGTGAGTAATGCATTGCACTATGACATTGAGATGGCTATGACATCATTAAGTGATAGAAAATTTTCAGCTCCATTATAATCTTATGGGACCATCTTATGTGTGGTCTGTTGTTGACCAAAATGCCATAATGTGGTGGTGCATGACTCTATTAGAGAAATATTTACCATTGCATGGCATAAAATCACTGATTGCACTGTACCTGCTAACATTTTGCTCCTGGCTTATATTTTTTAATGCCTAATCTATCCATGTGCTTTATCATCTGATGATTTTGATCTCCATGTTGAAAACCTATGTGACCCCTTCTGTCACCTGATTTTCTGCCTTCTTTGAAGGCACAGCCACTCACCAGCATCCTGGAAACTAGCTCTGATCAATGGGTGTTACTTTGTTTTGGGGATCTTTCCCTCTGACAAAAGGATCTCCTTTTGTCATTTGACCCTGTCTTCGAACCAAACTGAATTCACACTTCTCATTCTTCTCCAGTTACCTGAGGGCTTCTTTTTCACTCTCAGTTTTTAAATATAAATTTTTTTTTTTTTTTTTTTTGAGATGGAATCTCTGTCACCCAGGCTGGAGTACAGTGGCAGGATCTCGGCTCACTGCAACCTCTGCCTCCTGGGTTCAAGGGATTCTTCTGCTTCAGCCTCCTGAGTAGCTGGGACTACAGGCAGATGCCATGATGCCCGGCTAATTTTTGTACTTTTAGTAGAGACGGGATTTCTCCATATTGGCCAGGCTGGTCTTGAACTCCTGACTTTGTAATCCACCCACCTCGGCCTTTCAAAGTGCTGGGATTACAGGCATGAAGCCACCATGCCCGGCCATGAATGTTTTTAAAAGTTTTTCATGGTTTTCACTCCTGGTTCTTTGTTTGGCATTCCCCAGTTTCAACTCTCAACTGTATTTTCATGATGCCCCAAAATGTGTCTTCTTACAGACCTCTGTCCAAAATTATAAGTCTCTCTCCTCCTTCCTCCTTCCTCCTTCCTTCCTTCCTCCCTCCCTCCCTCCCTCCCTCCCTCCTTCCTTCCTTCCTCCCTCCCTCCCTCCCTCCCTCTCTCCTCCTTCCTTCCTTCTCCTCCTTCCTTCCTTCTCCCTCCCTCCCTCTACTCTCTCTCTCTTTTTCTCTTTCTCTCTCTCTTTCCTCGAACACTGTGTCACCCAGTCTGGAGTGCAGTGGCATGATCTAAGCTCACTGCAACGTCCACCTCTGGGTTCAAGTGATTCTCCTGCCTGAGCTTCCCAAAGAGCTGGGATTACAGGCACCTACTACCATGTCTGGCTAATTTTTGTATTTTTAGTAGAGATGGGATTTCGCCAGGGCAGCCAGGCTGATCTTAAATTCCCAATCTCAGGTGATCCACTTGCCTCGGTCTCCTGAAGTGCTGGGATTACAGGCCTGAGCCACCGTGCCTGGCCATAAATTTATTTTCAAAGGCCTAGTGGGCATTTCAACTTAATTTTCCTATGATGTCTTCCATTTTAGCTTGTCTAAAATTTAATCCATTATCTTTGTCTAAAAGCTTTCCCATTCAACATGCCTCCTCCTAATGATTTTTCATTTCCAAATTTATTTTTAATTTTTGAAGGAAATATATAAATACGAGTACAGACATATGCCTTTGGCTTGGTGCTAAGATAATCATATGCAGAGTCGGCTATCACTTCAGATTCTGGAATATTTTTCTTCTTAGAAAGTACACTGTATTGCAGATGAGTGGTTTATCTTTGAGTGCAGTGAATGTGGAATGACTTTATTTTTAGCAATTTGTAATGCAAAGCAATGCCCAGATTGTCGATTATTTGCTAATCAGATTCATTGCCCTTTTACAAGTAAAAGCTCCTAAGTAAGAACAATTGTTTCAAGAAATAAATTGGTCTTCCTAGGTAATAAATCTAAAAACAAATTAAAAGTTGACTCAAGGTATCCTAAAGCCATTTCAATATCATCCTTACCTTAGATGAATGTAAAAAAGAAATGTGGGCACTTTTTTTTTTATATATATATATTTTTTTATTGCATTTTAGGTTTTGGGGTACATGTGAAGAACATGCAAGATTGTTGCATAGGTACACACATGGCAGTGTGATTTGCTGCCTTCCTCCCCATCACCTATATCTGGCATTTCTCCCCATGCTATCTCTCCCCATGTGGGCACTTTCTAATGTGCTTGTCTCCAAAGCTGCTTTACTGGCAGTTAGCAATCTGCCTGTCCCTATGGCCCCTGTGAAATTTTCCATGAGGAGTTCATGCACTTCCCTCAATACACAGCCATAGATCTTTATTCTACCAAATGCAGAGGCAGCACTTGCACCTATATTTTAAGGAACAAAATATAGTGGCAAAGAGTAACTTGTTTCTTTCATTGCCATGAAATATAAGACATATCAGGTAAATATAGTGCCTTTCTACATGCTTACAATTTACCACTTGACTTCTTTGTTCCTCTCTACTTTACTCGCAAATCCTTTTCAGTGTATTAATAGATGCTGTGATATGCAAGTAATTCATACTGATAGCAGTCATAAATACTGCATACAAGACAGCAGTTGCACATAGTGGTGTTACAATCACATATCATGAATAGAATATATAGTTATATAATATAAAGCAATTGGTGAGATAGTTTCCTATTTTCTGTTGATGCTTATTATGAACATACACTCATGGCATGGGATAGTCAAGGCGTTGTGAAAAATGCAGTTATGTGACAAGGCACATATAGTCTAGTTGTAAAGAAAGAACAAAACATTAGGCGGGTGCGGCATCACTGACAATTGAATGGTTCAGTAAAAAAGTGTTCAGAGGAGGAAGGCTTCGTGAGTTGTGGGAAAAACCCTTCCAGTGTTTCTCTCCTTTCCACATCTGTGTGGCTTTTCTGGTTTGTTATGGTTTTCTGTTTGTTTGTGCCCATTTACTTCACCAGTTACAAGATGCCTTTGTACTTTAGATACCTCTAAATGGGCACAAGCAAACAGTTTTCCATTTTTAATTCTTTTATTTCTTCCACTCCACTCTGATTCACTTCATTTCAGTTCCATGGGAAGAATCTATTTAGATATTCTGTTTGGAGATTTTTCTAATGCATATCATGTTCAGTAAATCTGGGTGGCAGTGAGGCAGCTTTTATTGTTTCTCTTTGAGACCTCACAGGTAAAAATTATGAGGTCAAGACAGGAGGATCACTTCAGTTCAGGAGTTCAAAACAAGCATAGGCAACATAGTGAGATCCTGTTTCTACAAAAAATATCATCCAGGCATGGTGGTACCTGCTGGTGGTCCCAGCTGCTTGAGAGGCTAAAGTGGGAGAATTGCCTGAGCCTGGGAAGGTTGAGGCTGCAGTGTGCTGAGATCACAGCACTGCAGTCCAGCTTGGGTGAAAAGCAAGACCCGGTCTCAAAAACAAAAATTATGACTTGCTATTTGGCTGCAAATGTCCTTGAAGCATGACAATGATAAAACTATTGCAGACATTTATTCTGTTTTTTTTTTTCCCCCAAACAATTTCCTCTATCAGGAATGAGATCTTCGCTCTCTCAACCAGTCCCTACCTGGCTAAATTCTATAGACAGTTTCAAGACTCAGTTCAGGAGCCACTTCCTGCAAAAAGCCTTCTATGGGTTGGGCACAGTGGCTCATGCGTATAATCCCAGCACTTTGGGAGACCGAGGCAGGAGGATTGCTTGAGCCCAAGGTTTGAAACCAGCCTGGGCAACAGAGCAAGACACACCTCTACAAAAATAAACATGAAAATATTAGCCAGGCGTGGTGGTGTGCATCTGTAGTGGTGTGCATTTGTGTCACTTGGGAGACTGAGGCAGGAGGATCACTTGAGCCTGGAAGGTTGACGCTGCAGTAAGCTATGATCACGCCACTGCACTCCAGCCTGGGTGACAGAGTTGAGACCTTCTCTCAGAAACAGCAACAAAAACCCAACACCCTCCCTCTCCAAAATAAATAATAATAAAAACACTTCTGTGGTGCCAATCTGGTCTTAGTCAGATGCGTGAAGCTGCCACATTTTACAGAGTGAGTGGCCATTTACTTCCAACTTATGTGAATAACACCTCCTGGATTTTTGCAGTTGACAGGCTAAGCAATGGTGTATAGCAGCCTTGGGTACATGTTGCCTTCTTTGAGCTCTCACAGCACCCTGTGCTTTTCTCCATTACCATATTGTTTCTATTTATATTGCTATCCCTTAACACATTGTAGGTATTTTAAAGACAGGAATTTTGACTTAATTTCTTACCCACACTCAGTACATAGTAAAGATTTGTTTTTTTTAATTTTAAAAAAATGAAGCTTAATGGAGCCTCTTCATAAAATTCATACCTTGATGAAAGCTCTAAAGATCTAAGCTTAATCCACAGTGTTGCTACTTATCCTGACTCACAGGATAAGCATTCTAGACTTTCTTCCCATTTCTGACTCCTGATCCAAATACTGGAGTTTCTGGTTCATGAGCATCTTGTTCACCTCATTTGCGGTCCCTTCCCTTCATCTCTGTTCTCTATTCTGCTATAACTTAGTTCATTGGCCATTGTGACTTTCTCCCCCGGAGTCATTAACTTTACAGAAAGAGTACTAGAGAATCTTTCAAACCTCTCCACCTCTGATTGCTTCTCCTGGGCTTCTTTCCTCTTGTTTTCCATTGTGCTTCTCTCACCATCCCTTTCCTACTTGCCACTGAAAATTAGAAATTAAGCAGTAAAGGCTGAATTTGGATTTTTTTTTTTTTTGAGACAGAATCTCACTCTGTCACCCAGGCTGGAGTGCAGTGGTATGATCTCAGCTCACTGCAACCTCCTCCTCCTGGGTTCAAGTGATTCTCCTGCCTCATGCTCCCGAGTAGATGGAAGTACAGCCGCATGCCACCATGCTCAGCTAATTTTTCTGTTTTTAGCTAAAAAATATAAAAATCCCAAAGTGTTGGGATTACAGGTGTAAACCACTGCACCCGGCCCTGAATTTGGATTTTTATATCACTATATATTTTTCCTCCCTGCTTCTCTTCCTAATGAGAAAAAAAAAAAATCAGTGGATATAATAACATCGATAAAGAAGCACATCTGTCTAAATGGAACAGAACAGCTAATTAGAACATTCACCTCAAAATAGATATTTTTGTTTCTATCAAGACATAGTTTTCAATTGACTTTCCTGATCCACCCTTAATCTGTATGCATAGCCACATTCTGCACATAATTTGTCTGTTTCATATAAATAACATTCACCTACACACTCTCTCCTTCTGAGGCTGCATTTCTCAGTCTCCTTTTATATAGAATCAGTGTTGGGAGTCCTGTTTCCAACTGTTGATGAATATAAAGAGCATGCATTGCAAACTGGAGGCCTGAGGGTCACATTTGACTTGCAGATGTGTTTTATTTGGAATGCATACTACCTGCAAACAAAATTGTTTTTTAGTCAACATAGGAAGATTGGATGATTTCACACACGAAAGCCATGAGCAACAGATGATTCACTTTACAACATGGCAAAAAAATCAGCTGGAACTTAGCAACGATGATTTTATTTATTCAGGTATCCACTCCCTACTAGACAGCAGTTCTCACCACTCCCTATTATCGCCTTGATGTGAATGCCTGATACAACCTACCATTCATCTGTACTCCTGTCTTGTATTGTTTTATTGGAAATGCTTTTTTTATCCATGGTGTTGTTAATTATGAGGAAATGAAAGAACTGGAGAGGGCAGTTTACTTCAACAAAATCTGGAAGCTGACTTCTTTTGTATCAGTGAAATATGTTCTTACATATCAAATGCAGTTTTGAAAAGTATGTCTGGATCTTACCCAGGTATCTTAACTCAATTAAGTTACTTCTTTTTGTAGGCATTTATGTTTATGATCTTTGAAAATATAAATAATAATGTTATTAAAATTATGGCACCACCCCTAGGAAGTACCTACCATCAGTTACGCAGTGTAATCCATGTAGAAAAATTCGGGGCTAAAGAAGGGTGGTTAGTGATGTTGATGTTGCCAAGAATGGTAAAGAGAGTCTCCAGTTTAAACTCTCAGTAATTCCAAATCTCCATTCAGTACTTACTGCTGGAGGTAGGGGCTGGATTCAGAGCGAACAGATGGTAAAGGACCTGTCCTAATTTACTCTTTGATACTAACAAGTACAAAAGAGTGAAAACTAGACCACAAAGGAAGATAGCAGATAAGATGCACATTCAGAAAGTCATTCCAGTTGTGCATGCCACTTTGCAACAGAAACGTCTGGTGGCTTCAAAGCCAGGCAAACCGTACTACTAAATATATCATGATATGATGATGGGTGATAGTTTTTAACCTGATTTGCTTTACCCATTAAAGTCACATTTTGGCAAGCCACTTTTGTATTCTCTGTAAGATGATAATAACAATTCTTCCTCTAAATGAGGTATGTCATAGTGCACTTATTTTTAGCTTCCGCATAAATAATTCTTTAGCAGTTTGTCATAACATTATATAGCTATTGACAGTATAAAACAAAAATTACAGTTTTATTTTCTTTATTCTCCTATACCCTGCCCTCCACTTACCCTTTGTAATTTTTTGAAAGTTTCTTTTGCAGAATGCAACTAGAATGCTGCTGATTTTTTTTTAAAAAAATTATGCTCTCATAATTCCCTCCATAATTGGTTTATTAGGAAAGTCTGAGCAAACCTCTCCTAGTAAGAAAAACTTTTTTTTTTTTTTTTTTTTTTTTTTTAAAGAGAGCTCTCATCAGCTTGTGCAAGGGCTGAAGTCATTAGGGAGTTTTAATTG
Source organism: Ateles fusciceps (assembly GCA_036589455.1). Taxonomy (NCBI): domain Eukaryota; kingdom Metazoa; phylum Chordata; class Mammalia; order Primates; family Atelidae; genus Ateles; species Ateles fusciceps. The sequence continues at coordinate 15,150,065 of JAZHEH010003097.1, forward strand.
GAACCTCCACCGTGAGCCTATGGCTCTCAGAATTCTGGAGGCTGCTAATTTTGTTCTAAATTAACTTCTATAAGGAGTGGAAGATGGTTGAATTTAGGAATGTTACTACTATATGGAAGAGGGATACCAATAAATAATGCAAGATGGAAGGTCTCATGGGAGAAAGAAGTGTGTTTTTTTGTAGAAAGATGTGATATGTGATTGTTTAGTTGGTTTTGTGAATGAAGTGGGTATTATTCTGGTCAGTTCACTCTTGTGTCCTTAATGTCTTCTAGTATACAATTTTGGGATACCAGGGAAGATAACAATACATTTTAAATAAAAGATAACAATGCCTTCATTTCACATCTGGTGCTCTTGAGGAAAACCGCATAAGGCAAATAAGATAAATGAAGAAATCATCTACGTGAGTCTGGCTAAAATGAATACATGCTTTTCAAAATGATCTGAATGGTGTTCAGTAGTTTTAAACCAACCATTGACTAGCCCAAATGGTCTTTTCAATCATAATATCTCACATATTTGACTTGATTCAAATTTTCAAAATACTGGTTTTAAATGAATTTCTAAAACTTTTTTTGGTAACTCTTTTTCTATTTTATTTTGTATGAAAATGGAGCATTCAACAGAGCTCCTCAATTCTTTCTGCCATTACATCATTTTTCTTGAACAAGATAAGAACAAGAAATTGCAATGGTGTTGATGGTACCTGGGATATTTTTATGTTATTTGTCATAGTGCCTTTTATCAATTACTAGTGAAGGATTCCAGGTCGTTTGTATGAATTATTAAGCACATTATTGTGTTTTGTCACTCTTATTTCTAAATGATTTATGCTTGATAAGATAGCTAAATTTACGTAATCAAAGACATAATGTATTTAGGTTGCATATTTGAGCTTCCACATTAACAGTCCATTAGACCTTTTATTCTTCCATTCTAAACATTGTTTTAAAGACTACATGTCCATGAAATACATGGACGAAAAAACATTCTGTTTTTATTTCTTCAGTCACAGCTTTAAAATTTCCATGTTGAATTTCCTTCGAGTCCATTCTGGCAAGATACTGTAACCTCTGGTCATTCCTGCTTATACTCCAGTGTCGTGTCTGATTGGAAGCTCTCTTCTTTTCCCCCAGGAGTAGACTATGGTCTTGGTTGCTTGGACTTTGGTGACAGTGGAGAATATGGTTTCTAGATCCTCACTTCCTCTTCCTTTTCAAGGCCTAGCTCCTTAGAGAGACTAGGCCTAAGCTCTAGGGAGAGAGAGAAGTTGTGGAAGGAGAGCCTGCTAGATAACTGGGATGCTCGGTTCCTTCTGGTTCCATCTCATGTTATACTGAGAGAATGGCTCTCTGAGTAGATGCTTTATGTTTGGAGAAAGAGGGTGATGACTTTGTTCATCCTTCATTTGGTGACTTCTGTTGCTGCCAACTCCTGCAGAGAGGGTCAGCTAGTCTCCATGGAGTGCTTCCAGAAGACCATGTTTTCAGTTCCTGCTCATGGTGGAAATTCCTCACTTGGCTCTGCCCTTCCTCTGTCTTGCTTTCTTCTTCATAGAAGACCACAGGAATCACAGGAGTCCTCGTCTATGTCCGCTGACATGCTATGGGAACCTGGAAGGGGCTGCCTCACTGATTTTCATCCCAAGTGTATTGACTTTTGTCCTTTTAAGCCTGCTGACATAGGCTACTCTGAAGGCCTTTCTGCTGTCAGAAAACTCTATCCTTGAATGTGTGGAGAGTACCAGGTTCTATAGTTTGTCCCACATTCCCGGGGATAGACATTAACCTCACCTACAAACTGTTCCAGCATGCTCAACTCTGGCTCAGGAATCAACCAGCCAGGCTTTCTCACCAATGGCTATAATGAGTCTCCCTTGAAATGTCTTTAGAAATAATTTATGTCTCTCTTTCATGATTAGGGTAGTGATGAGTGACATTTCAACACAAATAGCATACACCCAGGAAGTCTGAGCTGCCCTTTAGGTTCCTCATTCTACAGAATGAGGGAGAAGAGGGCAGGGAGAAAGACTGGTGCATGGGAAACTGGTTCTGCCATCTCTTGATAGACCCCTTGAGAAGAGGAGCACACCTGGTGGCATGTTGTTATACCATTTTGGACCCTAGTTGTAATATAAAAGTTCCCATTCGACATGCTGTTAGAAGTGTGTGTGTGCACATGTGCAATGTCCTACCTTCCATGGATTATAAGCTACTTTGAGGCAGAAACCATGTCTTGCTCCTTTTTCATCCCCACTAATTACCCTGTAATGACAAAACCAATAAGAAAACAGCAGTAATAATAAGCAAACACTTCAGTAATGCTTACTATCTATAGACTAGGCACTGTTCTAAATGCTTTGTATATGTTAATGCTTTTAATTCTCACAAGCCCTATGAGGTTGACATTATTGTTGTAATGTTGGCTTGTGAAAATAGGCATAGGTAGTTAAGTAACTTGTCTACGGTTTACACAGCTGATAGGAGGTGAAGTTGAGATTTGGACCCAGTCAGCCTGGCTCTGGGGCTGGTCTATGCTGATTGTCCTTTTCATAAACATATGCACACTGTGACCAGCTGTAAAGACAATTAGACACAAGGATTATCTGATCAGTCAGACTTGATATGTGAAGAAACATATCAAACTTTAAGTAATTACTTAAGTGAAAAAAACACATTTTTCATGCATCAAACTTTATAAATTATTGTTGGACCCAATACATATAAAATCTTATGGATTAAATGGAAGCAAAAAGATTACTTATGAATGAATTGAGCACATTAAGAGAATTCCTGCCAAAGCTAAGAGGGCAGTTTTCTAGTGAATAACTGTACCTGAACATATCAGGCATGCTTACAAAGGTAAGCTTTTAAAATTCCAAAACATAATAGTTATCTAGTCTCAGATGCTATCTGATACCTCTGTTTTTGTTGATGGGAAAATAAAATTTAGTCAGAGTTCCAATCAGAGCAATGAATTTCATTGTTTTCATTCTCCTTAAAATACTGACAGTTGCTTTCTCTCTTTACATACTTTCCAAGCCATATCCCTCTCGCCCTCATACTCTTCTCTTACCCTCTGCCTCTGCCCCTCATTCCCTACCAGCCCATTTTTCCTTCAGTCTCTGATCTCTGGGAGCAACAGCACAGGCTATGGGGTGTGAGGACTTCCCCCACTTGCCTTTCCTCCAGCCATGGAGCTCCTGCCGGCTCTAATAGTGACTGTCTAACTCAACTCTCATGACACTGCCATTGTAGAGAAAAAAGAGAAAACTGGTCAATTCACACACAGCAAGACATTTCCCAAGCTGTTAAACCTTGTCCACCTAAAACAAATTTCCATGAACCATTTCAAATTGTTAAAACAAACAAGTAAATTCGTTGAATTGGTTGGTAAATTAGCTTTCAGCAAACTGGCTCTAAATGAAGTGGTTGTCTAGCCAATTGGTGACATGATGAATTATCTTTTGGGATATTGGCCTTGAGGCGGCCTTGACTCCTGCCTTCATAATTGTAAAGCTCCCCTTGGATGCCAGGAGGTGCCCCTGCATCCTTTGTGCTTACGCTGGTTATCATCTGCCGCTTGGTAGAGAGTTGCAGCTAATACTTCTGAACCTGCTGGATTTTGGATTCTCTGCTGAAATTTTCTGGCCACAGTGACCACTGACTTCCATGTGGCCAAATCCAGTGGCTATACTTCTATCCTTATAATTCTATTGCTTTTTCCCTTATTGACCATTCTCTGCTACTAAAAACCTCTTTCTTTGGTTTCTAGAATCCCTCTTTCCAGGATCTATGGCCTTTGAGACTGTTTTTTATGTCACCTTTACAAATCTCGCTTAAGCTACCCGCTCCTTTAATAGAGTCTTTCTCCAGGACTCAGTCTTTGATCTTCTGGTTATCTTACTTTACATCTTAGATGTGCTTATCCTCACCCATGGCTTCCACTCATGCACCTACACTGATGATTCTCAAGGTATATCTCTTCATTTGGCCTTTTTAGACACATGTCCAACTCTGTGTTACCTCAATTTGATTATCTCACAAGCACTTCAAACTCTCATCATTCTTTTCCAAATTTTCCTCTTTGACATTGCCTACCATAATAAATAGCACCACTGTTAAACCGCTCAGTATACCAAAGCATGACTCTATCTGTCACTCCTGCCATATCCATTCAGTCACTAAATCCTGCCATTTCCATTTCCCAAATCAACATCAGTCTCATCAATCAGTCTACCTAGCTACCTGCCTAGCTACCTGCATCTTGTTTCCCTTCTTCATCACTGTGGATCCTGCTCTAGTGCAGATAAACATTTATTCTCCTCCAAATCACCACATCTGCTTCTGAGTGATTATTTTCTTGGCAATCTCACCACTTCCCAATCTATTCTTCACACTGTGAGCTTGGAGAAAGCTTCCAGGCTGCATTTCTAATTATGTCACCTCTTTGGGTAAAAGTTGTCCTTAGATGTCCGTGCCCCTCAACACAAGAACCATTTCATTAGCATGAACACAAGGCCTTTATAAATTGGCCTCGGCTTAGCTCCCTAACATGTATTCCTTCACCTTCTGAGATGTGTTCATCACTCCAGCAACACTTCCCACATGCACTATGTAAATTAGTGACCCTAAGCCATTGCTCTTGTTCTGTAAGACCCATCTGAAGCATCACCTCCCATAAGAAACCTCCTCTTCTCACCCAACCTAAGTGCTCCTCTCCTGTGTTCCTATAGCATCTCACACATGCACATCTCTACCTTAATGCTTACCATGCATTTCTGGAATTATCTGTTTATTTTCCTGTCTCTTACACTGAAGTCCAAATTCTATTCACTTTCTCTCTCCAGAACCCAGCCCAGCACATGGTAGGCAATTAATGAAAGTTTATTAAATAAATGATTAACATGTAAATGAGTGAAATATCATAAATAAAATTAAGATACTAGCAGAGATTTTCTAAATTAAAAAATTCAAATAAGTCCTCTGAACAATTCCACTTGTGTGATTTAATTTTGTTTCTGAAATCCTCTTAAAGTTTTGAGGACTGTTGCATTCTTGCTAACTACATATTTCAAGTAATATTGCTTGAAGCTATCTATGTAAAATTAAGTATACCCATTTTACCAAATAAGAGTACAAAAATATGCATGATACAGAAAAACTAGTGGTCTAAATGATTGAAACTACAGTGTTTTTCTCATCTTTGTCTGCTGTCATATCATGTCTGTCATGATGTCTGTTAATTATGATTGTATGATAGGTATGAGACCTGCACGTGACCAGAAAGCCAGAAGCACTGTATTTTATTATGAACTCATCTTTCTGTAATCCAAAATGCAGCTGTTCCTTTCCTTTCCTTTTTCCTTTCCCCTTTCCCCCTTCCCCTGTCCCCTTTCCCCTTTCCTTCTTTTTCTTTTTTCTTTTCTTTTTCTTTTCTGAGATAGAGTCTTGCTCTGTCACCCAGGCTAGAGTGCAGTGGCACTCTCTTACCTCACTGCAAACTTCGCCTCCCAGGTTCAAGTGATTCTCCTTCTCAGCCTCCCAAGTAGCTGGGATTACAGACACACACCACCACACCCGGCTAATTTTTTATTTTAGTAGAGACACAGTTTTACAGTGTTGGCCAGGCTAGTCTCAAACTCCTGACCTCAGGTGATTTGCCTGCCTCAGCCTCTCAAAGTGTGGGATTACAGGCGTGAGCCACCACACCCGGCTGCTATTTACTTTTAATTAGGTTGTTTTAAAAGATTATCTGGCATCTGCAGAAACTCAATAATAGGAATATGGTAAACTTTTAGATATTTCAGTCATCTCTATACAGTATATTAAATTATTAAGACTCTCCTTTTGACATAATTTTTCTAGAATGTAGCATCGTAAAGTCTAAACCTCTTTTCTAAAATAATCCCATTTTTCTCTAGAGTTTGAGTAGTCAGATGTCCTATTCACTGCTTCCTTAGCATAGTACCATGTATTCAGAGGGTAACCAGTAATTATGTCTTGCGTCTGCATTTTTGAAACTGTGTTTTTCTTTCGATTATGCCACATTTAGAGGAGTTTTGACCCAGCAAAGCCCTTATATTCTCTGCAAGGCTGAGGGTTTATTCAAGGACATAAAAACAGATAATGGGAAGTAAGGTGCATGTTTCTTAATCTTCTTGGAATTATGTACTCCTTAATAATTTGATATAAGTCCTTTCTCAAGGAAAATACACATACTCATACACTCACAAACGTTGACTGCAAGTTCAGGGTGTCTTAGATCTCTAAAAGAATTTCATTGACCTTCTAGGGTCCATGGGGCTCAGATGCGCTCTGGAGTCAGGTTTGGTTATCCCTGCAGTGAAGAGTGTTGTGTTGGGATATGACAGAAAGTGAGGCCAAACCAGGGGGTGACCAAGAGTTAGAGAAGGGCTTGGAGTTCATGAAAGTAGTTGGGGTTTCCTGCTAAAGAAACAGTTAGACCTGTGGTAAGTATATTAAAGGATATTTACAAAACTAAGACTAACATATCACAAAGTAAAATTTTCATTTATTTGATGGAGAAGGCTTGATGTAATTTTCCCTAAGCTTCAAGGGTAATACTGGATTTCCATATTCACCTCTGTGCTCAGTGAAACGACAGTAAGTAGGAAACTTCCCATTTAATTAGGCTGAATTGATTTAAGTTGAATGGGGAGGGGTTAAATATTGTATACAAAATGCAAGGCTTGCTTATGTCTAATATTTCTGCCAACAATATAAAACCATAAAATTATGGCCAGTCCAGTCTCATTAATATGATTGCGTACCTTAGAAGTGTCGGGCACTGACTAGTCTCTAAAAAGAAAATAAAGATGTGTTTAAAAGACTATAGCTTCTTAGATAGCTTGAGAAAGAGACACATAAAGAACTATGTTAAGTGGTATAACTCAGGTCCAGTTATGAAGGGAATGAAGGTTTGATCCTACCTAGGGGAATCTTCAAAGGCCTCACAGACGAGATGGAACTTGAGCAGGCTTTGAAGACAGATTGTATTTTGTGGAAGTAAAGTGTGGAGACTATTTAAGATACAAATATGTTCTGAGCAAAAACATGAAGGTTAGAAAGAGTAAGAAGGATTGGTAGTGTTCGTGAGTTGGGGCAGAGATGACATGACATAGGTCAAGGAAATGTTCTATATGGAATACCTTGCTTTGCATGTTAATACTAAACAAATACTGAGCACTTACTATGTGTAAGTAGAGAAGGACAAATGATAAACAATAATCATAGTAGAAAAATAATTTTAGAGGTGATTATGTGCTATGAATTTTTTAAAATATATTTTATTGCACTTTAGGTTCTGGGGTACATGTGCAAAACATGCGGGGATTGTGGCATAGGTACATACATGGCAATGTGGTTTCCTGCCTCCATCTCCCCGTCACCTATATCTGGTATTTTTCTCCATGTTATCTGTCCCCAACCTCCCTACCCCCTGCTGTCCCTCCCTATTTCCCCCCAACAAAGCCCAGTGTGTGATGTTCCCCTCCCTGTGTCCAGGTGTTCTCATTGTTCAACACCTGCATATGAGAGAGAACATGCAGTGTTTGACTTTCTGTTCTTGTGTCAGTTTGCTGAGAATGATAGTTTCCAGGTTCATCCATGTCCCTACAAAGGATATGAACTCATCCTTTCTAACGGCTGCATAGTATTCCATGGTGTATATATGCCACATTTTCCTTGTCTAGTCTATCATTGATGGACATTTGGGTTGGTTCCAGGTCTTTGCTATTGTAAACAGTGCTACAATGTACATACATGTTCATGTGTCTTTATGACAGAATGATTTATAATCCTTTGGATATATACCCAGTAATGGGATTGCTATTTCTATGTCCTTGAGGAATTGCCACACTGCCTTCCACAATGGTTGAACTAATTTATACTCCCACCAACAGTGTAAAAGTGTTCCTATTTCTCCACATCCTCTTCAGCATCTGTTGTCTCCAGATTTTTTAATGATCGCCATTCTAACTGGTGTGAGATACTATCTCAGTGTGGTTTTGATTTGCATTTCTCTAATGACCAGTGATGATGAGCATTTTTTTCATGTTTCTTGGCCTCATAAATATCTTCTTTTGAAAGTGTTCACATCCTTCACCCACTTTTGAATGGGTTGGTTTGTTTGTTTCTTGTAAATGTGTTTTAGTTCTTTGTAGATTCTGGATATTAGCCCTTTGTCAGATGGGTAGATTGCAAAATTTTTTCCCATTCTGTTGGTTGCTGGTTCACTCTAATGATTGCTTCTTTTGATGTACAGAAGCTCTGGAGTTTAATTAGATCCCATTTGTCTATTTTGGCTTTTGCTGCCAATGCTTTTGGTGTTTTAGTCATGAAGTTCTTGCCTATGCCTGTGTCCTGAATGGTTTTGCCTAGGTTTTCTTCTAGGGTTTTTATGGTGTTAGGTCTTATGTTTAAGTCTTTAATCCATCTGGAGTTAATTTTACTGAAAGGTGTCAGGAAGGGGTCCAGTTTCTGCTTTCTGCACATGGCTAGCCAGTTTTCCCAACACCATTTACTAAACAGAGAATCCTTTCCCCATTGCTTGCTTTTGTCAGGTTTGTCAAACATCAGATGGTTGTAGATGTGTGGTGTTGCCTCCAAGGCCTCTGTTCTGTTCCATTGGTCTATATCTCTGTTTTGGTACCAGTACCATGCCGTTTTGATTACTGTAGCCTTGTAGTATAGTTTGAAGTCAGGTAGCATGACGCCTCCAGCTTTGTTCTTTTTGCTTAGAATTGTCTTGGCTATGCGGGCTCTCTTTTGTTTCCATGTGAAGTTTAAGGTGTTTTTTTCCAGTTCTGTGAAGAGGGTCATAGGTAGCTTGATGGGGGATAGCCTTGAATCTATAAATTACTTTGGGCAGTATGGCCATTTTCACAATATTCGTTCTTCCTAACCATGGGCATGGAATGTTTTTCCATCTGTTTGTGTCCTCTTATTTCATTGAGCAGTGGTTTGTAGTTCTCCTTGAAGAAGTCCTTTACGTCCTTTGTTAGTTATATTCCTAGGTATTTTATTCTCTTTGTAGCAGTTGTGAATGGCAGTTGGTTCTTAATTGGGCTCTCTGTTTGTCTGTTATTGGAGTATAGGAATTCTTGTGATTTCTGCACATTGATTTTGTATCCTGAGACTTTGCTGAATTTGCTTATCAGTTTCAGGAGATTTTGGGCTGAGATGATGGGGTCTTCTAGATATACAATCATGTAGTCTGCAAATAGAGACAATTTGACTTCCTGCATTCCTAATTGAATACCCTTTATTTTTTTTTTTTTCTTGCCTGATTGCTCTGGGTAGAACGACCAATACTATGTTGAATAGGAGTGGTGAGAGAGGGCATCCTTGTCTAGTGCCAGATTTCAAAGGGAATACTTCCAGTTTTTGCCCATTCAGTATGATATTGGCTGTGTGTTTGTTATAAATAGCTGTTATTGTTTTGATATACGTTCTGTCAATACCTAATTTATTGAGAGTTTTTAGCATAAAGGGCTGTTGAATAATGTTGAAGGCCTTCTCTGCATCTATTGACATAATCATGTGGTTTTTGTCTTTGGTTCTGTTTATGTGGTGGATTACATTTATAGACTTGCATACGTTGAACCAGCCTTGCATTTCCAGGATGAAGCCTACTTGATGGATAAGCTTTTTCATGTGCTGTTGCAATCGGTTTGCCAGTATTTTATTGAAGATTTTTGCATTTATGTTCATCATGGATATTGGCCTGAAGTTTCCTTTTTTTGTTGAGTCTCTGCCAGGTTTTGGTATCAGGATGATGTTGGTCTCAAAAAATGATTTGGGAAGGATTCTCTCTTTTTGGATTGTGTGGAATAGTTTTAGAAGGAGTGGTACCAGCTCCTCTTTTGTATCTGGTAGAATTCGGCTGTGAACCCATGTAGACCTGGGCTTTTTTTGGTTGGTAGGCTATTAATTGCTGCCTCAACTTTATCCCTTGTTATTGGTCTATTCAGGGTTTCAACTTCTTCCTGGTTTTGACTTGGGAGGGTGCAAGTGTCTAGGAATTTATCCATTTCTTCCAGGTTTACTGGTTTATGTGCATAGAGTTACTTGTAGTAATCTCTGATGGTAGTTTGTATTTCTGTGGAATCAGTGGTGATATCCCCTTTATTGGATTTTATTGCATCTATTTGATTATTCTCTCTTTTCTTTTTTTATTAATCTGGCTAGTGGTCTGTATATTTTGTTGATCTTTTCAAAAAAACCAGCTCCTGGATTTATTGATTTTTTTGAAGGATTTTTTGTGTTTCAGTCTCCTTCAGTTCTGCTCTGATCTTAGTTATTTCTTGTCTTCTGCTAGCTTTTGAGTTTTTTTGATCTTGCTCCTCTAGCTCTTTCAATTTTGATGATAGGGTGTCGATTTTAGATCTTTCCTTGCTTCTCATGTGGGCATTTGTTGCTATAAATGTTCCTCTAGACACTGCTTTAAATGTATCCCAGAGATTCTGGTATGTTGTGTTTTTGTTCTCATTGATTTTGAAGAACATCTTTATTTCTACCTTCATTTCATTGTTTATCCAGTCAACATTCAAGAGCCAGTTGTTCAGTTTCCATGAAGTTATGCCATTCTGAGTTACTTTCTTAATCCTGAGTTCTAATTTGATTGCACTGTGGTCTGAGAGACTGTTTGTTACAATTTTCGTTCTTTTGCATTTTCTGAGGAGTGAGTTACTTCCAATTATGTGGTCAATTTTAGAGTAGGTGTGATGTGGTGCTGAGAAGAATGTATATTCTGTGGATTTGGGGTGGAGAGTTCTGTATATGTCTTTTAGGGTTACTTGATCCAGATATGAGTTTAAGTCCTGGATATCCTTGTTAATTTTCTGTCTCGTTGATCTGTCTGATATTGACAGTGGAGTGTTAGACTCGCACACAGTAAGAGTGGGAGACTGTAAGTCTCTTTGTAGGTCATTAAGAACTTGTTTTATGTATCTGGGTGCTCCTGTATTGGGTGCATATATATTTAGAATCATTAGCTCTTCTTGTTGCATTGATCCTTTTACGATTATTTAATGCCCTTCTTTGTCTCTTTTGATCTTTGTTGGTTTAAAGTCTATTTTATCAGAGACTAGGATTGCAACTCCTGCTTTTTTCTGCTCTCCATTTGCTTGGTTCCTCCATCCCTTTATTTTAAGCCTATTTGTGTCCTTGCATGTGAGATGGGTTTCCTGGGTACAGCACACTGATGGGTTTTGAACTTTTTATCCAATTTGCCAGTCTGTGTCTTTTGATTGGGGCATTTAGACCATTTACATTTAAGGTTAATATTGTTATGTGTGAATTTGACCCTGCCATTTTGATGCTAGCTTGTTGTTTTGCCCATTAGTTGACACAATTTCTTCATTGTGTCAATGCTCTTTACCATTTGGTACATTTTTGGAGTGGCTGGTACTGGTTTTTCCTTTCTATGTTTAGTGCTTCTTTTAGGAGCTCTTGTAAGGCAGGCCTGGTGGTGACGAAATCTCTCAGCAATTGCTTGTTTGTAAAGGATTTTATTTCTCCTTCACTTATGAAGCTTAGTTTGGTTGGATATGAAATTCTAGGTTGAAAGTTCTTTTCTTTAAGAATGTTGAATATTGGCCCCCACAGTCTTCTGGCTTGTTGAGTTTCTGCTGAGAGATCCACTGTGAGTCAAATGGGCTTCCCTTTGTGAGTAATGTAATCTTTCTCTCTGACTGCCCTTAGCATTTTTTCCTTTATTTCAACACTGGTGAATCTGACAATTATGTGCCCTGGGGTTGCTCTTTTTGACAAATATCTTTGTGGTGTTCTCTGTATTTCCTGGACTTGAATATTGGCCTGCCTTTCTAGGTTGGGGAAGTTCTCTTGGATAATATCCTGAAGAGTGTTTTGCAGCTTGGATTTGCTCTTTCCTGTCACATTCAGATACACCTATCAAACGTAGATTAGGTATTTTCACATAATCCCACATTTCTTGGAGGCTTTGTTCATTTTACTCTTTTTTCTCTAATCTTGCCTTCTCATTTTATTTCATTGAGTTGATCTTCAATCTCTGATATCCTCTCTTCTGCTAGGTTGATTCGGCTATTGAAACTTGTGTATGCTTTGCAAAGTTCTTGTGTTGTGTTTTTAAGCTTCATTAAGTCATTTATATTCTTCTCTAAAGTATTTATTCTCATAAACATTTCATCAAACCTTTTTTCTAGGGTCTTAGTTTCTTTGCATTGGGTTAGAATATGTTCTTTTAGCTCAGAGAGTTTATTATTACTCACCTTCTGAAGCCTGTTTCTGTGGATTCATCAGACTCATTCTCCATCCAGCTTTTTCCTTTGCTGGTGAGGAGTTGTGATCCCTTGGAGGAGGAGAAACATTCTGATTTTGGGTGTTTTCATTCTTTTTGCGCTAGTTTCTCCCCATCTTTGTGGATTTATCTACCTGTAGTCTTTGTAGTTGGTGACTTTTGGATGGGGTCTCTTAGTGGACATCCTTTTTGTTAATGGTGAAGTTATTTCTTTCTGTTTTTAGTTTTCCTTCTAACAGTCAGGCTCCTCTGGTGTAGGACTGCTAGAGGTCCCCTCCAGACCCTGCTTGCCTGGGGATCACCTGCAGTGGCTGCAGAACAGTCAGGGTTGCTGCCAGTTTCTTCTTCTGTTATCTACATCCCAGAAGGATACCCACCAGATGTCAGCCTGAGCTCTCCTTTATGAGGTGATGGATATACGGGGGTCAGGGGAGCTGCTTAAGGAGACAGTCTGTCCCTTATAGGAGCTCAGGTACTGAACTGTGAGCTGCATTGTTCTGTTCAGAGCTGCTGGGCAGGTACATTTAAGTCTGCTGCAGCGGAACTCATAACTGCCTTTTCCCCAGGTGTCCTGGGAAGGTGGGGCTTTATTTGTAAGTTCCTGACTTGCTGCTGCCTTTTTTCAGAGCTGCCCTGCCCAGCAAGGAGGTAGCCTAGTCACAGTCTGCCAGCAGAGGCATTGCTGAGCTGCCGTGGGCTCTGCCCAGCTGCTGCGTGAACTTCCTTTGGTTTTGTTTATAGAGGTATAGTTAGAACTGCCTCGGTAATGGAGGAGTGCCTTTGTAATGGCAGGCTGCCTCTGTAATGGCAGGCTGCCTCAATAATGGCGACTGCCTCGGTAATGGCAGACTGCCTTGGTAGTGGCAGACTGCCTTGGTAGTGGCAGACACCCTTCCCCCACAGAACTGGACCATTCCGGGTCCAGCTGCACTTTCTGCAAAACTCTCAGTCTAGAACGTTTTAGATTGCTGGTCTTTGTGGGAGTGGGACCCGCCGAGCCAGATGATCTGGCTCTCTGTTTCAGCCACCTTTTTTTCAATTGAATGGGCAGCTCTGTCTTCCAGGCATTCCAGGTGCCAATTGAAATGGCCACCCAGATTTCTGTGAGTTTTTGTGCAGAGTCCCACTGTGCCGGCTGAAACAGTCATGCTGGAAGCTCACGGCACTTTTCAGCCCAGGAATCTCCTGGTCTGTGGGCAGTAATAACTCATTTGGAAATGCGGTGATCACTCACCCTCTGCATTGTTCTTGCTGGGAACTGCACTCCAGAGATGCTCCTATTCGGCCATCTTGGATCCACCTCCTGAATTTTTTTAAAGAGTAGATTAAGGGATTGGGAGTGCCTCATAAGTGAAAGATAACACTTTAATTTGAATGGGTCAAGCATCATTCATTGGGAATTCAAGTGATATTTGAGTGAAGAGTTGAAGGGGATAACAGAAAGAACCAGTAAGATATCTTAGGTGGGAATGCTTCAGGAAAAGAGTTACAAGGCCAAAGTGTGCCTGGTGTGTTCAAAGAATAACATGGAGGCCAGTATAACTAGAGCTGAATAGGTAGAAGAGGAGTCAGAAATACAGTCAGAAGAAGTAAACTGATATGTAGCTGGGTTAAGGAGGTGAGTCCTATAGGGTCTGATAGAAGGTTAAGGACTTCCTTGCTTCCTCTGCCAACACTTCCCCAAACACCCAATAGTTCCCTAGTTTGCGTATCTCATAGAAAATATGGAGTAAACATTTTGCCATAGTTTTCCCTTAGAAGGGATGTGGTGATTCATCTATTTACACCTCAGCAGGCAGAATCAACATAATCTCAATATGATTTAAAATTTTTTATTCAACCTCAGAAATCTCTGAAATGTAGATAATCTTAGTAGACTTCAAATAGTAAGGAAGCAATATTTCAAGTTATTAAATTCTCTCTGTATTGAAATATACCCATGCTGCATTAGACACAACAGGTATGAGTTGTTTCTTCACTGAAAAATGGCTCATACCATTTTACCCCAAGGATAGTCAAAGGAAGGAAGGAAGGAAGGCAGTTATATAATAACTTTCTTAAGAGCAAAAGATGGGGGAGATAAAATGAGATATTTGTAGGATTTATGTTTGTTAGGATTTTTTTAAACATATGTGTGTTTTCTTTGGCCAGACATTGAAGTATGTATTCTTGATATATTTGATTCAACATATTGACATATAAGTTTCCTTTTCTAATTAACACAGATGGTGTAGCCAAGCCTTATTTTTCCACATGTTTCTATCTATCTATAGCAGGGGTACATAGAAGCATATGTTTGTTAGTGCCTGAGTGTGTTAATGGACTTTTATAGACCATTGTGTTCAATACTGTTTGCACTATACTGTCTCTCTTATAAACTTTTCAGAGCTTATCAGATACCTCTGTAGTACTCAGTGTTCTCCAAAGAACCAATTAGAACCAACTAAACACACACACACACACACACACACACACACACAACCAATTGGATATATGGATGGATGGACATATCTATATCTCTATCAGTCTATCTCTCTCTGTATATATGATATTGGTTCACACAATTGTGGAGGCTGAAAGATCCCACTGTCTGCCTCCTGCAAGCAGGAGACCCAAGAAAGCCAGTGGTGTAGTTTGAGGGCCTGAGGTCCCGAGCACTGATGGTGTAGATTCCAGTTGGGGTCAAAACGCCTGAGAATCAGGGAGTGCCGAGGGCAGGAAAAGGTCTGTGTTTCAGAGCTGAAGCAGTCAGGCAGAGAGAGAAATTTAACCTTCCTCCTCCTTTTTGTTTTATTCATGCTCTCAGTGTATTGATGATACCAACCCACACTGAGGAGGGTAATCTGCTTTACTCAGTCCACAGATTCAAATGCCGGTCTCTTTTGGAATTGTATTCATGGACAGGATCAGAAATAATTTTTGAACAGCTATCTGAGCATCCCATGGCTCAGTCGAGTTGACACATGAAATTAACCATCACAGGCTCTATAAGAGAGACATTATTATTCTAATCTTAAAGAAGCATTACCTGAGCCTTACAAAGGTTAAATAATTTTTCCCAAGTTGCACTGTTTATTCAATATTAGTTCACATTGCTCAGATTCAAAATCCTTTGTAATTTCCACTTTATTAAATTGTTTTCTTCTTTTTAACTCTCTTTGAACAATATGTAACTAGAATCTGGTAGAAGAAATAAATTGTTAACAGGTCTACAGCTACTGGGTGTTCATCTTTACTGGATATGACAGTAAACTAGGTATGACTAAATTAGGTTTTATGGGTTTAAAAGTGTTGGATTCAGTTAACAGCTTTGTCTATCATGAATGGTATAGCTTTGGTCAATTTATTTTTAGTTTTGAGCCTTTACTTCCTGATCTATAAAATGAGGATAATCGCATTAACCTTCCAGAGTTGTTGCGAGAATAAATCAGGGGAATATTTTGGACTAAGTAAAGCTTCAATTTTTGTTAGTTGAATATAATAGGATCTTTTCTTTTTGTGTTTGGTGAAGTATGTTTCTATATCAAAGATTAATAGTCTAAGCTATGTCATAACTTTAAGATTGCATGTAATATGTCTTACTGTATAATATTATAATTAGGTTTTCAATAAGAAAAGTTCATTGCCAGTCTTGCCTGACAAGTTGTATTAACCTCATTTAACCCAGTCAACTGTTCTGTGGTGCCAAATGCAGACATTTTTTGACAATCTGTCCGCTTAATCTTTGCATAATTTAATTATTTCAGTTTCAACAATCTGTGTGCTCTTGAGCTTATATCTTTTCTTGCTATGCTACTTGATTCCTCCTACCTAGAAAAGAGTAACTAAAAATGTCATATCTTTAACTCAATTTCTTTTATTACTTACCATCCATCTGTAGTCAAATATTGCCAGTTAAATGTTAGATCATTAAAGCTCTAAAGAATTATTGAACTAGCAAAAGATTTGTGGCTAATAACTGAATTTTGATCAGAGTTTTTAGTTTCTAAAATATATTAATAGAAATTCAGAATGGCTTTGCTTTGATGTGTGGATTTAATTGATATCACCTTTGTGGTGTGGCAGAATCCCTCAGAATGCCATTGGCTTAATTTTGTCCTGTTCTTACTGTGAAAGAGGCAGACACTGGACAAATGACACTATCTGTAGGTGACTTTAGGATTAAAAAAATAGAGAAACTAACATATTTTGAAATTGATAGCTATAGCCTTTGGAACTTCTTGAAATAAATAGTAATTCTTTTAAATGTGTTGTAATAGCATTATAGACACATTCATGGTAATTTGCTTCTGACTTTTTTTTTTTCAAGTTGTGAGACTTTGGTATTTATTCAGTAAAATTATTCTTTGCCTTCAGAACTGTAACATTTGTTAGCTCAGTGAACCAAAATGTTCCCTCAACAGTGTGTAGGTGTTATGCTTTTTGTTGATAATGTACTGTTATTCATTTTCTATTAATGTTTGGAAAATAAACCTAGAATCTAAGAAAGTCGGTGTGTATCCACTGTGGATCATTACAATCAGGGAAGCCCTTACTCATCCATGTGTGTGGGAAGGATGCAGAAGTGGAGCATTTGCGTCTTTGATAAAGCATGCTTTATGGAAATTATATTGGGACATTGATAGTCCAAGACACAATTCCTCTGTAAGCCCCATTGTAACAAGGATTGTGACTTAAATCACTTCCAAGTTATTTGGTCTTGGAAGATGGTTGTCATGAGGATGCCCACTGCGACATCAGGCTATCTTTATTTTCCTTTGCAAACCAATTTGGAATGCATTCATAGTGACATTGAATATTTCTTCCATTAGAGTTTGCAAATTTTCAAGAGGGTAACATTTTTCCTGTTATGTATTAAAAATAAGTCTTCACATCTCTTAACAATCTTAAAGAATGTTTGTAGCAAGTTTTCCTAAGTATGACAGTGAATAAGGAAATAGAAGAAGATTTTGTCTTATTAATAACTTGAAAACATTTAATAAAACAATTATATGGGATTGTATTGGTAGCAACCTAATCACAATCATTTGTTTTCATTTAAAGCCTTAAAAGTTAATTCTGAGACCAAGAAATCAGATTTTTTTGTTTTTAAAAAGTAGATTAAAAGACCAGGCTGTCACTTAAAAATTAACCATAGCTGGAATTTACTGATTAGTTATTATTTGCCAGATGCTGTTAATTAATCTGTTGAATGAATGAGTAAATGGCAAAGTTAGGATAGACTTTTGGTTAGTTCATCGGCTAAGCCAGCTCTCCCAATGGTAGACACAAAGTCTACATGTATCATTGTTTCCTAGACAATTGGAAGGAGATACAGATGTTATACAGATAGGGGTATGGTGGATTCCGTTGAAAATTAATACTATTTGATAAAGCCTACATTTATAGATTTGAGGATAAACCAGTTTCTGAAGAATATTATGTTTTCCAGTAATATGACAATACTAATACATCTTTGATATGTAGCAAGGATAATTTTTGAGACTATCCATCAAAAAAAGTTAATGCTTTTTGCCTTGTTTGTTCATTTCATTAGTAATACGAGATGTATTTCTGGAGTTTATATCATTTTAATGGGAATCTTGAGTTTCAAATTTTAGACTGTATCATTCTTTGGTACCACTGCTTTTCAATCTTGGCATTCCATTCTTTGAATGAGACCAAATTGGTTGGGAAAAATTCCTTTTATAGAGACGGGAAGTTGGGTAGTAGGGGTGATTAAATTATTTCATAGGAAAGGTTCTTGGCTTATTCCAGATGGCAGTTTCTAGGACTGCCAAAGTGATGTACAAATTCCTAGTATAACACAAAGGACAGCCTAAACCTAGAGTACACTCAGATTAGTGTTTATTGTGGGATGAAGAAGGTTTCTTCAGATAGATTATTTTGAAGGAGGGAGAGGGCAGTTGTGTTTCACTCCACCCACATGTATTTTGACCTGCTGCCAATTGGAGTCAGTGTGTTAAATAACAATAGATTCAAGGCATCCTTAAGTGTGAAGGAGGCTTACAGATAACTTAGTTCAGTTATCTCATTTTGCATCTGAGGAAACTGAAGCGCAGAAAAGAGTCTTTCCTTGTAGCTACATGCTCTGTCTTCCTAGCGAGTATTAATGGTTCACTGATGTTTTGGTATTTATTCTAGAAGTGTTTTTGCTTTGTACTTATAGAGCTTGAAACTACATGTTTTAAGTATAATAAGTGCATGTAGATATTATAATTTAAAATGTTCCTGGGTAAGAGATCTAAAGCATAAGTGTTTATTTGAAGCAACAATTTGAAACTAAAATTGTTTTATGTATATAGCTAAAATAAAATTATTTTTATTTTAGAACTCCAAGATCATAAATTCTAAAGTTTGTTTGTTTATTTAAGGTTTGGGCTTACCATTGCATTCCGTACAGGTTCACTATCACAGTGCCCAAACGAATTTACTCCTGATGTTTATATAAATGTGGCTACATATACCTCAAGTTGCAAAAACACTAAAGGTACTTGGAATGAAATACCCTAGACTATGTGCAGTAGTCAGGTTGCTAAGTCAAAGGAAAAAAATGAAGGTGCTCACTGTACTTACTGGGTCACATCTTAGAGCTATAGAATTTCATTTCCCTATTGGGGGGATGTTGTCATGAAAAAGCATGGACTTCTGGGCCAAGTCAGTGAGGGTACAAATCACTCTGCTGTTTTATGAGCCAAGGGTTTAGGACAAGTGACAGAACAATCCTGACCCTCTTTGACTCAGCTGCAAAATTATCCTGAGATAAAAGTAGAGTGAGCAGGGGTGTGTCCCAAATCATCAACATTAGGGGGAGTACAGACATTTAAAAAGACAAAAGTTTGGCAGGGTATGGTGGCTCATGCCTGTAATTCCAGCACTTTGGAAGGCCGAGGTGCACAAATCACTTGAGGAGTTTGCGACAAGCCTGGCCAATATGGCAAAACCCATTTCTACTAAAAATACAAAAATTAGTCGGGCATGGTGGTGGGCACCTGTAATCCCAGCTACTTAGGAGGCTGAGGCAGAAGAATCACTTGAACCCAGGAGGCAGAAGTTGCATTGGGCCGAGATTGCACCACTGCACTCTAGCCGGGATGACAGAGCAAGACTCCATCTCAAAAAAAAAAAAAAAAAAAAGTAATGGTGCCATTTAAAATAGTGTGAAATGTACATGTTGACAACATATACATTCAGCTTAGCACCTAATTAGCAAAAGAGTAATTAAAATAGAAAGTTGTCATGTGACAAGCACTGTTACTGATACTACCCTATAAGGTACATTACCAAGATGATCTGCTGATTTTGCTTTCCCTGGGCTCAGTATTACCAGTGACTGCTCTGGCTTTGATGGTGCCAACCTCACAGGGGTGTTATGGAGATTGAAATAGCATATGAAATGCTGCAATGGCATGGCAGCCATTGGCCACTGTGACAGGGGCTCCTTCTCATTTCTCCCACTTTAACGTGATGCTGATTTTACTGATCAACTTGCTATCTTTTCTACTAGATCTTTCAGCAGGGTAAGGCCACTATTGTTTTATCCTTTATGTCTACCAAGCGCAGTGCTTGAAATGAGAATAGATCTTTTTTTTTTTTTTTTTTTTGAGGCAGTCTTGCTCTGTTGCCAGGCTCCAGGCTGGAGTGCAATGGCACAATCTCGGCTCACTGCAACCTCTGCCTCCCAGGTTCAAGCAATTCTCCTGCCTCAGCCTCCTGAGTAGCTGAGACTACAGGCATGCACCACCACACCCAGCTAATTTTTGTGTTTTTTAGTAGAGACGGGGTTTCACCATGTTGGCCAGGATGGTCTCAGTCTCTTGACCTGGTGATCTGCCCACCTCAGCCTCCCAAAGTGCTGGCATTACAGGCATGAGCCACTGCGCCAGGCTAGATCTTCTTTAAAGAGTCCAGATGAACGTACGTAGTCATCCACAAGTTACTTAACTGGAAATCATGTTTTCATTTTGGGAGCTAATTATTTGTCCTAATAGAAAAGGAGAACTGATAAAGGAAGGTTAAGTACCTGTTCTACTCCTCTGATGGCCTCAACCTTGGATAACCTTGGCCCAAACTGACGTCCTTATCTTAGACAACAGTAAAGCCAGGAAGTGCCAGAGGTGATGATTTCAGTATGAGGACAGACTGCATCTATGTATTATCTCCCACTGGATCTCCCCCTCTGAATTCCAGTTGATTTGAAATATAAAAGGCTGAAATCAATAAGTTAAAATAAAATTGTCCCTTATTTATGTTATTTTCATTGGGTATAAATGATCTAGTTAAATGGAAAATAGAACCCTTTAAAAAAAAATCCAAACTGTATTTGTACTCCATTTTAAATATTTCACTGAGGTTGAAGCCTTTTAATAATGGTGATTCAGCCATATAGGTATAATAATTATAAGGAAATCTGTCAAGTCCTTAAGTCCTTAGAAGCAAGGAACAAGGCAATCAACATTCAGCAACTTTCTTGAGACTATATAACATACACTCTCTCAAGTGACTTGGTTTTTAACAGTGGCCTCGACTTGAAAAATAAATCTCTAAGATACTATGCAGTAAATCTCAGAATCGTTTATCTTACAGTTTATTACAGAACAAGTTGAAGGTGATAAAATTCTTATGAACAAGGAGTTCACAGTTTTATATGTGATTAAGGATGTGTACTTCTGGTTATTTATAACATGTGTCCAGATTTTAAAAACCCTCATTATCATAAAATCAGCTGTGACATATAAATCGATTGAAAAGCCAGAGTTCTTACACCTTTTCTGAGAGGGAAAAGTAGATATATCTTTCCCGGTTTTTACAATGTACATATTTCATTTGTTGATGGCAGACAGTTGAAGTAAAAAACTGAGAACCTTCACATGAGGAGCTCAGCCAATGTTTTTGGCAAAATAAAAACACAAAATACTTACCATTATCCACCTGGCCTTTTTCTCTTGGAGCTTATTCTATATTAGTACATATAGAATTACCTCACTCTTTTTAATGGCTACGTAATAGCCTTTTATTTGGAGTTATGTAATGTAGTTAACTATTATCCTATGGATGGAAATTTATATTGTTTCTAAATTTTTGCTGATATAAACAGTGATGCAAAGAATATCTGTGTGCATGTGTCATTGAACTAATGGGTGAGTACTCTGTAGAATAAATTTCTAGCAGTAAAATTGCTAGGTCCTTGGATCAATACATTTTTTAAAATAAAGATGGCCAAATTGCCGTTTATGGAAGCTGTATCAATTTATATTCCCACCAGGAGTGCAAGATGATAAAGAATTCTTCACATATGTATGTCAAACTTTCAGATTTTTACCAATCTGATAGATGAACAGCTGTATCTGTACCTTAAGAATTTACAAAGCTCTTGTAACAAATAGGAGCATTTGAAGTTATTTGCATTTCATTTTCTATGAACTCTCATTGTGTTTTCTGTCCATTTTTCTCTTGGATTGTTGGTATTCTTTTGATTCATTGAAACTCTTTCCACATTGGAAAATGTATTCCTTTGTGATATAATTTGCAAATATTATTTTCCTCATTTGCCGTTTATCTTACAGCATTTTAGTGACATGTTTTGCCAAGAAGAAAATTTAGATTTTTACCCATTCAACTTACAGAATATTTCATTTTATGGATTCTCACAGCAAACACACACACACACACACACACACACACACACACTCTCTCTCTCTCTCTCTCTCTCTCTCTCCCCTCCCCACCCCCCCCGCCCCATTCATTTCTGGTGTTTTTAGCCAGAATTTATTTTGATGGATGAGAGATCCAACCTGAACTTTTGCCAGATGGTTTCCCAGTTGTGCAACACCATTAATCTCTCTTCTGCTGATTAAACATGATACTTATATCATGAACTAACCTACTATATATATTTGGATTTGTGCCTAGACTCTATGCTGTTCCGTCAATCTTTTAATGCAACAGAACAACAATATTTTTAATTGTAGTAGACTTATAATAAAAGATTCTTCACCCCATCTTCATCAAAATTCTTTGCTAAGAATTTTCTATTTGTTCACATTTATTTTTCCATGTGATTTAAATAGACATATGTGTATAGGTCTAATAAATATGTTGTGATAGTATTGAAGGTTGTGCATCGGTATTAGTTTTCTCAAGAGCTAACCATTTGTCATTGTAGGAGAAGGCTATTTAATTGGATTTGGGCATCCATGTTATACTGGATTCATATAAATAATTTGAAATACTGTCTTCTTTTCTTTGATTTTGATTTGCTTCGGTAGTATTGGAGGTGTCTGTAATTTAAAATTCTGAAATTTGATGTAGTGCTGAAGCTACTTACTCTTTACAATTTTATTTTACCAGGGAATTACGTAAGATTGGTGCTTATTCAAAGGTATAAGAGAGTATAGGGACATCGTTAATTTAATTTTTACCAGTTAAGATATTTATATGCTCTGCTCATCTGGGTCATTTTTTATAAATTGCATTTTCTTAGTAAGCAATACATTTCTTACAGATTTTCAGATGTATTTGCAAGTTGATGTGAAAGCAGTCTTTTATGTCTTTTCATTTTCTCTGGTCTTGAGGTTATTTGCCCCTTTTCATTGTTTATATGTGCATGTGTGTGTATGGACCTCCCATTCTTTATTAGTTGTGTTTGTTACATATCTGCTCTATTTTTTTAAATAACAGTCTCTTTTATAAATTAATTCTACAGTATTTCTGCCAACTGTTTTTTTTTTGTTTCTCCTTTCTAGTTATTTCTTATTTTGTATTACTCAGTTTCATTTTGCTCTTCTTTCTTGTGTAAAGTTGGATACTTATTCAGTATTTTGTTTTTATTTATATGTTTATATATGTTTGAGACAGGCTCTCACTCTGAACTACAGCCTGGGTAATAGAGTGAGATCTTAGCTCACGACAGACTTGAACTCCCAGGCTCAAGCCATCCTCACACCTCAGCCTCCCAAGTAGCTGGGACTGCAGGTGCATACCACCACACTCGGTTAATTGTTGTATTTTGTGTAGAGTTGGGGCTTCTCTTGTTGCTCAGGCTGGCCTCAAACTCCTGGGCTCAACTGATCCACCCACCTCAGCCTCCCAGATTTCTGGGATTACAGGTGTGAACCACTATGCCCAGCCATTTTTATTTATTAATATAAATATTTTCACTATATTTTCTCTTAAGCCTGGTAGTAGCTGCTTTTTATCACTTCTAAGAGTATTTTCATTATTTATCTTTATTACCTTTTTAACTTACATGTACCTGTGCCAATTATAGTTTGGTGGGGTGGGAGGCTATTGAGATTTTCCATATAGCCGAATACTTGGTTAATTTTTTGTGGACATTCCATCATTACTTCAAATAAGTTATTGTCTTGCAGGTTATAGATTTTTTTTTTTTTTTTTTTGAGACTGAGTCTCACTCTGTCACCCAGGCTGAGTGCAATGGTGTGATCTCGGCTCACTACAACCTTGCCTCCCGGGTTCAGGCAATTCTCCTGCCTCAACCTCCTGAGTAGCTGAGCTTACAGGCATGTGCCACCATGCCTGGTTAATTTTGTATTTTTATTAGAGACAGGGTTTCTCCATGTTGGTCAGGCTGGTGTCGAACTCCTGACTTCAGGTGATCTGCCCGCCTTTACCTCCCAAAGTGCTGGGTTTACAGGAGTTAGCCACCGTACTCGGCCTGTCATGTTTTCTGGTATGTATTTTCCCTTCTATTTATTTGGACAAAATGTATTAACTCCCTTCTCTATGTGGTGTTTAAATTAGTATTTTCACTTTTTTTTTTTTGGAGACAGGGTCTCACTCTGTAGCCCAGGTTGGAGTGCAGTGGCATGATCATGGTTCACTGCAGCCTCCACCTCCTGGGCCCAAGTGATCCTCCCACCTAAGTTTCCCAAGTAGCTGGGAGCACAGGTGCACACCATCATGCCTGGCTAATTTTTAAATTATTTTTATGGAGACTGGATCCTCCTATGTTGCTTAGGCTGGTGTTGAACTCCTAGGCTCCAGCAATCTTGCCACATTGGCCTACCAGGGTGCCGGGATTACAGGTATGAGCCACCACTTAGACCTGTATTTTCACTTCTTCTCACTTGCCTTCCCCCTATTCTCCTCTTTACAATTGGTTGATTACATCTTATTAGTTCTAATCTTTTTATTTCTATCTTTGCATATATCTCTATGTCTGCTATTTGACCAGCTACATATGATTATTTCTGAATCCCCAGCACTAAGAGGTTATCAGCATATATTCACTGCCATCACTTTCTTCCTCATTTAAGTTTTGATGCTTATATTATTTCTGCATTTTATAGTTCTATTACTGTAATGGCCACAGATGTGATATTTGTTTTCTTAGCCTAGAACTAGATGACTTCAGCCACTGCCATTTGCTGTTCTTACTCTGTTTCTCTCTTCCTCAGTTGAAATTCATCGTATGACTTTCAAGAAATTTAGAACTCCTTCAAGAAAGCTTTCTTGGAATATTATTCTCTGAGTCTTGTATGTTCAAAAATGCCTTTTTTGGTGGCCTTTATACTTAAGTCGTCACTTGGCTGGGTATGAAATTCTTGGTTCATGTTTTTTCCTAAGATTTTCCAGGTGTGAGTCTTTCATGTGCTGGTTGTGTATTCTGCTCCAGAGAATTCTGTGAACAGTTGGCAGAGACAAGAGGAGACTAAAAACACACAAGCATCTAAAATAAGACCTCAGAAAACAAAGCATTTCAAAACATCCATCACACCTCAGACATTGAAAGTATTATTGTAGCATATCATATAGTAATGATAGATCCCAGGGTGTTAAGAAAAATGTAAATTATTTTCAATGTTATTGATACAAATTCACGCAAATGTACAATTTGTTTTAAAAATATTATTCTAGTAGAGAACTATTTACATGTTCTAATATTTTAAATATTATTTGATAACTTTAGCTGATTTAAAAATTTTGTTCTGTGAATGTTTTTTTTTTTTATTTCTTGAGTACTCAAAACTAAAGTACATAGTTTTGCTCAAGTAGGAGAACAAGTAAGCTGTAATAAATGGATTTTTTTTTAACCTTCAGAAAATTACATTACACTACTCCCTGTCATCCTCATTTGAAAATCAGTAGTTAAGTACAAAACTAGGTAGAGTACCATGAGAGGAAGGAGGAGACTTGCTGGCTGGATTTTTAAAGGTGAGCTTCTTGATGAGGTGGATCTTGAGCTGAATAGATTGTTGTGAAGGTAGACAGGAAAAGAGAATATTTCTAGATTTTGAAAAATGAATGTTGGTCAGAAAGTGCTACATAATTAGAACCTCTCCTGAGGCTCCTGTTTATTACATTGATGCTTCTCCCAGCAGGTTTTGAGATACTCCCAGCAGGTTTTGAGTTGTGCACACACCTTTGTCCAGAGGCAGCAGTTTCTATTTCTGAGACCTTCAATCAGCAGGCTTGGCAGCAAATAAAGTTACTTCTTCAGTCTGTTATGTTTTTAGAGCGCTTGAAATGGGATGAATTCCAAAATGCTATCTTAACCTGATTTCCATTCGGACTAGAGATTGGTTTAAAAGAATCAGTCAGTACTCAACACAGATCTCTTAAGGGTTTTTGTCAAGTATACACATAGGACTTCAGGAGGCTTTGGGTCAGAGTTCCCTTATAAGGAAAAACAGTTGAGTTTGGTTTCCATTAACCTTTTCTTAGCCAGTGGAAATTCTATTGCCTGGCGTGTGCGCTCTATTTCTCTCTCATCTCTCTCTCTCTCTCTCTCTCTCTCTCTTTTGTGTGTGTGTGTGTGTGTGTGTGTGTGTGTGTGTGTGTTGGAGGCAAGAGGGCAGATGTTCAGTGATAGTGTGTCTCTGTAAATAAATGGTGAACTCCTTAAAGGCAAGAAGTAAGTCCATTAAATGTTTCTGTCTGGGGTTTAAGGATAATGCTCTGCATAAGGCAGTATTTTAGCAAATGTTTGTTCAATGAAGGAATATTAAACTGCAGTTAATACTAAGTAAGAAATCCATGGAGCTCTCTCCTTGATGAAAATATTCTATTTTTTCACTGCAGGTTGTAAGTGACAAAAACCCTACTAAACTAGCTTAAGCAAAACAAGGAACATTTGGCTCTGGGGCTGGGACATCCATGTTTGTGTTACTGATTTTGGACAAGGTTATATCCAGAAGCTTAAGCAATGTTGTCAGGTCTTTCAGTTCTGCTAGCCCCTACTTAGCTTCCTTTGCAGACAGGTTTCTTTTTGAGACAAGAAGATGACATCCAACAGCCACAAACACATCTTCGTGTTAAGGTAGCCAACGGCTGTTGCCATTTCCTATAGATTTAGAAGAGAAATTCAAGGGGAACTCTGGTGGGCCCAATTTGGGTCACATGCTTATTGCTGAACCAATCACTGTGAAGGACTCAGGTGAGTCATATTAATAAATTATGAAAAGCTTCCAGCTGCTGAGGTCTTCAGGAGGCAGCATGTTTGCTCAAAGTGCTGTGGTCATGGGTTTTGCCTCATTTCCTACAACCAGCAATGACCTCTAGGGCACATATGAGTCAGATGCTATGTGTTATCAACACAGTAGGTTGGTTGTATTTCCAAAAGAATAGGGAAGAAGGATGTAGGTTAGGACAAAGCAGCCAATCTCCACTACGGTTATTAAGGTGCTCCCTGGAGCATAATTGATCTCTAAGAGGTACCTGCTGTGTTTTCAAAGACTGATGGGACACAAAAAGAAGCGTACTCTTTTAGGACAATTGTGGCAGAAAAATACTAGTGTTAAGAAACAGAATCTCAAGTTAATGGCCCATAGATTGGAAAAAGTTGCTTCACGAGGTTTCAAAACTGTGTCTTTGACATCTGGTGGATTGTTTACTATGCTAGGTATAGGGGGAGCTTCTGGAATGTATTGTAGCAGCCTGGCAAGCTAGGGGCTTTGGCTGGAACTACAAATGGCACCACAGTGATTGAAAGCTCCATCATTCTCCTTACCTAAGGCTTGTGAAAGCTGACTTTATACCACTGTGACATTCTGTACCCACATTAAAAACGAAGGAACATCTAAGGAGTATCTACAAGATAAAATATAGTTTGGGAACATTTTGTCCCATTCTTCCAAATACACAAAGATTAAAAAGTGTTGGTTATTCATTTTGTCTGTAAGTGGAAAATTGATCTAAACAGTAGAAATATGCCTAAAAGAACAAATATGTACCTAACAGAATCGCAGGGTACCTTTCACTCTGTCTTCAGATGACTTCTTCATAAAGAACCAAATTATTGGGCAGATTATTCTTCTTAGTTCTTAAGAATTTTTTTTTTTTACCAAACTCGATGAGCTGAAAAATATTAATTTAGTAATGAGGGGGAAATTTTAATTTTATACTTCATAATTTCCTTCTTGATTTTAATCTTTCATTCTGATTAGTTAATAAGAGCTTCCTTTGTTAAAAGGCAGTTTTAGTTACACTTGGAAAACTTTGATCTGGAGTTTACTCTCATGTTTTCAGACATGTTTCCTCCAATTTTTTTCCCTCAGTCATTATTTATAATTAGAATAGTATACTAACAGTAGGTAGTATACTTTTCTTTTTGATTGCAGAAGAAAGTATACTTTCCTTTTTGATTACAGAAGAAAAATGGAGTTTACATGAGAAGATAGACAGTGGAAATGCCTGTTCTGGCCATTCTTCTCATTATCTGCATTTCCTTTTCCTAGAAATTCAATCTATGTCTGCAGGACAACTCCAGGTTTTGTAGCAGCTTTCTAGGACTTTCAGAGCACTCCTGAGTAAATGCAGTCCAATGGTGTGATATTTTCTGCATTCTCTCAGAGTTTTCCAGAATCCAGTCTCAAAATCCTCTATCTAAAGGAACGTACACTTCTTACTGGAAAAGGTAAGGGCAGCAGAAGCCCTTGGCTTGAATGCCCACATTCACTCTCTTCTGTTGTTGCTTAACCTCTGGTGTGTATTAGCTCCAGGGAAGTTACCCTATTAGACTTCCAAATGGAGTTCCATCTGGTATTTAAGGTAGCATGTACATTTTTTCTTGTTTTCGTATTCTTTTTTACTTCACAATAGACTAAAGGGCATATGACCATTGACTCTTTTGCTCTTCATTATAATTATGATGATAAACAGCTTTTCTAGTTTGTCTAAGAATAATATTCAAAACATTTCATAATGTGTTACTTACTGTCAAGTTTTTGTTGGACGATTAGCCAACAGATATTTTACAGAAACAAATAATTTTATCTCATTATAACTTTTAAGATAATTTACATATTTCTGGTGACATGGTTATTTGAAGCTCAAAAATATAAACCTGGGTTGTCATGGATACATTCATGCAGAGGCTTACTTTATCAATTTATTATAAAACTATTTTTAGGATATAATAGAGTTTAATCAAAACACCAGTGCTGTTCATTTTTTTTCCATTAAGGTTATTATATTAAGCATATTGCTGCTTAATTTCTTTCTTTTAATGTTTTCTCTTAATGACATTTTATTGCCAAAGGACACAGTTTAAACTGCGTGTCAAAATGACTGATCAGAAGTCTGCCTTGACTTTTGCTAGTCTTCCTTTCTCCTGCTGATATATCAAGTAAGGATTATATATAACTCTCAGAATAATATTCATTATAATGAGTTAGACCAACCTACCAGGGAACTCATAGAAATGTAATTGACCCAGATGGGGGAAAAAAATAAAACCTTAGCTTCCCGTAAGCAAAATCCCCAAATCTCACAATACTCTTCCTATCTTAAGGGTACAATAACAATTCTTAAGAACAGTCTAGAAGCAAAGAAAGACTTGACTGATATTTAAGAAGGAAAAGAAAAGAATGAAATGGATAAGTGGTGGAATCAGAGATAGGTCAGGTTATCCATAAGCAAAGAGTAGGATAAAAAGGGTTGAAAAGGTTTTTCTGAGTATGCCAATATCGGGTAAATTAACTTTTAAAAGAAATTTGCTTGGATAGGGCATACTACTTCCAGAGGCACAAGGTAAACCAGAGTAGTAAGTTTAAAAATCATGTACCTTATCAGATTTGGAGCTTTCATTTATTTTTTCTTATACATAGTGTTGGCCACAATGTAAGGAATATTATGGTATAAGGAAGTCATTGTGTTAAGACAGAGAAAAACTAGATTTGAGAACTGACCAATACAAAAAAATGATGTTTAGAATATATCTGAAAAGGCAGCTCCATTAACTAAATTTTGTAGTGAATGGGAAGACATATATGTGGCCAACCATCATATGGAAAACTCAACATCACTGATCATTAGAGAACTACAAATCAAAAGCATAGTGAGATACCATCAGCTATACCAGTCAGAATGACGATTATTAAAAGCCAAAAAATAACAGATGCTGGTGAGGTTGTGAAGAAAAAGGAATGTTTATACACTGTTGGTGTGAGTATAAATTAGTTCAGCCATGGTGGAAGACAGCATAGCAATTCCTCAAAGACCTAAAGACAGAAATACCACTTGACCTAGGAATCCCATTCCTGAGTATATAGCCAAAGGAATATAAATCATTCTATTAGAAAGACACATGTATGTGTTTGTTCATTTCAGCACAATTCACAATAGCAAACACATAGAATCAACCCAAATACCTGTCAATGATAGACTGGATAAAGAAAATGTGGTATACATACACCATGGAATACTATGCAGCCATAAAAAATGAGTTCATGTCCTTTGCAGGGACATGAATAGAGCTGGAGGCCATTTTCCTTAGTAAACAAACACAGGAACAGAAAACCAAATACCACATATTCTCACTTGTAAATGGGAGCTAAATGATGAGAACACATGGACACATAGAGAGGAACAACACCTACTGGGGCCTTTCAGAGGGTGGAGGTTGGGAGGAGGGGAGAGAATCAGGAAAAACAATGAATGGGTACTAGGCTAATACCTGTGTTATGAAATAATCTGTATAATAAACCCCCATGGCACAAGTTTACTTATGTAACAAACTTGTACCCTTGAATTTAAAAGTAAAAAAAAAAATTAAAAGGCAAATTTCTACCTATGGAAACAAACTTTTTTTTTTTTTTTTTTTTTGAGATAGGGTCTCATTCTGTTGCTCATACTAGAGTGCAGTGAGTGCAGTGATGTAATCATGGCTCAAGTGATCCTCCTGCCTCAGCATCCCAAGTAACCGAAACTACAGGCATGTGCCACCAGGCTTGTTTTTTTTTTTTCCTTTTTTAACATTTTCCTTTTAATTATATTTTCCATTATTTTTTACTTCTCTTTGGGCCCAGGCTGGTCTCAAACTCCTGGGCTCAAATGATTTTCCTGCCTTGCTGCCTCAGCCTCAGCCTCCCAATGTGCTGGGATTACAGACATGAGCCACCAGGCCCAACCAAAACTACTTAGAGGACTGTGTACTATTTACAATACAGTAACAGAATCTGATAGTGCATGAAAACTACATCTTCACTTAAGCAGAAAAAACAACTTCAATATAATTTGTCAGGTAAACTTTTTAATATAAGTTATCAGTATAAAGTAAATCTGAGGATATTACCTTTGTTGAAGTTAATATGTTCAAATTATCATGGTTGATTCTTTTAATAGTCTGGTTTGAATATTAAAATTTAAACATTAGATTTGATCTCACTTTAAAATGAGTAAAAAATTACATATGCATGTCTGTATGTGTGTGTATATATATGTGTGTGTACATATATGTGTGTATATATATGTATATATGAAAATGTAAAAAGTAATGTAAAAGAGTCTTAAGGAGTACAGCACCTTGAAAATATTAGGCACCTAATATACGCTTATTGGAGCTGCTACTGTTGATTGAATTTTCAAACACCCGGCTAATTTTGTATTTTCAGTAGAGACAGGGTTTCTCCATGTTGGTCAGGCTGGTCTCGAACTCCCGACCTCAGGTGATCCGCCCACCTTGGCCTTCCAAAGTGCTGAGATTACAGGCATGAGCCACCACACCAGGTCCAAAAGTTTTTATATAACAAAGGCAAAGATTAAGATAGAAGCACTGCAGTTTTGACAAAACTCTTTCTACTTATTTATGGAAACATTAAGGCATTATATACCGGTATTTTGGACAATGTTCACAGTAGCGAAGAAACCTGGATATATTATGGCCCCAGTGAATGCAGCTTCAGAAACAATCACAACAAAACAAGTACAGCAACAAAAATATTAAAGATGTTCTTGTGGAAGAAGAAATGCCATTTCATGGGAAATCAAAAGGCATGCCAAAGTAATTGAGATTTTGCAACACAAACCAGCAGAACGACAGACATGAGTGAAAGTGGTATGTGAAAAATATAGTCAATTTATGAAATGTAATAAAAATCATTTTAAATGGTAGTGACATCACTAATCCCATCATTCAAGCACCAGAGATCTGCTTCAAACACTGACATGTTTTGTTGCAGATTCAGACAATCTGATGTTGTACAGATAATCACATTAGCTAAAAATATTTCAGGTGTGTGTTTGAAAAGCCCCTTTAGTTGAATAAATAATACATAGACAAAAGAATATTTTGGAACTAAAGGGTAGCTAAGAAAAATCTGTAGTACTTTGAGATAATCAGTAAAAGAGTGGATGAAATCAAAGCTAATAGATTACAGGGTGAATTACATCCATGGCTTGGTACAATCATTTTGAACTGTAGAGGTGGTTTTTGAACACTAAAATCCAGCTTACCTGTGAATTTCATTTTTTGTATTTTTCTGAAAAGCTCAACATGTTTGTAAATCATTTAAGGATATTAGCACCACATCCAGCTAGAGATACTTATAAATATCTCTGAAGCTGAGTACATTGATTATTGTTCAAATTAAGTTATACAGTCTTAGTATAACTAATTAAATTATAAGAATAAGAATCAAAAACTTTAAAACCTGCTAAGAGTCAAGCTTTCTTATTTCTTTGTGGAAATTTTTATTTTACATGTCAAAGATACATCCTATTTAATGTTCTTGATTTGAATTCTTGTAAGCATAAAAATATAAAAATGTGATATGTGTAATCTTTTTTATAGTTCAACATGAATGAACACATAACAAGCTGAACATCCAAGTGTCTTATCTGACTACTTTTGAAAATAGAAACTAAGTATATTTGAATATAATACACTCCAGCTCAGGAATGCTCCTTCAAAACCCCTGGGTCTCCCCTTATTCCTCTCTGCTAACATCATACCTTGCTTACATTTACATCATTGTGCTTTTCACTACAATGCGTTTATACAGTATAATACTATATGGTATTTGCCTGAAAATACCATATAAGTACATGTATGAATGAACTATGAAGTACTAGTCTTGTTTATCTTTACCCTGGCTACTTATCTCAATGCCTGACACATAGCAAAAGCTCTGTAAATATTTGAATGCATGCATAAATGAATGAATGAAGAACATGTTTAGGGCAGTCATTGAGGAAAGTTATATGCCTATTAGCTTTACAGACATTGTAACGTTAAAAAAAATTTTCAAACATTGCTCTAGGATGGGATAAATTACCAAACTTTGGGAGGTGTCAGGATGTCTTATTGAAGATGGGGAGGAGAGAAGAAGAGGTAGAGTTGGAACAGATTCAGAGAATGAAGAGGGGAAGGGAAGTAGCTCAACTTTCAAACCCCACACTATGTCTTACGGAAATGAAGACAATGTAGAACAGGAATTTAAAATACTGGAGATATGGTGACTGGGCTGAAATCATATCTCTGCCACTTCTTAGGTTTGTGACTCTGAGGAGGTGAACTTTTTTTGTCTTTCAGTCTCTTCATTCAGAATTTGCTTCATATAGCTGCTTAAATGGAAGCATTCAGCTGCAAGTAGCAGAAAACATATTAGTTTCTTAAATAATAAAGACATTTGATTATCTTGCATAATTATTAATAGAAGTCATGGAGGCCGTTGATTCTATGTTGGTTCAACATTTCAGGATGCCAGCCTGCTATCTGTCTTTCTCTTGGCCTCTCCCTCATGATTTCAAGATGATTGCTATAGCTGTAGGTATCACCTCCTCAAATAACAGCATTCCAGAGTTAGGGAATGAGTAGAGTGACAGTAAGTAGTGTAGCAAGGGCTGCAAGAAAGCTTGGATGCTTTTTTCATTTTTCAGGAAGAGAAGCTCTTTTCCCAAATCTCCATGTCACTTATATCCCTTATTGATCAGAATATATATAAAGGATGCTTGGAAATAAGCATCTTATTTTTTAGCTTCTAGCAGAAGCACAAGTAAGAAAAAGGTTAAGAATATCAGGTAGCCAGCTAAGAGTACATGTCCCTGTTGGAATAAGGATTATTATTGCTTAGCACCATGGCTGGCTACAGGGTAAGTAGTCATTAGGTATTACTACTTTCATTATTAACCATTCTGTACTGCAGTGAAAAAAATAATTCTAATATAAGTTAAAGTTTTTATGGCAAAATAGGCTAGTTCCTACCAACAAAATTTTTTAAATAAATTATTTACGAGCTTAGACATTGCTGTTATTACCCTTTTAGTATTTTATTCTCTATAAAATGCTAAATGCTCTTTTATAGAGTATATTATAGAGATACTTTATAGAGTATTTGATAGATACTTTTATAGAGTATTTTATAGAAAATAGTGTTTTATAAAGAATAAATTTGTAACATATATATCATATATTATAAATTTATAACTTTATAATAGTATTACTATTATTGCCTTTTTAGTATTTTAGTCTCTTCCCCATCCTTTTCTTATCCACTCTGTTTTTGTGCAAATTACCAAACATGAGAAGTAATTTGTTCCTATTTTTAGGTCTGAAATGTAAACAGTGGTTTCTCCGAAATACTAATTAAAATGAGTGGAAGTTTTTGTTTTAATTATTTTGAACACATCTTCAGGAATTAAGGTTGAATTTTACCTCAGAGCTTCATGCCGATAAAATTTTCATAGCAGAAATCCCCTTGCGATAGTACCTTGCCACATGGCCTTTTCTATGTGGACTATTTAGCTAGTGGGAAATTTCATCTAATATGCTGTTCCCATCAATTTAATCTTTGAGAACACTGCTTATTTCAGTTACAACATAAATTGTGGTGACAGAGGACAGCAATTTGGCAAAATAAAATAGCATGTATTTAGCGTCTCTAGTAAGAATACCAAAGGGGTAAACAAAATTAACAAAATGAAAAGTAACCTCTAGAGGAGAGAAGGATGAAGGTAATAAAATCTACAGACAAGTAAATTATGCTACCAAATTAAGAGATCCCTTTAAATGTACTAATCATGAGACATTTTTTATACAAGCTGTATATTAGTAGAATTTGCAAAGTCAGTAGCCCTGAGCAGTACTGTTCATTTTTGTAAGTGGAAAAATAGTCACCTTAAAAAAATCAATTTATATATTGAAGAAAGGAGAAGTATACATAACTATTTGAAATGTAAGCCATAAATACACCGAGGTGATGAAAGAGCCAGTTAGAGAAAAAGAAGTTCTCCCCAGGAAAGCCTGATACGATTTCTGCTTCATAGTTTTCTATTGGGAAAATGGATTATAATCCAGACATATTATTAAATGATGTTATAATATGTTTTATTCTTAAAACAGCTGTATTGAAATATAATTTACATGCCATGAAGTTCACCTATTTAAAGTGTACTGTTCAACAATTGGACCTATTATTTTTAAGCAAACCAAACTGAAAAAACAGGTAAAAGAAAAAGAATGAAATATTTAGAAACTATTGATTTCCTATTAGAAAGAAAAAGAATGAAATGCTTAGAAACTATTGATTTCCTATTAGAAACTCAAGTAAATACTGAAAAATCTACTGGGAGGACAAATTTTTCATTTAAAACCCAAAAGCAAATTAAAAGTAATTTTATATACTGCATTGTTCTCCATGTCCTGGGTTCAGGCACCTGTAGTGTATACACACGATCATCTCTACCTGGGGATGAAAAACCTCCAGCGTTTTGCCTGAAATGTGTGGGAGCAACTGAGGCATATAGGGAATGTCAAGTGCAGAAAGATGCCATAGAGACCTTTGATATGGACCCTAGTGTGTGAGTTTGAGAAAGCAAGTATTATTGTTATGCTTCATTTTCATATTTTCTTGATTTCTAATACTTCCTCTCCCCAAAGCATCATCTATTATCTCTTTTTCTTTTTCTTTCTTTCTTTTTTTTTTTTTTTTTTTTTGAGACCGAGTATTGCTCTGTTGCCCAGGCTGGAGTGCAGTGGCACAGTTTCAGTTCACTGCAACCTCCACCTCCCAGGTTCAAGTGATTCTCCTGCCTCAGCCTCCTAAGTAGCTGGGATTACAGGTATCCGTTTCCACACTTGGCTAATTTTTGTAATTTTGGTAGAGACGGGGTTTCACCATGTTGGCCAGGCTGGTCTCGAATTCCTGACCTCAGGCGATCTGGCCCCCTTGGCCTCCTAAAATGCTGGGGTTATAGGCATGAGCCACTGCACCTGACCTATTTTTAATCGCAGAACTTACTTTAACATATATTTTCAGCTGTTTAAATAATATAAAAATGTTACTTTCTAAAAATAGTCAAAATGTGTCCTCCAAACCTGAAGCTTCCTTTTGGACATTTTACAGAACTCTCTTGAGTGTGAATCCTTTGATGACATATCAAAATAAGAAACTGATGAGGATTAAAGTTCAAAGTCATGTGCTTTTCCATTTAGAAAATTAAATAAAAGAGCCATATTTTTCAAGGAAAAAGATTAAGATAATTAGAATTACTCAGCCAGTTTACCAGAGTTTATACTGACACAATTGCCAAATAGATTACCTATAACCCCGCTGATGGATCTTCAGAATTATTTCTGCAGAACTCATTTCTTCATGTTACTTTGTTATACTCAGATGAGCTGGTCTTATGTATTTACATAAGTACTTAAGTTAATTTGTTTACTTGATATTTATTAAACTATTAGATTTGTATTTGATGTAAATTCTTTCTACAAAGGGAAAAGCGATATACAAAACATAATGGATTTTTGCCCTAGGTTAAGGTCATTAAAATAATGGTACTTAATCTTTCTTTCTTTTTTTTAAAAATTCTACAAATTAAACATTATTATTATCACCATTGCTTTATATGGCCAATGTTTATATATGTATATTTTTTAATTTTGTATTTATTATACTTTAAGTTCTGCAGTACATATGCATAATGTGGAGGTTTCTTACATAAGTATACATGTGCCATGTTGGTTTGCTGCATCAATCACCCCGTCATCTACATTAGGTATTTCTCCTAATGTTATCCCTCTCCTATTCCTGCAATCCCTGATATCCTTCCTCTAGCCTCCCCACCTCCTAACAGGCCCTGGTGTGTGTGATGTTCCCCCTCCCTGTGTCCATGTGTTCTCATTGTTCGACACCCACTTATGAGTGAGAATATGGGGTGTTTGGTTTTCTGCTCTTGTGTCAGTTTGCTGAAAATGATGATTTCCAGCTTCACCCATGTCCCTGCAAAGGACATGAGCTCGTCCTTTTTTATGGCTGCATAGTATTCCATGGTATATATGTGCCACATTTTCTTATCCAATCTATCATTGATGGGCATTTGGATTGGTTCCAAGTCTTTGCTACTGTGAACAGTGCTGCAATAAACATACGTGTGAATGTGTCTTTATAATAGAATGATTCATAATCCTTTGGGTATATACCCAGTAATGGGATTGCTGGGTCAAATGGTATTTCTATTTATAGATCCTTGAGAAATTGCCACAGTCTTCACAATGGTTGAACTAATTTACACTCCCACCAACAGTGTAAAAGTGTTCCTATTTCTCCACATCCTCTCAGCATCTGTTGTTACCTGATTTTTTAATCATTTCCATTCTAACTAGCGTGAGATGGTATCTCAATGTGGTTTTGATTTGCATTTCTCTAATGACCAGTGATGATGAGCTTCTTTTCATATGTTTGTTGACTGCATCAGTGTCTTCTTTTGAGAAGCGTCTGTTCGTATTCTTCGCCTACTTTTTGATGAGGTTGTTTTCTTCTTGTAAATGTGTTTGAGTTCTTTGTAGATTCTGGATATTAGACCTTCATCAGATTGGTGGATTGCAAAAATTTTTTCCCGTTCTGTGGTTGCCAGTTCACTCTAATGATAGTTTCCTTTGCTGTTCAGAAGCTCTTTAGTTTAATTAGATCCCATTTGTCTATTTTGGCTTTTGTTGCCATTGCCTTTGGTGTTTTAGTCATGAAGTCCTTGCCCATGCCTATGTCCTGAATGGCATTCCCTAGGTTTTCTTCTAGGGATTTTATGATGTTAGGTCTTATGTTTAAGTCTTTAGTCCATCGGGAGTTAATTTTTGTATAAGGTGTAAGGAAGGGATCCAGTTTCAGCTTTCTGCATATGGCTAGCCAGTTTTCTCAACACCATCTATTAAATAGGGAATTCTTTCACCATTGCTTGTTTTTGTCAGGTTTGTTAAAGATCAGATGGTTGTAGATGTGTGGTGTTACTTCTGAGGCCTCTGTTCTGTTTCATTTGTCTATATCTCTGTTTTGGTGCCAGTACCATGCCATAGCCTTATAGTATAGTTTGAAGTCAGGTAGCGTGATGTCTCCAGCTTTGTTTTGTTTTGTTTTTTCCTTAGAATTG
Organism: Ateles fusciceps; assembly: GCA_036589455.1. Taxonomy (NCBI): domain Eukaryota; kingdom Metazoa; phylum Chordata; class Mammalia; order Primates; family Atelidae; genus Ateles; species Ateles fusciceps. Next base: position 15,187,979 of record JAZHEH010003097.1, read on the forward strand.
TCTTGGCTATACAGGCTCTTTTTTGGTTCCATACGAAGTTTAAGGTGTTTTTTTTTTTTCCAATTCTGTAAAGAAAGTCAGTGGTAGCTTGATGGGGGATAGCATTGAATCTATAAATTACTTTGGGCAGGATGGCCATTTTCATGAAATTGATTCTTCCTAACCATGAGCATGGAATGTTTTTCCATCTCTTTGTGTCCTGTCTTATTTCCTTGTGCAGTGGTTTGTAGTTCTCCTTGAAGAGGTCCTTCACATCCTTTGTTAGTTGTATTCCTAGGTATTTAATTCTCTTAGTAGCAATTGTGAATGGGAGTTCACTCATGATTTGGCTCTCTGTTTGTCTGTTATTGGTGTATAGGAATGCTTGAGATTTTTGCACATTGATTTTATATCCTGAGACTTTGCTAAAGTTGCTTATCAGCTTAAGGAGATTTTGGGCTGAGACGATGGGGTCTTCTAAATGTACAATCATGTCATCTATAAATAGAGACAATTTGACTTCCTCTTTTCCAATTGATTACCCTTTATTTCCCTTTCTTGCCTGATTGCCCTGGCCAGAACTTCCAATGCTGTGTGGACTAGGAGTGGTGAGACAAGGCATCCTTGTCTTGTGCCAGTTTTCAAAGGAAATGCTTACAGTTTTTGCCCATTCAGTATGATATTGGCTGTGGGTTTGTCACAAATAGCTTTTATTATTTTGAGATATGTTCCATTGATACCTAGTTTATTGATACCTAGTTTTTAGCATAAAGGGCTGTTGAATAATGTCAAAGACCTTCTCTGCATCTGTTGAGATAATCATGTGTTTTTTGTCTTTGGTTCTGTTTATGTGATGGATTATGCGTATTGATTTGTGTATGTTGAACCAGCCTTGCATCCCAGAGATGAAGCCTACTTGATCGTGGTGGATAAGTTTTTTGATGTGCTGTTGCATTTGGTTTGCCCATATTTTGTTGAGGATTTTCACATCAACATTCATTATGGATATTGGCCTGAAATTTTCTTTTTTAGTGTGTCTCTGCCAGGTTTTGGTATCAGGATGATGTTGGTCTCATAAAATGAGTTAGAGAGGATTCCCTCTTTTTTGTATTGTTTGGAATAGTTTCAGAAGGAATGGTACCAGCTGATCTTTGTACCTCTGGTAGAATTTGGCTGTGAACCCATCTGGTCCTGGACATTTTTTGTTTGGTAGACTATTAATTGCTGTCTCAATTTCAGATCTTTAAAGCAGTATCTTTTTCTTTGTTGGTTTCATGTGGATTTTAATAGCTTTTTATGAATTTTAAAGGAAAACCACAAAATAAAAAATAACTTTTTCATTATTAAGCTCAAGCTTGGAGTATCTAGAGGTTGAAGAAAAACATAGTTTCAACAACTAAAAATGCCACATAAATACTGGTTTGCTTTCCTTGTACTAGTCTTGGTTCAGTTCATTTTCTACACAGATACTAGAGTCATTATAAATGCACTTCTGATTACATTTACTCCACACTTAAAAACCTCAATGACTCCTCCACCCTGACTCCATCCGCTTTATTGATACAGTTTAAACATCTTAGCAACTGTCATCGTCCACACCAGCTTCTTTTTTTGCTGTGCATAACTACTTCTTGTCTTCCAAGTTCACCATGGGCCTTCTTCCTTCCTTGCCTTTTCCAGGGCTGTTCTCACTGTCTAAAGTGACTTTCTCTTACTTCTGTGGCTGAACTTGCTAAATGTTTGTGCTTCCAGAAGGAGCTCAGAAATTTCACGTCTCCCTGAGGCTCCTGTTCCTGTGCCCTCTTTGCATTCTTTGCATCTCTCTGTCTCGACCGGGATTAAGAAACACACCTGGGGAGCAGCTTCCTGGTCCCTATTCTGTAGTGAACACATGAATTTCCTTAGACACACCATGATACCACTGGAAATGTGTTCAGGAGGAGGATATTACATTTGTTATGTATGATTGGGAAGAAATAGGATTGATAAGTAAAAATTCCTAGGAAGTAGGTTTCAATCGCAAGATAGTCCTAACCCTGGACTGCCTTCTCAGGTGGATGAGCCTGGGTACCTGTGGACCTTTGGCTTCACTAGAAGGAGTGTCCATGTTTGATGTCAGAGCTGAATGATTTGGGGCTACAGAGAACAGGCTGAGCCTAGCTATCTTCTATCATTTCCCATATGTCACTCAGTCTTTCCTCCAAAGTCAACTTTAAAGGATTAAACCTTCTTAAGCCACTAGCTACATAATTGGTGTTTCAGCTTATCTAACAGGTTGAATATCCAGTTGGATCTTATCTTTAGTTTACCACTTAACATGCTATGTGAACATCCTGTCTTCTCTAGTAGTTTGTCTGTCTGTTCAGTCCTCATGTGGACTATGTATTAATTTCTCTGTATCCTCAGTACCTGGTGTAGTACTGCACACAGAGCAGACATGTAGAGGAACTGATTGAATTAAAAACTTGTACAGCTGGGTTAATTAAATCATACTTAAATGGTGTCTTTATGCATTTACTAAACTCTTAAATTAATAATTATGCTGCAAGTGTGGCATCAAATCCTACACCCAGAGAAATATACATAACTTCTCAGCAAATAATAAATAACATTTGTATTATGTATTAATAACACTGGAAGTGTGACTCTGTTTCACTCTACTGAGAAAATGAAGCAGATCTATAATTTACTGGTGGTTTTTTTTTTTTTTTTGCCTGAAGATAAGCATATGTTCAGATACATCTGACACAGATGTTCCACAGCATAAACTTCAGTAGCTTGCAAAACTCTCTACTTATATCCAAAATTCCACAGTGTTTTAGGTAAGTTTAGCCTCCAAGGTTTTCCTGTTGCATGGGCTCTGTAGTATTAGGTAATACTCACTTTCTTTTCAAAATAGGTAATGCTGAAAATGCCTTATTTTGTGGTGTACTGGAAATGGATGGAAACAATCTGAGACTCAGTAGAACTGGTCTTAAAATCTAAACAGTTATCCCTAGGAAGAATTCAACAGAGCATCAACATCACTCTTATTATATGCATTATCCTGAGACCCAAAGTAGCAAGGTTCTCTAACAGAGTTCACATTGCTGCTTATGGATACAGCCTGGAAAAGATACAGTTACCTTGGCTTCCATACTGTTCCCTTTCTGTTATATGTAGTTGCATCTCCATGGCTTCTGCTTCTCGCTCTTCTCTCTGTACTCCCAACAGAACTGGAAGTGACAGATGGCAGGCTTTGTGTAAATAGAAAGCCAAATAAAGAGGAACAGGGGAGCTGAAGAGTGACTGAGAATTTGTAGTCCAGTATATGAGTAAGATACTAATGGAAGATGACATTATAAGCCTCCCTGCCTAAGACTCAAATAAGTTTTGGTTCTAGGTGAATGCTTGAGAAGTCACTAACGTAATTTGAGCATGCTGAAAATTGTCATAATTGATATTTTGGGGATTTGGGATATAGGTAGGTATGTTTCCATGAGGCTATGTTTATGGTATGAGTTCCTCTCATTGACTCTTCTTTGTTTGCCTCTGGCCTAATCTTTTGTATTTCAAGGGGTTAGTGAGTTTTCACACTGAATTTTTCCCCAACTGGTTTAGTACCAGGTGGACAACTCGTAGAAAGAGACATTCCCTATTTTCTGATTGTCAGTCCACAGAGTTTAATTCAAGGTATTGACTCTGAGCTTTTAAGCCTTTAGTGGCTTAGATTCTAGAAAACTCAGAAATCTATGTTAATTTATTCAGTAACAGACTAATAGGATGGCATTCAATTCACTCATTGCTTTTGCCAGTGAGTTTTGTGGCAGAGATCACTGCCACGTTAAATGATGCAGGATTGAATTTGTTAGAATAAGATGACAGGGATTTTAAGGCATTTGGATTATTTAATTTATGGAGATAGTGTTTGTGAGTTTTTTTTTTTTTGAGACGAAGTCTCAGTCTGTCACCCAGGGTTGAGTGTGGTGGTGGTCTCGCTCACTGCAACCTCTGCCTCCTGAGTTCAAGCAATTTTCCTGCCTCAGCCTCCTGAGTAGCTGGGACTACAGGGGTGTGCCACCATGCCCAGATAATTTTTGGATTTTTGTAGAGACGGGGTTTCACCATGTTGTACAGAATGGTCTCGACCTCTCGACCTTGTGATCTGACAGCCTTGGCCTCCCAAAGTGCTAGGATTACAGGCATGAACCACCTTGCCTGTCTGAAAAATATTTTTAAAATATTTGGAAATATGAAGCAATAGATCTCATTTAGAACAGATTGTGGATTTTATTATGGAACCAAAGCTCACTGTATTCAAAATTGCTACTTAAGAAATTTTATCACAGCATTTTGATGGGCCTATAATAAGAATAATATAGGACTGTGATTTGGTCAAATATCAGCAAGAAAATTTTATTCAAAATTTAAAATAAAATGAGAGAGAGATTGAGATTCAAACATACACACACATAAACACACCCACAGACTTTTGTCAACAGTAGGCAGGTTTCAGAGCAGCTTACTAACCATAGAACAGCTATAAGAATATGTAGGTAACTGTTTATCTGAGCTTGGATTGGGAATGGCCTTTCTTTAGCATAACATCTCAGTGTGTGCTATGAAGAAAATGGCTGCTAGTGTGAATGTATAAATCTTAAAAATTTCTTATAAATAACAAAGAACATCATCAAAATTAAAAGCTACATGGAAACTACAAAAATACTAGCAACTCGGATTAATGACAACGGATTAATGTCCTTAATATAAAAAGAATCTTATGAGTTAATAAGAAAAATAAAACTCTAAGAGAAGAAGAAGCAATTTGCTAGAAGAATTACAAATGGCCACAGGAAAAATTGAACTTTATAAGTTACCAGATGAATGTATAACATACTACTTTTTCTGTCATCAACTTGGCCAAAAATTAAATTAATGATACGCCAAGTTTTGTTAATGATTCACTAATAAGGACGTCCTTATACTTTGCTGAGGGGTATGTAAAATGGTTCAACACTGCTGGATAGCAATTTGAAAATAACTATCAAGAGCCTGAAAATATATTCTTGATTTATGAACTAATCATCCTTCATCCTAAATTGTATCTTAAGGAAATAATGAGAGATGTGCACAAAAATGTATGACCGAGTACTGTACTGTATATCCATGACATTATTTATAACATTAAAGTTGTAAGTGAGCAGATTACCTCCCATTGAGTAACATAATAAAATTCTATATAACCATTAAGTATTGCATTTTCTAAGAATACTGGATAATATGGAGATAAATACATGTATAATAAATGTATTAAACTATATATGAAGTATGATTCCTAAAATACTTGGTAACATTTTTAAAAATTACATCAATAGTTATTGATAGATAATGAAAGAATAGGTGAATTTTAATTCTTTGTACTTTTATAACTTTAAAAAAATTTTAATATAAAAAAATGTTATTTTATTATCAGGGGAAGATGTTAAACATTTTTCCAACTTTATTATGTACAAAAAATTATGAATTTTGAGTTTATAGTATGGTGAATTTCAGCAGTTCTATACAGTTGAGTCACTGCTACTTTATTGAAGACACAGAGCATTTTCATCACCTTGAAAAGGTTTCTTGTGCCCATTTGTCATCAATTTCATCTCCCGAACGATTCCTGGCAACCATTGCTCTGCTTTCTGTCACTTTCGTCTTTTCTAAAATTTTATATATAATTTTGAGATTCACCCACATTGCTGTGAGTATCAATATTTTCTTCTAAAAATATATTTTGAAAGAATGCTCAGTATGTGGTTCCCTCTAAGGATTAACCTTAGAGGGAAGAGGCCATGGAGCCTAAGGGAAAGAACAAGAAATGGAGGCTCAGATCTTGGGAAAGTCACCTATATTCTTGGGTTCTCAGTTTGCTCAGATGTAAAATTAGAGTAATAGTATCTTTCTGTTACGTATCTCAGCATCATTATGGGTAATGGGTCAGAATATGTTTGTTGAACCACTTTGTGAGGCATCAACATCGGTTTCTATTTTTATTATTATTGTGAACCTGATTTAAATGGCTGATATGTAATTCAGTGTTCCTAGCTCCTTCAAAATTAGATTTGCCTTTATATATAATAGAGAGTTGCCTTCATACAGGGCATATTATGACATTAAGTTGAGCCTTTGATGAGTTGGCATCATGGGAAATATTTATGGATTGTCCAGATTTTTAATGAGTGGTAATTGAATGAATTCTCTAGCTTGAGTTATCTTCAGGTTGAATTTTTGATATCTGTACTTATTCCTTTTCCTCTTTGCTTTTCTTTTCCAAAACGAATTCCTCTGTGTTTAGATGTTGGTCTCTACTTGCAGTTTCAAGTCTGAGAACTTTTTCCTTTTATGAATTTTTTGAGAGTTAAATAAACAATTCTTAGACTTTTTAAGGCGATGGAGTTAAGATTTGGGGAAGCAAAAGGATACTACAGAATCAGTATGTGTTCAAATCAGTTTGTAGACAAGCAGTAGGCACCATAAAAAACTCTAAATGACTTGAAAGAAATGGTTATAACAAACAAACCTAGTTCACTCATTCTTCATTTGTTTGTTCTACAGTCAACAAATTTTAATTGAGTTTCCGTTGTTTTCCAGACAGTCTGCAAGGATCTGAGACACAATTGACTATCGCCCTATGGAAATTACATTCAATTCATTAAGACCAAAAGTAAATAAACCAACCAGTTAAATAATTATCATTTCTGAAAAGCACAGGAAGAATTCAAACAAAGAGCTGCAATGAATGTTGAAGGAGGGCTAGAGAAATCAAGAAAGGACCTCTAGGGAGATCACACATAACCTGAGTTGCACAGCACAAGGAGCTAATCTTATGAAGAGCTAGAAGAGGAAGCATTTTAAGAGGGAACAGCATATATATATGTCCTGTGACAGGAATCTATAAAGAGATTCCATATTTTGGAAAATACTGTAGAAGCATCAAACAATTCCTAAAAATGTTACAGCTCTATTTGAGTGAAGTTAAAAGGGAGAAACAGGAAAACTATGTTTTTGGACAAAAATGATAAATTGCCATAAAGTTCATGGAAAACTAGAAGAAATAAAAGTGGTTAGGCATGACGAATTGGGGGAAATGTCCAGAGTTGACGCTAGAGAGATAGGTAGGATCAAATTTGTCACATCAAAAACAAGGAGTTCAGAATTTTTCTTAGCTCCATGGAGAGAACTGGACGATTTTACTCACAGGAGTGGCTTGATCTGTTTTAATCCTGAGTGCTTTCATGAAAGTGAATACATCATTCTCTCATCTGATCTGTAGCCAACAGGTTTACTTGTAAAGTATTTAATTAAGGTACAAAGAAAAAGATACCATTAAAGCTATATCTACCTGTTCTTTACTAAAACAATAATTAATTATGAGTTTTTCCTTGGAATAATATCAAGCACTACAGAACATTATAATGCTTTCTCTATTATCATCTCTCTCCTTCCTTATTGAGGAAGGCTTCCCAGAGACAGCTGGGTGTTCTATGCAGTCAACCAGATACCCTGTGCCAATGCATGTACCATTTAGGTGCCTGTGGATGGCTTTGGCTGGATGCAGAATAAAAGCATTCAGAATCTGATTTATTAATGAATTTAGAAGCTGCTAAAAATCAAATTCATCTTTGGTACCTTCTTTTTCTAACTTAATAGCTTCAGGTTAGTAGTAGAGTCTCGATAATATTGTTTTATTTTCTCCCCAAATACTCTGAACATTTTATATGAAGTCCAAGTAAATGTGAATAAAATAATAGTTTTATTTCTATGATTACGGAGATGCCTTTGGTTTGTACTTCCTCTAATAGGTCTAAAGTTTCTGGCCACTTGCATCTTTTGCATCATTGAAACAAACATCTTGTTGTAATAAATTTCTAGAATATTACCTTTCACTCATGAATAATGATAGATCATAGTTTTTTGAGATACTTAACTTGAGTATCTGAAACTAAATCAGTTACCTTAAAAATAATTTTTATTTTATATATATACATTTTTAAACGTTACATATCAAGAGTTTATCTTTGAGTTCAAAACACAGCTCTGAAACTTACAGTGTATACTTGGGTAATTATTTAATCTTTCTGTGTTTTAATTTCTTCAACTAGAAAATTCATGTGGGGATAAAAGTTGGGTAGTACTGAGAATTAAATGAGTTTGTATTATTTAAAAATGTACCCCATATGAGCAAAAAATCATGAGTTATTTAGAAACATCCCTTTTACCATTTAATAGATACTGTCTCTTAGGCATTGTGTTATTTATTGGGCATACCAAATGTGTACAGACAATCCTTATCTCAACAGAGAGGCCAGCCTGTTGGAACTGGAAGGTAGGGAAAGGGATATGGAAGTCAGCGTGCAAATAAAGGAAACCCAGAGCTACCGGAAGAACCACTGCTTCTTCTGTGCTTTGCAGGATTCTGGTGTTAGGTTAGATAAGTTAGGGTTATTGGGTTATTTTTCCTTTTTCAGATTTTTCAGAGCAAATACTATCTTCTCTTTGGAAAGCCACAAGAACTCTGTATAAATCTTTTTATTTAATTGGCAGCAGCATATTGTAATAGGTAAAAGCATGGGTTATAGAATAAGATAGACCTGAATTCAAGTCCATTTACCAGCCCCGTGACCTTCTTCAGGTTTCTTAACCTCTCTGAGTCTTAACCTCTCTGAGACTGTTTCCTCATCTGTAATGCTGGGATAACAATACTGTAGACGTTACAGGTTTGTTATGATAACTAAATGAGCTATGTGCTTTACATTGTTTAGCACATAGTAAGTGCTTGAAGAAAGTTATCAATCGTTTTAACATTGTCACATAGCCACTATCTATTTTAAAGGTAAAGACTCATAAAAGTTATATGAATCGCCCAGTGACTTAATGTGAATTCAAACCTGTATCTCCCCGATTTCAGAATCTATGTAGTTCGCATTGATTTTATGCCTCATCAGGAGAGAAACAAAACAAAAACTGGACCAATGTCTCTCATAAAGTAAAACCATGTGATCCCTCCCACTACTATCAATAAAATTAAAATGAAAGGCTCCTGGTTGTTAAAAATATGATACCAGAATAAATATCAACAATGTTGCATTTTCTGGAAAGCTGACAAAAATAGATAACAAGTACGGTTTTCATTAGCTTTCTTCATTAAAATTTTCTACCAAGCAGAGTTACTGCTTTGAGGATCTTCCAGATCACAGTATGTCTCTGTTTCCCAGGTGAGCAGACCTTATGGTCCAACCCAGGGCTTGCCATTAGTGTGAGAAGCCCAGATGCACAAGCAGGGTGTGTGGCTGGGGCAGGCCCTCAGCTTTCATTGGGTGTTTGAGAAGGTATGTGTGAGGTTTGAGCTTGAACTTGTGTTTGATTTGGGCATCTATTGGCCAAGAAATCTGACTTAACATGCGCTTAATAGTGAAGGCTGAGCTTCCCTCCAATTCACGCAATTTATTCGAGTGGTAATTGGAGATTCACTGCTTAAATTTCTCCTCCTAAAAGCTACTAATTCATAAGGTATTTATCAAGTTGGTCAGATTTATGGTTTCATAATGAAAATGTATCTAAAATACCTATGTTCTGTGTGTGGGCATGTGTTTGTGCTTACGTGTGTGTGTGCTGCGGATATTTAAGCTTAGCATAGAAAGAGAATATTTACAATAATATATAGTGTTGCAAATATTAGAAGACTGAATATAAAGTAATCAGAAATTCACATCTCAAATTCTTATATTTTTAACAATCCTCCATGGATTCATTCGAATTTTTGAATCATACCAAAAACCCATCCCCTTTGTGAGTGGAAATTTTTGGGTTTCAAAGCTGAATAAGGATGTATTTTAACTCTAGGCCTTTGAATATTTGCTATACATTTTTTTTGTATGTGTATATGTTTTTGGTAAGACAGAAGCTGCTTACATACCTTTGTGTTTTCCAAAGTGAAACATTTTATTTATTAAAGTTTCACAGTCTGTTATTGGAATATATGATTCCCTCTCAGCAGCAGAGGAAAGCAGTAAGGAAAGTCAGAGGTGGTTCTCTTCTTATCTGTTATCTACAGCTTCTTCTGTTACTGGAAGAAATGAAGGAGGAAATAAAGGTGTTTTGCTTTTCTTTTCTTTTCCTAGATCACTAGCTGTGGGAAGGATGGCATGTATGACTCCAATATTGGTAATAATAAGTTGCTAATATTTTTCGAGTTCTTACCATGTATGGGAACTACTCCTAAGGGTTCTGCACATATTGGCTTATTAATTTCACATTATGTCTTTGACAAAGGTAATATTATTACCCACAGTTTGCAGTTGAAGAAACTAAAGCATGATGAGATTAAATAACTTCCCCAAGGTGACATGTAAATGGTTAAGCTTGGGTTTACATTCAGGCCATTGGGTCTATGCCCTGTGTTCTTAAGGACTATGCTGCATACACTGCCAGTGGCATCCATGAGCAAGACCATAATAATATTACTAACAACAGCAAAAGTAATTGCATTTAAATGTTTTTCTCTATGTTAGCACTGTGCTAATTACTTTAACCTTCACAAAAACCTTGAGGTAGAAACTGCTGGATGCCCCCTTTTTACAATGTGGAAACAGCCTCTGAGAAGTTGTGTAACTGGCCCCGGGCCACACAGTGGGTAAGAGGAGGCGCTTGGGTTTGTGCTGAGTCTGTCTGACTTCTAAAGTTATAGATAAAGATACGAAGGATAAAGCACAGACATTTCAATACCTGCTCATTTCTTGAAACAAGCATGGGCTTTCCCACCACCACCTCTGTTACGACTAGGGTCAAAAAGACTAAATTACACACATTCAGTTCAGGGGTGTGTGTGTGTGTGTGTGTGTGTGTGTGTGTGTTTGTGAGTGTGTGTGTTTTTGTGTGGTCAGCTATTACTTAAAATCTATGTTGAATATTCTAATTTAGGGAAAAAATGTTTAAAAAGAAGCTAAATTATTGGTGAGTTTCACCTCAAAGCTTCCTAAAGGACCTTTATGAGAAGCAATTCAAGAGATTCCAGAGGATTAAGAGATTACTATATTTAAAGTACCCCTATAACATAATATTGAATATAACCCTGAAGAGAGTTTTTTTCCTAAAAACTCTGCACCATTGTGTGAAGAAAGATTAATGGCCCAAGACAGCCAGTGCACAGAAGAAGAGGTATGAGTGGAGCTTGTTAAGTATCCCTATACTTTTGGAAAACAATGCTCTGGGGGAGAAAACTTGACTTAGAAGTTAGAGGGAAGCACATTTCACCTCAGTCTTAGGTAGAATTTTCTGGACAGTCAACCAGAACTGTCCAGTCATGGAATGGGCTGTCTCAAAAACTCACTCACTCTCTGTCACCACAGGCATCTGTGCAGAGAGTGGACAGCAGTCAGAGATGCAATGGAGGGGAAAATCAAATAGATAACAATTCTAGTCATGTGATTATTTTATATGGAATAAATGCTGCTTAAGCTACTTAACAAAGTGAGCTATGTATTTTAATAAATTTTAGTGTATTTTAGAATCTATTATCTATAAAAGATGACCAAAGGGGAAATATACCTTAAGGAAGAAAAAAAGTTAATCTGATGAACATATATTTGGAAATACACTAAGGATTGTTCTGTGGGTAAATAGAATCTATAAGGAGATTCCACATTTTGGAAAATACTGAAGAAGTATCAAACATTTGCTAAAAATGTTACAGCTCTATTTGAGGGGAAGTTAAAAGGGAGAAACAGGAAAAGTATGTTTTTGGATAAAAATGATTAATTGCCATAAAGTTCATGAGACAAATGATTTTTGGAAAAAAAAAATAGTGGTTCTAGGTCTTTGAGGAATCTCCACACTGTCTTCCACAATGGTTGAACTTATTTACATTGTCACCAACAATGTAAAAACGTTTCTGTTGCTCCACAGACTCGCCAGCATCTCTTGTTTCTTGACTTTTTAATAATTGCTATTCTGACTGTTGCGAGATGGTATCTCATTGTGGTTTTGATTTGCATTTTTCTAATGATCAGTGATGTTGAGCTTTTTTCCATGTTTGTTGGCTACATAAATGTCTTCTTTTGAGAAGTGTCTGTTCACGTCCTTTGCCCACTTTTTAATAGAGTTGTTTATTTTTTCTTATAAATTTGTTTAAGTTCCTTGTAGATTCTGGATATTAAACCTTTGTAAGAGGGATAGATTGCAAAAATTTTCTACCATTCTGTCTGTTCACTCTGATAATAGTTTCTTTTGCTATGCAGAAGCTCTTTAGTTTGATTAGATCCCATTTATCATTTTTTGCTTTTGTTGAAATTGGGTTTGACATGTTCGTCATGAAATCTTCTTAGCCTGTGCCTGTGTCCTACGTGGTATTGCCTAGATTTTCTTCTAGGGTTTTTATGATTTTGGGTTTTACATTTAAGTATTTAATATACCACAATCCCATTACTGGGTATATAACCCCCAAAATATAAACCATTCTATTATAAAGATACATGCACGCATACGTTTATTGCAGCACTATTCACAATAGCAAAGACATGGAATCAATCTAAACGCACATCAATAATAAACTAGATAAAGAAAATGTGGTGTATATATATACACACCATGGAATACTGTACAGCCGTACAAAGGAATGAGATTATGTACTTTGCAGTGGCATAGATAGAGCTAGAAACCATTATCTTCAGCAAATTAACACAGGAACAGAAAACCAAACATTGTATTTTCTCACTTATAAGTGGGAGCTAAAGAATGAGAACACATGGACACGGGGAGGGGAGCACCACATACTGGGGCCTGTTGTGGGAGGAGAGCATCAGGATAAATATTTAATGCATGTGGGGCTTAATACCTAGGTGGTGGGCTGACAGTGCAGAAAACCACCATGGCACATATTTACCTATGTAAGAAACCTGCACATGTATACTAGAACTAAAGTAAAATAAAATATTTAAAAAGCACAACAAAACTAATAACTGAGGGCAGTCATTAAACAAGCAAGATGTTAGTACTAAGACTTACAAAACACTGAAGCAAATGAAAATATCTACAAAGGCTCACCATTGGGCTGGTTCCTGGTTTTTCCCCCTTGAAGCTTCAATATCATCCTTCTGCACTAGGTGCACTACATCCATATATTACAGCCTGCAAATATATGTACAATTGATGTCCAGATACCTATGAATTTTAATGTTATAATAATAAACTCTGAAAAATTACATTGCAGCATTTTTTTGAGTGTTATTTGCAGAAAACACATTTCAGTGGGAGGCTTTTGAGTTCTCTGTACTACCTGGTCACTGTGTCATTTCCTTTCTGTTTTCTTAGGTTTTCATGGGTCAGCTCCTTTTATATCTAAAAGATATAAAGAAGACTGTGTACAAAGTGGTACAATGCTATATTGAGGGTACCATGAATTTTTTGAAAAGAAGAAACGTGGTCTTCAAAAGAAAGAATGCAGAAGGTCTATATGACGGCCCCTTGTCAATATTGAGAATGAGCTAAAATTTTATCATGATCCTTTGGTTTAGTATTATTTAGACAGAAAATAAAAAGGGAAGATAATCAGTGGGGAACTGGGCTTTTCTGTAGCGTGGGAGAGAATTAGAGTTAGTTCAAAGGCAGGCTTTGGAATACAGAAATCTGATATGCCCTGCTTGCTATTTTGTAAGATACTGAAAGCTAGTATGATTATGTCAGAGTTTTAAGCCTGCTAGAATTTGTTCTGCAGATTTGTAGACATCCACATTCATAAGATTTATAAAAAAGCACTCTGGATTTGTGAAATGCTAATATCTGGGGCTGGGCTTGCTCCTCTCTGCTTTTTTTTTTTTTTTTTTTCTGTTAGACTTCTCTCTACAAGTGGCGAAGGCATCTTCTATGTGAAAATATAATTTCTTGAAAGTGGAGGGGGTGTCTTGAAAACCCTGCCTTAGATGTTTTGATAGCAAACAATTCTGGCACAAAGCACTCCCGTGATGGAAGAAAAACCGCCTCTCATGCACTGTCATTCTTCTTTGATCTTTATCTCTTTTGCAGTGTAATCTCTAAATCAATTCCCTGAAGGTTTTGTGCTTTTCTCTTTAATTGCCATTAGAGAGGGCTATGAATCCTCCTACTTCCTCACTCTGCATAGTTTCTAACTCTGCTTTTTGACCAAAGTTATTCAGTAAAATTAAAGGGGATAGGAGGATCAAAGGCCATGTTTTTTTCAGAATGATGCTGTCATTTTTGTGGGGTTCTTATCGTTTTGAAATAGTGCAGGGCAGTGGGTAGGCAATTGCAGTGTTTCAGCATTTGCATGGAGCAGAGATCTCACCACCTCAACAGAACCACTTAAGGACATTTAAAAGCTTAGAAAGGCTGGAGCTTCCCTCACTAAAGGCAGCATCTTGCAACCTGATGAATACCACACTGCATGAGAAAACCCACACTGCCCTTGCAGTCTCCCCACCTCCCTCTTTACCCCATTTATTAAACTCATGGTAACTCACAAGAAGCATTCAGTTTTAATTTGTCTTGTTTGACTTCATTACCTACTACTATTTTTATGCATGCTTAATGAAAATTGACAGTGCACTTCCGGCTCAGAATCAGCACATGCTGCCCACAAGATGGATCATGGTACAGGGATTTACTATATGGCAGGCACTGTTCTAAGTGCTTCGCTGATATTAGCTCATTTAGTCCTCACAACAACCATAGGAATGTGGGTTTATTTTAATCTCCATTGTATGGATAAGGACTCCAAGACATAGAGAAGGTAAGTAAATTTCCCAAGACCAGCTTCAAAATTGGAGTTTGAACCATGCAGCTTGATTCCAGAATTCATGCTCTTAACTGCTGCATCAACATCAGAAGAAAGTAATAATCTGAAAGAAATGCTGAGCATTTCTTCTTTAAAGTGTTTAACTCTTATGTAAGATTAAATTACCAAAAAACAGAGGCAGTGGTCTTATTCCTAGGGTCCCTTTTGAAATAAATAAGAGACAAGAGAAAGCTTGTCTTCATAGCCTAGTAGACTGGTTTCAATCCAGACTGCAGTTTTACTAGTACATTAGACTTGTTACTAATTTCTCTGGGCCTCACTTGCTTAATCTGTGAGATAAGGATATGACTGTAACACCTACTCCATAAGGTTGCCATTGACATAAACCTATGTAATGTATTGCGCTAGGTGATGCATGTTAGCCATTATTGTTTTAAAACTGCCTTCAATCCTTTGTGGAAATAGAATAGTAACAGAAAATGAATCAACTGTGTATGAGGTCTATTAAGGTGATATTGTTTAATAGAAGGTAATCAGAGACATACATTTTATTATACAAAGTAGGTCAATGGTCTGTCTGCCACCAGTGGACTAGTTTTCTGCAATATCTTTCTTAAATTTGTGACACAAGACCATTGTGAGTGAAATAGGTTTGTAGCACAGTGTCAGGTATTGATTTCATTCTTGGCTGGGCCTGTGTTGTCCCCAGTTCTGAATTACAGCAGTGTATCAAATCTGCTTGCACTGCTCCCCAGTTCAGCTTCTGACTGCATAATAGTCATGGAGCTGGGGTTTACTAATCTCTTCAAGTTAATTAGAAATGGAAAATCAGCATAGTCATACAGAGGGACTTAAAGAGGAAAAATAAATAAGATGGCGATGCTCCAAGGATGTGGGGGACTCTCCCGGGCAGGAGTTGTCAGGTCAGCTGCTCCTCCTGAGGTCTGATGCCTGGGGGAGAACATGGGAGTCCAAGTGGGGGTTTCGTCAGGAACTCCCTTCTTTCTCACCCTCCCAACTTCCCTTCTTTAATTGAAATTATCCAATTTCTACCTTCAAATTGAAAAGCTGTCCTTTATTCTCTCTCTCACCGCAGGAGTCCTAAAGACGATACATTCCAACTCAGCAAGTATTTCATAAAGCCTCCTTAGAAAATGATGGGGGTGGGAACCCCACTTGAGGAACCCCGTCCTTTATAGACAGCATCCCAGGTGGCACTTTATGGGTTAAACTTGTGTTGCAGAGAAAGGGTATCAAGTGGCTTTCCAGGAGATAACTCCCATTTAAAGACTGCCATCTCTAACAGATGAGCCAAATGTCCATAGTTTACACTGCTTTCTATGAAAGGAACAACTCGGTGTGTGTGAGTTTGCTTCTGTCTCAGTGTCTATCATCTATACAATGGATTATCAGGATGAAGACTGTCAATCACGGTTAATAAAAACCCCAGAACATGACAAAGATCCCTTTTACTATAGATGTATTTAATGATATCCCTCACTTTATTATGTCACATAAATCAAAAGGGAAGCATTTATGTTATTCGGAAGCACCCCTTCTCTCCCTGTGTCCTCGCCCCTCCCCCCGTGCCAGTTCCCAATCCCTCAAAGATGCTTTGTGCAAGAAAGTGCAAGTTTCCCGTTCTGGCTTTATTTTTGTTCGCTTTTGCTCTCCTCCTGGCTCCCCACCAAACCAAGCTAGCAAAGCAATGGCCCCGGTTCCCCCCCCAACACCTGACCTGCCGTTACTGGGAGGAGAGCGGGAGAGGGGAGCGCGCATTCCAGAGCAGGCTGCTTTGACTCCGACCACAGGCTGTTTGTGCAGGCTGTCCCTCTCCTTCAAAATCGTGCATCCCCCTCCCCGAAGCAGCAGGCAGTGTGCCTCCATTCAGCCACATTTGGTATGCATGAGCACGGCTGCATAGAGAGGGGGAGGTGGCTTTCTTAAAAAGGTTCAGGAGCTCAGGCAAGGCTACTTGACTAGTCTTCCAAGTTCCAGGAAGCCTCTGCCCTAATGGAATTTGCAGGTGTGGAGATGACCATGGGATGCCAGAGCCGTGGGGGACCGTTTATTTTCTAGGCATTGCTCAGGTTTGCAGTTTCTTGTTTTCCCGGTGGAATTTGGAAGGGGTCATGAATCAGGCTGATGCTCCTCGACCCCTAAACTGGACCATCCGGAAGCTGTGCCACGCAGCCTTTCTTCCATCTGTCAGACTTCTGAAGGTACTGTAACTTGCAGCTTTGAATGGTGCTAATTATGCTTTTCAGGTTTAAATACCCAACTTGGGGACTTGGGCTGGGACGTACCTTCGGGGGAGCATAAATGCATGCAGTACTGGCTCTGTGGCCAGTGGCTGGAGAGAGGTTCTCAGTACTTCTCCCCTCCCCCCACGCCCCCCACCCACACTCCCTGGTGTCAGAGACAAGAGGCTGGTGCAAACCACACTTGAGAAGGAGGTTTTGGTCTCAGAGAATGGGCTACCTGGTGCTCCCCCCACCCCTTTTAACCATTTCTAAAACATAATTAATTAACTTCTTTGGGCGGGTGGGAATAGTAATGGGAGTGAAATCCCTTACTCCCCTGTGTTTGGCTCGTGAGTCTTTTTTTTTTTTTTTTCTCTCTCCCTGGGGAAGCCCTCGACCCACTTTCCCTTTAAATGGAACCTGAGAGAACAAAGGATTCTCCTCATTAGTTTAAAAGCTTTGTGTAGTTAGGTGGCCAGTCAGGTGAAGACAAAGACTGAGCCTCCTCAGATAGAGACTTTTTTGGTGCCCTTGTTTTTAGAAAAGACATAAAAATGTGAGTCTTCTGAGTGGAATCAGTAGTGGGGAAGTATTATTAAACATATATTGAATGTGAGCTCTCTCTCCAGCTGTGAATCACACAAAAGAAAGGTACTACACCTGAGCAGCAATTGCTACTGTGTGTCTGCAGCCCTTCTCTTTCCAGAAGCAAATACATTCAAGATATTGAAAAAGTCCATACAACTCTGTACTAATCCCCCTTCACAATCTTGCTTGTAGGGGAGGAAACACAAATTAGATTTAAAGGTGCCAAGTAACAAGTAGTTTTGCCCAACAAATAGAAGGTGGTAACACTTAATGGAGAAAGGTACATATCTCTGCTGTTCTACATCCGTTTCAAGTTTAAAAAGGCAAAGGGCTTAATTCTCTTTTCCTTAGTATATATGTTCTTTTGTTTTAATTACCACTGAGCATTGAGTCCGGTAGACTACAGTGGAGAATTGATGAATTAGCCCTGAATACATGACACTTGCAGAATTTTGTTCTGAGGCTGTGCTCTGCTTAGGTTGGGTTTGATGGGGACAGTGAGTTCCTTACAGCTAAGTGGTGCCTTACAGCACAGTATTACCCCTTGCCTGAGTTTTCCTTATCTTGTTAAACACCAACTGGTATTAACTTTCAACAAAGGCTGCCCCAAGTGCTGTTCAAACTCCCATCATATGGTTGTCATGGCGATGGCTTGCTTCCCTAGGGACTATTTAGGAGGAAAGGCAGGTTTGGGCATGGGTAGTAGAAGAGATGCTTCCTTGGATATGTGTGTTTTTGCTGTATTGGAACATGTGTGATAGGGCAAGAAAAAGAATGAGGCCAGAGAATTAACAAATCTGTGTACATTTTCTCCAGAATCACTAGTGAATCCTGAGTTGGGCAAAGAATGGGCATATCTAAGTCTCACTGAAAAAATTTAACTCCAGTAATTCCATGTGCAGTGAGAAATATTTTTTCAGTTAAAGTCATGCATCGACTTTAACCCAAAATAATGCGTTATTAATTCTTCTTGACAGATACGTGACTATCACTCTCAATGTATTATTAATTAATTTTCTAGTTTTTTTAAAATGGAGAATATTATTCATTTACTAGTCGCAAAACCAGCAGAGAAGTACCTGCCTGAGGTACTTCTTTTAGGAGAAGCTCTGTCTTTTTAAGAGAGCTCTATCATCTTTTTTAACTGAACGTACTGTCCATGCTATCTGTCAGGAGACACTGTTAATGCTACAGCAATACTTTCATTGACATTCAGTTCAGTCTTACCATCCTTTAATAAAGTGATGCTTTGTAATAATTTATTGAATAATGTGCATTACTGGGTATCCTTCCCATTTTTTTCAATATCTGAAAGACAGGATAGAACCTTACTAGAGAACTTTTTTCCCAAATGGCATCTGTATTTTTGAAAGTTGATAGCTATCCTATGAGACTTCAGATATTGAGCACATTTCAAACTCTTAAAAAATAAAGTACTACCAAATTATTTCGACAATACTTAGAAATAAAAGCTGCTTTGGTATATGACCAACTGTGCACTCTCTGGCTATGAATACTATAATTTTTTCCTCTAGACTGTGTTTGTCCTGTGTCTACTTTGGTAGTATGCATATATTCTTGCCCTAGTTTTATCTTCGGAGTAAAATGTAAGTTCATGAGTAATAATTGGCATTTTTTGGTAAATGCTCTTCCTGGCTAAATCTAGAAATGAAATATTTAATAACAGTATTTCTTATGTCCCTTCCTTTCTTTCTGCTCCTTCCCTTCCTCTCCCTTCTCTCTCTTACTCCATCTCCGTCCATACTACCACCACTATGTTAATTTGCTGGATAGATTCTCTGGAAATCCAGTAGATTATTGAAATCTTAAGGTAACAAACCCAATTATCCTATTCAACAGGTAATTTTTATTCCTCTTCCAAGCAGTGTTCTGATATGACCTGCCCTCTCTCACTGCCCTACCTGTCAGTAAATGCAGTGTAGGTCCTGATGACTTGATTAAATTTAGCTAAACTCTTTATCAGTCACTATTTCTGACAGACTGTACTCAAGCCAATCTCCCTTCCTATTCTTTTCATTGAAAATGTGTGTTTCTTTGCTAACTTACTTTGGTACCATGTTATTATTTAGAAATGGCTTCATAATCCTATTTCCTTATTTCCCATTTTCTAATAGAAACAGGATACTAAAGAATTAGAAGGGGAAGGGCAGCATCTGAAGGATGAGTTAAACCCAATGAACATTGGAATTTACTTATTATTCCTCCTGAAAGCATCTCATTTGTTATTTTGCCCATCTCAGAGCAAATTTTGAACATGCCAACAAACTCACATTTTGAATTTGGGGTTGCATTTGGAAATAACACTTGGAAATGAGTTTCTGGACAGGCACGCAATCATGATAGCCAGAAGACAGAGCCTGTTTTCAAAAGGGGAAATTTCAAATGGGACCCTTTTCAAATCATTTCTCTTCGGCTGTCGTTTGCTTTTTTCTTATGTGTTTCAAGATTGCATCTTACTATTAATCACAAAAAAAGTCAAGTTTATTTCAGTGACAGAATGTTCTTAGCATATTTCATATTCATTATCAGGTCTATCTTTGCCATTGTTTTATTTGGAAGCATTTATTTTGGTAACATGTTGAATTTGAAGATTATTTTTAGGGCAGAGAGCTTTCTGGGTATTGAAGTCTTGGCAAACTTACTGAAGGGGAAGGGTTCTGAAAAATGGGTTGCATTGGGGGAAAGGGAAGCATTGTATTTGTGACAGATTTTGGAAAGACATTTAAGTCAATGTGTTAATGACAAATGATTAGTATCCTTTTTAAGGCTTTCAAATTTTTACATTGAGAAATCATATGACTTTGCTCACTTTAAATAATGTCAGAAATAGAATAAAGAAATTATATTCTGGGCTGGGCGCAGCGGCTCATGCTTGTAATCCCAGAACTTTGGGAGGCTGAGGTGGGTGGATCACGAGGTCGAGAGCTTGAGACCATCCTGGCCAATATGGTGGAAAACCTGTCTCTACTAAAAATATAAAAATTAGTTGGGCATGATGGCGGGCACTTCTAGGAGAATTGCTTGAACCTGGAAGGCGGAGGTTGCAGTGAGTCAAGATTGTACCACTACACTCCAACCTGGCCATAGAGTGAGACTCCGTCTCAAAAAAAAAAAAAAAAAAAAGAGAGAAAAAAAGAAAAATTATATTCTGGAAAAAGTCAGCCTAAACACTGGGTCTTAATTTCACTATGTTCCTAACTAGCTGTGTGAACTTGGGCATATTACTTAATCTTTCTGTAACTTGGTGTCCTCTTTAAAATGAAGGGTTGGATTTGACTGGATTTACATCCAATATCCTCATTCCCTATTCTGAAGCCTGTTATCCTTCTTGGGCATTGAAGAACATTGTCTATTTGGACTGAAAGAATTGAATATTAAAATGGAAGAAGGAATGGATAGAGCAAACCACAGTGTTTAATATTAGGTTGGTGCAAAAGTAATCATACTAGGTTGGTGCAAAAGTTTTTTAACGGCAAAAACCACAGTTACATTTGCGCCAACCTAATAGAAGGCCTTGTCTGCTAAGCTACAGCATTTGACCATTATTCTGAAACTAGGGGGAAGGGGAAGGCAAGTAAAAGAATTTTTGCAGCGAGGTGACCACCAGATTTGGGCATTATGTAGTTGCTCTGGCTATAGTGTCTAGAATGGGTGAGATGATACAACTGGAAGCTGAAACATTACATTAGAGGCCTGGGGGAATTGATGATAACCTGGTTAAGGCAAAAGTAATGAAGGTAAAGTAAACAGGGCCTTACTAAATGGATTAGTTGTGGTAGAGAGAGAAATCTAGGATAACTTCTGAGTTTCTGTCTTTGCCGTAGGGTTGGGTGGTTGTCCCAGTATCTAAGAATGAAGATCCTGAGAAGGAAGTACAGTGATTCTCACTTTGAAGTTCCTCTTTCCTGGGCTAGAAAGGGTATTTCAGTTATTGACTCTAGTAGGACTGACAAAGAATATTGTTCACTCATCTCGATAATGAGGATGAGCCCCCACTGAGTGTCCAATGGCAGAATTCTTTGAAGTAAATAATATTCAGTCAGTAATATCACTGTACTTTTGTTGTATACCCTGCCTTCTGATAAAACTCGGCAGAGTTTTACATAGTAAATTCTTTTTAAAAATGTTTTTTTTTTTAGTTCTTTGTTTTTTATCCTTTCTCTTTTTGATACAGAAGTATTTAAAGTAAACTAGGTAACACAAGGAAATTAATTGAAAGAGCAATGATCAAGTTAGGCTATCAGATAAGCACAAATTCTGCCCAAGTGCTAATGTTTTATACTTCTGTAATTCCATATAGTGGTAACTAATGTTTATTCTGTTGTTCCTGAAGCAAAGCAAGATCCAAATAACCAAATGTATTTGATCTGTCTTCAATAGTCGATTTCAGGCATTCCAGGAACTGACTTCCCTCTGGTGTTCTCAAACTCTTCAAGAAACAATTACACTGAAATTTGTTTCAATTTTTTTTTAATTTATGACCTTCAAGTTGTCCCATTCACATCCAGAATTCTGAATCTTTGCAAAGGAGGTAGAACAATGTCAAAAAACCAGAAACTTTGCTTAGCCAGGGCGTGGTACTGCTGAGCCACATGCTAGGGAGCAGCAATTAAGTTTCCACCACAAGAGAGGAAACACACACCCATTATGTCTAGGTGAATATATTGGCAAATCATGGCAAGCAAGGTCAGGAAATTTGTAATGGACTAATTCCACTAAGTGCCTTGAAGATGGGAAAGTTGAAGAATAAACTGCTTTTAGGAAAACATCGTATATGGTTACGTGGAATTTTAATGGCTACAAATAAAATAAACCTCCGTCTTTCCAACTTGGCCTGCCAACCTTGGATTCCCTTAAGAAAAAAAAATGAGAAAGAAAAGAATAAAAGAAAATGGGACCAAACTAAAACCCAGGAGAGAGGGAAAATTGTATATCAAATGGTGGCTTCGACTCAGGCTGCTGAACAGTGAACCATGTGACTTGCCTTTTTGTGAAATGTTCCTTAGGCAGCCTAAGGGAAATTCCTGAGGCAACAAGAAGCCCTCCTGTCTCTCTGGATAGTTCTGTCTCCTGATGCCCTCTCTTATGGAGGCAAGAATGAAAATGTGTGGTCACTGGGGGGTGAGGGAAGAAATGGCGGGGGACATCCAAGTCCAGGGGCCACTGCACTCTGGGATGTTTGGAGGCACAGTAACGCCCTTGGCAAGGTCTGTCTCAGGGAAAAGGGCCCTGCTGTCCTGGCAGATAACTTCCTGCAGGAAGCCAGGACATTGCCTACCCAGCAGCAGTTCCATACCCTCCCCTCCGCTCCTCTGTTGATGTAACCTCAACTGGCTCCAAGTTAATTTTCAGATCATATTTTTTCTCCCTTTCCATTATCTAGCATGAAAAAGAGTTTTACAGGCTGTGACCAACAAAATTATTCAACAAATGTTTAATGAATCAACAGACAAATGAACAAACACATGAAAGATACATGAAATCACAAGAAGGCTTAGAATCACTTGGGGAGCTTGTGAGAAAAGCAGTCACCGGCCCACTCCTGGAGGTGTTGACTGAGTAGGTAGGTGGTGGGTTCAGGAATTTGCATTTTCATAGTTCTGCCAGTGATTCTGAAGTCCAGAGCTTTTGGAAGGACCATTGAAAAAAGCTGCCATAGCTTCAGCTGAGCAGGAGGGAAAGTTAATTCAGAGGTCTCTCAGATGGTAATATCTGGGCAGAACAGATTTTGTGTTAGTCTACAGGAGGAGCAAAAGGTTTTAATAAACAGTTCGTAAGTTTTCAAAATGTAATCCTGAAAGATCATTTATAGAAAGAGAAGTAAATTGAGTTCAGCTGCCCTGCTCTGGGTTATAGATGATATAATCTGAAGAAGTGTTTCTCCCTGTTTCTTTTTATTTTCTGTTTGTTTATATGATTGTTTCTCTGTATTTTTTTCATGAACATTTTCAGTCACATGATGATGTGGAATTTCAGAATTTTCTATGCTATTGAACTTATATGGAGATATGGTTGTGAACCGGAGTTCCTAAAAATAGCATTCATGGTCAAGATTCCCGAACATTCTACATATGCCCCCTTTCTTTATTCCCTTATAATGAATGTCCCTTGGGCTTGCAGTGGTCACTCAAGGGTATGTCCTTTAGATTCTAAGGTAGGTGACAGGACCAAGTGAGAAGTGGCCAGTTCACTTGGTGGCCAAGGCCAAAGCAGTCATAACTGATGCCCATAATTCTAGACTCCCCCCACTCACCACCTCCACCCCACAACCTTCACAAACTAACCAGCGATTCTGGACAGAAAGGAGGAGGAAGACAATATTCAGGGCTTTCATTTTGGAAAGCATCATTATATTTACTGTTAATTTTATACTTGGAAATTTTTAAAATGCTGCTTAATATTAAATATGTAATATGAAAAAAGAGTGAACACAATTTTCTTGGCTCTTGAACATGTGGCAGAGATACAGTGCTCTCTGGGATGGGATGCTTCAGGTATAACAGAATCTCTAGGAAGGACACACTTAATTTTTATGTTTATCACACAGATTTGTGTTTAACAGCCTTTGGGAATTCTGATCTAACCACTGGCTCTTTTCTGTTTCATTTTCAGAGGGATATGCATAGGAGTTGCAGTTTAGGGACACTATTGATCAGTTTTATTTCTTTTTCCCCCAAATGAGTAAAAATTCTTCATGGTTTAATGCATAGGTAGACAGACAATCGATTGATCAGTAAGTAGGTAGGTAGGAAGGTAGATAGATAGAAAAAATAGAAGACCGATAAGGAAGATAGGAAGGATTCTGTTTATAAATCTGTTTACAGCAACATTTTACATATTGAATTGTCTTACATGAAGAAAGTTTTATCAAACACAATGAGTCCTTGAAGGAGTGTTTCTCAAAGTGGGATCCAAGACTGTCTACGATAGAATCAGATGACAGTGATGCCGCATAGACTTACTAAGTTAAACCTCTGGGAGGACCTCGCAAACCTGTGTTTCACAAATACCCCAGATGAATGCTACGCACATAACATTTGAGAGTCTCCTCTTCTAAAGTGTAATCCTTTGGTTAAGAGATGTTGATCATTAAAATTATCCCTCTGGCATGACCAGGCCTCAGTATCTGATTTGTATTGTTAAAAATTGAGCACTAAGTATCTCTCTATATATTTATAAAGGCTGAAAATGTATCCACATCTTTAAAGTTCTCATGCTCACAGAGCATTGAATGACTTTTATAATTTTTTAAGGAATTTATCAGGAAACCTAATTTTGATACCAAAAATACGTAGTCGATTGGTAGTATTCTGGATTCAAAGAAAATATGGCACGTTAGCCTCATTCTTGTTTACTTTAGGAGACTATGGACTTTCATGATTAGAGTCAGAAAAACTTTGCAGCAGAGAAAGAAGACAAGTCTAACTTCTGCCCCAGTCAAGTGGTCATTGCTAAATCAAGCAAGCTCCCTCTCATCTGCTCCTTTTCCTCTATACTTTCTCCCGACTTCTAAGATCATCCATTCACCACATTGCCCAAACTGGAAAACCTGGGTTTATGCCTTTTGCCTTGTTTTCTCCCATCCTTATGTAATTAGCCAATCAGTTCTGCCAGCTTTCCTCATAAATATATCTCTGTTCCACCCCCTTCTGTCTATTCCTAGTTCCCAAAATCAGTCTCTCTTTTCTTTGGGCCCAAAATACTACAGCCTCCAGTGTTGTCTACTTCAAATCCATCCTTCCCACAACCACCAGAATGGTCCATTTAAAATGCAAGTAAGACCAGGATGCTGTTGTGTTTAACATTCTTCAGTGATTCCTCATCTCTTGCAGAATAAAACCTAAGCTCTTTGGCATGGAATACGACACCCAAAGTGATCTGGCCTCTGCCTACTTTGCTGCCTTCTTATCTTTTTCTTCCCCCTCCTCAAATCATGGAATTCTGTATAGCTGGGCTTTTTGCACAACTTATTTCTACCACCTAAAAAACCTGCACCAGACCTTCTCCTAGCTAACTCCTGCCCATATTTTAATGCTCAACACAGGTAAGTAGGATGAGTTCAGAAACATTTTCCTGAATCCTCTAAGCTAGATAATGCTCTCCTCTCCTGCATGTCCGTAAATGTCAGTGGGTATTTCTAGCTTTACTTTTAGCATGTTGTGGTATTATTAGCTCTTCCAACTCATTATGAAAATCTTCTTGAAGTTGGGAATCATATCTTGTTCAATTTGGTGTGTGTAGCATTTAGCAGAGAGCCTAGGATATCTTTCTTGGGTGCTAGATGAATTGTATTTGAATAGGTAAATATTGGAGAAAATGAGTAACTGTGCTTTTGATTCAGTGTTCTGAAGTTGCTACTTAGAGGAACCAAATGGTGTTATAGGGTCTTGGTATGTGTGTGTGTGTGTGTGTGTGTGTGAGAGAGATTAAAAGAATACTTTGAGCTTGAGATGATTTACTTCATAGATTCTCCAAGTTGGAAGATTAGTTAGGGAGTTGAACTAATACTTAGTACTCAGTGAAAGTGATAGAGAATAAAATATGTACTCAAGGAAGAATCTATGTAGGTAGCACCAGATATCTGGTAATATGCTTTGATAATATGCACTGAAAGAGAAAGTGAGAGGTAAAAATTATCTCATCTATTGATCATGTTGGAACAAAGGCATTTCTTATTTTGGTAATCTAACACACTTTAATATATTTCCTTTAATAATGTTGTTGACTGGGTTACACTGTAAAATAGATAAAATACTCTTAGAAGAAAAACTGTATTGTTAAACTTGCTGGGGGCCACCCTTGCTTTATCCTCTAAATATGCCTTTGAAAAATGTCTAGCGATAACTGTGTAGGCACCACCCAATTAAAATATTTTGGTGTTTCCATTTAAAGGTAAATATGACTTAGGATTTATTTTTCTGTTAGTCACAGATTATTTTACTAAATCATGGATCGTAGATCAAAGTCAAATAGAAATCTTAGTTTATTAGGTTCCTTCAGGGAAAAAATAAAGTCAAAATAACTTTCTTATAGAAGAGATCAGAATTATTAGAAAATCGTGCTATTGCTTATTGGTTATGATCAACAATACATGTGGCTGGAAAGAAGGTAAATAACTATTTGCTGGCATAATCTCTGTGATAATCTTGCTAGAAGAAAATACTGGAAAGAATGAGCTATCATATAGGCTTCCATAAAAAATATTTGCTCTATTGTGCTAGTCCACGAATAAATGATGACTTGAACATTTAGGGTCTGGCAGATAAATTTGCAGAGTTGTTGAAAGCTTTGGGCTAGCCTAATGCTGTTTCATTAAAACAGGATTTCTCAGTCTCAACTCTGCTGACATTTGGGGCTGAATAAGTCTTTGTCGTGGGGGACATCTGTCCTGTGCATTGTAAGACATTTATTGGTATGTTAGGTTTTTATTAAAACATAGCAGGAGCAAACACCCATCCCCACTGTGAAAACCAAAATGTCTCCAGATATTGCCAAATATCCTTTGGTGAGGGGGCAAAATCAACCCCAGGTGGCAATACTGTTTAAACATTTCCCCTTGAAAATAGATATTTTAAGGGGTGGATAGGTAATTGATTTTGATGGAATCCCAAGAGATACTTCCTAGTGAAAGGAAGGGGAATGCTTTCACTTTAGACACACTATCTTTTTCACTTTACAAGAAATTGAAGTTTAGCTTACATTTGGTAAATTAACTGGTCAAGTTTTATTCACTAAACACAGAAAGACTAGGAAATTATTTTTTATCTTATTTTCAATCATCTCTTGTAAGAAAATTGAATATAGCCAATTTGTCTGAAAGTGTTTGAATGTTCCATATATGTTGTTTTGTGAATCAAAAGCAGAGCATATTTTTCAGTTTGGTTGATGATATCAAGTGAAATATTTAATTTCACCATTATTTGTTCTGCAATAACTTCTACTTAGAACTGTGTAAGAACAATGCAATATAAATTTCATTTCAATGAAGAGATGAAGAAAATGTTTCACTTTCTCAGGACAAATTTTTTGTATGACATTACCTCATTTGAGCAAACATTTTGAGATAAAATCTAGTCATTTATATGAGCAAGCTATATAATTTAATTTAAAGATGAGTGTAACTGTAGCTAATTTCAATCATTAATTTCAGCATGATCAAATGGACAAAAAGAAAAACAAACCCTGGATTTCAGCTGTTAATTAATTCTGCATTAATTAATATCCTAGCTGAGTTACTGAGAATAAATAGTTTTATCTTTCAACGCTTCAGCTTTCTCATCTATATAATGAGAGACTGGGATTAGATCAGTATAGGCAAAGTTTGGGTAAAAAGCCAGATCGTAAATGGTTTAGGCTTTGGAATCATATACTGTCTGTTCCAACTGCTCATCTAATCTATTGCAACCACTGTATGGGTCACGCAGCCTCCACTGCCATACTCAGTTTATATTAAATTGGAGCATGAAAGCAGCCACAGAAAATACACAACAAAAGAGCGTAGCTGTTTTCTAATAAAACTTATTTATGAACACTGAAAATTAAATTACATATAATTGTCAAATGTCATAGAATATTCTCATTTTCATTGCTTTCAACCGTTCTAAAATGTAAGAACAATTTTTAGCTTAACAGCTGTACACAACAGAGGCAGGTGATACTTGGCCTGTGGTCCACAGTTTGCTAACTATGAGATGATCCTTAAAGTCCTTTCCAGCCTTAACATTCTTGAATTTACATAGGAATGATGGAAAAGCCACTGGATGCTTTTATTTATCTTAAAACTGCTTCAGTATCTGAGGGAAATTAGACTAAATGATTCGTGCTTATTGGGGAGCAGTGTATGGTGGGCTCACTATCTTAGGGATAGGAGAATACCTGTTCTCCCTCTAAAAAATCGATGCAGTCTCAGTTCTTCAAAAGATGTAATTATTCACCATATACACACACACACACACACACACACACACACACACATATACATACATAGAAATGTACAGGGACTGAAAATGAAATGATAATAAAAGCTCAACATTTCAAAGGTCCTTTTTCAATTTGCAGGGTACTTTTCTTTACATCAAATGAAAAGAGCTTCATAGCAACGCTGTGAACAAATGTGGTGGGTTCATTTACTCCCCCTTTATAGCTGAAAAGATTCTGGTCCATATAGGTTAAGCCATATATGAAAGCACTTTTCTAATTTCAGACTCCTTCCCTGCACTCCTCTGCATCTTGTATTTGCCCCTGTTACCTTCTGTCTTCATCTGAGACCCAGCTAGATTATAGAGTTATATCATGCATTAATAACAGACATTGGTAGATTGTCTAGGTACTTGACTACAAAAATAATGAAATGGCAAATTCTCAAAATAATTATTGACAAGACAGAAAACTTTTCTGAGTCTTAGTGTCCTTCATTATAAATTGAAATAATAAAAATACTGTTTTGTATTATTCATAAATTAACATGTTTGTGTTTGCATAGATTATAGTTGGTATGCAGTTCATATTAATTCTGTTCCTTTCAACCTAATAAAACAAAAACGGTGCAATGCAAATTAACAGAATTCAGTGTATCTTTGGTAATAAATTAGACTCAGGGAATGCATGTTATCTATGTGCAGCTGCTTTCACTTTGGAGTTATTGTAGATTTTACAAGTCAGGATTCTCCAGAAAAAACAGAAGCAGTATGATGTGTATATATATTGAAAGAGATTATTTTAAGGAATTGGCTTATGCAGTTGTGGAGACTTGACAAGTCCAAAAGCTGATGAGGAAGGCCAGCAGGCTGAAGACTCGGGAGAGAAATTGCAGCTTAAGTCTGCTGTAGAGCCAGAAAATTTTAGCTCAAGTCTGCTGTGGAACCAGGAACAGCTGATGATAAAATCTGAAGGCAGTCTGCTGGCTTCCTTCTTGCTTGGAGGAGGTGAGCCTTTTGTTCTATTCAGGCCTTCAGCTTATTAGATGAGGCCCACCCACATAATGGAGAGTAATCTGCTTTACTCAGTGTCTGCCAATTTAAATGTAAACCTCATCCAAAAATACCCTCCTAGGAACACTCAGAATAATGTTTGACCAAATCTCTGGGCACCAATAGCCCAGAGAAGTTGACATATAACATTAACCATCACATAGATCATTGTTAATCAACTCATGATAACTTCAATAAAAATTTTCCTCTGAAGTTAACCTCTAAAATACCAATGACTGAAATGAAGTACAGCCACAGAGACCCAGACTTCTCTGTTATGGGGCTCTAGAGTTTCTCATTTCTGCCTTTCTGACCCATCTACTTTATACTTTCCTTTATAAATTAGCTTCGTCTATTATACTGTATTCTGCTAACACTTGGTATAGCGTCCAGTTCCTTGTAATGTCAAAGTTGCCTTCTTCTGTCTCGTCTGTTTATCTCTCTCCTTCTCCTGTGGAAAATCTCATTAACCCAGGTTTGGTGAGATGTCTGCCCTTGTTTATTTAGTTCTGGTCTGAGAAATAGAGTCACAAGAGATAAAAATGGCAGCCTAGACCCGTTCATCTGGCAGGTGACATTGAGGGGAGCAGCCTCTCTTAGCAAGGATGCAGGCACAGTGCTTCACTAACTCAATTAGCATGAACTTCCTACACACATAATAGCTTAATGGTTCTGGAATCTACCCAGACCTAGAAGGCATGGCAAGCAATCCAAAACTGTGATTTCACTCTGCAAGTGATAGTAAACATTTTCTATACCTTTTGCTAATATATAATAAGAGGAAATAGACTTCAACTACAGAACCTGATTTTAGGTTACTATAAAAGCAATATACCTGAGTAAGAGGCTTAGAGTCTGGAAAAAGTAGCAGACTCTCCTCCACTGGAGGAACATATTGAAATCATGAAGAAATGCCTTCAGAATCTCACCCTGAGATGGCAGGATGGGTTCAAATGTCCCCATACATGCCTTCTTGAGTTGCTCCCATTGTTCATGGTTTCACCACTGACAAAAGGTTCCACAAGCTTTGTCAACTCTTCTGGCTGACTGAATTGCAGCATCCCAAATTTATGTCCTTGAAAAAAGAAAGAAAATAGCACATTGCTTGGAAGTGATATCACAGTAAACTGAATAGGGGTTTAAAAAATTTTATGATGCTTGAAAATTAACTATGTTTACAGGAGTTCAGAATAAGAGATTATTAATGTTTCAACCAGACTATTCCTACTTTCATTGAAGTTTTTCTGAATGGCACTCATTCATACAAATGTAATACAGTCAAATGAGTACTGTTTTTGTTTTTAAGTGTATAGCAATTCACACATCAAAACAGCAGTATAAAATTAACATTTCTCCCCCATGAGATTTACTCGTTACGTACTTATTCATTCTGCAATTATCTATTGCTAAGTGTCAGAAACTGTGCTAGGTATTAGAAATTCAAAGATGAGAAGCACAGGCCTTTGATCAAAAGGAGGTGATACTGGAATTGAGAAGACAGACAAAAAAATTGGAAATAACAATATAACTTGATACATGTTTTCATATTTGTGGGCAGAGATAGAAACACCAAATGCAGTCTGGGGGGGATAGGCAAGGTTTCCTTGAAAAGGTAACTCTTGAGCTGAGTACTGAAGGAGATACCAATGGGAAGAAGGGGCAGAAATAAATATTCTGGATTAGGTAGAGTGGTGCAGTATAGGCAAAGGTAAGGATGCATCCTAGAGATTATAACTCATGGTGGGAACTCCCTTGAAGGGAATGAAGTATAAATTAGAGGGGAGCATCGTGTGTGGAGTGGGCTGAAGAGAGTGGCATGCAGCATAGGAACTGCTTCTGTGCAGGGTTGGGGGTATATTTATAATTTATACTGCTTTGACGTACAGCTCATACGTTTAACAGTCTGCCTAGTTTAGGTTGCTCAAGTTGAAGTGCAATGTGGCCACCTCCTCACCCTCTGCTTCAAAGCTCTATAGACAGCACCATTGTCGCCAGCTGCGCAAATGCAGAGGCGAACCCAAATTCATTAGTCATTAAATGTGGGAATTGCTCAGCCGCTGCAGGATGCTCTATTAAGAGGGTTACACTGTAGGAGGGATCTTCACTTTTCTTTCCTTTTTTTTTGTGCCCCCTGGCAAACTCATTTTCCATATCCAAACAACTTTGCAAACTGTCTCATTGTGGAGAAACATTTTATCCTGTTTTATACATTTTAAAACGTCTTCATCTAGAATGATAACAGACTTAACAGAATTATAGTAAACAAGAGCTATGGTAAAAGCATCTTTCTTTTGCTCTGGACAGCTATAAAATGTTAGGCAAAGGGAATAATGAGCAGTGTTAGTCCATTTTCATTGCTATAAAGGAATACCTGAGACTGGGTAATTCACAAAGAGAAGAGGTTTATTTTGGCTCATGTTTCTGCAGGCTATACAGGAAGCTTCGGGCCAACATCTGCTTCTGGTGGAGGCCTCAGGAAGCTTACAGTCATGGCAGAAGGTGAAGGGGAAGCTGGCCTGTCAAAGGCAAGAGAGGGAGCAAGAAAGGGAGGAGGTGCTGGGATCTTTGAACAACCAGATCTGTGAATGCAGAGCAAGAACTCACTCATTACCATGGGAAGGGCACCAAGCCATTCACGAGGGATCTGTCCTCATGGCCAAAACATTTCCCCACCCGGCCCCACTTCCAACATTGGGGACCATATTTCACCATGAGATTTGGAAGGAACAAATACACAAATCATATCGTGAGCATTACTTTGCAGTTGTCAATAGTGGCATATCACTGAGCAAAAAAAGAAAGCGTATGTTTTCAGATGTGTCCTGAATCAACACAAGGATGAATTCCAGATATCAGCTCTTCACATCTAAACGGACTTTTCTAGTGTAGTCACGCTCCACCATCCTGTAAAAGCTGCTATCAGGTATCCTACTTAAGTGAACAGTGGAACAACATCAAGAAAACCTTCTTGAATTGAGTATACCTTATATACAGTAGGATTTTGTGAATTTTATCTATAAGCTCAGTAATATTTTATAGATGAAATCACCTATGTGACTACTACCCATATCAAGACATATTAATTGTCATCACCCTAGAAAGTTCTTTAGTGACCTTCCCCAGTTAATACCACAGCAATCACCACCACCCAAGGTAACCACTGTCAGACTTCCATCACTATATTGTATGTGTGTGTGCATGTGTGTGTGTGTGTACATGTATAATGTTCTGCATATTACACTGTTTTGACATCTTTAAAAGATTTTTCTGGCTGAGAAGAAAATGCCTCTCCTAGGGCTAGCCAGTTCTTAGAGATAGCAAGGTTTAGCCAGCAGCATGACTTTGATATACAGACTAACAATCCAGAACCATGCCTCCTCTATCTGGCCCTTACAACCCAGGACACAAGGCCAGGTACCAGGCAACCAGAGACCACCTCTGTAGCTTAGAGCCCACTGAAATGATTCAGAATAGCCAATCCTAACATAATTACCCTGCCTGCCCTGCCATTCCCTAGGAAACCCCAATAAAGGCTGAGGTCTAAGCTGTCCTGTAGCTCCCGTCTTCTGCCTCCTAACCATCCTGGTGTTTTTCCCCATGTGACCCTGCATGGCATACAGTGTCTCCTGACTCTAGGACTTGGGAAGATGATAATCTTTGTTTTCCTGAGTCTCTCCTGTGCCTTATGTCATGGCCATACCTGACTGGCCGTCCCATCAAAGTATACAAAATACACTCTATATTATTAGTTTTGCCTGTCTAGAACTTTGCGTAAGTCAAGTCATACAATATGTACTCCTGTGTCTGACTCCTTTCACTCAACAAGCTCCTAAAGCTTGTTCATTTTCTTTGTCTATTATTCTGTGCATACATTGTATGAATACGGCATAACTGATTTATCTTTTTTCCTGTTAGTAGACATTTGGGTTATTTTCCATTTGGCTCTGAATAGAGCTACTATGAACATTATTGTGGACAAAGCACTCATTTGTCTTGTTATATACCTAGGATTAGAATTGCCAGATTATAGAGTAGGCATATGTTTGACCTTAGTAGAAACTGTCAGAATTTTTCAAAATGATTATACCATTTCATACTCCCTTTAACACAACATATCAGAGTTTCAATTGTTGCACATTCTCACCAATTGGCACTTTCTTTTTTTTTTCTTTTTTAGTTTTAGCCATTCCATATAGCTTTTTCTTATTGTGATTATAATTTACACTTCCCTAATGAGTAATATGATATTAAATTTCTCATGCAAAAATATCTTTAAAAACAACAACAGCAGAAAACTTAATGAGTAAAATTGGGCAAAGAGAGGAAGAAAATGAACTTTTATTGAGTTACTATTGTGGCTGGAGACTAAAACGCATGATTTATATCTTGTTATTTATCTTCAGTAATGAGTCTTATCTCTGGTTTTCAGATGAGGAATTTGTGATCGAGACAGGCTGAATAAAACAAAAACAGTTTAATGATATTACTTTTCACTGTGGTGAAATAAGTTAATGCACATAAAGTTCTGAGAATATTTCCTTACACATGAGAAGCATTCGATATGTTTTTGCTGTTTTGAAACATAATGCTACAAATTGTAAATAAAAGCAAATTAACTCATGGATTAAAAAAAGTCAGTCTAAAGTAAGCTATAGATTTAACTGTCTAAAGTTAACATCAGGAAATTTTATAAAATGTTGGCTGTGCCACTAGGGATGTGTCTATATTAGTAGCAATGGTGACTTGCAAAGAGTTGCTAAATGAGGCGGAGTGTGGTGATTCACGCCTGTAATCCTAGCTCTTTGAGAGACCGAGGCAGGTGGATCACTGAGGTCCCTGGCCAACATGTTGAAGCCCTGTCACTACTTAAAAATACAAAATTAGCTGGGCATGGTGGCGCATGCCTGTAGTCCTAGCTACTTAGGAGGCTGAGGCCGGAGAATTGCTTGAACCCGGGGGGGCGGAGGTTGCGCTGAGCCAAGATTGTGCCATTGTACTCCAGCCTGGGTGACAAAGTGAGACTCTATCTCAAAAAAAAAAAAAAGAAAAAGAAAAAAAAGAATTGCTAAATGGGCCTGATTATCTGCTCCACTGTTTCACAGAGCTTGGTTCAGAAAGAGGGCATAGTCTGTCATTAGCTGGTTGATGAATTTATGCCTTCCACCAAATGTCCCAGGTGCATGCTATGCATGAGATGCCATACTACATGCTGGAAATGAAAACTTGTATGTAGTTGTGGTTATTCTCCATGTAGTTATAGGAAGAAAAGGTAGTCTTTGGGAGCATGCTTTATCTCCCTATCCAACCACATTTCTTTAATTAGTTATATTTAGACCACTTTGAGTGGTTTTGAAGCCTTACTGGGTCATTGTTCTACCATCTTTGTTCCAGGATTCTGTAGTCAGCAAGATATTTTTTGTCTCCTCTAAATAAATGTTAAATATCACAGTGACACAATTTACCACTATTTAATATTAATTTTTCCTTCAACTTGACTTCTAAAATCTCAGACTTGACTTGGCAGAGTTCTCAGATAATCATATTTTGACCTTAGCAGGTTGAGAGACTCGCTTTCACAGGATACTCAGGGAGTAGGGGAGCAGGCATTCATCATTTTGTTCTAAGGTTCCTTTTTCAATTTTTCCTTTTTATTTTTAATAAGTTTCTTTCTCTTTATCAGTAAGAAAGCAGAGTAGGGGTATTGACTTTGGCTGCATCAGAATTCAGGGGGAAAAATAATACAAGTGTTTGAGACAGTTTTAAGCATTGTAATTCAGCTTGTGATTTATTACGGATGGGCCTTTAACAATGACTACATCGATTATCCACTTTATTTAATAAATCTTATGCCAAAAAGGATTCCAGATAGTGATGTCTTTACTTAAACTAAAAAGCAACTTCTTGGATTGATTCAATTTTTTTATTATCCCTCCAAATTCTGTTCAAACACAAATATTGAAATAAGGTAAATATGTACTGGTTTATCAGGAAAGGACAAAGCATATGTAATAGACTCAGAACCAGAAATCAACTCAATCCAATTAATATCTTTGAGCATGTCCCATGTTTCAAGCTCCGTGTGTTCCGTTAGCAACACAAAGATGAAAATCCCATAATCTTTACAGTCTAGGATCCAACCAACTAATGGGAGGAAATTGACATGAACAATTAATCATAATGTTTTCTAATAAAAATGTAGTAGAAGAACATACTAGATATTTAAGAAAGCAGTGTGTGAAACACTAATTTTGCTTGAGGAAAAAAGTTAACTATCAAAGGGATTATATTTGAGTTGGGCAAATCTTAAAAGATTATTAAGATTTCAATAGGGAAAGAAAGAGGTAAAAGATATTCCAGGGAGAAGAAAGAGTATGTACAAAAGCAGTGTGGTGTGAAGAAGCAGGACGTGGTGGGTAATTTTAAGTTGATCAGGGGAGCTGAGTAAAGTAGGCTTGAGGGAAGAGTAGGCAGTGTAGCATAAGCTAGGATCAGAAATAGGAAGGGCCTCATGCACAATGCTTAGTAGTTCAGACTTTTATATTGTAAGAACGTTTTGAAATGTTCCTAGGGGAAAGTGTGTTCAGCAAATATTTACTGAAATCAGCTGTGTGACAAAGTCTAAACTAGGAACTAGAAACATAGTATTAAATAAAAATTTATTCTCAGCCCTTAGAAATCCCAAGTAGAGCTAGACTAACATAGAAACACAATGGTGATTCCAGGACAGGTGGTTTCAATATCAATGGAGTTAGAAGCAAGAAGGAAGGCTGTGTTTGCTCTGCATCTGAAAGAACACATTTTATTTACTACCAAAGTAATAGTGATTATGTCACTAGCCAAAAATTAATGTATATATCATATCATTTCTGATTTTGCTTTGGTATGGAGAGGATGATTGAAATACATTTGAAAAGGAAAAAGCATGCTAGAAATCCACTTCTACAGATTTGGTGTTCAAAGCACAGAGCTATTCCTCTAAAAGGAAAGCTGGAATAGAGTTCTGATTTAATTGCTTCTTCTGAATGGACAAAGCTGTTGGACTTCATGGCCTTTACCAGTTTTGCTATCAATAATACAAGAGATGGATGCTTAAATGCAGCTTTCTCACAGGGGAAATGCTGTCACAGGAGCCAATGACCTAAATTGTCTTCAAACGTCAAACTTTCTAAAGTGAAGAGGGCACATCTGCTCTTTGAATATTAAACTAGTCACTAAACTGGGTCAGAAGGCCTACAAAGAGTGCATTTATAGCGTAGAAAGTGATGTCTTGGGTGTTCATTAAGAACATTGAAGAAATTAAGTTTATTTCCTGTGCAAATTGCTTCTGATGGGAGATTTTTTGTGTGATATTGTGTGGTATTCACCTTTGACAACATAGCTATGTGCCAAGATTTAGAGTTCCTTACCTGAGTTTGAACTAAGTCCTTGGAAATTACTCATTCTGTCTTACCTGTACTCCCTGCTCTTTCCTAGTGCAGCCTTCCCTTCAGCCATGAGAAACAGTCTTAATCATTTCAGATTGCTTTGGCACATTTTCCTACATTAGTTTCCACAGATGTAGGAAATCAGTGAGAACTAAAAGAAGACTTGGGTTGAGTGATTTGGTTGATCAAGAGTGACTGACTGTGGAGGTATTGTGGGTGTTTGAGAGAAAGAAAAATCCACAACCATCTCAAGAGCAGGGATCATGTCTTATTTATGGTTTATTCCACAGGATCAATACTGAAATTACTGGTGCTCATTTGTTTTATGAATGAATGAGTAAATGAGTTACTCAGAAGTAGAGGCAGTAAGTACGTTATTTCAAGAGAATAAGCAGTGGAAGAGAGAAAACCTAGCAGGTGGGCTTCTGGTGTTTCATGGCCCTGAAGAAAGTTTTATTTAGTTTTTAGACACATGAGAAAAAGCAAGTAGAGAAAGATTTAAAATTCTAGCATGATTTGGGAAGAGAAAAGAATAAATCATGTCACTTGTCAGAAGAGAACATGTAACTTATACTCAACCTAAGATCCATGGTGCATTTGTGTTACGTCTCTAAGCTTCCTTTCATTCATTCGATATTTAATAATAATATTTCCTATTTATTGAGCATTTACTATGTATAAGACAAGGGAGTTTTCTTGGAAAGAAGTCTAATGGGAAGCACAACATAAATATTTGTTGAATAAATCAGTGAGCAAGGAGTGAACTTCATCTTCAAGGACGAAAGGAAGAGCAGTTAGAGGCACAAAGATTCTGATGGGGAAGGAAGGCAAGTTGGAGACTCTACGCTTTAATCAT
Organism: Ateles fusciceps; assembly: GCA_036589455.1. NCBI lineage: Eukaryota > Metazoa > Chordata > Mammalia > Primates > Atelidae > Ateles > Ateles fusciceps. The sequence goes on from JAZHEH010003097.1 coordinate 15,225,832, forward strand.
AATAAGATAATCTTAGTTAAGATTTAAGAAATGATTACTGTATGTCAGGTAGTATGTTATACATTTTACTTAAATTACTTCGTATATACCTCACAGGTGAGTGTGAGTTAGTATTCTCATAATTCATAGTTAAGGGAACTAGATTAATTCCTACAGTTAATTGTACTGAAGGATCTATTGTGGTGAGCTAGGATTTAAAATGAGAGATTCTGCCTCCAGAGGCTGTCACTTCCTGATAGCGAAGGAATGAGGCTGGAGGTTTGAGTATCCTTTACTTTTAATTTTTCAGTGGTTTCTTATCTTCTCATGTTTATATCTTTATTGCTGGATGGACTGTATACTCATTTAGGGTGAAGACATTGACTTGGCATCTTTGAATCTGCCTCAGAGAGTAACAAATTTTTCCTGAGTCATTGTAGTTGATTGAATATTTGTTTACTAACTTATTAATCAGTGGAGTTAAAATTTGAGATATGAAAATCAGGAATGAAAAATCAGAAAAGAATTAATTTTTGTAAAGCATTATAAAACAGAAATATATCTACCCCTTGAAATGTGACCAATAATATCTGAAGCCAGACTATGTCGGGAAAATCTTCTAAAATGAAAGCATATACAACTTCTTTCATTGTAAGAATAGTAGGAGACCTCAGCACACTGTCAGACCCATGAAACAATCAGTATACATCAGTAGGGAGATACGATATCTTAGTCACTGGGGTTACACTGCATATTGAGGTTTCATCTCAATAACTGGTGACTTTGGGTAAATGACTTACCTCTCTTTAAACCTCAGTTTCCTCATCTGTAAAGGGAATAATAATGATACGTCCTTTCTAGGGTTGTTATTAAGATCAAATAAAGCAACACACATAAAGAGCTTAACTTTGAATGAATAAAAGAGAGCTTAGCATTATAACATAAGTGTAGAATGGATCTCAGGTTGAGCATAAGTTATATTTTCTCATTTTCTATCCTGGCATGTGGATGGCTGGTATAATGGGCTTTCCCCAGGTTTTTTGAGGAGAAAAAAAAAATGCATCTAAAGGTAAAAATCACAAACAAGCTATTGAATGATTTAAAAAGTCCCACAAGAGAGGAGGGGTGAGCTGGCATATAACATTGTACCTCCCCTGTATACTTCAAGGAGGCAAGGATTATTAGTTAAATATAATGAAGAGAGGTGAGAGAGTTCTTTTTCTATAAAGTGCCTAAGATATTGGAAGTACTGACTGATATGGTCTGAATGTTTATATCTTCCCAAAATTTGTGTGTTGAAATTCTAATTTTCAAGGTGTTGGTATTAGAAGGTGGGGTCTTTAGGAGGTAACTAGGTCATAAAGACAGAGCCCTCCTGAAGGATATTAGTGCTCTTGTAAAAGAGGCTCCAGAGAGCTGCCTTGTATCTTCCACTATGTGAAGACAGAGAAGAAGGCACTGTCCATAAACCAGCGAGTGGACTGTCACCAGATTCCAAATCTGCCAGTGCCTTGATCTTGAACTTCGCAGGTTTCAGAAACTTGAGAAATTTTTTATAAGCCACTTAGTTTACAATATTTTGTTGTAGCAGCCCACGTGAACTGAGACATCAGCTAATGTTCCTTTGGCTTCAGTGTCATGGTGTGAAGCCTAAGTATTGGAGAATAAGCACTTCCTCCTCATGTGAGCAGCCCAGCCTGGCACTGGCACCATACTTATGGCTCTGGGAGAGAAGGAAGTGTGGAGATGCCTAGGGAGGCGTGAGTATCAGTTCCTGAATTGCGGGTCTGGATGTAGTGACATTTGTGAAATGCTGTCATAGGTTTCACTGGCCACTGAAATTTCCAGGGCCACCTTTGGACAACAGTTAAGGAAGAGGAGTCATCTTCCAGTTGAGACTGTAAACAGAGAATTATGCTACAGTTATATCCATACATTTACCACCTCCAGGTCAGTGTGGTCAGGGGAATGGGAATTATCTAGAATTTTAGAGCTGAAAAGAATGTAACTGGTCATCGGTCCAATTTTATTCATTATCCAGAGATCTAGAGAGGCTAAGTGATTTTGCAAGACCACATATAGCATGATCTGTTTAACAAAGCTAGGATGATAGGGCAGCATTCACCACTGCATACACTCACTACTTACTAGCATTGTGTGAATTGCCACTCACCTGAATAGTGTGTGAAAGTAGTTACATGAAACCAGAAAACATCAGAAGGAACATCCCAGCAGTCTGGCTTGCTCTGTTTCCCCACACGTATCTGCTCCTTTACCTCTCTTCAAGTTCGGTCTCCAGCTAACGGATGATGTAAAAACAGGCTTCATTAATTCCTACACTAAATAAATTAATGTTGAGGTGCCACTAGGTTCACATGGAGAATTGTTGGTTTTTACTGCTCAGTGGTTGTTTTCATTTTCTTCCTGTTACTTTTGTTTGGGATTGTCAGTGGTAGACATCAGAGTAACCCACAGTCTTAATAAAGGGGCTAATAAGAGATAAGTGAGTAGACTGCACATATCCCTGTGCTGACTGCACAGCCATTGTTGCACAGTGAAATTCCCATGGCCTGAGCATGTATCAAATACTTACTGGTATTGGGTAAATTTTTGCATCCTTTTCTTTTCCTCTTCATGGCAGGATGCACTTGAGAGTCCTGGATGGTTTTAGGAACCTTCTTATCTACATCTTTCCCTTGCTGGACAGATTTAATCATAGATCCCCCTCCTTTCCACATGTCTCTAACTTTGTGCCATCTGTGATATTTGGCAGCTGCTAGTTACAGCCCTCATTCCTCTTGGCCCCTACATCTATTGGTTTAGATGAAACTGGAAGTATTTCATCTGTTGGCAATGTCTTTTAAAACCACTGATTGGTGATTTTGTCACCTATGATGTTGAAATAAGCATCTCTCTTCTGCATGGCACTGTTGAGCACTTGGAATTCAGTTTACAGCTATTTTTAAGCCCTAAATTGCAGAGCACACATAAGCTTGAATAGTGGGACTTTTTTTTTTTTGGTCCTATATGGCAGATATTTGGTCCTAGTAGAAATTCACTGGTGCCAATGAGAAAGGAATACAGGAAGTATCAGAAAGTTCTCTGTGATAAGTAAGTTTTAAGCTCAGAGAAGTTTGGAAGAACCTTTAAACTAGAAAGTGTACATATATATTCACATATAAATATATGTAAAATGTGCATAATATTAAGTGTAAATACTGTGCAAACATAAACATACCATTAATTTATACTACATATACATCTGTATGTACATGTGTATATATACATAAAATGTTGGCCAGTTGTATATACAGTATATATATATATATCCTAAAGTTAGTGTACCTGTACTATATATACAACTGACCAACATTTTATGTATATATATACCTATACACATTTTATGTATATATACGTATATCCATTTTAGAATATACATGTACTGTATATCCTAAAATATATACCGCATATCCTAAATGTTCAGAATATTACTACAAGAGTTACAATTTCTGTTTTTAAAATACATTTTCTGAGTTTTCTCTTTTCTTTTTCAATAAGCGTAGAGCATTTTTATAAAAAGGAACAAACAAATATAAAGCAACCCTTCCTAGAGTCTTTCTACTAGCAAACCATGAAAGCTGCCAGAGTCAGGAAGGACATAGGAAACTGCTAGTGTTGCCTGGGCATTGGCCAAATAGGTCACAGAAATTGGTTTCTTCCCCGACCTTCTTCTCTGAAGCACCAGCAGCTTTGAGCCAGGATAATACATATGATCAATGAAATGACTGCCATGGGATGATCAGATAGAATCCAGCAACTGTGCTAGAGGTAAATTCTGATTATTTTTGAATTCTGAATTTTTATTTTGTCAAAAACAGTGCCAGATAGTCTCTTCCCATTCACTCACAGATGTTTCAGAAACATAAATTAACTTGACCACCGTTGTTAAGTTGATCTGAAAGTTAATGTTTAATGTTTAATTAAGGACTGTTTGTTTAGAGGTAATGATTGCAACATCCCAGGTAAATAAAAGCCGCCAGTGCCATGCTAGGTTCTTGTATCTCCTTCACCATTTTATTTGAGAGAGAGAGAGTGTGTGTGTGTGTGTGTGTGCACGCACGTGTGCACACACACACACACACAGAGGATGGGGGTTCCCACAGTCATTGGGAGGTCCTCTAAGCTTGTCACCTACTGGGTCTCATTTTATCTCTAAATCTCTGGAAGAGCTCCACAGCACCCAGAGGCAACATAGTATGTTGTCTTTGTTTTCTCTCTGGTTTCCCGACTCACATTATTCTAATGACTTCCAATTAAAAATTTAACCATGAACATGATTACCTTGTTCCTTCAGGTCCTAGAAGGGTTGTTTCATCAATTTTTAGTAGGTTTCTTTTTTTTCTAAAAAGGCAACTAGATGTAAAAATTGATTGAAATAAGAGGGAATCACTGTCTATATTGTTTCAATTCTGGGTAAAAGTATAGCATTTGAAACATTGTTTTGAATTTACATTTTTTTCTGATCACTGACCTATTTTAAGATGGAAGCAAATGAACTTATTTTTGAAACATTAACTTCACTTAAAATCCCATTTGGTCCTCCAGAAACAAGAAAACTAATTTTGGAAAGTTGTCTTATTTGAATAAATACCTTTTTTTAACCCTTAACTAGATAAAACTAAGGTGGTCTCCGGAAAAGAAAACTGCAGACCCACTTTGATTTTTACAACTGACCTATGTGATCATAGATGAAAAGAACTATAATTTTATGATAAGTTATTCTGATGAAAAATCCATGTCCACTCCATATCTCTGGTAGTTATCTGGGTGAAGAAGGGACAAATCTTCATAGCTGTTAGAAGATAATACAGTTAAATGGAAATTCTCAATTTTTTTTTTTTTTTTTGACATGGAGTCTCGTTCTGTTGCCCAGGCTAGAGTGCAGTGGTGTAATCTTGGCTCGCTGCAACCTCCACCGGGGTTCAAGCGATTCTCCTGCCTTAGCATACTGAGTAGCTGGGATTACAGGCTTCACCACCATGCCCAGCTAATTTTTATATTTTTAGTAGAGACAGCGTTTTGCCATGTTGGCAGGCTGGTCTTGAACTCCTGATCTCAGCTGATCCACCCGCCTTGGCCTCCCAAAGTACTGGGATTACAGGTGTGAGGCACCTGACCTCAAATTCCTTAAGAGGTAATTTAGTCTTTTACCTGTTTAAGATTTGTAGTAAGAGCTCATAAGAAACTGTCCAAAATCTTAAATAGAGGGATCTCCCCTTCGTGCCCCACCTTACCCCTCAAGATCATGTTCTTCCGTAAGAAAAGAGAAAGAAGGGACTCTTAGAAATGGTTTCATCTTTTATAAATGATGATGGAGTCAGTTTTGCCCCTTCTGCATTCATTTAATAAGCAGATCTTTTGCTAGTAAAAACAGGAGAGTTTTTGTTCACTTAAATTTTAACAGCCAGATGTAATCAGACACTCAGAAATCCAAGAAGCAAAAAGGGGAAGTAGTAATATGCCTTGTGAGCCCTATTCCAGTTAAAAGGCATTTCTCAGGGCTTGGATTACAGTCCATTTTGTAGATAGTCATCTGTGGGGATGATATTGTTCCGCTTTTGAATACAAAGTAGCTGTTTTGGATGGAGTATGCTAAGAGGACTTAGACCTTTGTAGAGCTATGTCTGTTTTCAAAACTGGAGGGCTTTATGACTATCATTTTCTTCGCTCTTGCTGTAAACCCTAACCGTATCCCATGAGATCAACATTATATTGCTGAATTGAGTGTCTGTATTCTGTGTTTATAGGGGATGTATTTTTTTAATTTAATGATGTAAATGATTAAACCAGAGGCATGGTTTGATTTTTAGTACCTACCTTTATAATAATATCTAACGTACCACAGAGTAGTCCCTGTGCCAGGCACTGTGTCTGATACTTTTATGTACCTAATACATTCAATTCTCCCAACAGACCTATGATATAAGATTGCCCTCTTTCCCTACAAGAAAATTAAGTTTAGATAGTTAGACCTTATACCGCTAGTAAATGGTAGAGCTGAGGTTTGAACCTAATCTGTGCCGTGACCCACGAACTAATTTCCTCCTCCTATATTCCTCTTGTATTTCTCATGAAATAGTAGGGATTCTCTAAAACATAACAGAACATATAGAAATAGGAAAGAGGTAGAGATGCAGTTAAGTGAATAAAATGAGAATATGCAGGACTAGAAGAAGATTCAATTTTTCAATCCTAAAAATTTCTACAAGAGGAAGGACTTTGTTTCTTCTGTTCATTCTTACATCCCTAGCACCTAGCACAATGGTTGGCAAATGAAGGCAACAAAATATTTTTTAAAGATTTTTAAAAATGTATTTTATTTTTTAAATTTTACTTTAAGTTCTGGGATGCATGTGCAGAACGTGCAGATTTGTTACACAGGTATACAGGTGTCATGGTGGTTTGCTGCACCTATCAACCCGTCATCTAGGTTTTAAGCTCTGCATGCATTAGGTATTTGTCCTAATGCTCTCCCCAACTTGCCCCCATTCCCCCAACTCATTCTTTTCTTATGGCTGCATAGTATTCCATGGTGTATATGTGCTACATTTTCTTTATCCAATCTATCATTGATTTGGGTTGGTTCTAAGTCTTTGCTGTTATAAATAGTGCTGCAATAAATATATGTGCGCCTGTGTCTTCACAGAATGATTTATAATCCTTTGGGTGTATACCAAATAATGGGATTGCTGGGTCAGATGGTATTTCTAGTTCTAGATCCTTGAGGAATTACCACACTGTCTTCCACAGTGGCTGAACTAATTTACAGTCTCACCAACAGTGTAAAAGTGTTCCTATTTTCCCACAGTCTCACCAGCATCTGTTATTGCCACATGTTTTAATGATTGCCATTCTAACTGGTGTGAGATGGTATCACATTGTGGTTTTGATTTGCATTTCACTGATGACCAGTGATAGTGAGTTTTTTTTCATATGTTTATTGGCCACATAAATGTCTTCTTTTGAGAAATGTCTGTTCATATCCTTCGCCCACTTTTTGATCAGGTGGTTTGTATTTTTCTTGTAAATATAAGCGTCTTGTAGATTCTAGATATTAGACCTTTGTCTGATGGGTAGATTGGGAAATTTTCACCCATTCTGTAGGTTGCCTGTTCACTGTAATAGTAATTTCTTTGGCTGTGCAGAAGCTCTTTAGCTTGATTAGATCCCATTTGTCAATACTGGCTTTTGTTGCAACTGCTTTTGGTGCTTTAGTCATGAAGTCTTTGCCCATGCCTATGTCCTGAATAGTATTGCCTAGGTTTTCTTCTAGGGTTTTTATGGTTTGGAGTTTTACATTTAAGTCTTTAATCCACCTTGAGTTAATTTTTGTATAAGGTGTAAGGAAGGGGTCCAGTTTCTGTTTTCTGTGTATGACTAGCCAGTTTTCCCAACACCATTTATTAAATAGGGAATCCTTTCTCCATGTCACATTTGTTGAATATCAGATGGCTGTAGATGTGTAATGTTATTTCTGAGGTCTCTGCTCTGTTCCATTGGTCTATATCTGTTTTGGTACCAGTATCATACTGTTTTCATTACTGTAGCCTTGTAGTGTAGTTTGAAGTCAGGTAGCATCATGGGAGGCAACCAAATATTTTTCAACAAATAAATGTCTATGTTGTGCCATTCAGAGGCTATTAATTTTGTCAATTTAAATGAATGTTGCCATATTGGTCTTAAGGAATCAGAAATTTAGAATCACAACAGAAAGAAATTGCATACCTAATGTATTTTGTCTTTGTTATTATTAACATTTCCTAAGAAATCTAATTGTTATTATTGGTAAATATCTTCCTAATCTGATACCAAAATTTCAAATTGAGTGAATTTTATAATTTATTAAGTATTAAGAAAGAAAAGATAAAAAATTTATACTTAGTAAATTGAAGAATTTAGTGTTACTGCTATTAGAAAAACAAATTTGCAGGAAATCACAATTAAACTTCAATAAATTCATGTCTCCTCACACTTATGAAAATAGGTAATAAGTGAATTTTCTTTTTTATAGTTTGAAAACTTTATTCAGTTTGCTCCACGGCAAAGTTCCAGAGGGCACCATTCATAATGTTGTGAATCTATTTGAATAGAGCTCTGGGATTAGGGGTACTCCCATTTCATAGCCATCAATACCTTTGCCTTTTCTTTTCTCTATAAAGGCAATTTAGGCCAAAGCAACAGATTCCTAATTGTTTCATTTTAGCACTTATTAAGTACCTCTGTCAGATGCTGAGCTAGAAGCTTGCAAATGAGTAAGACATGACCTCCAAAAGAGACTCACTATCCATTAGAATGAAAAATACTAAACTGATGTGATTGTATCTTTATATATATAGACAAATGTGACTGATGATATGGTGATGCAGGTACAAAGATAATAAATAGGAATAATACATGCTTGTGCTTAGATAGCTAGAAACCAAGACTGTTACGCTATTTTAAATTTGGGGTGCCCAAACAAAATTCTCATATATACATTAACCATTCACAAAAGCCAAAGCTGCCTTTCTCTATGGGCTTTCAAATACTAGATGATGTGTGAAAACTGATCTTTTCTAGGTTTTATATCCTCGATTTTCTTTAGCAATACATGTGACTGGTGATTTCATTTGTGTTAGGAATGGCTGGTTGCAAGCTGAAAACGACAGTAAGTTCAATCTCAATCAATTTAAAAGCACAGAAGAAAGGTATTGGGTCCTGTAACTGGAAACTCCAGGAGTTGTTTGGCTTCAGGTAGTCAATGTTACTAAATATTGGGTTTCTCTCCCTGGATCTTTTTATTATACTTCCTCTGGGTTGTATTCATTCTTGGCAAGATTCCCTCTTGTGGCTCAAGGTAATTGCAACAACTCCAAATTCATATCATTGTATTTCAAAGGTTCTAATCAAAGGTCCCATGGAAGATCCAAACAGTCACTGTTGTAAGGGGTAGGCAATGCCCTGACCCCTTGCATCTTTATTACCTGCCCCAACTCTGAACTGGGATGAATTCCCAAGCTAAAAAATAAGGACTAAGACTAAGAGAGGGGTAGTTCCTTAAAAGTTTGGATTTTATTCACCATCAGTGGGTCGGAGACCATAAAGAGAAATTTGATCTTCTTTATCCTTTAACATAATCAATACAACTTCTGCAGTGAAAGCTGTCAGTATGCCAAAGAATAAAATGTCTTTTCTGTAAGAGAATGGTAAGCATGGTGTCTTTAAGCTTTGAGATTTCGAGTTGTTCCTCATCAAGCCAAAGTCCAAAGGTAGGGTCAGCAGCATTATGTACAAATTAAATTAGAACAGAAAAAAAAATGGCAGTAAATTTTATGAAGCTTGTTAAAAATAAATGGTTGGGGGAGGAGTTAAAAATTTCCTACTGAGGATATAAATCAAGAATTTGAACACTTTATTGGAGCCTCAAAAATCACTGCATATGACTGATTGAATTACTAATAGTACCTAACATTTTTTAAGCACTTCTTATGGGCCCGGCACAGTACTAAATCGTTTTAAATCTTCATTTAGTCCTCAAGGTTATTCCCATGAAGTAGGTAGTCATTATTCTTACTTTACAAATGAGAATTTTGAGGCTTGGAGAAGTTAAATAATTTGTCTAAGATGACGGAATGGATGAATACTAGAACCGGCTTTGAACTTAGGTGCAGTTTGAGAGACAGTGTCCTAGCCTGTGCTGTCAGACTCCTCTATGAACAGAAATAACCCAAAGCAAGAAAAGCCGTTGTCCTACCTTTTTCGTACTGGCCAAGGCAAAAAGAAAGAGCACTGCAACAGTCTGGGATGCATCTCTTAGGGGACACCTTGGTACAGATGAGGACATGATGTGGAGGGTGGCCAAGGTGATGGTAGGTCTGGAAATTATTGGATGAGAAAATTTATGTCAAGGAAAAGGGACGTAACAACTTCATCTGCTTGTGAGAACTGGCTTAAACATATGAAATTACATATTCTTACGTAGAATACTTGCTGCATGTTTCAGAGAGACAGTTTGCAGCTAAGGAAAGGAAAGTTTTCTTAGCAACTGTCCCTTGGCACATGACATTCTTTCTGTCTGCAATTCTTTTCCACTATTTTACATGTCTAAATTCAATCTGTCCTTGAAATCTTGAAATGCCTTTTACTCCCCAAGATTTTTCTCAATTCCCTCACCATCAATGTAGGTTTATCTCTTCCCAGTATCTCCCAAAGTGCTAAGACTCCACCGTGTCACAGACACTGTCCCTGTCTTATGCTGTCCTTTATTAATGTAGAACAAGCTTGTCTAATCTGCAGCTTACAGGCTACACATTGTCTAGGATGGCTCTGAATGCGACCCAACACAAATTCATAAACTTTCTTAAAACATTGTTACTTTTATTGCCTTTTTTTATTATTAGCTCATCAGCTATCTTAAGTGTTAGTATGTTTTATGCATGGCCCAAGACAGTTCTTCCGATCTGGCCCAGGTAGGCTAAAAGATTGGACACCTCGATGTAGAGCTCTTCTCTTCTACGGCAGCCTATAAGCTTTGAGGACATGACCTCAAAGATGTAAACATCAGGATACTTAGGACATCTGCTGAGTGGCCTTCTTCATAAACACTGAGCTGCTTCTATCTCTGGGTGTCTTCAACAGAGAACTGAAGACCATGGTTATGGATGCTAACTCTTGCACTGAGTGGAAATTCTATTATATGATTTCCAAGATCCAATTTCATTCTAAACTTCTATGATATTTATGACATCATTTTATGACTCTTCAGTGTTTTTTTCACATCACTGTCCAAATATTAGTTTATGCATCTGACAAAAAATTCTAAATTTCTGACTGTGTAGCATCTAGATGCCTCTAGCTACAGAGAAATAGTTTCAAGTGATATAAAGGAAGATAAAGATAATATAGACACAGTCTGTTATTGTCTTTTATCTCTCTTTAGCTAGACTATAGGGCAATAGAAATGCTATTTAAAGAAAAATATATATTGTATATATTGCCATGTATGCTATATCTTTGTGTAGCATGTTTGGAGCTTATAAAGCACTTTTGCAAAAGTTTTTATTTTATAGTGATATAGAGACTATACAGCAAACTATATAACACTATAAGTAAACATGTGTATATAATATACTTCTAACAATACATATATGTAAACTATATATACATATATAAAGTGTATTATATATATATATATATATATATATATATGTGTGTGAAGTATATATGATGCATATATGTGATTTACAAGCTTGGCTTGGCTTGGTATTTGAGGTTGCCTTTTATCCTGGAGAGCAGCTAATATAGTACCATGATTATTTTTTCAGAGAGATGAACTAGAGAAAGAAGAAAACAGACAACTTCTATGGAAGCTGTCTCCTTCATCCTCACCACCCCAAGTTTCCATTATACCCTTTTCTCACTCTCTTTCCACCTCTCTGCCTAAGTATATTATCATCTGGATTCAATGTACAAGTGTGAATAAAAAAGTTTGGATGAAGTGACATACAAAATAAATGGCTCATGAAGAGTCTTTCAAAAAGAGGAAAGTTTAATGAAGTAGTTTTACAGAATTTTAAAGCTGAAAATGACCTCATGTATATCTACATACTAATTGTTACCTTGAAGTAGCTAAGAATGAGGAAAACTCATTGTGCTTTTGAAATTCTGTTTCTTATATCTAGTAATGTCAATTAGTTTCTTGGTCAGCACAGACAGTTTTGGACGTTCTACAGTTAAGTAATATTATTAAGCTTGAGTCTAGAGCCAGAGAGAAGCAGTATCTGTATATTTGGAAATATTTTGTTAACCAAGTAGTTTAGTTTGTATGGTAAACTGACGTTAGATTATATCTAAAGATTATGTTGGTTCCCAAGTGTATTTTGTGTCAATCTTTTAAAACATGATGCACTAGATTTGAAGATACAAGCTGATTCAGGCTTCCACGTATTTCTCTACAGTGTTCCCATTTCATAAAATGCAGTTTCTTCCTTGCCATCTGCAAATGTCGCAGTCAACCTTCAAAATCTATTTGAGCAGCTTCCATTCCAAAATTCATTTTCTCATTCCTGGTATAATCAAGCATTCTGTACTTTGTGTAATAAGAGTTCATAAATACTCTCTCTCTCAGTGCCTGTCTCAAGTGTCTTGTCTTCCATTGTAGGCTGCGGAATAACTGTAACCTGACGTGTTTGTTACTGTAGCTCATTGTTGACAAGAGCTCATTAAAGAACAAAGTATTTCATCCTCTGTATTTCTAGCACCTAACCCAATAGCAAGCACAATGGGGACTGAGAGTAAACATTTGATTAAAGAATAAATAACAATGTAAGTAAGGGTTAAGGTGGATGAATAGATGCAGTTTCTTCCCATCAGCATTTGAATTCAAGGAACATCATGTCCACATATTTTGAGCTTTTCAAATATTTGAATTTCTAATTCTTATTTGCTTTGGATTCATGCAGATTGTAATTTTCAAAATACAATTATACCATATACTCTTGCTGAAGTCCTTTATTAGTTATAAGTATTTTCTTAGTCTTTCTACCCAGTAGAGTTGGTCTAAATGTGCAATGGCCTATGTTTAAAATCTACTTTGCTGATTAAAATAAGGAAATAAGCTTGTACTGATTCTTTCTGTCTCTTGCCAAAAGCTTATTAAGCCAAGTACACTTCACATTAATAAAGAATTTACCCAGTCATGCAATGAGGTGCAAATATATTGAGTGAGTACCAAGTGCAGTTTCACTGTTGGGTTCTACAAGGGTATCAAGATAAATAAAATAGAATCTTCCTTCCATGAGTTCAAAGGGTGGTCATAGAACAGACATAAATGGAAATACTTTTTTTTTTTAATAAAAGGCACAGTAAGATTTATGCTTTGTCAATGTCATAACAAAAGGCAGTGATAGAACAAGAAGAAAATTAATTTTTGTTGGCGGGGTATGAAAAGATCTTTCCCAGGACATGGGATTTGAATTCAGCTTTGAATTTTCCTGTATGAGAAGTGTGCAGTATAAGCACTAAAGAGAATAAAACTTCCGAGAGGAAGTCACAACTCGGACACAAGGCTAGAAGCAGCAAGGTGAAAAGCTGTTCTGTGGGCATAGACGGGACTGAGGAATAGTAATAGGATATGACACAAGGCTGAAAAGTAAGATTTGGATAAAAAGTTCTTGGTGAGGGGTGAGGGTCTAGCTTTGATCTCCCAGTTACCAGGGACATATGAAAGTTTTTGAGGCCAAGAAGAGACAAGTCATGGTGTCAAAATTTTCAAGAATCAGAGACTTTGGAGTCAATGGCTATTGAGATAATAAGCAGCAGAAAATTTGGTAGTTTTTTAAGGAAAGAAAATGCTCAGACACAATTCTCGTCTTTTCAAATCAGGGCCAGGACTAGAGAAAGGCATGTCAAGTGCCAAGAGTGTAAATTTCAAGAGGCACTAATTCTCAGTGAAAAGTGCATGAAATGGTGCCTCACTCATCTTCACCAACTCCTAGGCCTGCCTAGGATATTAAGTTAGTATCACCTTGAAAAACATTCATCACATTTCCCATCTTTTCCTTTGAGTAGTGAAGTGGCAGACTAGATTATTTTCTTAGGCAGAGGCACCATTTTCAGCTTCTGCAAGGGGAAAGGAAGAGCTGAATTGCATAGAAAGTTTGCACTGCAATGAGATAACAACAGAGAACCAGGCCAATTAGAAAAAGAAGACTTTACTCTCCATTAGCCTGAAGCTTCCACTTATCCTGACAGGATAGCAGGTTTTTGTGATAGGTCTTTGTTACTTTTACCTCTTTCAGTTAGATTTTCAGTATGAATGGAGAAGAAAAAAGACATCTTCAACTGGTTAGTGAGGAGCATCTAAATCTAAGCAATGAATTAATGTCATTGGTCCATTATGATAATCTAGACTTAAGCCTCATTTTTAAGGTTGCTGAGAAGAGGAGAAAAAATTAGAATGAATCTTTTAAAAAGATTCTTGCTATTTTTCAACTTTTATGTTTAGTTTTTCACATGATTATATTACATGATACCAAGGTCTGTGATACTAATAATCCCATCAGCTAGCTACTGAGCATAATACCAAACAGTTAGTTTTTCAGACCTTGCCCTACTCCCTCCCTCCCCCATCTAGTAGTCGTCACTGTCTGTTATTGCTATCTTTATGTATGTAATGTTCAGCTTCCACTTACGAGTGAGAACATGCAGTATTTGGTTTTCTGTTCCTGCATTAATTTGCTTAGGATAATGGCCTGTAGCTGCATCCATGTTGCTGCAAAGGACATGATTTTGTTCTTTTTATGTGGCTGTGTAGTATTCCACGGTGTATATGTACCACATTGACTTTATCCAGTCCACTGTTAATGGGCACCTGGGTTGATTTCATGTCTTTGCTATTGTGAATAGCACTGCAATAAACATGCAAGTATATGTGTTGTATTTTTTTTTTTTGGTAGAACAATTTGTTTTCTTTTGGATATATACCCAGCAATGGAATTGCTTGGTTGAATGGTAGTTCTATTTTAAGTTCTTTGAGAAATCTTCAAACTACTTTCCACAGGGGTTGAATTAATGTACATTCACATCAACAGTGTATAAGTGCTCCCTTTTCTCTGCAGCCTGGCCAGTATCTGTTGTTTGTTGACTTTTTAGTAATAGCCATTCTGACTGGTTTGAGAAGGTATCTCACTGTGGTTTTGATTTATATTTCTCGGGTGATTAGTGATGTGGAGCATTGTTCATGTTTGTTGGCTGCTTTTCATGTTTGTTTGCTCTTTGTTGAGAAGTATGTGTTCATGTATTTTGCCTCCTTTCTTGGCCACTTGTATGTTTTCTTTTGAGAAGTATCTGTTCATGTCTTTTGTCCAGGCTTTTATGGGGTTATTTGTTTTTTGCTTGTTCAATAGTTTAAGTTCCTTATGGATTTTTGATATTGGAACTGTGTCAGATGCACTGTTTGTGAATATTTTCTTCTATTCCATAGGTTGTCTGTTTACTCTGTTGATAGTTTCTTTTGCTGTGCAAAAACTCTTTAGTTTAGTGAGGTCTGACTTGTCAAGTTTTGGTTTGTTGCAGTTTCTTTAGAGGACTTAGTCATAAATTAATTCCCAAATCCAATGTCCAGAATGATGTTTCCTAGGCTTTCTTCTAGGATTCTTGTAGTTTGGGGTCTTACATTTAAATCTGTAATCCATCTGGAGTTAATTTTTGTATATGGTGAAAAATAGGGGTTCAGTTTCATTCTATTGCATATGGCTAGCCAGTTATCCCAGCACCATTTTATTGACCAGGGATTTCTTTCCTCATTGCTTATTTTTGTTGATTTTGTCAAAAATCAGTTGGTTAAAGGTGTGTGGCTTTACTTCTGGGTCCTCTATTCTGTTGCACTGGTCTATGTATCTATTTTTGTACCAGTGCCATGTTGTTTTGGTTACTATAGACTTGTAGCATAGTTTGAAGTTGGATAATGTGTTACCATTGGCTTTGTTCTTATTGCTTGGGACTGTTAGGCTCTTTTCTGGTTCCGTATGAATTATAGAATAGCTTTTTCTAGTTCTGCAAAAAATGACTTCAGTAGTTTGATAGGAATAGTGTTTATAGATTGCTTTGAGGAGTATGGCCATTTTAATGATACTGATTCTTCTAATCCATGAGCGTGGAATGCTTTCCCATTGGTTTTTATCATCTATGATTTCTTTTATTAGTGTTTTATAGTTCTCCTTGTAGAGATCTTTCACCTCCTTGGTTAGATGTAGTTCTAGGTATTTTTTTATGTGTGGCTATTGTACATGGGATTGCATTCTTGATTTGGCTCTCAGTTTGAGCATTATTGTAGTACAGAAATGCTACTGATTTTTGTACATTGATTTTGTATCCTGAAACTTTACCAAAGTCAGAATGAATCCTTTTAAATCCAAGAAGTAGATGTCCCAGAACATTTACTCATTCATGGCCAAAATCACTTCATGCTATTACTAATTCATTCTCTATTGGCTATGTGAAGCCATGTGCAATGACAGATTCTTAGAGCAGTTTTTATTTTATAAATATACTAGGTTCATTGTTAAAATTAGTGTATACTGGACCAAGAATATCTATTCAACTACCTTAAGCCAGCCAGTTTCTCAAGGATGCCACGAGAATCATAGGAGATATTCAGGAAGTACCTAGCACAACATTAGCACATTGTAGATTCTTGGAGCCAAAGACTGGCTTGCGTTCTTCCCCTTATTTCAAAAATCTCCTTCTGTAGACTCTCTGTCTCCCACATAGACTGAGTACACATCACTTCACTTCAAGATTTCAATGCTAAGATAAATCTTCTGAAGTATGTTTGGATGCCCTATGCCAGGAAATTTATTGATTTTAATGTATTTCACTACTACTTGGAAGAAAAAGTTGATTAAAAACTATATATACACCCCCCCCCCACACACACACATATATACATACATACATATACACACACACACATATATACACACACGACATATTTATATATATATATATATATATATATATATATATATAGTCTGCCAGTTTCTCAAGGTTGCCATGAAAATCATAGGAGATATTCAGAAAGTACCTGGCACAACATTAGCATACATATGTGCAGTATTGTGTGTGTGTGTGTGTGTGTATAATAATATATTTTTGGAACATATATGCAACACTGGTTACAATAAATGCCTTTTAATGTACAGGCCTACTACTGACAGCAAAAAATAATTAATGCATAAAGTAATAGTCATTAAAAATAAAGAATGTATTCTCTTTTTTCATACTTTCCCATCCATAAAAACATTTTATTGTGTAGTCAGAGCATTGTGAATTGCAGTTTCAGAATAAGCAGCCCTTAAGACTGGTTCATCCAATAAGATACAGAGAGAGGCAGGATGAAGGATGGGGAAAGAGCACTGGTTTCAAATCAGTCAGACTTGGGTTTTAATTCCCCATTTACCATCCCTGTAACCTTGGGCAAGTTGCTTTCCTTTCTGAACATTTGTTTCAGATATTAAGTTTCCCACTGTGATGCTGTAAGCATTTCATGAGATGATGTCTGTAAATCATCCAGGGTAGTTCCTGATCCATGGTAAGTGCTCAATAAATGGTAGTTATCATTATGAGACTGACAATTATTACATTTTATGAAATTATTTTCATCGCACATGATCACTTAGCCACTTCAATCTCTGTATGTTCCAAGAGATTCACTTGGAATTCAGACTCATACCTCTTTAAGCTCTCAGTGGGTTCTGCGAAATGCATTACCTATCACATTATGTCATTTAAATGAAAGCTATTCCTCGGAACACACACATAGAAATATTTAAAATATTTTCCTATTTGGGACACGCTAGAAATCTCCATATTAAATCTCTGTGTAAAGACTTTTCTCAAATTGTCTTCTAAGATGTTATCTGTTCTGTTCCTGTCTGTACAGTTCCTTTTTGCTAGTCCAAAGTCTCTTACCAGTTGAAGTAAAACTTAATATCTATTATGTTTTTACATGATTCTCCTTCGGCTATGTCTCTACCACCAGAGAGACACTGTTCTTGGTAAAACTACTACCCTTGGTTACATCATTAACCATTTGATTTGTTTTCCCTGATGTAGATCACTTTAACTTTAGTAACAACCTTGATTTGACAGGATATCAGGCTGTGTAAGACAATTAGTCTGCTAATGATAGAATCATAGAGAATTAGAATAGAAGGCATTTTATAGAGTGTCTAGTTCACGTCTTTATTTACACACAGAGTTCTGAGAAGTTAAGGTCCCTTTTGAACTATCATTTAACAGTTTTTGTGACTTCTGTCTTAATATCAAACATAAATTCCCTTTATTTTCCTAGAATGAAATTTGAACACAGCACTAACTTACCTTAGGGGGATCCTCCCTTTATTCCTTATGATAGTAGGTATTATATGAGAAGACATTACGGAACAGTAAAATGATACAGTCTTGCTAAAAAGATAACATGTCATGAGTGTCAGGAAAATTGGCTTCATTAGAAATGTTTCCTAACTTTTATTTTCAACATCAGCTATTTGGCCATCTGTACATTTACTCCTAGGAATGACCACTACATAATTAAATCTAAAGCAAACAAATGATTATCAGTAAATACCAACGAAAATGCACTTCATCCATCTGATATATTACTACAAGATTTGAGACTGGTGCTGAGATCAGTTGAGAGTATTCGAGTGATAACTGAACACAATTAACTGAATTGATTTTTTAAAAACTCTGTCCGCTACATGTAAACATTTGTAGTCAGATTCACTTTTTCTACTTCCTTTTCAATATAGATTTCTTTAAAAATACATTAATTGAGGTTGTGACATCTGTGCAAGGACATACAGTTCTGCTAGTAAAAAAAAATTAAAAGATTGATGGTAGATAAATGTGGCTTTTATCTTATTTGTAATTACCATAAATTGTAACTCCAATGAATCCAAATTGCAGTGTTGCTAAGAAAAAAGCCAGAATGTAAGATAGATGTTTGTACACTTTTGTTAGAATTGCTTAATGCCAAAACAAGACTCTGTGAGATTTGAAACACAAAGGGTAATCATTTCAGAAATAGTACACAGATCATGTAATTAAACCAATTTTCTTATTTCTAAGGGTTCCCCGTGTGTGTGTGTGTGTGTGTGTGTGTGTTTGTGTGTATGTGTGTGTGTCTTTTCAAACAATGGCACAAAGCATTTTCATTTAGATGTTCTGCCAAAACTAAAGTCACAGTTATTTTCTTAGTAATGCCATAAAAATCTTCCATAAAGGATTCTTGTCTTAGCACCTTGTAAATCTTTCCCTGATTGTTCTTTGTCTCTCAAAAAACTTCCCTTGTTTGAGCCTTTATGTCTAACATTGAATAAGCACTTTTATGTGCTGGGTACCAGTGTAAAAATTTAATCCTCTCAACAATTACTAGGGGAGCCACTCTTATTATCCCAGTTTTTAAAGACGAGCACACTAAGACACTAAGAAACTGAGGTCAGCTTGCACAAGGTCACACAGTTTGCAAGAGATGAGCTAGAAGTGAATCCAGGCAGTCTTCCTTGAGAGCCCACCTTCCTAATTACTTCCACAGATGGCCTTGCATGTTCACTATTCATTGCCACTCTCTGTGACTGTATCCTGTCTTTCCAAGTAGCCTGTTAATATATTATAGCCATTGTTCCTCTTTATACTTGTAAAGGCAGAGTAAATTTCGGTTTGATAAATATCAGTTGAGCATCACATCCAGGAAGCTGAGGTGGAGCGAGGAGAGGGGGTCTTGGACCTGCCAAGATCAGAGCTGAGAGGGGCAGTCCTCCCTCCAACAAGCCAGGTATTTTTGTTCTCTCCCCTCACTTTCTGCTGCTTTTTGGTACTGTCCTTAGGAGGTACACAGTTGACTCCAGAATGTATATATAGAAGGAGTTGAGTGTTAGCCATTCCAGTGGAAGGAGGGACTTTAGGACTTTCATGCTTACTATGTACAAACAAGACCAACTACATAATTTACCAGGCCTGGTGCAAAACAAAAATGCAGGCTCCTTATTCAAAAAGCAGGAAAATAATTTCTTTCTTCTTTAGTATCTCCCTCAACCTGTCATGGTGTTTTGTATTTGCTATTTGATGTTGCACTTCTTCAAGCATGGGAATATTCACTAGCTGAATGCACCTAGGACCCTGAAGGAGAAACTTGGGGAGAGGGCAGTTGCTGGGTAGACTTAGAGTTGGATATGACCAACAATTCATCCCAAGGAGGCAGTGGGAGACGAGAGTGCCATTGAACCTAGGCTCCAAGGAACTGGTATTTACCTCATTGTCCTATTGTACCTCAAATACAGAATACATACCACAAAATAAACTTACTAAGAATGTCAAGATAGCTACTACAGGGTATTAAAGCCCAAGAACAGGGCTTCCCTTCTTAGTATGGAGATCTTTGCAATGCATGGGTGGCACACCCTTGAAACTGGCCCTTTGTAATACTTACTTGGTTTGATTGGGGGTTGGGGAGCTCATGGAAGCTATAGCTAAAGCTTCTCTAAGTTACCTCTGGCTCCTGCCACCATTAGGATGCTAGCATCCTTTACTGTTGTTATCCCATTCCAATGATAGACTGAGAATCCTAGAGAACAAAGAGTCTCCTTTAAGTCCTTCTGAGCTCTCCTAAGGTGACTAAAAGACCACTGGGGGTAATGCGGGCAGTGTGGAAAGTCCATTTCAGCATATAGTAACCTTTCTAATCCAATCCAAGAAAGAGGGCTTGCACCACTTGGTGAGCACATCCAGTGGATTCACCGGCAAACCCTGTTGACTACTAAGCCAGCTGGAGGGAAGCAGATGGATGCACTTTGCATAACCAAGCACTACATTCCATTGGGAAAACTCGTATGCATTATTAATAAAGAACTATTTACTTTCCAGCTTATCTCCTAAAGTTCTGAATATGTAAAATGAAAAGGACTTTAGAAATCAAATCTTCACCTCACACCCAGGCACTTTAACAAAGAAATAAGTGAATTTACTGGAAGTCACTCATGACTTGACTTACCTGAGATCACACACCTGCAGAGATACAGTTTTGATTTGACCTGGTTTTTATTACAGTATACCTTTCCTTTAAAGATGGGCATAAGTTCCTTAGGACAGAAGCCATCCTGAGGGAACAGCACAGAACGTGACTCTCATAATCATTCCTTCACTCTAAACTGCAACTTGCCACTGTCCGTAGATCAAACTGATGTACTTTGTTCCCATAGAGCACTGTTTTTTTCATTTTATGCATGACTCTAGTGGTTTACCCAAGTTCCAGCCATAAACTCTGATAGATATAGTCAAACATTCTCTCTCCTTTGAGATGTTTGGATTGTGCAAACAGAACAGTCCTCAACACAGCAGCTAGCCTCAACACAGTAGCTCCTCAGTCCTGCTGCCCCAAGAATTCAAGACAGGTATGAAGGTACGAAGTTTAGGTCTGATATGGAAAAAATAGTTCTCATTCTGTTCAACTGGTGGTGAGTTCCTTGAGAAGGATTCTGAAGTTGCATCCAGGCTCAGTGGGAAAGCAGGCCATGACCACTGGGCACTGGCTTCCTAGGATGCCAGGGCTGAAAGAGTGACAGTCACGGCACCTGTTACCTTTCTACCAGCTTAGCTTCTTGATCTTGCTTTCTTTCTGCATTTATTATGCTCTAAATTGAAACGATATTAGAAAATACTTTAGTTAAAATTCTAGGCTCATAGGCTAAATTTTATAATGGGCTCCCTTGTTAGGCCTTGCCAGCAGAAATACTACATCATACTATTTAAAAAGCAAGATGACTAGGGGAAGATGCTTTTTGTGATCCCTTTAACATTGCAAATGCTTATTTAACAAAATGTTATACCTATATCTATACATACAATGCTAACTACTTTAAAACTCTGTTTTTAATAATGGTGAATTCTAAATTTTTGTAACATAATTAATTGAAGAAGTAATACAGTGCATGGCAAAAATTTTAGAGTATAAGAAAGTATTCCATGAAAAGTATTGTGACATCTCATCATCCATAATTAATTCCAAATTCTTTCTCCCAAGAAGCAATTACTGTTAATTCCTTTTGCATCTTTCTAGAAACTTTACTATGTATAAAAAAAGCGTATATGTATACACATGGGAAGATACTTTACATATCATTCTGCATCTTCCTTTATTTCCACATAAAATGCTAGGAGAAACTTTCATATCAGCACAAAGAGATCTGTCTCTGTCTCATTTTTTAGCATCTCTATATATTTTCATTTCAAAGATGTTTCTTAATTTATGTAACAAATCATTTAAAGAGAATGGTTTCTAGATGTTTGCAATTTATCTGTACTATTTTGCAAACAATATTGTTTAAAAATTCCCCAATATAAAAATTCCTCCCGCGTATGTTTTTGCCCATGAGCACACATACATATGTAAGATGATTTTCTAGAGATGGAGTTGCCAGTTCAAAAGATATCTAATTTAAAACTTTTGATCAGTATATTCCAGCTAGCTGTACTCCAGGAAGCTTGTGTGGTTGGCTAGCATTTTAAAAACTGTGCTGAGGTAGAAAAAAAAGAAGACAAAAACAAAACAAATGATTATGAGTTGAATTAATATAACATATTGAAAGTATAAAGGAAACCGATTTACATAGAGTCTAAAAACAATAAATAGTTCAGTTTATCAAACACGTATGGAGTGCCTATACTGCCTATTGTGTGCTGAGGCAGGTGTACACAGTGAGTATGGCTGCATGCCTGTCTCTCTGTCTTCAAGGTCTCCACAGTCCACTAGTGCAGACAGAGTGTGGGTAAAAACGGGTGTTACAGAAGCACAGGTGAAGAGCTTTTAGTTAGGTATGATGTTGGTAAAGTAGAACTCATATTTATCATACTTTGTGGTACCTCAAACTTCAAACATCTTGCAGCATTAGCCTATAGCATTTATGTACAATTCAGACCAAAGTGATATACCCACTGTTTCCTGCTTAACTGTGAGTTGAATTCCAAAACTTGTACATTTGGAGCTCAGAGTACTTTTTCTCACAGAAACACTGAAATAAATTGTTTTGATTCCTAGAACATCACATAAAAACATAATTACCTATAATAAAAACTGTGGGCTTGTGGTTAAGACAACCATATTGTGGCAAAAATAGGTAACTAAGCAAAAGC
Source organism: Ateles fusciceps (assembly GCA_036589455.1). Lineage (NCBI taxonomy): Eukaryota > Metazoa > Chordata > Mammalia > Primates > Atelidae > Ateles > Ateles fusciceps. The sequence goes on from JAZHEH010003097.1 coordinate 15,248,542, forward strand.
TGAAAACAATACATTTATATTTAAATAAGTAGCTTGCCATCAAAGCCTGCACTTGGACGCTACCAGGTTTACTTAGAGGAGGATGAAAAGGATCTGTGGCAATTCTAAGGGCATTGGTTGTTTTTCTGAAGAGGACTTAGAAGTCAACCAATCTATCCTAATTTCTACTTTTGTGTCTTTTGTATGCCTTTCCTTTGTGATTGCTGAAAGTGGATCAGAGGGAGAGGTTTTCCTAAGGTGGAAAAAAATGTGTTGGAAGAAAGAGTGAAAAGAAAAATGAATTCACATAGGATATGTATATCTTTGTGAGAAAGAGGTGACCTGAAATGGGATTGAGGAGTGTGTGATGGTGAGTCAAGGGGTGAAGCTTAGAGAAAGACAGCTTTGCAAACTGAACAACAGGTAATAACATTTGTCCCTAACCCCTTCACTAATCTTTGGAGGGAGGATGGGCTTTGGTAGTACGTGTTTTAAACCAGTGATATCTAAACCTAGAAATACTTCTGAGTCATTTGGAAACTTTGAAATGTAGATTCCTGGGCACTAATACAGGATTTTGATTCATGGAGTTACGGTCAGAGCCCACGAATCTGTATCTTCCTGTTTAGGTGTATGAATTTATCCGGGTGATCTTGATGCATATCCAGGATTGAGAACCTCCATGGGAGAGGGCTCCACAGCTGGAGCTGAAGGGAAGAAAGGCTATAACCTGTTAATGGTGTCAGAAACCTATGTTTAGGCCAAGTGTTTGTAGTGTAGAAAATCTGTATTTGAATCTCAGAGAAATTGATTCTCCTGTTTTTGAAAAAGTGTATGCCCTGGAAACTGTTCTTAGAGAAAGGATGGTAAACAAAACAGGTCCCTGATGCCTTTGAGTTTGTAGCCTAGTTTTTGCTCTATTCCGTGGTCCTGGTGAGTGATTCTCCATCACACTGTATGTAATGCTTGGGATCCAGCCACAGATACAATTCAGATTTCCAGGATGGGCCACAAGCATTGTTGTCTTTTAAAGTTCAAGAGCTGTGATATTGAGAACCCTATCTAGATTTATATGAGGTTGAGAAAAGAACAATAGCCTTCCCCCAGATTTTCTCCTCTCCCAACTCAGCTCCCTTTCTCCCCTGATTTCTGGTGCAGGGAAAGGTACAATCTTGTCAAACGCTTTTGAGATAGAGAGGAAGGGTGTTGTTCATCATGCTAAGTGGGGAGTGCTAAGAGCAGCAGAACACTGATCTTCAGTGTCTGGCAGAGGTGTTTTCCTGTGTGGGTAGCAGCCCTCCCCTTCCCAGCTGATGGCTGCTGTGAACTATCCACCCAATCCTGGAATCCAAGAGGAGAAGAAAGCTTTTCTCTTTCCAGGGATGGCAGTTTCACTCCGTGGTACATTGGTTCATGGTTTTTATTATGAAATTCAGTGGTATGCTAGTAAATGTCTAACAGCCAGCTCTGGAAAATACAAAATCCCTGATTCATAACGTTTTTCCAGTTTCTTGTGGAAAATACTCTCCTGTGGCTGATTTCAACTGACAGCAGTTTAACCAACAGCTGGTTTACAAAATTTCCGGAAACTGAACAATTACCTCTCCTGAACCTGTGTGAGCAGACTCCAGCACACCACCAGTTATGTCTTTTTGTTTACCCCACATTCTAATCAGTCTTCATTTTCAATAGTTTATTTTGCATAAACATATACTTGGTTCTTAACTGTATCTAAGTTAACCATATTAACTTAGATCCAATTAACTTAACTATCCAATTAAACCATAGGAAAAAAAACAAAAATCAAGGATTGGGCTAAAGTTTTGTTCCTTTTGCTATGACCAGTGATTTCCATCTCTGTTCTGTTTATGATGCATGTAGAGGAACAACTTACCATGTTTCTAGCTAATACGTACTCTTAATGCACTCCATTGACATGAGCATCACAGTTAAGAATAGTGTACAGTATTTCTGTTCATCAAGATCCTATTATAAAACTTACGCCAATAGAGTTACAGTTTTCCCTAAATTGGAAAAAAAACATTTAGCTTTAATATTTACATTTGTTCAAATATTGTTTAGATAAATGGCCCAAGTATCTATTATTTATGATTGACTTATGACTTGTAAGCCACTCATTAGATGGTTTTTTGAATCAAAGCTTGACTTATGATATGCAAATATTTATAGGCAGTGTTATTGGTCAAAGGCTTGAATCTTGAGCAAAGCCACAAACAAATGACGATCTGTTTGAGTTAGCCGAGTAAAGAATTGAAGGAGAAAAGAAATCTAAGAATAGATTCTCCAAAAATTGAATTATTTGAATATCAAAACAAATGTTGAGAGAAGACTTTTCAAAGAGAGAGATTTTTGCAAAAATGGCTATCTTAATGATGGCATTACAAAGTATCATGTACCAACCAGAAACAAAAAACAAAAACAAATCAGAAAACAAAACAAGTCAGGGGAGTCATTATTCTTAGAAATAATAGGCAAATTCTAGAAGTCAGCACATAGATACAGTTATAGTTTAAATTTCTGTCGTATAATATAAGTTATTTCTATAATTTGAATGTCTCTATTTTTGGTTAAAGTCTCATTCAAACTTTTTGCCCCCTCTTTTTATGATAAAGTGTTTTTTTCTCCTTAAAAAGGGTCATTTCAAGTTAGCCTTTCCTGGGAACAGTTATCCTTAAATGACCACAGTGACCTACTGATGAATTCTGTTTGCATCCAGAATTGCCAGTCTCTATGTTTTTAGTAATAAGTACAACAAGAATAATTACTGAGAATATACTATGTAATATTTCCACTATGACTATGCACTCTTCTAAGTATTTTACAGGTGTCATCTCTTTTAGTGCTTACAACCACCCTGTGATGAAGAACCTTCTGTCATCATTTTAGATAGAAAAGTACCTGAAGCAGGAGGGTGTTAAGTACTTTGCCATTAAAAGTAATGGCAAAAACCACCATTACTTTTGCACCAACCTGATACCTCGCTAAAGAGAGAGCAGGATGTGGACACAGGGAATCTGATGCCGAAGTCTGCTGCCCATGTTCCCAAGGACACAGCAGGGCCCAAGAACACCAAAACTCTCAATTCCTCAAAGTCAGGAAGTGAAATGACCCCAAGTCATATTCTTTTCTCCTTTAAAAGATAAAATAAATATTACATGAACAGGAATAAGCACAGATTTTTAATAGGATATTCTCTCGTTAGTAACTGGTTTATTCAGATACCAATCAGACTATGAGAAACAGCTGCACAGACTGTTTGCCTTATGCACAGGAAAACAGTACAATATTTGGACAATAATTTAAATAAGAGCTGACCATACACGCCTTACCTGTTCTGGTAGTTACTAAAGTAGAATTAACTGCAGGCTGGTGAATTATATTATTAACAATGATCATAGTTCCACTGGCCTGTTTTAGTGATAGAGAGAAAAGCATGTTGTAACTCTGGAAGTTATTTATTATTACCGAAAAGCCTCAATTTAACAGAATCAAAAGATGTATTCTTTATACCAAGAAAAATGGTCCAGCCGTGAAAGTTGAAATTAGAATAATTTTATATGATAGAAGTATATCCTTTTCCTTAGATTAGCACTTTTTCAGCTTTGTTACAGCTACCTAGGGAAATAAAAGTAAGATGATCATAAATGCCTTTGTACCACTGTAAAATTCAGCATTCTTTTTTTGGTATTATCTTAGCAATTTTTTTTGTATTTTTTTTTTAAATTAAAAAATATTGAATTCATACACAGTGGAGTTTATGCCATATGTAAGCTGCCAGTTTGAAAAGCAAAGCTCTGTGTTTTAATAGTATGCAATGCAAGAAATAACATTTTGTAAACAAATTGGTTTATTTTTTATTGATAATCTGTGGAACAGAGCGGGGAAAGTTATTACAGCTTGCTTTTCTAATTCCAGAAAATATCAATGGGCATTTTGGAACATCAGCAGTAGTTGAAGCTACATCTCTGACCAATAAAATTAAAGCAATTAGATAGTGTCAGGAGCTAATCACTGATGAGACCTCTACACTTTCTCAAGCTCAGAACTGGGAAATTAAACAAAGGGCTAAGAAGGATCCTGTCTTCCTTTTGGCCTTGATAGCCAAAAAGTTCGAAAGTAAGATTTTGGCCCAAATTTAGGATCTTGCATTAAGCCTATTTTTCCAAGTCTCACCTCTCGTCTTCCCCTTCATTCTCATCTCTATGACTTGACTTCCTCTTTTATAGTCTTCTGTTCAAAGTTTTAGTCTTCCTTTTTTGTTTCCATGCACAATATCATGTATTGTTTTAGATACTATAACTGCACAAGCTCTGGAGTCAGACAGCTTGGGTCTAGCTCTCGATTCTGCAACCCAAGAGTTGTGTGGTTTTGTACCAACAACTGAATCCATCTATCATACATTTTCCTGTCTATTGAATGGGGCAGTAATGGTACCTGCGTCCTGGGTTATTGGGAGGATTAAGTGAGTTAATATTGTATTTATTAAGTGCTTTAAATGGGGGGATCTGGCACATGGAAGTGCTTAATAAGTGTTAACTGTCAAAGAGATGAATGGGCAGACAGGCTCACAGGGAAATATAAATAGATAAATCTAAGACAAAATGCTTTGTAGAAATAATGGTAGGTTTTACTATCTTAAAAAAAAAAAATCAACTGATGACCATCCTAAAGCAAACGGTGGCCCTGATACTGACCGACTGTAATGACAAATAGAGAAATCTCAAAAATGTAGAATTTGCCATCAATGAAGGTGTCCCAAAAATGGCTGGAGACTGGATCTGAAATGTTTGGGTTTCCCTATATAAAGAAACCAGATGGACATATGTTTTATGACTTTGGTCTTAACTTAGCTCCTCTCTGAAAGTATCTCTTAGGGATCTGGGCCTATGAGTTCTATCACCAATACCTAATCAGGAGATCCAGTACCAAAAATATCTGAATCCCATTTCCTACTTATTCCTCCTACCCATTTTTTCTTACTTTCCTGGCACTAAGAGGACTTCTATGATGTCTCCTTGAAGGAGTAAGGAGAGAGAGGTAGACCTGAAATTTATCGATCCCCTCTATGTGAACCAGATCTTGTTCTAGAGTCTCCACCTGCATCCTCACGTCAAAGGAGGTATTAGTATCTCCACTTACATCGCAGGTTCAGGAGGGTTAAATGAATCTCCCAGCACCCTGTATTTACTAAGTGGCAGAGTTGGATTCAAACTCAGCTCTGTTGGGCACTAAAGTCAATTCTTTTTCTGTTCTGTATCTTTAATCTCTCTACCATCAAGTCTGTGGACAAAGATTGCTAGAATGCATTAATTTGATCTTGCATAATTAAGAACCTTAGCAAAGGATATAGGTTGTGGATTACAATTCCCTGTTGTAAATTTCTTAAGAGATGTTTTTCTGGACAGTTTAGTATTATTCATTTCATTATCAAGATTACAGTCTCATGCTGATAGCCTTCTAGCAACCTCTCATCCTTTACTCTTTGTGGCCCCAGACATTCTTGATTACTCACAGCTAAGCTCATTTCCTAAATGCTATCTTATATGAAGCCATTTTTATTAGTTAAGGTGTAGGTTATACTTTTGTTATCAAAAGACTCCAAAATACAGTGGCTTAAATAAAAGAACAGTTTATTTCTCTCTTGAGGAACAGTCCAGAGCTTGCAGGAGGCTCTGCCATCCTCAAAACATGGCTTCTAAGGTGACCTCATTCCCAAGAAAGGGAGAAACAGGGAGTCCAAGGCGAGGAGATGGCCCAGAAATGTCCATGTGACTGCCACTCACATCTCATTGGCCCAGACTAACTCATACATACATACTGGGGAGCAATCAGTGCTCTTTGATTCATCACTCCTGATGATTGACAACTGAAGACCCTGTAAGGCTTCTTGTTGTCTCCTAGATTGAAGGTCACGAGGCTCCCATGCCCTCTACAATGAGGTCCCATTGGACTTGTTCCATTTTTTCTCTAGAGACTCACTAATACAGGGTTGTAACAACCTTAGAGCTGATAAGAAATCTTTTAAAGCAACAGTTATGGTTTTGGCATATGCTGTATAATAGTCTCTATATTTTAGGCCCATCAGTTGGGTTGGAAAAATCTCCAGCCCCACTCCAGGATAGAGAGTGCTGCAGATCTAATGAGCAAAATTAGATTTCTATTCATACTAACTGTAGAGACAAAGATTTATGTTTATATTATGAAAACATAATCACTACACTAAAAAGATAATTTCAGAAATTAAATATCTCTTTTTATCCCATCACCCTTTCTAAACCCCATCATTTTTTTAGAAAAGTGCATATGTTGTTATTTGCATGGGTATCAGTTGACAGTGAATATTCAGCAACTCAGAATTTTGCAAATGTTGTTCTTCTAAAATATCTTGCTATGATTTTGTGTTGTTTTGATTTTTTTTTTTTTAAAAAGGAAAATACATCTGATAAGAAATCTGGCCCAAGAGAATTTAGAGAACAAAGCTTACAGAAATTGGAATGGATTTGTTCCACAAGCTGGTGCAAAGCTAAAAGCAAAGATACGTTTCTGTGCTCTTGAACAGTCCTGTCTGTTTCAGTCAGCTATACAGCTGAATTTCTTGTAGCGGCATGCATCATTCATGACCTGATGGAGTAGACAAAGTGCATAACAATCGATGCAGAAACCCTGCTGCATGAAAAAGTTCACCAGTAGGTTACAGACTTCTCCGATACTGTTTTCTGCTGATCAAGGATATTTCCTCCTCCCATTTCAGAAACAAATTACCGATACATTTGATAATGACACTTTGACCAGATATTTCCCCTTTGATTTACACACTGATTTGGGTGATGAGAGTTTTGGCAACTCTTCCAGTGAAATACAATTTCATGGTCAATACTCATTAAAATCAAAACTAAGAAGGAGAATAAGAACTTGGCATATTAAAATACTAGACTGGTGGCTTTAAACCCACTTTTTCTTGCTCAGAATAGATTGGTGTTGGGGGAAGGCACTAAAGTACCTTTTTTAAAAAATTGAATTTTCACTGGGCACTGTGACTCATACCTATAATCCCAGCACTTTGGGAGGCCGAGGCAGGTGGATCACCTAAGGTCAGGAGTTCGAGACCAGCCTGACTAACATGGTGAAACCCATCTCTACTAAAAATATAATATTAGCTAGGTGTCGTGATGCTTGCCTGTAATCTCAGCTACTTGGGAGGCTGAAGCAGGAGAATCGCTTGAACCAGGAGGCAGAGGTTACAGTGAGCTGAGATTGTGCCACTGCACTCCAGCCTGTGCAACAGAGTGAGACTCCATGTCAAAAAAAAAAAATTAATTTTGACATGCAGGTCCTCCCGTTCCTACCCATCCTGTCTATCCCCACCATGCCACCCACATAGTAACCCTTTGTATTCATTTATTCTTGTACTTTCATATAAACACAATTACATATTCTCATCCCCTTACCTGGTACTACTTATATTGCCGCCCACTTTGTTCTCACATAATATATCTTAGAGAGCTTTCAATATGAGTACATAGGCAGCTTACTCATTCCTTTATAGAACTATATATTTTTCTGCTGTATGGATGTGGCAAAGTTTATTTAACCAGTCTAATAGCATTGTTTAATTAAATCCTCAACCAACCTGAAAGATAGGCATATTATGCTCAATTTGCAGAGAAAACCAAAGCTCTGGGACTTTCTATAGTGCTTCCATGATCATCTCTATCTTTCAGGGTCTGATAGATTGGCTCATATTATACCACCATGATGGAAGCAACACTGGAAGTTCTAAAATATTGGGTGTTCTTAGTAACATCTCTTTTCCCCATATTTTCACAAGCAAGGTTTTGTATAACAAAGTTTCTAAACTTAAGAACACATGAGAATCATTTGATGCCTTTGAAAATGCAGATTCCTAGGCTCCACGCTCATAAATTCTCACTAGTATGCTTGGAGTCAGTCACTGGAACACTTATCCCAGGTTGCCCAACTCCAGCATGGCCACTCACGTAAAAGGTAACACAGAGGGCCTGTTTGGCAGTCATCATTTTGAGCATACACGCAGATGATTTGAGGGCGGTAATTCCTGGTCCACACTGTAAGACACACAGCTGTAGATAGTCTCTAGAAGCACATACTGTTTGTGTGGGACATCATGTTTCGTAGTTAGCACCATTCCTGGTCCCACTGCCAGCTGGTTCAATGTGGTGCTGTGGGCCAGGCTTCGTTTTCCAGGGCACTTGGCACCTTGGCTGTATTTAAGCCACCTTAGACTCCAGTGGATGTAGGAAAGCAGGAAGCTGAATATTTCTTATTCCTTTGGAATTGAGAGAGTACAGTTCTCTGTAGCAAATTAGCATATAAATAAGTGCTGTTGAATTCCCAGTTCCTGAGTGCACCAAGAATTGAAAGTGTGTGCAAGACATTTAATTAGGAAACTCAGTCTCCAATAAGATGGAAAACAAGAAAATCTTCCATGAGGAAGAGTTGCTTCCTGAATTTACCTTTCTTCTTTTTGATAGGTCAGGAATCATAAGAATGGGGCCATTTCTGTGAAACTAAACACCATAGACAATCAGAGCCAGAGGAAACATCAGAGAGTATGTAAGACCAAGATTCTTAACCTAATACCGCAGAACAGCTTCCATGTGACAGTGAAGCCCCGAAATCATGAACAAAGTGTTGCATCAAGAGTTTCTGATCTCAAAACAATTAAGAATCACCGACATTGCCTAGCACCCTGATTTTACCAGCGATGAAACAACGATCCAATGACTTGCCAAGGTTATACCCTAATTAGTGGCAGAGACAGGGCCAGAACATGGAGATCGTAATATGTGGTAATTAATATCTCCAAGGACTTTAAAAATAGTACATGAAGGTGACCCAGTAAGAGCCCTTGGCAAGGAACATGCAATTGCCAGGAACTGCATTGTTCGTGTTAGGAAATATTAACTGAGCATTTAATTTATGCTAGCCACTGTCGTAAGTACTTTATATATTAACTCATTTGATTTTCCTAATTTCCCCAGGAAATAAGTGATATTATTGTTGAATTTTGTTATTGTCATTGTTATCTTTATCCTTTTTATATATAAAGAAAACAAAGTACAAAGAGATGCTTTATTTGCCAGAATTTAAACTCCAGCAGTCTGGTTGCATAACCCCATATTCTTCATCATTGTGCCATGCTATTTCTTTCTATGGAGAGTTTTCTTGCTAACTTCTGCACTTCAACATGAGTTCTCAAATGAAGAAACACCACTGATATGTTTTCAGTGATAAAATTCTAGATGCTTATATACTAAAAGATCGCAGTTATCTCTGGATCATAAAATAGTGGAATTTAACTTTTACTTGGTACTTTTCATTTTCCAAATTTTCTACAAAGTATATCTGTTACCTTGCCAGTAAAAAAAAAAAAAAATTTTAAAATACTATACACAGTGCAAGAAGCCTAGGTTAGTTGCTTCCTTGTTTTGTCTGAAGCCATCTTGACCTCTGTAGCCATTCACTGTCAGTTTTTAGGCCTCTGGGGTTATATTCTTGCCTATCATCAGAGTACTTTCATACATGTGGGGAGTTTCAAGGGCTGACAGAACTGTATTAATGCTTTCATGGGTTGAAATATGGTACCATGGCACCAACTCCTAAAATCAACAGAAGGAACCTCTATCTGTAGAACAAAAAGGATGATAACTGATGTGGGTTATGAATGTGTAGTTTATAAGGTGTTAACTTTTGGTTTCAGAGAGGTGAACAAAGAGTGGACACTGGTGAGATTAGATGAAAAGAGAAAACAGGGGGCCAAGAGGGACTGACAGGGAGAAAAACCTGTGGACAGACCACATAGGAAAAGGTGGTCTGAAGAATAAACTACATTCAGCCATGATTCTGCATCTTACAAAAAAGAATAATTTAACATTCAACAGCCTTCAGTGCTAGTCAACAGTAATTTATCAGTGTACATCTTGATATGCCAAAAACTCAAGAGCTGTTAATTACACAGCAACATGAAATGTGACCCCACTCTGCATGTAAGATCATCAGAAGCCTTCTCTGTTCTAAGCTTTACAAAACAGTATTAAAACAACTTAATGACTGCATCCCATTTGCCAAGACCCCCATTTACAAACATTTATAGAATCTGTTATTTATGACTGGGAAGACCTGTGTCATGGAATTTGTTACAATTTCAAATAACAAGTTAATGGGCAATTTTTTGGAAAGTCTGCATGGAATCCATTTCTTAGGATTTTATCTTTTGTTATGAAAATCAGACTACATCTCACTTTCTTAGGAAACTTAGCCTTTCTCAGGTGTCAAACTATGCCATAGCCAAGTTTGCCAATATCTTGGCAATAAAGGTCACTAAGTCAAGTCTTGTTTAGGTATTATTGTCATCGGGATATGAAGTATTTCACTATTGTGAATGTTTCAGAAGACTGAATTTATAACCGTAAAGTTTTGAAGCTTATTTTTTTTCTAACTTAAACATACAGGTAGGAACATTTCTCAAATATGTGATACATTTCTGTCCCTTTTGAAGCAAAGCAATCTGGATGGCTAGGGGTCATCACTATATAAACAACGTATTATTCTTGAGACATACTGATGCATAGACAGCACTTTTCCCTACACTTAAGTCCCAGATGGCTGTACTGGTTCAGTTTTATGTCTGCATTTGTTGGATTTTTGATCTCTTCTTTTCAGTATCCCACTGCCATATGTCATTGCTTGTTTTTCCAGCGTACCAGTCTCTAGAAATGCCCAACCCCACACATATTGTGTTGCTTTGCTCCTACTATGGACTTAGAAAACTGATAAGAAAGTGTGTGCAAATTAGACTATACGAAGAGTAGAGTGTGTTCTTGTGTGTAAAATGTATAAGTTTCAGTGCACAGACATGTGATACAAGTTTTGTTTGCTTTCCTTAATCTCCTGGTTCCCAGGATTGCTTTAGATAATTGAGGTGATTCAATGAGTGATATTTTATGTAAGTAATATTTTGCTGTAAGCATCAATAGATGTTTTTAGTGAATTCACTTAATAATATGCCCTCAAAATACTTAGAATACATTTTCACCCCATTGTTTAGAAATGTACAATGAGCAACTGAGTCACAGAATTCTGTGATTGTGATTTGACTATGTTAGCTGTTTGGTAGCAGCACAGATGGTCCCTTAAGTCTCCCAGTGTTCAGAGTACTAATTCATTGATTCACTTATTAAAGTGGTATTTAAGAAGGCATAATTTTGTTCGTATATGCATAATGATTTCAATATTAAGAGAGAACAGAGCTTCATAGAAATATAACACCAAAAGAACTTTAAACCAATTTGAGGTGTTTTTAATAACTTAGCATTGAAAGTCATCTTTATTTGCCAGTCCTACTTGATTGAACATGTTTTTTTTCATCTGTTAGCTTTGGGATTGCTAAGTGACTATTACCTTCTACAATAAAACTCAACTTTGTGGCATTGTTCATTAAACAGAGATTTGGACAAGTTTCAGTCATAAAATATCACTGAAGCTCTGATATACTAACTGCTTAGAAGCCCTATCGCATAACTATAGTAAAATTTGTTATAAATAAGCAACTCCTGATGGACATTTACCTCTAATTTACCTTGTTCAAAACTAACTTTCAGTATGCGTCCTCATAATGTGCCTATATATGAATTCCACTTTTTGAATAATTGCAGTGTGCCACAACCTACCTCAGACACTTGAAACATAATCTCAGCCTGCAAGGGTTTCTTGGCTAATAAAATAACAATAAACCAATAATGTCAGTAAAACTTATTTTATTACAATTAGGATGAGGGTTATGAGTTAGAAATTCAGCATAATATGATAGGGTAGTATTAAAACCATATTTTATAAACTTCTTTAATGGGAATTCCATATCGTGAGTGTCTAATGCTTATTGGATGTTTAGTCATGTTGCCTATCATGTGCATTTCTTGTTTTTCCGCTTCCTATGTTTCCAACCTAATTTGACTCATTCAAATAGGCACGCCATGGTGACCTTTAGTTCTGGCTCTTTTCTAGATCTCTATTTTAATGACTTTCAGTCTCTTCCACATTTCTCTTCTTATACCTTAACTCTGGAAATGTCACCTGGAAAACAAAAGTCCACTTCTCCACAGACACCTTTGATGGCATTTCTTTATCAGCAAGAGAAATGTCAGTCTTTTTATACTGCATTTTAGGATGTTCTCAGTCTAATTTCCAGCTTTATCTTGCAATATTCCCTAAAGCCACCCTCCCCTAAACCCTCTCAGCCATCTTTGTCTACTGGATATCTCCGGAATAAGCATTTATGCTCATTATTAACTCTATTAGCTATGCTGTCCTGCCTCTGACTATTGAATCCCTCCAGTCTTCATCTTTCAGTTTGGATTCCTCCTGTGAAGACTTTTATAGTCTACAGAGTGTTCTTCCTTTACTGACCTTAAAATATTAATTTACATTTGTTACCTAACAACACAGTCCTGCCATTTCATTGTATTGTAACAGGACATTACATATCCAGGCCTGACAGTTTCTAAATATCAAGGACCATGTCACTTTCAAAACACGGCACATGCCTTGTATGAATTAGATGCCCAATAAATATTTATTGATTTCATAAAAGAATTCTAACTGTACTTAATAATAGCTAAGCTTTTGATCCCTGTGAAGGAGCACTTGCATAGGAACAGCATTCCAGGCTCCTCAGAGATGTCAGGTTTAAAGGCTTTGTGACTTCCCAGATGGCACATGGGGAGGAAGGTGAGTACTGTGATGGACATGAGTAGAGACATGCTTTGATGATTGTTTTGATGATGTAATGAGTATGACTGGATTCTAGAGATAGGAGATAGAGTGTTGTTTATTTGTTACTTCAGAAAGCAAGGTTTGTCTTCCATGTCAGTTTTTGTCTCATCAATATTTTATTTCCATTTTTCTCTCCTGAGAATGCAAGACTGTCTTAGTCCATTTTGTGCTGTTATAACACAATACCACACATTGGGTAATTTATAAAGAAAAGACATTTATTTCTTTATAGTTCTGAAGGTTTTAAGTCAAAGGTGGAGAGACCTGCATCTGGTGAGAGTCTTCTTGCTATATTATCCATGGTAGAAGGCAGAAGGGCAGGACAGGGTGTGAGTGAGAGGGGAGGGGATCTAGGAACCAACTCCTGAGATAACAAATCCACTGTCATGATAATGGCATTAATTCATTCATGAAAGCAAAGCCCTCATGACCTAATCACCTCTTAAAAGTCCCACCTACTTCTCAACACTGTTGCATTGAGGATTAAATTTCCAACACATGAATTTTGGTGGATGCATTTAATTCATAGCAATAAGTATATTGAATTTATATTTGCTCAAAGAAACAAAAGTAACTAGAAAGCAAATCAGCAGTTTTAAGCATCGCTCCACTGGCTGTAGTGAAATTGGCATATGTTTTGAAAAATCTGTTTTGATATGGTTTTATGCTGTGTTTTCATTGATATTCTTGCAATTAGCAGAATATACAATTTTCTTGTTCTTGAATAACAAATCGAAGGCATAGAAATAAGGATATTCAGACCATCACATTGGCTGGCTTACTATAAAGACATAAAACTGAAATGCCCTAAAGAACATCTTATTAGACTCATTGGCATATCCTGCATTTTAATAAAGAGAAGGTGGATTAATACCATAGAGCATTAAACAGTTGGTTTTCTGAACTCCTGAAGGTAAGATGACATATTCCTGGAGAATCCAGGGAAGTGGCATTGGGGCTTGCAGGTAGTTGTTTAATATTTATTATGACTCTTCATTGAAAGTTGCTGTATATCTTTAAATTTTTATTACCCAGCTGTGGACCACAGAAGACATTTCTAGGATCTACAGTACTATAGCAACTGCAGAGGCTAGAGTTCCCTGGAAGCAGTGAGGCCATTCCAATCCACATTTCTAAGGTCGCCTGTGGTCAAAGGGGAAGATTTGATTCCATGGTCACTATGGGCTTTTAGGTCAGTGGGGTCACAGGACCTATGTCAGGGGTCCCCATGACCCCTCTCCCCTTGGGTCCAGTGATTCACTAGGAAGACTCACAAGATTCATATGGTCATTTTCATGGCTGAGGCTTATTAGACAGAAAGGATACAATGCAAAATCAGCGAAGGAAAAGGATGCAAGGGGTGAAGTTCGAGGATACTAAGCACAAGCTTCCAAGTGTCCTCTCTTCTGAGTCCCACCTTAATTGCTCCAGCAATGAGGTGTAGCAGCACATATGAAACAGTTACGGTATAAAGTTGGTCCCTGGGAACTCCCTGCTTCAAGAGGAATCCTATTCGGCTCTGATGATTAGCAAGTTCTTGCTTGTATTGATTCTAGATATGCCTGCTCTAACTTCTAACCTTGGACTACAGTTCTGTTTCTTGGACAATAGAGAGCAGGTCTGATTTCTCTTCTACATTTCAGATCTTCACATGTATGAAAACAGCTGTCAGGTCACATCCACACTTCTTTCCTTCAGACTAAATATCTGTAACGTCTTCAACCACTCCTCACACCATAGTTTTCAGACTTTCCTGGTTTCAGACCCCTTGTAGTCTTGGCTGCTCCAGTTGGACAGTGTATTCGTCAGATTTCTCCAGAAATACAGAATCAATAGGGTGTGTGTGTGTGTGTTTGTGTTTGTGTGTGTAAAGGTTTATTTTAAAGGATTGGCTCATATATATTTTTAAGTATTTAGCTTATATGTTGTTGGCAAGTACAAAATCTGTAGGGCAGGTTGACAGGCTGGAGACTGAGGCAGGAATTGATGCTCCAGTCCTGGGGCAGAATTTCTTCTTCCAAGGAAACCTCAGTTTTTGCTGTTAAGGCCTTCACTTGATTGGATGAGTCCCACGTACATTATCAAGGGTAAACTCCTTTATTTAAAGTCAACTGATTGTAGATGTTGATCACATTTACAAAACATCTTCCCAGCAATAGCAAAATTAATGTGGTTAAATAACTGGGTACTATAGCCCAGCCAAGTTGACATAACAGTCACAGGCTGTCTCCTTAAAGTATGGTGCTCAGAACTAAACAGGAAACATTTGCTCTGATCAGGGTTCAACACAGGGAGACTGTTATCTCCTTTGGTCTAGAAACCAGACCAAAGGAGCATGCGTATGTTTTAAGGCTTTATTAACTTTTTAATAAATAGCCAAACAATACTGACTTGTTTGCATTGAGCATATATGCTACTCTTGCAAGCAAGAGGCCTGGAATCTCCTAGAGAAGTTCAGGAAGAGGGTGCCTGGCAACAAGGGAAATCCCGAGATTGCAGGGAGGAGGCAGAGGAAGAGATGCTCTCAAGAAGCCTGGAGGAAGTGGAGATGATTATGTTTAACACATTCCTTTTTTTGGTTTTGGTAACCTTTAACAAGTCTTTCTCTTCCAGCTCTTCTCTTCAGTGGTCCCTGCCACCTAGAGCTGCCAGCATAGTATGGATTAACAATCACTAGTTTAAAGAAAAAAATGAAAACTTCAGACAAATTAACTATATAGAGTTTATTTGAGCAAAGAACAATTCATGGATGGGGCAACCCTTAAATCAGTGGAGGTGTAGAGAGCTCCACCCATCAGTTTTAGCAGTGAGCTTTTATAGTCTGGATAAAGAAGCAAAGTAGGCAAATCATCTGATTGACTACCATGTTGTGATAAATTGGCTGCCTGTGATTGGCTGAAACTCACCTGTTTGTTATCTTCCATTTATGTTTTGGCTTATTTACATAGCAAGTCAGGTTACAGTTTGCTATGTAGGGACTTGTGGTACAGTGGCAACCTCAGGCCAAATTTAAGTTAATTTAATATGACTTATGATGTTATGTCTGTTACAGGTTATTTACATACTAATAGATGACTCTAGAAATTTGAAAAGCATGTCATAGAAATGCATTCATTGCAGCAGAGCTTCTGACTCCAAAGATAGGCAGGGAAGGAGATATTTTTGGAAACTGGTACAAGATTCATCAGGTAGACCAGCTGTGTCCTACTCTCCATTTCTGAAATCTGTCCACTGTGTTTGTCAAGAGACTGACTTCACCAAATGGATACAGCACTGTATCCATTTAATTAGCCCACAGAGCCAGCCCTCCTGCAGCTTTGCAGCTGTGCAGTCTCTGTCCCTGGTTTGGCTTCCTAATTCCTGTATTAATATTAAGAGGGCCTGGGCAGCTGAAGAATCAGCAGGAGAAAACAAGAGAATGTAGCATGTCACTTCAAAAATGGTATAAACCATGCAGGCTTATAGTATGGAGCCTTATACCCACCAGTCAGAGCTACAGATTTTACTGTATATACAAAGCTACTGCCATGTGGCTACACAACAACTTGCTTAAAGCATGTATCTAATACCATTTGGGAAATATCAAGGCTTGTGTTGGACTATGTCCTGGGTTCTTTCTGTTGCTGAAGTGGTAGCAATTTCTAGTGCAATGTTTTGCAGGGATACTCGCTATACCATTGATAACACACAAGATAATGTTAGGTGCTCCATGGGTGACCTTTTTAATTCTAGACTTGTATGTTTATATATTTTAATGCATGTTCTTATAAAATGAGGTGTAGGATTGTATTTGTTTGAATGCATATTTTAAAAGCATAATTATTGCATCAGACATGTAACTGTCTATTGCTTAAAACATGTAAAAGTAAAAATTAGAGTCTATTTTAAATGAAATGTTGAAAAGTAATAGTAAGATAATATAGATATGGAACAATTGAAAAGTTGGCACAAGAATGACTAAAATTGGAAAATACATGACCAATGGGAAAACCTTGTACTTTATCATCAGAACTTTGTTCAGATGTCAGCTTCATTATGATCTCCTTAAGGTCTTACATTTCTCACCTGTAAAAGGCAAATGATAATACTTAACCTTTAGGACAGGTTTGAGGATTAGAGCTAAGAATATGAAGTGCCAGACACATCACAGGCACTGTCTAAATAGCAGTCATTGCTTTTAGTACTTTAGATCTGTTAGAAGACAATGGCACACCTAAAGAAAAGATAAGAATGAAAGGTAGAGACCTAGCATCAAGAAATAAAAATAGAAAACTGTTTAAATCCATGAGGCTGCATCAGTCCAACTGAACAGCAGTCTAGCTAACCCTGTTGAAAGCGCTCTGCTAGCTTCAAATACAGAAGCAGAATGAGAAGACAACCACCAAGCTAACCCAGGCTCGGGTTACACGAAGATAGACTCAATGGGAGAGAAAGTGTCCTGACAGTTTCAGTTAAAGGTGCACAGAAGAGCAACAGACTGTCCCCTGGCCCTTCAGAGGAAAGAGAAAAAATGACCATGGAATCCCCTGGGCAAGTGAAGAAGCAGTAAGAAGGGCATAGAAATCCAACTCTCTGTCAAGCGGGTCATGAGCCGTTGGCATGGGTGTCTGGAAGCTTAACAAAGTGAAAGTAACACTACAGATCCAATCTTGTATCCTCTTTCTCTATTTTCTTGAAATCTAAAAGAGAGCACTCATGCTTGTCATCACATGCCAGAGCCCCCAAAACATTTCTTCGCATTGTTTTGTCCATCTTAGTCAATACGTTGATATGCTTCTCCTCACAAGACCAAACAAGTTCTAGAGTGTGGGATGAATCCAAGCATGCTACAGTGCATTGCTAGAGCTGCCATAACAAAGTAGCACATGCTGGGTGGTCTAAGCAATAGAAATTTATTTTCTCACAGTTCTGGAGACTAATAATTTCAAGATCAAGATGTCAGAGGGTTGGTTTCTTCTGAGGCCTCTCACATTGGCTTGTAGATGACCATCTCCTCTCTATGATTTATAGTCTTCCCTCTATGTCTGTCTGTGTCCTAATTTCTTCTTGTAAGGATACCAGTCATACTGGTTTAGGGCTCACACTAAAGACTTAATTTTAACTTAATTTTTATAAGACCCTATCACCAAATATAGTTACATTCTGCAGTACTGGGGTTAAGACTTCAACATGAATTTTTGCAGACAAAACTCAGCCCACAACACATGCCTATTGACCACTTCTGGAAAGGTAGAATTCACAGTGTAACCCTTTAACTGGACCATAAGAAGCGTCATTTTTATATTTATGAGGAGTGTCTCATTATCCATATCTTTGCAGTATATGCTAAGGATCAGAGTCAAATCATCTTTCTCTGAAGTTTCAAAGTTAATAAAATTAGATTTCCTTTGAACATAATGTGAAAAGATTAGAACAAGAGGCAGCATACTGTGATTGGTGTGCTAATTTCCATTCACAAACAATGAGTGCTTTGTAAACACTAGAATATAATATTAATATATTCTTAATTTTTCTAGTCCCAATTATACTCTCAAGGATGTTTTGATACACGCTTAAACTTATTGTGAATCATGCTCTGTCATCAGATACTTGAATGTCCTTGGATAAATTTGCTCTAGGTCTAGTCCATTCACGTAAAATTGGGATGATGATTATCTGATAGGGATATCTAAGAGGATAAGAGGATATAATGACTCTAAAATACATTGTACAAGGCCTGGCATACAGCAGGTGCTCAATACATGGTAGCTAAAGCTATTAGGTCATTTGTATAGAGACTATATGAGAAAGAGGCTGGATTTCTAGGTGTTGGTCTGGGAAAGCAACAGAGAGAAAGGGGTGGTCCCCTTAAACCTATATTCTCTGTCAAAAGCAGAAACTTTTCTAGTTTTCTCCCAGATCATTCATTCAAATCAACATTTTTGAACTCAGAAAGATACACTAACATTGAACTGTAGCAATGCTGACACATATAATACTGTCTTTAAGGAACTGGCCTAAAGATCTGAACTCGTATGACTTCTGTCTACATTACCAGTTCCTTTAAGACAGCAAACAACAAGGCTGGAGATTCTATAATACGTATGTATTTGAATTCTGAGAGCTGAGGCTACTCTTCTTAAAAATGTTCCAATTGAATATAAGAAATGACGTGTATTGAATACTTTCCTGCCGCTCACAGGCTCTGGCTATAAAAATATATGCTGAGAACTAGGAAGCTGGACACCTTGTTTTTACCCTCTTGATTCTATTACTCATCATTCTTTACTTTTCCAAACTCTCTGAAATCTTGAAGACACCTATAATTTCTTCCATTTTATTATCTATCTCCAGTGATATCTAATTATCTTCAGATAGCCTCTTCATTATTTATATTATCTACTGCACTGACTATCTTTAAGTTCCTACTGACTCTTACCCAGAGAATTATTTTTATAACCAGTTTCCCTGACTTGATTTGCTCTCCTCTTTGATCCTTCTCACTTGCTTGATTAAGTTTCTTAAAATTGCTCTGTCCAAACCACCTCTTGAAATCACAAATATTCAGTCAGTAAGCTACCTCCCAAATGGTTTAAATACAATCTAAGCTCTAACCTTAACATGATTTAATAATACCTCACCTCCTCACTTGTTTCCAATGAACCAGAATCTCCAAATCTACTCTGAACCCACTGCCTAAACTAAAAACGTAGCTCGCATTTGTTGAGTGCTGCCTAGCAGCCAGGCGTTGTGCGGAGAGCTTTATATGCATCACCTTTTAAGATGATCACCAATAACCCTGTATGTTATTATAAGCTACTGTTACTGCCTTCATTTTATAAAATGGAAATGGGGACTGAAGAGGTTAAGGGACTTTCCCAAGATCATCAAAGCCACAGTGACTAGGTTGGGTTTACCTGATTCCAAACTACCCTTCTGCCCCAGTCCTGCCTCTTCACATCTGCCAGTTAGTCCTTCAGGTTTATCCAGATCATCTCTTCTAGTGAAATTGCAAGCTCCTTTGTTATTAGATCCATGGGGATGCCAGCTGTTTATTTTTATTCCTTAAAAGATACAGCGTGGTTTTAATCATGTCAATATTCAATAAATGTTTGATAAATGAATAGATGAAACAGTTCATTTCAGATAAACCAGACAATGAAAGTAAAAAGAAAAGTGGCACCTAGTGCTACTGGACTACCGGACGGACTGACTTTCTTAAACAAAAGCTGAGCTGCATTAGCTTTATTTTACTTCATAATTACCTCAATAATCTACCTCAAGGGCATCATCAACAGATTCTATAAACTTTATGAGTTCATACCTGTGAAGGAAAATTGCTGATATGTGGCCTTCTAAAGTGGGGAATAGAGTTGCATAGCAAGCATCCTGAATGATAACCAAAGATTCACACCCCTGCACGTGGGGAGCATCTCAAGCCAGTCCACAAAATGAGCCTTCTTGGAATCATGATGTTTGCTTAGCATCAGTACAACCCACTGGGTCTTCTTGGGTAAGCTGCTTCCTCTTTGGACCAAGTTCCTCATCTTTAATCTGAGGAAGTTGAAAAGTCATCTTTCTGCCCCAGTGCCAGCTATAGTTTTTCACGTAACTCATATCATGCTAAAGGCATACATATATCTATGGTGGATAGCACAGGATCTATCTAAACCTGCCAAGTCTTGCTGAATTTAAAGCCTTCACTCTACCATGTAAGGGCTCATTCAGCTCCATGCTCCAGTGATTCTCCTACAAGTTCCCTTTTACATTGAAGTTCTTGAGTTGCCTGGAGGCTTTTGCACTCCAGTGTCTGAAGGATTCCAACCCTGTTTTGTGATACTTGGCCAACAATATGTATTAATGATGTTCGTGCTGCTAGCCCTTGGACCTTCTAGAAAAATCTCAGCTATTGCATCAACTGGTCTGGCTCATACCTGTTAGAAATGTGCTGGCAAAGGAGTGTGAGGAGGCAGACCAGGAACCGGAAAGAAGCTTCTGCTGCCAAGTCCATGTCACCAGGAAACAATTTAGACCCTTAAATAGACATTTCACAATATTTTTAAATGTTCAGAAAACCTCTCTAACAGAGCTGAAAAATAATGCAATTGTCAAAATTGGGCAGTGGAATTTTAGGTGGCATCTGTACCCCTTTCACTATCTTGTGTTTCATGAGCGGGTTGGCATTCATCCTCTGCCGCTGCTTTTCTGGATGACACTGGGAGAAGACCTTACCTTCTCAGGGCCATAGACTCTGTGTGAGTTTAATAATACATCTTTTCATTTCTGGGACAGTTTCCCTTCAAAATCTGCATGGAGCTGAAATGACATAAGAGGCACTTAAAAGAAGATGTTGGGAAGCTAGACGGCTAGTGCTACACAGGTGAGGATGCTGAAGCGGGGTGAGTGAGCTCAATAGGCTCAGCATGGCATCGTTGTCTATACCAGTCAGGCTGCCTCCAGCTTCAACCACAGTCCTGTTTATCAGGGAGCTGAAATTCATGATCCTGGGTCTGTTCCAGGTTGTGAATTGAAAGACTAGCTTAAGAGACAACTTCTCTGCCTGCTCCTATTTTTTTTTTTTTTATAGGATGGTTCTAAAAAGAGGTATATATATTTGCTGGTTAGGAAACTCCATATGCACTATGGTTGTAAAAGTGGTTGTTAGGTGATTGTAAAAGTATTTTTGTTATTGTATTTCTTGATAGTAGTATATTTTATTTGCCGTAAAAATGTAGCTTCCAGTGATCATTTCAGTCAAAAGAAGGAATACTTAATTATTTCACATGGACTTCTGTTCTTTGACTTTCAGGAAGTTAATTTTATCCGATGAAAGTGAGATATGCTTTGTTTGTGCACTAGATGATGGTACCTTGGCCATTTTCAGCAAACTCCTAGATATCTAGAGATGCAGAGTTTTTTGAAAGGTTATCTGGTTTGTTTGTTTTGGTTTAGTGAATGGAGGTGGCAGCAAGCTCTTAGAATGACTTTCCTTGTTAAAAATGATTGTAAAGTGTTTGTAACAAACATAAGTTATTTTCTGGTTTCAGTAGGTAGAGCAAAGGTCATGAAACACACAGCACTCATGCCACTGCTTCTGGTTCCACACCCCTTGCAGACATAGCTAATTGTATATGGCATTCTTTCCTACTGACCTGGGTCAAGGCCTCAGAATACTTTCTCAGCACAGTAATTCAGGAAGCTACAGCCTGCTAATGAGGACTGGTACTCAAAACCAAACTGCCATCCCCCAATTCTTCCCTTGTGGATTTTCAAGATACAGCTGTCTACCATACTCTTGTCACCAATGCTCTAGAATTCAATGAGTCCAGCCTTTTTATAATAGGTTTTGACACATGTTTATCCTGGAATATATATGCTATTTAAATATAATACATTTATTTTGCTTTATTTGAGATCATATCTCTTAACTGTAGTTTAATTTTAACTGTATCTCTTTAAACTATTTTGGGGACACTAGGGTATGAGTCTTTGCTCTGCCATTAGCTACCTGTGTGAACTTTACCAATTTCATTAACTTACCTGAACTTCAGATTTCTCTAATATGAAGTGCAGATAATAATATTTACAGTCGGTCTCCTTATCCTGAAACCAAATTGTGCATCAAATTTTCTTTTCCTTGGGATACATAAACAGCCCCCCCAGTGATAATATAGTGCTGTTTTTTGTAGTTTCTTCACCCCACCCAGCTTCCTTTCCCTTCTGACTTGGCTATTCTGATTTTAGGTATATATTTGGTCAGAAGATGTTGTATATAAGTAGATGAGGCATGCCAGACTTCAACAATAATTGGCATAAAATTAAATAATGATTAACTTTTTCCTCATATTCCCCTAGAAGATGAAACTGAAATGAACACTGAAACTATGTTCTGCAATACTTTATGGTGACATAAAGAGAAACAGCTAAATAATATTTTGTCCTGAATATTAAGAGCATATTTGGAATGTACATAGACCATATAACCCCCCCAGCCCCCATTTTCACTTTTTGTTCATATTTTGCACAGTCTAGCCTAGAGTCCCTTATATGAGTGAGGTGGCATGGCATAGGGGGAGGATGATTCAACCTGAGACATGTGCTCATGTGTCAGCTCCATAACTGACTACCTGTGCACCTTGGGTACACAGCTACCTCTATGAGACAGAGCTTCCTTCCCTTTAAAATGAAGGAGAATGATAATATTGATCACTCAGTAATGTTGAAATGACTGTGTGTTTAGTAATGTGATTTAGTGTGTTTAGTGATGGATTGAGTAAACTGCAAAGCACTTAAACATGTTTTTGAGTCTTAAAAGAGATGTTCAAAAACATTTTGAATGAATGCCAACCAGTTAAGTAGTAGAGGCTGAGGCCACGAATCTAGTAGATTCTTTGTAGAGTGATACTTTGTTCAAAGAAAGTCCAACAATGGAAAATTTAAAATGCATAAACAAAGCAAGCTGCTCAGGTTGAAGAAGAAATGCAATGCTTAGCCCAGTCATCTCCCTCTTTTCCCCTAGAACGCCTCAGGAACTAGGAGACACAGTTTTCAAAATAATGACAAGTTTTACAGATGAGTAAACTAAAGTTTATGGATGAGGGAGACATTTCTTGTGAGCTGAAGTCAGTGTCTTCCTTGGCACTTGCTAGTCAATCTGTATGTCAGTCCTTCTCTCCTCCCATTAATACGGTGTCCTCACTGTATTATAAATGCATCTGGACTAAGGGGATCCCTCTTCTTTGAAGTGAGGTCCAGAGATGTTAGAAGAGAGGCCAACCAAGACGAGGACTGTGAGGTCATTCAGTGTGGATGACTTGCATTCCACAGGCATAGGCCCATTTGCAGATGAGTAAAAATTCTCTGAAAAATGCATGTGCACCAGAGTTTTGAATGTACAAGTATGTTATTAATATATAAACAGAAATGTGTTTCAAAAAGTAACACTTCTAAAAGTGACACTTCTAACCAACAAGTAGCATATAAAGATTTTATTTTATTGTGGTAAAATATACATGACATCAAATAAGATAAATTTTTTCTTATTAGATAATTATGAAATAATTCTATTTCAGTAATCTGAGAGATGCCCCCTCATTACTTTGGTTTTCTTGTGATTTCTGTCTGACATGGCAGGGACTTTTAGTCCAGAAAACACTTTTATTTCTGCAAGTAAAACTGTGTCTTATCTCTGCCTTAAAGATACAAATTGCACTTTTTAATATTAATTTGTTAAATTCTCTATTACTAAGGTGTATCTGAGATCTACACGAATTTCTCAATAAATGATTGGTACATTTTATTTATATGCATAAATATTGGAAATCTCCTCTGTCCCCAGCATTATATTCCATACCCGCAAAATAGTGGTGAAGAAGTCATAATCTCTATTTAATAATTTCATGTATTGCTTCCTGCTACGTGCATGATACTGAGGGGAACACTTTGTAGAAGACAATAAGGCTTTTGAGCACCTTCTGTCTTCTGGGTCCAGTTGTTATTTCATTTCACATTATTCCAGAATAACCTGCAAGAAGGTTGTTATTATATTATGAGTGTGTGAGTGGTAAGACACTGAACATAGGACCTACCCTCTCAAATTTTTATGTGTACAATACATTACTGTTGACTATTAGAACAATGTTGTATAACAGATCTGGAAGCAGCTTATTATTAGCCTCTGGGTCACAGGTGAAGGACCCGAGGCTCCAAGAGTAAGGGAACTTTCCCAAACTCACAGAACTAGAAAACAGAGGGGGATTTTAATCTAGTCTCCCAAGACTCTGGAGCACACCCTCCATTATACCTCATTGACTCCTCTGCCCTGAAAGAGTTGCAGTCCTGCCGAGGCAACACAAACTACCCCCAATGACTAGGCAAGGTAGAAATGGCTAAGTGTCAGTTGCTTCCAGGGACCTTCTCATCTGGCCGTGTCTTCTTTTCTCCTGCAAACCCTGGCAACACACAGGCCTCCTTACTGGCTTGGGCTCCTTAGGCCACATTTTTCTCCCTTTTCTCTCATGAACTTGGTTAATTTGGTTTAAGGACAATTACAAAATGCTGCTTTAGGACCTAAAACTCACTATTCAGTTATGGATAATGTGAGAGTAGAGCTAACACAATATATTTTGGAGAGTATCGATATTATATATTATATTTTAGTATGTATGTCCTAGGATTTGGAGTATATATGCATACCATATATTTTGGAGAGTTCTCCCCACACTCTGAAAGATGAGTGCTTATGAGTCTGACCCTGAGTATTTTGGCTGTTGTGGAGCTGTGTGTGAGGAGGGGATCATATTGCCAAGGCATGTTAGAACAGCCTTAGGGTGAGGGAGTCAGGTTGTGCCTTAGGATAATAAAAGTAAGTCAGTGGAGTCATATATAATGCCTGTTGACCCTTGAGCAATAATTGTACCTAAGATGATAAAGTAGCAAAGGTGTGCTGAAGTATGTGAAGGTCCTAAGCCTTCTCTAGGGGAGGAGTCATTTGTCATATTTCCCTGTGAAGCAGAAGATTAGGATAAAACTATTTTACAAGATAGCATTTAAGAATGTGAGTTTGAAGAGAATGAATAATTTCCACCTGCTTTCATCTCATAATAAGTAATGTGGGCAAGAATGGAGCCATAACTCAGGGTCCTAATGAGAAATCATATGTCCCCCTTTCCATTAAGTGATTTCTAGTATCTTGAGTTATTTAATATCTCACAGAAATACATCCTGATATTCCTCTCACATCAGCATCAGGGTGAGGCTTTGCTTTCTGAAGAAGTCTCAAAAATTGGACACTGTTTTTCACTCACCTGATGTTGCTAGGCTTGATTGCAGTTTTCTGCAGTTCTTCATCTCCTTTCTCATGCAAGGCTCCAACTCTACCCAGCACATGAAACAGAGTAGATTATAATCATAGAATGAAATGGGGTGAGTGGAACATGGTTCTACCTTCTGGCTGGAGCAATAAAGAAACTGTCCAGAGAGGGAAAAGAACCAGTCAAGAATTCTCCTTATTTAGATGGTAAATGAGAATTGCAGTATTGTTGCCAAAAGCACATGACACCCAGCATGCACACTTGGGGAAGATGGATTGGACAATTCCTGCATGGCCAGTGAGTCAAGTTTTTCAAAAGACATAAGGATTTGTGGCCATCAGCCTGTGTCTTAGTGAAAGCCTACCTGCTGGGTATTGTAGACTAGAGGGGTTACTGGATTCTTTGACATAAAATGAGCTAAGTGATCAAATACCTAAGTACTCTAAAATGTTAAAAGATAGTTTTTTAACCAGTCTTCTGTTTAATAGATACATCGAGTATCTGTTCCCAACAGGATACCAATCTTGGCTGTGCAGGAGATGGAATGATGAAAAGGTATACTCTTCTGCCTTTAATAAAAGTGTTAATATTTGGTTGGCGCAAAAGTAATTGTGGTTTTGCCATTAAGAATTATTAGAAGTCATGGCACAAACTGCAATAACTTTTGCACCAACCTTTAGATTAAGTATCTAAAGTTGAATCATGATATGACCAGAATAGAAAATGAAATCACACATTCCTGCATTCATTCATTCAACAAATCATTATTAAGTACCTAATGTGTAAGTCAGACACTCTACAAAGCATTGGTGAATCACTGGTGAATGAGAGAATCAAAGACTCTGCTCTAACCATACCGTTTTTCATTTTTTTTTTTTTATGGTTTGTGTGTGTGTCTGTGTGTGTGTGTGTGTGTGTGTGTGTGTGTGTGTGTGTGTGTTGCAGCCAGTAGTCTTGTATCTTGAAGCGGATGATTTTCTGTGGCAGTTGTATATGTATCTACTTATAGTTTTATGCTTTCTACTATGGAACATATTTAGCCATGGCTAGCTTTGCTGATGATGAAGGAATGAGTTCTTGCTTATGGTAAAGGCGTATATCCAATCATGTCAAGGGAAATAAAAAATGAGCAACATGTTTATGTTATCCAGAAGATAGCCTCAGTTGCAGGAGCTGTCCACAGACTTGCTTCAGCCATATTTCAATCCCTGTGCAAAATCAGCCTATTGATTGAATTCCTTCAAACGCTATTTGTGACATATGTACATTCTTAATGATGTATTCTAATTCTGGGACATTCAAGTAAAATACTTTGTAAGAATTTCAGAAAAAAATTACTAAAATTGTCTTACCTGATGATCAGTTCAGGCTAGAGGATCTGAATGTTTAGAAGAAAATCAAGAAAAAGTGCGATAATATTTAAAAAAATTGAAGAGCCATATTAAAGACTATGCTATATTTATACATCTACATACTTAGAATATAGTAATTCCTAATAATCTTTAGTGGTAATAATTCCAAATTGGGCAATAAGATATTCACATATGAACCCCTTTCTCTGGTTAATTTGGGACCTTCTCCATCTACTAGAAAAACATTTCATTAACTTGGTTTTTACACTTTTACATGCACACACACACACACACACACACACACCTCTCTCTCTTTTTGTTTTCCTTATGGTGTGGAGGAATTTATCTTTATAAAATACTATAAGAAAAGCTTGTGTTTTGCCTTCAAGATATTTCAAGGGTCAAGTTCTTAGGAATTACAAGGTTAAGACTATTTTGGCATGTGTGCGAAACTCGAGAATTGGTATCTGGTATTTGGTGCTTGTTACATTGGAGATTTTTTAAGAGAATGTTATGGCATTTAGAAAAAAGCACTGGAACACAACTGTGAAAGGTCAAAGACCAGGTAGACTTCATTTCCTTCTAATCAGTCATTTATTATGTTCTCCTATACAAATACCTATTCAATATATATGTTGCTTTTACAATACTTTCAAGTCATAGCAAATCCATTTTAAATTATAAGGGCCTCAAGGGTTTTTGTGTGTAATTAATTTCTTGTTTCCTACCTTCCTTGAATTGTTAAGAAGATTCCTCCAGGAAAAAAATATGTATCTCGGTAAGTGACAGTAGGGAAGGAGGGTGGGTGATAGGTGGTGGAGGACAGATCCGGACACAGGCAACAAATAACTGATAATCTGGGAAGTCCTTTTAGGAGGGCAATCCGAAGCAGATAACAATATTTGGATACTTAAAATAGAAGTGCCCTTTTCCTTGATACTTTATCGGCCTGCTAATTTATTTCTTCCATTTCCAAGGTCCTGAATATTAAAATACCTTTAGTTACTTATTTAAAAGTTCACAAAACATTGAGTGCAAAGAGTTATTCCCGCACTGTTTCCCAGCATGAATTCCTTGGAAATGTTATTCTCACAAGTTTCTCTGAGATAAGAGTTTAGTGGTCATAAAAGTGTAGACAATACCACTGGCTGTAGACACTCCTGGAAAGTCACACATTAGCGAAGGGGGAAAGGTCTAGGAGGTGTTACAATAAATAATCCTATTTATTTTTGTTTGCCAAATTGTTCAAAATTATTGGACTATTGAACCCCCAATTTTATGGGTTGGAACCTAAACATATTAATCAGAACTATTGTTATACAGTACGCTAAACTCTGTGGGAAGCACCAGGTCGAGTAGTCTTCTCTGAGTCTCTTAGCTTGTGTTTAGAACTCTTCACAATTTGAAAACAAATCTGTATTACTTTCCCAAGTCTCTCCTTCAGGAAAACACTATTCTTTGTTTCTCCCCCGTCAAAAATTTCTTGTCTTCATTTTTTAGGTCTCATCTGTCCCCCTGCCCCATTCTCATTGTTGCTTCTTTTATCAGACCCATCAGCTATCTCATAAGCAACCTGCTTGTGTACTAAATTTATTCAGTGCACAAATATTTACTAAGCATCTGTGATATAAGAAATTGTACACTGGGTACTCATGTGAGAAAGGAAACTTAGAAGCTAGCACAGTATCTGTCTTTAGGAGTTTACAGTGTAGCCAACAAGAAAAATCATTTTACACTTTATTATAATAACTTGTAATGTGTTGCCTGCCATAAGAAAAGTACTAAGGAGGTGAAAATAAGGAAAAGATAATATTCAGATAGGGGACAACCTAAGAAGGTGACATAGAAGGATTGAGATGGTATTCCAGATTGGGTAAAAGCATTAAAAAAGTAAAACTACAGGAATATTAAAAGTGATAATAAACCCTAGAGACTATTCAATGGAGAGTCTCCTGGATTGGGCAAAATATAACAGAGAGCAGTATCATTAAGGCTGGAAGGGAAGTTTGGAGTCACATCACAGATAATGGATAATCTTAAATGTCAAGCTAATGAAGTAGGACTTTATGTAGGAGATGGTGGCAGATATTGAATGATCGAATTCTTCATAACGATACAATAAAAACATCATATTGATACTCAGAATATTAACTTAGTAGCAATTACTAGAAAGAACTAAAATGGAAGATGATTGGAAGCTGAACATATAAGAAAATTGGTGAAAAAGCAAAGAATATAAAGAATATAAACAGACTCGATGAGACTTGGCAAGTAATTGATCATGGAGTGAATAAAAAACAAAGATGAGCCTGTGAGTCTTTGGGTTTTCTTGTCTGCGAGTCTGGTGACAGAGAAATGGGAGCAGCTGCTTGGGGGGTGGTACAGACCGGGTGTTTGGGTTTTGATGTTTTCCCTTTAAGAGTCCATGGAACATGTAGATGCCATTTCTATGCAAGCAATTGGAAACACCAACTTGGAGATTAATGGAGGGGCTTGGATAAAAAATGAAATCTTAAAAGTCTTGTGACTGAACTTAATAACTGAGATCATAGAGATGCATCAGATGCTCATAAGAGAAAGTACACAGTGGAAAACGTGAGATTTAATTATAAAAAACTCTAGATAATGAGAGGGGGAGTTCATGAAAGAGATAATGGAATATTGTGAGATAAAAAAGAGAATTCGTTGGGGTAGTACAAAATTGTAGAAACTAAGGGTGGGAACGTCTGAAGGAGTGATCTGACATGATGTAGAGATGAAAAAGCATCAGGTCTAAGGAAAGACTACTGGACTTTGTGAATCAGAGGTAATGATTGAATCTCGAGAGAGTAGTTTCAAGAGGGCAGAGATGCTCAAACTGTACAGTACATTGGAATTCCGAGAAGGGCTTATTAAAACACAGAGTCACTGGTCAGTCTCTGTTCTCTCACCCCAACATTCTGATTTCATAGATTTGTGGTGAAGCCAGAAAATTTCTGCTTCTAAAAAATTCCCAGCTGATGCTGATGTTGCTAGTCCAGGCAGCAAAATTTGAAAATCATTTCAATAGAATGATGGAAGATTGTAATAGATGCAGGAGAATATAGGAATACACGATAATCAAGAGGTCTATGCAGCAGTTGGAGGAAGGTTCAAAATATTTGCCGATGAAGAAAAAGATGAGAAAAAGCTGTAGTTCTGGGAAGTAGTTTTTCTACCTATTGCACCCAGCACTGTAGCTTTTATATTTTATGTACTGAGTGATTTTCTGTGCATTAAAGATAATCCCTAGTCATTTCTTGCTACTTGTTCTGATAGCTGAGACTTCTTAAATATAGCTTTAAATGTGGTAAACTCTTCCAGGCTCCTCCATCTTTTCTCCCTAGAAACTCCCCCCCAAATTCAACCTCATATCCAAAATATAGAAGCTGCGTATCAATCACCCACAAACTACCAATGTTGGAACATAGCAAGGCTTGAAGCTCTCTGGAAAGTATATGGCTTTTAAAGGAATCAAGAGAGAAATATATCAGACACCCTGTTAGCCTCGGAAAATGCAGCAACGTGTACATTCTTACATTTATGTGCTTAAAAGCTCAAGATCAGTTTTGCAAAGATACAGAAATTTCAATTTTTCGCATAAATCTGCAACTACTTGGCAGAAATAGTGTGTCTGCTTTCCTCCAAATACAGTCATGCTCGTGTGTAATCCCAGGAAACAGGAATTAATGCAACTCTTGCAGTTTAGAAAAGTCATTTCAAAGTCTCTATAGTGTTTTTTTTAAATGATACTATGATTTTATTACCCATAATTTAACACACCATGGTGCTTCCTGATGAACTGTTTATGGCCCTTTCATTCTTCCCAAATGCCAGGTATGTAATACTTATTTAAATTAAATTTTTTCTTTCTTATTCAAAAGCTTTTAAGGACTCTGCTATTTGAAAATTAACTCTTACCTGGATAAAAAGAGAATGAAGAGTTACCCAAATGTAATCAAATGCTGTCAGAGGGCAGAAACTTCTATTAGTGATTAGAAGTCAGCTTCAGAACACTCCAAGGTCACTTCATTTACATGTAAATATTAGCTTGGACATAGGAAATTGGAGGCATGGAAATTCAAGGAGAACTGCTAAGGAGTGCTGTAAGAAGAAAAGAGATGGTGTAGGGAGCTTAGTGTGTTCCTGCCACTTATCATGGGTCATTTATCGAACATCCACTATGTGCTTCACATGTGAAGGAAACAGTATAAGATACATCCAATTCTTCATGTAAATACTATCTATTTGGGTGACAAGACAAAATTACATAAAACAGCAACAAATAATTAAGTGGCCATCAAATGGCATGGTATACATGAAGTGGGAAATGCTGTGAAATACGTAAACATTGAAGAATAGCGACATAGATTAGTACAGCAGAGGCTGAGCTGATTAATTAATATCAATGCAGCATTTCCCAAACATGTTGACCATTGCCCCTTCCCTCACCAAATAACAACTTCAGTATTCTAAGGTACATGCTTTAGGAAATGGTTATGGAAAGGACAAAGCCAGATGCTAAAAAGAAAAAAAAAAAAGTGTCTAAACTCTTAATCCTCAGATTTCTAAGCTCTAAAACTGGGAAAAATAATGTCTATCGAGTGGAAGATGAATAGATTAAATTAGATTATCTGTGTGTGTGTGTGTGTGTATTAATTAGTATCTAGAACAGTACCTCACATGAAATTGGTATTCAATAATTAGCTGCTATTAATATTATTTTTAATTATCTTTATTTTATACAGAGGGGACAATGTAAGAGAAAATATCGAGGCAGGATTGAGTATGATTTGAGGACAACGAGGAGACTGGCCTGTCCAGGGGGAAGTGTTCTGTCTTGAATAAAGAGGGGATTAGATTGACTAAATCCTACCTGAATAGGTTTGGGACTTAATTCAGAGGAGAGAGAAAAATTAAGGACAAAGGAGAAGCAACTGGAAAAATAAAGACTGCCTGGAAGTAAAGATATCACAGATAGCAGCAGTTGGTTCTCATCCAGCCTCCTGTCACCAACCAAACCTCTTTGTGAATAACTCGTACCTGAATCTGGTCTTTTCTCTGAGCTGGGTTGAGTGGAAAATAACAGCCTTTTTCTATGCACTGATTTGGACATTGCCAAGAAACCATCAAATGGAGTCAGGCGGAAGATCATACTTATGCATATATATTAGGAATATGTTTACTCTTCTTTTCTACCATCACTGACATGTTGTACCTCTCCACCAAGCTGTTCATAATCAAACCCAGTACCAGAAAGAGACCATGTCATAACGGAAGGGTTTATTGTGGTTTGAAGGAAAAATACTTGTTTTAAGTTTTTACATTTTGACATCATTTCCGAATTTCCAAATACTTGCAAACTATTGTAAAGAATCCCCATATACGTTACTTGGATTCACCAGATTTTGTCACATTTCCATTTTTACTTCCCCTCTTTCTTTCCTTCTCTCTCTCTACACATACATCACACATGCACACCCAATTTCCTCCTGTACTGCTTAAGAACAGTTTCAGACATACTATACCTCTACCCTAAAATACTTTATCTTTCCCCCAAACAAGGACATTCTCTTTCCTAACACTACAACAGTGATCAAATTCAGGAAATTAACATGAATACAATATTATCTAATCTAAATGCCTTATTCAGATTTTGCCATTGTCCCAAAATATCTTTCTAGCAAAAGAAAGTCCTAGATCCCATGTTGCCTACAGTCGTCAAGTCCCCTTCGTTTCCTTCAGGCTGGGAAAGTGCTTAGTCTTCCCTTATCTTTCATGACCTTGACACTTTTAAAGAGTACTGGACAGTTTTTTGGTAATTCAGTCAATATTTGAGTTTGTCTGATGCCTCCTCATGATTACATTCAGGTGATGCATTTTTTGCCCCAGAAGTGGCATTGTGTGTGTCCCAGTGGCTTGTCTCTGAAGATACCTGATGTCTGTTTTTTACTGCAGCTGATGTCATTTTTCATCCCTAAGTTGAGGTGATGCTTACTAGGTTTCTCTTCTCTTCTTCTCTGCTTTATTTTGCAATGATGTAAATACCCTGTTCCTCTTGTTTTGGCATCTGTTGATGGTTCTTTCTCAGTCAATTATAACCTTGATGGTTGCCAAATGGTGACGTTTCTAATTCCAAACAAAGGCAATTTTTAAAAAGACTGTATTCACATAGAGAATTCACACTTTTTAAGTGTGTATTACTCTTTGTGAATTAGTCTAGTTTACCAAATGCCACTCTGAAAGTAACATGTTTTATACACAGCATGAGAAAATATCTCTAACCTCCCACTGTGACTGTTAATGTCCTGGGGGCTGGCACTGCTGAGAAGGTATGGAAAGCAATACCAGGGTGTTGAACAGCTATGAATTTCAAAACTTCCGTTATAGAGAAAGCTTTATCCACTAATATTTACCTTTAAAACACATTGAGAAATATTATGTGCTTTGCAATAAACCATTTTTATAAAAAGTTCCAGCTCTGGCTGCCAGGAGTTCTTTCTGCTTAAAGACATAAGAGATTTTGGTCTTTTGTTTCACTCAAGCAATAAACTTGTTTGTGTAAGATTGAAAACAGACTTGGAACCAGTAAAGCCTTGTTTAGAAGAGTCACAGGCTTTCTTGTCCCTGCCTAGGGATTCTAACTATTTCCCATTATTTGAAAATTATGACAAAAAATTGATTTTTCATAATATGAAATTTATTGAAAAGGAAACAGTTTTTTAAAAACTATTTCCCTTATAATCAAATTATCAAACATTATAATTTTGAACCTATATTATAAAATGTGACCCTCATATTCCATGAATTCAAAAGGTGAGCATGTATTACGTTCCAGATACAGTGTGTAATACTAATAAGTACAGTGTATAATGATACATAATGATACAGGATATAATGATAATTATAATCTGAAGTTACCTTGTGAGGTATTATCTCCATTTACAGAAGACAAAATTGAGACAGAGAAAGGTTAAATGCCCTTCATTTTATTTTCAGTGTTTGTGAGTCCTGTTCCATCTATTAATGCTGAGAATTGGAATCTGTTTTTGTCTATCTACATTAGTAAGAATATTTTTGAGACTGAGTTGACCATGTTGATGGCCCAAGGGCTTATTAACCGTCTCTACTTTTGTGAGAAGGTTACATATGTCATTATCAGACCCAATATGTTCTCTTGGAAATATGTGTTCCTAATACTAGTACAGTGATCAAATTCTCTGTCAGTATATGGGAAGAGAGTATAGATTGTATATTTCTGAAAAATCCATTGCTCCTACTAAAAAGCATCTACTGATACTATGACTTAAAATGTTTGCTTAAATGTCATAGACGTTTTAACCTGCTTATTGAATGTTTAAGTACTTAACGTGCTAGGCATCCTATTGGGATCCTTACATGTGTTCTGTGTAACCTTCTGTATAATAGTTTTGAATTCTTGATTCTGCAATGGAAAGCTGAAGCTTAGAGACAGACAGATTTACTCAAGACCGAAGCACCAGAAAGTTCAGAGGGAAGATTCAATTCTGTGATTTGTCTCATTTCAGAGTGTACTGCCGTATATACCACAATGACCACACTAGCTTCCATGAGAGTGCCAGAATCTGTGGGTAAAAAGGTGATTAATATGCACAGTCATGGGTCACGGTAACATTGTCTTAGCAAGATACATGATACATTGCCCTTTAATTTTTTTTTTCTTTTTTAAAGTTTACTTTAGAATGTTTCTTCCTGACTTATGAATGCACTGAAAACAGGGTCAAATAGTGATACTGTCTTCCCACTGCCTCATGTGTCAGTTCTGCCTCTTCTTGTCTTAGAACTGACTGAGCATCTTCCTGCTGTGGGATATGAGCAAATACTCTTTCCTCTGCTTGGAATGTGATCCCCCACCCCTCATTGTGTAATGAGCTCTCTCCTACCCATCCTTCAGATCTCGGTATAAATATGACTTCCACAGAAAGCTTTCCCTGGCCTACTCAGCGTCCACATGCCCTATTGGACTGTAAGTTCCATGAGGCCAAGCTCCATCTGTATCCCTGGCATCTAACACTATGCCTGATATGTAATAGATACTTAGTAAATGGTTGTAAAATACATGAATGGATGAGTGGATGAAAGCAAAAGAGGAAAATGCAAGAAGAAAGGGAAGAAGATAAGGAGAGAGGGAAGAAGAGGAAGAGAAGTAGGGAAAGATGTTCTTAGGGAGAAAGAGAAAAGACAGGAAAGGAGAGAGGGAGTGAGCAAGAGAGGGGAAGAAGAGATGAAACATTCTCAGCCAAGTTATAAGGAAAAAAATTACTGGACCTAACTAAGGCCAGTAGAAACAATGTTAGCCCTTGCATGCACTTTTTCTCTGGCCTTGAATAAGTTATTTTTCCTCTCTGGACTTCTGTTTCCTTACTAGTAAAATTAAGGTTTGAACTTAAAGACAAGAGGCATCTCAGATCTCTTCAAATTCTGTCTTCTCTAGTTCTACATTCATTAGCGGAGAAGTGTTCTCAAATGCCTAATACGCACTTCTTCGCTTATTCTCCAGCTCTCTAAAGTACAAAACAGTCCCTGGCCTGAACAATGCAAATCTGTTTGAAAACACTTCAGACTCTGTCACTCCAGGTTTTACCTTACTAAGACTGTTGAAAATTCAGGTAGGATCATTAAAATCAATACTTAGACCTCTGCTTCCTTGTAATCAGCAAGCACTACTGTGTTTTGACTGAAGAAGACAATAAAAGCCTATAAAAGCCTTAGCAGCAAGAGCTGCACAGCAAGAATGGCTGTGCTATTTGTTTGAATACATAAAAGTCATTTTCTAAGACTGATGTTATTATCCAGGTTTTTCTTGATTAGGATTCTTATCTTTGGCATCCATACTTGATAGAACTGTGAGTGAACAGGAAGGAAGAATGGCAGACTGGCAGGTATTATACAGCTCATGGGCTCTTGCACATGGCTGATTACATCTGCTGTGATACATTTCATTGGGTGGTTTCCGTGTGTGTCATCTTCATCATGCCAGTGTTCTGCAGGCTGTTAGCCAAGAAGTGAAGTGAACCAGACAGTCAGCGCAATGGATAAGACTGCAGTAAGCGAGAAGTATAGTCTTGTAACTCAATTTTGGAAGAGCTGTGCTGAGTAGATGGGCAAAGGATGGGACTAAGGCCTCTTTTCTGCACACACACACACACACACACACACACACGTATAAGCATCTTCCTTTTTGAAGCCATATATTATAGGCACACGTATCTCATATTTACATTAAAAGACTCGTCTTAAAAAAAAAAAAAAAAATGTTTGTGGAGCACTTGTAAGCCTACTGAGTTGTAGGGAATTCTTGGATCCAACCCAGTAAAATTAAATCCAGTCAAAATGTTGAGTTCCTGTATATATTGAAACTTTAAATTTAGTATTTCCTGAGATACCAAGACTAACTCTGAGTATGGATTAATGACTAATTGTTTAAAGTAGACTGGTCTTATATACCTAAGCACCCATATGTTGAAACTCCCCTCACTGTTGTAAGTTGAAAATAATCATAATAAGAATAGATCAAGACTTACATAATCAAGGCACAGTTAATTCTCAATAACCCTAAAAGGAAAGGAAATAAATGAATTTTTATATAATATAGTACATATACTTCCTATGAGATGCTTTTTATAGTTTTGTGTTAAAATTGCCTTTTCTTTTGCTACTGTTGCTACTGTTCTAGGTCATAAGCTTTTTGAGTGTGGCAACTCTCTCTCATATATTTCATTATCTCAATCATAGCTTTGTATCATCATAGATGCTTGATAAATGCCTACAGTCATGTTGTAGTGGGTTGTACAAAATATTGCATAATTTAAAAATCACTGATTTGTGTCTTTGAAATGTGTTTTTGCTCACATTTGAGTCCATGTGTCTCTTGATCTCCACCTCCCATTGAACCACCTAGTTGATATCCCCAGGGTGCAAAGGAATTGTCCAGTTTTCCATGCTGTCATTTTGCACAACTTTGTATTACACATTGCTTCATTATGGTAGGAAGCTACTTCAGACCAGTACAAACTTAGCCTTCTTTCAAAACTTCCCTTAATCTGGGCAAAAGGCCAAAAGCTTATGTTTCAAAGAGCTCTCCTCATGCAAAATAAATAAAACTCATTCACCTATTCCTTCAAAAATATTGTACCAACAAATGGGTAATGAAGCTTTTTCACTGTTAACTTTTCAGTGAATGCCCAGCAGGCAAAAATGGGTAATTAAATGAACCGGGGTTTGTGGCAAAACCAGAAGGCAGTGTAGATAATAGATCTAGAAAGAAGTGAAATTTGCTTGTGCTGAGTTTATATGTGCTTACTGAAAACCATGTCAAGGTGCTGGAGACATAAGTGCTTTCTCAAGAAAATTGAAGAGTCAGAA
This sequence comes from Ateles fusciceps, assembly GCA_036589455.1. NCBI lineage: Eukaryota > Metazoa > Chordata > Mammalia > Primates > Atelidae > Ateles > Ateles fusciceps. The sequence goes on from JAZHEH010003097.1 coordinate 15,285,917, forward strand.
TTTACAGACATAGGTGACCTGGAGGTTCATGCTCATGCATCCTAATTAAGTAAAGCAGTTATTGAAATTGCTTTCTGTCATCTGGATAAGAAGCAATTACAGTCACGCTTCAGGTTGTTGGTTGTCAGGGAATAAGCTATTGTATTTAGCTGACTCTCCCAGTCAACTGACGGTTAATAAATTAATGCCCATAGTTGTGAAAATGTAGTGTGACAAAGGGGAAACTTCTTAAATGCTTAGAAGATAGAGACTTTTAAAATCCAATCTATAATCTTCTATTTCCAGGTCAGAAGATAAGGGCTGGTGATAGTGTTTTTTTTTCTTACTAAAACTTAAAACAAACAAACAAACAAACAAAAAACCACACACACCAAAAAAACCATAATTGTAAAGGAAAAAAAAAAGTCTATATTTGCATCACCAAGATGAGTTTTGTATGGTGTATAATAAATTCAATTACACTGGATTTCTTTATATAACATTCTCTACTTGCTTCTATTTAATAAATGGTACCATACATTTTACGACATTAGCTAAACGATAACTTCATCAAGGGTAATGACTGTGAAATTTTTCTTGAGAAATCCTGAGTACAGCAAGTCCCCAGTAAGTTTGATAAAGGAGTACATTTTATTTATTTATTTACTTATTTATTATTTATTTATTTATTTATTTAGTGAGACAGAGTCTTGCTCTGTCACCCAGGCAGGAGTGCAGTGGCGCAATCTCGGCTCACTGCAACCTCTGCCTCCCGGGTTCAAGAGATTGTCATGCCTCAGCCTGTCGAGTAGATGGGATTACAGGTGTGCACAACCAAGCTTGGCTAATTTTTGTATTTTTAGTAGAGACAGGGTTTTGCCATGTTGGCCAGGTTGGTCTCAAACTCTTGGCCTCAAATGATCCACCTGCCTTGGCCTCCCAAAGTGCTGGGATTACAGGCGTGAGCCACCGGACACTGCCAAAGAGTACATTAATTGTGTTTTTATACAGTTTATGAATGACTAAATTTATGTCTTCTAGTGCCTCTTCTTAACATATGTTAAGTCTCTAAAAGTAGCTTCTAGATTTTGGGAGTTGTAGGGGGAAACGGGAGGGGATGGCGGTGGGTGGAGAGTTGGGGAGAGATAGCATGGGGAGAATTGCCAGATATAGGTGATGAGGAGGAAGGCAGCAAATCACACTGCCATGTGTGGACCTATGCAACAATTTTGCATGTTCTTCACATGTCCCCAAAACCTAAAATGCAATAAAAAAAAATGGTTAAATAAAAAAAGAATTTCTGGGAAGATTGTAAAGTTTGTATCCATTGGTCTTTTTGGTAGTTTTATCTTTCTCTTTTTAACAATCTGAACTTTACAAATTGCTGGTTACTTGATGAGTACGGTTGGCTGAATGGTTGTCAATCAAGTTTTTACTAATCAAGAAAAAGCAATGAACTTAGGGAAGAAAGCATTTGGAATAATTCTGATTAACTACAATAAAAAAGTTGGCCTATTAAAGGAAAGATTGGGCTGGAATTACCAACAGGTTGGGATTAGTTATTAACTGCCACTATAAACAAAGAATAAGCTCGAGGAAACAGTGTTAAGAGGTTTTGTAGCAACAAAATCATGTATTATCATATATTTTGGCCATTTTTAAAATGCATGTGTAAGGTAGAACAAAATGTAAAGTTATTTCTAATTTTTTTAATTAAATTTTTAGAATGTATACATGCACACACATATATGGACACACATTGAATGATGTGTTGATAAGCATTCAGCCCAACATCTCTCTAAAAGAAAATAGTGAAGACCCCTGATCGGTGGTATTGTTGATTTCCGTGATGTCAATACTCCCACCATGATTGATTTCAAGCTACCCAGATGATGTTACTGAGCACAGAATTGGGAAGAAATGCAGTCAGCCATCATGCTGAACTGAGCCAGCTCAAGGAAACCACTGCTCACCTCCACCCCTAAATATATCATTTAACTGCTGCACGCCCCACCCGTACACCCCTAGATACTAGAGGTATGAGATACCTCTAACATCTCAAATATTGAATCCTATGAAGTACACATAAAAATGACCCAAAACCCAGCATAAAATTACCTAAACTTGTATGAATGAAATATTCACCTCTCTTTTTTCCATGTTCCTGTCCACTCAATAGAATAATGAGACTTACCTCTTCTTGGGAATAAGCTCAATTTAAAGAATATTCAGTTAATAAATATTGTCAATAAATGTGAACTCACCAATCCTTCTGTGATTTAGCCAATGACCCAGACTCCTGACCAAGTTGAGTACTGCCTGGATTGCTACTATCCCAAGCAGAGCTGGGATGTGGCCACGATGGTAATCAGAGATTGTACTTCTGAAGTACAGCAGATCTTCCGATAACATTGTTTTATTTCATGTTGGTTTGTTATTGGCAAGAAAAGAAAATTGGTTCCCAGCTGGGGCCACTGTCTACGTGGAGTTTGTGTGTTCTCTCCATGTCTGCAAGGGCTTTCTCTGGGCACTCCAGTTTCTTCCCACATCCCTGATATGTGCATTTTAGGTTCATTAGCGTGTCTACACAGTCTCAGTGTGAGTGAGTGTGGGTGTATGTGAATGTGCCCTGTAATGGGATGGCAGCCTGACCACTGTGAGTTCCTCCCTTGTGCCTTGAGCTGCTGGGACAGGCTCTGGCCACCCATGACCCTGAGCTGGAATAAGTGAGTTAGAAACTGAAAAAAAAAATGAATGCATACAAATTATTATCAAATAAAAATTTATCAAGTATATGACAGTCATAGAAATATACAATAAACCACGCAACCCCAAAGCACTCAGCAGGCCTGCTATATTGGTTCTTGTTTGTTTTTGAACTGCATGGTGGAAGAAGATACAATTCTGACTTTGCAAACTTTACAAACATTTATTCCTTTATTTAAACCCATCACCACTGACATCAAGTGAGTGATGACCGTCATCACTCACTTATTCACCAAAACTTGGGTAAATAATCCTCTTACTTGTTTTTATTAATCTTTCTTAAATGTATGTATAGTTCACATTTATTTCAATGTTTATTATTAGAAGTGTTTTGAGTCTTTATTTAGAAGTTTGGTGATGTTCTTGTGACGAGAAATATACCATAGGAACTGAACTCTTATTTCTATCAATTAGCCTATGGTAAAACTCATTTTGTTATATGTCATTTTGCTTAAAATAAGTTTCCAAGAACTTATGACATTAAATGAAGAAGTACTGTGCTAGCTTGTGTGTATTAAAGGCAGCTGTGTGTCAGGAACCTTGCTCTCAGTACAACTTGTATCTTACTTAGAGCACCTTAGTCTGGCTGTTTGACTTTCTGATAGTCTGGGACCCCTTCTCTCTAAATACCACATTTCCTCTTGCTTCAAGAGCTACAAGCCCCAATCCTCTAGAACCCCTTCTCTTTAAAACAGCAATTCCTCTTGCTTTAAGGACTACAAGCCTCAACCCACTTAAGATAGAGAGATGACTTGTCAGTGAACTATCAGATACGTGCCAAAAGAGGCAGATGGAAATAGAATCTGATTACTTAACTCTGCTTATAATCAATAATTGGCACTAAGAAAAGCAAGGAGATTTAATCAAGGTAAATGGAACTATGATGAATAGGTAGCTATTTAAATGGAGTCCAGGAAATAATAGAGTGTAATTCAAAAAAGAAAGGTGACATTTAATCCAAATATATAAATGCATCTGACAGAAAGAAAGGTTACTTCCTTGAAGATTCTGGAAATTCAGTTAATGAGTATTTGTTGAGAACCCATGACGGTATGCATAGCCATGTACTACACAAAATAACACACAAAAGAACAATATTGTGATACACCAGAAATTGTTTACCTCTAATCAACAAATATATTCTCAAATCTCCCCCAATTAAGTTCTTATTGAAACAATTTAAAACTTAGATGTGCATTTATTCCCAATGGAATTTTATAATGCAAACTCAGTGTTTGAGCAATCTACCAAGTCTTTGCTTATTAAGAAATGAAATACCTCACTACCTGAAAATGTGTTGGTAAAATGCTAAAACTAATAGTAACGATCATCACTGAAAAACAGTTAAAAAAACAGATTTGAAACACATATAGACACATACAGCTCGGTGTTGTGGTGGAAAAAATAAATGTGTACATTTTCAGGCTTAAGGTTAATTGGACACAGGAAAACAGTTTTTTAACCTGTGGGTCCAGATCTTTTCATCATGCTCACTTTTATATCATCTCTACTTAATAAAGTGTTACTACATTTATGTAGATTTAAAATGTCTATCCTCTTACTCTGCTCTTTACTTCTGCAGGGTTTCCTCTTCTTTTATCTTACTAGCTTGCTTTACTTCTGCAATATTCAGACAATATTTCAGTAATATATTACGCTTAACGGTGGATTTATAACCTGATATTTATAAATATAACCAGATATTAGTAAATACATGGTGGATGAGTCCCAATATTATTCCCTCTAGGACAAAAAGTAGGAAGTGTCAAATTTTAATGGTTTCAAATTATGATTCATGAAATATATTTTGTGAAATTATTAGTGGCTAAACACATTTAGGGTAGGATTACCCCAGTGGCTCCAGCCTTGACCCTGAAGTTGAGATTTTTACATATAAAAAAGGGAATGTATAAATCTCTCATGATCTCAAAAGTGGGAAATTCTATAGTAGAATATAAATTGCCATGTTATTTTTTATTATTACTAAAAATATTGCCAACAGAAAACACAAAGATATTAATAGTGGGTATGCTTTCTTAAATATCTACTTTTTGCCAGGTATCTGGCTTTCTTAAGTATCACTGCATGCTGGTTACTATGTTATATATTTCATCTAAATGCATCCATTTTTTATATCAACCTGACCAAGGAGTTGTCACAATCTTATTATAAATGAAGAAGTTTTATTTTATTTTATTTTATTTATTTATTTATTATATATATTTGCTTAGAAAACTATAGTCAGAATTATGAAGTAGAACCAATATTCAGACTTAAATAAGGCTAACTGTAATTTTGCTGTTTTACTACTATAGCAGTCTGATTTTAAGCTCTGAAAGGGCAGAGACCATGTTGGTCTTGCTCATCAGACTGTAACTAGTGCCTAATTTGTTTGGCATTCAGTGTATATGTGTGAGTTGAAAGAATGAATAAACATCTTTCCTAAACTCTTGTTAACGATCTTGGTTTTTTCATCTTTAAAGTGAGAATTATATTAGAAATGTTTGTTAATTTTTCACATATTTAATGAGACCATATGACTTAATGTGGTTGCAGCATTTTAAATCCTCAATATATAGCAGCAAGGAGCAGTAGCAGCCCACGATATGATCTAGAAAAGGCCAAAATACATAGAAATGCTGAAATAAATCCCCAAATCCTGTGAGTTCAACAATTCAACATTTGATTCAAATAATTTTATTGATGACCAATAAATACCCTAACTTCCTTTCAAATGTCTCATGTCAATATCAGCATAATAAATGCAAGAATTAAAATGAAAAGCTCTAGGAGAAAGAGCTTTAAATTCAGTTAGTCTTTGTTGCCCAGGTGAAACTGCCAAATATGATTGACTAAACCCTGAGTGTTGAATTCATAAATTTACTTTTACAAGTTAATATATTTATTTGTTGTGACCAACCTAGCATAATTGCTGCATTAAATTCCCGAATTAATAACCTTATCTGTATAAGATATTTTATATTCTTAAAACGTCATTTAGCATCTGCTTAGTCGAAGAAAACCTGGGTGTTATTTTCGCAGTCTTTAAACTTCACTAACATTTCGGATTGCAATAATTTGCAATGGCAAAATATTTTTAAATAATTTAAACAACTTTCCCTAACTATAAAAGTAGCATATGTTTATTAAACAAACTTTATATAGAAAATATAAGCAAAGCAAGAAATAAATATATCTCCTGAACCTAAGATGACCATGATGAACATATATTAACATTTGTCTGTGTATGCTTAGAGGTCTTATACTTTATTTAAAGGTACGTGAGTCAGTAGAAAGAGAATGTGAATCTGACATTCTTGTCTTTATAGAAATCCTCAGTAGGTGATTTCATGTACTTGGATCCCTGGAGTAGCTCCTCTTAACTCAAGGGTCAGTCTGTATCCTGGTACATGACTCAAGAGCAGCCCACCAAAGCAATGTCGTTGCCCTAATTCTACTGTAATTTTCCTGTCCTGCAAAATATTCTTTTGTAATTTCCAGTTATCTGTTTATTGTTTGTTATCAATATCCATAATATTGGCGTTTGAACACATATCTATATAAGGACCTAGAGTGACTCGATATAGTTTCTTGTTTAAGGTCTCTCATAATTACCTCATCATAAATGTTGATTCATAAAGAGTTCATAATGCCTGAAGGACTATTCTCAAGAACATATGTACTGAAATATCTATTGATTTTCTTCTTTCTGTCATAAGCTTAGATTGTCTATACATTATGGTACTTCCTTTCCTTTATCATATTTCATATAACATTTAAATTTGGAGTGAATAAATCTCAAACTTCTTATTGAGAAAAATATGTACATCTTAATTTCATGTTATTTTATGTTTTGGTCATCTTTCAAGATGTGGCTTTTACTCCACACTGAATTGGGTACATGTTTGGCACTAGAAATCCAAGTATACACAGAACATATTAAACAATTCCTCCATTTAAGTTTGTTTCTAATAATATTTTATCTTTTATCTCTCTTCATGTGAGTACTTTGATCTTATTATAGGTTAAGAGTTATTTGCCTTGAATCCTCAGATACTCAAAGATTTTAAGCATTAAATTTAGGTCTGTGAATTTGGATAGGAATAAAAATACATCTTTGTATGCACCAATTTCTGCCTGATATTTAGCAGTTTTTTCTATTGTAACTGTAGAAAACAAACTACAATAGTATTAGCAATATGCATGACTTTGTCATTAATAAAACTCACAGATATTTTCATATCACTGTAAGGTCATTATAGATATATTAAAATATACATTTATCTCTACTTTGAATTTATGGTGGTTATTAGGCCTACTGCTAGATCTTGGTATGTGATATATTAATAAGCCCTTGAATATTTTATTCTGTTGCCAATTTCTGGTTTTAATGTTTTAACTGTATTTCAATAGAATTGGTTTTCTTTGTAAACAGACATAGTTTATGCATGAAACTGCTCTGAGAATAAGATTATCATCCACCTATTCTAGTTTCCCAAACCAACATGCAACAATGATAATGTCACAGAGGTAAACATTAGGAAGTTTCTAAGAATAAGATTAGATAACCTTTAAGATGCAATTCAGTAGTTAGATCTTTTTATTTAAGGCACATTATTTTAAAACGAATACTTGAAGCCATACTGATTTCAATCTATTTTTCTTTGATTTATAAATATTGACTATGTTTCCCACTCAGAAATACCATAACTTGTTATCATTTGATGTATATTCTTCTAGTCTTTTTCTTAGGTACTTTATTATATTTTTAAAATAGAATAATAGCATGTGTAGAGTTTTAGAATCTGTTTTTTTCTGTTAACAATGTATCAGAAAAATCCTGCCTTATCATTAACCTTTTTGCACATTATCTCAATGGTTAAATAATATTTCACTGTCGAGATATGTCATACAGAGCCAATATCTCTTAAACTTTAAAAATATCTGCCTACTAGCTTCTATACTTGGCTTTTAAAAAAATGACTATAAAATCTGGAAGAACTGGATAGAAAATGAACTTCAAAACAAAATGAAAGGATTAAAAATGGGTAGATAAGAGTCAACAACGATGATTCCAAATCTGGAAGAGGAAGTTTCCAATTTTTGTTTGTAGATGATGCTAATTTTGCCTAGGGAATGAGTTGCCAGATTAATGTGGATAATTTCAAAAGGACCTAGTAAGATATGGAAGATGAGCTCTCATAAGGAAAGACAGTAAATTTGCAAAAAAGCCATTCTGGAAGAGAACGTTTGGACCTAGAAGTTATTGTTAGCTGTTTCCCAAAGTACAGGGTCCTGCAGCCAGAAGTGCTTCTCTCTTCATCCATTTCCACCCCTGAAGACCTGACCATCTTCAGGAGAATCCCAGAAAAAAAAATGAAAATCTTGTTCTGATTAGATATCCATTTATTATATGACTGATTGTGTCAGGGGTATGTTTCTAGTTCCTGTTCTTCCACAAGAAGAGTGAAGAATGTTGAGTACATTCAGAGAGCAGTAACTAAAATGTTCCTAAAAGGACAGATACCTTGATTTGGGATGAAGACTGATCAAATCCAAGACCTATACAATTCTGAAGGATATATAAAGTGAAAATGAAACTATTAGTCAAATTCTGGAATTACAGAACCTTTTTTTTTTTTTTTCCCTGGAGCTGGAATTTTGCTCTTGTTGCCCAGGCTGGAGTACAATGGCATGATCTCAGCTCACTGCAACCTCTGCCTCCTGGTTCAAGGTATTCTCCTGCCTCAGCCTACTGAGTAGCTGGGGTTATAGGCATGTGCCACCACACCTGGCTAATTTTGTATTTTTAATAGAGATGGGGTTTGTCCATGTTGGTCAGGCTGGTCTCAAACTTTCGACCTCAGGTGATCTGCCCACCTCAGCCTTCCACAGTGCTAGGATTACAGGCATGAGCCACTGCTCCTGGCCAGAATTTCTTTTAAAAGAAATTTGATGTAAGAAATTATTTTTAAAAAATGGTGGAATTACCATATACCACAAGTAATAACCAAATGAAACTGATTATCCCTAAAGGTGATATTTTTGTCTATCTCACCAAAAGGGGTATTCAAAACAGTTAAGTCTGTGGATGGTGGCTTTCTAAGGGGATTTCACTAAGGGGAAACAAAAATGGTAAAGCTATATACCTAAACTTCAGAAGGTACTGTTGGGAGGATAACTACTGCCTATGACAAAATGTCCTTTAGTGGCATTAACAGGAGCCACACAAAGACCTGGAATCAGGTGTTCTCACCTTATGGCTTTTTAAAAAGTAAACTTTTATTTTAAGTTCAAGAGTACATGTGCAGGTTTGTTCTATCAGTAAACTCATGTCACGGGGATTTGTTGTAGAGATTATTTCATCACCCAAGTACTTAAGCCTAGTACCCAATAGTTATTTTTTCTGCCTTTCTCCATACCCCAACCCTCCACCCTCAAATAGGCCCCAGTGTGTGTTGTTCCCTCTTTGTGTACATGTGTTCTCATCATTTAGCTCCCACTTGTAAGTGAGAGCATGCAGTATTTGGTTTTCTCTTCCAGCGTTAGTTTGGAAAGATTCTAGCCTCTAGCTCCATCCATGTTCCTGCAAAGGACATGGTCTTGTTCTTTTTTATGGCTGCATAGTATTCTACAGTGTATAAGTATTATATTTTCATTATCCAGTCTTCCACTGATGGGCATTTAGGTTGATACCATGTCTTTGCTATCGTGAAGAGTGCTGAAATGAACATGTATGTGTGCATATGTGCTTATGACAGAATGATTTATATTCCTTTGGATATAAACCCAGTCATGAGATTGCTATGTCAAATGGTATTTCTGTTTTTAGCTCTTTGAGAAGTTGCCACACTGCTTTGCACAATGGTTGAACTCATTTATACTCCCACCAACAGTGTATAAGTATTCCCCTTTTCTCTGCAACCTTGCTAGCACCAGTTATTTCTTGACTTTGCAATAATAACCATTCTGACTGATGTAAGATGGTATCTCATTGTGATTTTGATTTGCATTTCTCTCATGATCGGTGATAATGAGCTTTTCTTCATACGCTTGTTTGCTGCATGTATGTCTTCTTTTGAAAAAGGCCTGTTCATGCCTTTTGCCCACTTTTTAATGGGGTTGTTTTTTTCTTGTAAATTTGTTTTAAGTTTCTTATAGGTTGTGGATATTAGACCTTTGTCAGATGCATAGTCTGCAAAATTTTCTCCCATGCTGTAGGGTTATCTGTTTACTCTATTGATAGTTTCTTTTGCTGTGCAAAAACTTTAGTTTAATTGATCTGAATTGTCAATTTTCACTTTTGTTGCAGTTGCTTTTGGCATCTTCTTCATGAAATATTTACCAGTTCCTATGTCCAGAATGATATTGCCTAAGTTGTCTTCCAGTGTTTTTAAAGTTTTGGGTTTTACATTTAAGTCTTTAATCCATCTTGAGTTGATTTTTGTATATGATGTAAAGGAGAGATTCAGTTTCAATTTTCTGCATATGGCTAGCTAGTTATCCCAGCACTATTTATTGAGTAGGCAGTTCTTTTCCCATTGCTTGGTTTTGTCAGCTTTGTCAAAGATCGGATGGTTGTGTGTGTGCACATTCTGGCACATTCTGGCCTTATGTCACTGACCTTGTACAAAAGAGGAACATAGACCAATGGGACATATTTAGAGTTAAGATTAGGGTTAGGGTTCCAATGGAATATGGTCTTTGTGCCCTGTGTGTCAGTTTTGTACCAGTACCATGCTATTTTGGTTACTATAGCCCTGCAGTATAGTTTGAAGTTACACAGTGTGTTGCCGCCTGCTTTGTTCTTTTTGCTTAGGATTGCCTTGGCTATTTGAGCTCTTTTTCTTGGTTCCATATGAATTTTAAAATAGTTTTTTCTAGTTCTGTAAAGAATGTCATTGGTAGTTTGCTAGGAATAGCATTTAATCTGTAAATTGCTTTGGGAAGTATGGCCATTTTACTGATATTGATTGTTCCTATCCATGAGCATGGATTGATTTTCTATTGGTTTGTGTCATCTCTGATTTCTTAGAGCAGTGTTTTGTAAATCTCATAATAGGAATCTTTCACCTCCCTCATTAACTGTATTCCTAGGTATTTTATTCTTTTTGTGGCAATTGTGAATGGGATAACCTTCCTCATTTTTCTTGGCTTGGCTGCTGTTGGTGTATAGGAATGCTAGGGATTTTTTTGTTCAATGATTTTGGATCCTGAAACTTTGCTGAAGTTGTTTATTAGCTGAAGGAGCTTTTGGGCTGAGATGATGGGGTTTTCTAGATATAGAATTATGTCTTCTGCATTCAGGGATAGTTCAGCTTCTTCTCTTCCTATATGGATGTCCTTTATTTCTTTCTCTTGCCTGATTGCTCTGGTGAGGACTTCCAATTTACTGTGTTGAACAGGAGTGGTGAGAGAAGGCATCCTTTCCTTGTGCTGGTTTTCAAGGGAAATGCTAATTTTTGGCCATTTGGTATGATGTTAACTGTGGATTTATCAGGGTGGCTGTTATTATTTTGAAGTGTATTTCTTTAATACCTGTTTGTTGAGAGTTTTTAACATGAAGGGATGTTGAATGTTATTAAAAGCCTTTTCTGCATCTATCGAGATGATCATGTGGTTTTTGCCTTTAGTACTGTGTATGTGATGGATCACATCTAGTGATTTGCATATGTTGAACCAACCTTGCATCCCAGGCATAAAGCCTGCTTGATTGTGGTAGATAAGCTTTTTGATATGTAACTGGATTCAGTTTGTCGGTATTTTGTTGAGGACTTTTACATCAATGTTCATCAAGGGTACTGGCCTGAAGTTTTCTTTTTTTGTTGTGTCTCTGCCAGATTTTGGTATCAGGATGATGCTGGCTTTATAGAATCAGTTCGAGAGGAGTCCCTCCTATTCCATTTTTTTGGAATAGTTTTAGTAAGAAAGGTACCAGCTCTTCTTTGTATATCTAGAGGAATCCAGCTGTGCATCTGTCTGGTCCAGAACTTTTTTGATTGACAGGCCATTTATTACTAGTTCAATTTCAGAGCTCATTACTGGTCTGTTGAGGTATTCAATTTCTTCCAGCTTCAGTCTTGGGAGGGTGTATGAGTCCAGGGTTTTATCCATTTCTTCTAGATTTTTTACTTTGTGTGCATGGAGGAGTTTATAGTAGTCTCTAGTGGCTATTTGCATTTCTGTGGAATCAGTGGTAATGTCCTCTTTGTCATTTCTGATTGTATTTATTTGGATCTTCTCTCTTTCTTCTTTATTAGTTTAGTGGTCTGTCTTATAATTTAAAAAAAAACAGCTCCTGGCATCTTTAATCTTTTGGATGACATTTAGTATCTCTGTCTCCTTCGGTTCTGCTCTGATTATGGTTATTTCTTGTTTTCTGCTGGTTTTTGAGCTGGTTTTCTCCTGATTCTGTAGTTATTTAGTTGTGATGTTAGGTTGTTAATTTGAGATTTTTATATCTCTTTAATATGAGTGTTTAGTGTTATAAATTTCCCTCTTAACACTACCTTAGCTATATCCCAGAGATTCTGGTATTTGTATCTTTGTTCTCACTAATTTCAAAGAACTTCTTGTTTACTGCTTTAATTCATAATTAACCCAAAAGTACTTTTATTGTGCTGTGGTGTGAGAGTGGTTGGTATAATTTTGATTCTTTTGCATTTGCTGAGCATTGTTTTATGTTCAATTGTGTAGTCAATTTTAGAGTATATTTCATGTGGCAATGAGAAGAATGTATATTATGTTGTTTTGGAATAGAGAGTTCCGTAGATGTCTATCAGGTCTATTTGGTTTAGTGTTGAGTTCAGGTCCTGAATACTTTTGTTAGTTTTTCTTCCTTTATGATCTGTCAAATACTGTCAGTGGAGTTCTGAAATTTCTCTTTCAAGGTCTCTAAGAACTTGCTTTATGAATCTGGGTGTCTGTGTGGTGGGTACATATACATTTGGGATAGTTAGGTCATCTTGCTGAATTGAGCCCTTTACCATTTTGTAATGCCCTTCTTTATCTTTTTTGATCTTTGATGGTTTAAAGAGTGTTTTGTCTGAAGTAAGGATTGTAACTCCTACGTTTTTTACTGCTTTTCGTTTGCTTGGTAGATTTTTCATGATCCCTTTATTTTGAGCCTATGTGTGTCATTGCATTTAAGATGTGTCTGTTGAAGATAGCATATCATTGGATTTTCATTGTTTGTGTAACTTGCTGCTGTGTGCTATTTAATTAGGGCATTTAGCTCATTTACATTCAAGGTTAGTGATGATACATGTGGATTTGATCCTGTCAGCATGCTGTTAGCTGTTTGTTATGCTAATTTGTTTGTGTGGTTGCTTTATAGTATCACTGGTCTGTGTACATAAGTGTGTTTTTGTAGTGTTTGCTAACAATCTTTTCTTTCCATATTTAGTGCTTCTTTCAGGCGCTCTTATAAGGTAGGTCTGGTGGTACTGAATTCCCTCCGCATTTGCTTGAGTTAAAAGAATCTTATTTCTCCTTCACTTATAAAACTTACTTTTGCAGGATGTGAAATTCTTGGTTGGAACTTCTTTTCTTTAAGAATGTTTAATATAGGCCCTCAATCTCTTATGACTTGTAGGGTTTTTGCTAAGATGTTTGCTGTTAGTCTAATGAACTTCCCTTTGTGGGTGACCTGTCCTTTCTCTCTAGCTGCATTTAACATTTTTTCTTCCATTTCTACCTTGGAGAATCTGATGATTATATGCCTTGGGGGATGATCCTTTTGTGGCATATTTTGCAGACGTTTTCTGTGTTTCCTGAATTTGAATGTTGGCCTCTCTAGCTAGGTTGGGGAAGTTCTCATGGCTGAAATCCTGAAATATGTTTTCCAAGTTGCTTCCTTTTTCTTCATCTCTTTCAGGGATTCCAGTGATTTATAGATTTGGTCTCTTCACATATTCCCATATTTCTCAGAGTTGTTGTTCATTTCTTTTTATTCTTTCTTCTTTCTTCTTGTCTGACTGTCTTATTTTCAAAAGCTAGTCTTCAAGACTGAGATTCTTTCTTCAACTTGGTCTATTCTGCTAATACTTGCAATTGCATTATGAAATTCTTGTAGAGTGTCTTTCAGCTCTATCAAGTAGATTATGTTGATTTTGATGCTGGCTATTTTGTCTGTCAGCTCCTGTAACATTTTATTTTGATGCTTAGCTTTCTTACATTGGATTTCAATAGTCTCCTGAATCTCGATTATCTTCATTCCTATCCATGTTCTGAATTCTATTTCTGTCATTTCAGTCATCTCAGCCCAGTTAAGAACCCTTGATGGAGAACTAGTGTGTTTGTTTGGATGAAGAAGACACTCTGGCTTTTTGAGTTGCCATAGTTCTTGTGCTGCTTCTTTCTCATCTTTGTAGGCAGACATTCCTTCGATCTTTGAAGTTGCTGTTTTTTGGATGGATTTTTTTTTTCTTTACCCTATTCCATGACCTTGGGGGTTTGACTATGGTATAAGGTGGGCAGTGGACTGGCTTCATTACTGGAAGATTTTAGGGGGCCAAGGCTCAGTTCAGGGCTCCTAGACTGTATGCTCTAACTCTGATGGGGGAATGATGGTGGGCCCTGGCTTTGTTATCGGGCCCTGGTTTTGTTATCTAGGTCCTTGAGGTTAGGAACCTGCTACGCTGGAGGGGCTGAGGTTCTCCCAGAATGTTGGTCACAACACTCTGATGGGTGGTGGCAGCCAAAGTACTTCATAGGTGGTGGCAGCAGGATCCATCCTCATTTGCATGTGCCACAAGCAATGGCAGCAGCAGTGTAGCAGGGTACATGCTCACCAGCTGCAGCAGGGTGCTAGTGGGTGCCATGGCCCCAGCCACCAGACATCTATAGTGGCAGTACAACTTTGGGGATCAGGCCCCCCCCACCAGCAACTGTGTGTGCCAGTGGTGGTATTAGAACAGTGGCAGGGCACTGATGGGCACAGGATTGTGTGCTCCTTCTGTGCACATTCACACTGGCAGTTGTGGCCACTTAGGGCGAGGGGGACTGCACTGTTTTCCGTGACTTATTTTGCACCAGTGTCAGGGTCAGCACAGGAACAGAGCACTGGAGGGGGCAGGGCTGGTGGGCTTTGTGCCTGCCAGTGCTCCCATGGCAATGACTATGAGGTAAGAGGAGGGATGGTGGAGTCCATTTACACCCCGCAGTGGCATGGCAGAGTGCGCGTGCACACACACACACACACATGCTGGCAGGGAAGGGAAGGCCGCTTCTCTGTAAACACATCTGCCAGCAAAACAGTGTGGGCTGTGACCATGGGTGAGTGCATGCAGGCAAAGTGGCACAGGGAGGCCGCAGTTGGGGGAAAAGGGCATGGGCAGGCTGGTGTGTGTTCATGGGACATGCTCTGCTGGAGCACTCTGCTGGTCAGGCAAGGTCTGCCAGTGCGCAGCTATGATGTAGGCCCCCAGGAGGTACTGGGTGGCTGCACTGCATGCAGGTACAGCTAGGCTGGGGCCCTGAGAGAGGCCAGCAGATGGAGGGGTGCTCAGGTCAGACCTGCCCATTTAATGGGCAAGACTGCCCTGCAGAGTGCAGAACTGACAGACCCCCTAGGGCTAAAGTCTCCTATAGGGGCAAGTTGTGCCTAGGGTAACAGGCACTCCTAACCATGCCACCCTACAGATACTCCCACACCAAACTGTCTAGGCTCTTCACTGGCTAGAGTTCTGCCCTTACCATTTCTCTAGGCAGCTTTCCCTGCCAATTCAAGTATCCATGGTGGAATAGAGAGGGATTCCAGAGGCCCATGGTGAGAGCAGGTTGCTCCTGGCCTGTTCAACTCACCCCTTCCACAGGAGTCATTGGGGACCAGAAATGAGTCTCAGTTCCCAGCAGCCTCCTTCTCCAGCCCAACATCTGTGTCTTCCCTTCAACTGCTCTCAATGCCTTCCCTCTGAGCGTACCAGTCTTCCTGGTGTTCTGTTCCCTCAGTGGGAGATGTTCCTCCTGGCCATCTTGGAGCAGGGTCTTAAGAATGGGGCCCAGGATCCAGACTACTCTCTACCATCTTAGAGACAGGGGAAAAAAACCCACACTCATTTTCCCTGTTGGATGCAAGCTGAAATTTCAGAACGTAGTTACCTGTCCTCCATGTGGCTTTTTGTTTCTGTGGGCTGCATGTTGTGTATAATGGACCAACAGTGATGGCCGCTAAGTCGATGCTTGTCTTTATTAATAAAAGATGTATAGTACTACAGAAATGGTATTTTCCCTAGGAGAGTTCATTCAAAAGTTCATTCAAAAGTTATGAGTCTTACATAATTCATGCCCACAAATTTAAGAAAATTATTTCTTTTCCATGAATCATTTGTTCCTTGCCAGTGAAGCTCAGGCTCTCGCACACTGGAGTTCCACACAGCTGTTGTTATTATAGACTTAGGGCCACTTCAGTAACTAGCTACTTCTGCACCACTCAGAGAAGCAGAACAAGTCTGTAGATGTTTTAGAGATGACGACATCTGTCTAGATCATTACTATCTGTCAATCTTCATTAGTAAAGAGAATTGCAAAATAAGATGAAAGCTAATCAGGGAGGCTGGAACATGATTATTATAGCTTCTATTTGGGGAATGACTATTGCATTACCTGTGGTGCATTTTTATTTTGGTAAGGAATAAATACATTACCAAGAAGGTGAAGAAACTTACATAATCATTACTAACTTGTGTTCGATTCACATTGCAATGGTATGTTGTAAATCAAGGCTACAGAGAGGCAGAGTTCGGTGAGAAGTACTGGTGAACCAATACCCTTTCCAAGCAGCATTATGTGTTCCTGCATGGGTAAGCAGCCACTTACACAATACTTTGCTTCATTTTCTTGTTTCAAATGGCTTTAGAAATCAGAGATACAGAGTATCAGGTCTTCCAGACACTGTGGGATGATTTCAGATAGTCAAAGCATCAAAACACAATAAATAACAAGGAAAAAATACGAAACTTATCACTATGCTGTCATCTATGGTAAACGAGCTGCTATCAGATAATACAGTTGGTTAAGACTGACTCAATGCCAAGAACTTTTCTAAGCTTTTTATATGCATTAGCTTATTTAGCCCTCCTAATAAAATCCTAGGTGATTCATGTATTAGGAAGACCTGAGGCATGGAGAAATTTCAGTAACTTGCCCAAAGTCATACTGCTAAGAGTTAACAGAGTTGATGTTGAATCTCAGCAAGTCAGTTTTAGAGCTCACACTCATAACAATTATAATCTACCACATGTTTGGGGTAGTGATATATTCTGCTTAAGAAGACATCATGATATACCTTGCCTGGATTTCCATCCCTGCTTAAGTAAAATCTTGTTAATGCCTCCTTTAGATCTCCCTTTGCCTTATCCAGTAGTACTTCTACCTCTCTGATATACTTTGTGTCTACTTTATTATTTCTTTTCCAGGTCCTGATAAATGACTCAGTTCTTGATACTTTGGTCCTCTGTCCCATTGTGTTTGCATGGGTGTATATACATATACATGTGTATATGCATACACATGCACACAGACATCTTTTTCTTCAAATTTATTAAGAAGGTATTTTGTGTTTCTATTTATATGTTTTAAATATTTTTGAGCTAATTGTATGCTTATATACAGTTATAAGAAATAATATGAAAAGATCTCGTGTATCTTTCCCTTCCTTTCCTGATTTCCCCCCAATGATAGCATCTTGCACAATCATAGTATAATTTCACAACCAGGATACTGACATCATACAATCCACCACTCTTGTTCATATTTCCCAAGTTTTATTTACATTCATTTATGTGTGTATTTAGTTTTATATAATTTTATCCTGTGTGTGTTCATGTAACCATACTACAGTCAAGAAGCAGAGGAGTTCCATCCTCAGAGGACCTTTTGGGTCACCTTTTTCTAACTATACCTTCTCTCCCTCCTGTATCTCCCCTTCCCTATCCCTAAGCCCTGGCAGCCACTAATCTGTTCTCTGTTTCTAAAGTTTTTTCTTTCCAAATGTTTAATATAAAGGGAGTCATACAGAATGTAACCTTTGGAGTTTGACTTTTTTCACTCAGCATCATCCGCTGCAGACATTTCCAAGTTGTTGCATACATCAAAAATCTGTTCCTTCTTAATTGCTGAGTAGTATTCCACAGTTGGCTTAACAATCGACCTGTTGAAGGACATCTGGGTTCTTTCCACTTTGGGGCTTTTATGAATAAAGTTGTCATGAATATTCATGTACAGGTTTTTGTGGGTGAACTTGTTTCCATTTCTCTAGGATAGGGACCCAGTAGTGCAACTGTTGGTCTGTATGATAGCTGATGTTTAGTTCTATGAGACACTGCCAAACTATTTTTGAGAGTGACTATGCACTTTTATATTCCCATCTGCAATGAATCCAGGTTTTTCCCCATCCTTACTAGCATTTGGTATTATTGCTACTTTTTATTTTCGCCATCCTGTCAGATGTGTAGTGACAGCTCATTGTGGTTTTAATTTGCATTTCCCTGATGGCAAGTTACGTTGAACATCTTTTCATCTGCTTATTTGCCACCTCCATTTCTTCTGTAGTAAAATGTCTGTGTCTTTGCAGATTTTCTAATTGTATAGTTTATTCTTTTACTCTGGGGTTGTGAGACTTCTTTGTATATTCTGGGTAACAGTTATTTGTCAGATACGTGTCTTGCAACTATTTTTACCAAGTCTGTAGCATGTCTTTTTAGCTTCTTCACAGGGTTTTTTTAAAGAGAAAAAAAAATGTTTAATTTTGATAAGTTTTAACTGATCAATTTTTTCTTTTATGGATTATGCTTTTGGTGTCAAGACTAGAATTCTTTGCCTAGCCCAAGACCTCAAAGATTTCTCTCATTTTTCCCTCAAACTTTAATAGTTTTAAATTTTACATATATATCTTTAATCTATTTTATTTTGTTTTGTTTATTGTTTTTAGTTTTGAGATAGTCTTGCTCTGGTGTGCAGTGACGACATTATGGCTCACTGTAGCCTCAAACTCCTGTGCTCAAAAATCCTCCCATCTCCAACTCCTGGGTAGCTGGGACTACAGGTACTGACCCCCACACCTGGCTAATTTTGTAGAGATAGAGTCTTGCTGTGTTTCCCAGGCTGCTCTCTAACTCCTAGCCTCAAGTGATTCCTCTACCTTAGCCTCCCAAAGTGCTAAGATTGCAGGTGTGACCACCATGACCGGCTGTGATCCATTTTAAATTAATTTTTTGTATGACACATGAGGTTTAGGTTGAGGTTCACTTTCTTATTTTCTTATGGATATTCTATCTCTCTACCATCATTTCATGAAAAAGCTATCCCTCCACCAATGAATTACTTTTGCATCTTTGTCAAAAATTGGTTAGGTACATTTGTATAAGTCTGTTTCTGGGTTCTTTATTCTGTTCCATTAATCTGTCAGCTTATCAATTCCTGCTGCCACCATATTTTCATGATTAATGTAGCTATATAGTAAGACTTGCTACTGGGTAGAGTGAATTCTCCCTCTTCATTCTTTCTCAAGTTTGCTTTAGCTTCTTTGAAAGCTGTGACTTTGTATCCTATAGATTTTTAGTTTATAATGAAAAGCAACAGCCTTGGCTCCAGTCACCATCTTCATTCCAACCTCCTGTAGGCAACACCTTTTGCTTGTTTGCATTTTAGAGTCTTTTGGTTGTTGCCTGTTAATCTCTCAATGATATATTGCTACCTCTTGGTTTATCAGCTTTGAATATTATGCATTTACTTTCTGCTGTGATATATAAGGTCTCACTGAAATCAATCCATCCCTATTCCTCCTCCTTCCTTCCCCTCTGGTTAAACCATGATTTCCAGTTTGTTCACTGGTCACTTATGCACCTTCAAGGCATCCCGGAAGCTTAATCTCTTGACCTCCTGACTTTGTCAGATGACATTACTGCTTCCCCAACTCTGACCTCAAATATTGTGTCTTATACCTGGTCAAACTTTTCAACATTTACATTGTTTTTTAATGAAAATTATCTTTATTTATAGTTTGATTTTAAAAGTTTAAAGTCAACAGACATTACTATATTTTTTAAACTGAAAATATAGAATTACCCATTTCCTTAGTGTGCTAAGTAACAATCCCTTGTCTATTTCAATACAAAGGTTCCCAATACCAAGTTAAAATAGATTATTTCCATGAATTGCTCAAAATTATGTCACATCTCAGATGACTTCATGCTTGAATTAACGTACTTCTTATTGAGTTGTAAATTATCAATATTTCCTGAATAATTTTTAGTGAAGTGTTTGCATACTTAAAAAGCACAGATTATATCTGCATAGCTTAATAAGTTTTCACAACAAATAAAACAGTACCAGCACCTCCCAAAATCGCATATGTACTACCTCAATCACCACTTGTTTTTTCCCAAAGGTAACCATTATTCTGACTTCAAACATGATATATTTTTCACCTAAAATAATGTCCTACAGATTAATTCATGTTGCCACAGATGACAGGATTTTATTCTGTTTTATGGCTGAATACTATTTGTGTGCATGTGCGTGTGTGTGTGTGTGTGTGTGAGATTTTTTTATACATTCATCTGTTGATGGGCACTTAGGTTGATTTCATATCTTGGCTATTGCAAACAGTGCTGCAATAAACATAGGAGTGCCAGATATCTCTTTGACATAACTGATTTCATTTCCTTTGGATACATACTCCGTAATGGGATTGCTGGATCATATGGTAGTTCTATTTTAATTTTTTTGTGGAAGCTCCATATTGTTTTCCATTTAACTGTACTACATCCCCACCAGCAGTTCCTGAGAGTTTCTCTTTTTCACATCCTCGCTAGCATTTGTTATTACATATTTTTTATCTTTTTGAAAATAGCCTTTCTAATTGGGGTGAGGTGATATCTCATTGTGG
The DNA here is from genome assembly GCA_036589455.1 of Ateles fusciceps. Lineage (NCBI taxonomy): Eukaryota > Metazoa > Chordata > Mammalia > Primates > Atelidae > Ateles > Ateles fusciceps. The sequence goes on from JAZHEH010003097.1 coordinate 15,306,552, forward strand.
CTGTGATTTGTGCTTCGCTGATGATCAGTGATGTTGAGCATTTGTTTTCATGTACCTGTTAGCTATTTGTTGTCTTCTTTTCAGAAATGTTTATTCAGATATCTTGCCCATTTTTCAAATGGATTATTTGGAGGGTTTTTGTTGTTGTTGCTTGTTTGTCCATTGCTATCAAACTGATTTGAGTTCCTTATATATTCTGGATATTAACCCCTCGTCAAGTGCATGGTTTGCAAATTCTTTCTCCCATTCTGTAGGTTTTTTATTCACTCTATTAGTCATTTCCTTTGCTGTGCAGGAGTCTTTTAGTTTCATGTAATCCCATTTGTCTGTTTTTGCGTTTGTTGCCTACGTTTTTGTGGTCTTACTCCAAAAATCCTTGAGTCCAATTCCACAAGCATTTTTCCTATGTTTGCTTCTAGTACTCTCCTAGTTTCAGGTCTTTTATTTAAGTCTTCAATACATTTAGAGTTGATTTTTGTATATGGTGAGAAATAAGTGTCTAGCTTTATTCTTCTGCATGTAGATATCCAATTTTCCCAGCATCATTTATTGAAGAGACTGTCTTTTCCCCAGTGTGTGTTCCTGGCACCTTTGTCAAAAATCAGTTGGCTGTAAATGCATGAATTTATTTCTGGGTTCTCTGTTTTGGTCTATGTGTGTCTGTTTTTATGCCAGTACTATACTTTTTTGGTTACTATAGCTTTGTAATATATTTGGAAGAAATGTAATATGATGCCTCTAGCTTTGTTAATTATGTTCAAGATTGCTTTGTCTATCTGGAGTCTTTTGTATTTTGAAATGAATTTAAATTTTTTTTCTATTTCTGTGAAGAATGTTTTTCATATTTTGATAGAGATTGCATTATATCTGTACCTCACTGTGGGTAACAGGAACATTTTAACAATATTAATTCATCCAGTCCATAAACATGGGGTATATTTTCACTTAATTGCCTCCTCTTAAATTTCTTTCATTAGTGTTTTATAGTTTTTATTGTAAAGATCTTTAACCTCCTTGATTGTTTATTCATAAGTATCTTTTGTAGCTATTGTAAATGAAATTGTTTTCTTAATTATGTTTTTCAGATATTTCACTATTGGCATATAAAAATTTTAGTGATTTTTATGTTGATTTCGTAGCCTGCAACTTTGCTGAATTTGTTTATGAGTTATACCAGTTTTGGGGTGCAGATTTTAGGGTTTTCTATATATATAAAATCATGTCATCTTCAAACAGGCACCATTTGACTACTTCTTTTCTGATTTGGGTGCCCTTTATTTCATTTTCTTGACTCATTACTCTGGCTAGAGCTTTCAATACTCTGTTGAATAAAAAAGTGATGAAAGTGAATATCCTTGTCTTGTTCCATATCTCAGAGAAGAAGCTTCCAACTTTCCCCCATTTATAGCTGTGGGTGTGTTGACCTTTATTATAAATATTTATTATAAATAATAAATATGACCTTTATTGTGTTAAAGTATGTTTCTTCTATACTCAGTTTGTTCAGAGTTTTTAGAATGAAAGGATGTTGAATTTATTGAATGTTTTTTCAATAAAAGCAATTCTATTGAAATAATCATATGATTTTTGTTATTCTGATATATCACCTTTACTGATTTGCATGTGTTGAACTATCCTTGCATCTTTGAGGTGAATCCCAGTTGACATGGTGAATGATCTTTTTTGTTTGTTTGTTTTATTGAGATGGAGTCTTGCTCTGTCATCCAGGCTGGAGTGCAGTGGCGTGATCTCGGCTCACTGCAAACTCCACCTCCCGTGTTTAATTCTCCTGCTTCAGCCTCCCAAGTAGCTTGGATTACAGACATCTGTCACCACACCTGGATAATTTTTTTTGGATTTTTAGTAGAGATGGGATTTCACCATGTTGGCCAGGCTGGTCTTGAACTCCTGACCTCAAGTGATGCGCCTGCCTCAGCCTCCCAAAGTGCTGGGATTATAGGCGTGAGCCACTGTGCCTGGCCATGAATGATCTTTTTAATGTGTTGTTGAATTCAGTTTGCTAATATTTTGTTGAAGATTTTTGCATCTATGTTTATCAGGGATATTGGCCTAAACTTTTATGTTTTTGTTGTGTCCTTGCCTGACTTTGGAATTAGGGTAATGCTGACCTCATAGAATGACTTAGAAAGTAAGCATTCTCTTCCATTTTTTTTGAACAGTTTGACAGTTATATAGTTCTTTAAATGTTTGGCAGAATTCAGCAGTCAAGCGTCAGGTTCTGGGCTTTTCTTCAATGGGAGTATATTACTGCTTCATTCTTGTTACTCATTTTTGGTCTGCTCAGGTTTTCTATTTTTTTTTTATGATTTCATCTTGGTAGGTTTTATGTGTCCATAATTCATATGTTTCTTTTGGATTTTCCATTTTGTTAGTGTATAGCTGTCCATAATAGTCTCTTATGATCCTTTGTATTTTATGGTATCAGTTGTAATGTCTCCTTCATCTCTAGTTTTACTGATTTGTGTCTTCTTTCTTATTTTTCTTAGTATAACTAAAGTTTTGTTAATATTATTTATCTTTTCAAAAATAAACTCTTTGTTTTGGGGTCCTTTTGTATTATTTTAAAAATCTATTTTGTTTATTTCTGCTCCAACCTTTGTTATTTCTTTCCTTCTACTAATTTTGGGTTTATTTTGTTCTTATATTCTACTTCTTTGAGACATAACATAAGGTTGTGTATTTGTCTTCCTATTTTTTAGATATAGGCATTTATTGCTGTAAACTTTCCTCTTAGAACTGCTTTTGCTGTATTCCATAGGATTTTATCTGTTGTATTCCATTTTCAGTTGTCCCAAAGAATTGTTAAATTTAGTATTAAATTTCTTCAGTAATCTATTCATTGTTCAGGAGCATATTGTTTTATATCCATAAATGTGAACACTTTCTAACATTCCTCCTGTTACTGATTTCTAGTTTTATTCTATTTTGGTCAGAAAAGATTCTTGATATGAGTTTGATTTTTTTTTAAGCTTGTTAATACTTATTTTTTGATCTTACATATAGCTATTTTGGAGAATGCTCCATGTGTTGTTGAGAAAAATGGAAAAATGTATGTTCTTCAGCTGTTGAGTGGAATGTTCTGTCAATGTATTTGGTCTAAAATGTAGTTCAACTGTGATGTTTCTTTGTCAGTCTCTTTTGTCTGGATAATCTGTTCATTGCTGAAAGTGGGGGTGGCGAAGTACCCTACATTGTTAGTGTATTATAGTCAATCTCTCCTTTTAGGTCTGTTAATACTTGCTTTATATATTTGAGTGACCCAATATTGGGTTGATGTGTATTTAAACTGTATATCCTCTTGCTGTATTAACTCCTTTGTCATTATGTAATGGCCCTTTCTTATCCTTTTTCTTTCTTTTTTCTGTTCTTGACTTAAAGTCTATTTTATCTGATATAAGTATAGCTACTTCTCCTGTGGGTTGTTTTCTTTTTTTGGTTTCCATTTGCATGGAGTGTGTTTTTTCATCCTTTCACTTTTAGTATATGTGTATCATTATAGGTGAAGTGAGTTTCTTGTAGATAATATGTAGTTGGGTCTTTTTTTTTTTTAAATCCGTTCAGCCACACTATGTCTTTTAATTAGAGACTTTAATTCATTTACATTCAAAGTTATTATTGATAAATAAGGATTTACTATTGCCATTTTGTTGCTTGCTTTATGGTGTTCTGTAGATTCATTCTTTTTTCCTCCTTTACTATTTTCTGATGTAGTTAAGTGATTTCTCTAGTAGAATGTTTCAATTTCATGCTACCTATTTTAGTGTATAAGGCTTACAAAAAATCTTATGATTCTAACAGGTTATTTTAAATTAGTTGCAACCAACTTAACTTTGGCCACAAAGCAAAGAAGTGTAACAAAGACAAATGCTTTATTTAATACCATGTCCCCTCCTTACATTTTGACTTTTTGATATTTCAATTTACATCATTTTATATTGCTTTTCTTTTAACGAATTGGTGTAGTTATTATTGATTCAATAATTTTATCTGTTAATCTTCTTACTTAAGATTGTAAGTGGCTTACATATCACAATTATAGTATTACATTATTTTGAATTTGTCTGTGTTCTTACTTTTACCGGTGAGTTTTATTCCTTCAGATGTTTTTGTGCTACACTCTTCTTTCAGATTAGAAAATTCCATTTTACATTTCTTGTAAGACAAGTCTGGTGTTGATTAAACCCCCAGCTTTGGATTGTCTGGGAAAGTCTCTATCTCTCCTTGTTTGAAGGATAGCTTTACGGAGTACAGTGTTTTTGGTTGACACTTTGTTTCCTCTCAGTACTTTGAATATAGATAACATTTCACTCTCTCTCAGCCTTTAGGGTTTCTGCTGAAAAGTTTGCAGAAAGTTCTATTGAGATTTCATTGAATAGATTTCATTTCTCTTGCTGCTTTTTAAATATTCTTTCTTTGCTTTGATTTTTGCTAATTTTATTGTGATGTGCTTTGGGAAATTCCTGTTTGGGTTAAATGTGATTGCTGACCTATTAGCTTCCTGTATCTTTTTTTTTTTTTTTTTTTGAGATGGATTTGGAATTTCACTCTTTTTGCCCGGCTAGAGTGTAATGGCATGATCTCAGCTGACCACAGCATCCTCCTCCCAGCTTCAAGCTATTCTCCTGCCTCAGCCTCTCAAGTAGCTGAGAGTACAGGCATGTACCACCACACCCAGCTAATTTTGAATTTTTAATAGAGACAGAGTTTCTACAAGTTGGTCAGGCTGGTGTCAAACTCCCAACCTCAGGAAATCCGCCCGACTTGGCCCCCCAAATTGCTGGGATTACAGGTGTGAGCCACCATACCTGGCTACTTTCTGTATCTTAATGCTGTTGCCTTTCTCCAGATATGGTAAATTTTCAGCCATTATTTTCTCAAACAGGCTTCCTAAGCCTTTTTCTCTTATCTCCTTTGGGAACTCCTAGTATATAGAAGTTGGTCTTATGGATGATGTTCTGTAATTCTCATAGGCCTTCTTTGCTCTTCTTTTTTATTCATTTTTCTTTGTGTTCCTTTGAATAGGTAATTTCATATGTTCTGTCTTCAAGCTTGTTCATTCTTTCCTCTGTTTGATCAAGTCTGTTGCTAAGCTTTTTAATGAGTTCACTTATTGTATCCTTTATTTCTAGAATTTCTTTTTTATAAATTATTGTTTATATTTCTTTGTAAAATATCTCATCTGTTTCTGGATAGTTTAAAATTTTACTTAGTTGTCTATCCATATTTTCTTGTGAATCCCTAAACTTCTTTAAGAGGATTATTCTGAATTTTGTCAGATATTTCATAGATTTTTACATTTTTCTAGGTCTGTTACTGGAAATTTGTTTCTTTTGGTGATGTTATAGTTCTCCGAATTATCACAATCCTTACATCTTTACATTGATGCCTGCATATAAAAGGACTCCTCCCCATTTGCCTCTTCCAGTTTTTGAAGGTGTTCCTTGGTGGTGTTCAGCCTTTACTACTTAATATTGAAGATTAACTGCTGTTCTGCTGTTGCTTTCTGGTTTGCAGAAGACTTATAGTGAGCACTGAAATGTAAACACTGCACAGGAACTACGTTGTTGGTGCTGCTATTGTTTCCCAGTCTGGGAAAGACTTAAGCTAGTGCCACAACTTAATCACCAACCTTTGGGTTGTTTCCAGGTCAGGGAAAAGCTCCACAGAAGCACCTGAGCTTTGTGGGAAATTCAGCCCAGGATTGGAGCCTTTCTATGGATTGTGTCCCCTTGTAGAACTATGGCTCTGGCCAGTCTCATCCACGTGACATCTCCACTGATCAGAGCATAGAGCAGCTACCGTGGACATAATTTACTGCAGTCAGCATCCCTGCATTTTGTCCCCTGTTCAACCTAGGTGATTCAGCCTTCCTGGTACTCCCAGTGGTTCTTATGGGACAAGACCAGAGTAAACTGGTGGAAAGATCAAATGTCAACCTCATATTTTCTCCTCCTACCTCAGAAGCCATGGGTCTAAGAAAATTCTGTGTTAAGGATGTTATGCTGTCTTGGAGGAGGGTATGGCACAGTCTAAAATGACCACCCCTCTTACTGGTTTCAGCTTCTGTCAGTTTTGTGAACCCAGGGTATTCTCTACTCCCTCAAGTTCTGTTGAATTCAGTGTTGTATTCTTATTCTGGAATACTTTCTAGTTGTATTTTTATTGGGGGAGTGATGTCAGGGGCTCTTCCTTCCACCATCTTGCTGACTGCAAATGATATTTAAAATGAAAAGATACCAAACTTTATTCAGAAGCATCACATAAATCAAGCCACACTGTGATACATTTTCCATGTATCACATGGATAAAAATTCAAAAGATCAACAACACACTCTATTAGCAAGGCTATGGAGAGACAGCCACTCTCCTACATTGCTGATGGGAAAGCACAATGGTTCCATCTTGTGGAGGGCGATTTATCAATGTCTAATAAACATACATTTTTATTTACTGTTTGTCCCAGCAGTCCCAATTTTAGTAATTTACCCTGAAAATACACCTTAGCAAGTACAAAACAACATATCCACAAAATTATTTATTGCATCATTGTTGGTAATAGCAAAATACTGGAAACAACCCAAATGTTCATCTATAGAAGAATGTTTGAGTGACCTTGCACGATAAAGTGCTATACACACAAAGTGATTTACATGATATACTGTTAATCTGTTTTTTTTTTGTGTTTTTTTTTTAAAAGCAAGGGCAAAGGATTCAAAATGTTTAAACCTAATCTAGTCTTGGAACAACAATCAGATAAGTAAGATTGTAGAAAACTACCTGAAAGCAAAACCCTTTTAAAATGTCAGTGTAACAGACGACCAGAAAAAGAGAAATATAAAAGGCAGTGGATTTGTTTTATATTAAAAGAGATTAAAGAGGCTTGCCAACTATATGCAGTCAGTAATTTTTTTTAAATTTATTTATTTTACTTTAGGTGCATACTATATCTGGCATTTCTCCCCATGTTATCCCTCCCCACCCCCCCTCCCTCCCCCACCCCCCATTGTCTCTCCCCCTACCCCCCTCTACTGTCCCCTGTGTGTGATGCTCCTCTCCCTGAGTCCACATGTTCTCGTTGTTCAACACCCATCTATGAGTGAGAACATACAGTGCTTGGCTTTCTGTTCCTGGGTCAGTTTGCTGAGAATGATGGTTTCCAGATTCATCCAAGTCCCTGCAAAGGACACGAACTCATCGTTTTTTATGGCTGCGTAGTATTCCATGGTGTATATGTACCACATTTTCTTTGCCCTGTCTATCATTGATGGGCATTTGGGTTGGTTCCAGGTCTTTGCTATTGTACACAGGGCTGCAGTGAACATACGTGTGCATGTTTCTTTATGGTAGAACAATTTATAGTTCTTTGGGTATATACCCAAAAGTGGGATTGCTGGGTCAAATGGAATTTCTATTTCTAGATCCTTGAGAAATCGGCACACTGTCTTCCACGATGGTTGAACTAATTTACACTCCCACCAACTGTGTAAGAGTGTTCCTATTTGTCCACATTCTCTCCAGCATCTGTTGTCTCCCAATTTTTTAATGATCGCCATTCTAACTGGCATGAGATGATATCTCAGTGTGGTTTTGATTTGCATTTCTCTAATGACAGTGATGATGAGCATTTTTTCATATGTTTGTTGGCCTCATATATGTCCTCTTTTGAAAAGTGTCTGTTCATATCCTTGGCCCACTTTTGAATGCGGTTGTTTGCTTTTTTTCTTGTATATCTGTTTTAGTTCTTTGTAGATTCTGGATATTAGCCTTTTGTCAGATGGGTAGATTGCAAAAATTAAAAACACTAGAAGAAAACGTAGGCAGAACCATCCAGGACATAGGCATAGGCAAGGACTTCATGACTAAAACACCAAAAGCAATGACAATAAAAGCCAGGATAGACAAATGGGATCTAATTAAACTCCAGAGCTTCTGTACAGCGAAAGAAACCATTATTAGAGTGAATTGGCAACCAACAGAATGGTAAGTAATTCTTATAGAGTCCTGGACCCAACATCAGTAACAATGACAATTATTATAAACCATTTTGGAAAATATGAATATGGATTAAATATTAGATCATACTTAACAATATTATATTTCTTGGTGGAGATGTTAGCATTGTGGTTTTATAGGAAAATTTTCTAAAGAGGTACATGTTTAAATATTTAGAAATGAAATATCATCTTATCTATAACTTGCATTCAAATCGTTCAGAAAAACAAAGATTATTTAAGTTAGAGCTATGCCCTTTACTTACTTGTAATTCATTAGACTTTGGATTTAGATTTTAATAATGTTAAAAATAGTAAATTAATCATCCTAACCAAATAAATATTAATTGAATGCCTGTGATACTAGAAATATGATAGGGGAAAAAGAGTCTGGGTTGTTACTAGAAAGTAGACGTATATAGTGAAGGAGAAAAGAGTCGAAGGAGAAAAATGATCAATACACTGGATGAAGTTTTGGAAGCAACATCAATGTAAAGTAATTACGTTGTGCACATAAAAGCCGATCTTTCATTTCTTCTGAGAACTCTCATTAAAAAGAAAGGTGGCCACTTGTATTAGACGGTTTCCTGAAACTGGTATTTATTTTCAAGATTGGAAAGCTAAAACCTGGCTCCAAGTTCAATCTAAGGAAGTGTTTCTAGCAACTGATAATTGCTTAGAGCATATGATAAGTAACAGTGACCTAGTACATGGAGTCAGAGAATGCTTCCACGATGAAGTGATTTCAGAGGTAAACTCTGAAGGATGAGTAAGAGTTCACTAGGCAAACGGAGTATTCTAAGGACATTGGAGCATATTCTAGAGCAGACACAAAAAAGAGAATATGGCAAATTTGAAAACTGAAAGAAAGCCAGGATGGCTGGAGCACAGAAAGAGAAGCAATAGCAGAATAGCAAGAAACAAGGCTAGAAAGGTAGGCAGCAAATTCTTCATTTACCCGATTGCTTAGTGTAGTTCCTCTGTCTGTAGTGACATGTCAACCACAAGGGGGGCACCCAAGACCAAATACCTGGTCTGTGGCGTGCCTGCCATCCCAAATGCATTTCCTTTGTTCCTTGGGGTTATACAAAACCGTTTTGTGTACTATCTCTTCCGTATTCACCTCTGCCAACTAAGCAACAAAGGCAAAAACAAAAGTGACAGAAGTTCCAAGTTGCTACCACCAGACAGTAGATGCCATATGTGTCTCATGTTCCCTTTAGGGTGAGAAATCAAAACAGCTGCCTGGACACAGGTGGAGCAACAGTACCATCTCTCTTCAGTTAGAGTGATTTTTGTCTTTGGATTCAACATCAGAAAGGCTCATTTTTCAAGGCTAGGACTTGATGTTTTTACAGGAGGAAAACCAAAGAGTGCTTTTCTTTTTCACAGTGTCTCTGTTGTTCCTGGCTTTTTTCCCTAATGGACATTGTATGGTACCAAGGCGTGCATAGGTAACTCAGCAAGCTTGTGCAGAATGCATTTGGATCAGTAGGGAAATTGTAACTGCTGGTACTAGAACCATGAGATACCAGAAGTGTCAGGTTCACTGTTGCATTAAGAAGTTTTAAATGAACTTAGTAGGAAGAACAAACATGTAAAAACCTGAGGGAAGATGACACATGTGTATATCTTTTTCTGTGTCTTTATATTTGTTAGTTATCTCAGAGTTTATAAACTCAATCAGAAGGCATATGACTGCTGAACTGGTTATAGACATGAGCCCCATGCAGGCTTACTGTTAGGCAGACCCAAGGGTTCCTGGGCCACACACCACCTGCGCCAGCCTAGACTCTGGTCCTCAGGACTGGAGCTACTTGGAACTGGCTTTGGGTTCAAACAGCATTAAAAATTAGAATTAGCTTAATCACCCACCCGTTAACTACCACTTGAACAAGTGCTACACCAGTCTTTCCCCCTATTCGAATGGAAGACAATATGTTAGTACTGATGACATTTAGTAGGCCAGACTATCATTTTGTATTCTGCATGTAACTTGTTGAGACTCTTCTAATAGAAAAGGTGTTTTGATTATTATGCAGCTGGAATTATAGTTTATAGGAACAAAACTTATCAGACTATTATCAGTTTCTTCTATGGGAATGGCAGGACTAATAGACTGGAAAATGGCACAATTGTGATTTATCTTGATTCTGTGAAGACTTTTATTCTATGCATACTAATGAAAAAATTAGAAAACATTCCCACCTCACTTTTCAGTGTCAACTCTATAGACTAAATAGTGTACGTACACTGTATTGCCAGCTTCTTGTTAACTGTGTGTGAAGGGTCTTGGTTAATGAAGTAAAGGCTAGATCCCTCTCCTTTATGTTGGCAGATGATTATGTTATATAACCAGTGAACTGTGTTTAATTAGCTCTAAAGGCAATAAAACTAGATAAATTTAACTATTAACTGCCAGAGAAAAGTCAAATAAATTGAAAAGGGAAATCGAAATTTCTCCAGACCCCAGCAAAGTTAAGAAAGATTTATTTTTTGTTGTTTGTTTACGTATACTTTAACACTATTTTTCACTTAACACCATACCTTGGGAAATTATTTTTATACTACAGGGGCCTGGTCATGGATCTGAAAACCACTTTAGCACATTTTATTCCCAAAACTTAGCAGTACTTTGGAAATGACTGAAGAAAAAATAAGAAAACTGAGGTGGAATTTGACACTTCAGCCTCAGTGTTCAGCCAGACAGAATCTTAAGGTTCTGAATTGTGAACTCCTTCCATCTGACTTGATTTTAGAGTCACAGTGAGCCAAAACCAACGTATGTGTCTTGAATTCACTGCTTTGAACTGAAAAGCAAACTGTTTACTTGTTCCCAGTGGGACGCATTATGCTGAAAGATCGCTTCCTGTTTGTCTTAGAGGGGTTTCCCTTCCCTCAAAGAAGTCACAATGTGGGTCAGCTGTCTCTGCAGGGGCCATCCCCAACAGCTTTCTTGGGATAAGTGAGATCCCCCAAACACTAGGTTATGGCACTATATGAAAATAAAGACTTGGCACAGATCTTCCTTTTGCAGAGCGTTCTGACTATAAAAACAGCCTGAATGCTGAAGACAGAGAAAAAGAACACACTTATCCCCCAAGTGACTTTTGCTAAACACACTGTAGATTGTTTCAGATGCTCCTGAAAGCCGTAGGAATGCTCCCCATGTGGATATTTTAGATGGCCTGTAGGAGGACTGCCCAGAAAGAGCTGCACCTTTTTCTGGTGTGACATTGAAAGGTGCTGGAGAATAAAAATAACCCTGTAACAACATATGAGTCAAATGCTGTATTTATCCATCCTGCAGTTAGGGAACAAAAACTTAAAATGCCACCTTGCCAAAAATAACGGCAGTTAAAGTATCCCAACTCCATGACATTATGCATGGTAGCCAAGTGCTCTCTGGAAGCATCATAATTACAGAGAAAAAATTACACTGGAGTTTCCAGTCTTTCATTTCCTATGGTGAGATCTACTGAAATCTTTACCCTTCTGTATTTGATAAAACGTGAAGCTTTCTTGGCTTTCCTCCTCCGAATCCATCCAAGGTGATACCATCAATTCCGCTTATTATTTCAGATCACTTTCAGGCCCAGGTACAACTGTGCCCTGCCCTAGTAAATTCTAAGAATGTTGCCCAATTCTGGCCTGAGATACTATCTGAAGGAGATCGAACAAGAAATTGTGGATGTCCAGAGACTACCCCATTCACCAGACTGGAGAAATCAATTCAGTTAAAAGCACACCTGCAATCTACTTCAGGCAGGGTAGACAGCATATTACTAGGTCAATGCCTTCATAATTCTTCCTTTTCTAGTGAGGCCCTGTGGGGGATAGGCCAGATACTCTGACTCATCTTTGCTGAGTGCTTTCATCCCAGTGTGCTCTCTTCTCTGAAAGGCAACTGGAACTAAAGAAAAATGGAAAACTCATCTTGAGGTAAAATTGAAAAAAACCAAGGAGGTTAAAGAAGGTAGTGATTATCAGTGAAGCAGAAATACTGAGATTGCTAGAGCCACGCCTGGTAAACCTGTCTACCCTCCATCACAGCGCCTTGTATAGAGCAGGGGTGCAGCACAAATTATGGCAAGTTCCATGAGTGAGCAGGGGATAAGAGAGGGGAAAGTAAAAGTTTAAAGAGGACATGAACACCATTATTACAACATAAATGTAAATGCAGTCGTAGGACTTCCAAACCACAATAGTGAAATTGTGCATTTTCATGGTGCGTAATCTGAGTTCTAGGAGTAAATCATACGTTCCTCTCATGTGAGTAATGTAAATAGCAGCAGGGAGAGGGAGAGGAAGAAAACAACTAAAAAGTAGTGTTGGGGCAGGACAAATAGGTTGGGACAGACAATTTTTAAGGCAATAAAACGACTTTGTATGATACTATAATGGTTGACATATACCATTCTAGATTTGTCCAAATCCACAGAATGTACACCACCACCAGTGAACCCCATGGACTTTGGGTGCTAATGATGTATCAGTATAGGTTCATCAGTTGTAAAAAATTCACCTCTCTCGGGGGATGTTCATAACAGAAAGGCATGTGTAGGGGCCGGACATATATAGGAAATCTCTGTATCAAACCTAAAATTGTTCTAAAAAGTAAAATTTTTACATAAAAAATAGTGATAGTGATCCAAAGAAAATTTGGTAAAAAGGTTACATCAGGTTAAAAAAAAATGCAGTTAAAGCATTATATGTGTTGTATATAAAGAAAGAATAAAATTAAAAACAGACTTTTTAGCAACACCCATAACCCAAGAACAATCGGAACAGGCTTGAAAGCATATGGACAAGGTATTTCTTGTTACTGTGTGGGCTGTGTGCTGTGGGATGTGGGACATTCTATTGTGAGGCGTTGAGCGATCCTTTTGGGTGCTATGTAAGTGGGTATCAGAGAAGCGTTGAAACTTCGTACAGTACTATGGATTCAGAGAAGGGAGGCACACAAGATCAGGAAGTTCACCTAAAAAATGCAAAAACGTTGAAATTTCTAGTAGAAATTCACAGTCAATTATAATTAACATTGATATCCAGGAACCTTGCATACTGAGGAACTGGTGAAATTAACTACAGAGTGTGACCGGGAAGATCATCTGGAAATAGGCATCAATTAGGCACCCTGCAAAATGTGCCAGTCCCTCATCATAGGGGAAGGAGAAAGGTTTAGGATTCCTCTACTCTGATTTGCTAGAGTGAAAGAAAAATAATGAAGATGGTAGTCCCAGGAAAGAATGTGAAAAAGTCATATTTTGAAAAGGTGAAAGGAAATCAAAAAAATGTATTATGATAGTGAGTACAAAAATGTGACGTGTGGGTAGTGGGAGAGGGATTAAAAAAAGGGAATGCATTGCTGAAGTTTTAAATCAGTTTTAGCTCTGTCATTGAAAAGCATGTTGTCCATCTAGGTGCTTCTCAAGATGCAAACAACAAACCATATTCCATAGAGCATTAAAGAGGATACACTGACATTGGCCAACAGAAGAAGCCCTTAAACAAAAGAAATGGGAGTCAGAAACTCCTATTAAAATGATATATTCATGTTTGTTTAGAAGTTTTCTCTCATTTGTGAAACAGAATGGCAAATCTTCCAAACCTTCCTGTGATCCAAAATGTATTCCCCACATCTATCTCTTCATAGGAGCCAAATAACATCTGAAGAAATTTTGATCCACATGTCGAGTTAATTTAAAATTCTAGATAATAAATGTTAAAGCTTTGGGAATAATTTAAGCTGACAGAAAACCAAAAATGAAAACTTGAAGCTACTGTTAAAGTGAAAAGAAAAAAAAAAAGATCAAACTCCCAAACCAGAGAGTATTCAGTACAATAGAAATTACATAGGGAGCTGATCTAAAGGTGAGAAATCAGTGCAGTTTAACATTGTGATTTGGCTAGTGATTCACTGTTGACCTTGGATATGATTTGAGTGCCATGGCTATGGGATGTAAAGGTGAGGTGGAACCATATTTCTAGCATCCTAGTTTTCTTAATCCTTCATAAACTGACAGAACAAGTGTTCTTAATTGTCTTATTCACTTGGTTTGACTGTCTAGATTTGCTAGCAGTGAACAGGGATGGGCATAGTCAGTGACACCTTGTAGAGCAGGGAAAAGTGGAGATCATTTCTTTATCAAATTCCCCATGACTCCCAACCATAATATTACACCCATGCCTTTCACCACCTATGCCATTATCCTCTAGATAAACTGAGCAAAATGAGCCCTTGTCTGAAGATCAAAGTTCTTAACCCCTTTATATAACCAGTAGAATTCTCATTCTATGAATATGTGTTCAGTTTTTCTAAGATGAAGATATCCCTGATTATTCACATTAGCCTGAAAAGGTTAAGAAAGACCTTTTATTATTTCAGCCACATAGTACCTTCAATGTGTGAAACTCTAGATTCTGTGATTATAAAAGTGAGTAAGTCACAGTAATTGCCCTTCAGCTGTTCTCAGTCCACTGGGGAAAGTAAACCCAAGCCAGTTTCAGAAATGCATTCCACATTATACTATAAAGAGACACATAAAGCTAAGACTCCAGGGAATGATAGAGGAAAAAGTGAAAAGATTAAGGTTTCTTCCAGGAATTGTCAGAAATGGCAATTAGGGACCAAAGTTGAGACACCAAGATAGGGCAATTAAGTAAACAAGTGTTTGTGTGAGTCTGTATGTATGGGGCAGATAGCAACTGGCTTTTGCATGGCTTTATTTTCAGCAATTAGTTTTTAAGAGCCTGGCATGCTGAGTTTATTTGCCATCTTGCCCATACATCTGGAAAGCTGCTAGGAACCTCTGACATAGCTAATTAAAACAAATGGCTCTTGTTCTGGTGTGATGAATGATGAGGCAAGCAGCATCTGACTCTCTTTACTAGATTGTTCCAGGGCCTAACGGGAGAAAAAAATGTCAAAAAAAATCTCACCAGATACCTTTCCTAATTGTCACAAGGACACTAGATGTGCAGGGATGACAAATGCCAAAACACAACACAGTTAAAAAAAAAAATAGATCCAGTGTGTTTGGTTGAGAAATCAAATTGATGAGAAATTTTTTAAAAGTAATCACCTAACATGCACACTTTTAGGAAAGATAAGAGTTAAAAGCAGCAAGTAATCCATCTGCCTTCCACTTTTTGTCTCCCCCTGACCTGGAGGAAATTTGTTGAATTGCTGATTATAATATATTCTTGAATAAAGCCCTTTGGGAGACCCTGATGAGGAAGTTCAAAGAGAGTTAATTAGATCTTCTAACCTTAGGAAATGCTGACATCTTAAAAAATAGTCAGCACCCATGTGTTATACTATAGAGACTTGTAGACTAATTTTCAGCCTAGAGTAAGGCAAGAAAATGCTGATGAGATTACATGCACACGTACACACACACACAGAAAGAGAGAGAGAGAGAGAGAACAGGGCAGTAATCACGAGGACTTACATGCTCTCACTTTTGCAAAAGTTGCCTTTGTGCCTTGTGGTGGTTGATCCAGGAGTATCCCCCGTGGATCCAGTGAATCACCTGTGCAAATACAAAACAAAGATGGAGAACTTGCTCTGCAGGAAACAAGGAAAAGAGTTTTAGAGGTGACCATCCCAGACCAGCTTCATGTTTCCAGCTGATCAGCCAGGATAAATAAATTGTATGCCATTTCTTTGTTTCTAACACCCAAAGAAGCTGAGGGTTCATTAAATCGGATGCACAACAAAAGTAGAATCAGCAGGAATTCAGCTGATGCACATGTTTAATGGCAGGTTTTGAATAGAGCAGCGATTTAGGTTTTGCTGGAGAGCCCTGTATGCTGAGTAAGCTGGTGAGGTTCCCCTGGAGAGTAAGATGGGCTGGGGGCAGAAAGGGGAAAATATTGAAGGGGGGAATGTTTTTCAGGACATATATTTGAAAGGGAATGTGCATATGTATATACTTGCCTGCCATAGAGCAGAAGGCAGAGCCAGTTTCAGGAAGCCACATAGGTTAACTTACAATTTTGAAAAAAAAACGAATTAAATTTAAAAATTATTTGTAAGGGCTTTAGAGAAATATACAAGAAAAATAAGAAATAGAGTCAAAGTCAGGTAGTTTTCATGCCCAGGAGTCATGGAGTGAGTGGTGGAAAGATCACAGGCTTTGGAGTTACATACACCTGGGTAAGCAAGCTTCCTAGGCCTGTCACATAGCAACTGGGATTACTAACACTGGCCAAGGTATTTTGTATCAACAGCTAACACATTTTGGGCATTTTTTTATGTGTTAGATGCTAGGATTTTATATAATATTTAGTTAATTCTCTCTGTAGCTTTATTTTATCAATGAAGTTTGAGATTAGGTATCTTGTTCAAGGTTATACAGCCAATAAACAATGGAGTGAGGACTCAGGTCTGTATTACAATTTGTTTATATTCCAAATGTGTTCTCTGTGAAATGGAGTCACTATTACCAGTCTCCCAGTGCTTGTGGGTGAACACAGTGACAGTTAATAACTGGTCATTTTCTCTCTCCCTAACTGTACCCATTTTGCTCAGTGCAACAATCAGAGTATGCCTCTGTGATAGGAATGTCACTGGGACTCTGATGGTCAGGTTCTTGCAATTTGCCTGGTTTTCCCCGAGAAGGGAGTGATCTTAATGAGGAGGGAATTGCTACCCTACCCAGATGGTGGTCAGCATCCTCAGTCCCCAGGGAGCACTTTCCTTCTGCCTGTGCTCGTTCCACAGAGAATCTCATGCACCCTTGGTGTCGAAGAGCATCTTGACTTGGTAACTCTCAAATCTGAATTTCCAGTTCTGACCTTTATTCAGAACTCCAGAGTTGGCATTTCCATTTGGATAACTAAGAAGTAATTTAAACTTGGCTTATCCAAAACTGCATCTTTTGATTTTTCAGGCCCTCCTCCTCCAATTATTATTCCAGTCAATGGCAGGATGATCCAATGCTAAAGCCCCCATTCTATGAGGTGTTCTTGATTCCTCTTTTTCTTGCTACACCCTCCAAGTTAGTCCATTAGAAAATATTGTTAACTCTAGAATACATATTGATTCTATACACGTCTACTACCATGACCTTAACGTAAAACTGCAGTCACCTCACACCTATACTCCTATAATCATTCTGACTAGCTCCCAGTTTCCATTCCACAGTCTGTTCTTCATTCAGCCATCGGCATGAGCTTTATGAAATATAGATAAAATTATGTCGTCCCCCTCATTTAAAATGCTCCAATGACTTCCCATTGTACTTGGAAAAAATCCAACTCCTTACCTTGGTTTACAGAGTCCTACAATATGGCACCAGCTCCTCTATGCCCTCAGGTCCTGCTACAGCCCCTTACCTGCTGCACTCCAGGTACATTGGCCTTTATGTCCATCAGATCAGCCAAGCACATAACTCTCTTGGGATCTGCACTTGTTTCTGCTCCCTCTGCCTAGAATTCTCCTATCAATCTTCCCACTGCAGGGTGTTTCTGATACTCAAGTGTCAGCCCAAATGTCACCTCCTGAAAGGAAAGTAATACCTTCCTGACACTTCAGCAACTCAGCATCAGTGTACTTAACTCTTTTCATTGGTACTTTTCAGCATCCAAGTTTCTTAAAATTTATTTTTGGTTGTTTTCTGATTTATTTATTCACCCTCTTAGTCACTTACTCATTTCTACCACACACCCTCTAGAATAGCTTTGTCAATATGGTATCCACTGCCAACATATGGTTATTTAAGTTAAGTTAGCTAAATTTAAATAGAATTTTTAAAAATTTAGTTCTTGTGTCATACTATTCACATTTCATGTACTCAATACACACATATGGCTAGCAGCTACTGTATTTGTACAATGTAGATATTGTAGATGATTTCCATCACCACGGAAAGTTTTGTTAGATAGTGTTGTTCTACATTATAAGCTTCATGAGAACAGCACAGGGCTCATTCACTGCTGAATCCCCAGACAGTGCCCAGCACATAGTAGACTGAGAAATATTTGCTGAATGAATGATGAACAAATGGTGTGTAAAAAGAGGAGGATAATTTTTCAGGAGGAGATATCATACGGTAAGCTGTTGACTTACAATGGCTTTTCTGTCCCAGATGAAATCTCTCTAGGATTATTCTGAAAATGTAAATTAATCTATCCAGAGGGACCAGGAGAATTCAGCACTAATATTTGGAGTGTAGAAGCTCTGCTTCACAAAGAAGCTATCAGCAAAGCAAATTAGGTAGTCCCACTTCCTACACAGTTGAGACCCACACTGACTACAACACCAGCTTTTAGGCCAACTCAAAATTTACCTCTTCATTTAACAATTGTAGACAATAGTCAAACCCATATGCACAAAAGGACTGCAATGTACTGGGCATCACTGCAGCACAAGTGGTACAAGGAGCTCCCATCCTCACTTTTAAAGAAATTGACTTGTAAATGCACAACTGTGACACTCTGTGCCCAGGCCAAGTGTACTGCAGTGGAGCAAAGAAATGAGTGATTGTCCTGAGTCTGAAAAGAATAAAGAGTCAGTATGTCAGACAGAGTGTCACAGAGAGGTTACCTGGAGCTGGGCCTCAAATGATAAGTAGGATTTACCAGCAGTAAAGTGGGGAAAGACATTTTTATCAGAGGGAACAGCATGTCCAGACATAAGACAGCTGCGATGGCTCAATGCATCTGAGAACTTGAAAGAGTTTGAAGCAGATGGAATGTAGAGTACAAGGAGGAGCACATCAGTGATGAGGCAGCCGAGGGAGACTTGGAGATCATGGAAGGGACTTCTATGAGCCACAAAGGATTTGGTGGCTAATTAGTGTGGACTTGGAGCCACTGAAGAACTTTAACTTAATGGAGTAGCATAAGGTAAACTTTGGTTTAGAAAGATCTTTCTAACAGAACTTCTTAATTCTGTGCCATGAACTTCTTTAACAGTCTGGGAAAGCCTATGGATCCCTTATCAATATTAAAAAAAAACAAACACATAGGATTTCAAAGACGACCAATTGCATGGAAATCCAGCTGTCAAGTTCATTAAAAAAATCATAATACAGCAAATATGTGCTTGTTTATTAATCCACTAAATAATAAGATCTAGCAGCAAGTCTAAAAACTATCATAAATTTGAATCGTGGTGATATGTGGGCATATTTGCTGCAACTGTAATGAAATATAAAAACATCTGGGATTTTGTTTGGTGACAGTCACAACTACTGTTAATATTATACTGAGGATTGTTGTCTCCATTCATAATATGTGTAAAGAATAAACTTCAATAATAGGTGAAAATAAGACAATTTTTATGCAAGTTCATGGGCCACTGAATTCTACCCATGGATCTAGGTTAAGAGCCCCTTCTCTAGGCAATATGAAGAGTGAAGCTGGGAATGAGAAAGAGTGGAGGTGGATGTTTTGAGGCTGAAGGTAGGACAAGCAGTTAGAAAGATTTCACTGTGGTTCAGGTGAGAGATGAGGAAGCCTACAACTGAGCAGTTCCTTTAAATCCAACATAGCACATATTAACTTCCAAAATGGATCATTGCAACAATAGTTATTTATATTAGAAAGGATTCATTACATGTGTCTATAAATAGGTACCGTCTTTATTTAAGATATTATTTCGTTTACAGAACAAGTCAGGAAGCTGATGTCAGGAGGGAGACAGTTGTGCTGGTTGTATTTTCAAAGCCCATTTGGAACATGGCAAGACGAAAACCTAGTAGTTCTAAAATTTGTTCTGCTGGGGATGGGGAATGTCCCTTTTGTGCATTTATACCTTTATTTTGTTTATTTTTAACCACATGAATGTGCAGTGTTATGCACACGTGCACATGCAGTTTAAAAGGACATCAGTAATAATAAATAAATAGCCCAGGACTGAGAGAAGCGAATTTTTGGCTTTCTTCATTTTAACACAAACATTTCAAGCACAGGGTGTTTTGGATCCAAGCATAAATGATAAAGAAATGGGGATCCAGGGAATCACCTTTCAGGACCTTTTTATCTCATAACTTAAACTGAAAGCTTCTATCTTGTTATAAACTCTTAAACTGTACTGTTTGTTTTATCATGCCTTATTGAATTGGCTAGGCTATAGGCAGAAGGTTTAAAGCAGGCGATCTCATTCATTTTTATTGCCAATAACAGTGGTGAAGGAGAGGGAATGTTTGGAGAGGAAAATGTTTGGACTTGGCTACTGGTTTTAGATGTATTGTTTCATGCCTGTGCATTGACCACTCCAAGTAGACAAAACATTCTTTGACACGAGGGCCCTGCGTCTGCCACTGAACACCGCATTTTGCATGCAGCAGATTTTGAGATAGATAGAACACTGTGTAAGTGAGTGAGGGAAATAATGCATCTTGTCTCAGAATAGAATAGGTATTAAATATACAGCTTGAAAGCCGGAATTTCTAGGTTCTGAACTCCTCCACTTATTAGCTATGTGATTTGGGGCAAGTTATTTAAATACTCTGCAATTTCTTCATTGTACAAAAGACATAAGGTTAGAATTTACAGTACCTTTCTCAGAGAAATGTTATTACAGTTAAACAAATTAACACACATAAAATGCCCTCAATAGCATCTGGCTAAGTAAGTGTTTAATAAATGTTAGGTGTTATTATCACTGTTTGCATGAGAGAATGATCACATGTTTTCTATGGAAAAGGAGATTCCCATGAATAGTTGCTTCTGGTTGTAAAGAGATCATCATGCTTCTATTATATCTAACTTCGCTGAGCCTAGAGACAAGATTTATTTTTATTTGAAATATATTAGAAGATCCAATTAGGATGAATGTCCAAGTTCCTAGTCTGAACATTCCAACCCCATTGGAATTTACCTTGAACAACATAAAAGCTTATGTTCCTTTTTCAAACAAAATTTTGATCTTGGTATAGGTCAGAAGGGCAGAAAGTGCCAACACCCTAACTCCATCCTATCCCCACCCCAAACTCTACAGAAGGACTAAGAAAATGAAAAGTCAATAACAGTAATAAGGGAGAAAGCTCTTCACAGTTGTAAACCTTTGGGGATTGCTGTTTCACCAAGTTAAAAGTTCAGTTACTGTCACTTCTAGATTGTTTAGCTAAACCTGTGGGCAAGATGCGAAGGTTGTTTCACTGTAGGGCATTTATTACAAATAAAAGGAGATGGAGTGAAAGAGACATACATTTATGTAGTCCTTGGTGATATGTCAAAATAGTGGATATGTTGTTTTTCTTTCCATTTGTCCCTTGGAAAGTAAAAACTGTCATTTCTTATTAATGTTACAGATATAAGCTTAGGTATGTTATGAAAAAGACAGGAGGAATTTTTTTCAAATAGAATCTTTTTAAAGTATAAACATATGATGCCATGATATGTATGTAGTGTATGTGTCCTATCACCACAGAACAAGTTGTCACAGACTTAGAAATTTAAGACAATGCCAGTTTATCATCTCACAGTTCAGTAGGTTGGAAGTCTGGCACAGCGTGATCAGGTTCTGCTCAGGGTATCACGTCAGAGTTGAAATCAAGTCAGCTAGCCGCATACTCATCTGGAGGCTCAACTCGGGAAGTTCTCTCTCTAAACTCTTTCACATTAGCGCGAATTCATTTCCGTGTAGTATAGGAAGGAGGTCCTTTTGTCTTGCTGGCTTTCAGTGACGGACTGATCTCAGCAACTAGAGGCCACCCTCAGGTCCTTCCCATGTAGTGCCCAGGGGCAGTTTACAACACAGATGCTGGCTTTCTTCAAGGCCTGCCTGCCCAAGAGCATCTCTCTGACTTCCTCTTGTGCAATAAGCAAGAGAAAACTCTTACTTTTACAGGGCTCATGTGATTAGATTAGGCCCACCAGAATAATCTTATTTTAAGGTCAACTGATTTGGGGAATTAATTAGATGAGCAAAATTCCTTCAAAGCAGTACCTAAATTCAGGTCATTGAGTAATCACTGGCTGGGAATCTTGGAGGCCCATCTTAACCTACCAAAATACACGTATGAAAGTATACAGTGGACACTCACCTAGCATAGTCAGGGAAAGGGCAATGGTAGGGAATAATTGTCTTAGGTTTCTATTCTAGACTAATTGCTGTTAGAAACGTCACACTGATTAGTGTTTATGCTCTTAACAGCTCTTCCATTTTACAGGTGAGACAATGAAGGATTCTTAGGTTACACAGCTAGAAAACAACCAGGCAAGATTTCAAACTTAAGAGTATCTGGATTCAAAGCCTGTATGCTTAGCTCCATATCTGTGTTTCTCAAACATTAGTATGTATTTGAATCAGTGATAAGCTTGTTAAATATGTTCATTTCTAGGCTCTGATTCACGAGACCACGGCCTGGGAATCTCTGTTTAAGAAATCTTGCTCAATAGCAATGTTTCCAAGATTCCAAAGAATCTCAGTGACTTACATAAGCTTGCTTACTTTAACAACAGATATTTTAACACCAAAATTTTAGAGGAACATAATTACAGTGTTGAAGATGATCTTTTATCTCTTTATATTTCCCACTTTTCTATGGAATGATAATACATTATAAGGAGTGCACTAATCCAAGGTCTGGCATTTGGAAACCACTGTTCTATACTATAGTTGGACGTGACATGCATGATTTATTAATTATCTATAAAATAAGATTTTTAAATAAATTTAAATATATGAATACTTTAATATAAAGTTACAAGTTTTGAAACCTTTAAAGGCATTCCAAGATTCAACAGATATTTAATTACTGTTCTACTGGTGTGCAGCAGTAATGTAATGGAAACTTCCAGTCAATCGATTACTAGAGTAACAATAGTTTATAGTATGTATATTACTATATTCTCAGAATGATATAAATGACAGAAAGAACCTCTTTGATCTTGTTTTCACAGGTTCTATTAGGTTGGTACAAAAGTAATTGTAGTTTTTGCCATTAAACGTAATGGCATATCGATTCATGGAATATTGGGGAAGAAAACAGATTTTAGATACCTTAGAAAAGAGACATAAGAAATAAAAGAATGAAAAAGAATTGTCTAAATGCTCCATATGTTTCAATTACCATCTACATCAAATAGACCACGTAGAAGTTGCATCTTACTCAGAGCCTATGTTCAAAATTCAGCAGGAAATACAAATATTACATAAAGTCAAAATTGTTTTTGAAAATTGAATAAGGGGTTAGAACAGACATTACTCTCTTCAATTAAGCACTAGATCAAGTGTTTAGTTTAAGTTTTGAGCCATTTCATATTTTTAAAATGCACATCAGTGTTTGTTTATATGGCTTTTTAAAAAAATCATTGTTGTTATGTTAATTTTGCTAAGTCCAAATTATTTCAATTCAGTTTAATGGGCATATGATAGAGTTCCACTATAGAACTTTCTGGAAGAGATACCTAACACGTTATGCATTCCTATACTGCTCAGTACTTTTACTTTAAATGTAAATGTAAATTAATTAAAATCAAGTAAAATAAAAAACTCAGTTTCTCAGTCACCCTAGATACATGTCAAGTGCTCAAAAGCCACCCATGACTGAAGGCTACCATATTGACAGATACAGCACAGATATGGAACACTTCCATCATCTAGAAAGTACTATCAGAAGACACTGATCTGCTTTTGGTTAAATGATACTCCTTGAGAGATAACTGTGATAGTAAGAAACTGATAGACCCTGTCCTGTCCTCCTCTGAGGTGTTAATCTTTTCTAATACCAGAGACCTGAAGAGGCTCCACTAAATTATACATCTGCTTTTGCACATTCACATTTTACTCATGTATATTTTGGAGAAATAACAAACACTAAAGAAAGAGGTAGATTAATATGGTGGAGGAAAATAGTTCTGTTTCCAAAACTGGCTAATTCACTTACAAATTTAAATACCAAAAGCCAGTCCCATAGGTCTCTGGGTCTTTGTTTCCTTGTCTGTGAAATGGTGATAATAATATCCACCTCATTTGGGAACTGTCTGCTCGACTTAGATAATTCAAGGTGAAATATCTCAAAGCATCAGATGATTCTGAATCATTACAAACTTCCTCTTGAAATGATTACATGTAACCAAGTTGGTGTATTTATTAAAGTGTAAGTAATAAAGATACATTAAGTATACATATATTATTGTTATTAATTTTAGAGACAAGGTGTTGCTCTGTTGCCCAGGCTGAAGTACAGTGGCACTACCATAGCTCAGTGCAGTCTTGAACTTCTAGGTTCAAGTGATCTTCCTGCCTCAGCCTCCTCAGTAGCTAGGGCAGCAGTCTTGCACAACCATGCCTGGTTCATTTTATTTTATTATTTTTATTTTATTTTTTTTGGTAAAGATGGAAGTCTTGCCCAGGTTGGCTGCAAACTCCTAGCCTCAAGGGATCTTCCTGCCTTGGCCTCCCAAAATGCTGGTATTTCAGGCATGGGTCACAGTGCCTGGCCACATACATGTAGATCCTTAAAACCCAACAGCAACCGCAGAATTGTCTAGAAGTTAGACCCACAAAGTATTTTTTCCTGGAAGGAATATTTTATCACTAACATTGTTTAGAACTGCCAGAGTGTGATAATAATAAAAAGTAGACTGAATTTTTGTTGACTTTATTTTTGTTTTAAATGTTCTCCCTCCATCTTGTCCTTGATATACCTGGGTATTCAGCGTACGCAACCCAGTGCCTCATTCTCGCTCCACACTCATGGGTTTGTTAGTCTTTTTTAAAAATACGTATTTTATTTTGCCTGTAGTATGTTTCCCTTCCCATGTTAGATTATAGATTGCTTGAGTCCGGAGATTATATCTGATTCATTTTTATACTTCCCAAAAGGACCCAGCACAGTGCTGGCACAAAGTTAGGTCTCAGAAATCACTTGTCTGTTGAACTGAGATTAGCAACAAGTACTTTAGGTGAATTTAGAAGGCAATTTTTATTTTTAAAAAAGCACAGTATTTAATTATAATGCTTTTGGCTACAAATAATAAATATCTAACTAAAAAAATGTCTTAGTCGATAAAGGCATTTCACTGTCTGCATGACAAGAAGCTTGGAAATATACAACCCCGGGGCTGGTTTGGAGCCTCAGTACTGCCAGAGCACTGGGTTGCCTCCTCTAAAATTTTCTTGGCCTCTTCCTCATGGTCCCCAAATAAATGCAGCCCATCTGTATGGCATGTCTTCACATCAAACATACCAAACAAGAAGGAAGGGAGGGAAAAGTCTTATCTTCATCCATCTCTCTTTAAGAAGAAAATTATTTCCCAGACACCCTCCAGCAGAGGTCTTCTTAAATTAGTCAGCACTAAGTCTCAGCCTTAGCCCTGGCATTTTTAGCTTAAGGAATGTGTAGTATTGGCCCCAACTGTCTCTGCTGCAGTACAGCTATCCCTAATCCCAGTAGGTAATAATGGCATAATCAGGCCTTCTTTGTAATCTCACATCCTTTTATTCTTTGTTTCTCTGTTCTGTTTATTTGGTACTCCATATCATCTGCTGAGTATTGTTCACATTTGCATGTTAAAATGTATTTAATTTGAAATAAAAAGCCTAACAGCAAAAAGCTAGAACCTAGAACAGAGATTCGGGAAACTCTGAATAACCTCATATTCTGTAAGGTAAATAAAATATGGATGGTATATTAGTTTTCTACTGCTTCTATAAAAATTACCACAAATATAGTGGCTAAAAACAACATTAATTAGTTCTCTTACAATTCTGAAAGTCAGAAGCCCAAAAAGAGTCTTGAGTGACTAAAATCAAGGTATCAGCAGGACTTGTTCCTTCTGGAGACTCCAGGCAAGAATCTGTTATTTGCTGCCTCCAGCTCTGGAGTGGGACAGCATTCCTTGCCTCCTGGCCACATCACTCTAATTGCTGCTTCTGTTGTTACATCACTCTCTCCCCCTCTTGAGCATCATCCTTGAGAATATCTGTCTTCTAGTCACTTGCCCATTTCACCTGCTAATCCCAGTGGCTTTTATTTTCATGAATCCAGTTAGAACTATATAAAATAGTGTCTTCTGTGGTATGGGAAGACATCTCCTTTGAACTTTGTGATTAAGAGAAAGTGCTTGGAAGATGCCAGAGGCTCCAGTGTTTTCTCAGCAGAATCTCAGCCTCTCCCTCTGTGTTTATACAAATTTAACTAAATAATTCCATTATTACAACACGGCCAGCCTTCAAATTATAGAACTTCTGTTAATTTAAATTTTGGCAGAAAGAACTTCAGAATGGGTAATGCTATTAACACTCTCAGAAAACCAGTGGGGGGTAGTGGCTGTTATGTAGCAGGCAATGACTGTATCTGCCTCAGAGAAGTCCTCATTCTTCTCATGTTTATTGTAAGCAAACTAAAGTTAAAACAAAATTTATGTAGCTTGTTGAAAGTCACATAGAAAATATGTGAAGGACCTGTGAAATAAACACAGTGTGATTCCAGAGCTCACATTCTTATTAGCATGTTTTAGTGCCTCCTCCGTTTCTGGCTTACATAACTGGACTGAGGGAGGTGAGAGACTGAATATACAGAGGAACCACAGCCAGACCATCAGTGAAAATGATCTCTGACCCACAATCTGCAGTAACCAGCCCAGGAAGCCAACCTACTATGTATAGTAGCCAGTCCAGTAAGTCAAACTACTGTCTCTAGCAAGCAGTCCAGGCAGCCAAACAATATCTTTGCAACAGGGAGCTCCAAACAGCCAGGACTTGATTAGTAACTGGCACCATCTCTAATTTTTCCCCCATTTCCAACATAGAATCAACTTTGAAAAGTCAAATACAAAAATACAACCAATAACACAGGGTGTTCACTTCTAGCTATCCTGTCTACAGCTTCTGCATTCCAACAGCCTACAATCAGGCTACCTCTGAAGCCTTTCTGTTTTTTACTGTAAAGCTTTCTTACTCCTCCGCCTGCCCACAAGTCTCTGCCAAACACAAGTAATGACAGCTGATTTCCTTGCTCTAGCACACTCTGAATCAGTGACCTTTTCCTATTCTTATTTGTATGGTCTATGTTTATTTCCACAGAGTCATCTAGTAAAGAGAAAGAAAATGCTGACACGAGAAAAATTGATCACAAATAGAATGATTTGATGCCTTTGAAGTATCTAAGTCTGCATATGTAGTAGGCACTTGGATATATTGGTTTGAAGGGTCTTAGCTGTAAAGAGTGGATAAACTTACCTGGGGAAAGTAAACAATGAGACTGTATGAGGTATTAGAATAATCCTGGAGAAGCTTCTCTATTTAATGGCTGGGAAGAGCAACATCAGCCTACAAAGAGTGTGAAGTATGTTGGGGGTGATAGGGAAAAAAAAATCTATATCATGGAGTCATGAATATCAAGGGAAGTGAGGTTGAAGAAGGAAGTGATCCACAGTGTCTAATGTGATGGAGAGTTCAGTGGATTTGGCAGTATACAGGTCTGCGCTTACCTAGACAAACGTTACCATGATGACACATATTCCAGTCTCACAGAGTTGACTAGGACAAGGGGTCAGGAAAGAAAAACTTAAAATTTAGAGAACTTGGCTGGGTACAGTGACTCAAGCCTGTAATCCCAGCACTTTGGGAGGCCAAGGCAAGCGGATCATGAAGTCAGGAGTTTGAGACCAGCCTGGCCAACATGGTGAAACCTGGTCTCTACAAAAATACAAAAATTAGCCGAGCATGGTGGCCACTGCCTGTAATCCCAGCTACTTGGGAGACTGAGGCAGGAGAATGGCTTGAAACCAGAAGGCGAAGGTTGCAGTGAGCCGAGATTGCACCACTGCACTCCAGCCTGGGCGATAGAGGGAAACTGTCTCAAAAAAAAAGAAAAAGTTTAAAGAACTTTCAACAAGTTTGTCTTTGAAGAGGGGAGGATGAATATGTGCTGAAATGAGGATGTGAAGATGAGAGAGACTTACTTAAAGCTGAGTAAGGTGTGCACATATTTAAAAATTGACAGGAAGGATCCATTTGAAAGGGGTTGGTTGATTCATAGGAGAGGAAAGTGGGTAAGGTGACTGGAGGAGAGGGATCTAAAGCTTAGATAATAGAAGGAACAGCTATTTTAATCTACCGGAAGAGAAGAAGATGAAGACTGTTGGCTAGGTCAGTGGATTTGTCATTTTCAAGAGGGTCCCTTTAAAAAGCTTTGGTTTTCTGATGTGAAATTGGAGATGTTTCAAATAGTCACTAGGAGAAATTAGAAACAGGTAGTGTACCAGGGAAGTGATGGAAAGATTATCAGGCAGAACTGAAAGCCCATTTGAAGTTTACATCTTGAATTTATTGTTATAATATATCAGTAAATTGCCCAATAATGTGAGGTACATTATAACTGACTTGGAGAAATAAGTCACCTGAGACTGAGAGGGAAAAAAAAATATTTGGTTTTGGAAAGTAGATGGGGAGGTTATAACCCAGGACTGAAGTTGGGTGAGATTTTGGTGATGACACATGCCCAGAGTTTCAAGGTTTGCAAAATGGCAGGAAGCTTTGTAAGGTTTGCTTGAGTTACACCAGTGTATCAAGGCACTTTAGGACCCATCTGTTCAAGAACATTTAATAAACCTCCTAAGAACACTGCTAGTGCTTTACTGAATGGAGTCCAATTTGTTTGGGGATAATACAAAGATACTATTTTCTAAGATTCTAAGGTGTTTTTCTATTGCTTTTTTAAAATTTCTATTAGGATGAGCTTCAAATTGAAATAGGGGAAAAGATGTTATCATCCTTCATGATAATAGTTATTAGCATTAATTGAGTACTTACAGTGAGCCAGACTCTGTGCCAAATGTTTGCCTACATTACCTCATTTCATCCTCCCAATACCCGTATAATTAGGAACCATTATTATTATCATATTACAGTTAAGAATGCCAAGATGTAGAGTGGCTAGATGTCTTGCTGAAGGTGCCTCTGCTAGAAAGTGATGGAGCCAGGACTAGAACTCAAGACCTTCTCAGGCAACGTTGTGATATCAGCAAAAGTATTTAGGCACGTCCCAATTCATTCTGCAAATGTCTCCTTTCACATTCTGACCTTGCCTGACACTCTCACCTTCCCAGGATGACACATCTATCTGCTTTCCAACTGAGGCAATAAAATAATCTTTGCTAATAAGCTAATTATGTGCTTCTAGACATCATATTCATAATTTATTAGGAAACTCTCAACAGTGGCTTAAATCAAAGGGCACTAATAATGCTTTTACTCTCCCATTTTCAAGCTCTTCTCCACTATAAAATGCAGAATAAATAAACAAAACAGTTTTCATATATTATGGCTCTAAAATCAAGACTTCTGAAGCTCTGGACCAAATCACATTGTCACCTTTCTCAGTAGAAGTGAGCAGGTCTGTGGGGGATGGGGGAACAAAGAATGACACAGGCTATAAATTAATCAGATCTCATGATAATTGAGAAATCAACCACTTTAAAGTGACTCAAGCTTCCCCGTCACCCAAAACACGTTCTTGTGTGTTTGTGTGAGTGTGTATGCATACTTACATGCATGTGTGCATATGTAGTGGAATTGCTTTCAATTCCTTAAAATACATAAATATAATACACTTCTCAGGTCCTAAAACATAGGATAGGATGGAAAGGTGGGGAGAAGAGTCAATAACGGTATGACTGTCTCTATGGCAAAACAAAGTAGCTTGGAAGTTGAGGTGAAAATAGCACAAAGCACCCAAATACTGGGTTCCCACATTTAAGGAATGTTTCAGTTGATCAGCTCTGCCCCATTTGCAGAGAGAAGTTCAAGGTAAAGTAGTTAAAGGCAGTATGTGTTGGCAGGGGCCAGGGTGCTACTGAACAAATAAATTAGGGGTGGTAAGTAAAGGAGATGGAAACAGGAGGAGTAGAGAAGAACTAGTAAATCAGTCAGATTAGGTAGAGACTGGAGCAAAATAGAAACAAGGAGCAGATGCCTCAGAACGTCAGGGAGCAGCTTCCGGAAGTGAGCAGGAGGAGTAGGGAAAATGAACACCTACACACAGCCGACACTGATTAGCTCCCTAAGTCAGGAACACAGAGGAAAACCACTTCAGAAACCATCTTAGAAAAACGAAAGGAAAACAAGAACTCTTTCAGCTGGCTTCCTTTGTCTCTCTCTCCTCTCCCTCTTCTTTCTGACTATGATTGTGCTGCTGCTCCCTCTGCTCTTCCCATCCTATCTGCTATCACTCAAATCTTTATTTTTGCCCTGCAAAGTTCTCTGGAAATCCCAGTTCCTCCAGAAAGCCTTTTCTAGCGAAATGAAAAGAGGTGATGCTGACCTCTCCTCCTGGTAGCATACGGTTGGCACCGCAACGCCTGACTCAGATGGGTTATCCTCAGTGTAAATATTTCATAACCAGGGTTCCCACCACAGCATTAGCTCTTGGCTCAGTGTAATGTGAGTGTGTGTGCGTGTGTGTGCGTGCACGCGTGCATATGTACTGAATTGTGTCCTGCCAAAATCCATGTGTTGAAGAACTAAACCCCAATGTGACCAGCTGGACATAGGGTTTTTAAGAGATCATTAAGGCTAATGAGATAATAAGCCTAGGGCCGTAATCCAATAGGACTGTGTCCCTTTACCTTCCTCCACCTCCCCACCAAGCAAGGGCACAGTGAGAAGATGGCCATCTGCAAGCCAAAAGAGAAAAGCCCCCATGAGAAGCAAAACCCTACCACAATTTTGATCTTAAGACTTTTCAGCCTCCACAACTGTGAGAAAATAAATTTCTGTTGTTTAAGCCACCCAGTCTTTGATATTTTATTAAGTCAGCCTTGAGAAAACTATGACAGTTTGTGTGGGTAGGGGGTGGCTGCAATTGTGAAGACTGTTGGTTGAATTTAGGTCACTCATGTTAGAATAAAACTCCCACAAGGCAAGGATTGTCAATTTAACTTATTACACCAAGGAGCACAGTATTTATGTATAGCAAGTACCTAATAAATCCTAGTAAATTTTGCTATTTCTTTTAATTTGGGGGTGACAGATGTCTTCCGCCTGTTTTCCTTTTATGTATACAGTTGACTCGCCCCTTCCTGTTCCCCTCTGCCTCCTCTAAGCTTTCTTAACCTGAAACCAGGGGCCCCAGTATAGCGAAACTTCAAACTCTGGATTATTCAAGACAAGACTGGGGTAAAGTTATCCAATAACTTGGAGAGTTGAAATGCTATGCCAATTAGGCATGCATCTTTCATACTCTTTATCATTTCTGTTATACTAAAGCTGGAACCAACTGTATGCATTTTTTAGGTAGAGAACTCATATAAATTGTTTAAAGAAAGGACACCAACAGTTACTAAGAAGCAGGTTGTATATGATAGCCTTTCTGAGAAAATGCCTCTCCCATTACCTTTATTAGTGTATTGAAAGACTCTAGGAGGGAAACCTGGGAGTAGAAATTACGTGGTGTTTAAAGGGGATGGAAGGACCACGTGTCCCCCTCCACCCTGGTCCAGCATGCCCATACTCTCTACGTTACATCAAGGGATACTTTCTCTGACTCAGAAGTCCCCAGTAGAGCTTTCTCATATGGGGAATAAAAGAACCCCTATGTACTTACCCTCTTTAACCATTAGATATTCCAAACTAGCAACATGGACCTGAGAAAAGAGTACAGCAAAGATGGCAGAAGCACGTACGTGGCCTCTATAAGGCTTCAGAGACAGCTTGGAGAATAAAATGGCAGCGGTTCATCATCAAGATTAGCTCTTGTTCTGTTCCCACTATGAGGGGTTCCCAACTTGAGATCTTCAGTTTTCTTATGACCAGTATTTTCCAGCGTTACACATCAGTATCCCAAGAGCCTTTCTTGTACCGGATTGTGTGTTGTATCAATTGTGGAAGGCTGATCCCTAAATCTTGCAGAGTTAGGGGAAAGCGGGATAGTTCAGGCTCAACACCTACTCCTCTCATTTCTATCCCTACTCCTAGCTACCCCCTCAACCTCCATGAAAACCAACAGGTGTCCTGAGATCAGGAACCAGGGCCACTGCTCCTCGCCATCCACATCCCTATACCCTCTCCTCCCAAAGCGGCATCCTAGGTGGGATTAAGACCTTTGAGGCGCTAAGACCTGAAACTATAATGTAATCATTACTCACATGTGAGTAAAAACTGTAAATAGGTCTAAATGGAATAGCCATATAATGTATCATCCAAACGTGAAACTTGTGAGCAAAAGTAGAGCCATTGACATCTGTTAGGACAACAGGCGTAAACCAGGAACGTCCTAGACAAATGGAGATGTATGATTATCCTGACCCAAACCAGGAAAGAGGTGTAAGGAATTTCTTTATCCATGATGACTAATCTGATACTCTTTTGGAAATATCAGATGCTTTTTAGAAGTTATCTAATATGAATATCTTTTTTGAAGGGGTTGATACTCAGTCTATTTGTTGTTAAATCCAGTGGTTCACAAAGTGTGATCTCTAGACCAATTGCATCAGAACGATCTGGGAACATGTAAGAAATACAAATCCCCAGGCCTACTCCACACCCATTGGGTGTGAGGCCCAGAAGCTTGTGTTTTAACAAACCCTGCAGGTAATTCTGATATGCCTACATTTTGAGAACCATTGGGTTAACCAGTCCAGTCCTGAAAGCTACTTGTTAGGGAGATTCACTAAGAATTAGCTTGGAGACAGATCAACAAGACAGAAAATTAACAAGCATATCCAGGACTTGAACTCACACCTGGATCAAGCAAACCTAATAGACATTTACAGAACTCTCCACCCCAAATCCACAGAATATACATTCTTCTCAGCACCACATCACACCTACTCTAAAATTGACCACATAATTGGAAGTAAATCACTCCTCTAGCAAATGCAAAAGAACAGAAATCATAACAAACAGTCTCTCAGACCACAGTGCAATCAAGTTAGAACTCAGAATTCAGAAACTAACTCAGAACCACACAGCTTCATGGAAACTGAACAACTGGCTCTTGAATGTTGACTGGATAAACAATGAAATGAAGGCAGAAATAAAGATGTTCTTTGAAACCAACGAGAACGAAGACACAACATACCAGAATCTCTGGGACACATTTAAAGCAGTCTCTAGAGGAAAGTATATAGCAATAAATGCCCACATGAGAAGCAAGGAGAGATCTAAAATTGACACCCTATCATCAAAATTGAAAGAGCTAGAGGAGCAAGATCAAAAAAACTCAAAACCTAGCAGAAGACAAGAAATAACTAAGATCAGAGCAGAACTGAAGGAGATAGAGACAAGAAAAACTCTTCAAAAAATCAATAAATCCAGGAGCTGGTTTTTTGAAAAGGTCAACAAAATAGACAGACCACTAGCCAGATTAATAAAAAAGAAAAGAGAAAGATAATCAAATAAATGCAATAAAAAACGATAAAGGGGATATCACCACAGATTCCACAGAAATTCAAACCATCATCAGAAATTATTACAAACAACTCTATGCACATAAACTAGTAAACCTGGAAGAAATGGATAAATTCCTGGACACATGCATCCTCCCAAGCCTAAACCAGGAAGAAGTCGAAACCCTGAATAGACCAACAACAAGGTCTGAAGTTGAGGCAGCAATTAAGAGCCTACCACCCAAAAAAAGCCCAGGTCCAGATGGGTTCACAGCCAAATTCTACCAGACATACAAAGAGGAGCTGGTACCATTCCTTCTGAAACTATTCCAAACAATCCAAAGAGAGGGAATCCTTCCTAAATCATTTTATGAGACCAACATCATCCTGATACCAAAACCCGGCAGAGACTCAGCAAGAAAAGAAAACTTCAGGCCAATATCCATGATAAACATAGATGCAAAAATCTTCAATAAAATACTGGCAAACCGATTGCAACAGCACATCAAAAAGCTTATCCACCATGATCAAGTAGGCTTCATCCCGGGGATGCAAGGCTGGTTCAACATACGCAAATCTATAAACATAATCCACCACATAAACAGAACTAAAGACAAAAACCACATGATAATCTCAATTGATGCAGAGAAGGCCTTTGACAAAATTCAACAGCCCTTTATGCTAAAAACTCTCAATAAACTAGGTATTGATGGAACGTATCTCAAAACGATAAAAGCTATTTACGACAAACCAACAGCCAATATCATACTGAATGGGCAAAAACTAGAAGCATTCCCTTTGAAATCGGGCACTAGACAAGGATGTCCTCTCTCACCACTCCTATTCAATATAGTACTGGAAGTTGTAGCCAGAGCAATCAGGCAAGAAAAAGAAATAAAGGGTATTCAAATAGGAAAGGAGGAAGTCAAATTGTCTCTATTTGCAGACGATATGATTGTATATCTAGAAGACCCCATCGTCTCAGCCCAAAATCTCCTGAAACTGATAAGCAACTTCAGCAAAGTCTCAGGATATAAAATCAATGAGCAAAAATCACAAGCATTCCTATACACCAATAACAGACTTAAAGACAGCCAAATCAAGAACGAACTGCCATTCACAATTGCTACAAAGAGAATAAAATACCTAGGAATACAACTAACAAAGAACATAAAGGACCTCTTCAAGGAGAACTACAAACCACTGCTCAATGAAATAAGAGAGGACACAAACAGATGGAGACATATTCCATGTTCATGGCTAGGAAGAATCAATATTGTCAAAATGGCCATACTGCCCAAAGTAATTTACAGATTCAATGCTATCCCTATCAAGCTACCAATGACCTTCTTTGAAGAACTGGAAGAAACCACCTTAAACTTCATATGGAACCAAAAGAGAGCCCGCATAGCCAAGTCAATTCTAAGCAAAAAGAACAAAGCTGGAGGCATCACACTCCCGGACTTCAAACTATACTACAAAGCTACAGTAATCAAAACAGCATGGTACTGGTACCAAAACAGAGATATAGACCAATGGAACAGGACAGAGACCTCCGATGCAACACAACACATCTACAACCACCTGATCTTTGACAAACCTGACAAAAACAAACAATGTGGAAGCGAGTCCCTGTTTAATAAATGGTGTTGGGAAAACTGGCTAGCCATGTGCAGAAAGCAGAAGCTGGACCCCTTCCTGACACCTTACACTAAAATTAACTCCAGATGGATTAAAGACTTAAACATAAGACCTAACACCATAAAAACCCTAGAAGAAAATCTAGGCAAAACCATTCAGGACATAGGCGTAGGCAAGGACTTCATGACCAAAACACCAAAAGCAGTGGCAACAAAAGCCAAAATAGACAAATGGGACCTAATCAAACTCCACAGCTTCTGCACAGCAAAAGAAACAGTCATTAGAGTGAATCGGCAACCAACAGAATGGGAAAAAATTTTTGCAGTCTACCCATCTGACAAAGGGCTGATAACCAGAATCTACAAAGAACTGAAACAGATTTACAAGAAAAAACAAACAAGCCCATTCAATAGTGGGCGAAGGATATGAACAGACACTTTACAAAAGAAGACATACGTGAAGCCAACAAACATATGAAAAAATGCTCATCATCACTGGTCATTAGAGAAATGCAAATCAAAACTACATTGAGATACCATCTCACGCCAGTTAGAATGGCGATCATTAAAAAATCTGGAGACAACAGATGCTGGAGAGGATGTGGAGAAATAGGAACGCTTTTACACTGTTGGTGGGAGTGTAAATTAGTTCAACCATTGTGGAAGACGGTGTGGCGATTCCTCAAGGACCTAGAAATAGAAATTCCATTTGATCCAGCAATCCCATTACTGGGTATATATCCAAAAGACTATAAATTGTTCTACTATAAGGACACATGCACACGAATGTTCATTGCAGCACAGTTTACAATAGCAAAGACCTGGAACCAACCCAAATGCCCATCGATGATAGACTGGACAGGGAAAATGTGGCACATATACACCATGGAATATTATGCAGCCATCAAAAACGATGAGTTCGTGTCCTTTGTAGGGACATGGATGAACCTGGAAACCATCATTCTCAGCAAACTGACACAAGAACAGAAAATCAAACACCGCATGTTCTCACTCATAGGCGGGTGTTGAACAATGCGAACACATGGACACAGGGAGGGGGAGTATCACACACTGGGGTCTGTCGGGGGGGGGGGAAAAAGGGGAGGGATAGTGGGGGGGTGGGGGAGTTGGGAAGGGATAGCATGGGGAGAAATGC
Source organism: Ateles fusciceps (assembly GCA_036589455.1). Classification (NCBI taxonomy): domain Eukaryota; kingdom Metazoa; phylum Chordata; class Mammalia; order Primates; family Atelidae; genus Ateles; species Ateles fusciceps. The sequence goes on from JAZHEH010003097.1 coordinate 15,342,653, forward strand.
CAGATATAGGTGATGGGGAGGAAGGCAGCAAATCACACTGCCATGTGTGTACCTATGCAACAATCTTGCATGTTCACATGTACCCCCAAACCAAAAATGCAATAAAAAAAAAAAAAAAGAATTAGCTTGGAGTAGTTTTCCATACAGTGAAAAAGGAAAAGGCCTGGATAGATTTAATCATCCTCTGGGGATAACTGATGATCCTGCTGACAGTCACTTGTACGTGAGCCTAGTGCCTATCGAAGTCTTCACCTGTTGGCTAATTCCAGAGGAGGTGGCATCTGCATAGTTCACAAGTAGGGTTTTATAAAATGATTTAGTTTTTTGGGAATGGGCTTCAATTTAAAACATGCAGATATATTGACTTTCATACCATTGTGTTTACAACACATTTTCAGAAATATGTGTGTTGATGTATCTGGGCTTTCCACTGCATGACATTGGGGAAGTAGTTCTCCTTCCATATCGCAGTCAAAGTAGGTTAGGTTATGATGTGCTTTCAAACAGCCTCCCAAATCTCAGGAGCTTCATACAACAAAGGCTTATTTCTTGCTCATGCTTTATGTCTATCACAATTAGATAAGTAAGAAAGTGAGAGGGCCCTGCTCACTGGAGTCACTCAAGGACCAAAGTTGCCATCCACAAACATTGCTGATCTTCAGAGAAAAGAGCCCTAGGGTGTCTCACATCAGCAATTAGATGCTCTAACCTGGGAGTGACACATTTCATTTCTGCTCACCAGTCATTGGAAGAATTAGCAACATGGTACAAACCATGGGGCATCAGATATTAAACAAAAGGCATACAAATAAATTATATCATATGTGAGAAAGTGATTAGTTCCATGGGGAAAGAAAAAAAATAGAGCAGGTAAGGAGGATTAGATGTGCTGGCATGGATGAGAAAAGGAGGCAGGCTGCAATTTGAGATAGGTGGTCAGAGTAGACCTCAAGCAGAAGGTGACTTTTAACAAAGACTTAATGGAAAAGAAGAATTTGCCATGAAGATAGCAGGGAAAAGAGCATTCTAGGCAAACGAGCAGAGGAACAGCCAATGCAAGTGAAAATGCTCTTAGGTTATCTAAGCATGTTCTGGGCCAGCAAAGAGGCCACTGGTCTGATAGAATGGAGTGCGTGGTTGGACATGAGACTGGAAATAGAAGAAGCCAGAACTCAGTCTTTGTGAGAACTTTGACTTTGACTCTCAGTGCTGTGGTGGTGATTCATTACAGGCATTTGGGAAGTAAAGGGGTGTGATCTGACTTTACATTTTAAACAGATTTCTTTGACAGCCATATTGAGACTAGACTATAGGAAGGCAAAGCTAGAAGAAGAAAGACTTTATAGGAAGCTGCTGTCATCATCTGGGTATAAGACGGTTATTTGGGCCAGGGAAGTATCAGAGAGGTGGGGAGCAGTGATCAGATTCTAGATTCATATGAAAGGTCAAGGCAGCAGGATTTCCTGAAAGATTGGAAATTAAGCATAAAAGAAAACAAGAGTTAAAAACCACTTAAAGGTTTTTGACTCAAGGAAGAGGAAAAATGGACTGGGCATCAGTGGAGATTAAGAAGGATGTGGTGGGAGCAGGTTTAGTGGGGGAAGATTAGGAGTTCAGATACACTATGAGGGGTTAGAGAAAGCCTCTTGCAAAAGGCAGCTGAAACTGAAGTGTTGACAGTCTTTACACATCAAAAGTAACGGAAGTAGGCCAAGCACAGTGGCTCCCACCTATAAGTAATTTCAGCACTTTGGGAGGCTCATGTGGGTGGTTCACTTGAGATTGGGAGTTATAGACAAGCCTGGCCAATACGGTGAAAACCTGTCTCTACTAAAAATATAAAAATTAACCAGGTATGGTGGCATACGCTGGTAATCCCAGGTACTCAGGAGGCTGAGGCATAAGAATCGCTTCAACCCAGGAGGCAGATGTTGCAGTGAGCTGACATCATACCATTGTACTTCCAGCCTGAGCAACAAAGTGAGACTCTGTCTCAAAAAAAAAAAGAAAAAGAAAAAGAAAAAAAGGTAAAGGAAGTAGAGAATCCCACATGTCAACAATGTCAGCACAGGCTTGCTTCCCTAATTAAATCAATAGAGTTAGACATAAAAGGACCCTGGGACAGTTCTTTGGACTAATGGCTAGATTTTACTAGATATTATATGCTTCATAGAGATACCTCAGAATGCAGTAGAATGACAAATGAAAATCAGAAATCTAACCATGCATTATATTCATCTTTGTACTCAGCATGAGTGAATTCATCTACTTTTCCCATATCTGTGTCACATATAGGCAAACAATAAATATCTGATAAATGAATGAATGAAATCTCCCAGCTCCATGTCCGCCAGGTCTGTAGGTTAATGGGCAATGGAATGACAAATGGAGAGGTGTAACAGGATAAGGAGAACCAATCAAAAGTTATGGGCTGGAAAAGACGAATCATTTTAGCCCAACGGCAACTTTGTCTATACATTGACCTGTGACTAGGATCAAGAAGCAGTACACAAAGGAACCTTGAAAGCAGTTATAGTTGTTGAAAATTAGTTCCTGCCCTAGGAAAGTGTTCCCTTGAGATGACTCATCTCAAGATGTCTTCCAGGGCAGTAACACTCAATCTTCTGATTTCCTTCTTCCCCTGGGAAGCAAATAAAATCTCTTTTTATCATGCTTCTCTCTAGCATTTGTGGGAAAATTATCAGTGCAATGTTTTGAAGCAATTTTTCTCATTTTCCTGTAATACAGGTGGTGTCTAAGCTCGATGCTTTTTGTTGAAGACACTAGCAGGGCATCAGTGAGACCCGCTTCCCCACATAAAACAGCCATCTGCCGCCAAAACAAATGCATTTCCATTTCATACATTTGTGTTTTATGAAACAAAGTATGCCAATGGCAAATTAACACCAAGCGAAATGTCTTACCCCATGACGGGAACAACAGTGCATTTCCTCATGGAGGCAGTGTTTCGGCAATTTATGTGGCGAATGAAAGCACCGGAAATAACTTCAACTGCTGATATCTCTGAAGCACTAAAAGCATCTCTGTTGTGGATGCACTAAATAATTAGGATTGTTGCTGGAAGAGAAAGAGCACAAATTTTGAGAAGAGGAAAAGCACCTAAGGGATTTTTCTGAGTAATGTTAGCTGACTGGAAAAGAGTAAAGTATACTATATTAAAGGAGAGTGGCGTAGTCATGGGCTGTTTTTTCTTGCACTTAACTGGCTGAATTGCATGTGCTTTGCTCACTGGACATAAATATACAAGCAGTCCGTGGCCCTAAGAAGCATGAAAATATTTTTAATTTTGTATGTGTAGGCTAGTCCTAGCTGTACTGCAGCTAGCAGTTGCTGGATGAAATTACAAAAAACACATCTTTGGTCTGTGTTCCTCGTTCCTAACACAGAGCTTCTAAAACCCTTGGAATTTCCTAGATGACACGAGCATCTTTTGTCGTAATGAGGCCACGTTAAAGGGCCCCTAGGTAGCTTCAGGATAGGAGCTGGTTACCAGAAAGACCAAGGTATGATTAGAGAGTTGGGACTTTCAGCCCCACTCCTCAACCTCTGGGGGAGGGGAGAGGGCTGGAGATTAAGTAAATTACCAACACCCAGTGACTTAACCAATCATGTTCACATAATGGACCTCCATAAAACCCCTAAACAGCGAGGTTCAGAGAGCTTCTAGGTTGCTAAATACAACAAAGTGCCAGTAGCATGGCACACCCAGAAAGTACGTGGAAACTTTGCTCTGCTTCCCACATACCTTGCTCTATGCATCACTTTTATCTGGCTGTTCCTGAGTTGTATTCTTCCTAATAAGCTAGCGATAAGAGATAAGGTGACTTCCTGAGTTCCATGAGCTTTTCTAGCAAATTATTGAACCTAAGGAAGAAGTTGTGAGAGTTCCCAACTTTACAGCTGGTGGTTCAGAAGTAAAACTGACCCGGACTTGCTGTTGGTGTCTAAAATGGAGACAGCATTGGGGGGCTGAGCTCTTAATGTGTGGGGTCTGTGCTAACTTCAGATAGTGTCAGAATCTGAAAGAATCATAGGACGCTCAGTTGGTGTACAGAGAGTTGGAGAATTGGTTGGTGTGGGACAAAAACAACTTATTTGGTGTCAGAAGTGGTAAAGAACAGTTCAAACTGATGCGCCTCTTCACCACCAATACATGGCAAAAACATAGTTTACAGTCTTTGTATCACATATATTTCTTTTTGTCTTTTTTTTTTTTTCTTGCGATGGAGTTTTGCTCTTGTTGCCCAGGCTGGAGTGCAATGGTGCAATCTTAGCTCACTGCAACCTCCACCTCCCAGGTTCAAGTGATTCTCCTATCTCAGCCTCCTAAGTAGCTGAGACTACAGGTGCCCACCACCACACCCAGCTAGTTTTTGGTTTTGTGTTTTTAGTAGAGATGGGGTTTCACCATGTTGGCCAAGCTGGTCTTGAACTCCTGACCTCAGGTAATCTGCCTGCCTTGGCCTCCCAAAGTGCTGGGATTACAGGTGTTGCCACTGCACCCGGCCTGTATCACATATATTTCTTAAATATATTTTACCCTTCATAAATTTCTGCTGTGACTTTCTCTCCTAAAAATAAAATCCCCATAATTAGAGAATAATCACGCTGTGGTGATTCACAAACGAGGAATTGGAGACTCGAAGGGGTCATTCAGTGACCTGCCCACTGTCCATCAGTGGCAGCACCTGGTGTCCTTCCTTCTCAGGCAAGGACTCCATTAATAGCTACCATTTATGAAGCACTCACTAGACACTAGTTTACTGTTACTTTATCTCATTTAATCTTCACAATAATTCAGTGAGATAGGGATGATTATTTTGCACATTTTTTATAGATGAGGGGATTGAAAGAGATGTTAACTTTGCCCAAGACTGCACAGCTACTGAAATGATGAGCCAGGCATTTCATGGACGTGGTCCGGCTCTTGGATTCTATGCCTTTAACCACTGCACTAGACTGCCATTTTAAAGACATAAACACTTAGAATATGTTCTTAAATTGTAGTGTACATAAAAATCTCTGGGAACCATGTGATTCAGTAGGTCCGGGCTGGGGCCCACACTTTGAGAACGCCTCTGCTGTCTAGATGTTATAGTTGAGATGGGCAAGGATTCTTTTGCATCTCTTTACTCTGGCATATACTTTGGGCGTTCTGCCTAGTATCCTGGTGTCAAGGGAACACTCTCCTTCCATGTGTGGATGTTGTTGAATGGAGTCAAAAAAATCACTAGCTATGTCACCTTCTGGTGGGAGAAGTTGAGCTTCCCTGCTCTGTTTTCCTTCACAGTGAATAAATCCTTCATTTCCTGAGACTTTGACTCATGAGACGATGCTCAGTCCATCTTGCACCTTCTTGACTCATGTGACATGCTGAGTTGTTCTGCACCAGGAATAACAGTGTATCTGTGTTCTCCTTCCTCTTGCTGTCCAGGGAATCTCACCATGGATACTCTTCACTACACTGAGAGGAGACTGATTTGCACCAAGTGATTATACTGAAAATGTGTGCTAGATGTAATTAAATGAGATTACCCATGAATTCCGTCTCATGCTGGGAATGGATATAGGGACGTGGGGGAGGAGGAATAAAAGGAAGGGGAATTAAAATGTGTCCTATCCACTGTGGTTGATGTTTTGGGTAAATTAATTGAATTCTCACAGCAGCCATTCAAGGAACATATTATTCACAGTCTTACAGATGAGGGAACTAGGTTTGAGGAGTTAGGTAATGTGCCCAAGTTTGCACAGCTAATAGATGACAGACTTGAAATTTTATTCCACCTTATCTGATTCCAACGAGTGTGTTCCTTCTGTAATACCATCCTGCCTGCTGAGAGGAAGGCTGGCCAAAACAGGACAGGGGCTAGCTGGAGTAAGCCCCTAGGTGATTCTAACACTGAAGAATGCAAATCTTTGACCTTTGAGCTGTAGCTGTCTTCTGGCAAGTGCTGAGCTAATAGAGGTTTCCCTGAGAGGTCTCCGAGGTTTAAGGGCTTGCATGGGTTTTATCCATTGAAACTAATTAGGAAACTTCTGAAATTGTGGCCACACAATGTTAGATAACTGTAGATATAAATATCTATTTTTCTACTGATATGAATAAAATACAATCTGACTTGAAGCCAGCCCTTGGCAGTACTATGTTTGTGTTTCAAGAAGCACATGGAGGTCTTAATAACATTAGAGATGGTCAAAAGGATTTTCCACTAGATACTTCCTGGGAATGGCTGCGGTGCAAGTAACAAGCTCCTTTTCTTTCAAGAATCCTAAATTAGCCTTCTATTTTTTTACTCTTAAAGGTACAATATGAAGATATAGGACTAACATGATACTATAAAATGGGCCAGTTCAACAAGTCCTTCACTAAAATTGTCTTTAGCTTCCCAAAGAAATTGATTTTCCAGGCCAGATGTGGTGGCTCACACCTGTAATCCCAGCACTTTGGGAGGCCAAGGTGGGTGCATCACCTGAGGTCAGGAGTTTGAGACCAGTCTGGCCAACATGGAGAAACCCTGTCTCTTCTAAAAGTACAAAAAATTTAGCCAGGCATGGTGGCAGGCACCTGTAATCCCAGCTACTTGGGAGACTGAAGTGGGAGAATGGCTTAAACCAAGGACGCGGAGGTTGCAGTGAGCCGAGATTATGCCACTGCCCTCCAGCCTGAGGGTGACAGAGCAAGACTCTGTCTCAAAAAAAAGAAAAAAAAAAAAGACGACGAAACATACTCCATTACTCTTGTGGAACTGTAATCAATATTGAATTGTTGCCTTTATGTAAATTACTCAAATTTTGTGTAAATTACTTAAATTTTGTCTTTTTGTAAATTATTTAAACACATTTCTCCTCTGTTTAAAAACAAACAAAATATCTTTCTCATTTATTTCTGGAAACTGTTGTATCAATAAAAAAATGCATGTGTAATGCTTCAGTAGGTTTACCATGCTATACAAAAAGAAAGAATTCCTTCAAACGATAATGACTGAATTACTTTTCAGAGTTAACCTGCTGGTTTCTTTAGTTAGTAGGTAGTTAATAACATTTGTGCTATTTATTTAGTGCATACATTTACTATAATTACTATGTGTAGGCATTTTATGAATAGCAACTCATGTAATTTATTGGGAAGATTGTCCTTTTAGACATCCATTGCTTTAAAATATTCTCGGTTGGTAAGAAATTGTATCATGCCTTTGAAACTGACAAATGCTATGCTGTGTGATTGGTAGAACTTTATTAGGAATATATTCAATATAATCTTTGTTATAATTATTAGTCCCTTTCCAATGACATTAGTCTGAATTTTTTCTTTCTTTCCAATGAAAGTCAGTTCCACATGAGTGATGTTTAATAACCAGGTCAGAGGAAGGAATGAAGAGCATGATTTGTAGCGTTTGCCAATTTCTGTGGAGTAAGTAGCTGATTTGATGCTAACAACATGATGTCACAATGTGGAGTTGGAAAGAGATCCCAACAATCAGCTCCCATGAGTCATTTTTTTATTTCTTAACTTAAAGATGCTATAAATTTGGGTTTAGTGATAATTACTTAGATACCAAGACAAACTCAGAAAAGAAGTAAATGTCTATAAAGTGTAGGATATTGATGGCCTCACTTTCCTATCTTGATATAGTTGATAGGATTTAAAATCTCATATAAATACAAACCTATAGGAAGACTTCGTAAGAGTTAATATACTTGCATGAGTCGTTTTGCTAGAAATTACATGCAGTCACAAGTGAATGAAACCTTCTTGTATTCAGGCTAGCTCTGCTAAAGTAAGGAGGATAAGCATTGGCCTTGTCAGTATGATAATGAAGACTGATAAAAAGAGGCCCCTCCTAATATTAACCACCCACAGCCTGTAATTATTGTGATAAGAAAGTCAGTTAAATGAATGGTTGTACATGATAAATGTTAAAGAGGACAAGACTGCAGTTTAGCAGAAACCAATTCCATGGCTGCTTCCCATCTGCGTCACTTAAAATCTTATTTGGCCCCACTTGTTTCGTCTTTATATTGGAAATATTAATAATTGTTGAAAGTATAAATGTCACAATGCTTAAAAGTAAAGGCATTATACAAATATCATATATGAATAACAATGTGTGTCTTATGTAGGGGGTTAGATTCCAAAGTCAGAACACGAGAAGATAGAAATCATAGGTAACATCAACCCATGCTTCTGATCCTTTAGATATACCAATGACCCCAGAAAATAATAAATACTGGTGGATCAAACTGGGCCCCCACCTAAATAATTCTTACTGAACAAAGCCTTACAAGTATTGTCAGCTTGGATTCTTGTTGTTCCTTGAGATATAGAAAAGTAATACTTGCACTCATTAAAGTCCAAAGACTTATTCAAAATCTTAAAAAATTCCTGCAGCACTGTTACTCCTTTTTTAAAAAAAAAGTAAAAGAAGAGCTTTTTTGAGATATAATTCACATACCATACAGTTTTGAGGTGTATAATTTAGCGGATTTTAGTAGATTGCAAGTTGTGCATCCTCATCACTATTGAATTCCAGAACGTTTCATTTTCTCAAAAATAAACTCTTTATCTATTATCAGTCCCATTTCCCCCTCACCACAGTCCCTGGCAAACACTAATCTACTTTCTATTTCTAGAGATTTGCCAGTTCTGAATATTTCATAAAAGTGGAGTCATACTGTATGTGGCCTTTTGTGTATAAAATTGGAATTCATCCAGCAACATGGATGAATCTTGGAAACATTACACTTTCACTTAGCATAATGTTTTATGCTAACACGTATGATGATGGTCTTCAGCTGTTTCAATATGCTGTTGTAGCAGGAGCGGCTGTGGGAAACGGATCTCTTGGACACTCATATGGAAGGAAGGAGTTTAATTCGGCCGGGAGCAAGGTGGCATCTTTGCCTTAACAGCCAAGCTCCCCTAACAAAGGAAGGTTCCTTCTTTATATAGGCTTATACTTTAGATGTTACACGTGGAAGAATCTTAGGTTTATAGCTTAACATATGAAAAGGGTCTCAGTTTACCATCTTAGGAATTACATATGAAAAGCGCTTTGGTTTACAGTCTTAGGAATGAAAAGGGGAAGTTTACAGTCTTAGGAATTACATATGAAAAGGGTTTTAGTTTACAGTCTTAGGAATTACATATGAAAAGGGCTACGGTTTACAGTCTTATGAATGAAAAAAAAAAGGGAAGTTGACCTGACATGCCTGGGTCTCCCTCTTCACTGTGAGTGGCTGAGGGAGCAGAAAGAGTCTTATTGGTCAGCTCAATATGGGGGCAGGGTGAAGATTACTCAGTGGAAAGAAAAAAGAAACCAGTAGTTAAATATACAAAACTTTGAATTTTTTATTATACGGATCCACAATCCTATTATGTTATCTTTCACTTAGCATAGTGTTTTCGAGACTCATCCATGTTGCAGGATGAATCACAATTTTATTCCTTTTTAAGGCTGAATAGTATTTCATTGTATGGTATACCACATCAAATGGCAGACATTTGGATAGTTCACATTTTTATTATGAATGATGCTGCTATGAATATCTATGTACAAGTTTAAACATGGACATATGTTTTCAGTTCTTTTGGATATATACCTTGGAAAAGAAATGCCGGGTCATATAACTCTGGTTAACATTTTGAGGAAATGCTAGACTGTTCTCCAAAGCAGCTGAATCATTTTATACTCCCACTAACAATGTATGAAGGTTCCAGTGTCTCCATATCCTCACCAGCAATTGTTAGTGTTATTTTTTTCACTACAGTCATCCTGGTGGGTGTGAAATGGGCTATCTCATTTCGGTTTTGATTGGCACTTCCCTAATGACTAATGATATTGAGCATTGTTTCCTGTGTTTGTTGTCCATTTGTATATCTGCTTTAGATCTTTGTAATATTTCACTGGAAGTATTCCCAGTACAATCTACTTCCCAAATAGTCCCTTACCTCTTCTCAGTCCTGTACATTCCCCATTCTTCCCTCTAGGCCCTCTTGAGACCCAAAACACAAATTTATCTCATTTTTGCATAGAACACAGCTTAACTTTCTCATTTTATTTCTTGAGTTCTTACTAATACTCATATTTTCAGGGCTTCTCACTTTCTTCTTCACAAGAATGCATTTTCCCCCTAAAAGACAATTCATCCCTAATAGAGATTTTGGTGCCACATTTGATATCTTTGTTCTAAGCAGGTTTTGAGAGGGTAGTGGGTAGGGAGTGTTCCTAGCTATGAGTAGACAGCCTAGGTACCTGAGCAGTGAAAAAATAAGAATCACCGGAGGAATAAATGAAAGGCATAAAGGAGAGAGAAAAAAACACTTAACGATGATGGGCTTTAGCTATTTCAATATGCTGCCAGTGACTGAAGGAGCAGAAAGTGTCTTATAGGTCAGCTCAATATGGGGGCAGGGTGAAGATTACTCAGCAGAAGGAAAAAGAAACCAATGGTTAAATATACAAAACTGTGATACAGTAGGCATAACAAAAAGTGATACAATAGGCATAACATATATAGTACCCTAGTAGAGTCTAAGGCAACATCCCATAATCATCCACAGCATTAAATGTGTCTAACACTAAGTGGGGTAAGAACTATAAATAGCTTTACACCAGTTTAGGCTTGGATTGGTTGCCAGACAAGTCAGGCAGAAAACTTTCAACTTTCTTTCAGTTTGGGTTTTTCACTTTTTAATTCTAAATGTCATATCATGGACCTGTATCTTTCAAATGAAAAAATGTGCAGGTGATAAGCCATTCTTCAAATGTTCTCTTTGTGAGACCACTCAGCAAGGTTAATGAGGATGAAAATGAGGATAAGGATGATGTTTCTCAAGTGTCAATCTTCCTTCCAGCTGGATTTTAGGTCAATGGTCAACACAACACACAGATAAACTTTGCTGCTTAGAAGCATTCACTGCAGCCTCATCACCAGATTTCTTTTCAACTTCAGGCTTTTACAGTTTATTGCAGTGAATATAGTCGAAACATAAGTTAATGGGCAAATATTCAGGACAATAATGTGAAGCTCAGGAAAGAAAAAGGAACCACCACAGAGAGGAGAGTAGCAGGGAAGAAGGTAGATAAAAACGTTAGGAAAATAGCTACTCCCCACGAAAGGCCCATCACTGTACTAACTCTGTCTTTGGAATATCTTGAATGATAATAAATGACCATAGGGATGTAGAATGAGTGACTGACAGTCTTTGTATGGACTTAATAGAGGAATTAGTCTTAATTTGCCTTTTGTTTTTGAATGACTTTAAAGGGACTCTGATGCAGATTTGGTCTAGTGGAAAATGCTCTTGATTTACCCAACCTCCTTGTCAGTATGACCCTAAGGGGCATCATTTATTTTCATTATAAAGGTTTTCATTTTGTTAGAGTCACTCTGGTGGGAATATTTTACATGCATTAACTCTAAAATTCATAACCTTGAGGTACAGGTTCTAATATCCTCATATAAACAACCAAAACATTGAGTTTTGGAGAGGTTAGCTAATTTACACAAGTTGTACAGTAAATAACTTGTTGCGTTGGGATTCAGATACAACTCTGTTTGATGATAAAGTTCTCACTCTTTTTGCTGCTCATGATACCTCCTTAATTGATGCCCTATTGTTGTCACTGTCCACATGGTTACTGATTTTGCTGTAGAGTGTAGAGACCTATAGACCTGGTTTCAAATCTAAGCTTTACCATATGCTGACTGTACTACCTTGGAATAGTAATGACAGTAATGGTAATAAGAGTTACCACTCAGTATGTATCAAGCACTATTCTTAAATATATATATTATATACATATAATTATATACATAATTTCTTAGTGTGTATATGTGTGTGTGTGTGTGTGTGTGTGTGTATATATATATAAAATCAATTGTCACAACAGTCCTACAGGTGTGTAGGATTATTATGCTATTTACAGATGAGGAAACTAAAACACAAATAGATTAAATCACACAATTTATGAAAGGGAAGAGATTTCAGTACAATGTTCTATCTGCAGAATTCATGATTTTAGCTATTTCACTATACAGCCTAAGAGGTTATTTAAACCCTTTGAGATTACATTGGTTTATCTATAAAATGGAATGATACTATCGATTGTATATAATTATTATAAGCATCAAATAAGAAAATATATGCAAAGAATTTATTACAGCCCCGGACAAAAAACAAGCATCCCACAATGTTCATTTTCCTCTCCTGTGCTCTGAAGCCAATACAACCGTTGCACAGACAGTATTTAATATTTGCTACGCTGGTGACCTGGATCGCTTTTAAAAGTCAGAGTGATCTGGAGCAATCCAATGTGCAGTATGAACCCTTGGAATAGAACTGAATCCCAGCATTAGAGGGCCTCTCAGATTCATACAAGTGCATGGAGTAAGACTCCAGCGAATAATATGAACTGAGAATCTGTACTGTTTGCATGATAAAAGAAGGAAGGAATCCACTTGAGTATGTAACAATCACCATTTGATACAATCTGTTCCAGGAGAGTCTTCAGTACCTATTTGTTGTCAAAATGGGATGAAAAAGCAACACAGAACCCTGCCTGTTGTAGGAACATATCTTGAGTGATATTTAAGTGTTTTTGCTTTTTGTAAAGAAGCCCTTGATCCATCAATGTAGGCATATTGAATACCTATTATATGGCTCAGTGAGGGTTGCAAGGTACACGGTACACAACACTAGCTCTTAAAGAGCACCTCAGCACAGTGAGAAGACCGTATACGCAGGGAAAGAAGAAAGCAATGCAATTTCTTTTGGAAAAAGTAGAAAGAGTAAATATGACCATTATTAAAATGAATGCAAGGACCCAGGACTTGAGTGGCCTGGAGAAGTTTCATAAAAGAGATGAGACTTGAACAGGGCTCTAAAGGACTTATCGGTCTCACATTCTCATCTATAAAATGGGAATAATAATACCAGCTTATTTTCTATGGAGGTCACATGAGATAGTATGAGTCAGCTTTATCCACAGTGCATTGTAGGGACTATTAAACCCTTGAAATATCCCAAGAGAAAGGTTTTATGATAAAATAAATTTGCAAAACCCTATACAAATCACCCTCTTAGAGATTCTCAATACATATTCACATCATAATGATGCTGAGAATTATGGAAGGCTCAAAAGAAATTGTTGAGTCTTGTTTCACTCAGAGGAGAGGGGTCCCAAATAATTTGGTCACAGAAGCCATTTATTCAGAGATCATCTGTTCATATCTTACGTGTTCCATGGAATACACTTTGAGAAAATGCTAATATATATGAAACATTCTTTGCATACTTACATAAAGTGGCATGGTGATTCATATTATTTTGTGCAACTATCTGTAGTATAAGTTCACAGAATAAACATGGAATTTCTTTGGATCAGAAAATGTATCTAACTTTATCTCTCACTGTATGCATGGGCTTTTTCTGCTTGGCTTTTTAAAAAAATAACGTATTTAGAGTTTATGTCTTACCATCCAAATTCAACCCACTCAAACCCTAGTCAAAACTTCCATTTTATTCACAAAATCATTCCAACCTTCCCCTCCCCCTCCTGCCTACAGGGATTCCTCTGTTCTCTGATCTGTCTCAGCACTGACTGTCCCCAAGGAACTGGGACTTTGGAGTCGTCTCTAAGAAACTGGAATTATGCAGAATTAAAATGTTCCACACTTGGTAGAGTTGAATAGCATTAAAATGAAATTTGTGAGAAAACCACAGTTTTACAAGAAAAGGTAGCATTTCTTTGTTAGAGTTCCAGAAGTTCCAGAAGAATTTTCACAAGGGAAAACTCCTTTTTTGTTTTGTTTTTGCTTTGTGACCCAATTCTAAGGTCACAATTACAAACATTTTATTTACATATTAAAGATATTAAATTTAAGTCTTCTGAACTTGGACATGGATTTACATTTAAACTTTTAAAATACCTTCTTTATTTAACTTATTTTAAGTTAAAGGATACGTGTGCAGGTTTGTTATACAGGTAAACCCGTGGCATGGAGGTTTCTTGTACAGATTATTTTATCATCCAGGTATTAAGCTGAGTACCCATAAGATATTTTTCCTGATCCTTTTCCTCCTCCCACCCTCTGACATGCCCCAGTGTGTGTTGTTCCCCTCTATGTGTCCATGTGTTCTCATCATTTAGCTCTCACTTGTAAGTGAGAACATGCAGTATTTGGTTTTCTATTCCTGTGTTAGTTTGCTGAGGAAAATGATCTCTAGCTCCATCCATGTTCCTATAAAGAATATGATCATGTTCTCTTTTTATGGCTGCATAGTTTTCATGGTGTATATGGACCAGTTATAATTATCTAGTCTACCATTTATGGGCATTTAGGTTGATTCCATGTCTTCGCTATTGTGAATAGCACTGCAATGAACATAGGAATGCATGTGTCTTTATGATAGAATCATGTATATTCCTTTGGGTATATACCCAGTAATAAGATGCTGGACTAATGATAATTCCGTTTTTAGGTCTTTGAGGAATTGCCACCCCTGCTTTCAGTTAAATAGTTAACTGAATTTACACTCCCACCAACAGTGTAAAAGTATTCCCTTTATCTGCAACCTTGCCAGCACCTATTATTTCTTTACTTTTTAATAATAGACATTCTGACTGGTGTGAGATCGTATCTCATTGTGGTCTTGATTTGCATTTCTCTAATCATCAGTAATGTTGAGCTTTTTTTCATATACTTGTTGACTGCATGTATGACTGCTTTTGAACATTATCTGTTCATGTTCTTTGGCCACTATTTAATGGGACTGTTTGTTTTTTTCTTGTAAATTTGCTTAAGTTTTTTATAGATGCTGAATATTAGATCTTTCATAGTTTTCAAAAATTTTCTCCCATTCTATAGATCATCTGTTTACTCTGTTGATAGTTTCTTTTGCTGCATAGAAGTTCTTTAGTTTAATGAGATCTCATTTGTCAATTTTTGCTTTCGTTGCCATTCCTACTAATACTATTATAAGAAATCGAGGAGGACAGACTTGTCCCCAACTCACTTTATGAGGCCAGCATTTTCCTGATACCAAAACCTGGCAGAGATACAACAGAAAAAGAAAACTTCAAGCGAGTATCATTGGCCTCATAGGCTGTTGAACAGCAGTGTAAAAATCCTCAACAAAATACTGGCAAACAGAATCCAGCAGCATGTCAAAAACTTATCCACCACAATCAAGTAGGCTTTATCCCTGGGATGCAAGTTTGGTTCAACATACACAAATCAATAAATGTGATTCATCACATAAACAGAACTAAAGATAAAAACCAATGATTATCTCAATAAACGCAGAAAAGGCTTTCAATGTCTTCTGTTTAAAGTATAACCACAAAACCAATGCCTTTTTTTCCTGTGTGATTTGATTGTTATAAACTCATAGTACTTCCTGACTATACTGAAATCTGTGATTTGGTATTCAAAATCACTTTTGTTGAAAAAAAAAAAGGAGGGGATAAAATGTTCTGATTTAAATTAACAGGTCTGATTTAAACTTAGCACATCACTTATTACTGGGGCTCTTTTTTTGAAGTTGTAAAATCAAAGTACAATATTTACTGAGTTTAAAACGTCATAAATATGTTCAGTGCTACTCTTGCAGCAAGGAATCCTTTGGCCTTCTGACTGATGCACCAGTGGAAATATTCTGTGTGCCAAAGAAAAATGTCCATGAGCTGCTTTTACTGTGAATTAAAAAAAAAAAAAAAGCATAATATGAGAGCATGACACTGTAGCTATTCTGGGAGAAGCTAGAAGTCAGATGGGGGAGAATGAGTGAGTTAGAGAACTAGGACATGATAAGATCAGGAACAACAGGATGTAGATAACAATGAGATTCTGTCAGACACTGGTTTACTAGACTAAATTGAAAACAACCATAGACTAAATGTGGTGCACATTATATTATAGATGGAAAATTAAAATGAGGCAGGGAAATACAGACTGAACAGAAAAGTCAGAAAAGGTTAGATTTAGAAAATTCTTCTGATTACTGAAATAGAACTAGACACCTAAGCAGAATCTTTGGAAAGCAAAGGGTAATTTATTTGAAACCTTGTGGTCAACTAAAGTACCTGTTATTCACATACAGATTGTGATTTATGAAAATCAGTCAAGGATAGGAGTCATACCTAAGGTTCTGCATGAAACTTGTTATTTATAATAATTCACATCAGCTCAGAATACAACTGGAAATTTCTCTGTGAGTTTCTCAACCAGGGGGGATTGTAGGTCTTCCTGGCCCTATGACAGGTCCTGGAAATTAGTTACTGCTCAGTGAATGCTTGCTGTCCCAATCGGCCATCCAGGGAAATGAAACAGAATGGGGAACGACAAGAAAAAACAGCAATGATACTGAGATTGTTACCTTCACTTCAGTAACACACTTCTGCCACTTACCAAAATATCTCATAGTTTTTAAGCTCTTGATCTTCTGTTACCTCTCTGTTAATTAACTCATTAACTTTAGTATCTATTCATTCACTCAAAACCTCTCCTTTGAGCTTATTTTAGGCACTGGTTATATACTGTAAAATATAAAAGCTTGGTCCTTGCCCTTTTGGAGTATATGATCTAATTTAAGAAAGACAGACAATAAGCAAATAGAAAACGATACCTTAATAATAATTGAGAAAATTGATAAGAATAAAAATAATGCTGACAAATACCGAGGCAGCATATATTACTTCAGAATAGCAGTTCTAGATGAAATTTGAACTTTCCTTTAAGAAATCACTCATTAAATTGATTTGTAGTCACTGACTTGCCAAGAAATCACTATGAAATTTAAAACTGAGGTTAGAAACTTCCATAGCCAAAAGAAGAAACCACCAGAGAAAACACATTTTGTAAGAGAAAAATGTAAAGGCAATAGAATCATAAATGTTATAATTGGCATTTATTAGTTTTGATTTTAAAATATTGCATTAAAATATTTCTTTCTGATCCCAGACAGAATTTTTCTAGACTGAAGCTTAGGCTACTGTTGTTGCAGAAGATGCATTTGTTGATTCACCCACTTTCAAGGCATGAGGGCTTGCCAAAGACTGTAGATTTTGGTACCCAGTCTGAGGAACATGGGTATGAATGCATACTCTTCTGGAGATTTCTGGTGTGAACTTGGACAGGTTATTTACCCCTTCCAAGCCTCATTTTTGTAAGCATTTTAGTCAAAATACAGCACACTTACAAAAATTACACAAAATATTGATGTATACCTCGAAGTATTATCACCAAACAAGTCTGTGTAGAATCATAGACCATGGCCAGCCCCTCAAAATTCCCTCCTGGACCCCTCCAATTCCTAGTCCTCTCTTCTCTCCAGATTAGCCACTCTCTTGAATTCTAACATTAAAATTTAATGTTGCACCCCTCTTTTTAAAAACTCTATTTGTATGGAATAAAATGGTATGTATTGTCTAGTGTGTCTAGCTTCTTTTACTGAATCACATTTCTGCACCTGTGATATGGGAGAAATGATGCCTTCCTTATTCTGTGGTTATGATAATGCTGCTGAAGTTGGGCAGCCTGTAAGGTGCTTGGCTTCCAGCCAGTTGCCAGAAAAGATGACTGTTTTATCCTTCCTAGTTGTTTTCACTAGCAGTGTGTACAAATATAGAAATGCTACTGATGAGGGCGGATGGATTTGGAAACATTTGCTAGATCTTACCTTGCCTTGAGGTCTACTGTTTAAACATTGGTCTTTATCCTACTACTTAATTCTCTTTTCCCCTGTGCCTTTTCTTCCGACAGAGTAGCTGTTTCTTCTCCATTCATCTTGAAATTGGCTGAGTTGGTTTGTGTTTCAGAAGATTATATAAATGATTCAAAAAGATTTTCAGAGACAACAGTAACTGCAGTTTATGTTTCATAAGGACATGTTATGTTCCAGACATTCCGCTGAGCACACTACATACATGGCAGTCCCCTTGTTCCCCCCTGGTGATTTGGTATTCAAAAATCACTTTTCGCAGTTTCTTTTCCATGCTTTCAGTTACCCAGGGTACCATACGGTAAGATATTTTGAGAGAGAGAGGAAGAGAGACCACATTCGTATAACTTTTAATAGAGCATATTGTACAATTATTATTAGTTTATCTCTTACTGTTCAGAATTTAGAAATTAAACTTTATCATAGGTATGTATGAATAAAAGAAAACATAGTTTATATTGTATAGGATTTGGTACTATCCATTGTTTCAGGCATCCACTGGGGGGCTTGGAACATATCTTTCATGGAAAAGGGGGAACTACTGCGTCTCATTCAATCCTTACCATAGGTAAATAAGAGAGGTATTTGTATTATCCTCATTGTAGAGATGAAGTACTGAGACCAGAGACACTTGAAATCTTACTCAACCACTAAGAAATAGAGTTAGGATTTCCACCTGGGCAGTTGATTACAAGCCTGGCTTTTAACTGCTGATGTACAGGCCTATGATATAGGCAGATCCTATAAATTTTTACTACAGTCCTTTAGAAAAGATTATAATCTGTGGATTTTAATTCATCACTGGAGAGGTTCTTGGTAGAAAAACTAATGGGAACCTATTACACTCTTCTCTGTAATCTTACTGAAAAATACCCTCACTACCTAGCATTGAACAGGAGCTTAGAGGCCACATAAATGTTTCAATAAAAGTTCTAAAATTTGAGGTCTAAATCAATCCGTTTTGTGTGTTACCTCTGCTCTAAGGCATGTCACGGTTTGTCTGGGAAAGTGTCTTTGAGAATTTTAATGCCTTGTCTAGTTCTCCTACCATTTCCTTCCTATCATCTTTATAATTTTTTTCTATTTTTAAATTTTCCATTATTGACCACTAATCACAGTCCTATAGAGTCATTCTGTGATGCTAATTCAAAAATTAAAGTCTCTATGAAAATCTACTGCCAGTTTTAATTCTATGAAGTTGTTAAAAAGAGAGTCTACTTGGGCATTTTATAGTACAGCCCCTTATGGCATTACATAATATGTCTCAGTTTACAAAAACCAAACTTATAAATACCAATTTAATGTTTTCTTTGTGCATAATATGCTGGGGATTCTGGGTAAAACAGGAAAATAATATGACATAAGCCCCATCCCCAGAGAAGTTAAAATTTGGTTAAAGGAGAAGACTAAAATAGTCACAAAAAATTAAATTTAGTTTAAAGTAATAGTAGAAATGTTATAATACTGCCTATGAGTAAGAGGACATCTAAGGTAGTCTCAGAATAATTCCTAGAGATGTTCAGAGAAAACAGAAGTGACTTCAGGACAAATACAAGCCTCAGAGTCAGGCTCTGTAAAACACCCTGGCTGAACAAGTATGGCTTTACCTGGGGCTTCAGGGAGATGAGGAGAGACAGGTAGATGAGTTTCCCATTGTTTCCTATTGCTGTTGTAAAAAATGACTGCAAACTTAACAGCTTAAGATGGCACAAGTTTATTATATAGCAGTTCTATAGGTCAGAAGGACAAAATGGGTTGTACAGGCTAAAATCAAGGTGTTGGCAGAGTCTTCTGGAGACCCTAGGGGAGAATCTGTTTCCTGCCTTTCCAGCTTCTAGAGACCACCTGCATTCTTTAGCTTGTGGCCCCTTCCTCCATCTTCAACGCACATTGCTCCAACCTCTGTCTACATCATCACATCTCTTCTCTGACTCCTCCTCTTTGCCTTCCTCTGTAAGGACCTTTGTGATTACACTGGGCCCACTGGGATCATCTCCTTATCTTGCAATTAACTCCATCACATCTGCAAAATCCCTCTTGCCATGTAAGATAACATATTCCCAGGTTTCAGGGATTAAGATGGGTGTGGACATCCTTACGAGCATTATTCTGTCTACTCCAGGCTGTTAACCCCATATTAAGAAGGACTTTCAGTGATAGGCATTGAAGTTGCTTGATCCTACACAGCACAAAACCATTGAACATTTCCATCTGAGGGAGAGACATGAGCACAGCACGGAGTGAAAGGCACAGCAGTGACCAGAGAAACATGGAGAGAGGAGACCGATGTGGAGAGTGTTGAAGCCATCATTGGACAGTGTACACACAGCACGCTTGTAAGTCTCTGATATGTTGCGTGTGAGTGTGAGAAAGTACCCACGTGCCCACCACGCTATGTTTGTGAATACAGCCTCAGCTTGTTTCATGAAGATATTTGCCTCGCCATGGGAGAGCAGCCACCTGAGGAGGCCTCAGACTTTCCTGCCTCCCGGTATTCCTGCTACAACATCCCTCTTGAAGCATTTTGTATTCTGAGGAATTACCACCATGCTTCAAAATACCGATATTCAGAGAAATGGGAAGCACTTCTCCAAACAATCTTCCAGGTGTCTCAGAAGGTTTTCCAATCATAAGAAGATGAAAAAAAAGTAGTCTGTGATGAGCAATTAATTATGCAAGCAGCAATATCATTCAGAGAGACCGTTTTCATGGATGGTAGGGACTATCGCCTGGAGGCAGCCAGGAGAAGGGACTTAATAACAAGGAAGCTTGTGAGGCATTCACAGCAGAGCTGAGATGCTATTCACTGACTCTCCTCCCTGTTGTTTTGTTTATCCTGTCATCATGTCCAGAATTTGAAATGAGTGCTCACGTACAGTAAGTTTTGATTCAGACACTTACTTTATTGGAATTATCTGTAGCTCTGTCTCCACACAGTTGTTAAAAAGAAGAAGAAGAAGAGTTAAATGAATTAGCAGAAAAAAAAAGAAAAAGAACAACAAGAGTTAAATGAGTTAGCAGACTTTCAGTGAACCAAGAGATTGTTAGGGGAGTTCCCACAAACACACAGGCAAGAGCTGAAGTGGCCTTTCTGACAAAACAAATTCAAAGAGTTCAGAAAAGAATAAGCCCTAATGATTGTTAACTCATTTGGGGGTCTTATCATCAGTATAGTTGCTTATCTAGAGTAAAGCAATTAAGATGAGATCAGATAGCTCTGCCCTACTGTCTGCTAAGGCTTGATAACATGGAATCTTCAGAACACAAAAGTGTGTGTTTTCTGAAATGGAAGAGAAAATTATAACTCTGGTGTTCACTTTGAGGAATTATAACGCAATCTAAAAGGGATGGGAAAATGAAACTTTCCACTTTTCCAAGGCGAAATGGTGCGGAAGAGTTATTTTGGTGGTGGTTGAGTTTGAATGATCAGTAGCAAAGAAAGATCCCCAGAAATAAGCCCAGAAGTCTCAGAGGGAAAACATAAATATTCAGCTGTGCTTTTAACAACTTGCTATTTTCTTTCTTAATTGTGTTTACCTTTAAAACAACAACAAACAGAAGCCAAAAACTTGGCAGAGGGTTGTTTTTTAAGAGGACTGTATTCCTTGACTGCCAAATGAACATGCCTTTCTTTTTTTTGGTGCTTTTTCCTTTTTTTTCTTTTTGTTAAAGTGATACTTTCCGTTTCTTTCATTCAAAAAACATCTCGCCTTTCAGCCATCATCCAGTACTTGGACAACACAATGTTGGGGGCCCACAGAGGACACATCAAAATCTGTGTTTATTATTATTATTATCATGTTTATTGTTATTTCATCAAATTGTAATAACCATCTATTAAGACTCAGGATAGTCGGCATTAGGGACATGCAAAATTGAAAGAAAAATATACACAAACAAATATTTGCTATACATTATAATAAGGCATTTGTACTTTAAAAAATACTATGAATATTGTATTATTATTATGATCAAAGGAGCGGTCCTCTAGTGAATTTATGTACATATGCCCATGTAGCACAGAGCCGTACAAACTACGCTAGCAAAAATAGCCTACCCTTTGGAACCTGTTTTGCATACTTGAGGTATAGAATGGAAAGGGGTCACTGCCCTGAGGCTACTGATATCACCTAATAGCCACAGTCCATTATCAGGGAGAGCTCTCAAGGGAAAGGTGACCTTAGATCATCCTTCTCTTGTCAACTCATCTTCCTTTTCCATGCTTATCTTGAAGTTGCGAGGGTCCATGTCTGAGTTCACAGATGCTATTCCTAATTTTCTGGTTGCTAAACCCTCTGCCCTCTGTACTCAGAGAGTATGTCCAAGGAAGTGGGTTCCAAAAGCAAAGCACAGTCTTTTTTTTACCTAACATCCTTTTAGAAAGGCCGAAGCTTGGAAGGAGTGCTAAAAATCTAGAAGAGGACTTTCATATTCTAGTAGAGGAAAGTCTGTCTCCTCACTGTTAAGTTGTGCCTTTTCTTTCTGATGTTCAATAGTAGATGCCACAGCACAGTTGAAATTTGAAAAAGTTAGAGGAAGAGAAGCAGCACAGTTGCTAAGTTTGAGGACTTTGGGCAAAGTACTTGAATTATTATGAGACTTTTGAAAAGCAGAGGAATGAGTATTTATGAACCAACTGCAGCTAAGCCTGCTGCTAAATAGTTTAAGTACCTATTTTATTTGATGCCATCTTCAAAACAAAATGTGAGGTATAGGTGTGAAAACTAAGAATTTGAAAGAAATTACCCAAATTCACGATTGTTTCACAACCCCTGTGTGACAAAGTTTGGGCAATTCAATCCTTTTGATCCCAGAGCACCTCCCCCTCTCACAGTGATAGTACCCAGAGCAGTGGGTAACAAGTGGTTGATGCTTCTTATGTGCTCAGTGGGCCTAAATTGCACAGGTCATGGCTTCTGGAACCGGCCTCCAACAAGTGTCCCTAAGCTGTTTAAAACTTTTTTCTGCTGTTGGCAGAGGAGTATCACAGGAAAAAGAAGAATGTGGTTGCCACTTGTTTTTCGTCACTCAAAGAACCTCAAGCATAAAAGACTGTAACACAGAGAATTAGAGGCTGATAAAACTGTTGAATGTGCTAAGAAACAAAGGTCAGGGGAGAAAAGCTGCTGGTTTTCAAGAACTCTGAAAATGCAGGAAATACACAGAAGCTACAGCTATAATCTTAATTGCCTGCACCACCTAAGTAAGTCAGGCACTCACCTAGAAAGCCCATGGCAAAATCTTCCATAGACATCTGTCACTGTTCACCTGGCTGCTGCTGGAGGTTGAAGGGTGCTTTTCTTCTGCTTTTCAGATCTGCAAATGACTCTGTTTGGCATAATTCATATTGGAACGTAGCTGGCAAGGGACCTCAGGAAGCGTAGGGCCCAGGCTTCTCCCCCAAGGATGTGTGGTGATGTGCAGTTGACAGCAGACAAGCTGGTGCAGTGTTGCTCTTCGAAACCATTTCCCTAAAAATATTTGCATGGAAAGACTAAAGTTATAAACCACAGATTTCAAATGTTAAATCAGAGTTTTTCTAAAGTGTGAAACTAGACTTTATTCTTATACTGTCATATGGCATACTATTATAATCCTAAGATGCCATTGATTAGGGTTGCACTATTGACAAGAGCTTTTCAAAAAAAAAGCAACGTAAAATCTACACATCAAATATATGAGGCATGTCCCCAAATCACTGATGTTAATACTATAAAAATGAGTCTTGGAGACAAGGAAATAGAATGTGACTGCAATTTAGAGGACTCTTGTAGTAGGAAGTTGGGAGTCTTTATTCCTTCTCACATGCCTCTATCTACTTAATCTTGTCACCAAGATGAGTCAGGATTAAGGCGTTTCGCTGCACCACCAAAGAGGCCTGTGGGGCATGCTGAAGGATATTTCACTGACCACTGGGCTGCAGGAGTAATGGAGACAATATTTCGTTGTCCTGAGCAGAGAAGGAAGAGGGAGAGAGGCTGTTGTAGTCTCTCTTTACATGGACTTCCTCACTTTCTCTAGTGTTCACTAGAGAAGTAGCTGGTTCTCCCTCTTTATCTTTGGTTTCCTTCTGTTTCTGTCTGATCTTTGTGCCGACATGACCAGAGTGGAGGAGTCCTATTTCTTCTTGGAAAAATCATGGTCTTCTGTCTGTATTTTTGGAGAGGGATGTAATTTCTTCAGAGATATTTCTGATGCTCCAGCCTAAGAAGACCCACTGAAGTTTCTCGAGGCCAGATGTGCTGTAGGCATTACAGAAAATATTCCCTTTATCTTCCTCTTTGAGTTCTCTGAGGCTGGCACTGGATGAGAGCCTCTGCAGTGGGATGATGAGGTCTGAGATCTGGACTTGGCCAAGAGGTACAAGGATAGGGCAGTTCCTTCAACCTGCTTTGGCTCTTATCTTCCAGCCTACCTTATTTAGGTAACAGGAGTTTTGCACGGGATGCCTCCCAACTCAGTGGAGTGTTCTGCATTAGAGCTTTGGCTTATATGTATATAAATTTCCTTTGGAAGCTGGTAGGGAGGAATAGTCAGTTTAGGGACCCAAATTCTTGAGTTTGTAACCAGATTCTGTAGTAATCTCACCTCATATTAAATAATACCATTTTTATGGCCTACAAACTAACTTCAAAAATTTTAACATGTAATCAAGATTCTCAAAAAATATATTTCTTGATTTCCAAAAAGAGTATGTGTGTGCTCATGAGACGTTTAAAAATGCTGGACAATGTCACATTTTTCAGAAAATGATGTTGTGTATTTTAACTATTTTTCTTTTTCTTTTTGATTGTTTGCTTGAGATCAGCAGAAATATATTACCCACAGCAATCTTCCCTAGGGCTGACTGGTTCATTCAAACTAAGTTTCATTTGAAAGAATGTTCAGGGACACAGTCCCACAATCATCAATGCTAATACGACACTCTTATCATTCGGGCTTCAAGTGGTTAAGTGAAAACAAAAGCACTTTGAAATGGTACAGCCATTACATTAAATAAACATTGTCAGGCAAAACTCTCCACTATGGGGGAAAAAAAAGGAGATTTGTGATATGTCACAGACTTTGTCTTTTACTTGTTCCATAGAAGTTCTGTTGAGTAGCAGTGACGCATGAAGCATGAAGCATGTGGGATCCCACGGCTGTAGATGACTCTCCAGCTTTAGCAGTATATCATTTTAACAAGAAAGGTAGAAGTGCCTATTTTTGAGGCCATTTCTATGTTATTTGGTCAGTAGATAAATCTTTTTTCAATATTTGGCATAGCTGCAGAAAAATAGTTTGAATGCTTTATTATTTTTTGATGATCAAATTCAATTTTGTCACTTCCCTGTGTAAATATTCCTTCAATGGCTCTCCCTTATTTTCTGGATTAAATCCAGAATCTTTCACATGCCTTATTAGGCCTTTCACCGACTGGTTCCCACCTACCTATCCAGTCTCGTCTCCCAGCAATCCCCCACAAGATTTTGTCACTACAGCCTCAGTGAACTCTAATTTTCCCAACACCCGTGCTGAGCTGTTAAGCCCTCTGTCAAACTTCCCATTTTTCACTCTTTCCTTCAGTCCTTTATCAAATCTTCCACATGAATTTTTACTTAACTTTCAGAAGACTGGACTTCAAGCTCCTCCAAAATCTGACCATGTTTTATTAATCTCCAAATACTTGGTGCCTGTCAGGAAGGCTGCTACACTGAGTTTTGATAACTCAAAACAAGTCAGTATATCACTATGCCTGAAATGAGCTACATAACTGTACATTTTCTTTATTATTATTTTGAGACATAGTCTCACTCTGTCACCCAGAGAGTGCAGTGGCATGATCTTGGCTCACTGCAACCTCCACTTTCTGAATTCAAGCAATTCTCCTGCCTCGGCCTCCTGAGTAGCTGGGATTACAGTCACACAGCACCACACCTGGCTAATTGTTGTATTTTTAGTAGAGACGGGCTTTCACCATGTTGGTCAGGCTGGCTTTGAACTCCTGACCTGGTGATCCATCCCCCCCTTGGCCTCCTAAAGTGCTAGGATTACAGGTGTAAGCCACTGCGCCCGGGCTATATTATTTTTATTCCAGTGTCAGGAGTCTTCTGCTTATGTAATGTGAACAACTATTAGAAATTTAATTTTTGTGACATCTCACTAGCAAGGGTCTTTTTGGTCATTACCAAAGTCTCTATTAAGAACAGTATCATGTATTCCAAATATAAAAACATGCCCTAACATACCATTTAAAAATTCAAACATAATTGCTGCTGTACTAGCAAGACCATTCCCAGGCTATGGAATCAAGCTGTAAAATGAGCAATAACAACTTGCTGCTGCAGAAAAATCTGCTTTCATTAATGCCATGGGTTCATCAAATATTAGAGTCTTAGCTGAAAGACAGTGAGCAGACCTTGTTAGGGCAGAAATTTGGTTTCATTTATGGTTAGGAGAGTGGTGCTTTTCAAACCAGGGTATTGCATTTGCTTTCTGGAGGTAAAATTAAGACTTCTTGGATTATAAATCCCAGGGAGCATCTTGACCTTGGTCTTTGCCTAAATCATTTTCATCTGCATTATTGTCTGCCTCAGAGCAGCGGTTGTTGGCAGAGTAAGCCTTGAGGTTCAGAGCAAAGCTCTGTTCAACTGATTAGAAATTCTAGAGAGCTTAAATGCAGTGACTCGATATGGCTTCTTTGTTTGAATGTTTGTTAGTTAAGGCATTCCTTTAGCTCTGCAAAATCCATATTTCCCTGGAAGTTAGTACAGAAACACAAGCACTTGCTATAACAGAAATATTATCAGTGAGCTTACTCCTCATAGATTATATGCAACAATACTTAATTGTTTGTTTATTTATTATTTTGAGACGGAGTCTCACCCTGTCGCCCAGGCTAGAGTGCAATGGCATGATCTCAGCTCACTGCAACCTCTGCCTCCTGGGTTCAAGCAATTCTTCTGCCTCAGCCTCCCAAGTAGCTGGGATTACAGGCCTCCACCACCACGCCCACCTAATTTTTTGTATTTTTAGTAGAGACGGGGTTTCATCATGTTGCCCAGGCTGGTCTGGAAATCCTGACCTTGTGATCTGCCTACCTCAGCCTCCCAAAGTGCTGGGATTACACTGAATTATGTCACCTGACCCAAAAATACTTATATTCTGTCCTGTTTATCAGATTCTTAAGAAATCATGATTGTGGTCAGGCATGGTGGCTCATGCCTGTAAACCTAGCACCTTGGGAGGCCAAGGTAGGCAGATCAACTGAGGTAAAGAGTTCAAGACCAATCTGGCTAACACGGTGAAACCCCATCTCTACTAAAAATACAAAAACTTAGCAGAGTATAGTGGTGAACGCCTGTAGTCCCAGCTACTTGGGAGGCTGAGGCAGGAGGACTATTTGAACCTGGGAGGTGGAGGTTGCAGTGAGCTGAGATTGCATCACTTCACTCTAGCCCAGGCAACAAAGCAATATTTCATCTCAAAAAAAAAAAAATCAAAATCATACAGTATTCCTGATTTACAGAGTATGCTGAATGAGGGAGAACTAACAATGTAATAGAATAAAATTGAATAAAATGTCATAATTTTTAAAGAAATTTTATTTACCTCTTAATATTGTACCTATATTTTCCTTGTTTTTTTACATTCCGAATTCATATTTTAAGTATGAATTTATATCAAACTCTTCTAAATCATAATTTGATTACTTATAGAATAATAGAATTCTGTCACTGTACACTTGTAAGAATTACCATAGTCATATGGTTTGCAGATTTAGAGTTACTTGTGTTGAACTGAAAGCATTCAAAATGTTTATCTTTATTATTTCTTGACATTTCTATCTATTCACCCATTCAAACATAATTATTTATTAAAGCGTCTACCAAGTATGCATCCTAAATGCAAAATCTAGCAAAGGTTTTCCACAAGCTAAGTTGATTAAATTGGAAAATTTTCCTATAAGAGATCAGGAAACCTTGAAGCCTAAATAATTGAAAAACAAATTAAATATAGCAGCAAGGAAGATGTGCATTGAGAAAAGAGGCCTCAATGCAAGCCAAAGAAGTTGAATAAGATTTAACAGGTCTTTTTGGCTTCTTAATTTCAGTGAATTCGTAGGTTCCAATGTTGGTTTTCTCTCTTCCCTTCATTTTGGTTATTTCCATTCGCCTCTGAACCTGTCTCTGGCCATTCACTGTGGAGTGGCCCATTCTCAATGCCTCCACTCAAAACACCCTGTTCCTCACTAGGGCTGCATTTTCCCTAAAGATTCACTAGGATTCCCTTGCAATCCATGTAATACTAGGCAGTCTCAATGTTATTTGTTCCCAATCACCTTATTTTTCCTTCTGTGATACTGTCAGAAGCACTCAATATGTTGCCCTAATCTGTAAAAAATACTGTGGGGGTTTGCCTATCTACTTTTTCTGGATCAAGTCAAAAATGTGTTATAGCCACTTGAAAAATAATACCATCACGAGCTTTCGACAGGCCTTTATTTAGCTTTCGACAGGTCTTTATTAAAAGCCAACAGAGATTTCTGTAAAAGGTTTTTTAAGGTCTTAAGTTCTGCTGTGAATGTAAATGCAACTCTATTGTGATATTACCTAAAAAAGAAAGTCATTTTGCATATTAAATATATTCTAAATTGTTTAAATGATTTAAACAATTTAAAAGATTTTTCTAGAAATAACAATACTATACAAACTTTGCCATCTCAATTTGAAAGAAATATCATGACTGTGTAGGGAGGCTTCAGATGATTTTTTTTTTCAATTTTAGTATAAACAAGGTATGAACATACCATTAGTCATGCCAAAGTAAATTGCATTAGCCTTCTTCCAAACTGCAGTGCCAAATTAGCATCCAGGGGAGCTTCCAAGTTTCACATGGACTCTATCAACATGCCTTTAGGTTAGACATGGGAAAGAAATACAGGTCTATCTTGTCCAGGCAGTGACTCCCATGTCTCAAATGAAGGAGATGGATTCCACCACTAGAAAAGAATGAATGTTAAATTTCCTCCAGAAACCTTCACCGAGTTTTTACTGACTCATATAAATGTGTATCTTGTGCTCATCCTGTTTTTTTTTTCTTAAAATTCTTCATTGGCTTCCCATTTATTGAATTTAAGATTACATTCAGCCAGGCATTGTGGTATTTACCTATAGTCCCAGCTACACGGGAGGCTAAGGAGGAAGGATCACTTGAGCCCAGGAGTTCAAGACTTTGGCAAGTGATGAGTTATAATTGTGCCAGCCTGGGCTGACAGACCAGGATCCCATCCCTAAAAAAAAAATAATTACATTCAAACTTCCTAGCATGGGCAAAGAAGTCCTTCTGGGATCTTGCTCTTGTCAGTCTTTTGTTTCACTTCCTTCTTTCACCAGAAGGTGTGGCCGTGCAAAAGTCCTTGTGGGTCTCCATGTTGTCTCTTACCCTCCATGCTGTCCAAACACAGCCACATCTGCTTAGAACACTGTGCCACCCGACCAGGCATGGTGGCTCATGCGTATAATTCCAGCACTTTGGGAGGCTGAGGTAGGAGGATCAGTTGAGCTCAAGAGTTTGAGACCAGCCTGGGCAACACAGTGAGACCCCATCTCTACTAAAAATTACTTTTAAAAATTAAAAAAATAAAAAAGAATACTGTGCCACCCAACCTAACACCATTTCATTAGCTTCTGCCTATTTATTGCTGCCTCCTCCCCCTCCAGTATACTGTGAGCTCTATGAATTGCATCTCTTCTGTAGAATCCCATTTGCCCAGGGCTATTTCTATGCACAGCCTGTAATAGAGATTTAAATACTAATTGAATGAATACATACATTTAAGTCTAAATGTTGAGTCAAAAAGAAGTCATTGACTTTCTCTCCCTAAAAAAACACATCAAGAAAAAGCCAGGATCAGCAAAACAGCAGGCCTGTCTGTAGTAAGGATACAACATGATAAAACCTTTGAAGTGAAATACTTAGCATCTCCCTGCATTAATTACTATTCTTGGCAATAGGCAAACGGTTTAAATAGTTCAAGCAAATCCATATCAAAAGTGCCTTCAGGTCCAATGTCATGTTGTAAGTTGTTGGGAAGCCAAAGACTACCATTTGGACTCACCAGTGAGGTTCCAAGAGCGTATGTGTGGCCAGAATACCAACTCCTGGAAAAGCAAAAATTATGTTTGCTGCTTCTAAATTCCTAATGACAGTGATGTTTAATAGTCTTCCAATGACCATGCTTTTGAGGATAGCCCCTCCAGTTGTTAGCAGATCCACTGATCTTTAACCTAAAGCCAAGTCTGCTAGTCACAGTCTCAGTTCTTTACAAATACACCTTAAGCCAGAGGGCATGTCACAATACAAAAATGTATTATAGTCATCAAAGAGCTCTTTGTTTTTCAATATTAGTGTTTAATTTGAGTGAAAGACAAGGAAAGGTCAGAATAGTGCTGAATGAATACCATTGGAACTATTAAGGTATATTTTATTTTCAGCAATGTTCAGATTGACATAGGTGACTCACAATGTACCTCCCCACCCAGCTTTCCCAAGCTAAAAAAAAATTTTAAATAATTTATATTTAAGAAGGAATTCTTAAGGAAGAAGTTTCTTTCAAGCCTAGAGGAAGAAAAACTGTGTGATTTGAACAGAAGCCAAGCTGATATATTCTTTAGCTGGTATACTTGAATGAAAAGGAAGAGCTGTTTAGTGTTCTATCTGAAAGGCAAAACAAAAAAAAATAGCTTTTCAATGTGAGAATAAAAATATAGGAGCTATATTTTGAATGAGTCTAAGGCTGATGTTTGTTGATAAAATCAAGTTAAGGAATTATGTGGTATCCCTGTGCACTCTCATAAATACACAGAAAAGCAGGAACAACTAAATGTTTTACAAGTGCTACATCTTATTATAGTAACTTTCCTCTTCTTAGTTTTGCTACAGAAAGATTTGAGGGAAGTGCAAGAACCTAGAAATACCTGTGCATGTGTTAACAGTGAAAGTAAAACTTAAAAACGAAGCTACAATTATGCATTCCCCTAGAAAATGCCCAGAGGCTTTCTGTATTGTCATTATTCTCACATAGTCCAACCTTCTTCCCCCAACCCCCACACACCTGGCTCTTGAAAGCACCTTGCTGTCACTAAAAATGGTGTCTTGGAGCCTCCAGAAGTAGGGCAGCTTTCCTTATTGTCTCCCCCATCCCCCACTTCTCTGAGCTCTGAGCCAGCCTGCAGAGCTAAGATGATTTTTAATTCCACTTTGAATAACAACAAAAAGAAGAGCAAAACTGCGTTTTGTGGAAGACCCCCTTCTCCATTCTCCATTACTAGAGGATAATTCTCTAAATTCCAAAAGGAAAAAAAAAAACAAAATAAAAATAGTGGATACCCCTGGTTTCTAAGTTAGTACTTACATTTCTCTGGAAAGCTTTGAAGGGAGGCAGTTCTGAAAAACAAAAAGTGGAGATAGAGAGAGTGCAGGCTTCTGACCTAGAAAAACCTGTTTAAATCTTGTTACTTCACAGAAGACGACCTTCAAGTGTCCAATAAACAGGTGTTCAATTTCATTAGTCATCAAGGAAAAGCAAAGTGAAACTGCAACGAGACACTGCTCTGCAGCCACCAGAATATCTACAATGAAAAAGTTCAAGTAGAATTCTCACACACTACTGATGGTAGTATTTATTGTATAATCACTTTCTGTTTTACAGTTTATTCTAAAACTAACTGTATTTATACATAATGAGCTAGAAATTTCACTGACATATACATAACAAATAAAAAATATGTACACATGTTCACCAAATAATGTTAGTGGAATGTTTATAGCAGTACTATTGTAATAGCTTAAATCTAGAAACTATTCAAAAGCATATAGCATATCAACAACAGGATGGATACACGAATTCTCAATTTACAGGTGGATACCGTATAGCAGTGTATACCATACAGCAACATAAATGATTCCTATATATAATGTTGAGTGGAAGAGGTAAGACACAATAGGTTATACATTGGATGATCCTTTTTATGCAGAGTACAAAAGCAGGCAAGACTATTCTATGTCTTGCAAGTTAAGATGCTGAATACTTTGGTTGGGGGGACCTAGTCGGGGGGTGTTACTTGACTGCAAGGGAGGATGAGGAGAGATTTTGAATGCTGGTAATATTTTGTTTCATGGTCTAGATGCTTGTTACATGAATATGTTTAATGTGTGAAAATTCATTGAGATATATATAAATTTGAAAAACTTTAAAAAGTCCTGCTGCCCGCTAGCTGTATATAACCTATGTATGATTATACAGTGCCTATTCTGTACCAGTATTCTGAGTGCTTTATAAATATTAATGCATTTAATTATCATAACCTAGAATATTGCTGCTATTATTACTGTTATTGTTACCATTTAATAGAGGAGGAAACTGATACACAGAGTCCTAACTTGCCCAAGGTCCCATGGCTGGTCCATGTTGGAGATGGAATTTTAAATCAGCCTGCCTAAGTATTCAGGGTCCCCACCCAGTATACCATGTTGCCCCCTTAAAAACTCAACATTGTTAATCTCAGCACTTTGGGAGGCTGAGGCAGGAGGATCACTTGAGTACAGGAGTTCAAGACTGCAGTGAGCATTGATGGTGTCACTGCACTCCAGCCTAGATGACATAGCTAGACCCTGTCTCTAAAAATAAAAACAAACAAACAACAACAACAAAGAAAACACTTCTTTGACTTCCATTTTTCCTTTTATAAAATCAGCATAATAACACATCAAAAGTTAACACAGGATCAGAAGATATGTTTGATCATTTGTACCATCCACAAGGTACTTAACTATTGTTGACTATAAGTCACTTCACTTTCTGACCAAAGCTGACTGTAGACCTCCCTAGTTCAGGGTCAACAAAGTTTGTTATTCGTGTGTTATACTTCCTTCTCCCTTTTCAAGTCCCAGTGAAACCCAGCGTCCTCAACACACTTCTCCCCTTCTCTCCCCCACAGCCAGTTCTTTCAATTTGGAGCTGCCCTGCCTGAATAGCACAGAACTTCCCTACATTTTGAACTTAACTCAAAATTAACTTGTTCTATATTTTAGGGTTGCTAACTGACAAGAACTCATCTAATTAATATTCCACCAAAGTAATCAAGCTATAATAATCAGGTTTTCAGCTGACTATTTTAACTATGTGTGTGTGTGTGTGTGTGTGTGTGTGTGTGTCTGTGTGTAACATCATTTTAACATTATACATACATATATTTTTAACGATAGACAGCCAAAATCCAAAGAAGGGAATCTGATGTTGGAAATTTCAAGCCGTTAGCTATTCTGGGAAATTTGGGGAGTTGGTTAATGTCTTGTAGTAGTAAGGCTAACATTTCTTAAGATTTCCCATTATCCACTAGTTTACATGGTCATGATTATATGGAGTCATCACAGCAGTCTAGCAAGGAAGGTGGTGGTAATATTTTGGTCATTGTACAGACAAGAAAGCTAATGTTTAAGTTTTTAGAACATTTACTTGACAAATATGTAACAGACCAACTACCCTACAGCAAATAGTGTCCTGGGTTCAGTGGAGTTTACATTCTGAAAAGAAGAGACAGGCTGTATGCAAATAACACAAAAAATATGGAAAGATAATAATATATGGTAGTTATGTTACAAAAAAGTAGTAAGATGATGAGACAGTGACTGGCCAGACAGGGGCATGAACTCTATTTTGTCCTGAGAAATTGAAGTTAAAACTTACTGTGCTTTCTATCTCAGTTTTTCTCCACACTGTCTGCACATTAGAGCTTTGAAAAAATACCTATGCCCAGGCTTCACCCCTCGAAGGACTTCTTAATTAATCATGATGCCTTTAAAGGCAAAAACTTGAATGTGACTTAAAGAATGACAACACTTGCTTCTGTTGATGCCTTATGCTTAATGTAAAATGTAAACAAACTTACACTGATCTCTCATCAGTTTTACTGAGCCTTTTACATGGGTTTTTTTTCACCTGTGAGCAGAGTAATCTGTCTATGCAATGGGAGAAGATAAAACCTTCAAAATATAAGTGAGCATAAACATCTCCTTGCAAACCACAAGGGATCACTGCTAAGATTTAGTCATGATATAAATGTTGTCCTTTTGACCATTTTAATAAAGAAATCTTTAGAAAAACTGAAGGGGAATATGTAGTTCTAATATATATTTTTCTAATGAATGTCCCTAATTCAAGTATCTCCTCTTAGTGTAAACTGTCAACATGGAGGATCCTAAATTGGTTTCAAATAGTATTATAGTCTACCCTTTGCCTAAGTCTTGAAGGGGGCTTGTTGAATAGGAGAGGAAGTCTTTATAGGAAGAATATGGATTAAGTCTTCCTTTACAACCTCATTCATTAGAGGAAAAGAGATCATAGAAAGGAGAGCGAGAAGAAAGGAGAGAAACAAGAAAATAAGAGAAAATTGGGTCTGTGGAAATTAAGGAGAGGGGTATAGGCTCTGCAGTTGAAAGCAGTTGAACCCACTCAGAATACAGAAAGCAAAATAAAGGGATACAAGAGAAACTCATCCTTTCTTCAAGACTGTTTCTCATTGAAGCTTGTGGATCTCTTTGTGTTTATTGGAGGTGGGATTGTTCAAGCTGGGTGTTCAAGAAGGTGTTCATTAAGGATGCTGCTGCTCATTTTCTTTTCTCTGGCTTTTATTCATCCACCTCCAGCCCACCAGTCATTTCCTTCTTTGTACTGCCACCAAGATCAGAGACCAGACTGAATTTGCTTCTCTGTCACTTGTATAACCCTATGGAGTTTTCTTGTGATAAAAAATTATTTTAAACAGGTATGGTGGCTCATGCCTATAATCCCAGCACTTTGGGAGGCCGAAGAGGGGTGGATGACTTGAGGACAGGAGTTAGAGACCAGCCTGGTTTGGATCACGTGAGATCAGGAGTTCAATACCAGCCTGGCCAACATGGTAAAACCCTGTCTCTACTAAAAATACAAAAATTAGCCAGGTAAAGTGGCAGGCACCTGTAATCCCAGGTACTAGGGACGCTGAGGCAGAATTGCTTGAACCCAGGAGGTGGAGGTTGCAGTGAGCCAAGATCACACCACTACACTCCAGCCTGGGCAACACAGTGAGACTGTGCCTCAAAAAAAAGAAAGAAAAGTAAAGAAGAAATTGTAATGACTAAAATTATTATTCAGGTTATTCAGCATCAGAGAGTTTGAAGACTGTGAGGTTTGTATAAAATCTTTTAACAACATAGGAAGATTTTTTGAGTTTCATAAAGTGAGAGAATGGCTAAATTTGGAAGCATGGCTTAATAACTGTGACCCATGTTTGCCATTAGCTGAGATGTTAGTCATAAGTTAAGAGGATTTGCACATCGTCAATAAAAATTATTTCTAACTCAGTAAAGCAAAATATTTCACTAGTACTTTGGAACGGTCAACTCAGGTTATTGAATGCATGTGAGAAATTGGATGGAGAGTTTAAAAGTGAGAGCATATATGGGAACTATATGTTATGCAATCAAAGCACTTTGTGTCAAAGATTTTCTTGCATGCAGGGGCATTCACACATTCAATTCTATGTTCTAGAAATGTACAATATATCAGCAAAGTTTTGAGAGAGTTTTTATTGAGTCAAATTCATGTAAGTTCTGTATGTAGAAGCTTCTATACAAATACATATATCCAAATGTAGCAAGAGATTCTACTTCAGCCAGTATTCATCAGTCACCTGCTGTGAGTCACCTTATCCATTAAGCTTGTAACCCCTAGATGTGGGCATTATTC
Source organism: Ateles fusciceps (assembly GCA_036589455.1). Lineage (NCBI taxonomy): Eukaryota > Metazoa > Chordata > Mammalia > Primates > Atelidae > Ateles > Ateles fusciceps. Next base: position 15,378,169 of record JAZHEH010003097.1, read on the forward strand.
CTATGTAACAAATGAAGATACCATGGGTCACACAAATTAAATGACATTGCCAAACTGCCACAGTTATTAAGCAGTAAAACTTATATAGGAATTTAGGTCTTGAATGCAAAAGACAATACTCCTTTCCTTTTACCACAGGATCCCAGTTAGGAAATCTTTCTTGATGGCCAAGTGCTTGTTGCATTAGTTCATCTTTAATCCCCAAAGCCAGTGGGTTCTGAAATTTGGTGGGTATCAGAATCACCTGGGAAACTTGATAAAAGAAAAATGTCCCAGGTCTTGTCCTCCTTTAATAAACTTGTTTTTTGTGGTTTTTATTAGCTTTCTACCAAAATTTGAGAACCCTTGGTCAAAACCATCTATTTACAGATGATCTGCAGGGGTTACTAGTTTGCCCGATAGCACAATGTTAATAATGGTGAAACCAGGATTCAGTCCGATCTGATCCCAAAGTCTTTGCTTCTGAACTTGAAGAGTCATGCTAATAGAGGTAACACGTATAGAAAGCATGTGCTACGTAGGACCAACCTCCATTACTGGAGAAGATGGAAAAAACAGTGTGACCACTGATAAAGAAGACAAGAAGGCCTACAGAGTGAAATTTCCAAATAAGCTTTTGATTCACCAAGAGCAGGAGCTGATTTGTAAATAACTTGTACAATGTACCAATATGGTTGTTGATGACTGAGCTGCTTATCTCTTCTTTCTGAATCTTACCGTTCTTTGCTTTTGCCTCTTCTCTTGAACTTCATGCGTTTTGGCCTAGATATGTTTATAGGAATCTCTTCTTTGCCTGAGATTCCAGGCTGCACCTGAAGGATTAATTCAATGGTGGGTGTTTCTGTGTATGTGTCTATGTACATACATAACTGTTTTTTTGAGAGTCCCAAGATTAGCTCTGAAAAGAATGTAAGACAGAATGGTCCTGGAGTGGACTTTTGAGAAGGTAGACTGTCTCTACTTTTTAAAGCCTGTTTCTGGAAAATATCTCATTTGAAAAGTGGCTAATTGTTCCTACAAGTTCTTGCTAACCTAAACTGTATGATAGATTTGTCTCACAGATAAAAAATCAAATGGCATTCAAAAGGAAGTTGAAGAGTATGCGGTACAACTTTAGGAGGAAAAAACCTAACAGTTTAGAGCAAAATATAATATTTCCAAAGGCCCCTGTCTGATTCTTTTTGAAACACATAGGCAAGTTAATTTTTTTTCAAGTAATAGATTGGGGGGATGGAAACTACTTGCTGAATTGAGGAATCAAGCCAAACAGTAATCATATCTATTATCCAAAGAGTCCAGTAAGTTTTCAGAAGGTGCCTGACATTCAAAATCTGATCCAGATGCTCGTTTGGTACAATCCAACCCCTCTGGGTCTTTCATAGTATAAATAGAAAGCCAACAGTCTGTCACCTGTAATAAAATGCCCCTTGCCTTTCTACCTCCACGTATGTATCAGTAAAATCTGCTGGACATGGGAGTACCCCATCCCAGAGCAGATACCACGCTGTATTAGTCAGGGTTATGTAGAGGGACAGAACTAATAGGATAGATGTCTATATGAAGGGGGGTTTATCAAGGAGTATTGACTCACACAATCACAAAGTGAAGCCCCATAATAGGCCATCTGCATGGTGAGGAGTTAGGAAGCCAGTCCGAGTCCCAAAACCTCAAAAGTAGAAAAGCTGGCAGTACAGCCTTCAGTCTGTGACTGAAGGCCTGAGAGCCCCTGGCAAATCACTTGTGTAAATCCAAGAGTCCAAAAGCTGAAGAACTTGGAGTCTGATGTTTAAGGACAGGAAGCATTCAGCATGAAAAGAAGATGAAGGCTGGAAGCCTCAGCAAGTCTGCTCTTCCATCTTCTCCTGCCTGCTTTATGCTAGCCGTGCTGGTAGCTGATTAGATGGTGCCCACCTAAACTGAGGGTGGGTCTACCTCTCCCAGTTTGCTGACTCAAATGTGAATCTCCTTTGGCAACATCCTCAGAGACATACCCAGGAACAATATTTTGCATCCTTCAATCCAGTTGAGTTGACATTCAGTATTAACCATCACACACACTGATACCTGCTCAGATTTTCCTCCATACTACACAGTGATTTTCAAATCCCACTCGTGCATAATTCATATGCAAAGTACTAGAAACCATAAAATGTTCATTATTTGAAAGAGAAATCTTAATACTTCAGCTGCAAATATGTCTAAAAACAGAGCCAGTTTTGTTCCTTACTAAGATACAACCACTCTAGCCTTGTTTCAGTTATTCAAATGCAAGGAAGTTCTTTCCTCAAGGCATTTACGCAGGTGCTCCCACAGCATAAAACCTCCTTCCCTCCGCTCTCCATCCCTGTCCCAAAACTTCTCATTGCTGACTCTTCATCCTTCAGTGTTAGTTCCAAAGCCATCTCCTCATAGAAGTCTTTCCTGACTACCTATGGAAACAGGTCTGTACCTTGATACTCATTTTGCTTCATGATTATTTCTTTCACACCATCTATATTGCTCTAATATATTTCTTTTGTTACTTCCTTAGTGTCTGTTTCCCCACCATACTCTAAGCGCTATAAGGACAAGGCAACACCCCATCACCTAGCATTGCACTTAGCATATAATAGATGCTCAAGGAATATTTGAATCGATGAACCAGAAAGAACAAGGAATTGAAACAGCCACTTTCTTGACTCTCCTAACTGATACCTGAACTCATGCTGTCTTTATGTTTTAATGAAGTCCTAACACACTTTGGAAGAACTGTCAAGACATAAGACGGCCTGATAATCAAGAACATAGGCTCAAATCCCAGCTGTACCACTTTGTAGGTTAGTGAATTGGGGAAGAAATTTTTGTGTGTTGTTTCCTCCTGGATGAATTAGAGATATTAACATCTACTTCAGAAGGTTTTAATGAGGCCGAAATAATTTAACACATATTGTGTGCTTTTAACAGAGGCTGGCACATAAATTCTGGTTATTATTCCTCAGGAAATGGTTTCATACATTTAAAAAAAGCTCCAAACAAGAAAGGGCTCCAATGCCTGCAGGAACCCTAAGTTCACCACAGGGTGGTTAAAGCCACCCCAAAAAGAACCATAGTTTTTTGTTTTAAATATATAGACATCATCTGGATTCCTGACTTTAGCTTCTTACCTTTAGCCAGGAAGTAGTTTATTGTAACTATGGAGAATCTATCTTATTGAATGCAATTCCAAAAGGCGTTAAGCAATTTATTTCCCTGCCACCTTCAAACTTCAAGGAGCAACATCTTATGTTATCAACAGGATTAATTAATTTCACCAGTAGATGGGAATGCCAAGCAGAAGGGACTTCCCCAGCGCTAGAGAATGAGTAAACAAAGATACTTGGAAAAGGCTGTAGCAACCCTATTTCCTAGTTCAGCACTCAATTTAAAAAATTGAGCTATCTCTCCTTTCGATTTCCTGTTTTATCTCTCAGTAAAATTTTTAATTGGATTTATCTTAGGACATTTCTCTTTTCAATCTTTCACTTGCAAAATCAACCCTTGTGGGCACATCTGATTACTGTAACCCAATTAGGGATTTGTTGATTTATCTCAAGAAACTGTTCCTTGAAGCATTAAGGTAAATCTTGCTGTTGCTGTTCAGATCCTATGTTGCTCTAAGCAGTTAGGTTGACTAATATTCGCCGTACTGCTGAAATCAGAGTGATAAGTCACTAATCCTACTGAATAATTAACATATTTGAGAAAAAGGGAGAAAGTACTATTGACATCTGAGAGGAGTTTCAGGGACTGTTGGGAAATTAGCAGCAATACTGCGTAGAATCTCTTGCTCACTTTAAAACGTTCTGCCATAAATAAAGACAATAACTATGGTAAAAATTGCAGTGAAGAGCAACAACCTTAAGCAAAACTGTAAAGGAAATAAAACTCATTCTTGTTTCTTAATACCCTTTTGCACTCTTCTCCTCCTTCCCTAGTTGCCTGGAAATAGAGAGGCATCCCCTGCTATGCCCCACCTTTCATAGTGGAGGGGAGTGGCTCTGAAAAGTAGAGCTATTTCAGCACATTAGTAGTTTGGCAAGGTATCCCTTGCACAGAATATTATGGAAGGTGAACTTTAAAGAAATTAGTGTCTAATGATGGAATTTCACTTACTGAGACACCTTGGTAGAGGAAACATAAATACTACTACTAATAACTTGTAATTAATGTTTCATTCTGCGAAGGGGACTGAAATGAGATATCACCATTTAAAGAATATTGGGGGACAAGAAATCTGCAAAGGGAACTGAGAAAGAATAGCAGAGAGACAGAAAAAAGACAGGATTAGATAGAAACATTCACCAAATGTAGAGAGGGTATCTAGGAAGAAGGTGGCTTAGCATTAGCAGATATACAAAGGGCTCAAAGAAGATGATGACCATGAGTTATCCACTAGAGCTGGCGACAGTGAGTTATTGGTGATCTTAAAGAGAGCAGGCTCAGGACTCAGGGAACTGAGAAGGGAATATGGCCTGAGGAAGTAGAGATTACATGGTTTCTACATGGCTTGACTCTGTTCTGTGGAAGCTGTCCAGAGCTCTAGCTTCTGAAGCAACTTTATCCAACAACTCCAAACTCAGGTCAGAAATTCCTGAACACTCTAGCTCCCTCTACCCCAGCCCCAAGGACCTAGCACTCCCTTGCACAGTAGTAGTGATACAGACCCATGTCCTATTCCACTTCCTAGCAGATTTTGAAGTCCTGAAAAATGGTTAGCAAACTGCTCCTTGCTTATTGGACAGGATATACTGAGGACCTGTAATAGGAGACTACAATTCTCAAAGGAAAGGGGCAAAGAGAGAACAAATCCTTAGAATTCAACTAGGTGGTCAACATTCAGAATTGCATTAAATTATGAAAGGCATTCTTCAGAAGCTACACCCTCCCCCACCCCAAATGCTAGCTTTTAGTATGAGGATCTAGTCAGGGTCTCAGCTGATTTCTGCAGGACTCACACAGGACTATGAGGGTCATTGCTGGAGCTCTCCCACCCTAGGAGCTTCGTTTGAAAAAGGAGTTCACAGTTCACACACTCAGCATCTTCTCTGCTTCGAGAGAGCCACAATTTCAGTCACATTTTCAAGCTGCTTTTCTGGTGAGGTTTACACACAAAAGAGTCAATGAAATACAAGCTACTTACCTATAGGTTTAATTTCTTTTAACTCACAAATGGCAGTCGATTTAAAAATATATATTATTTTTTTCTTTGCCCACAATAAAATTTGCATTGACTTGGAAATTTTGGGTACTCTTTTCTGTAATACCTTGCAAAGTTATTTTAGCAAGAATAAAAGGAAATATTCTAAAACATTATTAGAGTTACTACTTTCCATTGCAGTATCTTCTAGTTTAGAACCTTAAAGGACTGCATTTAGAATCACAAAAAAATCTTTGGAAGGTGTGCTGCCAAAGAGGGAGATGAAAGATTTGCTTGAAGATGCTAGTTTGTGCCCAGCTGTGAAGGGAAACTAGAGAATAGAATAAAACCTAAATCTAATTCCAACCTCACTGCCTGTTTCTGTGCTATCTGCCTCTCTTACCCATTTTAGCTAGCTACTTTGAAAGACTTATTTTATTTTGAAATGTACAATTACGAAAGGAAGTTAACTCTTGCCATGTGGTAAAGCTGTGTGAAAATGCATAACAAAACCAGGTCATTAATTTCTTTAAAACTTTTTCAGCTCATGGCACATTTCCTCATTGTGTTAATGTTGAGCAAAAGTATACCATCGTTCATGCAGTAGGCTAAGTTTGCTTTGGAAAGTTTTTGAGCTAACAGAGATTGAACATTGGTGATAAGCTGTGTATCTTTTGAATGGTCTTTGGAGCTAAGAGTCTAGAAGATCTTGACAGACAACAGCTATAGCAGAGAAATGTTATTTAAATTTCATCTTCAGTGCCAAAGCCTGGAATCAACTGACCTGTGTTCAAATGCATTTGATCTTATTTCACTTTACCTACAGAGATAACTCTCCTCCGGAGTGAAGAGAGTGTATTCCACTCAGTCGTAAAAATCTATTTACTGGGTCAAGAGAACTCTAGGTGTAGGCGGCTTATGTGAAAGAAAAGCCCCTGGAACATCTTGAGAGAGAAAGATTGTAGCTTTCAGTTTATCTGAACCATTATCCAAAACATCCAGCAAACTGGTAGTGATCAAACCATCATCAGTTCTGATTTCCACTCCTCTGCTAACTCATTGGTGGTCTCCTAATAAATCGATTGCTGTCCTGCCAAGGTTTCCTATTTTTACCAATGCAGCCTGAATTTTCTGCTCTTATTCTAAAGGGTTAATAATGAAGCATTCTACCGAAAGCTTTAGAGTGCGGAACTCTACCATTAGCTAAAGTTTTGCAGAGGATGGAAATCTCACCCTTCAAGGAAAATTCTATGGCTATCAGGTCTTCATACAGAATTTAACGATTGGAATTAAATGAAGTTTTTGTTTTGTTTTGTTTTGAAAATCCCTGAAGCTTCAATCAAGGCAAAGCAACACTATTGTTCATATTTAAAGACTGGTATATTTAGCCATCTATTTACTTATTCATTTACTGCATTTATTAAACTTACAATACATTTGTTATGCAATCAAGTTTTAAAAACTTAGAGGCTGAAGACTGTAAATTATAAAGTTATTTCCATGGAGCAACCATCCCCAAGCATGCTCTCTCTCCTAGGTTTTGCAGCCAAAGTTAATTCCATTGCAAATGCAATGCCAGGGTTCTTTGTCATTATCAGAAAGTGTTTGAACAGAGAAAAATGTATTAATGGTCCATATTCACAGGCCTTTTTGTGCTGTCAGCAACTAAACCACTAATACTCCCTTTCCTAAGCCTGGAAGCTTTAAAGCACACTAGAGCAAATGTGGAAATTGGTGCTTGGGGGAACAATCTGCCACTTCTTATTAAAAGGTTCACAAATATTATCAAGATTTTGTCTAAGCCTTATCCAGAAAACAAATTTAAGTGTCTACCTACTCTTAGACTAATTATTAGATCTAGCTAATTTGTCAGAGTTTCAGGTACTCAGCAACCCAGACAGGATATAGGACACACGTCAGTGAGTAAAGAGAGCAAGGTAGATACCAAAAGGTCACAGATAACATCATACATTTTGGGTGTGTACAAACAAAAGTTATGTATTTTGCATGCAACCTATAGTGTGAAACCGGCTTCCTGTTTAGATGGGAGTATTCTCTAGGAGATAAACACGTTAGGTAATTATGCAGGTCAGCCTTGTTATTTATAACATCCCCCAGCACTCATTCTTTATTTCATCCAACAACATTCATCAAATGCCATGATACTTTCACACCACAGAAGGCACTAACATGCTTCCAAGAGTGAATTGGGTCCCTTGCCCCTGAGTTACTTAAAGCCTGGTGGGGGAGACAAGCTGATTAACAGACTAATTAAACACAATCCAGTAAGTGTTACAGGGAGGCATGGTTCAAAATTTTAGGGAGCTGTAAGTCTAGAGAAGAAAGGAAAAACAACTGCCCAGAGAAGTGGGAAAGTCCTCCGCGGAAAGGACTGTTTCTACTGGGTGAGTGGGAGTTCATGAGGTGTAAAGGAAAGTAGTCAGTGGGTTTGCAAAGTAGGGCATGGGGAAGTGATAGAAGATGAGATTGGGAAGTGGGTTAGTGTTGGACTCTGAAGGGCGTTTGTAGGAATTTACATTTTATTCTCTAAGAACTTGCTACTATGGAAAAGGCCCTCTAGACTGCAAATGTCTCACATGTGGAAATTGTAGCAGAACAAGAATACCCAATCATTTTTTGTGGCTCCATGTTGTGATTTTTAAATTTTTTAGGGGGGAGAGGGGTGGTTATTCCATTGAACAAGTCATTAAATCACAGGTCCTGAGAAAAGCCTTGGCATATTTTGCTAAATTTCTCATACACATGCCTCAACTGTACACCTTCTCAGTGAAAACATATGGACAACAGAAAGGAAGATATTCAGTTTTTAGTCTGAGGAAAAAAAGAAATGTAGTTATAGTAGGCATTTTAAATATATGATCCTGTGTAATTTTCTCAGTAAGTCTATGGTGGTAGGAATTCTTAAGTCCCCATTTTTAGGGTGAGAAGTTGAGCAAACTGATGCTTAGAGTAGTTAGCTAGTGCAAATTCACCATCACAGTAATTTTGTAAGTTATATTGAAGAGGGAGACCCAGGCATCTCAGGTCAACTTCCCTTTTTTTTTCATTCCTAAGACTGTAAACAGTAGCCCTTTTCATATGTAATTCCTAAGACTGTAAACTTCCCCTTTTCATTCCTAAGACTGTAAACCGTAGCCCTTTTCATATGTAATTCCTAAGACTGTAAACTGAAACCCTTTTCATATGTTAAGCTATAAACCTAAGATTCTTCCACGTGTAACATCTAAAGTATAAGCCTATATAAAGAAGGAACCTTCCTTTGTTAAGGGAGCTTGGCTGTTAAGGCAACGATGCCACCTTGCTCCTGGCCGAATTAAACTCCTCCCTCCCATATTCGGTGATCTGCTTCCCACAGCCGCTCCTGCTACAATACTTAACTATACTTCAGGTACTATGCATATAAAAGATTAGATTGGTGCAAAAGTAATTGTGGTTTTTGCCATAATGACAAAATCATGATTACTTTTGCATCAACCTGATGTATATTTTATATATTGTCTGCGTAATTTTCATAACCCTGTGAGATCATATTTTGTTCCCATTTCATGGTGAGGAAACTGAGGCTAAGAACTGCTCATGGCAAAACTGGAATATAAACCTATGTCTAGCTGATTCCCAAGCTTATGTTTTTTTCCTGTAAATCTCATGTATGCTTAGATTCTCCAGATTATGATGGATATGCAGCTACCGTTTTTTTTCCTTTTCAGTCAGGGAGCAGTAGAGTTCCCATAGTCAGGTTTTGCAACATAAGAGCTACATGAAAATCTCTCCCGTGGCACCATCAGACTGACCTTCCCATATCACACAATGAAAGTTTGCCTTCATTTTATCTTTTGACAATGCCACAACTCTTAGGCGACACCATTTTTTCTTCTTCCTACCAACATGCCCAAATTTTCTATGAAAATTGCTTCTGTGAGCTGTAACACTGAAGGTATTAAAATGCAACATGAGGTTGATAGCCATTTAAATCATTATCAGCCATTCATTCTAATTCATGTATCATACTTAAAGAATAGAGCCTTGAGATAACAGGACCTTAAGATAAATAGAGCCTTGAGATCACAGCCTTGAGATAAATGTTGATTTATTTATCAACATTTAAGGTCAAAGAATGTCTCTTGGTATGGTTGATGCACTTGAAGACAGTATGTCTAGGTGAGGTCACCAATTCTTCCAAGAGGAAATTGAACGCCTAAGATAGCAACTTTCTCAGGCTTCCACCACATCCCCCCAAAACCCTGCCTTCCTCTGCTTCTAACTTTTCCTTTCTTTTCTGTCATCGGAAGTTCCCCTCCTCCTATTGAAGTCCAATCATGTGCCAGGGTTTTAAATTCTACACTTTTGCCCTTCTGAGACACCCAATACTGTAAGTTATGCCTTTTCTCTGTACTATATTCAGCTTGTCTTTCCCAACCAGGGTTCTTCTCTCGAGTATCTAAGTATGCTTCAGCTTCATACATCTTCAAACAAACCCATTAAAAAACTCTTCTTAAGTCTGCTATCCCCCCTTCAGCTATGACTCTATCCCTGCCTTTGCTTTTGCAACAAAAATGGTGAAACCCTTGTCTGTTCTTGCCATCTCCTTTTTCCACACCTCTACTATCTCCTTAACTCATTCCAATCTGGTTTCATTCCACTCCATAGACAGCTCTTTGGCTAAGTCTCCATGTCACTGAACTTCCTGGATGTTTTCAGCCCTCACTTGACCTTCTTGGAATACTCTCTTTTCTTGGCTTCTATTTTCTACACTTACCTGGTTTTCTTCCCAATTCTCTGGACACTTAAGCGCTTTCAAAGGCTAATCCTTAAATGTAAGAGTTCTTTAAGTCTCATCCAAGATCCTCTTCTCCTCTTACCCTTTACTCTCTGAAAATGAAGGTCAGTCTGATACTGCCACAGGAAAGATTTTTTATGTGGCTCTTACGTTGTAAAACCTGACTATGTCTGGGTAATCACACCTATACCCACCAATTTAGTTCCTATCTACAAACCAATGATTTCCAAATTTACTGTCTCTGCCCTGGACCCTTTTCCTAGGTCCATATCACACACCCAACTGTCTCCTAGATATCTCCACCTTAATATAAAGGAATCTCAAACATTGCAAACCCAGACTGAATGCATGATATTCTCAACTAAATCTTGACCTCTTCTAATCTTGTCTATTTCATTAAATGGTTTCATCTTTTATCTTGGTGCAGAAACCAGAATCAGGGTCCTTTTTGAAACCATCCTTTCCTTTGCACCTCATACGTCAACACATCATCAAATATTACTGAAATTACCTCTAAAACATATCTCAAACTCACCCACTTCTCACCATCTCTTCTGCCATCAACCTAAGCCAAAGTACCTCTAGCTTAAAGTATAAAATGGCCTTTTATTGTCTCCTTACATTCACCATAGTTTTGTCTAAGATGTTCTACACTGAGCAGCCATAGTGTGACACTTCCACTTTTCACTACAAGAAAAACCCTTCAGAGACATCCTGTAGTTCCATTAGAATAGATATCAGAGACCTTAATATGGGTCTGCATTTCTGGCCTTCTATTCCTGTAGAATCAATATGACTTCATCTTGCTCCCACCTGCTACAGAACCTGTGCACATGCTGTTTCCCTCAGCCTGTCGATCTCTACCACTCCTATTGACAGAATTCTTCTTTGGACAGAATTCTTCGGCATCAGTCTAGGTCAAGATATATTGTTTGTACTTTCTGGGCCTTAGTCTCTTCCTTCAGAGAATTTTATTTCAGACTTTAATTATACATTCAAAAGTGTGAATATTTACATGATGTCTGTCTCCATCATGAGCCCTTAAGCCCCAAATTAAGAAGGAAATGTGCCGGTTTTTGTTCATTATTGTATTTCCAGTGAGTAGTACAGTGCCCAGAAGCTAGAATAACTCAATAGAAACTCGAGGAAGGCAGACAGGCAGGTGGACAGACAAGAAGGCAGGAGCAAGAGATTAGAGACTGTTCATGAAGACCCTCTTCCCCACTCTCTCACCTTACTTCCATCACAACCAGTCTAAAGAAAAAACAGTAGTAATGCAATGATAAAGCAAGGGTAGAGAGGCATCTAAAGCAAATCTAACACACTCTCAGTTTTCCCCAGGTCTAATCCTAGAGTCATCAAATGTATGGTTTTCTTGCCAAATCCTCCCATTATCCCTGTGTATTGTAGATTTATCATCTGTGGCCTCCTTTGCTGTTCCTGAGACTAGCTGGGACTCGGCACACACTGCCGTTGTCCTGTGCCTTCCAAGAATGTTGGTACACTCACGGATTTTGATAAACATGTGTTTTGAACAGCCAAGAGAAAATCCTTTCACATTCAACTTGTTGGTAAAGCAACCAAGGCCAGAGAATGCAGTTATGTGACTTCCTTAACTTCTGGGACTGAGTTTAGAAAGACTTTATATACCAATTATCAATTATATGCTCATATTCTAGAAACACCCCAAACATAAGTGAAAGAAAACCTTCAAGATTGATTACAAACTTTGATTTTAAAGTTTTGCACTAATCCAAAAAGCACGGGTAAAATACTAAAAGATGTGTCATTTGGAGAAAATATCTTTCTCCAAGGAGCTTATTTTTTCTACTTCTTTCTCTGGCATTCTTCTAGGCTGCAAAAGAATTACAGCACAAAACAAAAACAGTAAAATGGTGATCAATTGTAACTTTAACTTCTTTAAATGAAATATTTTATTCAAACTTCATTTTGTTGTTTTTATTTGGAAGCTGGTGGTTATACATCTTTGGATACAACTCTGTTTTCTCGATTCTGTCTCTAATCAACTTCAGCCGTCAAGAGCTCACATTTATAAGACCATTTTTATTTCTTAATTTTGGAGATATTTTCCTTAAAATGCATCCTGAATACACTGCTCTGAAAATTATACAACCTTTGTAATTTTTATTCCTGTTCCTTGAATGCACTCAAAAAATAAATGTTTTTTAAATTTACTGTTGCGTTTTCTCCAAATTTAAATTATACATTTCAAGTTATTCTTAAAACTTATAATTTATACATGCCTATAAATGCATTTACTATAAGGATAATTACCATTATGCCAGAAACCCTACTAAACATAAATCTGTACAGAGCCTGAAGACTGTCTGTTCAAAGTTGCATTATTTACTGCTATCCTTACGTAACTCTTAAAGAGTAAGAAAAAAATGCTTTTACTTTTCAAAACAAAACAAACAAAATAATTCTTTGGAGGAAAATAAATATTATGCTCCTTTTGCTAATGTAGAGTTGAAAAATTACAGTTAGTTGAGGTATCATTTTCGATATTTATCTGCATGTTTCCAGCCTTGATTATTACATTTGGTAAATGTGAATATATATATTTTATTTTTTTCTCGGCTACTTTCATTTGCCCTATTTTTTCTGTTCTCAAACATGCTGGCAAGGTTTTGTCTTGTTTTCAATGGACATGTAAAATAAACAGTGTTCTCTCCTTTAACAAAAGAATTTAAGGACATCACTTTTAATATTGAAGATAATTGAATTCGGATCATAATTTTATTACGAGAGAACAGCCATACAATCATGTTCTAAGACATTCATTACTTGTTGATAATCCTGCATCTCATGCCATAATACCTGCTCATGTATCATTAATAAGACCACAGGTGCAGTGCTTTTCTCTGTCCTTAACATTTTACTTATTGTGGGCCCAAATACTAAGATGTTATGGCTTAAATGTTAAGATTTAAATAAGTAAAACGAAGTAGGTCAATAATATGCATGTTACATTTTTTATGATCAAAAGCTAATTGTAAGAAAAAGATAATGAAAGGTGATGAAAGAAAGTATAAAAATTTACCCAGATAAATAATTTTATATATATATATATATAATTGCACTTTAGGTTCTGGGGTACATGTGAAGAACATGCAGGATTATTGCATAGGTACATACATGGCAATGTGGTTTGCTGCCTCCATCCCCATCACCTATATCTGGCATTTCTCCCCATGTTATCCCTCCCCAACTCCTGACCACCCACTGTCCCTCCCTTAGTCCCCCCAACAGACCCCAGTGTGTGATGCTCCCCCTCCCTGTGTCCATGTGTCCTCATTGTTCAACACCTCCCTGTGAGTGAGAACATGCAGTGTTTGATTTTCTGTTCTTGTGTCAGTTTGCTGAGAATGATGGTTTCCAGGTTCATCCATGTCCCTATAAAGGACACAAACTCCTCGTTTTTTATGGATGCATAGTATTCCATGGTGTATATATGCCACATTTTCCCTGTCCAGTCTATCATCGATGCGCATTTGGGTTGGTTCCAGGTCTTTGCTATTGTAAACAGTGCTGCAATGAACATATGTGTGCATGTGTCTTTATAATAGAATGATTTAAAATCCTTTGGGTAATTACCCAGTAATGGGATTGCTAGGTCAAATGGAATTTCTATTTCTAGGTCCTTGAGGAATTGCCACACGATTTTCCACAATGTTGGAACTAATTTACACTCCCACCAGCAGTGTAAAAGTGTTGCTGTTTCTCCACATCCTCTCCAGCATCTGTTGTCTCCAGATTTTTTAATGATTGCCATTCTAACCTGGCGTGAGATGGTATCTCAATGTTGTTTTGATTCACATTTCTCTAATGACCAGTGATGATGAGCATTTTTTCATATGTTTGTTGGCTTCATATATGTCTTCTTTTGAAAAGTGTCTATTCATATCCTTGGCCCAATTTTGAATGGGTTTGTTTGTTTTTTTCTTGTCAATCTGTTTCCATTCTGTGTAGATTTTGGATATTAGCCCTTTCTCAGATGGGTAGATTGCAAACATTTTTTCCCATTCTGTTGGTTGCCAGGTCACTCTAATGATTGTTTCTTTTGCTGTACAGAAGCTCTGGAGTTTAATTAGATCCCATTTGTCTATGTTGGCTTTTGTTGCCAATGCTTTTGGTGTTTTAGTCATGAAGTCCTTGCCTATGCCTGTGTCCTGAGTAGTTTTGCCTAGGTTTTCTTCTAGGGTTTTTATGGTGTTACGTCTTATGTTTAAGTCTTTAATCCATCTGGAGTTAATTTTATGTAAGGTGTTATGAAGGGGTCCAGTTTCTGCTTTTGCACATGGCTAGCCAGTTTTCCCAACATCATTTATTAAACAGGGAATCCTTTCCCCATTGCTTTTGTCCGGTATGTCAAAGATCAGATGGTCATAGATGTGTGGTGTTGCCTCTGAGGCCTCCGTTCTGTTCCATTGATCTATATCTCTGTTTTGGTACCAGAAGCATGCTGTTTTGATTACTGTAGTCTTGTAGTATAGTTTGAAGTCAGGTAGCGTGATGGCTCCAGCTTTGTTCTTTTTGCTTAGAATTGACTTGGTTATGCAGGCTCTTTTTTGGTTCCATATGAAGTTTGAAGTAGTTTTAGTTTTTTCCAGTTCTGTGAAGAGGGTCATAGGTAGCTTGATGGGGGATATTGTTGAATCTATAAATTACTTTGGGCAGTGTGATAATTATCACAATATTGGTTCTTCCTAACCATGAGCATGGAATGTTTTTCCATCTGTTTGTGTCCTCTCTTATTTCCTTGAGCAGTGGTTTGTTGTTCCCCTTGAAGAAGTCCTTTACATCCTTTGTTAGTTGTATTTCCAGGTATTTTATTTTCTTTGTAGCAATTGTGAATGGCAGTTCATTCTTGATTTGGCTCTCTTTAAGTCTGTTATTGGTGTATAGGAATGCTTGTGATTTTTGCACATTGATTTTGTATCCTGAGACTTTGCTGAAGTTGCTTATCAGTTTCAGGAAATTTTGGGCTGAGACTATGGGGTCTTCTAAATATACAATCATGTTGTCTACAAATAGAGACAATTTGACTTCCTCCTTTCCATATTGAATACCCTTTATTTCTTTTTCTTGCCTGATTGCTCTGGCTAGAACTTCCAATACTATATTGAATAGGAGTGGTGAGAGAGGGCATCCTTGTCTAGTGCCAGATTTCAAAGGGAATGCTTCCAGATTTTGCCCATTCAATATGATATTGGCTGTGGGTTTGTTGTAAATGGCTTTTGTTATTTTGAGATACGTTCTGTCAATACCTAGTTTATTGAGAGTTTTTAGAATAATGGACTGTTGAATTTTGTTGAAGGTCTTCTCTGCATCTATTGAAATAATCGTGTGATTTTTGTCTTTGGTTCTGTTTATGTGGTGAATTACGTTTATAGACTTGCATATGCTGAACCAGCCTTGCATCCCTGGGATGAAGCCTACTTGATCGTGACAGATAAGTTTTTTGATGTGCTATTACAATCGGTTTGCCAGTATTTTATTGAAGATTTTTGCATCTATGTTCATCATCGATATTGGCCTGAAGTTTTCTTTTCTTGTGGAGTCTCTGCTGGGTTTTGGTATCAGGATGATGTTGGTCTCATAAAATGGTTTGGGAAGGATTCTCACTTTTTGGATTGTTTGGAATAGTCTCAGAAGGAATGGTACCAGCTCCTCTTTCTATGTCTTGTAGAATTCTTCTGTGAACCCATCTGGACCTGGGCTTTTTTGGTTGGTAGGCTATTAATTGCTGTCTGAACTTCAGCCCTTGTTATTGGTCTATTTAGGGTTTCAACTTCTTCCTGGTTTAGGCTTGGGAGGGTGCAAGTGTCCAGGGAATTTATCCATTTCTTTCAGGTTTACTGGTTTATGTGCATAGAGTTGCTTGTAGTAATCTCAGATGGTAGTTTGCATTTCTGTGGAATCTGTGGTGATATCCCCTTTATCGTTTTTTATTGCATCTATTTGATTCTTCTCTCTTTTCTTTTTTTATTAATCTGGCTAGTGGTCTGTCTATTTTGTTGATCTTTTCAGAAAACCAGCTCCTGGATTTATTAATTTTTTGAAGATTTTTTTGTGTCTCTGTCTCCTTCAGTTCTGCTCTAATCTTAGTTATTTCTTGTCTTCTGCTAGCTTTTGAGTTTTTTTGATCTTGCTCCTCTATCTTCTCAATTTTGATGACAGGGTATCGATTTTAGATCTCTCCTTGCTTCTCATGTGGGCATTTATTGCTATAAATTTTCCTCTAGACACTGCTTTAAATGTGTCCCAGAGATTCTCGTATGTTGTCTTCATTCTCGTTGGTTTGAAGAACATCTTTATTTCTGCCTTCATTTCATTGTTTATCCAGTCAACATTCAAGAGCCAGTTGTTCAGTTTCCAGGAAGCTGTGTGGTTCTGAGTTAGTTTCTGAATTCTGAGTTCTAACTTGATTGCACGGTGGTCTGAGAGACCATTTGTTATGATTTCTGTTCTTTTGCAGTTGCTGAGGAGTGATTTACTTCCAATTATGGGGTCAATTTTAGAGTAGGTGTGATGTGGTGCTGAGAAGAATGTATATTCTATGGATTTGGGGTGGAGAGTTCTGTAAATATCTATTAGGTTTGCTTGCTCCAGGTCTGATTTCAAGTCCTGGACATCCTTGTTAATTTTCTATCTCATTGATCTGTCTAATATTGACAGTGGGGTGTTAAAGTCTCCCACTATTATTGTGTGGGAGTCTAAGTCTCTTTGTAAGTCATTAAGAACTTGCTTTATGTATCTGGGTGCTCCTGTATTGGGTGCATATATATTTAGGATCGTTAGCTCTTGTTGCATTGATCCTTTTACCATTATGTAATGTCCTTCTTTGTCTCTTTTGAACTTTGTTGGTTTAAAGTCTATTTTATCAGAGATGAGAATTGCAACTCCTGCTTTTTTTGCTCTCCATTTCCTTGGTAAATCTTCCTCCATCCCTTTATTTTGAGCTTTTGTGTATCCTTGCATGTGAGATGGGTTTCCTGGATACAGCACACTGATGCGTTTTGGCTTTTTATCCAGTTTGCCAGTCTGTGTCTTTTGATTGGGGTGTTTAGCCCATTTACATTTAGGGTTAATATTGTTATGTATGAATTTGATCCTGCCATTTTGATGCTAGCTGGCTGTTTTGCCCATTAGTTGATGCAGTTTCTTCATTGTGTCAATGCTCTTTACCATTTGGTATGTTTTTGGAGTGGCTGGTACTGGTTGTTCCTTTCTACGTTTAGTGCTTGTTTCAGGAGCTCTTGTAAAGCAGGCCTGGTGGTGATGAAATCTCTGAGTAATTGCTTGTTCGTAAAGGATTTTATTTCTCCTTCACTTATGAAGCTTAGTTTGGCTGGATATGAAATTCTGGGTTGAAAGTTCTTTTCTTTAAGGATGTTGACTATTGGCCCCCACTCTTGTCTGGCTTGTAGGGTTTGTGCTGAGAGATCTGCTGTGAGTCTGATGGGCTTCCCTTTGTGGGTAACCCGACCTTTCTCTCTGGCTTCCCTTAGCATTTTTTCCATCATTTCAACCCTGGTGAATCTGACAATTATGTGCCTTGGGGTTGCTCTTTTTGACGAATATCTTTGCGGTGTTCTCTGTATTTCCTGGACTTGAATATTGGCCTGCTTTGCTAGGTTGGGGAAGTTCTCCTGGATAATATCCTGAAGAGTGTTTTCCAGCTTAGATTCATTCTCTCCATCACATTCAGGTATACCTATCAAATATAGATTAGGTCTTTTCACATAATCCCATATATCTTGGAGGCTTTGTTCATTTCCTTTTACTCTTTTTCTCTAATCTTGCCTTCTCCTTTTATTTCATGGAGTTGATCTTCAGTCTCTGATATCCTTTCTTCTGCTTGGTTGATTCAGCTATTCAAGCTTGTGTATGCTTCGTGAAGTTCTCGTGTTGTATTTTTCAGCTCCATCAATTCATTTATATTTTTCTCTAAGCTCTTTATTCTTGCTAGCATTTCATCAAACCTTTTTTTCAAGGTTCTTAGTTTCTTTGCATTGGGTTAGAACATGTTCTTTTAGCTCAGACAAGTTTGTTATTATCCACTTTCTGAAGCCTCTTTCTGTCAATTCATCAGACTCATTCTCCATCTAGTCTCGTTCCCTTGTTGGTGAGGAGTTGTGATCCCTTGAAGGAGGAGAGACGTTCTGGTTTTGGGTGTTTTCATCATTTTTGCACTGGTTTCTTACCATCTTTCTGGATTTATCTACCTGTGGTCTTGTAGTTGGTGACTTTCAGATGGGATCTGAGTGGATGTCCTTTTTGTTGATAATGAAGTTATTTCTTTCTATTTTTCAGTTTTCCTTCTAATAGTCAGGCCCCTCTGGTATAGGATTGCTGGAGGTCCACTCCAGACCCTGCTTGCCTGGGGATCACCTGCGGTGGCTGCAGAACAGTAAAGGTCACTGCCAGTTTCTTCTTCTGTTATCTTTGTCCCAGAACGATACCCACCAGATGTTAGCCTGAGCTCTCCTTTATGAGGTGTCTCTTTGGATATATGGGGGTCAGGGAGCTGCTTGAGGAGGTGTCTGTCCCTTATAGGAGTTCAAGTGCTGAGCTGTGAACTCCGTTGTTCCTTTCAGAGCTGCTGGGCAGGTACGTTTAAGTCTGCTGCAGAGGAACTCATAATCGCCTTTTTTCCTAGGAGCTCTGTCTTGGGAAGGTGGGGCTTTATTTATAAGTTCCTGACATCTGACATGCTGCTGCCTTTTTTCAGAGCTGCCTTGCCCAGTGAGGAGGTAGCCTATTCACAGTCTGCCAGCAGAGGCATTGCTGAGCTGCTGTGGGCTCTGCCCAGCTGCTGGGTGAACTTCCTTGTGATTTTGTTTATAGAGGTATAGTTAGAACTGCCTTGGTAATGGCAGTCTGCCTCAGTGATGGCAGACTGTCTCTGTAATGGTGGACTGTCTCTGTAATGGCAGACTGCCTCGGTAATAGTAGACTGCCTTGGTAGTGGTGGACTGCCTCGGTAATGGCAGATGCCCTTTCCCCCCCCACAGAGCTGGACCATCCCAGGTCCAGCTGTGCTTGCTGTGAAACTCTCCATCCAGAGCGTTTCAGATTGCTGGTCTTTGTGGGCGTGGGACATGCTGAGCCAGATCACCTGGCTCCCTGTTTCAGCCCCCTCTTTTTCAGTTGAATGGGCAACTCTGTCTCCCAGGCATTCTAGGCACCAGTTGAAACAGCGCCCAGATTTGTGTGAGTTTTGTGCGAAGACCCGCTGCACCGGGTGAAACAGCCATGCTGGAGACTTGTGGCACTTTTCCGCCCAGGAATCTCCTAGTATGTGGGCAGTAAAAATTCATTTGGAAATGTGGTGATCACTTACCCTCTGCATTCTCGCTGGGAACTGCACTCCAGAGCTATTCCTATTCAGCCATTTTGGATTGTCCCCCAATACTTTTTATGACATTGCTGAATCCTACTAACAGTTGCTCACACATAGATTATTATGTAATCTGCATTAAGTTGACAAGATAATTTGTTGAATTACTATTTTGAGAAAGATAATAATAAATAGCCAAAAATAATAAATGTTCTTAGTGTAAGGCATTGTGCTAGGCACTTTACAAATGTGACTATATTTCTAACTAAATTGAAAACCCTACCTCTGCCCTCCACTGTCTCCTGTGAACCTCTTTATTTCTCCTACCACCCTCAAACAGATAGATGTAAAAATTGAGAGAGCAGGAAACTCAAGACCTTGCATCCCAACTCCACTATTCACTACTATTAGGATTTGTGCTTTCTGTTTTTCCATTTTCTGTATCTCAGTTGCTGCAGAAGTAAATTGGGAATAAAAATACCTATCTCATAAAAACCGTTGTGAAGATCCAAACATATTATGTATATCCACTGGTTGATACATAAGCTTCCCCAATTTCAGTGTCTGCTAACAGGCTGAAGAGCTGAAATTTTGAGGCCTAATTCTAATTTTGTAGAGGGAAGAGAGGCAGGGGTAAGCAGTCAGATAGCAAAAGTGCTCTAAAAAACAAACAAACAAACAAAAACCATTTTAATTATGTTCAAGCACTTACTGAGCTCTTGGTTCAGATCAACATCAGTGTTAGAAGGTATGGGAGAAGTAAATTTTCCCTGACCATGTTAAGGATAGAGTTTACTGTTGCCACTGTCAGCCAGGCTCAACTAGGAGCCAGTAGGACATGTGATTTTAAATAGCACTAGCCTCAGGGAGTATCCAGGCATGTAACTTTTGAAAACAAAACTTACCGTGTGGCTTAAGCTCCAAAGATGTTAAAAAAAAAAAAGAAAAGAAAAAAGCTGGGTGCGGTGGCTTACTCCTGTAATCCCAGCACTTTGGGAGGCTGAGGTGGGCAGATCACTTGAGGTCAGGAGTTCGAGACCAGCCTGGCCAACATGGTGAAACCCCCATCTCTAATAAAAATACAAAAATCAGCCAGGCATGGCGGCAGGCACCTGTAATCCCAGCTACTCAGGAGACTGAGGCAGGAGAAGTGCTTGAACCTGGGAAATGGAGGTCGTAGTTTACTGAAATTGCACCACTGCACTCCAGCCTGGGCAATAGAACAAGACTCAGTCTCAAAAAGAAGAAAGAAAACATTATATTTAAGAGATGAGACAAAAAACAAAACAAAAAAAATGAAGTCGCTGTTTAAGGACTAT
This sequence comes from Ateles fusciceps, assembly GCA_036589455.1. Lineage (NCBI taxonomy): Eukaryota > Metazoa > Chordata > Mammalia > Primates > Atelidae > Ateles > Ateles fusciceps. The sequence continues at coordinate 15,398,808 of JAZHEH010003097.1, forward strand.
TGTACTTAGCCAGCAACTAAGTAAACCAAGAGACTACTTTTTTACCATTTGTGAGAATGGCTAGAACAACCAGGTTAATATAGAATCCTTTCTCCCTTGAACATTTGCTGAGTCTTCCCTGGATAGTGGAGGGGAACCATGGAGGAACATAGTAGCTGGCAGACTGGGAACTGTAGTAATTCTCATTGCACATCAAACTTTATGCTGTGTCAAGACAGGAACCAAGGGCCTTTTGTAGTGCCGGTTTGGTTGTAAGCTACAGTAACCCATTCAAACTGACTCTAGGTGGTGGCTAATTGTCAGCACAGCCTTCCAGACAACCAAGAGCAAGGACCAAGATCAGCCAGGCCTCTCATGAGATTACATGATCCCCACATCATCTTCTGCCCATACACCCACTTTATTCAACCACACCTCTCTCTGTACATCATGTTTCTCAGGGTCTTTCCTGCATGCCGTCAATGGCTTAGGTTGGTCATGATGTTTCCTTTGAATCCAATCAAAAATGTTCAGATGCCAGCCACGATGAAGTCAACAGAGAGGTCATCCCATGTTTACTGTCAATGTCACAAGAGTCCGGGTGCTCCCTATTGTCTCAACTGTAGTGTGTGTGTGTGTGTGTGTGTGTGTGTGTGTGTGTGTGTTTAGGTTAAAGTCTCAAGAAAGACACCATAATTGGCTGTGCACAATCTTTAGATGGGTTCTCCTGGGATCAGGTTTCCACACTGATCTAACACTGTTGCCAGAAGGTCAAGATCACCTGTATAAAATCTGACTGTCCCTAGGATCACCCTTTTAGCAAGAATTGGAAAGAGAAGGCAAATTTTAGAAAGAAGTTAGGGGACATGGTCTGTTCAGACATGTCCAAATGCCTCTAACAGAGTGCATCCCTACAAATGCAGTCCTAGAGTGTATAAACTAGAGAGCATTACCTGCATTTCACAGATGAGGAAACTGAGACTCCAAGATACTAAAGGTCCTGCCTAATGTCACATAACTCATAAGTCACAGAAGTGGCATTTGGCCCTAGATCCATCTCTCTGACTCCAAGTCCATGCTCTTTTCATGTTTCCCTACTACCTAAATATTCAGATGTCCTACAAATATGGGAACAATTAGTTGGACGTCATATAAACTTAGAAGTAAAATTTTCAAAGTAGCCCTCGTACTTCCAAGCAATATGTTTATTGTCTTGGAAATAAGACAATAAATGGAAATCTTTTAATAAAAAAGATTGCCTATAGGTGTTATTAGAAACTTAATTGTTGGGAAATAAGAAAGCTGCATTGGGGCTGGGAATAGACAGGAGGCAGCTTAAATTAGAAAGAGAATGGACAATATCTAAACAGGAAAAGAGAGAGACCCAAATCAATTGTGCTTGCCTCTTAGGTTTACCATAAATCACCCACTGGCAGGACCCACCAGATGCTGTGACTTTGCCAAATCTCTCTTTTTTGAGGTACAAAACAGGGCACGGCAGACTCTGTGCCCAGGCCTAGAGAAATGCTCTAAGAGAAAATACAGGGAGAAAAAACATTCAGAAAGTCTTTGCAAATAGCAAAAAATGCCAACTGTTGGAAACTGGCAATCCAAGAGAGTCGATAGAACATTTTTTCTCCCTGTCTCCGTGAGAAAATTGTAATATACTTTTCTAATTTATAAAATTACATTGGAAGATTTGGACATCTTTAAGTCTTTACCAGTGGCATTGAAATTCTTTTACCTTTCCTTATGCTGTGAATTTCCTGAAATTTTACCCATAGCTCTCTGACAGTAGCTTTGTGATGGCATTTACTAATACCAACAAATAACATTCAATTGTGTCTTATCCATGGCTTAATGTATTTCGACCCTATATGTTCAGAACATAAAAGTGTGAAAGTAAATTTGAATTTCCATAAAAATTTAAGGAGACATACTCTCCAAAGCTTCCATATAAGATAACGTCTCTCTAGCTTCCTCAGTTTCCCGTGAATTGAGGAGTACCATAAATTCAGATACAAAGTGACAGTAACCAGGAAAATATTTCAATATGTTTGTAATGACATACAGTATAAAACCTTGATAGAATAAGACTGAGCTGTTCAACTGTGACAGTCATGAAGACTTTTAGAATGAATTTTCATGTTACTTGAAATGGAATTTCCTTAGATATGGTACATTTTCAGGTTATAAGTCAACTTTTAAGCTAGAAATTTCCTGATTAAATTCAATGACTGCCATGGGATGAGTTGTCAATACAGGCTTCCTCTGATTGGAAAATTTAGTGGATATGTTCTGTACTGTGGATATTTACAATCTCTAATCTGCAAGGTTGCTTACACCTTTGAAAATTTAGTTTTTAAAATGCCTTCCCTGAGCACATGTAGATCTGAGACTGTTACAACATGTTCAAGGAGCAAAACAGCCAAGTCCATCAGATGCATCTATGCAGAAGACTAAATCATTACAGCAAATCTCAAGGCTTCCTTAAAAACGATAAGTTACAGAGAAATTGTTCTGTGTGTTAACTTCTATCATTGATAACCCAGACTGGGATGTGAGTTAAATTGGAAACTATCTCTATATTTCTTTGAAGCAGTATTATATGAAGAAAAAGTTGTGCTTTTTTCCTGAGATGTTTCAAGATCTAAAGTAGTTCAACCTTTGTTATCTACCTGTTTCCTTTTCAAATGCTGAACACTTCCTTTTGGGAGAGCCACTTTTAATTTTTTTGTGTGTCTCTCTATGAAATCATACGTACTTGGGATTTATACAAAAGAGTTCATGCATTAGTATCTCTGTGTTCTATAGCCACAAATTTTTACAGATAAATAGAGATAACTTCACAGATAAGTATGTTAGTTTGGGCTGAACCCGAAATATTTTACAAATATTGCTTAGTCTGACACTTCGCTCTGAAGATCACACAAGGCTCTAAGCCCAGATTTATAATTTATTTTCATTTCATTTATAATTTATTTTACAAATTTGAGAGGGAACCATTGTAGGTCCTCTCCTTGCTGGTATCAATCTCTTGACCAGCAGCCTATGCGTTGTTTATGGGCTTCTTGAAACATGCATGACTTTTCCATGTGGTTGAGTGATAATTGTTTAAGACAAGCAGGTTGTGGATTGATTTTAAAGGTGACTTTTGTTTGTTTGTTTGCTTTGTTTTCCCAAGCCAGCTTTTTTCTTCTCTAGTCATGCGTGGATCACAATGTACCTTACTGAACTAGTCCTCACCTGGACTGATGCTGTTTCCAGAAAAGTTGGATTGGCCTCATTTTCTCATTGTAGACATATTCTTAACCCAGGAAAGAGGGTGTTCACATCTAAGTCCCAATTGTGCTTGAGGGAACTACTAACCTGTATTGACAGTGAGAAATTTATCTCTACTGGACTGGCTGAAAGGAGATACTGTGTTTCTTCTTCCATCTTAATATCACATTATTTTGGAAAATGAGTCACTGCTGATACCCCAGCTATCTATTCCATATTCTATCAGCATTTGTTCCAAGATATTGAGTGTAGAAGCAACATAGAATTTGTATGATGACTCATGATCTGTTATAACTTCTTTGTTTAAGACCCACCTCTGACTCCCACAGCCTCGCTAAAACATTTGCTTCTATGTCTCCAGGAAAAAAGTCTAGTTTAATACATCGTTGCTGTAGGGTGGTGATTCATCATTTATTTGTTCTCGGTATTCTTGAACCCACATTGTTTCCATCGATACTGAGCAAAGATTGGTTTTATGTTTGAGCAATTTTAATCATACCAATTTGCAAAGTAGACTTCATTGAACACCCTTAAGCAACCCTGGTCAAATCAATCAAGTTATCATTTGCTGTGTAGCAAATTTAAATGTTGGAAAAACAGCACCATCTGCTGGAAAGGGGTAGGTAGGGCTATACATGTTAGCCAAGTATTGGAGAATGTGAAGGCCAAAACTCTGACTGGCTCAAGTGAGTCCTTGCATATCCGTGTTCATGCAGTTCATGTTATGAAATGGCAGTTGTGTACAGTTCAGTGGAAAGAGCACAGAATGAAAGTTGGCTTCTGGCCTAGGTTCAGTGATCATCATCTTCTCCTCCTTTTCTTTCTCCTTCATCTTGAAATCTGTGTAACCTTGCAGAAATCACTTCTTTAAAATAAGAGTTTTTAGATGAATGCTGAGGGTAGGGTGAGTATAGCTCCTGAACTTTCTACCTTGTATTAATCAGCTAGAGAATGGTTGTTAAAGTACTTAGTATTAACAAATAGTATCAGGACTATAAGGCTTATGTATTTAGTGTATAGCATATCAAATTTTAGCTTAGCAAGATATGGTAGAAACCGAGCTGGCCTGATGAGTATTCTAATACGCTGCCAGAGATACTGTTAATCGGGAAAGCAATTTGGCAACAAGAAGAAGAGCTTTAAAAACATTCATTTGGTTTGACTCAGTAATTGTACTTGTAGGAATCCATCCAGAGAAAATCATTAGAGGAATGAAAATTGATTTATAATCAAGAATGTGCAAACCAACATTATTTATGATATTGAAATACTGGAAATGGAACTGATTATCATCAGTAAGGAGTGTTAAATAAGTCACATGCTAAACTATTGTATAGCATTAGATTCATGCTTTGAAAAATAATGATATGAAGAAATATTCACAATATAATTGTAAGTAAAAAATAAATAGTATATGAAAGATGACCAGTGTGCCTATAATTTTGGAAGGAAAGAGGAATCAAGGAAGGAAATATACATTGATATTATATCAGCCTTGTTGCTATTCAGGGCCATGTAAGTCTTTGTTATCGCAGCATCTCTGACCTCTAGCCACAAAATGTCAGTAGCACCATTTCACCCAGGAGGAACAACCAAAAATGTCCCCAGACACTGCCAAATGTTTTAGAGGGGGAGACAGCAAAATTGCCCTCAATTGAGAACCAGTGCTCTAAAGGAAAGCAGTACAAACGTGTACATGTACATATACATATACATACACATACACATAGTGTATACACATAGTGTACGTGTGTATGTGTATGTGTGTGCGCATATAATATATATATATATATATATATATATATATATAAAGTTATTTCTGTGGCCAGTATTACTCGGCCAAGCTGGATGAATAAGCTAGTTATAGAAATCAAATGGAGAGCTTTCAGAGGAACTCACTGGATCTCCAGGGCTTTGCCTAAAGCAAGTTCTTAGGAAACAGATTTGACAACTGGCAAGAAAAATTCACAGGAGATACAAAGATATTCTGACATATGACCCTTAGAAATCTAGGCAATTTTCTCCTTGTATAATGACATTACTTTACAGCCAGCAAAATAGTAACTTTTTTACTTCTTTGTAATTTCTATTTTTTTGTATTTTTCTATAATTAACATGAATTCATTTGTTATCAAAAAATTAAATGCATTTTAAGAAACCTTGTGGGCAGGCTACAAAGCAAATGATGTAATCCTGTCTAGTGTTCTCCTCTTGTAATCCTGATGGATTCATCTTCTTTCTGTATCCCTCCCATCATCCTGAAATAGGACGAAACCTGCAAAATTGCAATTTTGTGAACATGTATTAAAAAGTGTAAAATGTGAATGTGAAAATACATTAAAAAGTGTAAAATGCCATGAAGATGAAAATGCATAGTTATTTTAAGCAACATTTGCTTTCAGGTTTTTTAGGCTTTTTCTTTTCATTAACCAGTTCATCTAAATGTTTCAACAAAATTAATAAACCAGGTAATTTATGGATTCCACTTCATTGTCCCTGGATAGGCGATATATTTTATAATAGGCCCAATAGGCTACTCCATTTGAAAAGCCAAAGTCAGAAAGATCAATCACTTTTTCTCTTCGTGGCCATTATTTTTTGATAAGTGGATCAATTACACTGTTTCAGATGATCTCATAGCAGATGAGCTTTTGTGGAACATGTTTACAGAGTCTCTTCTCTTTCCTCAGGCCCCAAATATTACATTCTATATAACATGCTGGTTACCTGCAAAATCTCGTTTTGAAAAATAACCTCTTTGGAGACCCAAGCTCAATATATGGAAAGAAAACGAGACTGAGACCACTTAGCTGCACTACAATAACTGAAATCAAATAAAAATGAGTAAGCTCTTTCTCTTTCCAATTTTTTGAAATGAAATTTTCTTACCAGTGGAGTATAAGTATATGAAGGTTTAGCCACAAGCCAAGTCAAAGGAACTGTAATAAATTCTGAAAGAAATGATTTAGTAGGAAAATGGTAATCAAAGAAAAGTATTCTGTATCTTCAAATAGTAGCAGAAAGGATATCTGCAGAGGTACAAAAATGTCAAGGCTGCCTCTCTGCTATTTAAAGTCCATTTCTTCTTAACAGCTTTATCAAGATATAAATTATACAACATTAAATTAGTCCATTTTTAAGTGTGCAATTCAATAATGTTTAGGAAATTTACAAAATAAGAATTCGGCACAACAATCGAACTTCTTTTTGAGGCCTGGTATATTTGATGATCCAAGTCAAACCTTAATGACATAATGATGGGAACATATGTGCGTGGCTGAGGACAGGATTTTGGGGGGAGGGGTGATATTGTTCAGAGTTAATCTCTTTGGTGAAGAAATGATTTTAAAAAATGTAGTTAGTACAAAAGGGGAAAATGCCTGTTTCTGAGGGTTGTATGTCAGAAAAATGTTTGTTCAATCTATACACAGACATGTGTCTCCTATGAATTATTCTTCTCAGCTGTCAAATCCACTTCCCTAAAATTTCTTTCAGGCAAGACCCTAGAAAGATAGTGAGTTACTCTCAAAGTTCTCGATTTGATTCCTATAACCAGCTTATTGATTGATTCAACTTGACTTAATAGTGTTGAAGCATAAAAATAGCTATGTGTGTGTATGTGTATGTGTGTGTGTGTGTGTGTGTGTGTGTGTGTGTATAGTTAGTTGTATAAAAGTGGTGTGTATATGTGTGTGTGTATTACATATATGTATCCCACCCTACCCCAGGGAATATTTGACAGTTTCTACCCATATTTTGTTTGTTGAAACTGGGGGGAGTCTAACAGTAGCTAGTGGGCAGAAGCCAAGATACTACTTCAATGCATGAGATATCCCAATACATACATAAAACAAAAATTATCCAGCTCAAAATGTCAACAGTGATGAGATTGAAATACCCTACTTTAAACTCACTTCATGTATCTGCTAGGCCCCACCATGAACAAAATGTCTGGCAGGATTCACATTAATATTTTCTCTAGTCATTTCAAGATAATAAAAAAGGCTATGGTTACTTTCAACCATCTAAGGATCTACTTTAAGAAAATAATCAAATAATTCTAGTCTCATGTCATCAAATAGTAAAACTACAGACTCATTCAGAGGGACCATTTTTCTGCTCAATTAGCCCAGGCCTACTAGAAACCTGCAGCATAAAAGAGAAGGCATGGGGAGCTAATCCTTCCTTCCTATCTTGCCTTGTTCTCTGGCCCCTGAGCTATTACATCCAAGCTATTTAAGGTGCAGCCCAGCCCAGAGGGCCTAGGAAATTACATGACCATAGGGTTGTAATTTGGTATCAGCATAGGAATAATGCAGGACAATATAGACTTTTTCTTTCATGGGACACTTGAGCTGTTTGCTTAGAGATTCTTGTACCCACTCTCCACCACTACTCCCCAAGTCCTTCTCCAGGTCTTTTGATTCAGACAATATCTCTCCTTGAGCTACCTGTCTAAGACTCCCACTTTGAACCCTTGCCCTTCCAGTAGCCATCCTTCCCTTAGGGAGCTTTCACCCACCACTCCAGGCACTCCTCTGCCAGGAGATCCCTTTAAGACATCCTCAGGCCATCTCCCCCATTCATGGTTCCTAGGTGTATTTGTTATCAATGGCTGTGTGACAAATTTCCCAAAACTGAGTTGTTTAAAACGACATTTACTATTTCACAGTTTCTGTGGTTCAGGAATCTAGGTATGGCTCAGCTGGATCCTCTGGCTCAACATCTCTCAGAAGACTGCAATCAAGGCGTTAGCTGGGGCTGCCAACTCATCTTAAAGCTCCATTGAGAAATGATCCTCTTCTGAGCTAATTTGTGTGATTGTTGGCAGGATTCTCTTCTTTGAGAACTGTTGGGAAGAGGCTGCTCTCCATTCCCTGTCATGTGCGCCTCTCCATATGACAACTCATGACATGGTGGCTTGCTTCATCAAAGTGAACAACAGAAAAGAACCAGAGACAGAGGGGACATGCACAAGGATGGGGAAATGGGTCTTTGTGTTAGAAGTATAGTCACTCTCTGTGCAACCTGCCCTCCAAGAGACACATATCAAACTCTTTAAGCTACTTAGAGACTCTCTTGAGTCTAAACTTCACTAAGGGAGTAGCAGCCTCTTCTCCCCCAATGGAGAAATGTCATAGGACTTCAGCACTCTCTCCCCACATATTCTGTATCCTGGAGTATTCAAGATTGTGGAAGTGAAAGGCCTGGCTGATGCTAACGGCACTAGTTTGGAGTTTTCCTCTTTGCATGTCCCACATGGATGAGTTAGCATTTTGCTATACAATGTGAAAGGAGTAAGAAATTAGGTATGGTTTGCCCTTTAGGCCTAAGCAAAGCTGGGACACAAAGTACTCTGAATATCCTATTACCCTTTAATCTAAAGGCAGTACAAAACAGAGAAGCAGTTTATAAAATTTTATTTAAATGTGCTGTGGAAAACACAAGTAAAAATGAGAACTGTGATAAAACTGGAAGGGAGAGAACAGAACAACCTGTGTAGAGAAGCACAATCATTTGTTTGATGAAAAACAAAATAGGCAAGAAATGAAGAGGACGTGAGCATGAGAGAAATGAATCCACCTCTTAACCCAAAACCAGAATGGTAGGCAATCAAACATTTTTAGAGGGACCATTAACAGGCAGTTTATAACTAGGAAGTTTTAGAGTAAAAAGATATATAGACACCAAAGGAAAATAACATATATTTGTTTGGCAACACTTCTCCGGTCAGTAGTCCGTAGGAATATTTAATTGAGAATGTGCAACCGGTATTTAAAGATACTGCTAAAAATGAATGACTAATATTGGTCTAAAACAAAACTTTGATCAGTTTAGGACAAAATAAGAAGTAAGGATAATATAGGAAGCTTTTCATATTGATTCCATTTAAAGTACTATCTTCTTTTGGCATTCTATGTTTCCTATTTGTGAATTTTAATATTTCCTTTTATTTATGAAATAATGTGAAGGGTAGATGTCTCATTATTCATCCTGGGAATTTCATATGATTTCCTCTTAATCTGCAGTGATTCTTTTTGATGGTGCATTCATCACTCTTTCATAATACTGAGTATGTAGTTTTGGGAGAATGTAGAGAGTGACCAAAATCAGTTATTTTAGCACCATGTTAAAGAGTTCTGATTAGAAGTTTGGTAGAGGAGACTCGAGTGCCAAAGTTGTTGACGTTTTTAAATGGTCTGTCATTTTTCACGGTTTCTTTTGTTTTTATTTTATGATCACATTTCTTTATTTTATGTCATTACCGCAGCAAAAACCTAATAGACTTTTCAAAGCACTGACCCACCCACTAAGCAGTGAAGCAAAATTTTGTGAAGCAAGGCACACAGACATTATGAATACAAATATAAACAGGGCACCATTGTTGCCTTCAAGAAACTTGTAGTCAAATGAAGAAGAAAGACTTTAATTCCAAATGTGGTTTATTGAATTCCTATTATATATCAAATACTGAAGATGAAGTAATAAAAAAACACTAGTCCTTAGCCTTGTGAGGTAATCATAAACTGCTGAACATGGGATAATTATCTACAGTAGAAGTCTTTGTTCTCTCAGTTTTCTTTCCCTAGGCTCTTCATTGGACTCGACGCCTAGGTAAGAGAAAACTACCTATATTCTTGAAGACGGATTTAGTAACCCCCAGCAGGCACCTATTCTCTACTTTTGACCACATTTATGTGGGAATATCTGCATTGGTTGATGGACAGATGAACACCAAGTTAGACGTTTCAAACAGATATCAGTCATGGGCATACATAAATAAAATATAAGGTAGAATATAGTAAAGGAATGAACAAAATATCATGAGAGCATGGTGGAATGCAAGAGTTTTTTTTTTTTTTTTTTTTTTGAGACGGAGTTTTGCTCTTGTCACCCAGGGTGGAGTGCAACGGTGTGATCTCTGCTCACTGCAACCTCCACCTCCCAGGCGCAAGTGATTCTCCTGCCTCAGCCGTCTGAGTAGCTGGGATTATAGGTGCCCGCCACCACCCTTGGCTAATTTTTATGTTTTTAGTAAAGATGGGGTTTCACCAGATTGGCCAGGCTGGTCTCAAACTCCTGTCCTCACATGATCCGCCTGCCTTGGTTTCTCAAAGTGCTGGGATTACAAGCGTGAGTCACCATGCCTGGCTGGGATGCAAGATTAATTCTGCTGAGGAAAGTGATGGAAATAATTATGTTTGAGTTAACCTTCAAGAAGGTAACAAACATACATTAAGAGATTGGGGTTGTGGAGAAGGCCCTTCCAGGCTGGGACCCAATGGCAAAGTCACTTGCTGAGGAAGGGCACATTTCTAGGACAATTTTGACTGTACCATAAGGTGCTGAAGAAGAGAAATGAAAGGTCAGGTTAGAAAGGAGATTCTAACCAGGTGACAGAGGAGAGCCTTGATTTCCATGCTAGGCAGTTGAGACTTCCTTTCTTAGCAAATGAACAGCTATTATAAGTTTTTTTTTTTTTTTTTTTTTTTTTTTTACTGAGGGTGATAATCTTATGCTTTAGGAAAACTATTCTTTTAACAGGACAGGGAATAGGATGATTTGGAAAGAGGGGAAACAGGGGAGAGGGGCACAGACACCTCCATTAGGCTGTAATGAGTAATGGATTATGAGGCCTGAGGAAAGAGAGGAGACTGTAAACATGTTCTGCAAAACTCATCTGTTATGGGATCTCTGAAACAATGCAGTTGATCCACTTATTAAAAATAATGGCCACCAAGAGAAAAGATGACTGATCTTTCTAACTTCAGCTTTTCCAAATGGAGTGTACTATTGGGCCTATTATGTTTATCTTTTTAAAAAAACTAAGTTTCTATTCCATTGATCTTTTGTATTGTTTATTTCAAGATGAGTTATTTCTGTTCTGATCTTTATTATTTCTTTTATTCTACTAATTTTGGGTTTGGTTTGCCCTTACTTTTCTGTTGCTTTAAGATGTATTGTTAGGTTGTTTATTTGAAATGTTCCTTCTTTTTTGACATAGGCATTTAAAGCTATAAATTTCCCCCTTAGTACTGCTTTGGCAGTATCCCAGTCTTTGGTATGTTGTGTTGCATTATGATTGGTTTCAAGAAATTTTTAAATTTCCTTCTTAATTTCTTCATTAACCCACTGATCATGTGGGAACATATTGTTTAGTTTCCATGAATTTGTATAGTTTCCGAAATTTCTCTTGATATTGATTTCTAGTTTTATTTCATTGTGGTCAGAGAATATGCTTGATATTATCTCAACTTTTTTTTAACATCTTAAGACTTGTTTTGTGGTCCAACGTATAGTTTATTCTTGAGAATGATCCATGTGCTGAGGAAAAGAATGTGTATTCTACATCCACTGGATGAAATGTTCTGTAAGTATCTATTAGATCTATTTGGTCTATAATACAGATTAAGTTCTGTGTTTCTTTGCAAATCTTCTTTCTGAATGATCTGTCTAATGCTAAAAGTGGGACATTGAAATCTCCAGCTATTATTGTATTGGGGTCTATCTTTTCTCCTTACCTCTAGTAATCATTGCTTTATATATCTGGGGTGTTGCAGTGTTTGGTGCATATATGCTTACAATAGTTATATATCATTATATAGTTACCTACTTTATCTCTTCTTATAGTTTTTGTCTTGAAATCTATTTTGTCTGATATAAGTATAGCTACTGCTACTCTCTTTTTATTTCCTTTGGCATGGAATATCTTTTTCCATTCCTTTATTTTTCATCTGTTTGTGTCTTTATAGGTGAAGTGTGTTTCTTGTAGGCAACAGATCATTTATCTTTTTTTTTTTTTTTTTTTTAATCCATTCAGTAATTCTGTGTCTTTTGGAGAGTTTAGTCCATTTACATTCAGTGTTCTTATTGATGAGTAAAGACCTAGTCCTACCACTTTATTATTTGTTTTCTGCTTGTGTTTTGTAGTCTTCTCTGCCTTCTTTTCTTCATTTTTGTCTTTCTCTTAATAAAGGTATTTTTTTTCTGGTGATGTAATTTAATTTCTTGCTTTTTATATTTGTGTATTCTATGTTTTTGGATTTGAGGCTATGATGAGCCTTGTGAATACTATAGTGTAAGTCATTATTTTAAGCTGATATAACAACTCTGTTTGCATAAAGAAACAAAGAAGCAAAAACTAATAAAAACACTACATCTTAACTTTTTCCCTCTACTTTTAACTTTTTTTGTTTCTATTTGTATATTATTATACTGTTTATGTCTTGAAAAGTTGCTGTAATTATTTTTGATTGACTCATCATTTAGTCTTTCTACATGAGTTTACACACCACAATTATAGTGTTACAATATTATATGTTTTTCCGTGTACTCACTATTACCAATGAGTTTTGTACTTTCAGATGATTTCTTATTGCTCATTAATGTCCCTTTCTTTCTGATTGACTTATTCCCTTACCATTTTTTGTGGAACAGGTCTGGCATTGATGAATTCCCTTGAGTTTTATTTGTCTGAGAAAGTCTTTATTTCTCCTTCATTTTTGAAAGATATTTTTGCTGGACATACTGTTCTAAGGTAAAAGTTTTTTTCTTCCTTCAGCACTTTAAATATGCCATGCCACTCTCTCTGGCTTGTAAGGTTTCCACTAAAAAGTCTCCTGCTAGACATATTGGAGCTCCATTATATGTTATTTGTTTCTTTTCTCTTGCTGCTTGAGGATCCTTTCTTTATCCTTTACCTTTGGGAGTTTGATTATTAAATGCCGTGGAGTAGTCTTCTTTGGATCAAATCTTCTTGGTGTTCTATAACCTTCTTATACTTGGATATTGATCGATATCATTCTCTAAGTTTGGGAAGTTCTATATTATTATTCCTTTCAATAAACTTTCTAACCCATTTCTCTCTCTACCTCCTCTTTAAGGAGAATAACTCTTAGATTTGCCTTTTTGAGGATATTTTCTAGATCCTATAGGCCTGCTTCATTGTTTTTTTTTTCTTTTCTCTTATGTGAAACATTTTCAAATAGCTTGCCTACAGACTCACCAATTATTTCTTCTCCTTGATCAAGTCTGCTATTAAAAGACTCTAATGCATTTTTCAGCTCCAGAATTTCTGCTTGATTTTTAAAAATTATTTCAGTCTCTTTGTTAAATTTGATAGAATTCTGAATTTCTTCTCTGTTTTATCTTGAATTTATTTGAGTTTCCTCAAAAAAGCTGTTTTGAATTTTTTATCTGTAAGGTCATATATCTCTGTTTCTCTAGGATTGGTTTCTGATACCTTACTTGGTTCATTTGGTGAGGTCATGTTTTCTGGGATGGCCTTGATATTTGTGTATGTGTGTATGTGTTAGAGCATTGAAGAGGTAGGTGTTTATTGCAGTCTTCAGAGTCTGGGCTTATTTGCACCCATCCTTTTGGGAAGGCTTTCTAGGTATTCAAAAGGACTTGGGTGTTGTAATCTAAGCTATCTGCATTAGGAGGCACCCAAAGCTCTGTAACACTGTGGTTCTTGCTGACTCAGGGAGGTACTGTCTTGAGGGTCTTGGACAAGATCTGTAAAACTCATCTGGATTACTAGACAGAGACATTTGTTCTCTTCCCTTACTTTTTCCCAAATGGAGTCTCTTTCTCCAGTCTGAGTTACCTAGAGCTGATGGTTAAGTGATACAAGCACCCCTGTGATCACCACCATTACTAGGGCTGCGTTGGGTCAAACCAGAAGCCCATCCAGCACTGAGTCTCACTCAAAGCCTGCTGTAACCACTCCCTAGCTACCTCCTATGTTTGCTCAAGGACACTGGACTCTACATTGTCATTATTCAGTGGTAACCCCATGCCCTTTAATTATCACACTACACATCTGTCCTGCTTCAGCATCTATCACTGCAGGGAGTTTATTCTGGCACATCACATTATCTCTCATTGTGCCTTCAATGACTAAGAAATACATATTATGGTGTGTCTTAGTGTTTTTCTGCTGCTTTAGCTGCTTTAGCAAAATATCCTGGAATGAGTAATTTTTAAGCAACTTATTTCTCACAGTTCTGGGAGGCTGGGAAGTCCAAGATCACAGTGCCAGACAGTTCAGTATATGCTGAAGAATCTCCGCTTCCAAAATAGCACCTTGTTGCTGTGTTCTCACATAACAGAAGGGGTAAATGCTGTGTCCTCACATGATGAAAAAGAAAAAGGGGTGAATGCTATGTGAAGCCTCTTTTTTAAGGGCATTAACTCCAGTCATGAGGAAGGAGCTCTCATGACCTAAATATTACCTCCAAAAGGACCCACCTCTTAATACTGTTGCATTAGGGGTTAGACTTCAACCTATGAATTTTGAAGGGACACCTATGTTCAAACCATGATGTGGTATTTATCGGCCATCATTGAGGGCTGTCATCTAAGTTATTTTGCCTGGAGAACATGGTAAGGGGTCAGTACCTTCATTTCTTTATTTTTTGACCTGATCTTTTCCATAACCAATAGAATATTTCAGTGCAATGGAGTTTAGGTGTGGTCTGTGGCTATTACATAAAGGAAAGGAAGAACCTGTATGCTTAGCAATTTTTATGTTTTCAAGACTAATGGACAAGTCAGTATTTTACTCCAGGAAGAACATACAGAGAGAGAAACACAGAGTTGCTCAGAGTATCACAGAGACTTAGAGATTTAGATTTAAAACAAACAAACAAAAATTTATCCATTAGTCAAGTCCAGTCTTCTGCTTTTTTTCTGGTTATACTGGGCATCACAAATGTTCCTCTAGAATATTTAGTGCTTGATAATACTAAGATATTTATTCATTTAAATAATTATTGGTTGTTTTTGTCTTTTCCTGCTATAGAAAATCTTGCAAATTTTAGCAGCAGCTTTTCCCCTCTGCTAGTTTTAAACTTGGACATTGTAAACAAATGTATGTCAACTTGATGGCCTTTCTTTCTGTTTAATATCTATCTCTAAACTCCTTTCAATTTTGGTAGTGATGTGATGAGTATAAAACCTAGGGGAACAATGATCCTGGCTAATGCAATAAAACAGAGGTCACTACACTCTGCACTGATTAGAATGAGTGCCAGATTTTTTACCCCCCATGAACTATGAAAACACTGTAAAGCATTTCTGGGTGAACTAAATAAGACCATTGGGATACCTCTGTATGCAGGTAGAATTGAAAGTTTATACCTCTGAATGATGTCAGAGGAACAGAGTCCAGGAAAGCAAAATCAAATATTATGGAAAACAATTCATCACAAATTTGAGAAAGAAAACAAAATGTTGTTATCTACTATTTTGGGTGGAATTGGGTTCAGTAATTTTGCTATTAGAGATGGTACATGAAAGCCCTATTGTACATTTATAGGTTGTCTAATTAATTTTATTTTACAAGAATACATCTCATAGATTGGATACTTATGTATCCAAGTGGGTTCCTTAGAAAGAATGGATTGCAAAGGAGAAGAAAATAACTTGAGGGAATGATGTAAATGTACATTATCATCATTATAGTGATAATGTCATGCTATATGTGCATGTTAAGCCTCATCAAATTATATATTTTGAATATATGTAGTTTATTTGAATGTCAATTGTACCTCAATAACATTGTAAATGGTGAGAGAGAGAAAGAAAGGGGCAAATCTAAAATTCCGTGTACTGTGCCTGACATAGTGTTGGTTTCTCATGTATTTTAGTTTACTTCTTTTCACATCATTTATTGTGTTTTCCAGGTTTTTTCTTCAAGTCTGTTTTCTCAAGCACTTGTTAAGGATCAATGTCTGCATTTGTTTTGACTTCTCATAAGCTGCTCCTTTCACTGAGCAGTGCTTTCTAAATATGTTTGTTGATTTTAAGTTAAGCTACTCAAACATGTTTTCACACTTACTCACAGGGCCACCCTTTCCTCACTTTCCTTACCTACTCTCTGCACTATCTGAGAAACTAGACTAAGAATAATTCTAATTTGTTTTAACTGGTTATGCTTACCTCACTTTATCAAGTCTATGAGGGAGCTACTCAGAACATCATCTTAGGAGTTGTTTTTACTTCTTTATCAGATTTACCTCTTTATCAGATGTCAAAACGATTTTTCCCTAACATAATATTTGACCCATGAAAGCGCTGTTTTGTTTTGCAGTTTGAACTGAGAAATTGTTTAGCCTCTAGCCAATATTCTTAACTTCATACCTTTGGGGGGGGAAAAACACTAAGTGAGAATTATAAAGTGCCTGGAACACTAAAAATCAATATAATGATTCTTGGAGAAGATTACATTAATCCTTTTAAATATTTATTTGCCCCTTCTTTCTTTTCTTTGTTTTTTTTTCTGCCTATTCTGGCCACAAAACTATCTTCAAAACGGTCCACAGATTGAGACAATGATGAAAGAATCTACACTGATTATTTTGACCCATACTTACTCTTCTCTTTTAGACATCCTTCTGTTGTCTAAGGTAGAAGCCAACTGCCTCATTCCAGGCCCTCAATCCTCATTCCCGGCTGCTGAGCCACTCTTTATCCAGGCAAAGTCGAGCCATTGCCAGAAGGAGAGAAGAGACAATGGCATAGGGGGAAGTTTGCATTAATTCTAGGGAGGCAAATGGGAAGATATGATTGGGTATGATGAGGGTTATTAGAAGGATGCTGTTGTAATGCAGCAAGAAGAGATCAAGGCATGAACTAAAACAGTTGTATTGGTAACAGAGACAAAGAGGAGACAGCAGATTTGAGATATATTTGGAAACTAGAATCAGCAGGACTAGGTGACTTTTAGATGATGGGTGGGAAAGTGAGTATCATAGGGAGGCTACTGACATCCAGATTTCTATTTTAATCACTGATAAATTCATGATGGTGGTGTTCATTGATAAAGAATATACATGAGGCAGGTTTTAATAGAATGTCATGAGTTCATGTTTAGACCATATAAATTAAAGATGCCATTGAAGCATCTAATTGGAATCCATTAGCCATGGTTGAATATAGAAATAGAAAATTTATAAGAGAGATATGGGTTCATTTTGGTGTCCTCAAGTTTTAGATCATATCTGAAGCATGATTTTTGTGTGAAATTACTCAGGAAGGGAGTATAGAATAAGTAAATGAAAGGATCACATAAATGGAGCCTTGGTGAAGACCAGTGTTTAAAAGGTGTTCAAAAAACAGGCCTTTGTAATGGAGACCAAGGAAGAATAGCCAGAAAGGGTGGGGAACAAGAAGAGTAACTGAAATAATAAAATCCTTTCCAAAGTATGACCCACAGGACCATACTTCTGTGACTTTGATCTTCTGGATGTGATTCATTGATCACAAATGAGTTTTGGAAATGTTTGATGTTATTAAGCTATTTTTTTCTTGAAGAGTCCCCATCTGAATAGTCCTCTGGTATGGAAAATTGTTTAAGTTAAATAATCTAGGATTTTCCTAACGTGTTGAGCCAAAAAACACTTTTCAAACTCTGTAAATTTCAATAACATCCCATTAGACTACTATTTCTGAAACACATTTAGAAAGAGAGCTAGTGTAATAGAAGTCAAGGTATGTGAACTTCAAAGAAGGTGATATCATCACTTTTCATTGCTGCAGCAAAGTCAAAGACAGGTTAGAGTTGAAAGCCACATATTGCATTTAGCAGTGCTGAGCAATGATTAAGAGGTCAGACAATAAAGTAATGTCCTCACAGGGTAATTAAGGCAGGGTGAAAATAGTAACTATATGCAAACTGATTAGAGCAGTGCCTGGCCCATAGTAAGTGCTTTTAGCTGCCATTTGGTGACTCTTATTCACAGCTTGGCAATTTTAGTTGCATGTTGTAACAGAATCTTGATTTTTAGAGGCCAAAGAGTGTAGAAAGTGATAATGCAATAATCAAAGATTCAGCTTCTATAGCATATCTATCTTATATATTTGCCAAGTTTTATTCTTTTGCTTTTTATAAACTTTTAAATAAATATAACAACTAGGAAAGTAGATAAATCATAAGTATATCACAGAATATATTAATCAAAAGTGCATATACTTATATGACTACTAGTGAGGTCCATTCAGACAGCACCTTAAACGTCCTACTCTTGTCCCCCTCCCAGTCACTATTCATACTCTCCTCCCCGACAATAATCATACCCTGACTTCTAACACCATGATTAATTTTACTTGTTTTCATACTTTATAAAAAATAGAATCATGTATTTTTTTGCATCTGACTTATTTTGCTTAACATTATGTTGGTGAGAATCACCCATGTTCTTGCATGTAATGTTGTTTGCTCTTGTTCACTGCTACATAGTATTCCATTGTGTAGGCATGCCACACTTTATTGATCTATCCTATTATTGACAAAAATTTGTGTCCAATTTGAGACTATTATGAATAATGGTACTATAAGCACTATACGCATATCTCTTGGTGAATATATATATGAATTTTTATTATTTGCCTAGGACTGGAATTGCTGGATTATAGGATATACATAATCAACATTAGTGACAAATTCCAAGTAGTCATATCAAATTATACTCCAAATTGTAGCAATTTATACTCCACTCTGTATTCAAAAGTTTCAGACCCCCTTCCTCATCAACATTTTGTATTGTCAGTCTTTTTACTTTTAACTGTTAGGGTGAGAATACATGGGTATATCATCTTAGTTTAGGTTGGTGCAAAAGTAATTGCCATTACCTCTAATGGCAAAAACCACAATCACTTTTGCACCAACCTAAATAATTCTCATTTTCTTAATGACAAATGAGGTTGGATACCATTATATATGTTTATTGGCCCCTTGAAGATCTTCAAAGAACCTTGTCAAGTCCTATATCAACTTTCCTTTTAGATTGTATATTGGACTCGATTTATATGCATACTCCATCCACCCCCAGTTAACTCATTCCTTCTAACCGCTACTTTTTGGTGTTTGTCTACCAGCTCAGTGAACAGCCCAAGCTTCCAATGCTCTTGACTCTTTCCCTGACACTACAGGCTTCCCAGAGCTCCCCAGAGTAAGGGCTGGGCTTCGTCATGGATTCCTTAATGCCCACCATGGCTGGAGCTGCAGCAGTTCTAATTCTCAAGCCCAACCCTACCACAGTATGGAGGGTCTAACCACTCCCATCACCTCTAGGAGTTACCTAGAGGCTACCTGGGAAGGCCAGCTGACTTGACATAGAAATGTAAGAGTTAACATCCCATGTGGAGTACTTGGACAATGAGAGATAAGAGCTAGATAGAACCAGCATACAAATCCTTCTTCTTCCCCACCCTCAAGATACTCTTCTAAGTTAGGTGGCTCTCTATGTCCTGTCTGGAAACTAAGCAATCAGGTATGTGACTTGCATTTTAATTCTTAAAATGGAGTTTTTTGATGAACAGAAGTTCACCCTTTTAACGCACTGCAATTAATCAATCTTTTTTCACCTATGGTTCATGCTATTGTGTTTTGTCTAAGAAATCTTTGCCTGCTCCAAAAAATAAAGATGCTTTATTATCTTCTGGAAGCTTTATTTCCCATTTGTATCTATAGTCTACGTGGAATTATTATTTGATGACATAAGATGGGATAGTTTTGTTTTTTTCCTATCTAGTTATTCAGTTAACACAGCACCATTTGTTCTTCACCTTCTCTCTGAGTGACACTTTGCTCATAAATCAAGTATCAATATATGCATGGGTCTGCTTCTGGACTCTGTATCCTATTCCATTGTTCTGTTAGTCTATTCTTATGACACTGCCACACTGTCTTAATTACTGTAACTTTATAATAACTGTTTATATGTGCTAATGTGGATACTCCAAATTTGTCTTCAAGCTTGCATCAGCTATTTGAATCCTTCCCTGGAATTTAAGTTAAAACTACATTGAATCTAGATGAATATGGGGAGGCCTGACATTTCTAAAAGATTCAATCTTGCAATCCATGAATATCCTGTATCCTTCCATTTGTTTAGGTCTATCTTAGTTTCTTTCAGTATTGTCTTCTTTACCTATATGGGCTTCCCTTCCCTCCTGGATTTTGGCCCCACATTTCTTGCTGCCTTCATAGCTCCCAGTGTTTTCCAAACTTTATATATATTTTGTCCAGCTGATATGGTTGTTTTGATGCAAACATTAGTCTGAAACCAGCTAGTCTGCCGTTGTCTGAGGTGAAACTCTTTACCTTTCTATGTAAATAATTTAATATGATTTAATTAAATAGTTGATTCTCATTATCTTTAGTAATTATGTTCTATAAAGTTACCATGAACACTGAATTAACAAATATGGAAACACTGCTCCTAAGGGAAATACACAGGTTCCTGGGGAGCCTCTGCTCACAAGATTTTTGTCAACTAATTGATATATAACATTGATTTATATATATGTCTGTTCAAAGACACTTTATTTAACAAATATTGTTGATTCATTGACATTGGGCTTAAATCCCATTACTAGATAGATACCCAAAGGAAAATAAATTGTCCTCCCAAAAGTACATCTGCACACACTATTTCCAATAACAAAGACATAGAATCACACCAGGTGCCCATCATTGGTGGATTGGATAAAGAATATGTGTATATCTATGTAACAATCCTGCAAAATATGTACATATACCCCAGAACTTAAAGTAAAATAAAATAAAATAAAACCAAAAAAAAAGAATATGTGGTACATACACACAATGGAATACTAGACAGCGATTAAAAAGAATGAAATTATGCCCTTTACAGCAACATAGATGCAGATGGAGGCTATTATCCTAAGTGAATTAATACAGAAACAGAAAACCAAATACGATATATTCTTATTTATAAGTGGGAGCTAAATATTGGGTACACACAGACACAAAGATGGAAACAGTAGACACTGAGGATTCCAAAAAGGGGAATGGGGGAAAGGGAATGAAGGGTTGGAAAACTACCTGTTGGGTACTATGTTCATTACTGGGGCAGTGGGATCAATAGAAGCCCAAACCTCAGCATCATGCATGCAACACACCCATGTAATAAAGCTGTATCTGTACCCTTGAATCTAAAATAAAGACATACTTACAGAAATTCGAGCTCAGGCCCAACAGCTGCATCTATGCTGCTCCAATCCATGCCTAAATGAAATTCATCTGTTTCCTCCCTAAAGCACTTCACAACCTTTTTACACTTGGGAACACTACACAGTACTTCAGCACTTACTTGGGGGATATTTTAAGAGCAAAAGCATCAACAAAAAGCATTAAAATGTAAAAATTGCACTACATAGACTGTGAAAAGTTCACAGTATGCCCCTGAAATAAGAAGGCAGAGAGTCACCTTGTCCTGCCTCAGCTGGGAACATGCCACATGCATGTGGGGTGACTCTAATTGTTTGCCACTCTGCACATGTCCACAAAGGATGGTGCATGCCCTGCTGGTGTGTGTGTATACTTATGTACAAATACCTTTTAGCAAGTACACAAATACATTTTAGCAAGTCAACATATTTAAACATATAGGATCAGGGGATAACATACATAAACTGTATTTTTAAGTAAAATTATAGTGTTTTCAATAAACTGCTATAAAGTAAGGTAATATAAATCTGAAGAATAAATAACAAATGTATACAGCTCTCATATACTTGGGTTTGTCCTTTTCAATTTAGCTTATTTATCTCAGAGTTTCTACCTTTCCTGTTCCGCATCTGGACTTCTTATCTTTATTTATTTTTATTTTATTATTATTTTCTTACATGGAGTTTTGCTCTTGTCTCACAGGCTGGAGTGCAATGGTATGATCTCGGCTCACTGCCACCTACATCTTCTGAGTTCAACCGATTCTCCTGCCTCAACCTCACGAGTAGCTGGGATTACAGGCGCCAACCACCATGCCTGGCTGTTTTTTGTATTTTTGGTAGAGACAGGGTTTTGCCATGTTGGCCAGACTGGTCTCGAACTCCTGAGCTCAGGTGATCCACCTGCCTTGGCCTCCCAAAGGGCTGGAATTACAGATGTGAGCAACTGCGCCTGGCCTGGACTTCTTTTTTAAAAGATCATTTTTACTTCAATGAGATTGAAAATTCACATCTACATATTATTCTCTAGTCCTGGAGGAGTCTTCTCAAACTTCCAAGGACTTCCAAAACACTCTTGGCATTTACTTCCCTGAAATTTAACAAAAGGATGGCACTAATTTAACAAGCCCTATCTGCCTTTGATTTTGGCCCTCTCTTTCAAAGCTCAGGCCCAGTGAAGGATCATTCAGTTGGCTCCTGTCCGATGATAATTGCAGAAAATGAAACCTATATGTCATTTCCATTTTGACATTTTCTTCTTCATCCCTCCTCCTTTACTTTCTGTAATAGATGTAATCTCTAAAATCCCTGGCTACTACCTAGAACACTGTTTTACAATAGGAAATAGCTGATAAATTCATAAAACTTCTTCCCCATTTATAACAGAAATAAAAAATTCAGTAAAATTAATATTTTTTAAGTTGTCAAAGAAAAAATTATACTTTTATTTAATACCTCATAGTTTATGAGCTATTATTGTTTGTTTGAGAACAGGGAAATCACAGGATTCTCAAACAAGAAATAAATCTCTGCTGGTCTAGGTGGCTTCCACCTATAATCTCGAAACTTTGAGAGGCCGAGGCAGGAAGACTGCAGGCCAGCCTGGGTGACATAGTAAGACCCTGTCACTACAAAAAAATAAAAAACTAGCCAGGCCTGGTGACATATATCTGATGACATATATCTGGTGACATATATCTGTAGTCCCAGCTACTCAGGAAGTGAGAGGATCCCTCGAGCCTGAGGTGTCAAGGCAGCAGTGAGCTGCAGTCGTACCACTGCACTCCGGCCTGGGTGACAGAGCGAGACGCTGTCTCAAAAGAAAAAGAAAAGAAAAATAAAAAAATGACTTTCTTATTAGAATCCAGGTTCCAGACAGAGAGGATAATAATGTCTTTATATTAAAAATTAGAGCATTATTATTAGTTATAGAGATGACAAAAGGTTATTCATTGCATTTCTAGGTATTTCTAAAATGTTGATGCTTCCTTTTATGGATATAAATCTTGTCGGTCTGTCTATACAGTGGTATGTTACTCTTCAGAGTAACTAAATATATTTTATTTAGAGAAATTGCATAATTAAAACTAAATGGAGGTTGTTACCCTCAGTTGGTTTGTAAAAATTCTAACATAGGACCTTTGGTATCTTCTGCAAGATGGTGACAGTTGCCGCTGATCTCTAAACAAAGAAGAGAGAGACTTTTAATTATACTCATTTAGGGGACATTGGTTTAAACAAAATGAAACAGCTTTCTTTACTGCAGCACTTGTGTTCTTTAATACGTCAATGTGTGTTTGGTGTCTCCAGGAGATTACAGTGTACCGCAATCTCAAACATACGTAACTTCAGAAACTTTTACAGTATCATGAAGGAATATGCTATGAAAGGCATAGATTTGGGAAATACTCCTCTAGAATATGACCCACATTGCATTTGTAGGCTCAGAAATGCACGTGGAGGAAAGCAAGCAATCCATGATTGATGGGAGTCGTATCTAATTGTTACTGATGCTCTCGAGGTGACACTTCAGGATTACTGGTATCTGCCCAGGATATCTTGAAACCTGCCAAAACAGTTGAGTTTTTGCTTCATTAAACAGCACCATGAGTAAAGCAGATATTATGAGATTCAGGGATCATTACAAGGAAAGCTTCCCAGGCCATAGTAAAACTTTAGGCTCTGACATATAAATAAAATTTTTAGAAAAGCTCCTTTTAGATTTTGCTGATATCAAGAGAAACCAGTTTTCAGTGAAGTCCTCTTTTAAAATATTTTCTATTTATAGCTATAAATCTTGTTGGCCTGTCTCTACAGTAAAACTTCATTTCAACACATCTGAAACAAATATATTCTCAGAGATTACTCTGTCTTCATAAAATGAGTGTAACAAACCCAATTTAGCCCTTTCTTGAGGACCGTGCCATTTTGTGGCCATGGGGATGTATGGTGCTCAAAGTTGGGCTGTTCCAGGCTCATTAATATGTGTTGGCCCCACAGTGCTCTGTTTTTCTGGTTACTTCCTACTTATCTACCTCTGAGGTCCTGCCTTCTTACCCCTCCTCCTTCACACTCTTCCCCAAGCTGTTTCGAATCTGCTGAACTCTCAGAAACCACATTAATATACTTGTTGGTGCAGGCAGTGAACTAGAAAAAGTGGAACTAGAATGAGCACCTGAGATGTGTTTCTTTGATTAAAAATAAGTAACTTCTCAGAAGACTTTGGTTTTTTTCTTATCAGGCAAGTATTTAGTTAACAAATGTTATTATGGTATGGGGCTGCTTTTTAGATAGTCAAGTTTGCCAAAAGAGTGAGGTGTTTTTGTATTTTTATTTATTTTTTATTTTAGTTTTTGAGACAGGGTTTCACTCTGTCACCCAGGCAGGAGGCCAGTGACACAGTCACGGCTCACTGCAGCCTTGATCTCCGGTGGCTCAGGTGATCCTCCCACTTCAGCCGCCAGAGTAGCTGGGACTACAGGTGTGCACCACCATGCCTCTAATTTGTTCGTGTCTTGTAGAGACGTGGTTTTACCATGTTGGTCAGGCTGGTATCAAACTCTCAGGCTCAAGAGATCCTCCTGCCTTGGCCTCCCAAAATGATAGAATTATAGTATTATTTTTTATTTTAAAAAACAAGCAAAAGAAAAATTATCTGTCAATTTTAAATCTTATACAATTTCACATTCTAGAGAAAACATTTTCTTTTTTGTATTCTTGAGGATACACAATGGATTGTTAACTGAACAGCATTTACATAAACGCATTCATTGTACATCTCTTATATGTGAGGAACCCTGCTCTCTGTATGCAGGCAATATAACTAAAACTGTGCTAAACTAAACCTCTTACCTTATTGTCTATTGGCTCTAGCCAATAAAATTGAATAATCTATAATGTTTAAATTGAATAATTCTTATTAGTGTTTCATATTAGGCATTTTGCTTTTACATTTCCTTTTGATAAATAAAGTCAACAAAAAGGCAAATTTATTACCTTTTAGTTCTCTTGCGAAGGAAAAGTATATTATTTACTAATTGTAATTCCCTTCTATTTACAGGATTAAAAAAAAAAAAAAACCAGTACCCCAAAAACACTTTGAATGGAGTGCCACTTTAAGAGAAATTTTCTTTTTGGGGAAAGCGGTCTAGAATGTTCGTGTAGGGGTGCCAACGTGGCAT
This sequence comes from Ateles fusciceps, assembly GCA_036589455.1. Taxonomy (NCBI): domain Eukaryota; kingdom Metazoa; phylum Chordata; class Mammalia; order Primates; family Atelidae; genus Ateles; species Ateles fusciceps. The sequence goes on from JAZHEH010003097.1 coordinate 15,424,229, forward strand.
TTCCATACAGTGGCACTAATCCCCACAACCAAATGTGTCACTCATTTCTCTGTGTATTACTGTCCCAACTCTCATTTACACAGCCAGGAAAGCTCAGGTCTTTGTTTTAAGTGCAAAGCCCTGCTGATGGGCCAACTTCATCCAGGCATCCAGCACATTGTCTGTGCTAACTGAACTGGAAAAAAAGACCATTATTTCTGAAAATGTTAACGTTTCAACACAGGAAAGGACAGTAAGGTACAAACCAACACGGGATCATCTTTCTTTTGTGCTGGATTTGGTTTCTGAATTCCTTCCTGGGAAAGGGTTCCGGCTGTAATTTTTCTCTCGCCAGCCTAGTGGATAACATCTTTACATCCCCCATCCGCTTCGCCTCCTCTTTTACAGCAAAACACATAATTCCTTGTATTGTGGAACATTATGTACTTGCAAACCCTACGCCAGACTGTGAACTGGAGACAGGCTAAGGGTTACATCTGCTCTGCTATTTATGACACAATACTTTGAGCCCTTAAGATAGGTTCTCTGACTTACTCTAAGGCAATTCAAGCCAACAACTTTCTCTTTCCCTGAAACATTACTATGTGTGAGCCACAAGTTATTCATTCATTCACTCATGAGGAGTGCATTAGGCACCAGGAACTGTAACTTATTCATCAGGGTTCCCTAGTACCTAATGCAGTGTCTGGGACTGGGTATGCCCTTAAGAACTGAATCAATGAATGAGTGGCTGGTTTTTTGCTCATTGTAGTTTCTTTGGAAGAAGGGGAGGAAAGTAGTTGCCATGATTCTTAGTCAAATAATAGGTAAAAAGTTGGAAGAAAAAGCAAACTGACTTTAACTTGTCTCACACAAATGCAGCAAATATGTGTCTCTTTCGCAAAATCCAAAATTCCTCCCTTATCCTCCCCAGATGAAAATAAGTTGCCTTCGGAGTAATAAAATAAATCTTAAGCAGTTCCCATTCAGTAATCAGTCAAATATGTACAGTGACAGGCAAAAAGGAAATGAGGCATCCCAGATCTGGAGTACAACAAACTCAAGCATAACCTCAGCTTTGTGTATGAATACATAAAGGGACATGCCCCAACTAGGGCTGGAGTCACAACTGGCTTTGCAAGATAATACTATTTGAAATTTGGACTTCTCTGAAACTGCCCTTGCCTTATATCATTTGCTTGCAAGGATGGTTAATTTGGTTCTTTATCAGCTAGATATGCAGAGAAAAGCAGGTTTGGTAAAGGAGAATTACAGTACATAAAAATTTCTGTGTGTTACTGACTAAACCTTTGAAGTTGACCCTCACATTCTATGTCACCCCACCCCCAATCACTAAAGAACGTTGGTGCATAAAGTGTGCCTTGTGTGGCTCCAGATGTCTGCCTGTGTCATCTTACCCTAACTGCAGCAATAAGCACAGTATGTGACATGTAATAGAAGCCTAATGATGATGATGAACGTCATCAGCTGGTTAAAGTTTACAGAGCACTTTCACATATGTGCTGTCATGCAGTCTCATATCAGTAGTCATCCGGGTCATTAATCAATCATTAATAACTTGGAAAATCATAACTTGGACACAAATAAGACCTGCCTCCTTTCTGTTCTTTTGTGCCACTGAGTAGCATCAAAACGTCAATGCTTTCACATGCTTTAAATTTTTAGTCAGTTGATGATTCACATCTCCACATATTGCTGCTTCTCCCTCATTATAAATTTTTGATTTTTGAATGCTTAAATTTTTTTTGCGATTTACTTGGAAATATATTTATTAAATTTATTTCTGGATATTAAAAATCTCCTGAGTATATTTTTCCATCATATATTTCAAATTCCATAAAATGTTTTACCACCATGGATACAAAGTCTATTACACCGATGACCAAAGTCACATTTAACCTCCCTTGTTAAAAAAAAAAAAGTTAAATGTTACATCTTTATAATTTTACCTGTGCAAAGTAAGCCATTTGGATTTAAATATGCCTTTAGAATGTGGTGCCTTTCTATAACTTGACAGCGTTTGGAACTTCCTCAAGGGAGTTTTCTCTCCAAGGACTGACCCTATATTACCTAATGCTTAAAAGGCCATTAATCTACTTGTGCCCAAGGAAGCCAATGATCAAAGGTGTTTCCTTTAGCTCTGATTTGTGTTATCTTAGCCATACCCAATAACAACTGTATAGGTCATTACTGCATGCATTTTTACATAATTCCTGGCTACATTTTAAGTCCCCACCCATTGTTCCTTTCTTTTTCATATTACTTTCATTTTAGGCTATCCTATTGCTCCTGGAACGAGGCAGTTTATAAATAGCACTGAAGCAAAGGATAGTGTTAAGGCAAATCAATCAGTGATTTCTGTTGAAAACAAATGGGAGAAAAAGTTGCCTTCTACATCCCACTTGGCATATCATAGAAAATAGTTTTGAAAGCTCTTTATAAACCTCGAAGACATAAGTCTTTCATAATGTCTCTGATCCAGAAGGAAGACACTGCCAATAGTCCTGTGACTACCTGCCTAGTAGAGGCCAGATACGGATTCTTCCTCTAGGCTGGCCTTTCCAGTCTCCTTATCAGTCTTAAGGGCCTGAAACCAAAGGTTGTGCTGGACCATCACCATGATTTAGGGCAGAATCAGAAGTCCTGTCTTATACTCAGGTTATGTAGTAACTTTGGCCAGGAAAAAAGTAAAAGGAGAGGAGAAGGTGCATAAAGATTGATCCAAGTGAACCAACTGCTTATATTGAGGGGAAAAAAAAAACAAACTAGAAATTACTATTACAAGCTCTTTGTCAATACTGTCCAGTTTTGTGGAATAGCTTACAGAATATACCTTTTGAAAGAAAGCATTTAATTATTTTGATTAGTTTTAAATTTTGATAATCAATTCCTATTATGCCTTGGTCTATTTATTTTCTTCTGTTATTCCTTGTTTGTGCCTTGAATTCTAAATTTTATTACTATATCTTTTTACTTCCTTAATCTCTGTAATAAGTTTTTTTGTTTGTTTGTTTTTGAGACAGGGTCTCACTCTGTCCCACAGGCTGGAGTGCAGTGGCGTGATCTCAGCTCACTGCAACCTCCAGCTCCCGGATTCAAGTGATTCTCATGCCTCAGCCTTTTGAGTAGCCGGATGTAATAAGTCTTTTCAAACCATGACCTGTGTTTGTCTGTTCCTTATTCACTTGATTTTCTAGAGATGTATTTCTTGTCCCCTAATAAGTATGATTATATCTATGTCATCAGTTATTATTCTTATACTTGGAACTTGATTTTTCTTTCTCAATGAATTTATTTTTAAGGTCCTTTCTAACCCTGAGATTCTCTAAAATGTTTCTTCTGCCCAAGAAAGAAAAAGAGAGTTTGTACCGTGCTTATTCTTATATTTTTTACAAACGTTTTAAAGCAATGATAATGCTGCAATAGTATAACGAAGAACAGTCTCATCAAGTATACATCCAGTGATTGGTTGGTTGATCCATTCATTCTTCAGATATCAAGTATCTTCTCTATGCAAGCATGATGCTAAGAACTACATCTATAGCAATAAAGCAGAGGGTTCCTAACCCAGTGTTGTTCACAGTCTATTGTAGACCAACTCTCAAACAAGCAAATGCCTTAGGGTAGAATCCTTACCTTGATCTAAGCATCTCTGGGATGTACTGAGGCACTAAAGAGAGAATGGTCAGTTCTCCCTGTGGTATAGGTTAGGAATAGTTTATCAATTTAGTTTTGCAAGACAGCAGATTCATAAGGGGTCAGGGGAAGGAACAAAAAGAGCAATTAGGCAAAGGAAGCAGCACAAGAAAAACCAGTGAACACAAACCATTATGACACACCGTTTGGAGACTTGCAAGTGGGTGGTCCTATAGCTCAAGTGTAGGATGTGAAGGAAGAATGTAATGAGAGATAAGTAAGGAAAAGAGATGGAAAAGGGTTCAGAATGCTTTAAGAAGTTTGGACACAAACTCTTAGGCAATGGGGGAGCAGCTGAAGGATATGATCAGGTTTGACAGAAAGACTCTTTTAATAAAATAAACAGGAACCATAAGATCATTTCCAGGAATAGCAAGTCATCTTTTAAGGCTACAACAAAATGTGGTGACAGGTTTACAATCAGTGAGTGTAGTTCGTAACTGTATTACTCTGCAAAATGAAATCTCTCTTTCCCTCTAAGTTTTGATTTGCCTTACTGGTTTTCCATTTCAGTTCCAAAGCTATATCCCAGCCTTTCATGTCCTGCTTCTTTCCCTAGGAACATAAATTTCAGATTCTCCAAACACTTTATGAAGGTGCTGGCCTTGGCTTCAGTTCCTTTCACTCATTGTCTCCTATAGATAGTACGTTATTTCTGTTGTCCAAGCTTCATACTGGTAACAAACTTACCAACTAAGCAAAGGTTTCTCAGAAAGGTTGCATTTGAAATGCCCTTATTCCCAAAAGCATTCAGATTCAAAAGACTAGTTCAGCCCAAGTTTTATCAGCAGTTTCTGCTATCTTCAGGCTGCTTTTAAATTTGCAGTAGAACAAGGAAACCAGTAAAATTTTCAAAAACATTTACTTTTAAATTGACTGTGAGCTGCTTAGTGAGAATGTAGGTGCCTGCAAAACCAACATAAAGACTATCATAATGAGTCACTTATTGTAGCACTGGTCAGGGATGTTATTCACACAAGGGGATCCCAAGAGCTAGGCAACCTCCAGAAATTGGAGTTAGTGCTTTAGTTGGCCTTGAGCGGTTAATTATCTGTTGTTTAAAGACAACTCCCTATGCAACATGAGCCTTGCTATGATTTATCAGTCTGACCCTCCTTGAACTTCACCACAAATGCTATTAATGGCCAAAGCACTATTACACAACAGTAAAGGGAACTTCTTCTATTAGGTTGGTGCAAAAGTAATTATTTTTGCACCAACTAATATGTTATCGGCTTAATTTAGAAGCCATTGTTTCTTTAATCTTTCAAGTCATTAGCATACTCCCAGCGTTCCCTCTGCTACATGTAATCAGTTTCTTCTCCCAGTTGGGGACGGCCGCTGTAGACTTTATCAGTTTTCTAGAAATTTGCCTCTGAGAAAATAATTTTCTCTTCAAAACTCAGCCTAGACTTTGTGAGCTGTTACAACTGTTTGTTGTAATAAAAGAACCTCTAAACAGAATTGTTGGGAAATAGAGATCGAATTCCACCCCCTGATATTCTCTGCCCTTATGCATCTCAGTTTTCACAGTTACCAAAAAGAACGATCATATGAGTAAGAACGTACATATGTGTCTTTCTGTGCTTGGCTTATTTCACTTAACATAATGTCCTCCAGTTCCACTCATGTTGCTGAAAATGACAGGATTTCATTCTTTTTTACAGCTGAATAATAAAACATTGATTTCATGGAGACAGTGAGTAAAATAGTGGTTCCCAGAGGGCTGGGAAGAGGAGCACCATGGGAGAGATAAAGAGAGGCTGATTAATTGGTACAAAATACAGTTAGATAGAAGGAATAAGTTCTAGTCTTCATTAGCAGAGTGGGGCAACTACAGTTAACAAGACTTTATTGTATATTTCAAAATATCTAAAAGAGAAAATTTGGAATGTTCCCAACACAAAGAAATGATGAATGTTTGAGGTGATGAAATCCCAGTTATTCTCATTTGATCATCACACAGTATGTACATGTATCAAAATATCACATGTACCCCACAGATATGTCCAACTGTTATGTGTCAATAAAAAGATGGGTCATAAGGTCTGCGTAGACCAAAAGGTTCTGTGATCTTAGGCAATTCTTTGCACTGCTCTGACATGTAGAAAACTATTGTAAACTAGAGGAATTCATTTTAATAAGGCATAAATCTCCTGGTTTAAGCATTAGCCCCTGCAAATCTCATCATTGTTATTTGTTAGTAGTAATCTTTTAATTAAAATCTACCTGATTCAATCCATGAGTGATATACAATGAACACGTTAGACTTTCATTAATAAATGTTAAAATATCTTAATTTCATAATGAATACCAGTTGTGATTAAATACCTCTATACTTTTCTTTTTGTTGTTATTAAAGTACTCACTCTATCTGTTCACAAACTGACTAGTCCTTTTTTTTGTACAATAATTCACACACATTCACTTTTGAATTCTTTCGTCTTACAGCATCTGGTTCTTTATTTTCTGTGGCTGTCTGTACTGCATAAAATAAATTGAAGATATGGCACTTACCTGCTTAATGTAATCAATATGTGCAGCTGAAGTAGAAAATCTCATCCAGATCCCAATATGTTCTCAAGAGTTGTAGCCCTTTAGTGATTCATTTGGCTAAGTAAGTCTGTAAAATTAACGCGTCACTTTACACTAGTCTACAAGGCTATATTGTGTTAGCCTACTGTAGACAGGGGAGCAGAGCAGAGAGAAGACAGAAGTCAACATCTCCAGAATTTTTGAGCTGTTCTGCCACTGTGTCAACATATCATAAACTTTTTAACCGCAGCCTGCACCAAAACAAACATATTTTTGTGAATTGTTACTGTTCTGGTTTCTATCGTTTTTTCCTAGGGATTGGACTTCATCTCATGTTTCTTTCTAAAAGTACCCTTAGTCTCTAATGGTCTTTCTTGTGACCCATCAATTACGTATTTTTAATTCCTTTTTAGACCCTTTAGGGTACCTGTGCTTGGTTTATTTCACTTAACATTTGACCCAAGTATTGCTTTTTATAAGAGAGGACATTTTCCCTACGTGGTGAGGTTTCACTGGAGTCCCCTCTGGCTAATCCTTCCCCTGTTTCCTAAATTAGGGTTATCTAATAGTTTAACCATCTCTAGTCAAACTTGTTATTTTTTCCAGGTGTGCTCTCTATGAGATCAACCTCTGTAGTTTCTGGGTTGTTTTGAGGGTGAGTCTGTCGTCTCTTTTTTTGCAAGTTATAAAGTTTATAACTTTCTAAGGTCTTTCTCTATCTGTGAAATATATTCTCAGTGCAAGTTCCCCCCCAAATAGTTGGTAAATTCATTGAAAATTCATTGAAAATGGTATTTCTAATATAATATGAAGTAGGTAATTGTAGAAAAGAATTCTCCTTGTTCATAAATACTGGGAATTTTCTATAATCCATTTATCTTCTCATAAAACATGGGAATTATCATAGGTCATCTGTAATTGATTGGTTCATTGTATCAGATGATTCTAATCAAAATATCAGATGTGAGGAAAAGGAAAAATTGGGGACTCAATCCAGATATTAATTACATAGTTTTATTTCAGATAGTGTTGCACAATTATTGCGCCCCTTTAGATTTCAGCAAAGTGTAAGCTGTCTTGCAGATAGATGTGCGTATTCAGAATGGTCCAAGAGGCCCTACCCAGTTGTAGAAAATGCTAGGAATTTTTAAGAACCTTCTTATAAGTTAATAATCATTACACATAAGAATAAAATACAAAGCTGTGCACATTTGAGACTTGTGTAAAGAAAAGAAAACGCAGCCCTAGGTCTCTTCAGAGCCCAGATCCATATCTGTCTGGACTGGCATACAAAATTGTCATAACAGTACTAACATTTATGTAGCACTGTGCAAAATGCAAAGTGCCTTCATGTACAATATCACATTTGATGTTCAGTATGCCTGGGATATAGGTGCTATTATGATCTTCTTTGGGCTGATGAAGACATACAGGCTTTTAAAAGATAAGGTATCTTCCCAAGCCACGGCAGCAGCACTCAGTACAGTCAGCATTCAAGCCAATGTTGTTTGATGGCAAAACTTTGTTCCTGTTTTGTAGTCACACCTTAGCAGTAGGGCCCCAGCACTGCAATGGGTCCTGTTAGAATCAGCATGGCACTAAAACGTAAGCTTCTTGAAGGCATAGATCCTTAAGAAGATCTATTGTATGACGTAGCATTGCCATGATACTACCAACATTTACATAGCAAACTATTGAGTGCTATATGTATTTTGGTAATATTATGGCAATTCTGTATGACAGCCCAAATAGATATAGATCAGAGTCCTGGAGAAGCCAAATCTTGCATTTATTTTTCTTTAGAAAATTCTCAACTGCACATAACCTTGTATTTTATCCTGAAGTTCAGTGTTCTCCTAGTCAATACTGTACTCCCAAGTTCCTAAAGCAGTGCCTGGTACATGGTAGGTACTCAAGAAACATTCATTTAATAGGTAAATGGATGAAAGATGATGACAATATCTCTGGCCTTTGTACCAATGGCATGGATCTTGATATTTAAATAAATGCATTTGTATCCATGAGATACAAATGCTGAATGTACCAAACCGGTTTGGTACAGTCCCAGAAAACCCAAGTAATGCCCCATGGTCCCTCAGGCCCAGGTATCCACTAACCTCATAAGCCAGAGCAGACCTCTGCTGGGTCCTAAGCTTGACTTTGCTCCAAGCTGGTAGTGTCCTGGGCAACACTTTTTGTTTCTTTTTGTTTGTTGTTGTTCATATAGTATTATTCTATATGTTTATTTCATAGACACATATCCACTGCATTTGTATATAATACCAAACAAACAAACAAAAAACCTTGCATCTTTGTAGCTCAACAAGGACACATGTTGGTATTAAAATTTTGTGGGATGGCTTATGGGTACCTTTTCATTCTGCCTGTTATATATGCTCTCCTCCAACAATGTTCCAGACATTTCCCAAGTTCCTGGACATCCATGACCCAATTTGTCCTCCAATACATTGCTGTTTCGTACACGTGGGGTAAAACCTTAAGCATATTATAACTTTCGGCATTTTCCAGTAGAAGAAATTTGTGCTTACCTCATCATATTTTTCAGCTTCTTTTAAAATAACTGAGAGGCTTAGAATGTTTTGCATAAGAGCTCTTTTGTGTCTTAGGCCTTCTAAGGGAGAAAGAGAAAGAATCCTTTGATGTAAATCTTTTCTGATGTAATCCTTTTCTAATATTAATCTTACTCGCTCTGTGTCAACCTTTAATTACCATTAGTCCTTTAATCTGGCCACATGTGGGATTTGGGGGAGGAGGGTGCTTTGCTTCCACAGTAATGTGACTCTGGTTCCATAATTACAGTTTTCCCTTTTCGGTTAATAAGAGTATAGGGCCCTAATTTTTCCAGGTCTAGGAGGTGTACTTTCAATCCCAAAGCCGTCAAGATTATTACTAAAAATATATGTAGTAGTCCATAAACCATCAGTAGTCACCATGGGACAGTTGGATGTTTATGTTATGCTGATATTTCTATTAGTAGTAGCATCATCGTAACTTACATTTATTTAGTGTTTTATCGTTTATAAAGATATTCGTATTCTTTGTTCACTTGAACCTAATGAGAGCCCTATAAGGCATATGAGGGCTTTCTTTTTATGGTCAAGGAAACAGGGCTAAGAGCATTTGAGTGAATTGCCCAAGTTTTCTTGTGACAAAGCCAGTTCTCTAACCCAAGCCCCTGCCGTGGTCCATGGGATTTCACCCAGAAAACCTCCCTACCATGGTTATGCAGCCCTTCCAATCTGGAGGACCTATGGGAAATAGTTTCATTAGCAAAAGCATTGTTGGTGTCTCAGAAAATATCTGTACCTACATAAAATGCTAGTAAAAGCAATCCAGTGCAGGAGACTCTGCTTTGGGGAAATATATCATCAATATTGCCTCGTTTTCAGAGTATATTGTAGATAGATAGTGCTTTGTGCTTGTTTGAAATGCTATATCAAAAAAAAAAAAAAAAAAAAAAGAAATGCTATCTCATGTTGCAGTATATGCATGACCAGTAGTTAGAGTAGATGGTATTTTCTCAATTTTATTTGTGGGTATATTTGGTCATGTAGAAATTAAGTGATTTTCCTAGATACATGAAGGTAACAATCAGAACAAGAAACCTATAATATTCTTTTGTTCAGAAAATCAACTGAACTGATTTTCTATTCCACCGCATACTATGGTTATAATAATAAATACTGATTTTAGCCACTGACATCCAAGTACTGATAGAGAATTAGAATAGTCTCTTTAATTGAAACTCTTCAGCTACATGCAGACATATATTTGTTTAAAAGAGGTCTTAACCATCCATGAAGGTGATAGATTCTCATAAATGCCTGCAGATCGGCTAATTTGGTAGGTTTTTTTTTTATATATACATTTTTTTATTGCATTTTAGGTTTTGGGGTACATGTGAAGTTTTTTTTTTTTTGAGGTCAAACAGGCAAATATGGAACTTGAATCTAAAGAAGTAGCAATGTATTAATTTGAGACTTTTTCTCTCTAAAAATAAAAAATGTTAAAATAATTAAACTGAGTTAACCACATTATTCTTTCAAGATAATACCTTAAAAAATAAAATGTGGCATAGCTGTGAAAATAATTTTGATATTATTTGTAATCTCAAAATTCAGGATCTGACTTCATTTGTTTAAAGGCAAAGAAGTGCTGATCTAGAGGAATTACCCTATTTCTAGGTATTTCTACCAATTTACAGATGCCTTTCTTATGTTCTGACTCTCATAAAAGCCTCTCTTTCCGAAAGATATTACATATTGTTAACTCATTTCACTTTTGGTACTGTATAATTCACTTGTGGCTAAAAAAAAGTAAATTATCCCATGAATAATTAATTTCTATATATAGTCTTCCAAAACTTTAAGACACACAATGTTAAAATAACACGGGCAATTCATTTTGAGAATTAAAAGTCCTCTTCAGATAATCACTTTCCATTTTCCCTCTTTTCCTTGTTCCTGCCCCAACCATGGAATTCTAGTTATCATCCAGGCGTTCACCCTGCTGTGGATCTGTAAGTTGGGGGAAGCTTGGTAGTCTATAAGTTTTGAAATAAACTTTCTTGTATAGTGAAATGAAACTCTGGGATATAGTAAGCACCTAAGACACAAGGTGAGAAAGGCGTGAGGTCAGGTCTGACTTTGCCAGCCCCAAGGTCTTGGGCAAATCTTCAGAACTATGAACCTAAGTTCTTTAATCTGGGATATGGGGACAAAAATGACAACTCACAGAGTTGTCAGTAGTATTAAATGAGATGATACATAAGAAACCTCCTAATGGAGGTGGCTTATGGTACATAATAAGTGTTCATTTTGTATAACAACCCAAGAGGAGCTGGAGAGATAACTAATGATCCAATTTTATTCATTTGAAATCTTTATCTTCCAGTACTTCTGTTTAGGTATTTGTTTTTCCAAATTTTGCTGCTGCTATTCATTTTTATTGCATAGTTTGATTATAGAGCTTAAAAAGTCAAATACTAGCACCTTTCACACAAAAAGCAGAGTCCCTGGCCTACCACTGCTCACCCTACATAGCTGCTTTCACATCCAATTTCAACTCTAAAAGCATTTTTTTCTTGCATTTAACTCTATGTTTATAAGCAGCATCTTATAATTCTGTTTTTTTATTTTGCATGTTCGATTCTTTACTTCGAAAAATGGGATTTAGCTATTTTATTCCCTTTTCCCAGCATATACTTCATCTTTCCCCTTACTCTCAATATAGAGTTAGCAATTATTTTTTTCAATTTTTCAGCATTCAGTATTTTCATTTTCTATGACTATGCAAATTTTCTTCACTGTTTGGCCCAATAATAAAATTATTCAGTCTCCTTTTCTGTACAGTACTTTAGGTTAGTTGTGTGTGTTTGTGTTTGTTTTAGTTTTCCAGCATGCACTCCAGCCTTGAGTGGCTATTCCCAGCTCTGCTGCAGAGCTGTCTCATCATCCGGCACTTGGCTTTTGTATCCTTCTATGAGTTCCCCTCTGCCTCTGTCTTGTGTTTTGTTCCCTGTTTTTAGATACGATGTGTTTTCCTGTTTATGGAGCATATTTTTCAATAGCATCCCATGAAAAGGTGCAGCATGTGGGTCAAATTTTGAACTATTTTAAGTACTAAAATTTATTTATTTAGTTATCATGCTTGATTAAAAGTCTTTTCCTCATGATTTCAAGATATCCCCATTGCATTCTAGATTTCCTTGACTCTTGATCTTATTTATAAAACGTGTTTTCTTCTGTCTAGAAGCCCGTAGAAACTTATCTTTGTCTTGGTCTTTAAAAATTCTACAGTGTTATGCTTTGGTGGAGGTCTATGTTCATCTACTCCACTGAGCACTCACAGTCACCCCTTCAATTTGGAAATTTATGTACTGCAATTCAGGAAATTGTTCTTGTATCGTTTTTTGATAATTCTCTTTTGGTGTTCACTGTTCTCTTTTACTGGAAACCTTTATTACTGAGTCTCTAACTTATATTTTTCCCCCTGTTTTCTCTTTGTTCTGTTTTCTAGGAGATAGCCTTATGTTTATCATCCAGTGCTTCTATTTAGGTTTTTGTTTGTCCTGTCATATCTCTTAACTTTAAATACTCTCTTCTTATTTTAAAAATGTCCTGTGTTATAGTCTCTCTTCTTCCATACTTGGGTCTTTTTTAGTTCTATGAGGCTACTGATTATACTATTTGTACATATTTTATACTATTTACTATATATATGCTGTATAGCATATAGTATACTATGTTAGTATATAGTATATATACTAATTGATAGTATACTATATGCTATATAGGGTAAATAAATATAAATATATTTTATAATATATATACTAATTTTATACTATTTACTATATATGCATACTATATATGCTAAGTATATACTATATATATACTTTATGCTATTTACTATACTTTTCTTCACTGTTTCCTTTATTATTTTAATGCTTTTTGTCTTTTATGACAGAGGCTTTCTTTAACTCCTGATGACCCTTGGCTCTTACTTAAGCCTTTTCTATTATTTAAGTTTAAGTATAAGCTTGCTCTTATACTTCAGAGTAAGGCACTAAAACTCAGATTGGGAATTCTTTTGTCTTTAGGTGGGATTTATTGACCAGTGGTCTTTTCTATGGATACCCAATATTTTGTTAGGAGAGCCCTGAAAGTTAATTTCATGAGGTCTGTTTGGTGCTCTGCAATATTTTCAAAGAAAAGTCCACCAATATCCTGCTGGAAGGAGTGTGTTGGGTGGGGTACAGATGGTCAGGGGTTGAAGGAAGATATTCAACCTAACTGACCATGGTCTAGCAGCTGACAGAGGTAAGAAAACAGGCAGTGGCGGGGGACCTCGCCATCGATGTGTAGACTCTGACTTGTATTTTTGTTTTCATCCTGGTGCCTCATACCTTCCTTCATCTGTGCCTCTGGATCCAGTCGAAGGTTTAACTTCCCAAAAGAATCAACTTCTGGTCTTCCTGCGTGGGAGAGGAGCAGTTTTCTGGCTATGTGGAGTGGAAGTGGAAATTTGGCCACTTCTTTTAAAGACTTTCAACCAATTGTCCCATATGAGCTTGGCCTTGCAACTCCACCAATCTCCTAGCCTTTAAAAATACCTGGTGCCTTTCTTTATTCCTAAGCCTGTCTGAGGTTCAGTGGGGTGAATCAGGTTGTTTCTTGCTGGCTGCATGACCCCTTCCAGTCCCTGAGCTTTGAACATTCTCTGGTTGGCAACGTTAATTACCATACATCCATTCATGTTGAAACTTCCAAAAATTTTGTTGACATCTGTTATGTATTCCCACCTCCTTCTCCATACTCTTGTCCTTGTAGGTTATGCCTTTTTATTGTTATGCCTTTCCTTTCATTTTAGGAGAATACTTGAGAGAAATCAAGATAAAGCATATGTCTAATCTTCCAGGTTTGATCAGAAACGCTCTTGAATCAGCCTCATTCCTATTCTAAAAACATGACTACCTCTTAATTTAGGCAAAGGTCAGCTTGAGGGGAAACACATCTCCTCTTCTTCTCATCCTAGGCCCAGGAGTCAAGTAGGCGCCTCTGCTGAGCCAAAGTAGATAGACAGTGCTAGTGAACTATCACTGGCTGAGGAAGAGGGTATGATACAACCATTCTTTCAATCACCACTGAAACTTTTACAAATGGTATTCAATGTGCATTAACAATGGGGGTAAGACAATAGGCAAAAGTTTACAACAAAACCCATACTTTTCAATGGCCAGCTAAATTCAAGACTAAAATCCCTCCAATAAAAAGAGAGAAACTTTTCTGGGAAAAGGCTTGGAGAATACTTATCTGTTAGTTTCTAACTTTATCTTAATTATCTAGAAAATTTTACTTCTAAGATCGGAACACCCACACAGACACAACACACACACACACCCAAACTAAAAGCAGGAGCAAAAAATACTCCTAACTCCCATTAATCCAATAAGAAATAAAAAAGTGACTACATTACCATAAAAATTCACATTTTCAGGGACCTACTATGTGCTGAGTGGTTAGAATGGTTCATAGTAAAGACTGAAGCTAACCCTCCTTTAGTCATATAAAGCCTCATCATTATAGTGACTTGGGGATAGCCAAATCTAGTTAGTACGCCTTCTTGGTTCTATGGAGCATGCTACAATCTGTGCCAGATGCAATTAAAGAATGGTTCAAATGGCAATCTGTAGAGCTTTGAAGATATCCGTGGGAAATAGGCTGCTTGGCTGTTCATTACCACTGTAATAGATTAGAAGTGACATTGGTTTAAAATAAAAACAACAACTCATCATTCTGGTCCAGTTGACCAATTAGGGCATTCACACTTGTCAAACTGCAGTTGCACAATTGTTGACATTATTTTTCATCATATGATGGCTATGGGAAAGATACACAGTACTTTATAGATTATATCTCTGCTTCTGCCCAAATTAAAGTCTTCGTGCTTATGAGAGTGTGTGTTTATGCACATAGATGAAAAGGAGCAAGCCATTTTCTAGTGGTAAAGAAATGAGATGATACTTGACAAACAGATGTTGAAACCCACAAGATACCCAGATACTAAGAAAATAGATTTGTATGGGTTGTCTCATTCCTTCAACTGTAACATAAATAGGAAGAATCGTAACTACTGCAATAAGAAATTTATAGTTGCCTGCCAGAAGTCTCTTCTTATCATGCCAGATATTCAGGAAAACTTTCCCGAAGTACTACATAAAAAGGCATCATGTTGGCATAAATATCATAGCATAAAATTTTATATTAAATTTGCATCACATGTTCTTTCCAATAAGCTCTTAAAATGGAGAAGAAATTATTCTTATATTTATATTCTGCATATTATTTCTAAATTTGAATAACACTTTAGACAAGTAATGCCATAGTAAGGATTCATTTTGTCAGTGAACAATTAACTGGCTCTGAAGATGTATCCAGAACTTAAGTAAATATTATTTAATTTTCTTTTTGGACCTTCAACATTGAAATTAGGAAGGAAACTACATGTTGACAGGACACAATCTGAACTTAATACCACCTAAACTAAATCACTGGAATGCAAATCCTGAGCTCTCTTTCTTTCTAAGCAGTAGCCCAATCTGCTAGACACAGGTGACCTGTGTAGAGAAATCCAAGTGATGTAGGAGTTAGGTTGTGTACATTGGTAAACTCTAGACAGAATCCTATTATAGGTTTTAATGTAGAAGAATGACCTTCCTTTTAACTCAACATATGTTTTTATTTTATTTCCTGTCAATTGTCAGTTATAAGTGTTGACTCACCAGACGCAGTAGCTCATGCCTATAATCCTAGCACTTTGGGAGGCCAAGGCGGGTAGATCATCTGAGGTCAGGAGTTCGAGACCAGCCTGGCCAACATGGTGAAACCCCATTTCTACTAAAAATACAAAAATTAGCCAGGTATAGTGGCTCATGCCTATAATCCCAGCTACTCGGGAGGCTGAGGCAGGAGAATCACTTGAACCTGGGAGGTGGTGTTTGCAATGAACCAAGATCGCGCCATTGCACTCTAGCCTGGGTGACAAGAGCAAAACTCCATCTCAAAAGAAGAAAAAAGTATTGACTCATTATAAATAAAAAGAGACACTGTCAAAGGATCTCCCATCTCAGCAATATTTCTCCCACCTCAGCAATATTTCACCCCCAAACCCTTGACCCCCTCTCTTTTTCTGAGTTCAGGGCAGCAAAGGTGGTAGAAGTAAGCACTGTAGACCCAGGGTTAAAATTAGAAGGTTCAGATGCATTTGTTATACAATGTAAAGTAAGGACAGAAGGCACTGAGGGGAAATGGAAACAAGATAATTATTTTAAATCACTGCTATTGTTAAGGTAATAATAGAGCAACTCCTAAAACCTAAAACTCTTTGGGAGTTCCCATTGTAACAGTTCCACCATCGATGCTCACACATAATACCTACTGAATCAGTGCTTTTCAAAGATGATTTGAGGTTTAATTTATATCTATTAAAAGAAAGGAAAAACACTAGAGTAGACATGGCTCATGTGTTTGTTTGGAAAGTGTCTTTGTTTAATTTGGGCTGCTTATTAATAATTGAGTCACTTGTTCTTACTGATTTTAACTTAAATCTACCTAGGGACTTAATGTAAAATGCAAATAAAATTTTCTGAAATGTTGATGGTTAACATCCTGGCTGGAAGTGTGATGCTATAAGTCTATAACATTCACATTTAATTTTATTGTCATTATTTTTGTTGAGTAAGTTACAATATATAGATTGAAAAATTTTACTTTCTGTGGTATATTTTAAATGCCAAGTGGCCAAATTTTGTTCATTTGTATTATTAAGGGCAATTTGTGCTGTTTCTATGTTAAGCACCAGAGACTTGGGCAGAAATAAGGTCTGGTCCTTGTCTACAAGGGTGAAAGAGATACGGAAAAAATTGGTTGCAAAACAAGTTTGAATGAATATGCTCTAGACAGAAGCAGAAGTAAGCATATAGTACACAAAGAAGGAGATAATTAGAAAACTCAAGAAAAACTGGAGAAAATGGATTTTGAGCTCAGCTTTGGAGGTTAACTAAGGTTTTCTTGGTAAAGGAAGCAAGAAAGGAAGAATGCTGAAGCCCTGAGAAAAAGCGGAAGCAAGTACAAAAGTGTGAATACCAGGGCTGATTGGAGAAATGACCTAGTTTGGTAAAGAGTAAGGGTCATTGAGAAGTTTAATAACAGACAAGCCAGAAAATGCAGTTTGGAGGCAAATCACATAGATATTTGAATGCTATGGTAAAACATTCAGACACTGGAGGAAGAGACTAACCCATTCTTCCCTAAGGTTGAGGAACAGTGGTTTTCAACCAGGGAAAAAATTTTGCCCCCAAGGGACATTCGGCAATGACTGGAGATAATTTTGGCTGTCACAACTGGAGGGGGAGCTACTGGTATCTACTGAGAACTGGCCATAGATGTTGCTAAACATTCTACAAGGCACAAGACAGTGCCCACAAGGAATTATTCAATAGTCAATAGTACCCAATGTCAATAATACCGAGGCTGAGAAATCCTGCTTAAAGAAGATACTTCTTATGGCACTGTCAAGGATGGGGAGCGAGGATTGGGGGCACAGAGTGTTAGCCTGTTTAAAAAGTATGGTTAGTGCTGGAGTGAGATGAAGAGGACCTCAACTGAGGCAGCAGCAGGGGGTTGGGCATGTTGCAAGTAGGCGTCAGTAGGCCAACTCTGAGAAACTCTGATGAAGAGGAAATGCTAGCAGTGTCAATCAGAAAGCAGTTCATGGAATTGTCTGTGATTGTTATTTACAAGTTGAGAATTGGGAGACTCAACTTCACCTACAGATTCAGAATCCGTGAGCAAAGGACCAGAGTGGGCATTTTTTACTATCTCCTGGGATGATTTTTAGCAGAAGTTTTACCTCAAGTCATTGATTCCTCAACCTGTTTTCTAATACATTGGGGTGCTTATAGTTATCTCCAGGATTGTCATAATTTATGTTTAATCACTTAAATTAGAAGGAGACATGTCCTCCAGCTCTGTGAAGCAGGAACATAAACCTCCTCCAGCTCTGTGAAGCAGGAACATAAACCAAACACGTTTAGGATGTTGCAAAAAACCAAAGGCATAGTTGTGTACAGAGACTGTTTGGAGTTATTTATATAACATGCGAAGTTACTCCTGTAATAAGAAGCACCTTTGCCACATGCCAGATGCCACACGCCACACATACACACACACACACTTTGTCCCATGCTGGGGCCATTGCCAGTTCTGCCCCCACTTGCCTGGTCAGCACATTCTCAGAAGAATGGTTAATTTAGTTCTGCATGCTTTCACCGGGTCACTGCATCCCAAAGTGAAATCATACATTTGCCTTATAGATGCCAACATGTTATCCGAGTTCTCTGGGCAGGAGTTAGAATTGGAGGTCCTATTTATTTTCTTCTTTTTGTGTAACTATTTCCCAAAGGCCTTCAGTGAATTAGCACAACTTTTGTAATACAGAAAGAACATACAAAAATAAGTTGTAAAAAAGCAACTTGAAGAGTTTGCCTTTGGACGCTGTCCCTGGAAGGGACTGTTACAAACCACACCCTAACATAGACTCCCTAGGAATCTCTTCATTATGCATGGTAAATAGAAAAAAACAAGCCAAATGCTGAAAATCAAATTCCCTTCAATGAATCACATTAAGAAAAACCTTGGGACATCAAGACCCACGTGTATCAGAGCTAAAACTGCAATCATTTCCAAGTGCAAAGTAACTCCTAGGATTTTGCCCCGGATACACACAGAATGTTTCAGCCTCTGTACTTGTCCTGGAAATTCAGTCCCTTTCCAAAGATGAAAATATTCTACCTTAGAAGCCAACAGGCCCTGTTTTCTACATGAAAGAGTGAGTGTAATGTGATTGTATCTGAGTAAGAAGTCTTGCTTTACTACTGGCTTTACCAGTTGCTAGTGGTGTGAACTTGAGCCAGTCTCATCGCCTCTCAATGTCAGCTTCTTCTACCATAGGGCTCAGGTAAAGCAAATGAAGTGCTGAATCTGTGAACTGTGAAGAAGTGAATTTTCTGGTATCTTTGGCTTATATGACTCTACCACTATATTTTTTAACTATACGATGAAAATCACCAAAGTCACTCCAGAGGAGGGGAAATTAATGTGGACCTAGAAACTGACTAGAATTGGAATGGGAAAAGCATCAGAGACCAATTTCTCAAGCTCTCTATCTCTCACAGGCTACTTGATTTCTGTCTCATACACAGCATTTCTGTTTCTAACTGCACAAACACTAGAGAGTACTCAAAATGCATGTAATCTCCTCTCTCAATTTCTACTAATACATGTGTTGTTGCCTATTTGGAACTTTCTCTACCTCAAGACTTCTCTGCATTAATTTCCCATGCCTTCTATAAGTTTCTAAGTTGCCAGTTTCAGCAAAGGGATTATAATTGGTTAGTTTCTCTTTGGGGGAAATGCGTAAGTCAAAAGTAGTGACCACTGGTGAATTTTTTGCTCCAGAGTCTCACTACCACTGGTCCATTGGTCTATTCAGCTATGACCAGGGGGATGGATATGGAAGTGATATTATTGTAAAAATGACCGCATGTGGTCAGAGAGGTACTGGTGGAGATCTCTAGGAAGTACATTGGTTTGAGAACTTCCCTATAACTCTTGGATTTAGTACTCTTACATATATATCATTTTGAAGTTTGTTACTATCCCATTATTATTATGTTATAGGAAACACATATGTTCAGAATGTTGTCTTTGGAAATGAATCCACAGTTTAAATTGTACCCAGTCAAGAACAAATCACCAGACACTAAAATGAAGGAGTCAACCTTCATTATCCTTTGTTCTTCATGGTATTGTTAAGTCACTGACAATAGCTGCCACGACCTGCAACCAATCATCCTTGCAAAGTCACTTGGTAGAATCTTTAAAGGTACACTACCTCAACAATGCAGAGTAGACCTCATATGATCAACAGTATAAAGAAGGGAGTGGGCTACTTTATGCTCTAGCTAAGAATAACTTCCAGTAACTTGAAAACATGATGATAATGTTATTTTTAGAGCATACTTTATGATTATTTAAGATAATTCATTCATCAGTTTTCAGGAAGGCAATGTTTTCTAGAATACTTAAAATTTCTTGCTAAGTGTGAAGTTTCAGCGTCATTCTGAATAAAATAAAGTACCTGAATACCCACTTGAAAAATACAAAGACCTAAAAATACAAAAACTGCACCTGCAGTTTTATGGATATTCTAACATCCAGGAATGGAAAAGAAAGACAACCAAAATTGACTTTAGAAATTTATTTACAGCCATTCCAAACAGCTTTGGCATTTCCTTTTAAGAGATATGATTTATGTCAGCGCATGCCAGTGTAGCATTTTCTGCCATTTGATTTGTAACTCTGCTAGAAATATGGCAGACCTAGGAGTCCCAGAAGGATAAAGACTCTTGCAATGACACCATAGGCGTGTAACAAAATGAGGACCTGGTCATACCAGAGACTAAGGTAATGTGTTTAGTAGACTAACTTGGGCTGAGCACTCTTTGTGGCGAAGGATTTATGAGACAATAAATAATTTTACTCATTGATACAATCCCTTTAATGAGTTGACTCTTAGTTTTTTGGGTGACACAGCTACTTTATGCTCTGGTGAAGAATAACTTCTTAGAGCTTGAAAACTGGGTGATATTGTTATTTTCAGCACATACTTTATGATTGTTTAAGATAATTCATTCCTCTGTTAAACACACATATTGAGTGCCTCTATATGCCACATACTTAGGAATCAGAAGAGACACAGTCCCTAACCTCAATGTAGTTATAATGTGGCCAAGGGAATAGAGAGATAATTTCAGGAAACAACAGGAAAGTTGATGGGTTTGGTGTCACTTGAGAGCGATAGGGAAAATTCTAAAGGCAGTACTGTAAAGGAAACTGCAGAAATGCAGAAATGGCCGAAAGCACCATTGCAATGTCACTTTTTGTTAGCCCACAGAGGAGATGTAATTATTCTGCTAAGTCTTCGTTTGCTATTTGAGAGCAACAAATTAAACCCCACTAATCTACCTCACTCGATGGTACTTACCAAACTTAAGAGGCTTCAATTATCAACAGCTTAATAAACTTACTAATCTGCATTAAATGAAATCCTTTGCAAAATCACATTGAAACAATGCGTTAAGTCAAATCAGCCTGCCTGGTACCTACAGCCTGCTGTGGCTGAGCCCCAGAATGCACTGTGTAATCAAATTCCATGTTACTTAAATCTTGGAAAATTCCTATTAGGTTTTTTGTATGGGAGCGGGGGTGGGGCGGTCACATTAATTCATATCGTGCTTTTGTAATCCGAAGAAAATTGACATTTAGGTGTAAGTCAAGCAAGAATGTAATTTATAACTGCTTTAATTCAGCTACCTCTCTATTATGATAAAAAGAAAGCTTAAAAAATATTTTAGTCTCTATATGATAAGCCAGTACCCTATGCTAACAAAGTCCTTATATGATACTCATAAGGAATCCAGGGTTAGATCTGATTACATGAATGTATCAAATTATCACATGTACCCTGAAAATGTGTACATCTAATATGTATCAATACAAAAATTTTTAACAAACAAAAACTTGTAAGTCATTTAAAAAAAAAGAATCCAGGATTATCATAATGTTTATCAATGCTGACCATAGTCCCCTGTGAAGCAACAAGAGATAGGAGTAGTCTTTGTTTGCAAAAGGAGAAACTGAGGCAATGGGAAAAACCTGTCCCAGTCATGGTTGGAAACATAAGCAGACTACGACTTCATTTCTCTGTTACTTCTAAATAGGCCAGGTAGGAAGGGACTATAAGAACAGAATCACTAATTGAGTGGCTTAGGCTTCATATAAATAGCCTCCAAGTTACTTGTATTGATATCTGACACAAAAGCTCAGGTTGATAGTAATATTGTCACGAGGAAGTTATCAGGGAGGTCTCACATGTCAAATAAAGAGCCGAGCAGTACAGATGAGCATCTAAGAATACAAAGAGAGTCATAAAATTTAGCTGAACAAAGCATTTCAGGATTTTGTCCTCAAACTTACAGACTAAGTAACCATTTAAACCTGCCCAAGGTGCACACAACTGTACACACAGGCAAATACCAAGTAAAATCCACCTGTTTAGGATCCTGTGGGCACAATTTTATTTTTTTAACATAGAAAATGCAGAATTTTCTATTTGGGTAAGACAAAAGCTGCCAAGGATCATCATTTAAAGACTACCCAGGAAATAAAAAGTCTGAACTTTTCCATTATTGTGAATAATGCTGACTAAATTTATTTTTCAGGTAGTCTGAATCTGCCTTTATTTTCTAAGGCTTAAAATATCTTGAGTAAAGGGGGAGTTATAACATGTGATCTAAATTCAGTGGGAAAAAGTAATTGATGGAAAATTATACTATTTAACAAATGGCTGAATTTAAATAATGATATCTACTGACATTAAGAAAAAATGTTGTGTACCCCCCAAAATAGCATTTGACAATCCAAAGCTTTCCTAAGATTTTTTTTCATGGATCATTAAATATTAATTTGAAGGCACAGACATTCAAGAATGATGGCGTGTACCCCTTTATCCTTCAAATGAGCTATTAGGCTATAATGCCAACAGAAGGCAGGGTGGAGATTTAATACATCATTTCTCTTTCTTCAGTGTTTTCCAGCATACGATCTGTAATGTAAAATTGGTGAATGCAGCACTAGGATTATGTCTACCAGATCTAACAGAAAAACCACGTGCATGTGTGTGTGTCTTTGTGTGTGCACACACAGGTGCAGCATGAATTGCACATGTGATTCGGTATAATCACTCAGTCAATTCAATGGCAATGCTTTAAGAGACTGATAGTTACATTGCCCCAATATTTTAAGGGTTAATAATTCGACTTATGCAAAACATGCTAGGAAAGTAAAAGAGCAAGGTGTTCCATTAACAAACATCTGAAAGAATGTTCCATCTACAGTCAACTACTCTATTTTCTTGATAACCATATAATAGTATCTATTATTTTAACAGATGTTTATTGAAGTTCTACCAGATGCCAGGTACTAGGGGTAAGGAAAGAGTTGAAAAGAGAAATAGATATGGCCTGGTCCCTGCCCTAAATGAGCTTAGAGAAGATCCTGAGAATATAGGATAGCTGCACACTATTCGGATACAGAATGTTAATGGGCAGGCGAAAGAACAAAGTACTCGGAAGTTCATTGTAAAAATTTAGGAGAAAGAGAAAGGAAATTTTAAATGTTAAAAAGTAGAAAGTATGAGAACAGGTAATTAATTTGCAATCACCTCTATGAAGTTATAGAAATAGGGAAGGACAAAAATTTAATTAAATGAAATGCGACAATAATCATTTAAGTGCTTACTCTATGCTAAGAGCACTAACTCCGTGCCAGTCCCAGCTCGAATTCCTCTCCTGGCCAAAACTGACTGTTCTTTCTCAGCATCCCTGGCATGTGTATTTACTTCTCTATGTCACTGAAGTTATTCTGTGTCCCTGTGTTTTGCTTTCAAGCTGCATGACATTGAACCAGCAGCGTAACCTCCGCCGTCTCAGTGTCATCTCCAAAATGAGCTTAAGAAAAGCACTTCATAGGTTTGTGATGAGGTCCAAATTAGTTAATACATGCAAATAATTAGACCAATGTATGACATATTGCAATAGCTATGAAACTGTTATTGTTGCTATTATGAAATGTTATTGTAGTCTTTACTGCCTCTGATTGATTTTCCTCCAGCAGGGTGTTTTCCCAACTTAGATGTAAGGGGATCATCTGAGAATCTTACTAACATGCAGGTGCAGATCCAGTAGGTCTTGGGGTGAGGGGGCGGGGAGCTATGAATCTGCATTTCTGACAAGTTCCCAGATGCTGCTGATGCTTCTGGCCCATGCACTGCGCACTGATTAGCACCTTGTGCTTCATAATTTGGTGCTGGCCCACAAACTGTTTGTGAATGATAAGAGTATAAAAATTGAGAATAAGCATTTAGAAACTTATATGGCAATTTGCTGTTGCCACAAAATCCATGTCCATAATCGATTTTATGGCATGTTATAAAATTATCAGCTTGTAATGTAATGGACTGAAATTTTCTTTTAAAAGATTCTTCACCACAAATCATTTAAGAAGCATTGTTCTAGAACACAGCATAAACCTAGAAACAGCCTCATAAAGCTTTGTACCTCCTCAGAAACTTAAAGAGCTTTGCAAAGGTCAGTGTTCAACAGATATTTTTGAATGCATGAGTGAATCAATTAAAAAATAAGTAAGTACAGCTCTGATGGTTCATTTTCAAATTCCCCATGTAATGACTAAAGCGGGAGCTCCAGGTAGCATCGACTTTAATGAAGTACAATCAACTCTACAGCTAAGCTTCTGTTTGCCTTTAATCTTAAAGACAGTTTAAAGACTTCTGCATTACAACTTTAAGCAAAGTGAAGGGTTTTCTCTATCTGATTCTCCCCTGTGAGATATTAGATTTGGGCATTTGTAAAAAGGCATGCCCACTTTCATAACAATTCACTTTCAAATAATTAAAATTGGGATCAACAGTGGGATAAGATACATACACAGAAGTATGTGATAAGAAATATACACATTATGGCCTCAAGTTAGTATTTAACAGTAATGTGGCACCCAAAAAGAAAAGTGGAAAAAATAATAGTTCAAACAAAGAAATCATGTTATTATTTGGGGGATCCAACTAGTACTATAGTATATTACATGCCCTCACAAGTGGTGACAGTTTTAATGAATAGTCACAAATAGTGTTGTAATAAAAATAGCACCAGAGCCAGGAATTTCATGGGAGAGAGAGAAACAGAGAGAGAAAAAGAGTGAGTGAGTGTGTGTGTGTGTGTGTGTGTGTGTGTGTGTGTTATGATTTTCCTTTTGCTCTTATGTCACCAACAGAAAACAAGGTATCATTTACCAGAAAGAAGTTAGTTTTCTACTAAATATTAGAGAAGGGACCTAAGATCTCTTGCAAACTTGGGGTTTAAGTGGATAAATGAACTAGGATACTTGGTTTCCACTCCACGACTTCCCAGTGATTAATGAGTTTATAATTACCTTACATCCAACATAATATCACACTTACCCCTCATGTCCCAAATAGCAATCTTAGAATAAATCACATTATCAAATAAAACAATCTGTAGGGAGTTTCATTTCCCTGGAGAGACGTAATTCTGAAATTGCTACTTATAAAAATTTACATTTGAAATATCAAGTTTCCAGTGATCCCTCCTCCAACTCCCAACCCAGGTTATGAATATTTGTGTCCCTTTACAGAAGCAATAATTGGATTAAAGACTAACTTATAACATGATATTTTTACCCTTCTATCTTTTTATTTGGAACTGTTGAGGATCTAAAAGAAGGTTGATATGGCTAGAGGTAATGAGTCAAGTTGACTTGGCATAGACACAGTTTGGAGAAGTGAGCTAGGATGTGACATGTAAGGCCTGTGAGATCCAATAATGAACCTGGACTCTTCTGAAAGCAATATAAAATCATCAAGTGACTGTGAGGTGTGGGAGATGGAATGCCATAGCTAATTTATCATTTTAAAAGACCTCTAGTAAAACTATTCGATATGATATGGTAATGATGGATACCTGACATTATGCCTCTGGTAAAACCCATAGAACTGTACAACACAAAGAGTGAGCCTTAATGTAAAGCACAAATTTTAGTTAATAATAATGTATCAATTTCCCAGTTACAAGGAAGATACTATATCAAAGCAAGATGTTAAATAATAAGTGAAATTATGGAGAGAGGTGGAAGGAGGGAGGATATGAGTCTGTACTTTCTTCTCAATTTTTTTTGTAAACCTAAAATGGCTCTAAAAAAATGAAGTCTATTAATTAAAGGGGAAAAAACAGTAACTTGTTGCTTGGTAAAGAATGGGTTGTGGGGGAACAATTAGAAAGCCAGCACAGTATTCTTTTTAAAGCTAGCATAGCTTGTCTCAGAAGAATCTTGTTATGATAAATTCATTTTGGCAACAAATATTCAGAGGTTAGAACTCTACACGAGTGTAAGGGTGAGATGGTAGGAAAGCAGAGAGGAGAAAAAAAAAGGTCAAGTTTCCATCCAATGGAACACAAACAAATTGGAAACTAAATCTATATTTTTGTGCTATCTTTGAAAATTATTTTTATAATGCCTACCAGAGACTCACTTTATTTTTTTAAATTTTAATTATTTAATTTTTACAATTTTTTAAATTGACATAATAATCATATATATTTATGGGCTACATAGCAACTTGGGATACATATAATGTATACTGATCCTACTAAAATTCTTTATACCTACTTTTGAAATGTGATTATATCTATGTGCATTAAATGTAAATTAATATATTCGGAGAAAGTTTATATATATGTCTATATATGTATATGTCTATATATATGTATTTGTGTGTATATGTATATCTATTAGTATCTTCTAGGGTGTAAAATATTTCAAAGAGATTTAATATTAACACCCTAAAGTAAGAATAAATCAGTAAGATACATGCTTTGGTAGTGAGTCATAAGGAAAGACATTAATATTTTGAAGTTAAAGCCCAATAACCTTGAACAACCTTAAAATGGTCACATTAGAACAATATAACCAGAGGCTCAATTTATGCAGATGGATTTATTTTCTACCTACCCATCTACTAACTTGACAGAGAAGGATGCCTATCAGACAGAAATACATTTATGCTACATTAACGTAATACCTAATATTTTTTTTCATTTCCAGGGAGTAATAGAAATAACATTGCATTGATATTGCTGGATCTGTCTGCTTATAAGTTGCTTCTGAAGACACAAATGGAATTGATTTGTTTTCAGTTTCTCTAGTTAAATAATTCTTGTTTGTTAGGTTAAAAAAAAACCTTGTAAATCATGGGCAGTCTCTGTATATTCTGACCTGAATGATCGTCAAGATTTGATTTATCATTTAGTAGGGGATGAGGCAAAAGAATACCAAGTTCTACTCTTGGAAATTCTCTCAATGGTAAAGTTATTAATTAACTGCAATAACATCTTAATAATATTTGAAGTCTCGTTGATATCAAATTAAAATTTTACACATGTGCCAAATTGTTCAACCAGGGCGATTCTTAAGGATGATTGGAGTCTGGTGAGAATTATTTCAGAAATTATTAATTCAAATCTCTTTGTGTACTTTGTGCTAAGTAAGCACAAAACCGTGTGCTCTGCTACATTTTTGTTTGTTTACATAGAGAAATAATTCCACGAATTTATAAAAATTAAAATTTAAAAAGATCTCTTATTTTCAAAAAAGCCTCTATAACTACTTTGTACACATTAATGAGGGACTAAGAATAAAGCAGGTTCTCAGAATCCTAACTCTAGGAACTGGAGCTGACCTTGAAGATCACCAAGATTAAGTCACTCCTCCAAGGTCGTATGTCTAGTTGTAAACAAGTCATGGCTGGGTAGCGTATCTTGAGACTCCTAATCAGTCATGTGTCCCCCACGCTCTGCCTTATTATTTCTTTGAATGGATAAAGAAAATAGGGATTTCAGAAATAAGATCCAACAGCCAAATTTACGTCTGTACTTTGTGAGGATAAATAATTTGACCTCAGAATTGGAATCATCCATTGAATAAAATAAATCAGTATGTCTACCTAGAACACTTTAGTTAGGAATAATAAAATAAAAATGACAAAAATAAAAATGGTGTGCATATATAATATACATGTGTACATACATAGAGAAGAGAGAGAGAGAGAAACTGATTTTTTTTTTAGTAGTTAATTCTTACATGACAACTCTACTGCAAATGCTCTTGCAACTTTGCAACTATTTTTTCATTCTCACCTCTGGTCTGCCTCTTCATCCTTCCAGAGCCAAAGAGATAAACAAAATTAAAATCAGCTTGTGAATCTATGATATTATTTGTCACATAAATTCCACATTTCTACCTAACATAAAATGTTTCAGTTTTGTGACTCAGCACATTCCTTTGGCTTCTAACAAAATCAGAAGGTTTCAGGAATGATTTGTGAAAGCTAAACAGAATTAAGGACTTAAATCATGACGTCATGTTGCTGCAACTCTGCATTTACTTAACAGAAGACAAGGTCACAGCTCCCACCAGCATAGCCTCCTTGAATATAGAAAACCTTCCCATTCACCCTATACACTAACATTATTATCACAGTTAGATTGTTTTCTAACAACTGATCCAGACCTGTTTTAAAGTTTCAGGCCCTTGAGGAGGATATCAAACCTCAATCTCATGTTTTGTTCATAAACTTGCTTTGCCTTTACTCCTTCTTCAGTTAAAATTTATCTTACTTTTTTAAAGATGTATGCTAGTTTTATAGAGCTGGCACTACTATAGTTATGATTTTTGGCTGACAAAAGCAGTAAAGCCTCTAAGTGTATCTGTATGCCTTTTAAGTTTTTAAGACTTTGTGTGGAAACTGCTACTGTAGTGAAACACATGTTTAATCCTTGACCATAAAATAGGATACTTTTAAAATAGGGGCCTACATCCTCATTTCAGTTTTTCAGCATTGTCTTTTAAGGTTGATGAAATATATATATTTTTGTTAAGATCAGAATGATTAAAATGTACTTATTCTACCACAGAGAAGAAAAACATCATTCACCATCCCTAAAATCAGTCCCAGAGTATAAGGGATTTGGGACTCTATACTAAATGTCTAAGGGCTTTGGGTATATCAAGCTAAGCCTACGGCTGACATAGAACTTTGACATGATGCTTAACCTCTATAAGCCCCAAGCCCCAGGGTTTCTTTGTTTGTTTGTTTGTTTGTTTTTTAGACGGAGTCTTGCTCTGTTGCCAGGCTGGAGTGCAGTGGCGTGATCTGAGCTCACTGCAACCTCTGCCTCCTGGATTCACATGATTCTCCTGCTCAGCCTCCCGAGTAGCTGAGAGTATAGGCGCACACTACCACACCCAGCTAATTTTTTTGTATTTTTAGTAGAGACGGGGTTTCACCATGTTGACCAGGATGGTCTCAATCTCCTGACCTCGTGATCCGCCCACCTCGGCCTCCCAAAGTGCTAACCCCAGTTTTTTATTTGTATCCTGGAATTTTATAATATCTGCCATACAATGTTATTAACATTTCATGAAATTCTATATGCCATAGCATTTTGGGAACTACAGGACAATTTATAAATATGATGTATTATTGCCAAGCAATGATTAACCACCTCATGATGAAGAAACAAATTTCCAAAGAAACAGAAGTATATTTTAAAATTATTTATAAAAATGCCTATATAGAATGACATGCTACATAAACATTTTGAATATATTTAAGTATGTTTTACACAGCATGACCTATTAACAAAAGATGAGTTTAACTTATCATTGTAATCATAGTTTATTGAATCTTTTCCCAATCAGATGATAAAAACATAATCTAACCTGACTTTATGTTAAGGTGTATATGATTTCAGTTTAGAGGCTATAAAGTGAATTTTAGGACAAGTAACTTCACCCCACAAAGAGATTATTCCCCTGAGGTGAATTACAGGGATGAGAAATTGGTATTCCCCTAGAAACAATGTTAAAAATAGGACGAGGAAGAAGGGAAGTGTTCCAGGTGAAGTTATAATACTCTGGTTTTGCCATAGTAGACCTAGAACCCTGTATATTTACAGTGGAAACTGGCAGCGGATAGTCATACATATTGGAATGAAAATAAGTATTACATTGTATGACTCTTCCCCTAATGAGAGTGTGACCAAAATAGGGAAGAGGAACCATGGTCATGGTGATTCACTCTGGCAGTGGCCAGCTAAGCCTATCGAGGAACACAATGTTTCATGCAGTTTTAAAGAATGCAGAGGCATTGGTCAAGTACAGAAGGAAGAACCTAGCATTTCAATTAAGGGACAACATATTCAAAGTTTGAGAAGCCTAGAACAGCATGGTTCATGAGGGGGAATAATCAATAATTTGGTTTGCTGGAGCATAAAGTGTGCAAAGATTTGTACAGAAATGAAGAAATTTGAAGAAAAATACTTCCAGAGCCAGAGCCAGACTTGAGATGCTGAGCTGACTATGCTGGGGATGGGGAGTCACTGAAGGGCATTGATCAAGGGATGGCACCATTTATTGTTTCAGAAAGAACACACTGATGGAAGTGTTCTCTGGAGGCAGCAGGCTTTGTCCTGGTCCTCTGCCATCGTTTATAGGTCAATGGCATCCCTAAATGTTAGAGAACACAATACATTTATTTCCAAGCATTAGAATAAAAGCAAGGAGCTTGAGGGACATTTAAGAGGGCTTGGTGCTGTGTTTCTCAAACTTTGGTCACTTTTACCATCATGATTTTCTCTTATCCACAAATCATTTTTACTCTCATTTATTAAATATTTTTGATGGACTCATTTGTTTCACAACTCCAAGAAGGAAAAATTATATCATCGAGCAACAGTATTTGTTAAATATGCAGGTTTAGCCATTCCTCGTATATTATATATTAATGTAAACCCAACTATCAAAAGAAAAATCCCCACCTGGGCATTTTTAGGGTGGTACCATGTGGGTACCACCCTAAAATCCTTCTTTAGAAAACACTGGTCCACATAATGCCATCATTTTCTAATGAAGAATTAATGTGCAAGGAAATCAGATGATTTGCCTGTGTCCTTTATGTGCTAACCATGTGCCACAGTTCTAGGTGCTGGGGCCACATAAGCTGGGACAACATCAGCTCAACATCATTGAGCTATTTTTTCACCCAATCTGTTCACTTACCTAGTCATCAGGTACAAAATCACTGCCCTCAGGAACTTATATTCTAGTGGGGAAACAGACAAAAAACAAAGACACAGCATAATGGCAGGTAATGTGAGGGACTATGAGGAAAATAGAGGGAAGCGAAGGAATAGATAATGACACCGTATGCTTTTAGATAGGATGGTCAAGAAAGACCTCTGAGCAGTCCAGATGTGTTGAGAGGGTGAATTGTGGCATATCTGAGCATGGCTCTGTCCAGGTACAGGAATGACAGGAGTGAAGTTCCCTCAAGGAGACCTTTCCTGATATGCTTGAGAAAGAGCAAAGGCAAGCTAGTAATAGTGCCATGAAAGCCTGTTTTTTTTTTAAGTCCATGACTACCTCTTTCTTCTTGACACATCACCATTCACACCCCTTTTTTCTATACCAGGTGTTGACCAGGACCAATTCCAGCCTACTACCTGTTTTACTGGAACAAAACCATGGTCATTTGCTTATTTGTTGTTTATAGGAGGTTTTTTTTTAGACGGACTTTCGCTCTTATTGCCCAGGCTGGAGTGCAATGACACTTTCTCAGCTCACCGCAGCCTCCGCCACCACACCCAGTTAATTTTGTATTTTTATTAGAGACAGGGTTTCCCCATGTTGGTCAGGCTGGTCTTGAACTCCTGACCTCAGGTGATTCGCCCACCTCGACCTCCCAAAGTGCTGGGATTACACGTGTGAGCCACCGCGCCCAGCCTTTGGGAGTTCTTATGCTACAACAAGAGTTGAGTATTACTGTAGAGACTGTATCGCCCTCAAAGAGCCTAAAATATGTACCATCTGGCCCTTTGCAGAAAACCAGAAAACGTTTGTTGACCACTACTTTATATCATGCTTTTTAGTTGATGCGGTTGTCAAATATGAACATCCTGGAAAAATAATGCTTTGGACATCTTTATAATAGTGAAATATGCATTTTCCATGCCAAAATCTAGTTGGATCTTGGCATGGAAAATGTCAAATCTGGTAGAAAATCTGGTTTCACTTTTTAAAAATGGAGTTATGTACCAGTACAAACATTTTAGTATTTTCTCTTCAGTTGTGATTTTTCTTTAACAATGAATGGGAAGAATAAGGTATCTGCCATTGCATAAAGAAAGGGAGTGAAGAGGAAGCACAGTAAGCATTACCCCTGTGGTTTTCTCTTGTTACTATTCAAATTATATTCACTCTAAAATACATCTGAAACAAGTTGATAATATACCCTGTCAGGAGTTGCCTTGTCAAGTGACGTACAAGATTTGTAAAGATCTATATGAGCAGTGTGGCCCAGAGCTGCAGGTCTCTTTGGAGCTAATTACCTTCTTAAATCAAAGGGACCTGAAGATAATCTACCACCTCAAAGAAAAAATTGCTGAGCTCACCTGGGACTTCCTTTTTCATTTATGCAAAATGCCCAGGGTTCCGGCAGCAATATTTTTGTCTTTGGTATAAAGTTCATGGAAGGCTCCTCTTATTCTGCTCTCTATTGAATAATTATTTATCTTTATTAAGGGAAAACAAACACAAAAACAAGACTGGAGAGAATAGGGTAAAAATATACACAGGCGATATTTAAAGACTCCATATATATATAACTCAATGTTTACAGTAATTCAGATGAAGAGTTGGAGTAGTAACTAGTGAAGAAGGAAGTTGAGAAAGCTGAATTGTTAAAATATTTCTTCCATTGGGAAGATGATCTACAATCAATTTATTTAATCTCACAGGCACACTACAGCCTACTAGCTTGGTGTATCTTTCAGGTGTTTGCCTGCCCACCTGCCCAGCTCCCCCTCCTTCTCATTTACCCACTTCCCTCCTCTTCTCCTCTTCTCTTTCTCCAGAAAACTTACCCTCCACATTATAAAACTTTCTTTTCCAAATCTTACCCACTGATCCCTCTATCTTTGTACTGAATTCTCCTTCCTTCATCTCTTCCTGAGATACTCATCCCCAATAACCTCCTATTATCATATGGTCAAGCTTGAGAATTGAAAAAAAAATATTTTCTGACTATAGAAAATATAATTTTCTGACTATAACTATATGGTTACAGGAGAAAACTTTGGAAAACATGGAAAAGCAAAAGGAATAAAATAAAACTTAGCTACAGTTACCACCTTAGAAATGTTTCCAACCTATCACCTCTGTATCTATTTAAAATTTATATATTGTCTGCCCTTACTATTTTATGACCTGCTTTTTTCACATAAAAACATGAAAATGTTTATTTCTTTAGGTAATTAAGCAGTCTTCTGAAACCTGATTATGATCACCAAATGGCATGAAACACCTTTTAATTCGTCTCCTATTGATAGACTTCATTTGTTTCCACTTTTTCTGTATTATAAATAACACTGCAGTGAACATCTCTATGTGCTCATATCTCTGATGATTCCTTTGGAATAAGTGCTTAGGAGTATTACAGCTGCAGAGAAAGAAGGGTATATATGTCATTAAGGCTGTCATCATGTGTTACTCTGTAGCCAACTCCTAAAGACAGGCAAAGGAGCTTCCTCCATCATGTGTTTAATGCTGAAGCTCAGTCTGATGTTTCACTTGGTTCTTGCTTATTGTAATGTTTCCTCAGCTGAAAGTCACTAGGTAGCTTATTGTTTATTTTCTTTGGGGAAACCTTGCAAGTGACAGATCAGAAAATATGGGAGTTTGAAGAAGATCAATCCTGGATGGAAGAGCAGGGGGCCAAAAAGATTGCTCAGGATTTCATTTGAGTTTGAAATAAGTTATTCGGTTCCCAGTATTATGCTTATTGAGTGTCCACATGACATGAACTAAGATGACAGAGGATTACAGAAAAATGAAAACCAAGGCCCCACTGCCCTCACAGATTTACCATCCACAAGAAAAGGGAAGAATGCCATCTCTTAGCACTTATCTCGGTGTTTGGGAAGAGAAAGGTCCTTTGGAGATGAAGTGCTCATATATTCACTTTTTTAAAAGTAGTTTTGCCTTCTTGAAATTTAAGCTGTTTTCTCCCCCCCAACGTGTTCACTTATCTAGTCAAGGATACTATTATCTGAAATATTCACCCTTGGATGATATTTGAAAGAGCCCTTTCTATGTGACTGAATACGAGCTGGAATCTCTTTGTGGGGCCACCACAAATAAACACATCATGGCATCACAACTTTTGATCTGCATTCATATGCCACTATGGTCACAGCTCACCTCTTTTTAATAAGGGAGCAGGACTGTTGGTGTTTCTAAACATACACTTGCAATTGCTAGAGGGACAGCAGGCTGAGAAGTATGATCAGACAAGTTTTATTATTGACATTTTAGAAGTTGTCGAAAGTCCCCGGCAAACTTCAACTTCATTCTTCTTAAGCTCGTATTCAGGGACCAAAATATTCTATTGAAACACTCAGAGATTTTAGCAGTTTCTCTTTAAAGAAATGCTATCATTCCATTCTTTGGGGATGGTGGAACAATGCCGCTTGTGTGCTCAAACCACTCAGATCATTCATACACTGTTTCTTTAGAAGGATTTGCTTTCCAAAGTTGAACTTTCAGAACTCAGAACACCTTATCACACTTTCATAAGCTTTCTCTCTGAAAATGGAAAATGAAAAAGGGAGGGGGGAGCCTGTTAGGACCTGTGCCAGTTAAATCCGACTCTCTCCGGGGATTTGTTTTTCTTCTGGCGTCAGATTAGATGTTCAAATCAAGCAGTGTTTGAGGGCTGGGAGGGAATGTCCATGGGACTCTTAGTGAGGCTAATCCCGAAGCAGCACATTCCAAGGGGCTAATCTGCCCAAGTTCATTGCTTACTTGAAACGTCTCTTGGGGGAAGAGCCGAACAAGTGACTTTTTTTCCAGTGGGCGGTCATAAGAGCATTATTAATGGAATGACCAGCCCTAGCTGCAGCAAAATGAAAGCAACAGGAACTGCTCCGGGGACTGCTTTTGCCAGCACCCAGAGCCAGTGCTCAGGTAAAATGATTTCAGCTAACTTTTCTCTTGTTCAGCTTCTCAACATTGGATCTGGGGACCTAGAGGAAGTCCAAGATCAACACCCAGGGAGGTGTGGAGGGGAAAGGGCAAAATGAACATATGCATTTTGTACCTTTGGGTTGGGGATATTTGTGCTGATGAAGACAGGGTATACATTTGAAACAAGAGAGGGTAATGATGGGAAGCTTTGTAAAACTTTTCTTGTAATTTCTTCCTATAAAGTTAGTGGACTCTTTTTCCTAATCTTGTAATTACTGGTCTGAGTGGTTGTCCTTCTGTTACATTGCCCTGCTGAAGAGGAGATTGCAACAGCACTTTTCAAGGCTTTTTGGAAATGGATTTAATATACCCTGTATGTATGTGCTTGTAAATCTTCCTGCCTAGAGAACTTGATTTGATAGTAAGAAGATTCAGAGTCGTTTGGGGACTAACATTTGTAGTAAAGACTTTATGAAAAACATTGACTCCTGCTTAAATGAAAGGACTTAATTTTTTTAAGCAATATTTATAGACTTTTGTTTCCGTAATTTTGATACTTTATTGACTGTGTATTTAACTTTAAAAATTAGCAGTTGCTTTGTTCTTTGAGGGTAATCATTATACTTTGTTCAATGTGACTGTCCTCATGTCTGTTTTGAATATGATGTCTTTTAATTTTTAGCCTTTGAAAAACA
The DNA here is from genome assembly GCA_036589455.1 of Ateles fusciceps. Taxonomy (NCBI): domain Eukaryota; kingdom Metazoa; phylum Chordata; class Mammalia; order Primates; family Atelidae; genus Ateles; species Ateles fusciceps. Next base: position 15,459,468 of record JAZHEH010003097.1, read on the forward strand.
CTTCCCTATTACACGTCACACATGACTGGTAATGCAGAAAGACAAGAAAGGAAATAGCCAGTCCTTCACAAACTCAGTCATGGTTATGTGACCATTCTACCTATAGAAAAGAATGTACAGAGAGGTTTTCTGAGGGCCAATAGAAACCATCTTTTCTAAGCGTACATGAGACTTCCAAAGTGTATTTTAAAAGATTTTAAGACATGATGTCTGTTTAAGTTTTGTATTGAAAGAGAATTAAAGGGTCAGCTAGAAACACAGCACATCAAAACTATTTCATGGTTTCTAACAATGAGGATAACTATTCTGAGCTAACTGAGTTGGATGTTGAAGCAAAATATAAACCTTCATGTTGAGTAGTTCAAAGCCTTCAAGCAAAGCAAAGGAATTTGTTTAGGAGACAAGTTTAACCATGATTAAACATCAGAATGCTCTCTCCAAGAAAGTAAATGTAAAAATCTAATATATGATATTCACACTAAAGACCTGAATAAAAGCATGATAAAGCAAAGCTCATAATATAGTAATTATACATGATATTTTATAGAATTCCTAATTCATGTATTATACCTACATTCTTTCGATTGTGTATTTTACTTTTCTTCTCAAAGAAAAAAATCCAATTTAATTATGAATGATGGGAAGATTTCTTAATGTTTTGTTTCTCTTTTGTTTCCTTCCCAATTTTCTGTGCCTTTTCAAGGGAAATGATTAATCTGCTAATAATAGGAAATAGAAAGGGATTCTCAGTCTTTTTGCTAACAATGATGTAGCATTTCGCCTTTGAGAAGGTAATTAAGTAGCAAAACCACACACAAATCAAATTACTTTTTTACTGAAATGTTAACTAGCTGGCAATCCATATGTAAGAATTCTTACCACCCATCATCTGATTAAACCTTCCAGTGCTTTCCAAGTTAACAATGGGATCCATGAGCAAGAAAAATAGGGAAGGTGTCATTGAAAAGTCTAATCCATTTTTCAGTGTAGCCCAGATTCTTAAGTGAGGAGTCTTGTGCTTACATTTCTTTGTTGTGTAGCCATTTCTCGTATTTTGGTGTCTTCCTAATGTCCCACCTTCATCCTTTACCCCAAGGAGAAAGTTCATTCCTGCACATGTGGGGGACTGGAAGAGGGGGAATGAGAAGGTGAAAGCTGTAGAATGAACTGGTTCCAAGACCCGTCTCTGCGAGTCCAACTCTGTCCAAATGCCTGAGCATGTACTCCTGGGCATGCTCAGATAGCACTGTCCATAGCAAGGGCATTTCATATCAATAACATCTAATGTTTTAAGAGCAGTTTAGCAGGGCAGGTAAGAGTGTGAACTCTGGAGCCAGACTGTTCAAGTTCAAGCGCTGGCCTTAGAACTTAATTGCTGCACCTCTCTGCCTCAGTTTCTTTATTGGTAAAATGGATATAAAGGTAGTGCTTTGCTCACAGAGCCTTTATGGGATCCAGGGAGACAATGTATTATATATTTGACACAAAACCAAGCACATGACGCACCCTTACTGAATGTTAGCCGTTGTTACTACCTATTGCGCTCCTTCTACACGTGCCAGGTGCCGTATCTGAATCATCTGAGTTGATTGTCCCAACAAGTCTTCCAAGTACCTGGAATTATCCACATGATATAGAAGAGGTTCCAAAATGTAAACTAAGCTTCCTATATATCTTGTTAGTGGCCAGCCAGGGCTTGTGAGCTCCTATCATCCCCAACTCAAAGGAAGATCAATTTAGGTTAGGTCTTTTACAGCAGTTTCATAGTCGCGTCATCTGAGCCTTCATCTGAACTTTTAGTACCAGAATCAACCCCGGACAGGTCTTTCTTCTTGGAGCAAAGCATGGTACCCCCAAAATCATGATAACAATGCTGTGTTTCAGGTATTGCTATTGTGTCCATTTTATAGATGAGGAAAACTGAGGATCAAAGAAATCATGTAACTTTCTCCAAACCACAGAGTCCCATTCATACCACCTTTCCTAAATGCAAACCTCATGTTCTACCAGCGATAAAGCTTGTCCCACTTTCTCTCAGGGAGTGTAAGTCAGCACTCTCTAAAATTCCCAGATGCTCTCCCACAAAAGAGCCTTCTGAATGCTGGCCAAAGTTAGACACAAAAAGAGAAGGAAAGTAATTTCTCCTTTTTCTGCTCTCTAAAGTGTAGGAAAAGTTGGTTTCAAATGTCCAGTAAAGAACATTTCACCATCTTTCTGCCAAGAGATATTATCAATGAAAGTATTCAGTGTCTAGAGAAAAATCATGGCCTATGAATAGTTTAGCTAACAGTCTTTTTACAAAGAGAAAGACTGGCTGTCTAAGCTGCTGAGCTCATTTTTGTTGCAAAGATGTAGTCATTAGCCTTTTCTACCTGTTTGAAAAGAAAAATATTTGAGAAAAGACATTGGGAACTTTTCATGTTTAGCTGAAAGACAAAACTGCAAATTTTACCTTTGTGGTATGAGAATGCAGAGGCCCACCTGGACCCGAGGGTCTCTGAGGTAGGGTGGGTGCTTTTTCTCATGTGGACAATGCCTGAACACCCAGAAATTATGCCACCAGATATTGACCATTACCAAAACAGGATGCAATTTCTTTGTGCCCCTCAATCATGGCTCATGTTGCTCCTTGTGAAATATGCATTGTCATGAGTATTAGGCAATTACTGCCTTCGGTGCCACATGCTTGCCTAGACCTCCCTTGTAAGAGAGGAGGGAGGTGCGAGACTGAGGTACTGAGGACCAACCAGAATTCAGCACAGCTTATAGACGTTTGAGTCATTGGCAGAGTCAAGATTAATTATGGCCAACGCATGGGGGCTTATAACCGTTAACACCAGCCATCAAGACAGGTCAAGTCAACAGCTCAGTTGTGCTTTAGCCCTGTATATAAGAGTATGAATTTAGTACTGATGCTGCCTTAGAGAGAAGATGATGCCATGTAGAAATAGCATTACAGGCTGCTCTAGCAACTTCCATCTTAAATGCTTAGAGAAGGAATCTTCTGAGCAGCTTATTGAATTTCATGGGAGACTCCTCTACTATTTCAAATGCTGGTAAAGAAAACCATAAAGGGATGCAGGATGGACAACGGCTTTGGAACAGAGATTGTACAGTTTTCTGGAACGTCCTTTTTCCATGTGGGGAACCCAATCTCAGTGGCAGGACTTCTGGGTGGACAGACCCAACAGTGCCCATTCTAAGAAGCTGTATATGCTGTGCTGAAGGGCATGCGGGGTGCAAAGAAAAATGTGCTATCTTATTTCCAAAGCCATTGGACTATGATAAAAAAATTTTGGACTATGATAAAAACATTTTCTACCTCATGCTTTTATTTTCCTCTTTTCCCCCTCTATATTTAGCACTGCTAATTAGAAAAAAGCATGATGACACATTAGGCCTTTTAAGTTATATAATTCTCTTGTCATTTTTCTTTCTTTCTACAAGGAAAATCTAATGGAAGCGTCAGCCATGAAAACCTTATACTTATTTAGATGCATTTCTTCCCACTACTGAATACTAGTTTTCTATAAGGTTTCAAACATACTATTCTATCCCTCCAAATTTATTTTCTCTGCAAATAGCGTTGTCTTTGTTGAATTTGTATATGATTCCATCAATAACTTTTTTTTTATTATGGCCAGTTCCTTTAATTCTCAATATTGTGATATTAAATCAGCAGGTACAGGGAGTGATTGATTTTGTTGTATGCAGTGTTTATGTGTGAAATAACCACAATTTCAATTCAATTTGTGATATACTAGTCTATTATATGATTATGAAATTTTGCTTTCTAGTTAAAGATATTTCATGGTATGTTCACCTTTCCTCCTTTTCTGTTTTCTTTTTCAGGCTCAGAAATCCTGGATAGAAAGAGCATTTTATAAAAGAGAATGTGTCCACATCATACCCAGCACCAAAGACCCCCATAGGTAATCTTGCCGTCTATAATGTGTTGAGAACATGAAGCAGTAATTATACAAAAAACCTACAAGAGTAATCATGACCTGTTGCAAGGGAAACACTGTCAAATACCTTTTTTTAAAAATCATTTCTGAACAGCTTTGAGGCAATCTTATTTATACATTCTATATAATACGTCATGCCTACAATTAATTCTTAATCTAAGCACCTATAAAGAAAAACATATATACCATTTCGAAAGGAATTAATCACCTTATACAAGCCAAAAGTTATGGCTTTTGTTGTGGTTATTGGTTTTTCCCTTTAAGTACTTCCTCCAAATGCTTAGTTTGTACCAACAAAATGTTCTGCAATAGGAAAAAAGGAAACTTAAATAAAAAATCTCCTAGCGGATTTCTAACTAGACTGTAGACTTTCAGATTCCCATTTAAGCACTTCATTAGTACCCTACTTACCTTCCTGAGGATCAACAATATATAAGATAAGAAGCATTTTGGATAAAGTAGCAAATACATGTACGTCTGAAATGCCTTTATGAATGGGCAGTTAAACAAATCAGTTTAAAATATAGACTACAGAGTCTTAGAGCCTATCTATGTAACCTTGCACAAATTACCTAACCTTCAAAACTACAGTATTTCTTCTATACAATGGGTGCTAAATTGTTAGTTTTTAATAAATGGCAGCTATATATTATAACTATTACTACTAATAGTCATAAAGGTAGTAATAGTAATGTGTGAAGAACATTTTCATGATAGAAAGAGCAAAGTTTCAGTTTTCAAATATATCATGAATTTTTCATTATTTTGTCAAGCATACTTAAGCCTGTAGGTTTTTATTCTAGAATTGAATACTTGACAGCAAATGTCAATTGGGAAGAAACAAGTTCAGTTGTGACTCACATATAAGTGAGATTCCTCATTTAAATGTTCATGTTAAACTTTTCCCCCTCAAAGCTCTTCAGACACCTTCGTGCCTCGATAGATTTGATAGATGGGCTGAGTGAGAAGTAGAAAAATCCAGAGAACTTTTGTTTGCAGGGTCCAATCCTGAACAAAATATCAGGTACAAAAGAGGTGGATGGAGAAAGATAGGAGGCATATTACAGCTTACACAGCTAAAGGAAAATGGGGAGAGGGGGAGAAAAGAAAACATATGTATATCATGGAAAGCCTGCATTTACCAATGCCTGATATAGTAGCCACGTAGTAGAATTCTGAAATTTGACTGACAGGTGTTGGTACAAACTGTAGATTTCTCTAGCACGTTGCCTGAAGTGTGTATTACAATAGTAACTAATACCAGGGGTTCACTTTAACCTCTTCTGTTATAGGTGTTGCTGTGGGCGTCTGATAGGCCAGCATGTTGGTCTCACCCCCAGTATCTCTGTGCTTCAGAATGAGAAAAACGAAAGTCGCCTCTCCCGAAATGACATCCAGTCCGAAAAGTGGTCCATCAGCAAACACACTCAACTCAGCCCTACCGATGCTTTTGGGACCATTGAGTTCCAAGGAGGCGGCCATTCCAACAAAGCCATGGTAATCAGACAGCCATTCAGTTGCTCCCAAATGTTGTGTCAAGTCTCAAGTCCTGCAAAGGGGTGGTTAAGAGCCTGAAATTTAGTCTTTGGGCCTAATCTCAACTCTGCCACTGTCTGACGAGGTGACCTGCTCTGAGTCCCCTGCCCCTGTGTGTCTCACCTCTTCCTCTATAAAATGAGGAAAACTTTCCTCCTGGGATTTTTAAAGTAATTAGTGACTTTTAAATAATTCATGACTTTTAAATAATTACAGACACAGTGACTCATATTGTTAATTATTTTAAAATAGCTTTCTATAGTTATTCATTTTTTATTATATTATTTTCTGGGTCTTATCCATTAAGACATATTTTTCTAATTCCTTTTTTCCCCCTTTGTGAGAATGTGTTGCCTTTAGACTTCTATTTTGTTCTGTTGGTAACTAGCATTTCTCTTAATTCAAAATAGAAATGATTAACTCCACCTATTTCTTTCCTTGTTCTAAATCTTGCTATCCAAATTAAGTGCTTTTTCTCCAAGCAGCTGTGCTCAATAATATTCTCAATAGAAGATTCCACATCAAAAGCATTTTTTTGAGTTGGGGCGACTTTAGGAAATATGCAAATGTTACTTCTAAGAGTTCTTACTTTTGAATTTCACCTTTCATCATGGGCCACTTCCTAGTTAGCTGACGGAATTTGTCTAGCACGTGTTATGAAAATTCTAGATGCTGTTGTCCAACAAGCTTGCTTCTAACTGTAAAAAGAGAGAAAGAAAATTAGCTGAGGATAGAGCAGGAGATGGCTGTTCTTAGGCATGTCAAAGAGGTTTTTGAGTCTAGAGAAAAAATTTTGCTTAAAGAAGCATACTACAAAACACAAGGGAGTCACCTCACATAAACAGCAGTCTAAAAAATGTGCAATGAATCCACCTCTTTCTTCTCTTTTCTTGCCTCTCCCTTCCCTGTCTCTCTCCTCTTCCCCTTTCCCCCGCCCCTCACCCCCGCCACTGCAGTAATTTCTTTACCAAGAATGGCTGACTGAGCTATTTTCACACTTCTTTTCTATGAAATATAATTCTGAGTTATATATTAAATTAAAACTAGTTCTGAACTACATTTTAGAAAGAAAATGATGCTATTTGTAACCTCCAGCAAGGCTTGGGAAAACAAAGAATGAGTTAAGTAGTCTTGGCCTATACAGAGCTAAAGGAAATGGAAATCTGTCAACTTCCTCACTCCCTTAAGAGATACATTTGCCCACACAAGATTATTAAGTGTCCCCAGTTCAGTACAGTCACCGTTCACAGTATGGGACTGACCCTTATACAATGTAGATTCTCTGAAACCACGTGTTAAAAGTCATGCAAGTTCTCCCTGTAAGAAAAGTGCTGTCGGTCAGGATGTGGCTTGCTGGGCAATAATCACTGTAGAGTGGTACACCCAGTGCCTTCACGGGATGCTTGAATAGTGCCTGCAAGCCTCGTGTCATTAGCCCAGTAGACATATGATATGCCTCTGGTCATCGTTTCCACTGCTAAGAGTTAGTATCAGATATGGAGCATGAATATGCCTATAAGTAAGAGCATCCCTCAAAGTTGTCACCTTAGGAGATATCTGATGACCATGATGCTGCCGTTGTCCAAATGTGGATTCATCTGTCTTTTGGGGACTGATTTCAGGCAGTTTATAGATCACAAGAGAAAAGCAGTCCGTGTTTTCATCAAATGATAGTTTTAATGGAAAATGAATCAGAAGTACCTGAAGTTCATAAAACCCAGAGCTTAGTCACAAGTAACTTCTACTGGTTTTTACAAGTCCAGTCTATTCTATGAAGATGAAGTTTTCCACTATTAAAAAATATCTTTTACAAATGGAGTGTTAGTAGTTAAGTACTAGGAGTTTAGAAGTGAAGAATGTAGATTGTGGATTTAGATAATACAAGTTTAACCCAGAACGATTATATAATGCTATGACATGGAGAAAATAAATTTTCTGAGCCTCAATAATTTTATTCTGTTGTATAAATGGTTGGCATTACTGTCATAAGCATTAAATGAGATGACTTATGTAAAGCATTTGACATAATGCTGGGCACATAATAAATGTAAAATTAATCTAGCTGCTATTTATATTATTAATACTGTCATCACTATTATTTGCTTCAGTCTCTAAAAGAAATTGCAAAAACACTTTGACAAAATACTTTGAAAGACACTTATTTGGATGCACATGTGTTGTATATTATTTTAGAAAGCCAAATTATACTTTTTCAGTCAATATTTTTAAATTATTCCAGAAGTTCTCACCCCTTAGCCTGCTGGTTGACCACAGCATCTGAAGCCACACTGCATTTTATTTACAGCCTGACTGTCACTAACAGGCTATGGGACTCAGTTTCCTTAGCTTCCTACTGTCTCAGTTTCCTCACTTATAAAATGAGGATAGTAATTCCTCCTTCATATGGCTATCTCCAGGATTAAATGAGTCAATACATGTTAAACACTTACAATACTGTCTGGTGTTAAAGCTGAACACATATTTGCTGTCAGTATTATTCCTATAAAGGGTTAACTTACTGTACCTGAAAGAGAGGCTTTGTGATTGATTAAGATGCATGATCTTGAAGTCAGAAAGAACTGGATCTCAGCCTTCACTCTCTCACTGTTTAACCAGAAAGTCTTGATAAAACCATTTAACTTAGCTGAGCCCCAAGTTTTCTTATCTATAAAGCAGGCATAGTTGCCTTTTTGATGTTTATGAAGATTAGAGAGAAAATTAAAAGTAGCTGAGGTATACAGCTAGTGCTCAAGATGTTTATGAAAATAATAACTACTTATAAAAATAACAAAGAGTAGTGAAACAGCTTCCTTTACTTCCCGGGAGCTCAAAGATGTGTTAGAATATTTCCGTAGGGGTGCCAGGCTGTATAAGTTAGCTGTCAACTCTGTTCTAGTGAATGGCATTGGTGACAGTCACTGAGAGGAGGGTGGGACCAGGACACCAGCCCATCACTGACAAAGATCTGTGGTCTGTGGATCACCATATTACACACCTTGACTTCCACTTTCAGTCAACCTCCTGTATCTACCTCACTCCAGCAAAACAGTAAGTGAGACACTGTTACCCATCAACCATTGAACAGCTGCCGTGGGTGTGCTGTTACAGTGGACAAAACCAAGATCCCTTCTCATTTTATGACTTTCCTTGAGTTGTTTTTTTTTTCTCCTCTTGGAAATTTGTAGTACATTTCACAGACCCTAACAACTCTGGAGACCGGAACTCCAAGTGAGTTTATTAAAACGTGTATCCTTCATAGTATTAAAATACTTGTGCAGTTGCTTTCAGAATCTGTAGCAAATAATGATAATCACAATAATAACAGCAACTAAAATGTACAGAACAGCTACTACATCCCTGGCACCGTACCAAGTACTTACCTATGCTACCTTGTTTTATGTTTACAATAGTAGTATTGTTATTCCTACATGACGGAGTAAGCTACTGAGGCCCAGAATAGTTAAGTGATTTCTTCCATATCACAGAGCAAATATATGCTATATGTCTATTATAATATTTCACAGTGGAAGGAAAAATTCTGAGAAACAGATAGATCTTCCACTCTGTGCTTCACAGAGGGGACATATGTGGACACTGGACTTGACAGCCCTCCTGAGGCCCCACCTGGCTCTGTGGAACTCAGAGCTGTCTGTTGATGGTCAGGTTAAGCAAAATTAACTATATACTTTGTGGAGCCCAGTACAAAATGAAAATGTAGGGTCCTGGCAGGGACAGAGAAATCAGTCCTTCCTTCCAATGACTGGCAGCCCCAACTCTCAGTGGATGGGTAACCCCTGCCATGGGATTGCCACCTCCACACTGGGACGTGGTTGGTATTCTAGGCAGGTGAACTTCTGCCAAGTCGTCCATGAAACACAGCATGGTTTTACCAGCCCAAGACAGAGAAGGCTGTTCCCTTATCATCACCCTGAAATGTTACAAGGTATACACCCAACTTCCCCGTCCTGGAGAGGCAGCAAGGAGGTAGGACCAAGGACCACCTGTGAACTGAGGCTCCAAGGCTCCACTGTTCCATCAGACTTCATTTACCAAACACAAATTCAAGGATAAAATTATTAACAATTTTAAGACAGCAAGTGCACAGCAAGGGAGCCTAAGCAACGGCCTTCTGAACAGTGTGACTACATTGGTCCCACGCCCACAGAGCTGGCTCTAAGCTAGGTCTCAGAGGTTATGGCTGCCCTAGACGATCTCAGAGCTGTCACTACGAGAGTAAACCTTTCTTTCTTTCTGAGTCTAATCAGCCAAATGAGAACCAATTTACCTTCTTATTACAACCAAATATTTAACAAGAGCAAGTTCCAGCTATTCATCCAGACATAAGTAAGCGTTTTGTCCACGTTGAAAACTTGCCCTTCAATTATTCTGATTCTTCTGTCTAGACAAAGGGGTGGAGTTATCCATAGGTCAGAGGTCTCATTTTGTCTGGCAGGATAATAGTTTTGTGCCAACCTGTTCCTACTCTTACCTCTCAAACAAACTGGCACACAGTTTGTAGAAAGGGAAAATCAGCAACCACCATCTGTTAAAGAGTGCCAGACTTTGCATGGGGAAGGCATGGTTAATTTTTCACTAAGATTTAAGTCAGATAGGCCAACTTATTTAATATCCTTTGGTCCCTTGCTTCTAACAAGAATTCTTGAAAGTCGAAATGACTTTTAACAAGTGGTCAAAAAACTCTAGAGGAAGATTGACTTTTATTAACTTTTTTTTTAAGGCAGCCCAAGATGAAGCCTTTGTATTGCCAATGTGATCTGGACGTAATATGAGACAGTCTGCAGGAGTTTGGGTAGAGGATAGATTTGGAGGAAAAGCGAATCATAATAATAATTACAATGTTGCAGGCCACGTGAGCCACATGTCTGCTCAGGAGCACTCTGTGTATCTGTTTTATTATGCAGGAAGTACAGCAATGTGTCACAGAGCTTTAGCTACCAAGGACACTTGAGAGATTGGACACAGAGATTCTCAACTTGCAAGCTTTTGAGACAAGCACACTAATACCTATGTCCAAGACATACTTCCAAGAGAATCTCATTCATTGGTCTAGCGTAGACCCTGGGCATCCAGAGTTTTTTAAACATTACCCAGGTTATTCTACTCTTTAGCCAGGCTTAAAAAACACTAACTAATCTGAGCCTAGAGAAGTTAAATTATTTTCCCAGAGTCACACAATTATTTAACAACATGATTCTTGAACCCAACCTCCTCAGGACTACTGTCAGTTCCATTTCTTCTCTCAGAGAAAAATTATCCACATATATATTTCCCAACAAAACATCTACCATGCCTAGTACAGGCTATAGTAGATGTTTTGTTGGGAAGTATATCTGTGGGTAATTATTATGTTTCTAGCTATTTGATAAGGGAAATTTGTAATAGAATTATAAAGTCACTATTGTTTGATGAGGTTGATTAAACTCAAAAGCTGTGAGCCGGAAGAGGTCTTTGTAAATTTACATCCACAGTTCATAGAACCATTTTCTGTGCCTTTTCGAGTACTTTGTAATGTTCAGTCTTCCATTCCCAGGCTTGACAAGCCCCCATAAAATCACGGTGAAACCAGCACTTGACATAGAAAAATTATGACACAGGAAGAAGACGTTCAAAACTAACAGAAGTAAAGGATTCTGACTTCCTGCTCAGTACCAAGCTACATCCTACCAAACTGTAAATCCCAGAAAGCTATTCCTGAACAGCCAGAAGACTTGGTAGTTCACTCAGATGCCTCATAAATGTCAGAGGATAGAGACAAAGGGAGAAGATAATAAGAGGGGAAAGCTCTGGTTTAGGCATTATTTTACTAGGATTGAATCCAGGTAACCTTTTAGGATCCCTTTACAGAACAACAAAAACATTGTGTCATTTCTCAAAGACTCTTCTACATCTGGGGCTCACACCTTACATTATTTAGGAGAGGAAGCAATGTTAGGCTTGATTACAGATGGAATCTTATTTTCTGACTAATCATCCCTTCCAATTAATGCTGAGCTGACTTGTGGGCCAGGTAAATAAGTGTAACCTAATTAAAGACTTGTATTTAAACCTCTCAAGTCACCCATATAATTCTCTTTAGGTTTTCCCTTGCTATTTACTATCCTTATTAAATTTGTTGAGCCCCTTATTATAATCTTCATATGATTTAAATAATTATTTCTAGCCCTCATTTTCACACTTAAAGCTCTAACTATTGAGTCTGCCAGAGGATGAAAGCCTTATTCTCTGGGCATTGTAAGTGTGAGGTGAAAGGGAATGTGGGGGCTTAAGGGAGAGACAGCAGGCAGGGGGAGGCTGTGAGCAGCTTGACATCTACAAGTTCTTGCTCTTAACATGCTTTAGGATTGAATTTGAGATTTTAAAAATTGTCTAACTTTGCAACACACAGATTTTATCTGGGAATCATCACTGATTGACACACACTAAGTAGGAAGTCCCACTTCACAAAAGGAAACTGCTAATCAATAGGCTATGGCTAACCAAGCAGCTTTACATACACATGGTAAGGTTTTTGAGAGATTCTGTAATTGTTCCATTGATTTCCAGTTTCCACTTTGTAAGCTTAAGACCACCAAACTGGCAGTACCTTTGGAAGGCTGTTTTGAAACTGCGAATAAAACTAGAATTTATCAGTTATATTTCTGATCCTAATCATAGATCTACAGAGAAGGAAGAACCAATTCTCTTCCAAGAAGCTATCCTATCTTTGCCTCTAGAAAATTTTATGCTAAATAATTTTGGCAGAAAAGTCATACGATATCCCCTATGACTGGTTCATATACTTACTGGAGTTTTATATTATTTCTGAACCTTCAGTTTTGGCTTGTCAGCATCTATCTCCTGAAAGTACCTGATATCTCACATTGAGACATTGCAAAAACAATATGGAATAAATTGCAATGGCATCTCCACTTCCAAAGTTTTGTGGGTCATCAAACTAGGGATTTGATAACAGCAAAAACAGTTCTAAATATTTTCTTTCTAGGGAGATTTTATATCTATTAAACCTTTATAAGCATTAAACTCTTGCTGCAAAGCAAAAGGCCCCATGGACTTGGAAAGCTGGTATCAGCAAAATTGCCTTAGCAGTCTCAAATGACATATTTTGTTCAGCCACAGCTTTATTTACAAGTGCCCATTTTAAATGTGGCTACAAAGAGTTAGGAAATGAAATGATGCTTGTTGCATTTCTCAAACAGAAAGGAAAATGGGGCAAATTTTCCACTAGAGGCTTGGAAGAAAAGCATTAAAAATATTGTTAGAATAGATTTACCAGTGGTAGTTCCATTATTCAGAACACTACTTAACAAACACCAGGTGATTACTTCCAAGAATTAAAGATTGCCCTGCAGTAGAAGGAGGTGGACCTGTCATTTAATATTTCCAAGAGCATAGCCAGATTCATTGTTCTTCAGTTCCTTCACATTTTCATTGAAACAGCTGGGCAAATTTACTTGGGTTAAAATTTAGGCCTAAAGGGGGTGACCGATGAATTTTCAAAGGCAGATTGCTCTGCCAAAACTCAAATTGAGAATGACAAAGGAAGATTATTATTATTTTCTCTTAATGAAACAGCCTCAGTCCGCTCTATGCTGTAATGGCTGCGGTCCCACGCTCCAGCCTTTGCCAACTGTGTGTTTGATGAAAGGGAAAGGACTGTCTGGTTTGTGACACCAGATCAGTGCAGAGTGGAGCCGTGATAAAGTTGAGTTCTGCTTTGACAGGCAAATAGTAACATTTCTAATGATGAAGCAGTAACAGTGGCTTTAGTGAAAAATGCGGTAAGTAACCTGCTAAGCAAAAAGACCTTTGGCACCAGGCAGAGCAAAAACTTGAGAGTTTTAGTTTCTGAAGCCCTCTGCCATTCAAATGAAAGAAAATCTCTAGTTTTCTATTTATAGTCTCACAGAATGTCATTTCTAAATTCATTATTTGAAACTCAAAATGCATTTTCTCATGAAAATCACGCTGATGTACTGGCCTCCAAAGTAACTAAGAATAGATCAAAAAGTATAACTTCAACTACAACTAATCTCTAGTTCATGCAGAACATTCTTGAGATGTTATTCTGATTGTCATTACCTTATCAGAGGACCTTCCTGCTGCCAAGCAGTGACGCCAATGATAGAAAGAGAAGAGATAGAAAATTCCGGGCACAAGTAACTTATCTGAGCCCAGTTTATCTCTTGAAATGATAAATTGGGGAACTAAAGGCCCATGGATGAGGAAAGGATTGGATAGCCCAATGCAGGTGCTTTTAGAAAGGTAAACATCTGCTCCAGTCACTCTCCAGATAGCTCTGAGGTGAAAAAAAAAAAGTTATTTTGTAAGGCACACTGAAGAGGTAAAGGCAAGTTACTTTGACCTATTATACCCAGGAGTCATATATAAGGTGAATGTGACCTTCATTCAATTTGCATTTATTGGTTTTTCCACCATACCTGCTATGTTCCACAATTTAATCCACAGTGTCCTGTGAGGTCATCAGCATCACCCCCGTTTAACAAGAGAGGATGCTCAAATTGTCAAATGACTTACATTGCCACTATCTGACACTCAAGTGTCATGCTGCTTATGTCTGAAAAATCTCTAAATGGGAGAACCACATCAAAGTAATGGCCAGGGGACAAAACTGAGCATGCCCATTAGGAACAGTTCTTGTTATTTGTAAGGTTAGCCCTTTGCAATTAATAGACTCACAAGTGACAGTCAAAATTGCTTATCTTGACAACCAAAATAGCTTCTAATTTCAAACCACACTGACTAACAGGGATTGATTAATTGCTCTGGGCACACCCACTTATGAATGTGGAGCTGCTGACTCAGCACATGGGTTAACTGCTCTGTTAGAACACCTGCAGAGCTTACTAAAGGAACTGATCTTTATGGGCATAAGACACATGCACGCGTATGTTTATTGTGGCACTGTTCACAATAGCAAAGACTTGAAACCAACCCAAATGGCCATCAGTGATAGACTGGATAAAGAAAATGTGGCACATATACAGCATGGAATACCATGCAGCCATAAAAAGGATGAGTTCATGTTCTTTGCAGGGACATGGATAAAGGTGAAAAACATCATTCTCAGCAAACTAATATAAGAACAGAATACCAAACAACACGTGTTCTCACTCATAAGTGGGAGTTGAACAATGAGAACACATGGAAACAGGAAGGGGGACATCACGCACAGGGACTTGTCAGGAGATTGGGGTGTAGGGGAGGGATAGCATTAGGAGAAATACCTAATGTAGAAGACAGGTTGATGGGTACAGCCAAGCACCATGGCATGTGTATACCTATGTAACCTGACATTCTGCACGTGTCTCAGAACTTAAAGTGTAATAATAATAAAGAAATTCAGAGGCCCAAACCCTGTCCTAGATGTATTGAATCAGAGCCTATATTTTTGACAAGGTCAACAGGTGAATTCTGTGAACATTAAAATTTGAGAAGCACAGCCCCATCCAGAGCCTCCAGTGTTAACAGTAGCTTTGATAATGAAATAAATGATTATTGGATAACTAGTTCTGATATTCTAGTCACTCACCTTCCCTGGGTCTCTGTATCCTCATTTGAAAAGCAAAAGAATAGAACAAGAGTCCCATGATTACCAAGATATCTCTAAACTCTGTTTCTTTCCAAGACAGTGACTACTTCATAGCCAGTGCTGAAAGGCTTACCCAGAAAAAAAAAAAAAAGGCATGCACAGGTCAAACACAGTCCCTCCCCTCAAAGCTCTTACAACATAGGGAGATAAAATTGGCACATGGGAAAAACAGCCAGAAAAAAAAAATATCACACTGGGTTTGATTAAGAGTTATATTGCATCAGCCTGAACTTGCATTCTCAGGAAGTCATGTTAGAGGAAACAAAGGCCTTTGAAAGATGAGAATGATTTCTGTAGATGAAAGGGGAGAGATTGCGTTATCTAGGACTTGGGGGAGCAGCACTGGCCAAATGCAGAGAGAGAAGTAAGGAAAGCCTCAGAATTGGATTAGGTCAAGTTAGAGGGGATGCTGAGGGCAAGAATGGAGAGTTTACATCTGATGGAAGAATTTTTAATTGAGAAATAATATGGTACAAAAGGTATTGGAGAAAGAAGTCTGTCTGTTGGTGTCTCATAGAGAAGTCAGTAGGAGGCTGTTTCTATTATTCGAACTGACATCCTACTAAGGAGAATACATTCTTAAAATGGCAACTGAAGAAATAGAGAAAAAGGGCTGGTTGAGAGCACTGTTTTGGTAAGTGGATCATTCAAATTTGGAGACTGATTGGTCATAGGTAAAGGAAAAGGAGAAGTACAGAGAGACAGAGCCTTTTACACCCTTGAGGTAAAGAGAAAGGGACCTGGAGTGAGACCTGGGCTGAGAGCACTCCCATACTAGCAGAGTGAACTTGAGAACATGATGAATTATTTCTGTCCACACCAGTAAAACGTGGCTGAAACCAACCTCCCCGTTGTTGGGAGGAGTATGTGAGAAGGTACAAGTAGAACACACAGCATGTATGTGCCTGGTGCACAATAAATACACAAGGTTCTTGTATTCTGGTTATTTTGTTCTTGCTTTTTGGGATTTTTTTTTCTTAGTATAGTTAAGTAGTTGTGAGCAGAGAGAAATAGGTGAAGAGAGCCCATGAGTAGTGTGACCTCACCTGGTGTCTCCCTTTCTTCATCTGTAAGATGGGGAGCTGGGATCAAGGGGCTCTCTTAGCTGATTCATCCATTCACTCCCTTGTTTGGCTTACTAGTTGATCATCAAACATTCTGTGATAATGAACACAGCTTTGTATGGGTTAGGCTACTTTCAAAAGTAATTTCAACATATTCAGTAGATCTATTGGTCTTTTCCAGTGAGCTGCTCACCTAATCAATAAGTAGACCCTTTTCATTTCTTACTGTTATATTGCATGTATAACTTTAGAAGTCCTAAAGTAAATTATTTATCAAGGGAGGCTTATTCCTAAAAATGCATTTAGGTGATTATTACCAATTGGTATGAATAAATGAACTCTATAATATATCATTTAGCTGGTTAAGCTTGCTGAAATTATTATACAATATCTGTAGTAATTTGGTATGAATTGTAATCTCTTTTCACACTATGTGAGTTATGTATGCATATCTATTCCCAGGTACTAACTATGGCTCTGGATCTCTCATTATTTACCTGGCTAGATGAAATGTATAGGTGCAGGTCTACATGAGGAATTTGGGGATTCCAAAAGCCACAATCATAACAACTTTTTTTGTTTTTAAAAATATTGTACTGTTCTCACATATGCATTCTCTAATCATTGAAAGTACTTCTATATAATCCTTCAGAAATTAGTCTGTAGTCTTGCAAGGTGCAAATAATTCTAGGAGTATTTTTATACTTTAGATGCTTTTCCATATTTAAGAAAAGTGTAATTTATATCTCACCTTAGAAGAACATAGGTCCACATTAAATTGGGATTCTTTAACGCATTCTTTAAAGAATCTTATTTATCAACATTAAAGGTGACAAAAAGAGAACGGTAACTTGAAAAGCAATTTAATATGTCTCACACTAAAGCATTCTTGGTTTCTATAGTTTGGAAGCCTTAAGAGTCCCAGTTCTACTTTATTTAACTAAATAACCCGTTCTGGAATTAGTCAAAATGAAATAAATTCAATTTAGCAGAATCCCCCAAATTTTAACTATTCAAGTAGCTGAATCACACTACGCAAGTAGTAGTGTGCCAGCACAGAAAAAAAATGCTATTCTTTCATTTTTATCTTAAACCACTTTACTGAGGTATGATTGGCATGCGAAAAGCTGCATATAATTAGTATATGCAACTTGATAACTTTGGAGATAAGAATATACCTGGGAAATCATCAGCACTATCAAGGCCATAAATGTACCCGACACCTCCAAGGTGTTCTACTGCCCCTTTATTTATTATTTTATTCTTTTATTTTATAGCATTTGTTGTAAATATTTCTCTTATAAAGAGACTCTTAATGAAGATTTTTAAAAGAAGCTTTTGCTTAAGAAATGCCTCTGGTTGCTTCTTATACTCCAGTACCTTCTCTTCTGCCAGAATACTCCTTGTGTGGCACAAAAGTACACATAGGTGAAAATTTCTGTTAATAGATATCTGAAAGTTTTTGCCATCTGCATGAGAGTTTGTGCAGAAAAGATGCCATTTTTTGTATTGTAAACTCTAGTCAAATTATAGTGATATAATATACTTAGCTAAAATTGTCAACATTTACTCTGTGTTCTGGAATCCTATTTTGCTAGGTAAATCAAATAAATCTATAGACAACTGTATTGGATTCCAACACTTGGATTTCTGGCATATATATCTATGGATCTATATATAGATACATATGTATATAACTAGCTCTTTGGTATCTCTTGATGATGCAGTTTATTTTATTAAGCTGTTTTCATATTTTGCGTGTTTTTTGCCCCACGTTTCAGCTAAATATATTTCAAATATACTTTAACAAAAGAATAGATAAACAATTTTTGAGGCTTTGAAACAGTGGGGTTTTACAGATCCAAAAACATGGCAATAAATTGTCATCTCCTGGACAATCTTATTCATAAATCCAAAAGCATATGTTTGTATGATTACATGCAGGCATATTCATTTTGTGGTTTTGCAACTTCAACATTAACTTAAATTCCAGAATTAATCAATAATTTTCCCTTATTTCTCACACAACATAGACTTTAGAATGCCATAACTCTAATTGTTACCTACCATTTACATGCTATATTGTCCAGTGATTTAGTTCTATCACTTTCCACTGTGAATTAGATGTTATTTCATATTATATACCCAATAGTTTTTTAGATTTACCTTATATTAATTAATATCTTAGTTTATCTTCCTACATTACAACCCAGTTCATCTATTTTGGAACATTAAATATAAGTTCTGCCTCTTATATTTACTTTTAAACTTACCACAGCGAAGTCACCTAGAGGTAAACTCTCTCAGTTTTGGCAGTGTGAAATATCTATTATCTGCTTTCATTTTTAAAGATAGTTTTGCTGAGTATAGAATTCTAGACTGACAGGTAATTTCTCTTGACACATTGAAGGTTTTGGTTTCAGGTGTCTATTGTTGCTGTTGAGGAGTTGGTCTTTAGCCTAATGACTGTTTCTTTATAAATGATCTTTCTTTATTTCCAGATACTTCTGAGGACTGCCCCCTAGCAGTGGGGTTTCTTTTTCATTTGTTCTGCTTAGGATTCATTGAACTTTCTGCATCTTTGAATTGGTATCTTTCTATAATTCTGAGAAATACTCAGCCAGTTATCTCTTCCAATTTTTCCTCCTCCACATCATCTCTTTTATTTCTAGCTATAATTCTGATTATCTCCTCCAGGCTCCTTCATTTTTCTTTTATGCTTTCAAATCCTTTGTTTTTCTGGCTGTGTCTTCCTCTATCTTCTTGATCTATTATCATTATATCTAATATGTAATTTAACTTATCCATTTTAATTGTTATTGATTACATTTCATTTCTAGAAGTTCTGTTTGGTACTTTTTCAGATATATCTATATGTAGGTGTCATTTTTTATCATTTCTTTCTCCTTACTCTTATACTCAATCATCTTGTTTATGCTTTTTTAACATATTAAACACAGTTGTTTTATATCCTGTATCTGATCATTTCAATGATTTTGAGGATCTTATTTTGCTGCCTGTTATTTCTGTTGGTTTTCATTCACACTGCTTTATTTCCTCTATAATTTATTATTTTATTGTTTTACTATGAAATACTTATTTCCCCATGAGAATTATTTTAGGCATGGATTGATGACACATTCTTCCACAGAGAATCTGCATTTACTTCTGCCAGTTATTGGGAACCATTATCCAGCCAGAATTGTTGAACATTAAACACTACTTGGCAATTCTCAAACCACACTGGTAGTGTGAATATAGACAAGGCCTTCTGTGGGGGCCTGTTTGTGTTTAAAAATAATCAGAGGAGATTGGGGAGGGATAACATTAGGAGAAATACCTAATGTAGATGAATGGGGGGGATGGATGCAGCAAACCACCAAGGCCCGTGTATACCTATGTAACAAACCTGCACGTTCTGCACATGTATCCCAGAACTTAAAGTATAATAAAAATTTATATGTAAATAAAATAATCAGAGGGGAAATTTTTCCTCATCTACCCAGAGTCAAAATTGAGGTAGGAAAGTTTTCATGCCATTTCCTTCTGTACATCAGGCTTATTTAATGTTTTTCTTATACTTGAGGATGAGCCCTTTGCAGTACACCAGTCTTATATGGGGTCCCATATTAAACTCTCCCATAAACTCATTAAATTACCCCCTGCATGCAACCATCACATCAGATGCTCTAGATCTTCCAGGGTTTAGGAAAGACACTCAGGGTCAAATCTTGCTTTGGTACTCCCTAACCTCCTGAAGTTCTAAACTGCTTCTTTGTTTAGGACTCTCAATAATTCTTTTTTTCATGCCAGCTCAGAAACCTATTTCAAAGGACTTTCTGTATTTGCCCAGGTTTTCAGCTGTTTCCAGCTAGAAATTGATGTTTTTATATAATTAAATTGAGACATAAATGAGCATCTATGTATATGGTTATATACATATTTATTGCTGCATGTATTTATAGTATTTCATTTATATAAACATCATAACTTTATTTCCAGTTGCATCTAATAACACCTTGAAACTTGCTATACACTCAAATTTTCAACTATTCTACAAGAATAGTTGTCCTGCCTTTTGTTACTTGTCTTCTTTAAAAGATGAAGAAAGCATTACATTTGGTATGCAGTTATTAGAGACATAAATAAATGTAATTCACTATTACCTTATTTTAAAATTCTCATTACATTATGTAGAAGTGTAGGATTTTTCAAACCCTCTCAAAATAATAGGGTCACAGAAATAATATGTGCATCTAGTTAATATAAAGGGATATTAAAAATATTAGAAGCATTTGAACTGCTGTACAAATGTAAAGGGTGGTAAAATATAAACATGATTTCCTTTGAGCAAAGAACTCAATCTGTTAAAAGTCACGCTTGCACAGCATTTTAGAAAATCTAATAATTTTAAAATGAATTGTCAAAATTTCAAGAAAGCCTTTAAAAATAGTGAATCTTTTTGTCTAATGAAGGTTCTTTGGTAATGCAAATGATCACCACTTTAAAAAAAATTTGATTTTATGTGAGACATTTTTGTCACGGAACTACACATATCATTGGAATCAGTAAAGAAAAGCAGCCTCAGCCAGTCCTGCCTTGTCTCCCTAATTGATGTCCTTTCTTCTTCCAGTATGTGCGAGTGTCTTTTGATACAAAACCTGATCTCCTCTTACACCTGATGACCAAGGAATGGCAGTTGGAGCTTCCCAAGCTTCTCATCTCTGTCCATGGGGGCCTGCAGAACTTTGAACTCCAGCCAAAACTCAAGCAAGTCTTTGGGAAAGGGCTCATCAAAGCAGCTATGACAACTGGAGCATGGATATTCACTGGAGGAGTTAACACAGGTAATTGCAAGTGGAACAGAGAAAGGCAACATAGGCCATGGGAATGTTGTGCCTGAGATAATTTTCTGCTAAGGTTAATTATCTCTGTATCACCCCACTTCATCCCTACCCATGGGTCCATAGTTACTGGTTATCTCTCCCTCCTTTATCTAAATGAGAACTGTAAAGTTATTTCTTAACCAAGAAGAATTACTTACACATAAGAAACAGGTTGAGATATTTAATAGTTGACTATACAGAATTCATAAACATGACTAATGGGATTTCATAGGATATTTTTAAGTAGCTTAAGTTGCCAATAATTCTTTAACGAATAACTTCTGCTTTAAATGGGAAGCTCTACCTTTGTCCTTTAAGCAATTTCAAGTTTGGCGCCAAATAGCTTTAATTTTTGCAAAATGCCGTTTCCATCTGGGACATAAATAATGATGGCAAAGTCTAGGGCATTATGTGTTTATTGTTTAAAATATTGTATTAACTCCTCACTGTGCCAATAGAAGACATACCTCACTCTGAATTCCAAAGAATTTTTCCTTCCTGCCATCTATATTGTGATACAGAAGCATTCTCAAATCAATTATTACCAGCCCCTCTATAGTTAAGTGCTTATTTGCAGAACATTATTAATGTGCACTAGATAATGTAATGAATGCCTATAAATGTTTTTGGCCTATTCTCCCAGCCTGAAGTCTGAGGTGCCAATTGGAAATGCAGAGGTAATGTTGCAGTAAGTTAAGGCAAACTTGTTGCAAGGCCCAAAGTCTGTACTTGTGGACACCTTCATAGTTAATGGAATATTCTAAACATAACTCTGGACCAATTAGTTTTAAATAACACGTTATCTTTGTCTGGGTGTGGTGGCTCATGCCTGTAATCCTAGCTCTTTGGGAGGCTGAGGTGGGTGGATCACCTAAGGTCAGGAGTTCGAGACCAGGCTGACCAATATGGTAAAACCCCGTCTCTACTAAAAATGCAAAAATTAGCCAGGCATGGTGGTGGGCACCTGTAGTCTCAGCTTCTCGGGAAACTGAGGCAGGAGAATCGCTTGAACCCAGGAGGTGGAGGCTGCAGTGAGCCGAGATCATGCCACTCTCCAGCCTGGGCAACAAGAGCAAAACTCCATCTCAAAAAACAAAAATAACATGTTATCTTAATGTTGTTTAATTTTGTGTCTGTAGTTTGGATGCTGTTTGAGTAAGACCTGCATTGAGAATTCTCTTAAACACCTAGAATTTGTGAACATTCTGCACACAGCTGCATAAGGATATTTCCGCCATGAAGTCTGCAGACAGCTCATGTTCAATGTAATTATGTTAAATTCTGGCTCAACCCATACACTGACATGTTCTTAAAATGACCTGCTCAGCTCTTTACTGTTTATCCTGTAGTAATTAAATATCTACAGAGCAATTTTTCTTTCAATGACTGTTCAGGTTTTGGGCTCCATATTTCCCTCTCAACTAAGGAGGACTCACTTGCCTGTGATTACTGTCTTCTGCTTTCCTGTCATATAGAGACCAACTCAAAGGGTTCTACAAGTGCAAAGAAAGTCTTACCAATGCTCTATTTCTAAGAATTTGGCATATTGTTTTTATTCTTTTATGAAATGCATTCAATATCAAAAGAAGAATTTATAGTCTACATACTACAAACCCAAGAGCTTATCTCTGCCTCACTCCAGGCTTAGGGTTCAATCCAATACCTAAAGTGAGATTCTAAAAATGAAACGTTAAAGCTAGGTAAGAGGTATTGATAGAATTGTGCAGACCAGATGAGCATACCATAAAGTTAAGCTTCTTGTCTAGGGCTGGCCCTGAAAGGAGTTTTGCGTATCAATTGAAAATAATTTAATATTAATATTCATGGCTTTATTTGAGGGAGTTTTGTTGATTTTGGTTTTGGTTTGTTTTGTTTTTTTACCAGTACTCTCACTCAGAAGATTCATAGATAAGGTAATAAGTGAAAATGATATTCTTTCCAACACTCCTGCATAGCTCAGTATGGATTAATTGCTATTTACACTGTTTTGTTATTTGCTTTTTAAACAGTGATTCCTTCTGTTTCATCCTGTGAATACTTCAGTATTGAGTTACTTAAATACACATGTCTTTTCCCATGATTAATTTGCCTGGTATGTTTCATGTGTTTAGTTAGTTTAGTGCACATTGTCTGACCCCTTCCTCTAAGCTAGCCCCTGAGGCGTAGGAAGATGAATAAAGCACTGACCCTCCAACATTCCTCTCAAAGAGTTTTACTGTTAGTAGAGACATCTTCACATGTAATTATGAATCACTGCAGAACATGTTAAGTGACATACTGAGCTATTCAAAATTTACAAACTGCCATATGTTCAAATGGAGAAGAAATCAAATCCAACTCAACATTCAGATAGGAAATGGCACTAGGTATAAATTTTTTTCTGAAGAAATGGGTGGAATTTTGATAAACAGAAACATTTTTCTTAGAGGATATATCCTATACGTCTTTCTTAGAGGATATATCTTATATATCTTTTCTTAGAGGATATATCTTATACATCTTACACCTACAAAAATGATCATTTGAGAGGGAGGTTAAAAGAATTAGAAATTGCATCTTCTTTAAATGGTTTTTAAAAAGATAAGAGTTATGCTGCCTACCATCTTGTAAACTGAACTTTTTCGCCCTTAACTATGATGGGGAAGGCAATTTTGACAGAAGAGGAAAACAATTACAATGATGACGATTAAAAGGTATATCTATATATTTTAACATAAAATTTCCACAGAACAATCCAACATTGTCTTTATGAGTAGGTTCTCATAAAGGTTAACAAAATCTCAAACTAAATAACTCATCTATCTGAATGACCTTAACTCATACACAAAATGTGGTGTAGATTTAATATACTACTATATGTGGTGCTTTTAACATGACGCAGTCAAGCTGTTAGTTCCTAGTCATACTAACAAATTATTATAAGAAAAAGAGTTTGTCTTAAAAAATTGTATTTATTCTTTTTGTAAACATTGGATGCTTTTTATTTTTTCATATAAATCATAATAATAAATGAAATGCTAGAATTAATATACAAATATGGCCAATGCATCTGGCATTACAGCCACAAGTTTATGTTTCCTCCTAAATACAAGTAGTTTGTATAGAAATGTGTCAAAATTTTATGTTCAATTTATTTAACCTTGGGAGAAACCATTACCACAATTTGTTTTTTAATTTTTTTGAGACAGAGTCTCTCTCTGTTACCCAGGCTAGAGTGCAGTGCTGCGACCTCAGCTCACTGCAACCTCTGCCTCCTGGGTTCAAGCCATTCTCCTGCCTCAGCCTCCTAGGTAGCTGGAATTGCAGGTGCATGCCACCACGCCCAACTAATTTTTTTACTAGAGACAGGGTTTCACCGTGTCAGCAAGTATGTTCTCGATCTCCTGGCCTCGTGATCCGCCCACCTCGGCCTCCCAAAGTGCTGGGATTACAGGCGTGAGCCACCATGCCTGGCCCACAATTTTCTTTAGAATGATGGAATGGTAATTGCTTTAAAAGACAAAATTAATGCTTCTCTCTTTTCTTTTAGGTGTTATTCGTCATGTTGGAGACGCCTTGAAGGATCATGCATCTAAGTCTCGAGGAAAGATATGCACCATAGGCATTGCCCCCTGGGGAATTGTGGAAAACCAGGAAGATCTCATTGGAAGAGATGTAAGTCCTGAGTGCTGTCCCTTTGCATGATTTCTTCTAGAGGGGGATATCAGAAAAGTATAATAAAATTAGTATTCAAAATGTACATATTATAGTAGTCTTTTAGTCCTCACTCCATAAAATGAAATTCATGTTAAGGAATGGTTTCTTGGGCAAATGCTTATTTTCTAAAATCTCTGTGCAAACTCCAGGTCAATTCTTATGATCAAGAAAAGTCCTAAGCAAGACATATCAACTACCCGCTCTCTGCTTAAATCAAGCAGTAGTCTTTCTTCACCCATTAAATCTGGCAGTTACTCTTGGTATAGTTGTATTTAAGATTCATTAACACCACTTAATATATGGCAACAGGAACTCATTGACTGTACACTGAACAGGGACTCTCTGCACCCCAGGGCTTCAGTATCTTTATTATTTGAGTATCTTTCACCTAGCTCCTGAGAGTTGCAGAGAAACATTCTTTTCATTTCAAAGTACAGTGATGTCTATCTGATCCACAAAAAAAAAATTTTTAAATGGCTAAGAATTAACTTGTCTTAAACTACTTCTTCTATTATGATATAATACAATGCAACCATCTTATTTTAATCCAACACAATATATGCAGTTTTTAAAAATGCAGTGCAAGATACTTTAAATTAAAAAAATTAAATGTCATCATAGGGCTCAACTGTCCTGCCCTTGGCATAATCTTCAAATGTGTTGTATGAGTTACCAGTGGCAACGCAGGCATTTAAAAAAGGAGGTAGGATCCGTTTGACCCTGAGCACAGGTATTTCCCCAGGGGCTCCGCTTTTCTCCTGAAAATTTACCTAAATGGGACAGACTGTGGTGCATTTGAGCAGCAGACACTTTCATTTCAGTTTTAAATAAAACATATGTTTCAAAAAAAATTAAATGTCATGAAGCACAGCAGTGAACTCTTTGTTGGCTTTAAAAAGTATCTTTATGGGGTCCAAGTGCAGGTGTCTTATGTATATATATTGCATAGTGATTAAGTCTAGGCTGTTAGTGTACCCATCACCTGAATAGTGAACATTGTACCTAACAGGTAATTTTTCAACCCTCGCCCCTCCCACCTTTTGTAGCCTCCAATGTCCATATTCTACTCTGTATGTCCATGTGTACCTAGTATTTAGCCCCCACTTACAAAGAAGAACATGCGGTATTTGACTTTGTTCCTGAGTTATTTTACTTAGGAAAATGGGCTCCAGTTCCTTCCATGTTGCTGCAAAGGACATGATTTCATTTTCTTTTATGATTGGGTAGTATCCATGTATATCCCACTATGTCCTCCACGGATGAACACTTCAGGGGATTCTGTATTTTTGCATTGTTAGTTGTGCTGCAAAAAACATGTAAGCACAGGTGTCTTTTTTATATAATATTTTGTTTTCCTTAATTAAAAAAAAAGCACTTTAAATCCATTAAAGCCTTTATTTAAAGTGATAACAAGTATCCACATCAGTGATATCAGATTACATGTGTAAATGCTAATTTATCCAGGACACATAGGATAAGGAATGAGATATCAGTTTTATGGCTGTAATATTCTCATAATTAAAATGTATTGGCTATTTCCTATTACATAGACATTGAATATCTCAGCAGCAATTTCCACAGTTTTATGCAGGCAGAGCTGACTGGAAAAGTAAGTGTTACTAATTTCTTCAAAGTATCTGAGACTAGTCTTTCATGTAATATATCTTGGGGTAATACTTACCTTAGATTCCAAATTGGCTTTTAAGTATGTTGATTTTACACTAGAACATATATATGCCTTAAAGAATTAGAATAGACCAAAATGCTTTCAGCACTGAAATCACTTAATAATGCATATTATTAATACATAAATTAATTATTTTAAGTGTGTTCATTCAAAAGTCATTTTGAAATGTTCATAGCTTCAGGATCTCTATTGTAAACGCAAATTATTATTACTCAATTTGAAGGGGGACACTATTTTGGATGTTCCTCATTCAGATGAATTATGAATAAATGGCAGTTGATTATTTCTTTATGCAAGATAGAGTAACTAATTCCCTTAGTTGCCTAAGCATTTGCAGAGAATGCTGGCCTACTAACTCTTTGTATTATTTTGTTTGTTCATCTTATAAATTTTCTAAGATTGCAGAAAGACAGTACTTCTATTGCGTTTACTCACCTTGCCGAATTGGAAGAATCACTTCTGATTCTTTTACCTCCCATTCCAACTTTTTCTCTGACTTTACTTTCTCCTTTTGCTCCTCTTTTCTTTCTTCTCTTGTTTCTCCCCATTACTTCTTCCCATTTGCATGCAACTAGAAACTTACGCATTCCAATGGAACTTATTGACATTGTCTGCCTTTCCAACAGAAAATAGTCTTGAGCCTAGCACAGAGGGCAGAAAAATGCTCAGTAAATGTGTTCATCCGTCATCCTTGTTCCTGGGGGGTCTCATAAAGGCAAACCATGGCTCACAGAGAACCAGGTGGACCATGGGCAAGACTGTTGCAAAAAGGAAATGAAAGTGGCAGGTTATAGAGAACACAGGAAAGACAGTTGTATTTTACTTTTTCAGTAAATCTTTCACTGGGTTCTATTGAATTTTGACCACTCTGTTACCTTCTTCCCTTAAAACTGGGGAACTAGAATATACCTAGGGTTTCTCAGGCTCTCTCATGTGATAGTAGAGTTTGTTTTTCAAGTTATAAATTATTTGGAGTGAAAGTACTATTTTTGGTATGTAGGATTTATGACATAATTTGAGATAAATGTTTATGTGTGTTCACTATTCTAATGTGATAGCTAAAAGGTAATATGTTGCTTGGTTGCCATTAAAAGAGGTTCTTGAATGAAATGGTGGTCACTAGTGAAGATTTCCCTCAAAATTATTAAATTAGAAATATTATCTGGTAAGCTTCTTACACAGTTGCAACACTTTTCCCAGCTAGCTTAATGTACTGTCATCTGTCCTTTTTCTTTCATTTTATATAATCAAAATCACATGTAATAAACATCAAAAAAAGAAGCCTTTTAGCATCAGACATCAGGTAGCAGAGAACAAAACAAATGTATTATTAAAAGTCTTTACCACTTCAGAATTTTATCAAAATGCAATCATTCAAAAAAAAAAAAATAGAATTGCTGCATCTTTGGTCAAGTCTGTTTATATTCAAGAATAATATTGAAGAGGCACAAAATAAATATCAAGGGAAATCTAGGAAACTTATTGGAAATAAATATAAATCCAAGGATAAAAGAAAGGCTCTATTTCCTATCCCTGATATTTTACTGCAGTAAATTTATTTCCAAATGGATAGAAAATATAAATTATTTTATTTTTGTGGGGCTGGCTCTCATATGAGAAGAGGCTTCACTTTTAGAAGCTGAACATTCAAGTACTACTAGAATTATTTTATTTATCGATAGAAGTAGTAGGTGCAGCAATTGGTGTTCATCTTAATCCCTTTAGGATGGCGCTAGCAAGGCAAATACTAGTCCTAGAGCTAAGGAGGAAAACTTACTTGCCCTTGGGTAATGCTTCTAGATATTCTGAAACATTCACCTCCCTTCAGGTCTCATCTCATAGCTGGAATTCAAGTTACACAAGTGCAGAGCATTTGTCTTTGTGTTCTCAGAATCCAACTTAGAACTTCACACTTAGTAGGTGCCCAGTACATATTGATGAAGATGAATTGGGCATGATGAAATTCAGGCTACAGGGAAAATAAATATTATGGAACAGATGACGATAAATCTTACCTACTTCACAACTTTATCACAACTTCATCTGTAATCATATCCCCAAGATGCATCACATTATTGTGACTACAGTGGGAACATTTTTTAACCAAGCATCTGAACGTAAAACTGTTTTC
Source organism: Ateles fusciceps (assembly GCA_036589455.1). Taxonomy (NCBI): domain Eukaryota; kingdom Metazoa; phylum Chordata; class Mammalia; order Primates; family Atelidae; genus Ateles; species Ateles fusciceps. Next base: position 15,488,067 of record JAZHEH010003097.1, read on the forward strand.
TTAGATAGCAACTCAAGGTGGAAGGTGGAAGGTGAGGGAATGGTCTGTTGGGTGTGGAGGCTAAACAGTGTGGGATGGAAACAGGCCTTTCTCTAAAGCCTTTGAAAGATGTGTAATCTACCCAGCTGAGTGATAGTACTACCTTTGATGTTTTAAATTTAAATATTATCCACTCTGTTTCACCATGCCCTTCTTTCTCAATTAATAGATCAAACAGCAGACTTTGGTGAGGAATAAGGCTATGAATACTGAGATGGTAATCATTTCCCCCCCCTGCCACTTAGGCCTGAAAACATATACTGTCTCAGTTATTGAGGTTGACTCCACCTCTGTGGTTTCTCCATATTATTTCTACTATCCCTTTCCTCTGTTACTTTCCATAATCCTACACACCATCAAATTGAGCTCAAGGCTTACTTCACCCTTAACATCATATCCCTGATTGTAATTCTCCCACAGCTGTCTTCTTCCCCCAACTCTCTCAGCCTTTTCAGGTTGGTGTAACAAAATACCACAGGCCAGGGGGCTTATAAACAATAGAAATTTATTTTTCCACAATTCTGGAGGCTGGACAGCACATTCCTGCTGTGTCTTCACATGGTGGAAAGGGACAGGGATCCCTCTGGAGTCTGTTTTATAAGGCCTTAATTGCATTCATTGGGCTCCACCCTGTGACCTGATCACCTCCAAAGGTCCCCCTTTCCTAACAGTATCACGTTGGAAGTTTGGATTTCAACATATAAATTTGGGGAAGTAAGGGACATAAACATTCAGTCCATTGCACCAACTAAATTAAAAACTCCCCAAAATGAGGACTGAATTGTTTATTTCTTGTTAACCCTTAATGTCATAGTTTGTATGAACATGACACATTGACATGCCACTTAAACTCTGTAAGATTTGGTTTCTGCATCTCTATAAAAATACTTGCTCTGCCTGTCTTCATACAACTTCTATGGGCATAATCACAATAATAGTAATTATAATTTATTGTGCTCTTATTTGACTCTGCTCTGTATTTGCATATATTAGCTTTAGAAGGTATGTATTATATCCCCTTTATAGTTGAGTAAACAGTGATGAGAACCAAGATCCAACTGTCTCCAATGGCCATTTTCTTTATATATATATACATATAAAGAAAATGTATATATATATACACATTTATATATATACATATATATAAAATATGTATTTTTATATAAAAAAATATATATGTATATATATACATATATACATATCTTTATATATACATATATATACACATATATATATACACATATATATGTATGTATATTTTTTTTATTGCACTTTAGGTTCTGGGGTACATGTGCAGATCATGCAGGATTGTTGCATAGGTACATACATGGCAATGTGGTTTGCTGCCTCCATCCCCCCCATCACCTATATCTGGCATTTCTCCCCATGTTATCCCTCCCCAAACTCTCTACCCCCTGCTGTCCCTCCCCATTCTCCACCAACAGACCCCAGTGTGTGATGCTCCCCCTCCCTGTGTCCATGTGTTCTCATTTTTCAACACCCGCCAATAAGTGAGAACATACAGTGTTTGATTTTCTGTTCTTGTGTCAGTTTGCTGAGAATGATGGTTTCCAGATTCATCCATGTCCCTACAAAGGACACAAACTCATCATTTTTTATGGCTGCATAGTATTCCATGGTGTATATGTGCCACATTTTCCTTGTCCAGTCTATAATCGATGGGCATTTGAGTTGGTTCCAGGTCTTTGCTATTATAAACAGTGCTACAATGAACATATGTGTGCATATGTCTTTATAATAGAACGATTTATAATCCTTTGGATATATACCCAGTAATAGGATTGCTGGGTCAAATGGAATTTGTATTGCTAGGTCCTTGAGGAATCACCACACTATCTTCCACAATGGTTGAACTAATTTACTCTCCCACCAACAGTGTAGATGTGTTCCTATTTCTGCACATCCTCTCCAGCATGTGTTGTCTCCAGATTTTTTTAATGATCACCTTTCTAAGTGGTGTGAGATGGTATCTCAATGTGGTTTTGATTTTCATTTCTCTAATGACCAGTGATGATGAGCATTTTTTCATATATTTTTTGGCCTCATATATGTCTTCTTTTGAAAAATGTCTGTTCATATCCTTTGCCCACTTTTGAATGGGGTTGTTTTGTATATGTCAAGTAAGATATGGGAAAATATTCAGTGAAAATATTCAGTTGAACAATGAGAACACATGGACACAGGGAGGGGAGCATCACACACTGGAGTCTGTTGAGGGGGACTAGAGGAGGGACAGCAGGGGGTAGGGAGGTTAGGGAGGGGATAACGTAGGGAGAAATGCCAGATATAGGTGATGGGGGAATGGAGGCAGCAAACCACATTGCCATGTATGTACCTATGCAACAATCCTGCATGATCTGCCCATGAACCCCAGAACCTAAAGTGCAATTATATATACATATATACCTGTATATATATAAATACACGTACATATGTACATACGTATATGTATATATGCAGATAAATATGTACATATATACATATATGTATGTATGCATGTGTATATATATGTATTGCACTATATATACATATATATATATATATATATATATATATATATATTCAGTGTTAGTCTGTCTTTATTGTTGGTTGAGATATTGGCACATATCTTGTGACTGTGAATTAAACTCAAAGATAGACTCGATTCATGACTGGAGCCCCTTTCTTTGTCCCTAGAGAATCTTGACCTGGCTAGTTGATTCTGAAAGTATGACCAGTATAAACTCAAGAAAGAACTTCCAATGAAATATAATTTTCATATGACACACTTTAAATTTAGATTTCCTACTTTAGAAGACAATCTGACCAGATTTGTGTCAGGTAATTAAACAGTTTCTGAAGCCTTGATCATTTGTCTTTTCTGAAATCTAGATTAACAAGACACACACCAATGTAAGATCTCAGACATAATCACAAGACAAAGCACTTCCCATTTTAACTTGAGGATGGAAATTGTGTTTGGGTAGATTTACAACACATCATCTTGTGTGGTTATTAAATTATCTTTACATTCAATGACGTCTTCTATTTTCCCTAAACTATGGATTTATTTCTCCAAGTTTTATAGCCTGTAAGCGTTCTTATATTTAATTGGAAAGTGCTCTTTTGATGCCATCTTTATGTTTCAAGCCAGGAAACATCAAGTTCAATAACACAATTGATTGCTAATTTAATGTAGTTACCAAATCAGTACATTTGTTACTTATTTCTCAGGCAAGCCAAATATGACTTCATATTATAAGCTCAGAAAACTTCCCAGGAATGGCCCTGGCATGGAGTTGATTGGATTTGTACGATTAGGTTAGATAAGATGTATCTGGGGATGTGTGAGGAAAAGGTCGGAGACAAGGACACCTGCCCAAATCCGTTACAATTATACCAGACAGAGCCAATGCTTGCTGAGCCTGGACCACACTCAGGTTTGGGACTAACTGCCTTAGTCACATGCATTTACACGGAAAATGTGGTTCTAGTGAGATCAATGATGAGTTTGGATCTGGGCATGTTGATTTTGACGTTCCTTTGAGATATCTATCTATATGAAAACACCTGGCAGGCCAGTGAGTATCTGAGATAGAAGTTTAGAAGCAAGATCTAACTACACACTTAGATTTGGAAGATATCTCATACACATGGCAATTAAAGCCATTGTGTTGGATGGGAGAGTGTACAGATGAGGAAAAGGAGGGCTTACCCCTGGACCTCATGGTCTCCAGCTTTTAATGAACAAGCAGAGGGCAAGCACCCTGCAAAGGAAACCAAAGGAATATCTGAGAGGTAGAAGCAAAGTCAGAGGGAATCATGCAAGCCAAAAGAAGAGTGTGCTTCCACGGGAGAGTGTGAAGTGCAATGCCAAGTTCTACCAAGCAGCTAAGGAAGGCAGAGACCTGGAAGCGCCCATCCATTTCATCAAGACAGATATCACTGGCATCACTGGTTAGAGCAGTTTCACAGGAATAGTGACAAGGCAGCACTTTTCAATGGGCTCAGGACAGAGAAATGGAGAAGCAGAGCTAGTAGAGACCTCATAAAGGTTTTGGCTGTGAGGAGGAGAAATCCAGGTAGCCAAAGGGAGCCACAGTGTGAGGGATCTTTTTCTTTAAGATGGGGGAGACTGGAATTTGTTTCTGTGCCGATGGTAGAAAGGGACATAGCGACAGAGAGGTGCTAAGTGACGAGTAACTCTTAGAAGGGCCATGAAGTGGTGGGGCCTAGAGCTAAGGAGGAGAGATCAACTTCGGATACACCTGTCACTGAAGGAGAATTGGAGAGGGTATACATGTGGAGGACTGGTGTCAGGATGTTGAAGGAGTTTTAGCCTGGAGGTTTATCATTTATCACTGAAGTAATATTAAAACCCAACAACAACTATAATAATATTGACACTTCTGTAGAGCTGACTGCATCCTTCTAAGTACTTTTACATAGAGAGACTCATTTAATTCTCACAGTGGCATTCAGAAGTCAGCATTTTTAGTATTACTATCATCCTCCCTCATTCTACTGAGGCTAAAACTAAAAGCAATAAAATTAAGTAACTTGTCTAATGCTCTATAACTAGTAAAGGATGTTTCTGGGATTTAAAGCTAGGCCACCTAGCTTCCCAGATCATATTCGTAGCCATTATCCTTTCTAGTGTAGAGACCAACACTACTTCTGTATATTAATAACAGGTCTTACTTACTTGAGATCATATTTGCATTGTTCTATGAGTATTCTATCTCAATTAATCCTTACAGTACTTCAGTGGAGTGATTATTATTATTCTCCACGTACCTATGGAGACATTGAGACACAGAGGATAAATAACTTGCTTAAGGTCACCCATTGGCAAGCATGTAGGAGCAGGAGTCGGGTCATCTGCCACATGGAGAAGGATGGTATTCGGGTCAGCGGTGTGAGGAGAGAGAGTGGAGGATGTTAGTCACCCCAGTGAACAGAAACCAAAACTGATTAGAGCCCAGGGAAGGATCTTAGTACACTATTATGTTAGTTATCTATTGTCATGTTAAAAAATGCCTCAAACATAATGGCTTTGTATTAGTCTATTCTTGCATTGCTATAAAGGAATACCTGAGACTGGGTAGTTTATAAAGAAAAGAGGTTTATTTGGCTCAGGGTTCTGCAGGCTATAAGAGAAACATAATGCCTGCATCTGCCCCTAGTGAGGGCCTCAGGAAGCTTCCACTCATGGCAGTAGGCAAAGGTTGAGCCGGCACACCACATGGCGAGAGAGGGAACAAGAGAAATGCCAGGGTCTTCTAAATGAAGAACTCTCACGTGCACTAACAGAGCAAGAACTCCCTAATTACCATGGGGAGGGCACCAACTCATTCATGAAGGATTTACCCCCATGACCCAAATGCTTCCCACCAAGCCTCACCTCCAACATTGGGGGATTACCTTTCAACATGAGATTTGGAGGAGACAAGCACTTAAATTATATCAGGCTTAAACAACAAACACTTGTTATCTCACAGTTTCTGAGGGTCAGGAATGGGCAAGTGGCTTGTCTGAGTGGTTCTGGCCTGAGCTCTCTCTTGAGGTCACAGTCAAGATGGCAGTTGGGGCCGCATCATCTGAGTGTGTGGATCCAGCTTCAGTGTCTTCCTCCAGGATGACTTATTCAGGAGTTCCTTGCCATGAGGACCTCTTTACAGGGCTGCTTTATCATCTTCACACATGCCACTGGCCTCCCCCAGAGTAAGTAACCTGAGAGAGAGCTAAGAGAAACTCTTTTATGACCCAGTTTTGGAAGCCATACACCAGCACTTCTGTTTTATTCTATCCCTTAGAAGTGAGTCACTGAATCCAACCTGGAATAAGGAAAGAGTTTCAAAGAATTGCTGGACATATTTTTAATCACCCCACTCCTACATGGTAATTTCTAAAGGATGTAACCTCCTTCAGAACTCAAGAGCCTTTCCCGCTGCCAGTAGCTGAATAGTAGAGGGTTCCCCCTCAGGACTGGGCAAAGGGAGAAGTTCATTTGTGTGAAAAGCATGAAATGAGGACCCTGGTGCTCTCTGCAGTGTGCAAGTTAAGGGACACATTTTCAAAGTGCTGCAGAAAGACATAATTGTTCCACCCATGGATTTCAGTGGAAGTCACACTGCTAATGTATCTGGGCACTCTTTGGAAATGAATCCCTGGGTTTGCTTGTCTTTCGTTTGAATTGCCGAGCTGAAAGGTAGCATCTGGGTTTCAATAGGACCCTGCTCTATACCTGTACTTACAGCCAAGCTGCCTGAATGGGAAATAACCAGCCAGTGTCCCTGCTGGCTCAGGCCTCGCTGTGATTGTGAGGACATACCGAGTCTTTCTCTTTTTCATTTTACCCTCTCGGTTTCAGTCCTCATGTTCCTTTGTCTCAGACACAGAGGTTCCTTCCCACTTCTCAGCAGTATCCCATCTTCCCTCCCAGAAATGGATGCCTGATCCTAAGAGAATCTCCCCCACTCCTTTTGTTTCTCTCTCCAAAGCACAACCCCATTTTGCTGCCTGCTGGTGCCGTTCCTGACCTCTGTAAACATACAGTTCTAGATGGCTCATCTGGAAATAATCTGATGAGCTGTCAGAAGGACTTTCATGCCCAGCTGAGCCACTGGTAAAAATGTCCAGCAGCAAAACCAACCCTAATATGCTCTATAAATTTAAAATCAGACTGGGTCCTCTGACTTTCCTCTTAAACTCAACATGGGATTTAGAGAAAAGAGTGGGATTATGGGGCAGATTCGACCAAGACACCTCACCTCTCTGAGCCCCTATAGTTCCTTCCACCTACAAAGTAAGCTGAAATGGGTTAATTCTTCAGAAATTGTCTATCACAGTGCCGGGCATGCAATAAGTGATCAATAAATGCTAACATTTTTCAGTCTAAATTAAAATCATGGTGCTATGAGGAAGGAAAGAATGATTGTTTGGGCCACACATCCCCTACCCTGCCGCTTGCCTGGAGCATGTTGGTATACATCTCAGTAGGTAATGAGGTTTGGGATTGCAGAGGCCTGTGATTGATGGCACAAAAACCTGATTTAGTCCAATTCAATTCTGTTCGGAAAAGTAGTCCCAGGTCATTACACTGCCCTCGCATTGTAGAAAGCACCATAAAATGGAAGAGATCCCAGGACGTGAGAGAGCTACTTTTCTGTCCGGACCCAACACACATTGCAGGTCACTGTTCTGTGTTAACTTGGGAGGAACAAAAGAGCTTTTTAACACAGGCTGTCCAGACTCAATTTTAGAGGTAGGAAACAGAAGTTAGTCAAATCCTCTACTTTACAGATGAAATAACTGTTGTCCGAAAAGTTTCTTTCAATGCATCTGTTTTCAACACTTATTGTTAGATATTACCAAGATGCATGATTGTGTATCTCTTCAAGCCAGCATAATATTTATCACACACTGTATTTCCTCAAGAAATGCTTAATAAGTAAACAAATGAATGAATGAATTCACAGACTTGCCCCATGTTAGAAATTATTAACTGGAAGAACTAGAGCTAGAACACCCATCTCCTGACTTCCCTGTTTACTACTTCTGAGTAAGACCAGAAACGCATAAAAATAGCTAGAAACATTCAAGCAGGTTTCTTAGATTAGCTTCTGAATCACGGATTTAAGCCCATGCAGAAAACACAAATGAAGCACTCTGCCACCAGCACACGGCTGAAGGCTGTTCCATAGTGTCTCTGAATCAGTCCCTTCCTGAGAATGATGATGTCCCTACTAATGTCTTCTATAAAAGGGCCTTTACCTCCATTAACCTCTTAAACAGCTCCCACTTCACTTCAGAGGGCCTCTTTGTTTGAAAGCCAAAGCATACAGAGGCCTTGGAACCAGAATTTTATCAGTCAGCCAGTATTAAAATGTGTACAATGGATTAATGAGGCAAGAATTCTCTCATCTACTCTTGAGAGACAAAAAAGAGAGCCAAATGTCATTACTTACAGGTATTCTGGCCCATGATGCTCAGAGAGTACTAAGTGTCTAAAATCCATTTCTAAGCAAATTTCTCTTCTAGATATACAAAATTTTTTTGTGGGTACATAGTAGGTATATATATTTATGGGGTCCATAAGACGTTTTGATACAGACATGCACTGTGAAATAAGCACATCCTACACAATGGAGTATCCATCCCCTCAGGCATTTATTCTTTGAGTTACAGATAGTCCAATCGCATTCTTTAAGTTATTTAAAATATATGACTAAGTTACTGTGGACTATAGCACCCTGTTGTGCTAGCAAATAGTAGGTCTTATTCATTCTATTGTTTTTCTACCCATCCTACTACTGTATTTACCAACTATAAAAACTCACCTCATGTGAAACCCTTTCAGACACCATTCAGCGTTTCCCAATTCAGGTTTCTTATCTGAACTGCAAAATAGGAAATTGTTTGAGTGACTGTCCTCTCAATTCTCCCAAAGATGTACATAACCTGGATGATCCTACCTTCTCAGGAAAGAAAATGATCCATCACATGCAATGGATGCTGTGGAACAGTAGGACTTAATTTCTCAGGAAAGCCTGGCTGAGAAACATGCTACAGTAATCCACTATCCCTACAAATTATGAACACATCACAATCGTTCACACACACACAATTCCAAAAAAAAGAGTCCTCTTTTACAGTCTCTTAACAATGAAAATGGCTGCATGACTTCCAAAATTCTTTCACAGGAAAAAATTCATTTGTATTCATGTTATTAAAAGACATTATTTTCTTAATTTGGAAAACTAACAGGAAGATCAGCAAATCTTCTGTAGATATGTAAATTATAACTCAAACAAAAATAAATTGCTGGTATGTTTGCTATGAAGAATGTTAAATGGATTTTGTAGGCAAGTTAGACCAAACTGTATTCCTTTGAGGTGTTTGGGAAGATATTTCTAACTTTTCAGTTAATCAGAGAATAATTCCAGACCATCACCCTCTTAGATGCCTGGGAGGACATGGCAAAGAAAAAGCACTTTGCATATTTTGCCAACAGACTGCTGATTTTTTTTTCTTTACTCACGTTGATTTCTATCTCAGGCAAAACAAAAGTCACTGATTTGTCTCATATCATTTCATTTTGTTCACTAGTTTACAGTTGGAAAATCAGCTTATAGTTGGTAAAATAGAGCAGAGCCGAGAAGGAATTAACGTTTATAGAATGCCTGCTATGAGCTTGGCATAGTGCCAGGTATTTTGCACATATAATCTCAACTAATCCCCAAGAGGTAAGTGGTTTTATCATTTCCCTTTTACAGATTAAAATAGTGAGAATCAGATTCACACAGTCATTAGTAAAACAGAGATTCAAACAAATTTCCACAATTCATATATTTAAAATTATCCCAGAATTCAGCATATCTTTCTCCAGTGATGACTGAAAACTAAATTAGGACATATTACTTATTTTTTCAATTTTTATCCCTTATTATTCAGCAGACAAACTCTCTGCCAAAATATGACCACACTTGTCTTGCTTTCACATAAGATCAAAAGAAATGGGGATCAGGAAGATGAAGAAATTGAAATTCATGAGTGAAACTGTAAATTTGACCCTTTTGCCATGACCAATTCAGATGTGCAGTATTTCCAAAGAGCTGCTGAGCTATGTTTCACAAGAAAAGAAGGTCGAAAGTCAGAAAACGGGAGCACCTATGTCCTTAGAATACAGATACTGTGTATAGAACATAGTTGAATGATTTGATTTTCTTCTTTTATTCTTAGATTGTGGGAAATACATCAGCTTGGCTGAGAATTATTTTCATTCCTTTATTCATCTGAAAATTTCATTTTCACTGATAGTACTTAAATAGGTTCATAGGAATTAAAAAACATAGGCTTATGTCTCAGCCAGCACAAATGCCTTGCGTTCACTATTACACACAGTTTAACCTCTAGAAAACCCACCGTCCCCTGCCTGTCACAGACTGCTTGCGTCTTACCCCTCCTTCTCAAGGAGTCTTGCAGCAACTGCTGTTAGAAAGAGAGAACTGTAACTAAAGCTTTTTCTTTTGTCTACAAACACAATGTGGAGGCACTTTAAGAACAGGAGAGTCTTTCTGCTGAGGCTCTTTCAATAAAGCATTAATATTTATTACTTTGCACTCTGCTGTAGAATGAATGTTTTATGATCAACAACAAGTAGCAACAAAGTGGGAATTTTAACCACAAGCAACCTACTCTTCCAGTGATAAGGAGCTCAGGATAGGTTAGCAAACCACTCTCTCTGTGTTTGGGGGGGACTCTTACGCAATCATCTAAACAAAGGAGTAATTGATTGCTGCTCCATGCAATGACTAGAGACAATAATCAAAAAGTTATAGACTTCTTTTATCAATACGAGCCAACTAAAATGAAGCTGTGAATTAACCTTATATTAATGCTGCATTAACAAATGCTACATTAATGCTACATTGACAAATTAACATTATATTAATACTACATTAAATTAATGCCACATTAACAAAAAGATTTATATATTAACAGGATTGAAGGCTTTTTCAGAAGCTCAGAATTATATACGCATTTTACATTTAAATTAGATCAATTCTCAAACAATTCAGAAAAGAAAGGATTTTTTTTCAGTGTTGAACAAAAACATATCTGTCTCAAGTTTGCCTGTTCATTCATTCACTATTTATTGAGTACATTTTATTTGCCAGGCACATAGAAATATGGGATTTAGAATCAGTATCAAGGTCTAAAAAAAATGACTTACATGAGTTCTTCACTATTGAAGACTGCCCTTATAAATCATTTTGTAATTCCTTTAACAAACTACTCAATCTTACTACAGCTTTTTATAGTGAGTTATTACATACTGAAAAAGAACAAGAGCATCTCGACTCTATAATTAATGTACACACTGCACAAAGGCACAAAAATAAAAATGCAGTCGTATTTCTGTCCTGTCAATTTTTGTGATTCAGTACAGTGATAGCTGTACTGAGACCATGTAACAATTACCCTGTTGAATATTCTCTTTCTATAGTCTTGAGTAAAGTTCTTACCTAAATATTTTAGGAGTAGATTTCCAGCCCATCATCTTATATTTCCATTGAGTCTAACCAGTGTGGGAAAGGTAAATAAGCATAGATTTTGGGTTCAGGCCAACCTGGGTATGAATGCTGATTGCGTGTATGGTAGACTCTCAAAAAACTTACTTTACCTCTCCATTTCTTAGTTTCTTCACCTACAAAATGAACACAACAGCATCTACTTTGCAGGATCATTGCAAGGACTGTAGATAATGTATATAAAGCAACTAGCTCACCATAGGTATTGCTGTTCTTTTTATACAAAAAAATCAGAAAGACCACACTGAAATGGCTCTGTTTTAAGTAGTGTAATTCACCGTGAAATTAAAATAACAACAAAAAAGGTAGAATGAGACAGAGTTGAACATTTGGGGCCTGCTTCATATCTCTCTCATGAGACAATTATTTTATAGTCAAGATTTCCATCTAAATAACTTATCTAGTAAGAACAATGTTGTTTTTAAATAACAGACCTTCAAATTACTGAATGGGACTGACAGAAAAGATCACATTTCTCCTACTTCCCTGCCACCATCTCCAGAATTATAATTGTTCCATTGTGCCTGTTAAAGTATGGACATGATAGAGAAAGAAAAGAAACAAAATAACTAGATTTTAAAATTATTTTGGGATTATTAGCAAATACAAGATTGATTTCAAAATGAAACAATCATTGGCATGCCAGTTTTTTCAGTACAATAAGTACCACCTCTATTTTCTGCATGATTTCAGTAATTAAATAAATACACTTTTAAACACAGTATTGCTTTCAGTAAAACTTTTGCCATAAATCTTGCCTCTACCCACAGTAATACTAAGAAGATGTAGACTATACTTTCACTGTACCACAGAACTGATGTTCTTTCTTTCTCTTTCCTCTGTCTAATTCTTCTTTTCATATCTTGTGTTCTTTTTTTTTTTCCTGACTTCTGCCTCTTCCATTGAATACCCTGCAGGTTGTCCGGCCGTACCAGACCATGTCCAATCCCATGAGCAAGCTCACTGTTCTCAACAGCATGCATTCCCACTTCATTCTGGCTGACAATGGGACCACTGGAAAATATGGAGCAGAGGTGAAACTTCGGAGACAACTGGAAAAGCATATTTCACTCCAGAAGATAAACACAAGTAAGTAGCAGTTGTTCCCACTGGCATGCCTCGTAGGAAGTATGCTAAAAGGGAATAACTTTAAGTACACCATGTGGCAATGTAATAAAAATTGGAGCAAGTTTTAAACACAAACCATTATTTCTACTGAGTCAGAGAGTAGAATGAGAGGAAGCCATCCAGAGAAGAACAATTAGAGGCCTAAGAAGTAATTACACAATTAGTGACTCCAGCTTACGTATCATGTGTGAAAAATTCAACTCCATCTGGGGTGTGTATATGCAGATAAGCTCTCTCTTCAAACTTTTTCTTCATCATCTGCATGGTACTGTAAGGAGAAAAGGCACCCTAGAGAAGATGTTTCTATTTATTAAGCTTTTTTTGGTGGCTAAACAGAAAAGCAGAAGAATCAGATTTTGATCTTAGCACCAATCTGGCTGTGCAAAGGCATTTCAAAGAAATTGAACATTCACTCTCTAAGCTAAAGCATTGTGTGAAACTATCTTCATGAAATTTTAATTGTCTCAGTTTTAACTATGTGTTCATTGTCTCTAGATACATATGGATTTAGATATAGATAGATGTATACGTGAACCACACAGTACATAGTTACAATAGTATTATCTCTTAAGCACACAAGTATCTTTATTTGATGAATGCATTGGGTAGACAATTGTTTTAACTGTGAAAGGTATCATCATCAAAACAGTAATGCTCCCCCGGATCACTAAGTGGCTTGCATTTAAATGTGATTTAGGTATGAAAACAATCTACTGCCCCACCTCACAAAATAACCTTCAATTTGTTTTTATAAAGTAACAGATGAGGCTGCATAGGAAGCTCCAACTTTGTGCTAATTAGATGTCCCATCTGGGAAACTATGAAATTTTAAAATTCCAAAGCCTACAATTCCAAAGAACAAAAGATTCCCTTTGGCTAGATGAGTTTTCAGAGGTTCCATGTACTGTTATTCAACTTGTCCAAATCACTTTTCTCTTCTCTAGATTTCTCTACACCTGACCCAAATGGGTCTTCATTACCATAGCCACCTTCCTCCAAAAACTGGGATGTTAGACCTATCAGACCACAGCTTCTCCTTCCTACACTCTCTTTCGGGTTCCACCTTTTAGGAACTGCTACTGTTTGAGCAGTCACGTTTCGTGGTTTCATATTTTTCACATTGAAATCTGGAATAATAAATTTTGGCCTAGGTCTGAAATAAAAATTATTTTAGGAAATTTCATTCCCCAACTATCTTTGGAAAGAAGAAACACAAGTATTATACCAAGGTGAACATCTTCCGTAAACAAAAAGAGTAGAGAAGACTAGAAAATATACAGAGACCAGCAGAGATCAAATGTAACAAAGCACTGTGATCAATGGGTGGTAGGTTTTGCTGTAAATACTAAAACTGAGTTCCGTTACAGTACTCGATAGAATGGGCAAATGCTATACAATCAGTGTTATCTATTTAGGGTTTTATAAGCTACAGTGTAACTTTTTTTATACCATCAGGTTAAGAATGAGAGCTTAAATAGAACTGAGCTGGAAGCTGAAGAGGATGAGAGCAAGGAATAAATTCAGTGTCAAGTTCAGTACTCTGTAAAGAGACAAAATTGGTCCAGACAGGCAAAGCATGTCATTGTGGCAGGCCCTGGTGGCGGCTGGACTGGTTAGCCAGTAGTGTTGGGGGAGCAGACCTAGGTATATATTTGTGTAAGTTATGCACCCAGCAAAGAGAACGGAAGCTGGAGTTAAAACCCAGCCAGAGCTGAGGTTTTAGTCAAGCTAAAATGTGCCTTCCAGAATGCCTAGAGGAAAGGGATGCCTCTTTCTAATTGACCATTCCAAGAGGGAGCACCCTTTTGCAATGTACATGCCTGGAGAAGTGCCTTTCTTCAGAAGTGGCAGAATGACTGCATGTATGGATGGCACTGCAGAGGAGCCCTAGGGAGGCTCATGGACAGTGGCCTGGCCTCCCTGAGAAGCAGAGGTCAGCAGCACAGAGCTGAAGAGCAGGCCATGACAGATGGTCAGCATGTCAGGAATGCTGGAGGAGTTACCACCAGACACTAGTCCTTGGGTAGATCATCAGGGACACATCACATTCCATTTATGGAAACACCAGACCTTTGCTAGATTATCAAGGCAGGTAGAGGCACATGGGTACATTGACAAGCAGGAACCCATCAGGAGTCTAGAGTACGAAGGAGGGGGAGAGGCACAGATCCAGATACCAGAGGACTGACTTTTTAGACTGTATTTTAGACTGAACTTCAGAGAAGCCCACAGGCTCCTCTTCCAGTGAATATATTAATAATTAAATGGTAAGAGGAGAGTTATAGAAGCCGAAGAGAAATCCTGAAGTCATAGGAAGTGAAAAGGCCTAAGGTAAGGAATTTGTGCATGAACTTAGCGAATGTCAAGAGTTAGCTCCTACAGCAGTCTACCCCCGAACTTAATAATGATTGGGAGACCAACTTGTCCCAGTTTGCCTGGGACTTTGTTAGGTTTAGCAGTGAAAGTCCCAAATCCCAGGGCCCCCTCAGTCTGGGCAAACTGAGATAATGGATCGCCCTACAAGTGAGTGACTCATAAGTCATTAGATCAACTTCCCTCATTACTGTACTCAGCCCCCAAAGTGGGGCAGAGACGCAAGCTCCTTAAAGGGCAGGGAGTGACCCAGGCTCTTTGAAGTAGATAAAGCAAGACCTTTGAGGTCTTCATTCAGTTAGCCGCAAAAAAATGCTCACTAAGAACACAAAGGCCTCCAGAACAGCACTGAAAAACACACAAAGACAGGCAAAAAGTGGACCTAGACTTAACATGAAAAACGGCAGAAGAATACAAGCCCTTAATGCAATCCTCAGTCAGCAATTTGGAACAGCAAGTCTACTTTCTAACCTGGATACTTTGTGGTTCTTCCTTTTAAAAATGAAACTTTATGGCTGGGCGCAGTGGCTCACACCTGTAATCCCAGCACTTTGGGAGGCCGAGGTGGGTGGATCACGAGGTCAGGAGTTCGAAACCAGCCTGGCCAACATAGTGAAACCCTGTCTCTACTAAAAATACAAAAATTAGCTGGGCGTGGTGGTGGGTACCTGTAATCCCAGCTACTCAGGAGGCTGAGGCAGGAGAATTGTTTGAACTGGGGAGGCAGAATTTGCAGTGAGCCGAGATCACGCCATTGCACTCCGGCCAGGGCGACAGGCCTAGACTCCATCTTAAAATAAAATTTTATTCTATAAGTTTATCCTAAAACTTCCATTTACTTTTTCATTTCCTGCTCCAGAAGTTTAGGAAATCTAAAATACAAATGTGGAGCTCAATTTCCTGAAGAGGAAACGCCAGGCCACAATAACAGTGTCTGCCACCCCTGACACGCAGGGTGGCCCCTCGGAGGTCTAAACCCCCTCGGCATTTTTCTTGATGAAGTGCCATACCTCCTCGTCACTTAGGGGTGACCTGCATACTGTAGTATCCTATCAACAAGCCTGTTTTCTTACATAAATGGTCTAATCTTCTGAAGAATATTTCCCCTAAGCATTAAATGAATCCTGTTCAGAAGACTCATAAACGCTTTTTCATCAACATGGCAGTGATCACTGATAACATATTCCAGGCGCCAGTGTTTAACCTTTTTCTCCTCACTCTGACTTCCATTGTCTGTCTTCCCCTATGCAATGCTATAGCCAACAGTCAGGACTGAAGCATCATCATTGGTTGTTTATAAAAGAGAAGCCTTTCGGACATGAGCGGTACCTGCCTCACAATGCTCTTCCATCTGCAATTTTTTAAACTTCAAATTTAATATGCAAGGAACAATTTCAATCATTCCTTTAGTAAATAAATACTTAGTGAATTCCTACTAAGTGCCAGTTATGGTTAAGGTCTAGAAAAGCAGCAATAAACAATTCACTGAGCTTACGTCAAGGGGGCAACCAGAATAATAAGTAAGAAAGCAACTAACTGTGTGGTGTCTGGTAGTTTTTAAAAAGTACTTTCAAGAAAATGAAAGCAGAGTAAGGCATATATCTGTGCACTTGTGTGCATGCACACATATGCATCATGTTCATTGGGAAGGTAGTTTCTATTAGGTGATCAGGAATGGCCTCTATGAGGGGGGTATCATTTTTGCAACAACCTGAATGAAGTGAGCGGCCAGCTGGGAAAGAGCATTTTGTGGAGATTGAAAGCAGGAACTAAGCCACCAGGTGTTCAGTGAGGAGCAGGGAAAGCTTGGTAAAGAGTTGGAGCTTATTCTAACCAAGATTGGATCTGGGACATTAGAGGATCTCCCCTTATGATTTAAAACATCACTCTGCTATTGCACGTAGAGATTAGACTGAGGTAGAGAGCAAGATTAAAAACAAGGAAATGCCTTTGGGGGCTGTTGCAATAATGCAGGTGAGAGATAACTGGTTTGAATAAGAATAGCAGTAGTGGAGGTAGTAGAAAATGGTAGGAGTGTGTGTGTGTGTGTGTGTGTGTGTGTGTGTGTGTGTGTGTATGTGTTTGTGTGTGGCACTGCAGGGGAAGCCCAGGGAGGCTCGTGGACAGCAGCCTGGCCTCCATGGGAGCAGAGTCCAGCAGTGCAGAGCTGAAGAGCAGGTATGGCAGATGGTCAGGATGCCAGAGATGCTGGAGAAGCCACCATCAGATGCTAGTTTTTGGGTACATTGTCAGGGACACATCACATCCCATTTGTGAAAACACGGGCCTTTGCTAGCTTATCAAGGCAGGTAGTAACGCATGGGCACATGGACAAGCAAGGACCCAGTCAGGGAGAGGTCTGAGGTACAAAGTAGGAGAGAGGCACAGGCCCAGATGCCAGGGGACTTACTTTGGGGACACACACACACACATACACACACACACACACACACACACACACACACAGAGGAGAAAGATTTCTTGGTTTTTCAAACTGTGGTAAAATAAATATACATACCCTAGAATTTACCATTTTAATGAATTTTAAGTGTACAATTCAGTGGCATTAAATATATTCACATTGTTTTTGTGGAACCATCACCACTATTCATCTCCAGAACGTTTTCACCGCTCCAAACTGTAACTCTGTACTCATTAAATACTAACTCCCCATTACCCATTACTCCCTTTCCCCAACCCCTAGTAGCTACTCTTCTACTTTCTGTCATTATGCATTTGCCTATTTTAGGTACCTCATATAAATGGCTTTATAAAATCTTTGTCCTAAGGCATATTTTGAAAATAGAGCTCAAGAGGGCTTGCTATTGAATTGAGTATTCAGGGTAAGGAATAGACACTTCAAGGGTGATGCATGATCATCCTTCAAGACACCAGTGTATCCCTAAAACAATGGGACTACATGAAAGCCCCTAAGGAGTAAGTGTTTACAGAAAGAAAAGGGGCTGAGGACCAGTCTCTAGGGAATTTGTACAAAGTTTTAGAGAAGGGGTTCCAGGCACAAATAAAGAACATGCACAAATGAAGAACAGGAGGAAAAGCAGAGTATTATGGGCATGGATATGGGTAGATGGGCCACTTTCTGGTGGAAAGATAAGGTGATTCTCTAAACATAGCTTCTGTATCTATATAAAATAATACAGGAGGTTATTGGCCAGGAGTGTGTAAGAGAAGAAGGTGTTGAAGATTAGGGACAGAAAACAACTACAGTCAGTTTAGAGACTGGGAGAATGAACAAACTAGGAAAATGCAGGGTTCTCTTGCAGCACAGTTGGTATTTGTGGCTGTAAATTTAAAGCAGCATGAATCATCAGAGTCGTATGGTTTTTTTTAGCCATGTTCAGCTGCAGTGGTAGAATAGGCATCAATATGGGATTTTGCCTGGCAAGTGGGAAAGAAACTGATATATTCTCTATATATCCATATCCCGAAAGTACCATTAGTGTCTATGAGTGAACAAGATGTTATACCTGACATTTAAAAGAACATAAAATCATTAATCTAAAAGATTATATTGATGCACAGAGAGATGGTTAAGTAAATTATCAAAAGCAACCCACACCTTTAGAGTGTTTAAGTAAACAGGTTCATAATAAATAACTTTTAATATTTATTTTACTGTTCAGATATTTACATACATTGAACCAACTTAATATATTGCTGGAAACATAGTAGTTGCTCAGTAAACATGTGTTAGCTAAAAGAATGGATACCAAGGGACTATTCCAGAAAGTAGCATCTATGTATCCGAATAAGAATTTCAAACTCCAAGCATATATGTATGAAATTGTTATTATTAAAGAACGTTATTATAACCACCCTGTAGCTATCATCCAGCCTCTACATTTATCAGCCCTTGGCCAATCTTGTTTTCTCTGTCCATACACCCACCTACTTCCTCCTCTGAATAATTATGAAGGAAATCCAGACAGCATATCATTTTATTTATAAATATTTCAGTACAAAAGCATTTTTTAAACCTACTTTGGCCACACATACACTAGATCTTAAAAATATTTCTTAGTAACAGCATCATGGCAAATATTAGTCTAAGAATTCTTTAACAATTCTTTCAAAAAATAAAAATTAAGGAATACACTATTGCATGCTGAAATTTATCTTAAAGATTTAACCATCATCTTTTCTACTTGGAAATTCTGCTTTCAGCTAGCCAAAAACTATTTAAAATGAATTCTTTTAAATGCATTAAATTCTAAGAATTCATTGCATTTCTTAGAATTAAAGATTAGAAAAATCTTCAGCAATTGTGACTTTCTTTTAAGGGTTTAAAGAGAAGAGTGTAACTTTTGGGAGAAGAGGAAGTCTTTGCCTGTTGCCAGTGACATAAGATAACAGTGGCATGTAGCCTGGGAGTTCAGATCATCATGGCTCTGTGACCTTGGGCAAGCTTTGTATTTGCCTTTGTTTCTACATCTGTAAACCAGGGATAACAATTCCTCAAGGCATTGTGATTAAAGGAGTCAACACATGATTCTGTCCTGAGGCAGTTCAAAGACCCGATTCCCTTCCTGCCCTCTTGGTGGCTCAGTGCCATATGCCGTGTCTACACAGCCCCACTGCCATTAGGTTCCAGCAAGAGCAAAGCAAGAGTCAACAAGAGCAAACACCAACAGAGCCCAGGGTGTTCATCAGAATGTCTTATAACAGGCCCAGCACAGTGGCTCCTGCCTGTAATCCCAGCACTTTGGGAGGCCAAGGTGGACGGATCACCTGAGGTCAGGAATTTGCCATTGCATTCCAGCCTGGGCAACAAATGCAAGACTCTGTCTCAAAAAAAAAAAAAACAAAAAAGCTTATAACAAATCATAACCTGGCTCTGCTTGTTAAAAAGAAGTCTTATACCCTCTTTAGTTACAAAAAGTCCAAAGGGAAAACTGGAGGCTTAAAATTATATTCTGCTACATATAACAATACCTCTATTATTTGTTACAGAGTAATTTAATTTCATTGTCACTGCAGCAATAAGAAATATATTCTAAACTGTAGTTGTCCCGCCTGCCTCGGTAAACAGAGAATAATAGAGAAAATTTAAGCTTTCTTTAAAAATCCAAGCTGTATCAGTATCTTAGAGTAGTCATAAATGGCATTAGGATTGTTGAGTATGCTCTACTTGTTGGAAGTGTAGGAACTTGAGCATAATATGAATTGACCCAGAATATATCTTTAAAAGTTAGATTTGGGCTGGGCACAGTGGCTTATACCTGTATCCTAGCACTCTGGGAGGCTGAGGCGGTTGGATCACCTAAAGTCGGTAGTTCGAGACCAGCCTGATCAACATAAAGAAACCCCGTCTCTATTAAAGATACAAAATTAGCCGGACATGGTGGCACATGCCAGTAATCCCAGCTACTTGGAAGGCTGAGGCGGGAGAATTGCTTGAACCCAGGAGGCGGAGGTTGTGGTGAGCCAAGGTCGTGCCATTGCACTCCAGCCTGGGCAACAAGAGCAAAACTCCATCTCAAAAAAAAAAAAAAAAAAAAAAAAATAGATTTGAGTCAATATCAGATTTTTTTTCTTGTAATTTACCATTTTATTCAAAAACATTAGGAGAAGACAGAAATCTAGTTCTCTTCAGCCTCCATTTGATGGAAGTGTTATTCTTTTGTATTTGAATGATATTTAAATACAAATATGCTATGATATTTTAGGTTAGGCCGAATGGAAACTTTATCTGGATTGTGCATCTAATTATATTGTGGACATCAACCTTGGGTGTAGGAAATTTCATTATGAGGCTAGAATTTTTCTGACTTTGTTATCTCCCTACTTGAAAGGGAAATTTATGTCATACATAATCTAGTCTAAGGTATTATTTCCCCATGGCAGACCTTTTAGATATACCTATTTTCCAATATTAATTGATGGAGTGTCTGGGTAGGTTTAGATTTCCATAACAAGTGTTTTTGCTACTTTCAAAGTTTGTTTGAAAGAGAATTTGAAGCTCTGTTTTTTTCTTTACAACAGAGAAATATCTGACATTTGAATGTGGCCTCATCTGATGAAGCCACCTAGAGTACTTTTCTCTAAAGCAGCCGATTAAAATGGATTTAGCATTTCTAAGTAAACAAGTAGCAGAAAGGATTGCAGGATTCATAAAATATAATCAAATTTGGTATTTGAGGATATTGGTATTTTGAAGTCTCTGCAAAAAATATTGTTTTATTATAAAGTTCCTAAGCCAACACACCTATTTGTGTATGATTATGTGCCTCCCCAGGAGACATTTTTAAATGTGAGAGGTGGGATTTGGGGTTGTCACAGTTTCTGGTGCTTATTAATGGCATGGGAGAAGGGCCAGGAATGTTAACATCCTACAATATGCAGCACAGTTTCAATGAAGAATCGCCTGGGCCCAACACCAACCGTATCTCTTAGGAAACACTACTCGGAACATGTTACCCTGAATTTTCTTTTTGTTTTTTTTGTAAATCTTTCCCATAACCCTCTCCTCACTTGGCAGGATCACACCCTTCTAAGGTAGCCTATACAAGTATAAAGACATATGTAGAGGAAGCATTGCTAGTGAATGGTAGTGAGATTCAAAATGTATATTTAACAACCTGTGAAACCTCTGATGTCCTAAATCCACAGCAAGCTGGACATCAGCCCTGGTACCTCCTTCAGATCCTAATGTCACGTCCTATTGGGAAGTTCTTCCTGATATTTAATTTCGCTTGCGCTGAATCTTAAACCTGTTCTCTCCCAGATGAGGACCAAAGTCATTGTCTGTATTAGAGCTCTCAGCATATTGGAAAACTAAATATACTTCGATTGACCTTCTGCCATAATGGCTGTAGGAGGCTGTTATTCATTGGAAGAGACACACTGCCTTGCTTAACAGGCAGTACTAACTCATGAAGTAAATCAGATCAGAATTTCCAATGCGGCAGCACCCACTCTTAGCACCACTGCTTTATATGTTTCAGACTCAAGGACTCAAACGTGCTCAAAGCTGGCCGTCTTCCTGACAGAGTCCTTGATGCTCAGAGAAATCCTACACTCCACAGTTATTAGCTGATTTGGGAGGAAGGCAAGGGGCCAAAACTGTGGGTGTTTTACCTCTGGGTCCCTGGACAGCCTCCTCACTAGAAGGCATTGCCCAGGATATCATGCAGAATACAGAGTTCTAAATTGAATGCAAAGAGAACTCTAACATGTAATCTCTAAATTACTGAGAAATATTTTGGAAATAGTCCAGGGCACTAATATAAGTCTTGAGTGAATGAATAAATGCATGAATCGTGCTTTTCAAAAATTCACATTCCATTTCTGGTATATGTCTTTCATTTCCCTGGATTATATAGTAAAAACCCTATATGTATCAGTAGTTTTCTCTTGTTAAATTGTGAAGCCAGTTTGTCCTGGGAATCTCACGGAGGTTATCCAAAGGGCACCACTGACATCCTCAATAAATTTACCAGTATCTGTGACGCCAACACTGACGTCAATATTGTGCTCAACAAGTGTTCAAAAAAGGGTTTAAGTGACTTGACCCAGTCATTTTAATATGAGAGATAACAGTTTCAAAAAATACCAAAAATATTTTAGTAATGGCAACATGATTGAAGTAAAGATGTAGTTTCCTGGGAAACTGCTTTTAAAGATTATATATATGAGTAAACAATACATCATAAATATGGCATATGTTATTTATTTTTATTCTTATTATGGTTAAATAAGTCTCATTACTTTGCATTTATGGTAAATACAGAGAGGCCAAGAATGGGTGGTGAGCAGTAGCACAGAGAGGCAGGAAAATGACAAAAGGAATGTATGAGGTATGAGTTTCTAATGAGAATTTCTTCTGGGGAGTTTTCCATTTTGGAGTAACTTGTGTATCTGTGTAGTAAGAAGTTAGTTCGGCAGGAGATCTTCAGGTCTCTTACCCATGGCCAACACTGCCAACCTAGCATTACACTTTCCCCAGTGAGTCTCCATATAGCTCAGAACCATATTGCCTGTGTTAGGACACAGGTTCTGCGTTGGTAACAATGACCCAAAATAATGAATGCTTCAGTGAGACAGGAGTTTTTCCAATTCATATGTTACTCTGAACATGAGTTCAGCTCTGATGTGGGTGCCTCACTCCTGTGAGGACTCAGATTCCGTCTCCTTTGCTCTGGCACTCCTGTTAGCATGATCCATGGGAGCTCACCGTCATATCTACATTCCAGAAGCAATCAGGAATAAAGAGCAAGGGGAGGCTCTGCTCTTCCCTTCAAAGGCACAGAGGGGAAGTCACACATGCCATTTTAGCTCGCATCTTACGTGTCGGTATTTTGTCACATGCTAACACCTAGCTAAAAGGAGATTAGAAAATGTAGTCTTTATCCTGGACAACACAGCCAGCTAAAATCCTATCACTGTGAAGAAAAGGAAGACTAGATATTGAGGGATAGATGGTCATTAAGAGTTTGCTGGACTTGGCACATGAGATAAAATGTGTCTGCCACTTATAAATAAGATATGTCTGTGTATTCCAATATGCTCATTGAAGAACCTCACTCAAAAATAGCTCCTGCAACTACAAGTCATATCTTGCCCTTTTGCTCTTTACCTGTGAGCCTTTTAGTGGTAAGTCTTGCATTAGTTCTGGAAATCAGATTGAGACAAATTGCCTAAAAGAATATATATTATTTTAGACCATCCTGGCTTAGTTAACTTTTTAAGTTAACAAACATAAACAGATCCCCTTAGCCTCAAAATAATAATTGCATATGCAGCACTATGCATAATGCATGTGCATTCCCTAATGGATCCTTTACCACATATTTTGTTACACATCATTTGGTAACATTGTAAGTCCCAAAATATTAAAAATTAATAGAGGAACAGACTCTGTGTTTCTATGACACTGTATTCTTGTGTTACTGTTTCTAAGATGAATCCTGAAAGATAATTTTAATGTGATGTACACATGCCTGTAATCTTGGCAGCAGGTGGTAGAATTAAGGCTGGCCAGCCTCTCAAATCCATCCTGGAAAGAAAAGGTTATAACTGGGTCTTGGCCCTCTTGGGGAAAAGAGCAAGAGACCTGTCTTGGGGAATAAAAGCAGCCATCCTCTGACTCTCTGGAAACATATTAGGAGACTCTGATGAGCAAATGAGTTTGTGAGGGATTTAAAGGATTCTTTTGCCAATTATCTAACTTGACATTCTTATACTTTAATAACACCTAAATGATAACTAATTATTTGGCAAGATACAGGCAGTCCTGAAGGGCTCTTCAAGCCTTTGGAATGCCAGTAAGTATATAATTGGATGTGTTTGCTAATGACAATTATAAAAAGTTGATTACTAGCCAGAATTTCTCTTAATAAATAGTGAACTGGGTCACTTGGTTTTAGAGATCAAGATACATAGAACCTAACTCTAGTTCATTGTTACATATATATAATTTCAGCTTGCATTATTCAGTCAAACCTAAATGGTAGCTCTATAGACAGTTGAGATTTCCTTTCTATCTTGTTTTTTTTTTTTAGGTTAAAAGGCTATTTTCATTCCTCACTATTAGAGTCACAATATTTACAGAAGTATTTATTTCTATCTTGTTAAGTGAACAAAGCCTGGGGAGTATCTGTTGCCTTCAGATTTAGTGAAAGCACAAGCAAGCACTTTTAAAATAAACGTTGCCTTTTCTCTATACATGCTCTTGTAAAACAATTTTTTGGCTCAGTTTCTGGCTTAAACATCTTTTTTCTCTAACATTTCATAATATCAAACTCATAATTATTGTAACTTTTTCATTCACACAAGCTAAATTTCAGTAGAAAAATAAACTAAATGTCAAAAAACCTCATTAGAAAATCCAGTGAACAAATTCAAAAAACAAGTGACAATGCAAAGAAAGTATTCACAACTATGACAAAGAGCTAATTTTCATAATATGTCAAGAGTATCTGCAAATCAAAAAGAAAAATAGTAAAAGCCTTATAGGAAAGTGGGCAAATATATATCCACAGGAAGATCATAGGAAAGGAAACATAAGTGCTCAACCTCATTCATAATTAAATAAATGAAAATTAAAACAATTTTTAACTTATCAAATTGGCAAAAAAAACAAAGGTTTAAAATATTGAGTGTCATTATGTATACAGAAGTATGTACTTACACATTTTTTGTGAGTGTATTAATTGGGCAATCTTATTTGGAAGACAATTTGGCTACCCCTATTAAACATGAAATATATATACCCTTAAGCCCCATAATTTTGCTTCTAGGAATTCTTTTTACATATATTTACCATAATACTATTTACAGTAATAAAATGGAAATAACCTAAAGATTCATCAGTAAACAACTAGTTAAACAAATTATATCTAAACATATAGTGAAATAGTCTGGAATTATTATGAATAATGTGGTAGCTCTGTTGGGCTCATATAGAAGATATTTGAGGGTATGTTTTTTTTTCAAGTTAAAAGTTGTACAACAGTACAACTATATGTTCACATTATGTTCAACTGTATGTTCACATAATCACATTATATTTTCTTAAAATTGCATATATATGCTTATAAAATATCTGAAAGGACACAGCTGAGCATTGATTAGTTACAGTTTCCAGAGTAAGACTTGAGTGGGGGGAGAAAATACAGGGAGTGACACTTTTCACTTTATACCTTTAAAAGCTTGATGTTGTTTTTTACAATGAGAAAATATTGCTTTTATAATGAAAGAAAGAAAGGAAAGGAAAGAAAGGGAGGGGGGAGGGAAATAGGGTGGAAAGGAGGAAGGGAGAGAGGGAAAGGAAGAAAACCTTTGAAAGTAGTCTATTCACGGGGCATGTGAGTTGGGTACCTTTCTACCTCAAGGGTATGAATATCATTCTTGACTGTGGATCAGGCATCCCCACAGCTGTGTTTGACGTCCTTCTTTTCTCTTGCTCACTTCTGGTAATCCTCTACTCCTTTTAAAACAAAGGAAATAGTCAAGTCAGGAAATGTAAGAGAGGCTGGTTAAGGACGTCAGAGAGAACAATATTCTCAAATCACATATAAAGGATGTGTATAAAACTGATGAGACCAACATAATATAATGGCTGATATCAGAACCAAAATTATCTTTCCCCTTTAGAGATGGTGAATGACTAAAAGCCCAGGTGTATTCCCGATTATTAGCTGTAACCAGGTATCTTATTATATTGGAGATATTGAAAATGTCCCATGTTTACATCCCTATCATGAGAACAATATAGTAGAGCTAAAATTGTCCATTGTGCTCCTTTGTCATGTCCCTATGCACCCCAAAGTCCAGCTCCCTTCCCCCCAGTGCCCTACCTCCCGATACGGTACAGCTCATTCACCGCTGGTTTCACGGTCAATAATATCTGTATGCTCACCATGGAAAAACATGCTTCTCTCTGTACTCTACCCCACTGTACTTCTAAGACACCTCATGTGGAAGCTAAATACATGTCAAACTTCTTCAGCTTTTTAAGATGTGGCAAAAATAAGAACTCAGAATATCTGTCATTTAAAAGAAATTGTGACTGCTCTGTTATATTTTCTCTTGACAGTACTTTTTATTAAGCACTTTCTTTACCGTATTTGCTTGTGCATCTGTCATGTTCAAAGCACTGTAGGGATAGCAAGATAAATAAGGTATAGTTGCATACTTGAGGAGCTTAGTCTTACAAATAATTATAACTAGTGTTGATTGAGTGCCATTCTAAACAATTTACAAGAAATAACTGATTTAGTTGTTATGACAATCTTTAAGGAGATACCTTTATTACTCCCATTTACCAGTAAGAAAATCGAGCAGAAAGAGGCACAAGGTCAGACCGCTAGTAAGTAGCAGACTCAAGAAGTATGCATCTTAGCCCATGCCTCAACCACTATGCTCTACCGCCTCTCTGTATGCAAAGAGCTGCATTATGAAGCAGCAAGTGGGTTTTTTCCTTCCAATTTTTATTTTAGATTCAGGAGGTGCATATACAGGTTTGTTACAAGATGCTGGGTTTGAGCTTCTATTGATCCCATCACCCCAGATAATGAACACAGTACTCAATAGGAAGATTTTCAGCCCTTGCCTCATTTTCGAGTCCCTAGTGTCTGTTATTTTTGTCTTTATGTTTGTGTGCACCCAAGATTTAGCTCCCACTTATAACTGACAACTTGTGATATTTGGTTTTCTACATTAATTTGCCTAGGATAATGACCTCCAACTACATCCATGTTGCTACAAAGGACATGATGATCTTATTCTTTTTTATGGCTGTGTAGTATCCCATGGTGTATATCTATCACATTTTCTTTATCCGATTCACCACTGATGAACACCTGGGTGGATTCCATGTCTTTGCTATTGTGAATAGTTCAAAGCAGTAAATGCTAAGTACTCTTTAGTAATACAAAGTGCCAAAGGAATTCAGACAATGAGCATCACCTAGCTCATTTCTTTCATCCGGCAGATAGGAAAGCCACTTGTAAAAAATCACAGTCACAGGTTCGAACTAAATTCATTATGTGAATTACCTTGATAGAGCTTTTATCTGAACCTGAACTATGAACTCTCAGTCTGCTGTTCTTTGCCCAGCCTTGTGGCACTACCTTAGTTTTACTTTTTTTCCCTAATTTTCCCCCTTTAGACCATTATTTTTTTTCTATTGTGTCCTGAAGTGTAATTAAGAAAATATTAGGACAATTTGGGGACACAACATATACCTGCTATCCGGAGATTTCCATTTTTTAACCATATTACCACTCATCTCACCCTGGTTGACCTTCACTGAAGTGTTATTTAATTTTTTGTTCATTAGGGTTTGATAATTGGGGGAAAAATAAGCTGAAAATACCAGCTTGCTATTCACTCTGCAGGAAAGACATAGCTAAGCCAATTTTGTGCTTGGTTCCATAAACAGGTACTTGTGCTAAATATCCAGGAGGGTTTGTGGTGTTGCCTATTTGAAGCTTTGCAGATAATATTAAGCCAGCAGTCTAACTGCCATACACAGTGGTAGAATGGCCTGAGGAGTATATGCTTGAAAGGCGAATTTATGTCCTCAGAAACATACTAATTAGGAACTTTCTGGAAAATGTACAGTAGTTACTCTTGGTTGGCTACTTTACAAACTATTGAGAATCCAGAGGAACCAACCCTTAGAGTCTGTGCTTCCAGGTATATTGCTTTGTATTTTCCACAGTGAGCGCATTCTTACAAGAAGGCAGCTTTGCCAGGGTATGGGCGCTGACATATACCAAGTGATGTTGATGTTTCATGAAAAGTAGGTGAGTTCCTACATGCCTCTCCACCAGCCAGCTACCAGCTGCCAAACTCCTACCTTCCAATATTTGCCACAAGTGAGGCTGCTCTAGAAGTCTAGCTTAATCCTAGGAAGCCACGCCAGGGTCCAGAGACCTAACTTGAGGATCTAAGGTCTTCCCTTAATGCTGTTTCTAAGGAAGGAACAAAATGAAGGCAGAGCAGAGCTGCTCATACTCATGGGGTCCTCCTCCAAGGCCTAGATTTGAAATCAGAGCCACATGACCAAAGGCTAGCTTGCTTAGCAACTCCAGGAGTGTGACTTTACCATTAAATTTATCTCCCAGCTTCGGAAAGAATAACCAAATTGGTAGACAACCTGTCAATTATACTGAAGCGGTTTGATGACTTTTTTGGAAGATAGGTAGATCCAATCATAGATAACAGCCATATTTATATCTGTACCTTAGCTAGAGAGAGAAAGAGGAATCAGTCCAATAAATAATATTATGCCTGTTAAGTAACACCTGAGCTTTGTTTCAATTCTTGTTTTAAAACGAAAAGAAACTGGGTAGATTAGCCTCAAAATGGATAGTTCTTTTAAGTCAAAAGTGGCTAAACACTTGAAAATAGAACACTTATTTCTCTAGAAATCAGGAAAATGTTATTAAAAGGAGGAAAGGAAAGAATTCAATTCCTATCCTGTGCTGGAAAACACAGAATTCAAAGATTCATAATTATCATTATAATTAATATAAAAACAACTAACATTTCTTCAGGTTTTACTAAGTGCTAAGTATCAGTACAAGCGCTTAAAAGATACTAACATTTGACCCTTTCCACACTATAGCAGCTATCCAGGCTGAAAAAGAATAAAGAAAGATACTTCCTCCAGCAAAGGGCTATGATTTTTAAGGACCTGTCCAGTTGAAGGAGTGATGACACAAGATATAGCTGGTGCAGAAGGGCTGGGCGATGCTCTACATAGGTTTCAGTGTGCAACTTGAGTTGCCATCACATATATAAATTTACATAGAGCAATCCATCTGCTTTAATAAAATGTGTACGCAACCATAGGGTTGTAGAAATTTCAAAGATTTTATTTTTTGACAGGATGCCTGCCGTTTTTCTCTTGACTCCCCGCTTGTTTTATTCATTTTTGGGTAGTTGTCAATTAGACTCAATTGGTAAGTATAATTAATGAACAACTTGAATTTCCTCTTAAACTCCAACCAAGAAATTAATCACAGAAGTCTTCATTTCCTTTATCATTTCCTAACAATATCACTCCCTAAGACTGTTGTTTTATCTCTATCTCTTCTGAAATTCAACTACATCAGAAATAAGTTACTCCCTATTATTTATTATCCTAAAGATACCTTGTAAGACAGCTTGGCAACACTACTGGGACTTGGAGGGAATAAGCATTTATTTAGGTACCAAGCGCTCTGCTAATCATTTTCATATATGCTATCTCTTTTAATACTCACAAAAACCCTTCAAATAGAGTTTATTATCTTACTTTTGTGTAGTTGACGAAATAGCATCTCCAAGAGGTTAAGCCCTTGCCTTAAGTCCAATTAGTGGGACAGCCTGGTGCAAACCTAGACTGACGTAATTTCAAAACACCTTCTCCTTTCATCCTATGCATGGAAGCATTGTCTCATTTAAAAAAAAAAAAAAAAAAGTTCCCTTAGAGTTTTGTTACTTTGGAGAGTTTGAGGATCATTGTTTCATTCAGCAACTATTTTGAGCACCAACTCTGCCAGATACAGGTTGAGCACTGGTTTGGTTGGAATGAGTCATCAAGCAAAACTTTGGGAAGAAGATGGTGGTTAGTTGCAAGATGGTGGATAAACAACGTTAGGAAGAAATAGGACAGGGTGATGGAGAGGAGGGTGGGAGTGGGTGGAGACAAGCAGAGGACCTCCTGATTGTGTACCCATGGCTACAGTCTTTCTTCATGTGACTCGTGGGACTTCCCCTTTGTCATCCTATGCCTGAGAATATATGAAGGAGGCTGGGAAGGCAAAGGGACGTTCAATTGTCATCACTGGCATCTTTTTTGATCATTGCACCATCATCAAATGCATTGGAATAACCATGACATGAAATTTTCCATCACTGGGCCCATAACTGTCCCGTGAGAGAGATTAAGAACACTGTATGTTAAAGGTCGTAGTAGAACGTCTTCTGTGGGAGCTCTGGAAGTAGGAAGGAGTGAAATATACTCTAAAAGACTAATAATTCTGGGTCCAAACCATGTGACTTGAAAAGGAAGTGAAGATTCCTCTGGACAGGTTAAATAGACTGTCATTCATCAGTTAACGATGGGGATACTGTATTCTCAGAAATGAATCATTAGGCGATTTTGTCATGAACATCATAGAGTGTACTTATACTAACCTAGATGGTATAGCCTACTACACACCTAGGCTATGTGGTAGAGGCTATTGCTCCTAGGCTCACCTGTATAACATGTTACTATGCACTAGTGAATACCATAGGCAGTTGTAACACAACGGTAAGTATTTGTGTGTATAAACATAGAAAAGACACAGCAAAAACATTGTATAAAAGATAAAAATAGTACACCTTTATAGGGCACTTACCATGAAAGGTGCTTGCAGGACTGGAAGTTGCTCTGGGTGAGTCAGTGAGTGAGTTCTAGAATATTTTTGTACACTACCATAAACTGTATAAATACTATAGGCTATACTACATTTATTTTTTAAATTTTATGACTTCAAAAATAAATTAACCTTAGCTAACTTTTTTACTTTGTAAACTTTTTAATTTTTTAAAACTTTTTGACTATTTTGCAGTAATACTTAGCTTAAAACATAAGCACATTATACAGCTATATGAAAATATTTTCTTATCTATGAGCTTTTTTCTGTTTTTAAATTTTTTTATCCTTTTACTTTTTAAACACTTTTTATTAAAAATGAAGACATAAACACACTTATTAAATGAGGCCTGCACAGGGTCAGGATTATCAAGATGTCACGAGGCGATAGAACTTTACAGCTCTTTTATAACCTTATGGGACCACCATTGTACTAGTGGTCTCTCATTGACCAACGTGTCATTATGCAACACATGACTGTATATCAAGAACATGTTGTTTCCTTCTGTGGGTGCTATAATGTGTTCAGCCCAATCACACAAACTTTCCACTGCCTCAAACAGTCAAGGGAAAGGCCTTCCAAAACACAAATACCAAATTTATGATCAGTTCACTTTAGACCGTGATGATATCATTTTTCAAATCCTCTCAAGTGGATATGTTTAAAGCTTTCCTGCCTTTTAGAGGGTCTTCCCTCTAAAGAATAATTTGTATGGAGAAGACAACACAATCTATACCCCTGCCTTTTCATTTTATGAAATGACTTGACACAGTTGGCTGTGTAACTGAAATATTTGTCATGCTTGTTAATGAAAAGTTACTTTGTCAATAAATATAATGAAGCCAAAAAAAAAACTTTGAGGGAACAGAACAAATTTTAGTGAAACTGGTTCCTTGGTATTTGCTTGCCATGTTTATCTCACCCATCTTCCTATTCAAGGTAAAGCCCTCTCTTTTTCAGAACAGACTTTTCTACATTGGAATTAGTTGTTCAGGGACTGGGCTGGTTATTGTAAACAAGAAGGTCTGAACAGGAAAGCCATCCACCATTCTAAGATCTCTTAGACACTTTTACATTCAGGGAAGAATTTTGGGCTCCTTTTTCAGGTTAGAAAGATTTGGGTTGCAAATGTTTACTGGCATTTTGGTATCAAAGTCAGCAAAGTTTACTGTTGTTGGCCAGGTATAATAAATAGGTTTCTAGCATAACATAGGAACCTGTTATCTTGATGGGACCCAGTATCTTCCTTATTTCATTGCTAACTGAAAGACCTTTCACATTTTTCATCTGTTATTTTTATACTTCTTCTCCTAACATAACACCATGTAGATCTTATGTCCCACCCATTTCAAGATACTTACAGTTTCCCTTAAATGATATACCCTATTGGATATGGTTTTTTCTCTGTCTGACATTTGCTAAAATTTCATTCTCTCCTCAGTCTGCCTGCCTGGCCAAAACCTACATTTCCTCTAGGTCTCAGATTAAAAATCTTCTCCTCTCTGTAATCTTACCAGAACTCATCCCTAGTATTCCCTCCAACTCATCCCCAGTATCCTCCTAGGCCCACATTCACCACATCCTCCATGCTCTTGCAGCACTCCATATCAGCCTCTCCCACACGGCTCCTTTTGGTAGAGTCTTCACAGTCTCCCATCTGCCTTCACGGTCTCCCATCTTCTGTAGATTGTGAGGTCCCACAGAGCACAGCCGTGTCTTATTCATTATTGGAATCCTGAGAACCTAGCATAGTGCCTAGCCTATGCAAGTAGGTGCTCAAGTAAATTGTTATTACAAATACCACTCTTTGATTTCCATGGCTTTAGTTTTAGCTCTGATCTCCAGCCTGACACAAAGATGTAATAGAAGGGATTAAATACTAAAAGCTATTAAAAAGGAGAAATCATAAAACAATAATGGCATAGAAAGACTCAGAAAAGATAAATAAATAGGAACGTGTACAGGCAAAGACCATCACGCATACTTCCAATTCATGGGCATAAAAGCATTTAGTCTGGGAAACCTGTGTTCCTGTTGAATCATGGTTGTTGTTAAATCATTTTTATCTTATGAATTTAGAGAATCTTAGGCTACATATTTTGTCACAGCCAATGCACCATGGCTTCAGTATTTCCATTTCCATGGAATAAGAAATAACTATTGATTTTCCCTCATTTATTCAAAATGATGATTGCCCCTGGTTGCTTTTCATTCCAGATTAGGATCAATGCATTAAGTAGAAATGCGTGGCTAATTTTAGAAAGACACACAAAAAATTAATGAGAAAACTTATGCTGACTGAGCACTTTTCTGCCATGATCAACAGTTTTATAGTGAGATATATTTAGAGAAGATAAGGTATCTCATTCCCTGGGGATCTTAAAAAAAAAAAGTGAGCTGAGATTTTAATTTGCTTGAGATAGTTATCTTAAGACCAGGGAATTTATCACAGGATCCTTCAAAATCCCTTCCTATGATTTATAATAATTTGTCTCTTCAAAATATTATTTGTATGTCAAGTCATTGAAACTAATGGATGTAAAAGTGAAGAATCATTCATATAGGCTTGGAAAATGACTAGTGCTCCCAGATGTCACTAATAAAGTTGTTTATTTAAAAACTTTTTTTTTTAGACAGAGTCTCACTCTGTCTCTCAGGCCGGAGTGCAGTGGCATGATCTTGGTTCACTGCAATCTCTGTTTCCCGGGTTTAAGCAATTCTTTTGTCTCAGCCTCCCGAGTAGCTGGGACTACAGGCACACTCCACCATGCCCAGGTAATTTTTACATTTTTAGTTGAGACGGGGTTTCACCATATTGGCCAGGCTGGTCTCGAACTCCTGACCTCGTGATCCACCAGCCTCAGCCTCCCAAAGTGTTGGGATCACAGGCATGAGTCACCACATCCGCCCCAAAACTTTTTAACCTTGAACCCTCAGCTCAAGATCATGAACCCCTGATCTTGAGAAATGAAGAAAATAGAGATTTTATGCTCTAAAAATGGCCAAATAAGGAAACAGTTTATTTCTTTTTTCTCTTTTGGCACTCATGGCTGA
This sequence comes from Ateles fusciceps, assembly GCA_036589455.1. NCBI lineage: Eukaryota > Metazoa > Chordata > Mammalia > Primates > Atelidae > Ateles > Ateles fusciceps. Next base: position 15,521,632 of record JAZHEH010003097.1, read on the forward strand.
AACAAACAGCCCTTCTCCTCTTGAACAGGCTGTTCTCGTTCTGTGTTGGAGGCCAGGTTTCAAAGCTGCATAATGAGTTTCACGTGCTGCAACCCAGCAGGCAAACATTCAAGTCTTAAATCGCAGGCAAAGGAATCAAGAATTCTCATTGGCTAAGGAGCCTTGGCATCTGTGGGTTCACATAGGGTTCTGGGCAATTCCTGCTGGAACGAGGTAGGGTGAAAAAACAGGTGTGCCTGTGCTAAAACGGGGAGGAAAAGATTGAAGAGTCAGCTTTTCTGGTCATTAAACAAATCTGAGCTGAGCCCTTCCTCATTAGCACCATTTCTTCCACCCAGAGGGAGAACAGAGGAAGTGCACACTAACTCTGGAGCACATTAGAATTTATTATGAAATCCCGGGGAAGGTTGAGAAGAAGCAGCAATTAAACACGGCGTGCCCACATAAAGAGTTTGGGGAGAAGTAGAAAGTTCACTTCATCTTTGTATTTCCACTCTTAGGTTCTATTTTTTCACATGTAAAGCAGGATTTGTTTTATTTGTTTTTCATTATTCAAGTCATAAGAACTCTTATAGGGTGTATGAATTATTGTTCATAAACTTAGGTATGTAGGAAATGTCACATAATAAACCTTTTATTCAAATAAATCCAATTCCAAGACCCTTTCCACCTGGTTTTTGGTAAAGTCAATCTTAACTTTTATAAGATCTCTCTCTCTCTTTCTTTCTCCTTCTCTCTCTCTCTCTCTTCCCATGCCTTCCTCCTTCCTCTGCCCCTCTCTTCTCTCTTTTTCATGATTATGCTCCTTCTCTCGTGCTTACAGACTACTTGAAAAATTAAGAAAGAGCCTCTTAACTTTTGTCAACCAAAGTAACCACTGATACAATTGTCCAAGCTTGCTTGATCTCTGCAAAGTGGGTAGCTCTGGTACTCCCATGCCAAAGTAAAGCCAGTGGGATCCTGGCTGCAGCTGGCATCACTGGCATGCAGGGTTCAGCACCCTCAGGTTCAGCATCCCATAGTGGACTTCACAGCAGTCCCCCTCAGACAGGTTGCCTGTGTAATCCCTGCCTTCATAGAGCTTGCATTTGCAGAGAAGATAGAAAATAACTAAAATATATAGTGTATTGAATAATGATAAGGGCTAAAGAGAGAGAAAAAGAGAAGGCAGAAAGGGAGTGCAGGGAAATAGCCGAAATTTCAAATAGAGTCGTGGGGAAGACAAGGAGAGACGAGAAGGGGAGGGGAGGAAGGCAACCAAGAACTGTGTTTTGGTACATTCTTAGTGTTAGACGTCAGGTAGATGAGGAGGAACTAGCAAAGGAGAGGAAGAAGAAGCAGCTAGTGAGGTAAGAGAGAAACCAGGAGAGAGCACTAAAGGGGAGGAAATAGAATTTTCTTTAACTCTTATAAAGTTTGTAGCTGAGACAAACCTCTATAACAAAAGATATTAACAAGAGAAAACAACTTTATTAACACATGCAGTGCACATCACTCCGGGGGATGTGTTCAAAAGCAGTGGTTTAGAAGTCTGCTTACATAGTATATCCAACAAAGAACAGTACTTTTTTTTTGAGATGGAGTCTTGCTCTGTTGCCCAGTGGCACGATCTCGGCTCAGTGCAACCTCCGCCTCCCGAGTTCAAGTGATTCTCCTGCCTCAGCCTTTCACATAGCTGGGATTACAGGTCCCTGCCACCATGCCCAGTTAATTTTTTTTTTTTAAGTACAGGTGGAGTTTCACCCTGTTGGCCAGGCTGATCCCAAACTGGTGACCTCGAGTGATCTGCCCTCCGCCACCTCCCAAAGTACTGAGATTACAGGCGTGAGCCACCGCGCCCGGCCAGAATAGTACATTTTGGGAAAGTGACAAGGCAAAGAGGAAGGCAGTCCTAGGCTCCTAGAGGTGGGAAAATGTGGGACGGTAAATTGATGGGAGTAAAATTTCCTCACTCTAGCTCCTTTCTGAGCTGATAAAGGTCTATTCAAAGAGAACTTCTATCTTGTTTTCAGGTGGGAGAGGTGGGGAGTGAGGAGGGTAGAAAAACCTTTTGTCTTTGTAATTCTCTGTCCTGCTTTTGGGTAAACAAAGGCAAGGCAGAAGCTCTCCAGGAATTGTTATGGCTTGCTATATATAGGTAAGAAAGGGCAGCCCAGGCAGCCCTTTTGGCAGCTGTTTCTAGCTTAAAAATATTCATGTCAAAGAGGCATATTTTAGAATGGAATACTCTGGTTTCCTTCAACACTGTCTGGAAGCCAAAGTGAAGAGTGTATTTCCAAGAGGAAGGAATGAAATGGCCAACTGTGTCAAATGCTACTGACAGACTAAGTAGGAAGAGACCTGGGGACTGACTATCAGGGAGTCCCTTCTTCTCCCTCCATCCATGGCTCGGATCCTTTCTTCCTCATCTCATCTGCTTCTCCATCAAAGACACTTGCTCTTCTCTTCTTCCTCTTTGGAAAATTGGTGGACTTGGGTGTTTTGTTTTGTTTTGTTTTGTTTTGTTTTTACAAAAGTTCTCCAGGCAAGTTCTATTTTCTAGCAGCTCTGGCCAGCAATACAAACCTCTCCTGGGAATAGACACCCCAGTGGCCTCTTTTGAAATGAGGAGAAGGAAAAACAAATGGAAAACAAAATCTGAATTAATTAACAACGCAATAAATTACCCTGCTACATAGAAAAGATATTCTTTACTTTTAGGCAAAGCACCAAATAGTAAAAGTACTAAATATATAGCTAAGCAATTTTTACTAGTGCAGTGAAACCCCTATTAAAATAGGGTGAAATTGTAGCACATTTGTTTTCAAATAGTCCCAAATAGCTAGTCTTAGGGACTGAATTGCAAGAAGAGTTCATATCTCCCACTCTTTGCCTCTATAATAAGGGTGCTTACTTTACCAATCCTGTACAACCAAAATAGGCATCAAAGATTGGCTTACACAGTCAGGTTTCCAACTCGGTTAGTTTCTCATTGATCACAGGCGCACACAGGCTTAACAGACTAGTATATGTTGCCTTATGTCATTTACCTCATTAGTTAAACCCAGGGATGAACAAACTACAACTAGTGGGCCAAATCCAGCATGCCATTATCTGTTTTTGTAAATAAAGCTTTATTGCAACGTAGTCATGCTCATTCTTTACGTAGTGTCTCTGGCTGCTTTCACACTATAACCACAGAGTTGAGTAGTTACAATAGAGGCTATCTGGCCTGAAAGCTGAAGATATTTACTATTTGATGCTTTACAGAAAAATATTTGCTGATGCCTGGTTTAGACTTTAAAGTAGACTTCTGGAAGAAATATTGTTCATGGGTGTTTCAATCTCATTCCATGGACTTTTGCATAAATTTGCTCCAGGAAGCATATTTTAGATTTCACTTCTTTTTATACGCAAAAATCTCCTTTCCCTTCAGCTTTATGCTAGGGCACTGGTTCTCAAAGTATGGTCCTGGGACCAGCAGCAATAGCATCACTTGGAAACTTCCTTGAAATGCACATCCTCAGGTCTTATTCTAGACCTGCTGATCAGAGCTCTGGAGATGGGGTCCAGTACTGTGGGTGTTTTAATAACTCCTCCTTCAGAGAATTCTGATGCATGCTAAAATTGAGAGCCATTTGAAGTGGAGATTTCTACACACCCCCCTCTTGGGATACTTTCAATGAACAAACTAGTTTTTGCACATTAGAATCGGGGTTTTAAGAGCAGTCCTCAAAGTGCCACTTTCTTATTTATAACATTAAGATGGTCCACTTTCTGCAATAATGATATTAGCCATTACTGTTGCATTCAAATAGATCTTTGGTGTCAGCAGTAGAATGAAGCCAAGTAGATGTTTCACAGACAGGACAAAGGAGGTATGGGGCTAAATACTCCAGTGATTAAGGATCCAAAGCACCCATTGCGTGTCTCTAGGCCATGACTGTCTCCTGATTCCTCATCTTTTTATTTCTGGATCGGGCATTCATTTATAAGAGAGAAAAAAGAACGGATTTATTTCCAGCACCATCAAGGATGTGCTAGAATGTGAAAAAAATTAATTTATATTTTCCCCTTATAAGATTTATGCAGGTGCTGCTATATTGCTGCTGTTTTCCTTTGCTTAATGATCTAATCCTTCCCTGGAGCTTCATTTCTCCGTGTAGCTAGAAAGAAATAGCTCTGATAATGAACACCTGTGATTTAGACAGAGCGAGAAACCTGATCCCAGGAAACAGCTAAACAGTGAGTCTTGGTCCTTTTAAGGCAGGAAGAGAAGAACAAAGGAACAAGGAACAAACTCAGGCCCCGTTTTAAAAATTTGAGATTGGTATCTATATTTAAAAGCTACCAGAAACCAGTTTGAGACCCTAAGATATGAGCAAGGTAGAGTGACTGTATATACTGGTTTGTTCAGGATTAAATAACTCTAGTTTATACCTGTCATCCCAGAGTAATTACTAATGATGACCCCTTCACTTGCAGATATGTCCTGATTGTATGATAAATTATATGGTCACCTTGGTGAGAGACAACTCAGTAGTGCACCAAGAATTCAGACTGTAGATTTCCTAACAGGACTTTGCTGGCAACCAGTTCTGATACTTATTAATTGTGTGAATTTTGCAATTTACCCTCTATGCCTCAGTTTCCTTAACCGTAAAATGGAAATAACAATATAGTTGATCCTTGAACAACGCTCTACTTAGAGACTTGGTCAAAAATTCATGCATAACTTTTGACTGCTTTAAAAAAAGTACTGTTAATAGCCCACTGTTGATCAGAAGTTATAAACTACCAATTAGCAGATATTTTGTGTATTATATACTGTATTCTCACAATGAAGTGAGTTAAAGAAAATCGTATTAAGAAAATCATAAGGAAGAAGAAGAGAAAATCATGAAGAAGAAGAAGAGAAAATATATTACTATTCATTTAGTAGAAGTGGATCATCATGAAGGTCTTCATCCTCATCATTTTCATACTGAGTAGGCTGAGGAGAAAGAGGAAGAGGAGGGGTTGGTGTTGCTGTCTCAAGAACTGGCAGAGGTAGAAGAAAATCTGCATATAAGTGGCCCCATGCAGTTCAAACCCATGTTGTTCAAGGGTCAACTATATCTCTATCAGAAGGTTGTTGAGCAGATTGGGTAAGATATGCAACCCATCTGGCTGAGTGCCTATACCTGGCACGTGCTCAGCAATGACTACTTCTCCTTAGGGAGAGAGAAATTATCTGCATTCAGTTGGCCCAGTGGACTTCATTACATTAAGTCATTCACTACAACCCGGAAATTCACAAGCAACTTTGTTGTAGTTCCATTTGTAATTAGCTTTTTTAACATGTTGCCATGTTGCAGTAGTTTTTTTCTCTGTAAGAAGCATATTAAGGACATCAAGAGAAATTCTTTCAGAGACAGTCATAGTTGTACTTGAAAAAAAAGTTCAGAGTTGAACCAGAGGCTCAAGTTTGCTCAATGCTGCTGCAAAGTGAATGTCAGAAACAGAAATGACTATATCACAGTTCGTGGTGTTGGGGTTTGGAGAGATCCAGTAAATTGTATCCCACTCTTGACTGGATACAATCAAGTGTCAAGTCTTCACATTTTGAGCTAGATACCACAGGCAGGTGGAGATCAAAATATCATTTTCTTTAATGATGAATTTGTTGTAGTTAATGACTTAGTGTGACAGTCAAATGGATTTGCTGGCCTGCCTCAGCTCCAAGACACCTCACCAGAGACGAAAGTTGGGTCTGCAGCAGACATTTTTACCAAGATGACTGACTGGCACTGGACCCTGGAGGAGAAGGAAGAAACAAGCTAATTTTCCCATTACTGCAGGATCAGCTCTATCCAATGAAGAAACAGACAATAGTCACCACCAATCAGGTTGTTCAATTCTAGATGTGGAGAGAAGTAAAGGAAAGACAAGAGGCTAGGCATGCCATTCTAATGGAGCCCCCTGCACATGGAAACATGGAGGGAGCTCCTTTTCCAGAGGAAAGAAGGTTCCCCCACAACATTGTCATCCATATTTCTCACTGAGGATTTAGTCACATTAAAGATTTGATCAGATTAGACTTAACAAGTTATTTTTGGGAAAAGATGCCCAGATAATCAAATAACAATCTATCACTTTTCCCAACTGTGGATCAGAAATTGGATGAAATACCATTACTAGATTCAGAATAATCATTGCCTTTCCTTTCTCTCATATATGATAATGGTTATTTTAATGACCTTGGTGGTGAATGAAGGTCATCCATAGCTTACAGCACTTGAGCTGTGAAAACATACCAATCACCTCAGGGGGAACAGAATTAGGTTCCCATTTCAGGCATATAGTTCCTGTTCATTTCAGCTGGAGGAAATAATAGCTTTGTAGACTTCCTTCCAGCAAGGGGAAGAATGTAAACCTTTGTTAATGTATTTCTCCCTGGTCACCGAGACACTTTGTCACTTTAGCTGGGTTCAATTCTGAGAAATAGCAAGGCTTCAATTAGTTCAAATCCCTAAGAATCTGGGCTCTTTCAGACATAATCCAGATGGACAGGTGAAATGGAAATGCCCAACCAAGGAATTCAGCATGTTCTTCTGTAGGTCTCTGACCACCACTGAGGCCCCATAGTTAAGGCCTGTAAAAGGACACCATGAGGCCACCCAAGTGGCTGTCATCTCCATTTCAGCAGGATACCTCCCAACAGTGTCTAGGTATGACAGGCAATCCCGTAATGATTGTTATGTTATTCCTGTCCCTTCAGCTCTTCTAGTCCCAAGGTATGGATCCTAAGTATTGTAGCTTTTATTTTTGTTTTATTTCACAAGTATGTGTTTAAACTATCTTTTGAGTGTGAGGCACTCTAGAAACCAGAATGTTACCTGAGAGGGCTGAGGAGTCTGTCAGAATGAGCTTACTTACAGTTAAGTGGAAGAAGCTCTCCTTAAAGCAAGGAGGAATACACTAATCACCAAAAGATATTCTTAAAAAAAATGGGACCATAAAGTAATGAATAATACTTGCTGCGGAAGTTAGGAAGGCCCTCAGGAACTGCTAACATTTGAACAATGAAGTTTGACTTTGGGTCTCTGATGGGCTGAAATAAATAGTACCCCCAGGGGCCCAGGCATGGTGGTTCACACCTGTAAAACTTTGGGAGGTCAAGGCAGGCAGATCACTTGAGCCCAGGAGTTCTAGACCAGCCTGGGCAACATGGCGAAATCCTGTCTCTAACAAAATACAGAAATTAGCTGGGTGTGGTGGTATCTGCCTGTGGTCTCAGCTACTCTGGAGGATGATGTTGGAGGATCTCTTGAGCCTGGGAGGTTGAGGCTGCAGTGAGGCAAAATCATGCCACTGCATTCCAACCTGAATGATGGAGTGAGACCCTGTCTCAAGAAATAAAGAAAGAAATAGTACCCCTTTTCTGCATCGAAGTTTGACCAATTTGAGAAAGAGAGAAATACTTGGTGGAACCCAAGATATCGTTGAAAATTACTTACAGGGGACAAGTGAACAGATGGGACTTTAGTTTTATTGGCCAAGTAGGCTTAATGGCCCTCCAAATTTGGGCAGAATCCCATGATGAGTCTTCACCTCCTCGCCTTACTGCATATCTTCAGGGTCTGGGTTTCTGGAGGAGCTGGGAAATCTCAGGTTCCCTGCAGGCAGGCAGCTGCCAAGAGGAAGCAAAGCCAGGCAGAGCTGAGCAAACCCAGTCAGTCTTTTCAAATTCACTGGGTGGCCAAGAGAGTAAAGGGGCAGAGAAAGCCCAAGGATGTGCTTAGGAAAAATTCCTCCTCTTGAAATCAGGAGTGAGGAAAGATACTCATCTGAAAATTGGTATGGCTAAGGGAAAGTTTAAACTCATCCTGCGTGGAAGATGGTGAAGATAGTCTGGTGCAACTAGGGTAATGTAGAGAGAGAGCTCTGGAGGGAGATGGGGGAGATGAAGGTTGGGGTGCAAAACAAGGAGAGTCTTGTATATCACACTAAAGGAGTGGGCTTTTCTTAAAAACAGTGGGAATCCATTATATTTTTACAGAAAGACTATATTTGTGAGTGACAGTTAGCAGTTAAGCAAAGATCATTATAGAGGCAGGGAAGTCAGGAAGCAATCTCAGTAGCCCACAGGAAAACCAATGAGCAATGAGACACTGGGCATTTGGTATAATTCCTGATTTCTTGAGAATTTAAATCCCATCGGTCTACCTTGGATCTCAGGTCAGTTGATTGAGGGGTAAATTATTCCTATCATAAATAATTTTAAAATTTCTGTGGAAATAATTACATTGTTATGTAACCTAGCTGCCTTTTTTTTTTTTTTTTTTTTTTTTAAGAGACAGGATCTCACTCTTTCACCCAGGCTGGAGCACAGTGGCACAATCACAGATCACTTCAGCCTCTACCTCCCAGGCTCAAGCAATCCTCTCACCTCAGCCTCCAAAGTAGCTGGAACTAAAGGCACACACCACCTTCCCCCGCTAATTTTTTTAAATTTTTTGTGGCGACAAGATCTCCCTATTTCCCAGGCTGGTCTCTAACTCCTGGGCTCAAGTGATCCTCCTGCCTAGGCCTCCCAATGTTCTGGGATTACAGACATGAGCCACCATGCCTAGTCCCCTGCCTTCCTTTGTACCCCAAATGTCAGTCAGCAACTACTACATGTAAAATATTGTATGATATGTTGGGAATACAGAAATAAATATCTAACAGAGAAAAGAGATGCCTAGAAATCTCTTCTCTGTTCAAAACCCCCATCATAAGTCATTATTCATGTAATTCGGGAGATAAAACTTCAAAAGATATACGTAAGGTACTATCAGAATTTTTTCTTTAGTACCACATAGTTGATTGACAAATTTATAAAGTATATTTATTGGCATGTGCTTCTTTGGAAAAGAAAATGCTATGAGAACACACAATGAGAATGTCTTCGAACCTGGGAACTGAAGGTTGAATATAAGTTTCACACAGAAGAAACATCAAAAACAAAATTCCTTGAAGAGAAAATAGAGCTTTTTGCATTTGGAACAGGTAGAAGTAATTGCTGTCTCTCTCAGGAACAAAGAAAAAAATTATTTTTATAATTTGGAAAAAGCAAATTAATATGCAGACCATTTCCCTAACTATAACCATTCACCTTTCTTCCCAGCTCTTCCCTGAATCATGGACCAGGTCTTGTCTGTGATTTTTCAATCCATAATTCCCTTAGCTGTTTTGCTCCTTATTAATTTTGTCAAGAAGCCAAGGAATTTGTATGGGCTGTGGACTTAGATCCTGAAACATTTGCAGAGGAGTGTGGGTAGAGTATTATAAAGTAAAATGAGTTAAAACCACTCTGATTACCTTACATTTGAGAAGGAAAGGTCTGACTTTTGATGTGGGTTTTGCACAGAGCAGAGACTAAGACTATAGCTTTGTTTGGGAGAGTTTTCTTGTAGACTTAGATCAATTACATTAAAACATTCAGCCTTCAAACAATGGCTCCAAAGAAAATAATGCTGGCTTTTCCCTTTTATGAAAGTAATACTTGTCTTACAGCCCTTGGGATTGGCCATCCTTTTTCTATTGAAATTATTCAAAAAAATGCTGCTTGGATGTCCTGGTAATGTATTGACATTAATAGCAGAATATTTCAATCAGAGCCATTTGGCCATAAGGGAATAACTGCTCCCATTGATTATGTAAAAATCTAAGTTAGCTTCTGAGTATATAATACACTTGGAGTTGGTTTATGGGTTTTGTTATTTAGCATTTACATCTCCTTCCAACCCACAGAACTAAAAGACTTAACAAGCTGGTTGATGAATAAGGAGAGGCCCCTGGGGGAAGAGGTTCGGGGAGTGATACAAAAGGCCACCTATCCCAAAGCAGAAAATTTTAGCCTTTGGGATACATGAGAAAGGAATTTGGCTCTCTTGGCATGTTATCAGTCTGCATGAGAGAGTATTCAAACTTTGAAAAAGACTATTTCAAATTATTTGTTTGCCAGAGCCTTCTTTCAGTTTAACCGTGTAAAATGCATTTTTCTTTTTCTTCATGAATCATTTATACATTTAAAGTGGAAACTTTGTATAAGCTTAATAAATATAAATAAGCATCTTTATACTTGTGTTTAAGCTTGAAACTCTTAAGGGCCAGGCTCTAGGTGCTTTATAAATAATAATTTGTTTAGTATTCAAAACAGTTTTGTAATTTATATACCTACTCTGTATATTAAGTACTGTATAGAATATCAATATACAAACATCCCTCAATATCCGTGGGCGATTGATTCCAAAATCTCCCAAAGATAGCAAAATCTGAGAATGCTCAAGTCCCTTGTGTAAAATAGTGTTTGCATATAGGCTACACACACCTTTCCAGATGCCTTAAATAACCCCTAGATTACTTATGGTACATAAAGTAATGTAAATGCTACATCAATCATTGTTATACTTTATTGTTTAGGAAATGAGGACAAGGAAAAATGTATGTATGTGCTCAGTACAGAAATGGTTTTTTTTTTTCAGAGTATTTTTGATCCAGTTGAGGCTATAGATGTGGAACCCACGGATACTTAAGGCCAACTGTATACTTTTTGTGTATCAGTATATATCAAGATCCATTTCTACCCACTTCTAGGATATGCATGGTTACAGCTTATATGTTGTTAGCTTTGTAGAGTCCAGCAAGGCTGTGAGGGTTTGCAGTAGCAGGGAGGCAAAATAGAGCAGTACATGCTGAGAGTTAATCAGGGAAAGCCAGAGTAGACGGGAAGCCAGCGGGAAGATGGGGAGAGGCAGTTATGGACCTAGAAAGCAGAAACTGAGAATGAGATATGGCAGATTCTGCCCAGTTGCAAACAGGCAGCTCAAAGCCTGAGGAAAAGCCTCCTCTGAGAGAGTGAGACTGGTCAAGGTGTCCAGAGTGCAGGATGGAGATGGGAGTGGTGAGTAAGCCCTTCTAGGAAGGCCCACTGCAATCAAGCGAGTCTTGGGGTCCATGGTGCCAGGAAGGGATCAGGCAAAAGGCCCAGCCTCGCTAGAATGTGGAAGGTGGTACTGCTCTCCAGAAGCTGGGGATATTCAAAGAGGAGTGACTGCCTCTCTCTGCCCTGGGTCTTAGACCTTTGAGAAGATCTGATCTAAACCCTTCATTGTCAGGGTGAAGTTTCTTGAGAAACCACACAGGTGACTCCTTTTCTCTTTATGTGAGAGATGCAGAGTAGCTTCCCATAGAGTAAACAGCCTTCCCACACAATCATCAGTTATGCTGGGAAAGGAAACCCCTCGTGACACTAAATAGGATATTAGGCCTATACTCAGCATTGACCTGAATTGTTTATCTTAAAGCCCCAGTAAAAAAAAAAAATCTGCTACTCCAAATTTTCATATGAAGGACCCTCGAGTGCAAGTACAGGTGCTGCTCAAATTATGATGGGGTTATGTCCAGTCAAACAATTTTAAGTTGGAAACACAACTAATGCACAACCTGCCCAACATCATAGCACAGCCTCGCCTCCCTTAAACGTGCCCAGAACACTTACATGAGCCTACACATGGGTGCAATCATGTAACACAAAGCCTATTCTATAGTAAAGTGTTGAATATTCCATGTAATTTATGGAAAATAAAAAACAAATGGTTGTATGAGTACTAGAAGTATGATTTCTACTAAATATGTATCACTTTCGCATCATTGTAAAGTTGAGAAATTGCAAGTTGAATCATTCTAAGTGAGGGATTGTCTGTACTTCTCTCCCTGCCAGGTTTTTGTAGTTAGAAAACAGCTCCTGTGAACCTTCAGGATAAAGGACAGGTGAAGACTGCCGTAGAGCAAGCAGTGGGACAGCTAGAGAGAGGAATGTTTGATCATGATAAACTCATGCAAAGTACATAAAGGGCTATCTGTATTTTTTTTTTGAGACAAGGCCTCACTCTGTCACTCAGGCTTTGGGGCAATGGCACCATCAGGGCTCACTGCAGTTTCAACTTTGCAGGCTCAAGTGATTCTCCTACCTCAGGGTCCTGAGTAGCTGGGACTACAGGCACATGCTATCAAACCCCACTAATTTTTTAAAATATTTTTTGCAGAGACAGGTTCTTGCTATATTGCCCAGGCTGATCCTGAATTCCTGGCCTCGAGTGATTCGCCTGCTTTGGCCTCCCAAAGTTCTGGGATTACAGACATAAGACACTGTGTCCAGCCATAAATGGGTACATTTTATAAGGAGGCAGAAACATGTCTATAGGAAGGGTTGGCAAATTATAGCCCACACTATTTTTATTTAGCTCATGGGCTAAGAAGTTCTTTTATTTTTTTAAATGTTTGGAAATCAAAGAATAATATTTTGTGGCATGAAAACTAAATGAAGTTCAAATATCAGCATTTATACAAAAATTCCATTTTTATTAGTAAGTCTGTATTTTAAAACATGTATATATTCAGTTGTATTTTGAATTTTAATTACACAAAATTGTGTAGAAATGTTTTCTCTCTCTCTCTTACTATATAAGTACCTGAACAATTTTCTCTAGTTTGCCCTTTGGCCTGCAATGTCTAAAATATTAATATTTACTATGTAGCCTTTATGCAAAAAAACTTTGCCTACCTCTGGACTCTCTGCAGGAACCATGGCCGAGTGTCTATAAATAGGCCTGAAAAGTCACCAATAAGCCCAGCTATTTCAATGTGCTCTCTCTCTCTCCATCTCCTTCTCTCTCCTGTCTCCCTTTGTCTCCCCCTCCCTTTCTCTCTTCTTCTCTCTCCCTCTTTTATTCTCTTCCTCTCCCTCTCTTTCATAGATGCCCTCTCTCTTCTCTGCTCTCTTTCATTCTTTTTATATTCTCTCTCTCTCTCTCTCTCCTGCTCTCTTCTTCATAGATTCTCACTCTTTTCTCTCCCCTCTCTCCCTCCCTCCTCCCCCATACTACTTCCTTTCCTCTCCCCTGGGGCCCCGTGATCTCTCCCCTCCACAGTGCCCTCTGCTCCTTTGTTTTCTACCTGCATACAGCTTTTTTGCTCATTGACTTACCTTCCTCAAATGGTTGGTCCCAAGGACCACCACTAACAGAGGATTCACTCCCAAGTATGCGTGCCCTGGAAGCCCACCTCCTAGTTACTGGCCTTGGGCTCAGGACCTCCACTTCAATTCCAGGAAAGCATATCTGGCTCACTGCAGGTCTGATATCCATGTAAGTCCAGCCAGCTTTGAAAAAAGTCAAGGAAGGCTGCCCCTTCTATGCTGTGGACAGGTCTGTTCTCTGATAGGGGAGAGCTGATAGGGTGGACACTTTGAGTGCTTTCAGTACAGATGCCACAGTGACTTCTTCAGCTGGCTTAAAAGATTTCCCATTCAGTCCACGCATCCACTGCCTGGCTTCTGTTCTTTGTCCTGATTACTAGATGGAAAAGCAAAGCAAGAAGGCAATGCCCCAAATGAAGGCCAATTGATGGGTGCTAGTACAGGATTGCTGTGAAAATACCTGGAGCATTGATAATGTACAAAATAGATTCGTTTGGCAGTATTGAAAACAGAAAAAAAATGTGGTTTTCCATATTAATTTAATAGATTCTACATTCTCAGTCCCTAGGAAAAGATATGCTATACACCATCAGTTTTCAATTTTTTTATCACTATCTGAGGAAGGCATTCTCATTAATCCAAACTCTATATTTTCAGTGTCTTGACTTCACCCTATCTGCAGCCAAATTTGCTAAAATTCCATATGCCAAGATCAAATATACAAGCATGTTTATTCTAGAGTATGGCTATTACCTTTAAATATGAAAAGACTGTGTATAGAGGGGGCCATTAAGCTAAATATCAGTAAGGGAGTTGCCATAGAAACTGGTAATAGAGAAAAAGACGTTTAAGAAATTCATGTTATTTTTACCCTTGCCTAGTTCCAAAGTGGGTTAGAAACATATGCCTTGGGAAGTTCCAACCTCACGGAAGGACCCAAGCCATCTTTCAAGGAATTTCTTTCTGTCTAGAGAACCATAAGTATTTAGAAGTGAAATATCTTGTTGGATGTCGGCTGTTTTATAGCTTGTGTGGTACTTCATATTTCCAAATGCTTTCCTGGGCATCAATTTTGATGCAGGATTGTAATGGCAAAAAAATATATAGCATACAGGATTGGTTTGCGTTGGGTTTGACATTCACCAATTGGGTACATCACAAATTTTCACTAAAAGATATCTGAGTTTATTACCCATTTACAAGTAAGGCCAGATACATTCCAGTTATAGTTAGATTGTCTTGAATAGATAATTTCTCCTAACTCTATAACATGAAGGCAATATCCAAAATATTTGCCTCCATAGAAGACCTAAGAGGCATTCTAGTTAAAATGAGATGTGTTTATTTTCAAATGTCATCCCTAGATATTTTCTTGGGCTCACTCTGCTCTTAAATAGCTCAAAGATTTCTAATCACATTTCCTTTTGCAAAAATATATTAAAATATTATCTGTCTGTACAATAATATTTCCAGAGTTGTACCTGAATATTCATGTATTCACAACTAGGAATCTTCCTAATTGCAAGAAGCACCTTAAACTTAATAAGAAAAAAATAGTTTTGACTGTTATCTGGCACAACTGATTAGCAGATTTATGTAGTTTTCATAAATTCATCTCACACTTTCCAGGCCACCGAAGAGATGCACTAAGTAGTGAAGAACACCAAGAATCTAATGCTGAAACTATTAGTAAAGAGCTGTGGTAGCATGCAAACTTTAGCCATTATTTCTTAAGTAGGCAGTAAATTGGTGCCCATTAAAATGAGGCAAAATGGGTCGGGCACAGTGGCTCACACCTGTAATCCCAGCACTTTGGGAGGCCGAGGAGGCTATATCAGCTGAGGTCAGGAGTTCGAGACCAGGCTTACCAATATGGTGAAACTCCACCTCTATTGAAAATATAAAAAATAGCCAGGCATGGTGGCGGGCGCCTGTAATCCCAGCTACTCAGGAGGCTGAGGCAGGAGAATGGCTTGAGCCCAGGAGGTGGAGGTTGCAGCTCTCCCCATGGATGTGTAATGTCAAAGCACATGAATTCTCTTCACAGACTTTTAATCATCAAAAATAACATAATCCTGGAGCTGGCAAGATGAAGAATTGTTAACTGTGTTCATGTTATTAGGACATGGCTTTAGCTACTAAACAAAAGTCACCGACCCACCACTGATAGACTTCATATTGAATTGTTCAGGATCTTCTGAAAGTTAACTCTCACTTAAAGCGCAAATCTCCTTTTTAAATGACCTATACTGTAATAATCGTGATCTGTGGCCTGTAGTCATTAAGGTATCACCAGTTTCTATGGCAACTCCCTTACTGATATTTAACTTAATGAACTCCGTCTATATACAATCTTTTCAGAGAATGATCTTCTATACTCTGCCTCCATGTAAATATGAGCCAGTTTCCAACAGCAAATAAATTATCTTTCAGGCCCACAAGCACTTTAGATCATCTGTGGTGACCTTGACATAAAACCGAAGCATTAATTTAGTTTGATCAAAATTCTCCATTACCCAGGCATTTGACCATTACACACCAAATGTTTTCACAAATAGCTAAACTGATGATAGATTATGGTTTTATATCAGCAAAGAGAGTTAATTGCTGTTTTTTTTTCAATTGCTGTTTTTTTTTTAAAAAAAAAAAAGATGAAGAAGAAGAAAAGACTGCTTGGGTTTTTAAGACATTCTTTCATTCCTGCCACCTCTCTCCCTCACAATGCCTGACCCAGTCTTTACTTATGGCAATTTAGACACTTTTAGCTTTTTGGGAGCCCCGTCTGAATTGCCCAGCAGTTGGAACAAAATGTGACAAAAGTCTAAAAGATTATCTTATGCAAGGACTTAGGGTTCAGCATGTAATTAGAAAACCCTGGGGTAACCTAAAACCCTGCAGAATGCAGAGCTGTTAAATCTGTTACTCAAGCTCACATTTTTGTAAGCTCTAATGCTTCCAGTTTCAAAATTGCAAAAGCTGGCGACTGTGGCAAGCATCTTGACTATTCCTGCTTAAAGCAACCTTACATTGCTCTCAAATTAAATTCTAATGGAAAGTTCTGAGAATTATGAAAAGTCTTTGGTGATGGTAGAAAATGAAAAATGACTGCAATCAACAAAGGAATTGGCTTACTTTATCCCAAAACCAAAGAACAAGTATTCACCAAAAAAGGGACCTGGGGGAATCTAGGTATTTTTTTCCTACAGATTATATTTTTAAAATTTAAATCTAAACAACTTTTTATTTTTATTTTATTCATTTATTTTCAATGAATGACCAATAGGTTTAGCTGAGCAAGACACGAATTTGTAAGGATCTTCAAAGGAACTTATATTCGTTTCTTTATGGGCATAAAGAAAATGGCAGTGAGCCCTATGAATCCATCCCAGCTGGATATACAGTGGATTCCCAAAATGTTTTCTTTATGTCACAAATGAAAATGTAGCATTCTTGACATTCTAAAAAGCTGTTTCTTTTCTATGAAGTAATATCCTGCAGTTTCTAATTTATAAGATTGTGAATCTTGCTAGAGATTTTTAAATATCTTATGTCCAAGCCGTAATTAAGAAAAAAAAGTATGAACAGAAAAAGAAAAACAAGGAAGAAGAGGAGAATGGAAAGAGAGTTGGGTGATATCCTATCCAGGAGTTTCCAATTCCCCGTCCACAGACTGGTACTGGTCCATGTCCTCTTAGGAGCCAGGCCATATAGAAAGAGGTGAGTGGCTGGCAAGTGAGCCAAGCTTGGTCTGTATTTACAGCCAGTCCCCTTCACTCATGTTATCACCTGAGCTCTGCCTCCTCTCAGATAAGCTGCAGATTAGATTCTCATAGGAGCGTGAACCCTATTGTGAACTGTGCATACAAGGGATCTAGGTTGCATGCTCCTTATGAGAATCTAATGTGTAATGATCTATCCCTGTCTTCCATCATCACCAGATGGGACCGTCTAGCCACAGGAAAGCAAGCTTAGGGCTCCCACTAATTCTACATTATGGTGAGTTGTATATCATTTCATTATATATTACAATGTAGTAATAATAGAAATAAAGTACACAATAAATGTAAAACTTGAATCACCCGAAAACCATCCCCCTCCACCGTCTGTGGAAAACTTGTCTTCCATGAAACCAGTCCCTGGTGTCAAAAAGGTTGGAGACCACTGCTATATATAATGTTTCACTCTGGAAAGTTTAGCCAATCAATGTCACCGGGCAGTAATAATGTGATTAGGGTGGGGTTTTGCAAGGGATCCATTCAGAAGGTATTCATAGGCTTATGATCAGCTAAAATAGGTTTCAAGGATTCGTAAAGGCCCTGAAATTGCATAGAAACATTTTTGTGTCTACCCACATGTATATTTACTTTTATAGAGAAAGTGTCACTAGCTTTTATCAAATTCACAAACGTATTCTAAGATCCTTGCCTCCAGAAAATAGGCCACGGACCCCCACTTTAGGCCGTTACTAGTTATCTGCTCTCATTTTCTTTTGCCAAAAATGAAGACAATACATATACGTGTGTAAGTGTGTGTGACTGACAGAAAGGCTTAATGTTAACATATCTTGGTTAACTTACACTAAGCATGATATTTTTAGGCATAGTTTGATTTTCTACCTGTCATAACTAAGAAATTCAAAACTGCTTTTGTTTTTAGGCTATAAAGGCTTTTATCATCCATTGGACAAATGTCCATGTATTATCACTGAAAAAAATAAGAGAGAATTTGGAAGCATAGATATATTCAATATTTATGAAAAAGATGACAGTTTGCTCCATTCAGTTTTTAGCAGCAAATTTGATGAAATGTATGTGTGTGTGTGTGTGTGTGTGTGTGTGTGTGTGTGTATTAACCTCTGGATTAATATGTTTGTTTTCATTATTTTAATTGGTAATTAGTTTTATTTCAAGTATAGGAAATCATTATCCTGAAAATCTCTCTGTACTTCTAGAAATCATAATATTTTGATACATTGACAAATATATTGGCAGAGAATAAACTGACCGTATATTACCCTCAAACAAATCAGCCTATGAAATTTAATCCTTTTACATATGTATGCTCTCAAATGGAGAGGGGGGTGTCCAGCCATCTTCCCTGTTGTCTCGTAGACGCTAGATCACTGGAACACAGTAGAAGGTCCATGCTAAGGACTTCTCCCTCCATGAGAACACTGAGTGGATCACACTTGGTCTGTGAGTTGGAGTAAAGATGCCACCAACAGAATCCAAGACTCAGAACTTGGCAAATTCTAGGATATCTTAGAAGATCCTAGAATGGGTCTAAATATATCATTTGATATAAAACAGCAGGTATAGGGTATTGTTCCTTAATATGAAGTCGGTGAGGTAGGAGCATGTGCTAAAGCAAATCAAGGGAAAAACAAATAGCATGGCAAAAATAGCAGTTACTTTTGCACCAGTGTAATACTTCGGGAAATACCTCACAAAATAACCTTTAACAATGGAAAATAGGCTTTCTTTTGCAAGGCGTGTTACAAAATACAAATCCCTATGGGGTGGATATTTTCATGACAGCAATTTTCTTCCCAAAGAGAAATGTTGTATTAACATTTCAAGTTAGGGCTTAGTCTTTTTTTATTTTTATTTTATTTTTGAAATAGAGTTTCACTCTCGCTGCCCAGGCCAGAGTGCAATTGCACGATCTTGGGTCACTGCAACCTCTGCCTCCCAGGTTCAAGCAATTCTTCAGACTTAGCCACTCAAGTAGCTGGGATTACAGGCACCCACCACCACGCCCAGGCTATTTTTATTTATTTTTTATTTTTTGGTATTTTTAGTAGAGATGGTGTTTCACCATATTAGCCAGGCTGTTTTCAAACTCCTGGCCTCAGGTGATCTGTCCACCTCAGCCTTCCAAAGTGCTGGGATTACAGGCATGAGCCACCACACCTGGCCAGCCCTTATTCTTTAAAGTACCTTTCAACAGAAATTTACTCAGTCTTCATAATCAGCAGCAATAAGCGAAGTATCTCCTTTACTTTAGACACCCAAAGAGAGCTTTAAGGAGACTTGTTGTTTGGGTCACTAAGGGCCCCTGCATCAAACAGAACAGCAAGGACTTTCACCCCTCTCTTCTTGGATTTGAAAGTAATTCTCAAAACCTCCCCATCCACAGAAAACTCATGGGTCCCCCGGTCACTTCTCTCTCCTAGTTCCCTCTAGGGAACTGAAAGAAATCTTGGCATTTTGTCTTGATCAACAATCATTTTCTTTTGCGTGTTTTAAGTGGAGATGCAAAACAGCACCCACTTTTGTGTAACTGGCATTTTGGATCATTTTTTTAAGATGAAAATCAAACCAGGAAAAACATCAAGTTAGATGAGATGAAGCCCTAGGAGACTAAAGTATTTATGCTTTAGAAGCAAAACAGGTCACATAAGTCAAAAATATCTTTTACTAATACAGCAAGAAACCAAATCCCAAACTATTACTCATCACTGAGAAGCAGTTTCTTGATATCAGATACAAGCATAGCAAAAGAAGTAAAAGGGAGAACTCAGATGTTCAAGAGTCGTTTTATTTTAGTTTACGGAAGCGGCACAGAATTTTGATTATCTCTTTTTTAAAGTAACTGCTGCGTGTGCCCTCTAAGACCAGCTCATTTTTACAGTACTTTCAATTCCTTAACTATTCTGAGGCAGCAGAGAGAAAAAATACAGTATGATACCAAATTGAACAAAAGGAAGTTATTTAATAAAAAATCATACTTGAAATGTCACTTAGAAATGAATTTTTCTTTCTTATCATGTCTGTCATGGACATTTGATTTTATTACTTCTCTTTAAGGTTAGGTTGAACCAGGCATACAGCAATTAAAGCAATTTTCACCTGAAAAAGGAAATGTCTCTGGCTCAACATAAATAGCATAAATACGTCTGGAAAACCCTTAATTCAACAGAATCCAACAAATGTTTACTGAACTCACATCACGTGCCTAGCTCCTTGCTTAGTAGTGGCAGATGCAATAATGGCAGATGTCATATCTCCTGGGCAATTCATCATGACAATCATGCTGTCAAGATTCAATAATCATGCAAATATTAGCCAGGCATGGTGGCGCGTGCCTGTAATCCCAGCTACTCATCTGACTGACGTAGAATTGCTTGAGCCTGGGAGGCAGAAGTTGCGATGAGCTGAGGCTGTGCCACTGCACTCCGGCCTGGGTGACAGAGTGATACTCCATCTCAAAAAAAAAAAAAAATTAATAATTAATCTGATTATCTATGGCCAAAGATAGACCCATAATTCAGCCAGTAGTTGATTCAACAAGCTAAAATATGTCCAGCTGATTTTGATAGTCTTTAATAAAAAGAGCCATGTAGGCATTTTCTTACCACTGTGATAACTTCAGGGGAGGTGGCTTTTTTTAACTTCCTACTTCTCATATAGGAAACAGACCCAGTGGAAAGATAAAAGACTTGCTTCAGATCATGTTCAGCTTTCATGCCTCTGGCTGCTGGTCTGGTGCTTTGTCTGTTAACTAATTCCTTTTCTCCTCCTCACCCCAGGCCCTCCCCCTGTGAAGTATGGAACCCTGTGCCTTCGCTGACCCCAGCATCCTGAGAGTTACGGGGAGAGGGCAAAGTCAAATAGACTTTCTAGTGGGAAAATTCGGCTGAAGGGTTTTCTGTAAATTCTTACTCAGTACTGTATCCCTTGATATGTTGCTACCTCCCCCGTGCTCAGTAATTTTAGTTTGTGCTTTTTGTTTCTCTTTTTGTTTCTTTGGTTTGCTGGCTTTGTGTTCTTTTCTCTTTTTTTCCTTTTCTTTTCCTTTTTTAATGCAGGAATCGGTCAAGGTGTTCCCGTGGTGGCACTCATAGTGGAAGGAGGACCCAATGTGATCTCCATTGTTTTGGAGTACCTTCGAGACACCCCTCCTGTGCCGGTGGTTGTCTGTGATGGGAGTGGACGGGCATCTGACATCCTGGCCTTTGGGCATAAATACTCAGAAGAAGGCGGGTAGGTAACTTTCCAGGCCCCATAAAAGAACCTTAAAGCCTGAGTTCGATGCTTGGAAACGAGATTGTGAGTGGATTATGTTTTCAGTAGCTCAAACAAGACCTCGAATCAGAACCAGCTATGAACAGTTTGTCTAAAACATGTCTGTCATGGGAGGGCTGTGGTGAAGAACAGAGGAACATATTCTAAATGTCCTGTGAAGTGGAAAATTCTATGAAAGCTACACTGATAATAAAAAGGGTGAGGAAAAGAGAGGAGGTCATAGGCTATGGTCTTCTTTTTCTTCTCTCCGTGTCTCCTTCTCCTCCTCCCAATAAGGAGAAGCAAGTATTTTTTTTTTTAATTATTATACTTTAAGTTCTGGGGTACATGTGCAGAACATACAGGTTTATTACATAGGTATACACGTGCCGTGGTGGTTTGCTGCATCCATCACCCCGTCATCTACATTAGGTATTTCTCCTAATGCTATCCCTCCCCTATCCCTCCAACCCCTACTATCCTTCCCCTAGCCCCCACCCCGCCGACAGGTCCTGGTGTGTGATGTTCCTCTCCCTGTGTCCGTGTGTTCTCATTGTTCAACACCCACTTATAAGTGAGAACATGAAGTGTTTGGTTTTCTGTTCTTGTGTCAGTTTGCTGAGAATAATGGTTTCCAGCTTTATCCATGTCCCTGCAAAGGACATGAACTCATCCTTTTTCGTGGCTGCATAGTATTCCATGGTGTATATGTGCCATATTTTCTTATCCAGTCTATCATCGATGGGCATTTGGGTTGGTTCCAATTCTTTGCTATTGTGAAGAGTGCTGTAGTAAACATATGTGTGCATGTGTCTTTATAATAGAATGATTTATAATGCTTTGGGTATATACCCAGTAATGGGATTGCTGGATCAAATGGTATTTCTATTTCTAGATCCTTGAGGAATTGCCATGCTGTCTTCCACAATGGATGAACTAATTTACACTCCCACCAACAGTGTAAAAGCATTCCCATTTCTCCACATCCTCTCTAGAGTCTGTTGTCTCCTGATTTTTTTTTTTTTAACAGAGCCTTGCTCTGGTCACCAGGCACCAGGCTGGAATGCAGTGGTGCGATCTTGGCTCGCTGCAACCTCTGCATCCTGAGTTCAAGCAATTCTTCTGCCTAGGCCTCCTGAGTAGCTGGCACTACAGACACATGCTGCCATGCCCAGCTAATTTTTTTGTATTTTAGTAGAGGTGGGGTTTCACCATGTTGGTCAGGATGGTCTCGATCTCTTGACCTCTGATCCACCCACCTCAGACTCCCGAAGTGCAGGGATTACAGGCGTGAGCCACCGTGCCTGGCCCATCTCCTGATTTTTTAATGATCACCATTCTAACTGGCGTGAGATGGTATCTCAATGTGGTTTTGATTTGCATTTCTCTGATGACCAGTGATGATGAGCTTTCTTTATATGTTTGTTGGCTGCATAAATGTCTTCTTTTAAGAACTGGGTTTTAACACATGAAGCACAGCCAGTCTGGACCAGATGGTGCAGGTTGGTAACTTCAGAGAAGCTGGGATGTTCAGATTCCAGGCTTGACTTTCAAACACCAGCATTGCCAAGCCACTGTGAAGATATGTGGTAGATTGTGCCATCAGGTTTCTCTAGATGGGCTGGGAAGGTGAAATCTCTGTAATGGTAACCACTCTGGTCCTTTGTAAACTCCCCTTGAACCCCTCATGCCTTTTCCTTGGTCTGTTAGGCTTCTAATGCTACTTTCAACAGTCCAAAGCCCAAAACCCCAGGAAATATTCCCCCTTCACAGCACTTCTCTCCAATCTAAGTTCCCACTGATCAAATACTGAAATCCAGGCACGCTTGTAGATTATAAGATCAAAATAAGCCGTCCCAAGGTATGAGTGAGTTTAAGGGGGAAAACTCAGAGGAGCCATAGATGTTTTAAATAAGGGACTTCCTAATCCAATCAGTTCCCCCTAACACATGAAATTTGTGGGAGAAGAAAGCATCAAATGAGATGATGGTCCTTTATTCATGCCTTTTTTTTATTATACTTTAAGTTCTGGGGTACATGTACAGAACGTGAAGGTTTGTTACAGTTATACACGTGACATGGTGGTTTGCTGCATCCATCACCCCGTCATATACATAGGTATTTCTCCTAATGCTATCCCTCCCCTCGCTCCCTAACCCCCAACAGGCCCCACTGTGTGATGTTCTGCTCCCTGTGTCCGTGTGTTCTCATTGTTCAACACCCACTTATGAGTGAGAACATGAAGTGTTGGGTTTTCTGTTCTTGTGTTAGTTTGCTGAGAATGATGGTTTCCAGTTTCATCCATGTCCCTGGAAAGGACATGAATTCATCCTTTTTTATGGCTGCATAGTATTCCATGGTGTGTATGTGCCACATTTTCTTTATCTAATCTATCATTGATGGGCATTTGGGTTGGTTCCAAGTCTTTGCTATTGTGAACAGTGCCACAATAAACACGTGTGCATATGTATTCATGCCTTCTATAAATATACATTAAGTGTTTACTGGGTGCCATGCACTGAGGCCAAACATTGAGGTGTGAAAAAGAATAACATACAATTAATTGCCACTCTCAAGATGCTCACAGTAAGTTTACTAAGTAGACAAGCATTACAAAAAAAAAATGACAAGTGAGCTCACCTACAGCAGGATGCTCCCTCCTCCATCCCTTTCGTACCCATCCCTGTCGTACCCAGCCTGCCTTATTTAAATGAGAGACTGAGCATGGCAGGTCAGTACCATCTCATCTCTTCCCATCCTCTTCCTCATCTTTGACAGCAGCCCAGCATTCCACGTAAGCCATTAAAACAGCACATCTATGTATGTCTAGTAGATGAACCTAGGTTTGTGAAATGAGGAATAACAAAAGGCAATGGGCCTCCAGCTTAACACTGCAAACCCAGAAGCTCTGATACCAAAAAAAAAAAAAAAAAAAAAATCTAATTTTCTATAAACTCAAAGTTGGAGTTTGCTTTACTGGTAAATTTAGTTAAATTACTATTATCTTATTTTTTGATAGTAAATATTGGTCTATTTTATAGCAAAGAACCTAAAAAGAGAATATGTACCCAAATTTCTCTATGTCTACAACCAACCTGAGTTCAAGATCTTAATTGTGCTTTGTTTTATTAAAAGTTTAGCCAAGATTCTCCTTCCTCTAAATCTAGCAATTTGTTCTGTTTTTCAGAAATAAACTTAATAATTTTAATACAGGTTTTAGCTTTGGCTTATATCTTGCTTCCTAGTTTGCAAATTATTTTATGATATTTCTACAAAGTAGATGCAAATTTGCATTCAGACTGCACCTTTTGTTTTTCTGGGTTGTTTGTTTGTTTGGTTGGTTTTGTTTTTGTTTTTTGGGGTTTTTTTGTTTGTTTTGTTTTTCAGCAAACTCATGGAAAAGTATGGACCTCAGCATTTCAGGTTTCTCAGGTCTATACATAATGAAAGCCAGCACCTAGTACCTATTATTTATCATGATCTTAGATTATCTGCCTTGAAAAGGTTAAAATATGTGATAAGATTGCCCCTCCTGTTAGAATATGGAAGAAAGGTTATGTATTTTACAACTGGATGGGACCTAGATTATTTAAATTAAATTATTATTTAAATTAAGTGGTTTGTCCAAAGCCACACAACCCAAGATCCCAGGCCAGAATCCCTTCTGATGTATTATAAACATTTACTGAAATGTGTTTCATGGTATGTGCGTTAGTGTTCCTCATATAGTACTTCAATGATACTGTTTTTTAAATATTCAAATGAACTTCAGTTGCCTTCAGCTTCCTCTTTTCATTATACTTTAGTATTATTATTTTTACTATTAGTATTCCAAAGAAATAAAAATCAGTGCATTCCTGGTTGTAAACCAATGTCCAAGTGGATCAACCAACCCTGTGTCATGTGGATTCTTTCCCTTTTCCTATCCAGACCCTTATACACCAACCTTAAAATTAGGAGTCAAAAATATCATGCTGTTTTAACTTTAATTAGCAGTTTTTGTTATAATTATTTTATGGTCAAAATATGCAAAGCACCATCTATATGGGATCTACACAAACTATGAATGAACAATGGCTGATTATCAAGGAATATGAGTTTATGCACATAACACTAATGCAGAAGTAAAGAATAAAGTATAATTTTAGATCTTGGGACATCTTAAAATTTTAAAAACTTTAAGAAACATTTAGAAATGGTTATTAAGAACATAGATGTCTAAAGAGAAGTTTTGTGTTTTACATGTAGTGTTATGATAAAAGTGTACCCTTGCTCCAGGAAAGCAATTATAAATTCATCATGATAAAATGAAGTCAGAATGTTTCTCTGTGCCATCTGACTAACTTCAAGAATTTAATCATTGTTTATTTAGCTTGATAAGAAATTGTCTAGCCACACATGTGCAGCCAATTTTAAAAATCATTTCCAAATAATGTTATCTTGCAGTAATGAGCTTTCTTTATGTTAAGAAAAAAAAATGGCCCACCTAGAACTTTTTCACCTGGAAGGATTTCTTCTCTGAATTCCAATAAAGTCCAACATAGTTAAAAATGTTTCACTACAAATAAATACAAATCCATCATACTACACATAAAATTGGATATACAGAACATATATATCCTGTTTATGAAACCTTTATTTCAGGGCTGCATCAGTATCTTTTCAATTACTTTGGTAACTTAAATTTGATTACAAATATTTTAAGTTCATTTAAAGATTCTTAAATAATACAGATCCAAGAACTATAAATGTATATATTCACCTATATAGCTTTTCATTTTATAATCTTAAAGGAATAAAAAAAAAATCACACTTTCTGAACTTTATATTTTTGTCTTTGAATTCCCTTCTAAGAATGTGAATTTGAAAGAGAATCACTTTGGAAGTAAACAGTAATTGACAAAACAGATTAGCTTTTGTAGATGAGATTACTTAGGATAGAAAAAGACACACTGCATCTTTCACAATGCACATGGGTTTGAATGAACTAAGAGATAAATGCAATTAAATTCTTGTTTGGGTCTCTTTCTTGCTATCTCTGCTCTGTGGTACCTGAAAGAAAGGTCAAACTCCCATATTTCTCTCATTGGCATAATGGATTTTCTATTTCTCATCTGTCATAGTTTAGAATGAGTCACTAATTAATTAAAATTTAGTCACTGTCCCTACTTAATTTCCTTGCTTTAGAAATATTATCCAACTTTATTTCTGAATCATGAATGACTAAACATGGCAAAGAAATTAATGCTAGCCAACTCGTATTTGAATCACCTAAGTTTTTTAATACTAGGATTCTACTTTTTGTGTTTGAGCAATATGAACTGTAGTACTCATAGTTAGGAATACCTTTCAGGATGTAGGCTCCTGGCATTGAAATCGGAGATTACTTTGCCTGATAATTGTCAACTGAAGTGTCAGATTGCAGAGAAATGTTGTCTAGCCCCTCATTTGTCAATCAGTGAGCAAGTACTTCACTCATAGAAAACGTGAGTGTGAAAAAGGCATCCAAATGCATTTGTGTTCCAGAATGTTGCCCCTCATTCATCCAAATTTTATTACCAATTTTTATGTTTCTTTTGGCGTCTTCATTCTGGAAATTATCATCTGGATTTACCATTTTTAGATACTCTAGGACAAGAAGCTTGCTGGTAGCAGAAAGCCTTCAGATTTTTTTAGTCCTCTGTTACTAACTTTTGGAAAACTATCAATGGGGAAAACACCAAGAGACTGTTTACACTTTTGTGTGTCCGTGAAATTTGTATTGGATATTGTGAAGAATAAATGAGCAATGGCTTGGGGGCAGGAGAATAGATAAAACATTTCTAATAAAAATTTGAGTTTCCTGTTTAAAGGATGTTTAATAAGGGTCCCTACATTATTTGATTAGCTGGGGCAAAGGCCTAAATGAACACTAACCGAAGATAAAAAACAGAAAAGTATGTTGTACGGCTTTGAATTATGTAACTATATATTCCTAGCGGCAATGTGACAAAAGCATGTTTCTCTGCAAATATACATCAAAATGACCAAAGATATGAGAAAGCCACCAGAAAACTAGACATTTTAGAAACCCAAGTATAGTCTGTAATCCCTTGGGCCTGTCATTCTGTGCAGTGGTCACTAATGTTTTCTCCTGCTGCTCCAGGGATTTCCATCTAAAGCTGAAGGGTGTCAAACCCTTATCATTTATCTCTATAAAACCTGCCAAAAGAATGTAATTGATCTCAATGGTTTGTATTCCAGCATGATTTAGACATAATTGGAATGTCAAGTGAGAAAAAAAAGGAGACATATGAAGCCTGCTGGCTTCAAGTATCCATTATAGTTTTTGTTAATTTCATCTTACCTTGTCTCTTTTCTAAAATTTTCTATAAGAAATCATGTCAAAACTTGATTCTTTTTTATAACTTTCTCAGAAAGGAAGTAAGAAACCTTGGAAACATCTTCTACAGACAAAGAACACTGGAGGTTTTATTTATAGAAAGGGTCATTTTTGTAAACTGTTTTCCAAGTTAACATTTATTGAGTGCCTACTATATGCATGGGCTTGTTGAAAGATGAATAAGGCATGGTCCTAGCTGTCAAGAACCTTATAATGGGGGACTAAAACATAGATATGAATACAGATAACTAGAAGGTCATGTGTGCTTTGATAAAGGCACAAAGGGTCACAAGAGCACAGAGGGTAAAATAATCACGTGGTGCATTCTTCACAAGATTCTATCAATGGAACAGTGTATGTCATCCACAAAATGGCAATAGAATGATTATTTTTCTTCTTCCCCCTTTTCCGTCAAAAACTGGATCTAAGCTAAGAGTCAGCCTGGATGACTGAGAAGAACTAATATTTGACCCTCCCTTATATAACTCAACTCAGAGAAAGAATAAATGTGAATAAGATTGAAGAAAATTGGTAAAAGGGACAAATTTATTGAAATAGTATGGTGCTGTTTTGTGTGTTTGTGCGCATGTCTTGCTAAATATATATATACTATTCTGTTTAATAAAATTAGTTTCGTAAATTAATCCCATAAGATTATATATACATAAATACATATATTAATGCCTATAATTATCTGTGTGTATATATATATGCTTAAAACTTAAGTGAAGACTTAAAAATAGAACTGATAATATGACTTTTCAAATCAGTCAATCACTAGGTATTTTTTGAATGCTTGTTTTAGGTACTGTGGGTGCTATGAAAAGAAGTATAACTTTCCTCAAGTACATAATCTCATTTGAACCAATATACTAACAAATACTTTTTCAATTAGATGTTATTGTTGAATTCTGAGAAGGCAGAGGGAAGCATAGGTTGGAGTAAATGGGGGAAAGTGTCATGGAGACAGTATCACTGCAGTTTTTGCCTCTGTAGTATGTATAAAGACATAGATATATAGCCACTTGTCTCATGTATCCAAGCTCTATAAGGCTAGAGTAGCTCCATTAATTTAAGAAAGTGTGAAATAAAATAAATATCCTTGTCTTAGAGTTTGCTATTTGATCCCTTCTGTTGTATCAACATGGGAAGAATGAAGCACTGACTTTAAAAAAATTATCTGGAGGTCAGGGAAGAAAGCACCATGGAGAGGAAAGTTTCATTGATCTAAATTGGCTCATCAGCTCCCTACATGGACTAAATTTGCTTTATAATTGCCCAACCCCACACTCTTTAGAGTGTCCTTGAACATAAAGAGCAAACATTGGAGAAAACATAGCTGTGTAGTCCATTATGATAGAGAAATCCATTTTAAAGAACTATCATCTACAACTTTCAGAAAGCTCATCAATAGCCAAGTGATGATTTCAAAGCCATCTATTGATTACATTCCTCTGAGATTCCCTTAGCTAACTCTTGGCTTTTTTGGTTTCACCAAAAAAAAAAAAAAATCCAAATAAACGTGGTTATCAAACTTCAGCATGTCTGAGAATCACCTAGAGAGCTTTAGGAGATCCAGATCCCCCAAAATATCCTGACTTTGATGCACATGGGGTGGGGCCCAAGAAACTGAATATAAAACCCAAACCCCAGGTGATTCCAATGAGAGTGGTCTATGGCCCACGCCTCTCTGATGTTTTCAAAAATACCTCCTGTGGTTTCTGGGCCTCACCGGCATTCTCCTCACAAGCCGCTGTATTGTTACCACAAGCCCTTTGTACCTTCTGCCAAATTTTGTCTTTGAAACCCAGTTGACTTGAAAAACATATTTAGCATCAATCACCTAATTTCTTTCTTTCCCACAGCTGTGCTTGGTTTCAAACATCTGTCAGACTTGAACATCCTTCCCTGAAAAGCAAGCCGTGCCATAAAAAAACTCATTTTTACAGGACTGACAGATTTATCGCTTAGCATTTTTATTTACATGGATTTTTTAAGGGCATTCAGTTTACTTATTTCCTTGTTTCTTTTGCAAATGATTTTCTGACTAGCTCAAAATATATAACTGATTTTAAAAGAGAATAAAAAAGAGGAACAGAAAAGCAAAGTTATTTAGAAGTGAAATGGTACTAGTTGATGGCGAATGATGGTTCTCTCGGCTGTCTGAGAGGCAGGGTCACAGGGGCCAGCACTGGAAGCTCAGCATTTGCAGTATCCTGCCCCCACCTTCCTTGCACTTTACAGTTAGAATGGACAACCTTTAAAGAGTCCTAACCTCCCACTTGCCTTGACTGATTTTTACTTTTTTAAAGCCCTTGAATTCTTTCTCAAATGAAATCTCAGGTAGAGGTGCAATATGTAATACAGGCAAGATACAGGTTTACTCTGTCGAAGCTGGGATAGGAGGCCTAGACCATGGTTCTCAAACTTTATTCTGCATCAGAATCACCCAGAGGGCTTGTGCAAACAAATGGCTATACCAGAGGAATGAGTTCAGGAGGTGTATTGTGCATCATGGGGACTGCAGTCAATAACAATATGTTGTATACTTGAAAATTGCTGAGAGTAGATTTCAAGTTTTCTCACCATAATAAAATGACAAGTAGATGAGTTAATGCATATGTCAATTAACTTGATCTAGTCATTTTACAATTTATACATGTATCAAAATATACCATAGACCGGGTGCAGTGGCTCACACCTGTAATTCCAGCACTTTGGGAGGCCGAGGTGGGTGGATCACAAGGCCAGGAGTTCAAGACCAGCCTGGCCAAGATGGTGAAACCCCATCTCTACTAAAAATACAAAAATTAGCCAGGCATGGTGGCGGGCACCTGTAATCCCAACTACTCAGGAGGCTGAGGCAGAGAATTGCTTGAACCCAGGAAGCAGAGGTTCCAGTGAGCTGAGATTGAGCCCCTGCACTCCAGCCTGGGCAACAGAGCGAGACTCCATCTCAAAAAAAATACTATAAATAGATATAATTTTTGTCAATTAGATATGCATTTTTAAAAATAGGAAAACACAACAACAACAACAAAACCCTCACAATTGCTGGCTCTACCCCCAGATTTTCTAACTCAACAAATCTGGTTGAGCTCAGGTACTTTGCATTTCATAGAAATACCTAGGTGATGCTATGCTTTTGATTCAGAGAGCATACTTTCAGAACTATTTTCCTAGAGCTTCCTTTTCTCTGCCTGGCTCTCACCTGCAAAGGCAGCTCTGAGGCAGCTCTGGAGCTTCTCCCCAGAATTCCAGAGGCTTGTTTGTGAAACCCCATTGAAGACCCCTGACCTACAGGTCAAGATCACATTCCTTTGCTTGGACTGAAGATCCACTGTATCCTGGCCCTCAGCTTTTCTCCAGAGCCAGCTCTCACTCAACAAACTTTCCATTCACCCCATAACCCAACAGAGCTGTCTGCCCCACTGTTCTCCAAGCACTTCCTGCTGTCACATGCTTCTCTGCCTTACCATGAGATGTACAAATGCATTTCTGTACCCATTTAATTTCTAGTACATTTTTCTCTGAAGTTTCACAACCTAGCCTCTCTCACAAAAAGACATAGTAAGGGCTTTATAATCCACAAATTTACCTGAGTGAGGTGCAAATAATAAATGTACTGGTATTTCATTCTTTTCCTTTAGAGGAGATAGATTCTGAATCAACCTGGCTGACATTAAGATCTACAATTACTAGGAATATAGTGGATTAACACCTCCCCTAGTGGTGTCATTAATCATGAATAATGTTTGGGATGTTCTTAATGGATTTTCCCCAGATTCCTTATGCAATTCTCAGATGTTGATCATGGACCACAGGATTTATGAAAATTATGTATAGCAGTGAACACATGCTATGAAAGCTTCTTCAACCAGAGAAACACAAAGAAATGCATTGAAATAGGATTTTTTTTTTTTTTTTGGAGACAGAGTCTTGCTCTGTGACCCAGGCTGGAGTGCAGTGGCATGATCTCGGCTCACTGCAACCTCTGCTTCCTGGGTTCAAGTGATTCTCCTGCCTCAGCCTCCTGAGTAGCTGGGATTACAGGTACATACCCCAACGCCCGGCTAATTTTTGTATTTTTAGTAAAAACAGGTTTCACATTAGTCAGGCTGGTCTTGAACTCCTGACCTTGTGATCCACCCACCTCAGAATCCCAAAGTGCTGGGATTACTAGCATGAGCCATTGCGCCTAGCCTAAAATAGGATTTCAAGGTTAACTCGTCTGCACTATTGTTGTCTAGAAAAATCTCCATTCAGTTTCGATAGCATCTTTTTGCACTATCCTAATTGTTGGACAACTGTCTTAGAGTCGAAGTACATTTTATATTTTCTTGAGATATTCCATGCAAAGCAAGGGTCCATCCATGAGCATAAACCTCTGAAAGTCTTGAGTAAGCAGTAAAGAATCCATTCTTTAAATCCATAGAACCATGGTTCAGTGTCTTGGAGACAAACCTAAAATTTGGATTTGTTTAACTCTATGATCTCCTTGGTTTTTGCCATTTGATAGTAAATTTGAGATTTTATTATCTCTAATGCATTAATGACAAAGACAGTCGACCCTTGAATGACATGAAGTTAGAGTTGCCAATCCCTGACGTGGTCAAAAATCCATGCATAACTTTTGACTTCCCAAAAACTTAACTACTAATAGCTTATCATTGGCCAAAAGCCTTACTAATAACATAGTCAACTAACAAACATTTTGTATGTTATGTGTATGATATATTTTTACAATAAAGTAAGCTACAGAAAAGAAAATATTATTAAGGAAACCATAAGGAAGATAAAATATATTTATTATTCATTGAGTGGAAGTGATCATCATAAAGGTCTTCATCATTGTCATCTTCATATTAAATAGGCTGAGGAGGAGGAGGAAGAGGAGGTGTTGGTCTTGCTATCTCAGGAGTGGCAGAGGAAGAAAAATATTAGTGTAAGTGGACCTGCACAGTTCAAACCCCTGTTGTTCAAGGGTAAACTGTAGTTTAATTCTGAGTGTCAACTCTAGTAAAAAGCTTCTAATTTATTAGAAGATAGAGGCTTCCTGGAATGATGTGTTAACATGATTCTGAGATAGCATCTCAGTGCAGAGGAAAGAGTACTATGATAGGTTAACAATGTCTGCTGAGGCAAAGATAGGAATTTACAGTCAACATGCCATGAATTTATTTCAGTTATTTCATGAACTGAAATAAAACCAAAATCTTACAGATACCCCTGTAGCTATAAGACTACCAGGCAATCATCAAGTAGTGCATTGAATCATGAAACCAACAAGAAAAATAAGATACCCAGCTGTCTGGAAGATACTCAGAACAAGGAAATAATCAATTTTTTGTCAACTCTGTAAGGCACAGTAGTGTTTAAATTATCCGATGATATAAGCCTTGCAACACAGACATCATACACAGGAGATGAAGAACAAGAAGCCCTTTGGTGTAGGATACTGCCTGGATCTGGACTGAGATACAAGCTAACTGAGCAATTGCCTATGAAAAAGGCATAAGAAATTGTTTTAAAAACTAAAAATCAAAATAAATATGTAACAAAAATAGAGAAACTTACATTTGTCCCAGTTTTTCATAAGGTAGAATAAAAGGAATATTTTGGTAAATTACTTTGAAAGAGAATTTAGACTTATCCGTCCCCTTTTCCCACACCTCTGACCATTTCCCCCAGCAGCATGCTCAAAAATTTGAAATTAATGTTTCTTAAAGCTTCTACATGCATCAGCCTGATCTAGGCACTGTATTTCATAAACTTCATGAGGTGGCTAAAATTATTATCCCTATTTTATAATGAGGAAATTGATGACAGAAAGGTTAGGTAATTTGCTAAACATCTCAAAGCTAGAGAGTGGTCAGCCCAAACACACTTAGGCCCTTAGCAGCTATACCATGTTGTCCTCTAAACCGGTGGGACCCAGTAACTGTAAGAGGTTTATTTTGCCTGCCCCAGAGCTGAATTTTTCCAAACAGCAGAGGAGAGGGCACCCAGATTCCATCTTCTCTCCCTTCTCTCATATGCTGGCTAACTTCTCATGGGAATAAGTGTTGCACCAACGTGTAAGACCAGTTGGCTGAAGGAGGGCAGTGTTGTCTGCCTGGAAAGCCCACACACTCAGTCCAGCTCTGATTCTTTTATATGGGTCCTAAAACAATTTTAAAAATTCAACTTTTCCTCTTGCCTGGGCTATGGCAATATTCACTGACGAGACTGCACTTGGAATTAACGCAGAGGGTGTGATTTCCTTCCAATGTTGGCAGCAGAGAATCCACCTGACATGTGGCAGTCCCTGTATCCTTTGGCAACACTTTGCTTCTACTCTTGAGTACATTCATAAGCAAAGGCAAAGGAAAGAAAAGACATGACAGAGACACAGCCAACATTGTTCAGGATTTTTCATCTAAATGTCCCGCTTGTCCCTGCCTAAGGTGGAGAGTTTGGCAGCCCTGCCTACCTCCCAGAGCAGCACTGCTGACAGAACTCTCTCTGTTGATATGGTTGGGTGTGGTGGCTCATGCCTATAATCCCAGCACTTTGGAATGCCAAGGCAGGTAGATCCCTTGAGCTCAGGAGTTCGAGATCAGCCTGGGCAACATGGTGAAACCCTGTCTCTACAAAAGATATGAAAAATTAGCCAGGTGTGGTGGCTGCTCGGGAGGCCAAGCCCCAAGCCCAGGAGGCTGAGGTAGGAGGATTGCTCGAGCCCAGGAGGCTGACGCTGCCGTCAGCAATTATTGTAACACTGTACTCCAGCCTGGGCAACAGAGCAAGATCCTGTCTCAAAAGAAAAGGAACTCTCTGTGATTACAGAAATCTTCCATATCTGTGCTATCCAACCAGAGTCCCTGAGTCCTTGACCTATGGCTAGTGTTACCAAGGAAATGAATTTTCAATTTCATTTCATTGTATTATAATTAATTTAAACTTGAATAGCCGCATGTTAGTAACAGCTACCATATTGGATAGCACAGCTCTAGCATTTCTGCAATTGGTTTCCACCAAACTGAGAGGCCTTGAATGTCTAATAGATCTCAAATATTATTTGACATTTTCCCTATTTTTAATTATATTCTTTCCTCCAGTCAGTATTATGTATTCAGTCATTCAACAGATATTTTTGAATGCCTACTATGTTCCAGGCACTATTCTAGGCACTGGCAAAAATACACCAGTGAACCAAATAGACAAAAATGCTGCCCTTGTGAAGCTTTTATTTTAGAAGGGTTAGATAGACAAAAGTAATAAACATAATCCCTAAACACATTGTATAATATTTTAGAAGATGTATGCGGTAGGGGAAGAAAGCAGAGTAAGGGAGATCAAGATAAGGGGTAGTGGGAAAGCCTCTGTCTCTTCCCACCTTGACTAGCACTGAGGGAAGGGGAGAAGAGAGTCTGTGACTAATAGAATGCACAGTCCATGCATCCAAGAAATTTACAGGCTGGTGAGGATTTTCTTAATCTGTCTGATGAAATGCCATGTGTAAAATGCACAGCACAAAGCTTGTCTTATAGTTGGGAGTAAGTACCTCTCTTAACCTGTCCCACCCCCACCACACCACCCAACTTCAGTCTCCTTTTTGATGTGTACCCGTGCCTTCTGTTTTACCATAGCTGGCTCAGGAGTTTAAGGTGAGAACAAGGAAAGAAAATTAAAGGACAGGAGAGGGGGAGAGGAGGAGAAGAAAAGAAAAAGGGAAGGAAAGAAGGAAGGGTCCAGGACAGAAGAAGAGAAGGAAAGAAGGAAGGAAAAGAAGGAAGAGAAAGAATGAAGAAAAAATAAGTTTAGAAACATAAGACAGGTTCATTTTATGAGCAGTAGTACATAAAGTTTGTTGGCGAACAGACTGTACCATTATCCTGCCTGATTATGGGAAACTTCTCTAATATTGCTAACTACCTCATATTGCTGGATGAAAATCTCAGGAAAAACCCAGGTGAAGAGCTTTTCTAGAATAGATCCTAAAGCAAAATCAGCAACTATTTCTCACAGGCCTTAGCTGATAGAGACCATTTGTATCTGGAGTTGATCCTCATAAAAAGTTGGAAAAAGTAATCTCCTAACCAGCCCATGCTATTTATGGGTCATGTCCCTGTGTGCCATTCAACCTTCTATAACTTTCTATCCAACTGGTGTTTTCTAAAAACATTGACATCAATCAGTTATAGTTGGTGAATTTAACATAAATCATCACTTATTATAAGAGTTACTCTTAGGGCTTCTAATTGTTGAATAAAATATTTATTTGCCATTTAAGTAATTAAAAGAAACATTGGACATCTAATTAAGCGAGGATTAACTTAGAAAGTAGTGGGTCCTTGAAATCACATTACTGAGTCTTCACACACATGAGATGCAACACCTTAAGTATAAAACAGGAAATCTCCAGTGGCAGCCAATCATCTAAACAAATTACTAACTTTACATTAATATACTGAGTTGAACCTACATATTTAGGTTAGCATAGGTCAGTATCAAAGATTTTTCCCTCCAAATTCTCTTGACTTCTA
The DNA here is from genome assembly GCA_036589455.1 of Ateles fusciceps. Taxonomy (NCBI): domain Eukaryota; kingdom Metazoa; phylum Chordata; class Mammalia; order Primates; family Atelidae; genus Ateles; species Ateles fusciceps. Next base: position 15,557,533 of record JAZHEH010003097.1, read on the forward strand.
AACCCAGCTCTGATGCTTACCAGCTGTATCATCTTAGGCAAACAGTTCACCTCCACAAACTTTGGGTCCTTCATCCATAGAATGGTTGCTCTAAAATTATATCATTCTTTTATCCTAAAATTCATGTCTCTCAGTAGAATTTTCTCATTTGTGCCTTCTCTAGAACATACAGACTTCAAAAAATATGACAGTAGAAGGTTACAGCAAAGTAGGAATTTTTATCCTAACACCCATTTGCCTTCAAGATGGCATAAAATTATCTAAGAATAATGGTTTCAGGGCATCTTAGCAACACCAGTTTGCATGACTTTGATGAATATGATCCAAGAGCTAATAAGTTCTCCACATTGATGCCCCAGCTAAGTGGCTTTGAAACATGGCCTTTCCCTTCCTATTTACAGACCTATTTTTATCTGAATTTCATAGAAATACTGGAATCTATCTCCTCCATAAGGATGGCCTCCTCCAGCTAATATGCATGCTAGTTACCTTGCTCTGAGCTAGGCATCTTTGGGATTCTTTGTGGGTGTGAAAGCCCCTAATGTACTTCATAATAACAAAGAACTGCCAATTATTTAACACCTACTATGTGCCAAGAACAGTGCCAGGTGCTTTCCATACATGATCTTTTTTTTCCAAATATAGCGACCTAAAAAGACACATACTACCCCCTGTTTAACAGATGAGGAGATGATAGCTTAAAGAGATCAAATAACCTGTCTCAGATCCCTCACTAGTAAATAAAGGAGCTGTATTCTAGCCAAAGGCACCATATCATAGCATCTTAATTATGTCATTCCATCTCCTGTAGCAGGTTGTGAAACTGGCCTCACCACTTCAATGTATGACATGGAATTCGTTGAAAAAATGTTGATGTATGTTGTGTTGGTTTTTACGTTATATAATTACTTTGTGTTGTCAAAACCACCAACATCTATGTGAGGGAAATTACCCTGATAGCATTGAAACTCTTAACATCTTTGAACAGCTATTGAAAGCTTTTGTGGGCAAGATATTGCCCTAAGCTTTATAAGGGAGATGCAAGTGAATAGGAATCTACCTGTTTCTGACAAAGGCTAGAGGGATAAGGTAGTATCCAGAAATAGAAACAAATACATGTTTTTGAGTTGGGCAGCCAATTCACTTCTTGAATTCCTGGCCTCAAGCAATCTTGCCACCTCAGCCTCCCAAAGTGTTGAGATTATGGGCGTGAGCCACCACTGGCCCAATCATTTCTAAACACCCTTTAAGTTTAAACAACAGCAACAGAACGATAAGAAAGATAGACAGAGACCAAGAATATTTCTTAGAGATGAATCTGCTTAAAAGGAAAAGGAAGATCAAGAAAATCAAATTGCTGGAAGGTAAAACCTTATGCTGCATCTCCCATTCTCCCAAGGAGGCTTGAAATGCATCCCACCATGAGGACAAAGAGGCATGGGGAAGACCACCTGGTCACCCACCTAAAGCAGGCAGCTACTCAGTCACTCAGTCAATCCACAAAGATTCTTCTATAGCTAACATTGAACCAAGCACTCTTCTAGAACTTAAGGTACACACAGAATAAAGAAGCAATCACTGATGGATGCAAAAATCTTCAGTAAAATACTGGCAAACCGACTGCAACAGCACGTCAAAAAGCTTATCCATCACGATCAAGTAGGCTTCATCCCGGGGATGCAAGGCTGGTTCAACATAAGCAAGTCTATAAATGTAATTCACCACATAAACAGAACCAAAGACAAAACCCACATGATTATCTCAATAGATGCAGAAAAGGCCTTTGACAAAATTCAACACCTTTTTATGCTAAAAACCCTCAGTAAACTAGGTATTGACAGAACATATCTAAAAATAATAAAAGATATTTATGACAAACCCACAGCCAATATCATACTGAATGGGCAAAAACTGGAAGCATTCCCTTTGAAATCTGGCACTAGACAAGGATGCCGTCTCTCATCACTCCTATTCAATATAGTATTGGAAGTTCTAGCCAGAGCAATCAGGCAAGAAAAAGAAATAAAGGGTATTCACTTAGGAAAGGAGGAAGTCAAATTGTCTCTATTTGCAGATGACAAGATTGTATATTTAGAAGACCCCATAGTCTCAGCCCAAAATTTCCTGAAACTGATAAGCAACTTCAGCAAAGTCTCAGGATACAAAATCAATGTGCAAAAATCACAAGCATTCCTATACACCAATAACAGACTTAAAGAGAGCCAAATCAAGAATGAACTGCCATTCACAATTGCTACAAAGAGAATAAAATACCTAGGAATACAACTAACAAAGAATGTAAAGGACCTCTTCAAGGAGAACTACAAACCACTGCTTAATGAAATAAGAGTGGGCACAAACAGATGGAGAAACATTCCATGCTCATGGTTAGGAAGAATCAATATTGTGAAAATGGCCATACTACCCAAAGTAATTTATAGATTCAATGCTATCCCCATCAAGCTACCAATGACCTTCTTCCCAGAACTGAAAAACTTCAACTTCATGTGGAACTAAAGAGAGCCTGCATAGCCAAGACAACTCTAAGCAAAAAGAACAAAGCTGGAGCCATCACACTACCTGACTTCAAACTATACTGCAAGGCTACAGTAATCAAAACAGCATGGTACTGGTACCAAAACAGAGATATAGACCAATGGAACAGAACAGAGGCCTCGGAGGCAACGCTGCACATCTTCAACCATCTGATCTTTGATAAACCTGACAAAAACAAGAAATGGGGAAAGGATTCCCTGTTTAATAAATGGTGTTGGGAAAACTGGCTAGCCATGTGCAGAAAGCAGAAACTGGACCCCTTCCTAACACCTTACACTAAAATTAACTCCAGATGGATTAAAGACTTAAACATAAGACCTAACACCATAAAAACCCTAGAAGAAAACCTAGGCAAAACCATTCAGGACATAGGCATAGGCAAGGACTTCATGACTAAAACACCAAAAGCATTGGCAACAAAAGCCAATATAGACAAATGGGATCTAATTAAACTCCAGAGCCTCTGCACAGCAAAAGAAACAATCATTAGAGTGAACTGGCAACCAACAGAATGGGAAAAATTTTTGCAATCTACCCATCTGACAAAGGGCTAATATCCAGAATCTACAAAAAACCAAAACAGATTTACAAGAAAAAAACAGACAAAAGTGGGCCAAGGATATGAACAGACACTTTTCAAAAGAAGACATACCAGTCCAGGTACCAGACTCGGAAGTAAGGAAGCCATTTTGGATATACTAGCCCCAACAGATGCCACATGGAACAGATTTGAGGCCCCAGACATATGGTCCCAGTTGAGCTTTTCATCAGCCATTCCAACCATTCAGTTGAGGCCCTTCATATACTGGAGGAAAATGAGCCATCCCCATTGTGCCTACCTGAATTCTTGACCCACAAAATTATCAACACAACAAATAAATGCTATTTTAGATGAATAAATTTTGGGTGGTATTACCCATTAATTACAGAATACATGGCATATAACCTTTTGAGTTCCTTGAGGCTAGAACTGAGTATTATTTATATTTCTATATCTAATTTAGTGCCTGGTACACAGAAGGCATGAATATTGTTTGTTGAACGAATGAATGAGCAAGCAGATGTCTGCATGGAATGTTTGGAAAACTCCACTATAATTAAGCCCCCTAAATCTGCTAAGTGTCTCTATTTCCCAAATATAGGAAAGAACTGGTGGTCTCTGACCTCTCTAAAGTGGGAAAGTTATTTCTCCAGCCTTATATCACTGGGCTCACCAGGTGTTAAGAGCACTGTTAACACCAGGATGGAGTTCTGCATCTGTAAGTGCCCTAGTCCACTAGTTGTGTTACTTCGTGAGAAGGAATACATCAGTGACTCTTTTCTAAAAAGCATCCTAGGACTCTGTTTGAATAATGCATATGCTTGTGCAGGACTTGCTATGTGTCAGGCACTTTTCTAAGCCTTTTACAAAGCTTATTTAATATTCACAAACCTATGAGATAAGTACTATTATAGTTTCCATTTTACATATATGAAAAATACAACATCAACACTAACTTACACAAGATCATGCAGCCACACGTGACAGTTTAAATCCAGACAGCCTGGCCCTGGTGGTCGTAATGCTGTTGTTAACAATGCTCCCTGCCTCTCTGGAAAGAATCAGGGTATTACTTGTAGCCCAGAGTCATGACATTTTGGAGGAAGTGGCAATTTTTACAAAAAAAGCAGAAGGAGAAAAATATGCTATTCTCTGTGACCTCAGGCAAGACATGTAACTTAATGTGCCCTTAATATAACATTTAGTAATTTGCTCTGGCTTCTAGCAAATGACAAAATTTCATTTTTCTTTAGAGAATAGATATTCTGTGGGTGATTATGTCTTTTAAGTGCCAAATTGTGGTGTTATTAACAAGTTTTATATATACATAGCTAAAATTCTCTCATATTGTGTCTGAATAAACCAATAGAGAACATCTATGGAGGTCACAGGAAGGGCTCTTCCTTGAAAGTCATTAACCTAAGATTAGCTCTTAAAGTCCCATTGAATTCTAAATGCATTTCCTGATTTTTAAATCTAGGAACAAAACTCTAATATTGCAGGTAATTTGCAGGTAATTAAATTCATTCTGAGAAAAATATTTGTATGTGTGGGTTGTGTTGAGAGCATTTGAACAGAACACTATAGCAAACTGTGGGGCATTTGTTGGTTACCCTGGGCACTGGCTAAACATTGACCTATTTTAAATTGCTCTGTGACTCATGTACAAAGCTCCAGATCATAAGTACAGCATTTAAATGGAGATACAAATGCCATAGTATAGAGATCTGCCTCACTTCAATGCCTACACTTCCTATCACAAAACCCTCTCTTTTGAGATGTACCAAAAATAACATGGGTGGATACAGAGCCACAAATTAACAGTTTCCATAAATAAGATCACTTTGTCAAGGACTCAATTCTAAAAAAAATTTCACATAATACTACAACCATGTTTTGATGTCAAGGAATTTTCAATCAATATTCTAGTGCCATAAAAAGAAATCTAAAATAGGCACATCTCTAATTTTTCTGATGATTAAATGTTACGGTAAAAATTTTTAAATCACTCTAATGTTACACAGAAAAAGATGGGAGGAACTAGAAAATGATAGCTTTAAGAAAGTAGGCTTCCAAATATCCTAAGGAATATGGTCACGAAACAAGAAAGGATCAGAGAAGATAGAGTAAGCATTTGTACCCAAACAGAAAACATCTAGTTCAGCAGAGCAAATATTTATGAAAAATTAAAAGCAAATATACTTTTTTTTTAGATGGAGTCTCACTCTGTTGCCCAGGCTGAAGTGCAGTAGGACATGATCTCAGCTCACTGCAGCTTCTGCCTCCCAGGCTCAAGCGATCCCCCCACCACAGCCTCCCGAGTAGCTGGGATTACAGGCATGCACCACCATGCCTGGCTAATTTTTGTATTTTTAGTAGAGGCAGGTTTTCAACATGTCATCCAGGCTGGTCTCGAACTCCTGACCTCAAGTGATCTGCCTACCTCAGCCTCCCAAAGTTCTGGGATTACAGGCATGAGCCACTGCGCCCAGCCCACAAATATATGCTTCAAACTAGTTAATACACTTTGCAATTATCTTCATTTAGTGTTCGTCCTTATCATCCCTAAACTTGTCTGATTTCCTTCAGATAGTCTCTAAATATATGAAAAGAAATGACATTTTCCTGCAACAAATGAGCTCAAATTTTTACCTCCAATACAGATGACTAGGAAACTATGAAAGACATAGAATACAACCAGGAACAGCAACACCATGGGGCAAGGCTGAAGTCAATAGGCTCAACCCAAACAGTGAGATCATCAAGCGGTATGACTTAGCACAAATCATTTAACCTCCTTAGGGCATAGTTTTCTCTTCTGCAAAATGAAATTAATCCCACTTGCCTCATAGATTGTTATGAGATTAACTCTGAAGCCCATTGTGTGTGTTAAACCATGACGTGCTACAGACACATCAAGTGTTTTGTGGGATCTTATTTAAAATGATGTTATTAGACTCTTTTTGCCAAAGGCATGAGACCTAATATCTTTTATTTCTTTGTTAAAAGGGGAGCTCTACAAGTGTTGGGGGAGCTGTTAAAGGCAGGAAAGCACTACAAATGAGATTTTCTTCTTGATGCAATCAGAAGGATGGAAAAAAAACTGAATCGGAAAGAGGGGCAGTTATTTAATATTTAATTGCTGTAACTTTATGCTTTGAATGGATCAAATCACCTTTGTTCCACCTGTAATAGGTATCGCACACTTTGGAAAACACCCTAGAGGATCCTTCCACTTCTAGAATTCTATGGTTCTTGTCACTAAATGATCTAGGCAAAGCCACAACTTCAGCAGCTGGGAAATTAGGCTCAAAGGATCAGGTTCTTACTGTCTTTCAGCTCTCCTAACCACCGAAACTCACAATCAGCTAAATTGCACATTATTCCTCAATTTTTAGAAAGTGACAGATTGGATACAAGTGTCAGACGGGTCCGTCAAGCAGATAATGGCCTTGGAGAGCTGAGATTTTATTACAGACGGTTGGTTACAGAAAACAAATTTTGAGTTGTTATCAGAATTAAACACCTGCAGATGAATGATTAGATCTATCTCGTGGCTAATCAGGAGAATCCTTTCTGTTGTTAATCATGTACAACCGCAATGGACACTTGATATTGCAGAACTCTCTAGACTCATCCACTTGGGTTACCTGTCAGGTAGACACAAGCCTAGGTCTGAGTTTGCATGTCTTTACTTTTCAAGAAAATTAATTGGCAATACAAGTGTGATCATGCCACTCTTCTGCTTAAATCTTTCTATGACTTTTCATTGTCTGGGGGATAAAACCTAAAATCTCTATAACACCGCCTTCAAAGTCCCCCATGATCTGCTCACCCTCCTCTGCAGCCCTATTTTGTTCCACTCTTTACTTTGCTCTCTCAGCTCCAACCATACTGACCTTTTATTGTCTCCAGACTAGGCCCATTCATGCCATTTTGTCTGCTGTGAATTCTCTTATCCAACCCCACCAGCCCTGACTATGCTGATGCTCATTCATTCAAGTCTCAGATAAAACAGCACTTCCTCAGAAGAGTCTTCCCTGAACCCCTTACATTAGATTTGATTCATTTGCCACACGCTTCTCTACTTCTTTGCCACTGACAGTCACTGTTGAATTGCTGATTCATGTCTTCCTACTCCACTTGCACATAAGCTCATTGAAGGCTGGAGTGCATATATAACTCCTCTGTTCCTGGCACATCCTAGTGTGTGACACTAAGTAGACATTCACTATACATTTGTGAATAAGCAATGAATGAATAAATGAATGATTTTAAGCTGGTCCACAGCTAAGGCCACAGAGTCATTCAGAATAAGAAAATCTTAAGAGAGGATCTGGCATTATTTTTTTCAATTATCGTCTTTTCTAAATGTGTGTGTGTGTGTGTATGTATGTATGTATGTATGTATTTGACAAGTTTTGGCTCTCTTGCCCAGGCTGGCGTGCAGTGGCATGATCTTAGCTCACTGCCTCCCTAGCTCAAGTGGTCCTCCTACCTCAGCATCTCAAGTAGCTGGGGCTGCAGGCATGCACCACCATGCCCAGCTGATTTTTTAATTTTTTGTAGAGACAAGGTCTCACTGTATTGCTCAGGCTGGTGTCAAACTCCTGGGATCAAGTGATCCACCTGCCTCAGCCTCCCAAAGTTCTAGGATTACAGATGGGAGCCACAGTGCCCAGCCTAAATGTATATATTCTTGATACAGAAGATACACTCTAGGGGATTGAGGAAAGGGGTGACCCAATCCTCCATCCAGCTGAGCGACCTTCCAGGATCGTTGGTATAGTACTGTCATAGAGAATGTCATCCTCTTTAAAGCAAGGCCACCATAATATCCAACCTAGTGAATTCAGATGAACCTCACATAAACTGGAGCACGGCAGGTCACTGATAGGAAGACATCTTCCAGCTTCCCATCTTGCCCTCTTTTAAGCAATAAAGTTTGTCATGCTTTCATGTTGAGGGGAAACACCTCAACTATCTGCTCGAATAGCCACAGTGATGAAGAGAGGCAGTGGTGTGGTCTGCTTGGTGTAAACAGAGGCAACAGAGGCAGCATGGTGTGACGGAAAGAGCCCTGGACAAACATTTAGAAGAACTAGGTTCTGATTCTGACTACTCCTACTTATTTCCTGCCTGAACGTAAACATTTGGCTCTTTCTGGCTAAAATGTCCTGCCTGTGAAATAAAGCAAATCCCTTGTCTATAGGGTTCCTGTAATCAGCAATTGAGATAATCATTTTACTATTAGGAGTTGCTGATACTTTTTAATTATGAAAGCAATTTGTAATCTGTAAAATACTAGGCAAATTATGGTAATTTTGCCACTGGTCCTTGAGAGCGGTTTTGTCTTCCTGATTTTGAATAGTGTCTGTTATTAATAAAGTGAGTTTGCCTTCCATGCCATTTAATGGCTAATAGAGAAAGCCCCATTCTCACCAGGGTAATAAGTTAAAAATTAGTTGTGATTGGTTCATATTCAAGATGTAATTGAGCATTGATTAGATATGATGCCTCTTTCCTGTTTTCATTTATTCTTCTATAGCGTAAAAATTATCTTTTAATCAGGTAGCCAATATGATACCATCTTGCTATTCACTGTGACAGAGCAAAAGCTTGACATAAATAATGAATACCTAAATCATAGGCCAGATAGGCTACCTCCTAGATGAAATGATTTTGGGAAAAACATAACTCTTATTTCTGCTTATTAATGTTCAAAAATTTATTAATGAAATATCATCTTTATTTCCACAATTAGAGATGATGCTGAAATTTAAATATCCTGCAGTACTGCTAGGAGATTTATATAAAACTGTTAAAAACAGTGCTATACCAAATTCTTACCAAAAAGATGCAGATGATTAATTGAAAGTATTTTTCAATAACAAACTTGAGGAAGAGAGCATTAGACACATGCCATATGAAAAACAGAAAAATAAAATATCAAAATCAATCTTTCTACTTTACTGTTAGGTTCTGAAATAGTAAAATTGATTTATTTTTAAATGCCTTGCTTTTAAAATTATCACACGTGGGATAACTTTCATGAGAAAAACACAGAAGTAACTCCTATCTAAAGTAAACCCTCATAATTCCCTCTTGAGGTCTATAGTTCTCAGAAATATGTGCTGAGTAGGAGCTGGTTGACCTGCTTTTGACATTGTTTTTATTTGCAGACTGATAAATGAATCTTTGAGGGACCAGCTGTTGGTGACTATACAGAAGACTTTCACATACACTCGAACCCAAGCTCAGCATCTGTTCATCATCCTCATGGAGTGCATGAAGAAGAAGGAATTGGTAGGTAATTGTGGCCAGCTCTCTCCACCTTCTCAGTCATTTTCTTATCGTACAACATTTTCTCGATCCAACATTTTCTGTTTCTGGCTGAGCTTATGGCTCTCCTCAGGCTCCACTGGCCCCAGTGGCTTCCTTTCCTAAGTAATTAAGACACTGCTTTTACTGCCTTGAAGTTAATAATGTGTGTGCCGCAGAGTTTTAGCATCATTTCCTTTTGGAGCTCATCCAAATGCTCTGGCTGCCTCAACCAAATGAGTAGAAGTGACAAAATTGGTCCCCTTCTGGAAAATGCTTCAGCTTGATCGTCTTAGGTTTGGGGTTTCATGTTGCTTGTAAGTCGTGAACCACTGATATGCTTCATGTCAAAAGCTTTAATGACAAAGGGTCCAGGCTGATACAGTCATCTGTACAGGTAGAAAATGGAGAAATGGACTCAAGAAGTCCTGGAAGCATCTTAGCTACTTAAGTGTTTCTAAAATTAGAGCAAAATGACCTACAAATGTGATACAATCAGAGACCCTCTGTTAGGGTGAACAAAATCACATGAGCTAACATTTAACAAGCAGGGAGCTAGATCTTCATGCATATAAACTCATGTGACCTTCGCGACTGTCCTGATGAGAGGTACAATTATGACCCTCATCTTACAGGTGAGGAAACTCAGGCTCATTTGATTAGTAAATGAGGAGCTAAGACTAAAAGCCAGTGATGTTTAACCTCTGTATGGAGTATTTTTATTCACAAAGTGTCTCACTGAAGCCAGTGCAGTGGATCACCCACTCTGGGTAGATGCCCCTCAGGACTCAGTCAGAGAGACTATTCTCAAAGGTGAGTTAAACCCAACAGCTGAGTGAGATAGCAAAATGTTTAGAAAAGAAAAGGAATTGATTAGAGTGGGCAAGACCCATCTCCAGAAAGCATCCACATAGCCTTTGCGAGAAACCTTTCAGCAGCTTCCAGGTTTGGGATGAGACGAGTGAAGATGAGAAGAATAGGACAATACCTAGGCACACAGTCTGGCTGCCCCATATCTAGATGCCAGTGAACAGGTGGGGTAAACAGTCATGACTGGTGTCATTCCAGAAGAACTCTACTACCCATGACAGTACCACCCACATGGGACATCCTCCCATCTCAGATGTGGTTAGCTCATGGTATTAGACCTCGCATACTCCCTCTGTCCAAGGAGGCGCTGAAGCCCTGAGCTTCTACATGCCACAGTAGGGATTCTCTTCTGAATACTGATGCTTTTCCAATGCTGAGGCCAATTCTAATTGAGAAACCTTACTAGGACTATACATTTCAGCAGTCCTGCAAATTTCCTAGAAAGGCAGCTAGGAGCAGAATTCTAGGAACCAGTCAGAAGTCATAAAACCAAATGAGGCTGAATGAACTTTTCTGGGTATTTCATGGGACTGTTTTTGCAGACTTCTGCTTATGTTTCATGTTGTTTAATCACGGCCCCTGCTGAAAAAGTCAACTGCATTTAATGCAAGTTATTTATTATAAGAAATGTGAGGTATTCCTAGCTCTAGTCTCAGGAAACGTGTTCTTAGCAAGGAACAAATTATCTCCACATCTGGACAGAAATTAGTTAGAAATTTTTAAATCAAAATTGTAGTATAACTAAAATAATTTCAAATGTTGAGGGACAATTTATGCAAATGGACGGTACTAGATGCCTTGAAAATAAGGTAGGCACAAGGTAGCCATTATTTTCTCCTCTTGCAGAGACAAGGGAAGGAACTGAGGCTAGGAGAGTTGGGGAGATGTGCACAGCCAGGAAAAGCCGAACTATGACTGTCTTGCTGCAAAGCCTGTGTTTTCTACTCATTAGGCTGCATAGCACAGCACACACAACAAGGAGGCATTGCATCATCGTAGAGTTCCTCTTTTCTCTTGTATTCTTCAACTTTCTTTTGATTCCCCTAACAAACTATGTGGGGTATAACATTATGAGGCAGTCCAACCATTGCCAAGTTTGGCTAAGCTATTTGGTTCCAGAACTGATGTGACATCTTTCTCATCCCAGCACTTAACTGACTTACGTAATAAAGCCTGCACTGTGGATGGGCCTCTGGGTGGTGTGGCCTCATTAAAAATATGCCTTGGGTCTGTAACTTCAAGATAGGTGGGGCAACCCCTCATGACATTATCACACAGAGATACTGCTATACTTTCTGCTCATATCATATAGATCTTGAAGAAATTCACTTCTCTGCTTACTCCAAACCTGTCCCCTTTAGAAAACATATGTCCTTCTAGAAACCAACCTGTGACCTAAGTTCCATCATTGTTTTCAGGTAAGGAAATAGAAATTAAGAGATAAAGACTGCCTACAACATATTAATTTGGGAACAGATGTCAGGGATTGGGTATCCCTCTATTCTCTTCCTTCAGAAGTGGGCTCTGGTCATAAGAACATCAAGACCAAGAAAAGAGGACCAAGGTGGCCATGCGCTCAGTGAGGCTGATTATATACGTAGAAACCAAGAGCCTTATGTTCCAGAGGGCAGTGCCAGCTCCTTTTCTGCTGCTGCCTCCTGTAGCCCTGTCTGTCCTCTGAGCTCCTGCAGAAGCCTTCCTTTATCACCACTTCGAACCCACCAGCCCCAGACTGGGGCAATACATTTGCTTTTGATACCCTGGAGTGAAGGAGGACTGCTTGGATTCAGCATTGTAAGCTGCATGGTTGTGTGGCCCTAAACAAGTCATGGTGATGACAACACTAGCCCTGCTCCTAGTTCACCACCTTCTGCTTCCACACTGGCAACTCCTCTCATTCACTGTCCTCCCCTGACAGTGGCCGGACCTCCTAGCATCCAGTCAGTTCATCTTTCCATTTCTTCCCAGTTACACTTGGGAATCATGCCTCCACTCACAGCCTTGCTGCTCCAAAATCCAAGACTCTAACATCTACTCCCTAATCCAAAGATAACTGCCCTTCCTTCCCCTTCCCACCACTTCATTCATATTGAACCTGAACATGGATGCCAAGCTTCTCTGTTCAGGAGCCTGAGATCAACCACCTCAGGTAATCTGTGTAAAAATGTGTTCAAAATAGTTTTCTTTATCTTGTGCTTTATTGAGAGTCTGCACTATGTCTTTCCACTCTCCCTTCTCCCATCTGGGTTCCCTCACCTGTCAATTACTCTGTTGTATGTGCCTATTGCTTCTCTGTACCACTCCCAAAGCTGAGTCATTTGGTCCAATTCAATTACGCCTTCAATAACGCCAGCCAATCCTCGTGTTTATCTCTAGTCAATAGGCTCTCCTGCCCTACAATCATTGTTCTAAATATTCTATATTCTTTCAAGTTTCAAACCACAGCCACTTCCTCTTATTCTTTTTATATTTGCTAAATACGAATCTTTTGTTGGTTGTGTTACAGATACATTTCTCAGTTTGAGGCTTGTTTCTTCACTGTATTTTTGGTGTACTTTGATAAATAGAAATTCCCAAATTTAATGTACAGTCACACATTGCTTAACAACGGTGATACATCCTGAGAAATGTGTCGTTAGGTGATTTCATTATTGTATGTACATCATTGTGTATTATTTATTTATTTTTTTTGAGATAGTCTTGCTCTGTTGACCACGATGGAGTGCAGTGGCACGATCTTGGCTCACTGCAATCTCTACCTCCCAGGTTCAAGCGATTCTCCTGCCTTAGCCTCCCAAGTAACTGGAATTATAGGCACCTGCCACCACGGCCAGCTAATTTTTGTATTTTTAGTAGAGACAGGGTTTCACCATGTTGACCAGGCTTGTCTCAAACTCCTGACCACAGGTGATCCGCCTGCCTCTCCCTAAGTGCTGGGATTATGGGCATGAGCCACCACGCCCGGCACACAGTAAAGTTCTAAAAACCTAGACAACATAGCCTAGTACACACCTACATTCTCCTCTATGGTATAGCCTATTGTTCCTAAGCTACAAACTTGAAAGGCCTGTTATGGTTCTGAATACTGTAGGCAATTGTAACACAATGGTAGGTATTTGTGTATCTAAACATATCTAAAGATAAAAAGGTACAGTAAATATACGATATTATAATCTTATGGGACCACTGTCATACATGCAGTGTGTCATTGACTGAAACATCATTTTGCAGCCTATGACTGTAGTTAAATATATCAGCCTTTTTTATGTTTTGTGCTTTTTGCCTCTTGTTTAATAAACTCTTCTTTACCCAAATATCACAAACATATTCTTCTATATATTCTTCTAAAATGTGTCTAGTTTCACCTTCCACATTAAATCTGTAACTCATCTATAACTGATTTTTTAATATGATATGAAGTAGAGATCCATATGGATGACTAGCTGACCCTGTGTCATTTATTGAATGGTCCATCCTTATGTTGCATAATGCCAGCTCTTTCATAAAGCAGGTTTCCACATATGCATGAGTCTTTCTGGCTTCCCTGCTTGTCCAGTACTGCCCTGCTGCCCTACTTTTCTAATCAGTGTAACTGATAGGGCAAGTCACACTCCTTGTGACACTTCTCCAGGGCTGCCAACTCTTTTAGCCCTTTGATCTTATAGATAAATTTTAAAGTCCAGCTTTACAGATTGCACGTACACATGCACACACACCCACACACACACACACACACACACACACACACACACTGTTCAGATGTGGATTGAAGTTGCATTGAATTTAAAGATTCATTCTCCTCATGCTCAACAGAAGACTTCTCCCTAAAAGAAATCAAGGGTCTTAAATTTGAGCTCCCCACTTTTCTTCTCCTTTACCCAGCACGACTGTATCTTGAGCTACGCCTTCTTTTTTTCTACATAGTAACAGAGGAAGCAGTGCCTTTCTTCTTATCTATAGTCATTCTCTAAACAGGCAACACATCCCACCACTTTGTACTCCCTCCATGATTTTTCTCTAGAAAATGTACATTTCTTGAACAGTAACTCTTAATTACTCCCTCTGCATTGAGTTCTACTTGTTTTTTCTACCTTCCTAAAATCTCAATGACTGTACTTTTCCGCTTGTCCTTCAGCTTTCCTGTTTCTCCTCTTCTTTTCTTTGCACTTCTCATTGCTTTCATCCATAGATGTGGACATTGCCTGAAACATCTTTGTTCTCAGTCCTTTTATTCTTTGTCATTTTTTGAAGAAGTAATTTTAAGTCTCCTATCATGAGAGACTGTATCAATTTCTCTTTAAAATTCTGTCAAATTTTTGTTTTATATATTTTGACATGTTGTTGTTAGGCTCATAAGCTTTTAGACCAGCTATATTTCCTGATGAGATATTTTTCTCTCATTATTCAGTGACTTTATTTATTCCTGACAGTGCTTTGCCTTGCAGTTCAGTTCATCTGATATTAATCCACTTACATAACTTCTTTTAGTTCATACTTTTCCAATATAGGAAATTTTCATGCTTTTTCTTCTTTCATTTTCAGCTTTTCTGTACCCTGCATGTTAGATGAGTTTCTTAAAAATTATATATAGCTCTTATTTTTAATATCATATTAGATGCTCTATTTTCTAAGTGGTAAATTTAGTCTAATTACATTTATTCTGTGCTAGTTACCCTGAATACATTTTGAATTTCATTCATTTATTCAGTAAGATAGTCTCAATTGCTAAATCTCATTTAGGTATTTCATTATAGTACCCTTTTTTTCCTTGGCAATATCATAAATATTCTGTTGGCTTCACCAATAACCTCATTGGAAATTATTCGTAAAACTATTTCTGACTTTAGCCTTTCTCTCTCAATCTCTGCAACCATAATTACAGCTTGTAGTTGGATTTGTCACCTGATTGCCCCATCATTACTTCAAGTTCTAGATGTCCAGAAACAAAATCAGCCTCTCCAATGTCCTTCAGTGCTTCCTAGCCCTACACCTCCACAATGCTTCCCCCTTCCAATTCTTGTTTCTTTTTCTCAGTCTTGAAAGCTTCAGTTCTCCTATCCTCACTGCACTGCCACCAGTCAATTGCTGCCAAGTTATTCTGATTTTCTTTTGGCAGTGTCTCTCACGTCTGCCTCCTCTACTTTGATTTCAGTGCCACCATCCTCATTCTGATCCTCAGTTTTCTTCACTGTGTGTTCCTACCTGGTCCCAGAAAGGAAACCTTGTTGTCCCTCCTCCAGGCAATCCCACACACTGCTCCAGGCTATCCCACACACTGCTCCAGGCTTGATGCCTGAGGCCCAGGCCCGACTTGCTAACTTCCTTGCTCAGATAGTTTCAAGGTCTTGCTTTTGCTACTGACAGATGTCCAAAGTATTTAATGTGGCTTTGAGGCCCTCCACAGTCTGAATGCAGTCTAGAATTTCATCCCTACACCTCCATTACTTCCCTTTGCCACCCCTGTTTCCCAGCAAATAATTCAAACTTTCCAAACTCCCATACTTTCTTTCATCTGGGAAAAGATTCTCTTCTGCTGCCATTTTCACTTGCACAATCACATGAGACTGCGAGCATCCAGCTATAACATCTCACAAATGCTTACTATGATTTTCAACAGAAAAATGCGTAGTACAGTCTTACAGTACAGCCTGGTAGCCTATGTCTAAGCTGTGTGTTGGTGAAAGCTGTTATGTATCATTGCTTCTCTAGGGACCCTGACACTATTTATGATGTGCGTAACCTTTGCTAGAATTAGTGGGTTATCATAACCCAGATTAAATAGTAATTATTTTAAATGAAATACTTTCTGTGACTGTCAAGAAAGAGAGAGGGAGAGAGATTTCAATAATTAGCTGTTGAATCTACATCTGCGTCAAATGGACTTTATCCATTATGCTTCTCTTACATAAATGAAATATTCATATGCCAGACTGTTTTTTCCCCCATAAAGGTGAAATGTTAGCTTCTAACATATCTAATTATGTTAGAAGATAAAAATTAAATACAGCACTAATAATTTTGTACTAATTTGTTGCCTTCTCCAAGATTACTTCATTTTAGTACTACCTGTTTATGACAGGTAGGTAATAATCTTATTTTTATTCTTACCTCAGAACCTAGAGCACATTTCAGTTTTTCGACTTTATTACTGCACAGTTTTTGGTAAATTGCTTTAACACTTTTAATAAGTGGGATGTTATTTACTATTTCTTAACTCTGCCCTATAGTTTCTAAAATAAGATAGTTGTCCAATGGCTTATTCTGGTTTTATGCTAGTTATTGAGTATTTATTGGTGCATTCATGGCCCGAATGTAAAAAGAAAAAAACAGCTTTCTAACCACAATTTATGTGGTAAAATTACTTTAACAACTTAATTTCTTTTTTTTTTCAAAATTTGTTTAAGTTAAACTAATTGCATTTAATTGAATTTAAGGGATATTTTAAATATACTCACAAAACACCAGCTAAAGATAAAAATCAATTACATTTCAGTGGAGTGAATGTTATAAAGATGTTTACAAACAAGTAGACGGATAACTAAAGTGTGCCAAAATGTTATGAGAATTACCTCTAATTAACAAATATTATGTATAATCATCACAATAATTCACAGGATCTATATGACAAAAATAAACCAGAAGCTCAAGAAAAATCTATTTCTCAAATGAAGATAAAGAGGCATTTCATACATGTGTCATTTAAGAGGATACGATTGAGTAATGTTGTCAACAATATCTTTATAGTGAAACCAAAGATTTTTATAGGACTATTTTTATATTGTTTCTGAAGTACCAAAACACAAAACAGTAGAAGCAATATTTTTTTAAGAGAATGACGGGTAAAAGTTGAAGTGGAAGGGGAGATAACATCTTAATTTCTTGACTATATCTTGGGGGTTTTTGTAATGCACTTCACAGACTTTATGGTATGGTAACGGGCTTCCTACTTCTCTACAGCTGGTTCTCATTTGCAATAATGATTCTAAAATCAAGAGGCAAACATTGCAACTACAGTACTATGTCTGTTTATCCAGCACAGCAATTTAGGATACACAGGGACGAAAATAAACCAACTTTTGTCTGGGCACAGTGGCTCACTCCAGTAGTCCCAGCACTTTGGGAGGTTGAGGAGTGTGGATAGCTTGAGCCCAGGAGTTTGAGATCAGCCTGGGCAACAGAGCAAAACACTGTTTTCACAAAAAAAAAAAAAAAATACAAAAATGAACGGGTTGTGGTGGCATGCACCTGTAGTCCTAGCTAAATCTCCTAAGCCTGGGAGTTTGAGGCTGCAGTGAGCTGAGATGGCACCACTACACTCCAGCCCAGGTGACAGAGCAAGACCCTGTCTTGAAAAAATAAAATAAACTAATTTTTTTCTTAAGCCTCACCAGTCAAAAAGTTTCCAGGGACCGTTGTTTTAGTCTGTTCAGGCTGCTATAACAAAATACCATAATCTGGGTAGTTTACAAGCAACAATGATTTGTTGTTCACAGTTCTGGAGGCTGGGCAGTCCAAGATCAAGACTCCAGCACTCCAGCAGATTCAGTATCTGGTGAGGACCCACCTTCTCATAGATGGCACATTCTTGCTGCATCTTCATGTTGTGAAGGGGGCAAGTAAGCTTCCTCAGGCCTTTTCTGTAAGGGCACTAATCCCATTCATCAGGGCAAAGACCTGCTGACCTAATCACTTCTCAAAGGCCCCACCTCCTGATATCATCATCTTGGTGATTAAGAGTCAACATAAGAATTTGAAGGAGACATGAATATTCAGACCCTAGCAATCACATACATATCCACCAGTAAACATGGAGAAGAAGTATTTTGAGAAGAGTTAGAAGAGACTTGGCATCTACCTTTATTTAAAACACAATAGACATACAACATGAGAAGCTAAACTTAAGGGCTAGGTCACTGTTGTACTCCAGCAGCTAAAGCTCTAATACCTCATGATCATCACATTCTCTCTTAGGTAGGGCAGCATAAAGCAAGCAAAAGCCAAGGGCATATAAATTGTGCTAATGGAATAAATGGAAGCAAAGATATTAGGCCATCATTTTTACAACTTTTTTAGTAAACTTTCCATAGCATTTGAGGCTGTCAACTTTCTCTTTCTTCTTAAAGTTACTTTCCTGTGAATTTCATGTGAAACTCTCAATTTTCTGCTTCTTTGACACTTCTGTTACCATTCATTTTGTTTTTCCATTGTTAGATCCTCTTCTTCCTCCCCATGCTAAAAACAAATGTTTACCTAAGGTCAGTTATTAGCTCTTTTCTCTTTCACTCACTGTTATAACTTTCATTACCATTTTAATCAAGACAACTCCCAAATGCACAAATATCTAGCCTGACTTTCCCCCAGCTCCTGCATTTCCAAATTCCATTCTCACTCATTCCCTCATTCTTCCTTGCCTAGACTATTGCTATTCCCTGTGAACTTGGTCCCCTAGTCCAATATCCCCCTAACGATGCATCCTACATACTGCTGGGGTTGGGAAACTTTTCTGTAAAGTGACAAATAGTAAATATTTCAGGTTTTGCAGGTACAGGTTCTGTCACATACAATTCTTTGTTTGCTTTCTTGTTTTTCAACAACCCTTTAAAATGTAAAAATCATTCTCAGGTTACTGGACACAGAAAAACAGACCATAAAACAAATTTGACCCACAGGCAGTGGTTTTGCTGGTCCCTTGGCACAGAAATGTCTGCTAGTTCTTGCTGAAGCACAGAGCCAGTCATATCACTCTTTTGAATATAAAGTAAAATGTTTTACCTGCAGTTTCAGTCCAAAATTCCATTGCTTCTTTATGGATTCATGACGCTAACCAAACTGATCTCCTTACAGTCATTTTTCTATTTCCCTGATATTGTTCAAGCTTAGAGCACTCTCTTTAGTCATATTCAGTTGCCAAACACATACACATATCTTCATTTGCAAGTGCACATACACACACACACACACACACCTGGAATCCATTCACCTCCTTTATTTGTAGCTCTCTTGTGCTTGTCATATGCTTTATTTATGTATATCTCTAACTTCCCATGTAAGCTCATAAGAGCAGAATCTGATTCATTATTCTGTGTTTCTCTGGCACTCACTCTTGCCTAGTTGTGCTTAATACCGTAGCATATCCATAGCGCTCAATAAATCTTTAACAGATAAGTAAGTGAATGAATGAATTCAGACCTATATACGTTAATGGGGCTGATACATATTCAGTATCTATAAATTTTGTTAAAATCTCTACTAACACAGAGGCACATCTCCTCAGGGAGTTATAAACTTGGTTTATGGGCTTGGATTTGATCCAGGCCCATCCACTTAAATTGTGCGACCCATGGGAAGCAATCTAATGTGGCGATTATGAGGAGCAAGTGCTAGAAGCAGACAAACCTGGATTCCAACTCCGCCTTCAATCACTCAAGTGGCTTAACCTGCACTGAGCCCTGGGATCCTCAGCTTTAAAACAGAGTGATAATTGCCGTGTGTTCTAGAATCTGTCATACTTGGGTCTTCCTCATTTTGGTCAAAACAATGGTTTGACTTTTTTTACCCCAATGTGACAAATAGTGATATACGAAAAGATTTTGATCTGAGGGTTTCACATGCCCTGTATCCCCTACCAAATGCAAGGCCAAGAAGTACCCCAATGTTACATGGCCTCCCATTCTCTGCAGGCCCTCAGGCACCAGAGCCAATGACTTTTCCCTCAGACACTGCAGAAGACAGCAGAGGGCTGTTGTCTATGCCTTACAGATGAGTCTCTGGAAGCCTGACGCCACTACCTTCCAATGCAAACGGATTTATTATGTTTATAAGGGTATGTTTGAAGCTGATGTTGGCATCCAATTACAACTCTTTTCCACATTTAGGAAACTAAAGGCCAGCTCTCTACCTACCGTTAATAGATTCAGAAAAACCAAGTAAGCATGGTTTTTAAACAAGTTTCATCTCTCTCTCTCTGTTTTGTTTTTGTTTTTTTTCAAATGGGCATCCTGTCTATATCTGGGAAAGGAACAGAAAGTTGAAGATGTTTCTTGCTTAGAAAAATGGATGCTTGTCAGTCTCTTACTATCACAAGCAGGAGATGGTCAGTGTTACTTGTCAGGTCAGGGTGTCAGCACCACATAGGATTTACTCCTCAGAATTGTCAGTACCCACCAGCCTGGGTTGCTGGGAGAGATAAGCATTTAACTCTCATGTGTAAAGAATGTTGGCACAGCGTGTGGCTCCTAGGAAGTTACAGTTAACAGTAATCGTTAACTGTAACTACAATTATTTTGCATGTAACTACAGGGACTAATTAGAGTATAAACACAGATGTTTCTTGTTCCTCTCATATTTTCTCCAGTCTTAGTTAAAATTGCCAGTAGGGTATACTTGGACTTTAGAACTTTTGATTTCATCTTCAGGTTCCATCTTCCCTTCTTGGTCATTTTAGTGGACAGGGTACAATTAAGAGGAAGCATAAACAACTTCCCAAGTGATAAGAAAGAAACAAGTCAATGCCTTCCATGTTTAACACCAATGACCAAACAAGCTCAATTGGCCTTTTTACAGTCATAAGACGAATACAGTCTTCTATAGATGGGAAGGGACTTTCTTATGCCAAATGGCTGAAAGTAACAGAGTCATGCATCAAGTTTAGAAAAGCTTTTCTCCAACATAATGTTTGGGGTGAAATGGAAATGTTCTTTGAGATGGACAACACTGAATTGTACTAAAACTTCTTTTAAATTTTATCTGAATATCATCTTAATAACATAAGAAGTCCAAACATTTTAAATGAAATAGTGGAAAGAAAATAGAGGAAGAACTTTTCAATTCAAAATGTTTTTCATATGAGTTCTCAACATACAGTGGGTTACTGATAAATTTTTGGAGGTTCTGAAACTCTTTTATATTATTAGAATATCATTATTTTAGCAATAAGGGTGATGCAGGCTTTATGGTCGGTTTGCCTGATTCAAATCCCAGATCTGCCATTTAATATGCAATATTGGGCAAGTTATTTAACCTCCATATGTCTTAGTTTTCACCTCCAGAAAATTCAGATAATAATAATACCAATATTATGGGATTAACTATAAGGATTAAATTAGTTAACATATACAAATAAAATAATAAGCACTCAATAAATATTTATATTGTAACAATGATTGTGATGTCTAAACAGCACTTTATGTTTAGCAAAGATCATTTTCACATTATCTTACTTTATACAAAAATCAAGCTTGCTGAGGTCAATATTAGTATCTCCATTTTACAGAGGGAAACCAAGACTCAAAGATAGTAAGTGACAAGTCCAAGGTTGTTTAGATAGTGGCAACTTTGGACTTGAACCAAGAGCATCTTTCTCCAAATCCTGGGCTCTTTCTACTGTTTTTCAGCTGATTAAATATTCTAATCACCAAGTATGATCAAGTTAAAAATGACTATAAAGTAGGAGCCCATTTTTCTTCATTCTGTGAACAATCTGAATGAATATTAAACTGTGAGATTCACATAGAAAGAAAAAACTATCTTGTGGCTGGTATTCTTGGAATACCTTCTGCTCCTATGTACCAGTCATTATATTCCTACAAGGCTAATGTAAGCACAATGTCCAGACCACCCTGTATTCTCACAAAATATTCATTGAACTGAAAAAGAATTATGAAGAAAATGTAATCTACACAATTCCTTTCCAAAACAGCCAATAGTAATAACACCTTTCATCTTCTAATGTATAAAAATGCCTTATAATGTACAAACCTCTGTTCCAGTCCTTGTGTCATTTGAGCTGCATAACAATGGGACCAGAATTATGCTAGTTTTCAGCCAATCAGAATAATGAAACAGATTGGGGAAGCATATAAGTGAAGAGCTAATACCCATTTCCCATTTGATTTTCTTTTCCTTTTTTTTTTTTTTTTTTTTGAGACAGTATTTTGCTCTTGTTGCCCAGGCTGGAGTGCAGTGGCATGACCTCAGCTCACTGCAACCTCCGCCTCCCAAGTTCAAGTGATTCTCCTGCCTCAGCCTCCTGAGTAGCCGGGATTACAGGTGCCTGCCACTATGCCCAGCTAATTTTTGTATTTTTAGTAGAGTCGGGGTTTCGCCATGTTGTCCAGGCTGGTCTTGAACTCCTGATCTCAGGTGATCCACCTGCCTCAGCCTCCCAAAGTCCTAAGATTACAGGCGTGAGCCACTACTCAGCCCCATTTGGTTTTCAATCCCACTATCGAAGCCTCAAATTCTGTCTCATAATCAGTGAAAACACATACAATTTTAATACTGCCGTGTGAACTTTCCTGTAGTCCTGTTTATATGGGTATAGTTAGAACTGCTTGGGCAATGGCAGCCCACCTCTGTAATGGCGGACTCTCTCTAATGGCAGGCTGCCTAGGCAATGGCGGGCTGCCTCAGCAATGGCAGACTACCTCCATAGTGGCGGACTGCCTCGGTAATGGTGGACGCCCCTCCTCCACAGAGCTGGACTGTCCCGGGTTCAGCTGTGCTTGCTGTGAAACTCTCAATTAGGAGCATTTCCGATTGCTGTTTTTTGTGGGGGGTGGGACCAGCGAGCCCGATCACCTGGCTCCCTGCCTCACAGCCCCTTTTTTTTTTTTTTTTTTTTAGTTGAATGGTCGAGCTCTGTCTCCCAGGTGTTCCAGTCACCTGTTGAAAAGGCTCCAAGATCTGTGTGATTTCCTGTGCGGTGACCCACTGTGTAGGCTGAAACAGCCGCGCTGAGATTCGTGGCCCTTTTTTGTCTGGGAATCTCCTGGCCTGGCTCCCTGTTTCAGTCCCCCTTTTTTATCAGTTGAATGGGTGACTCTGTCTCCCCCGGAGCTCCAATCACCAGCTAAAATGGCGCCTGGACCCATGTATTTTGTACGGAGAACCCCCGCACCAGGGCGTCAGACAAAACCGCGCCAGCCAAATCAGTTCCACTGGCAACCCGTGGGGCTCCTCTGCCTGGGAATCTCCTGGTCTGTGGGCAATAAAAATCCATCTGTAAATGCAGCGTCCACTCACCCTCTGCGCTTTCACTGGGAGCTGCAATCCTGAGCTGCTCCTAATCGGCCATCTTGGATCTGTCTCCCAGTAATTGTTTTATAAATTTGGAAGCTCCAATGTTAGGTGCATATATATTTAGAATTATGATATTTTCCTGTTGGACCAGTCTTTTTAACATTATATAATGTCCCTCTTTGTATTTTTTAACTGCTGTTGCTTCAAAGTTCATTTTGTCTGATGTAAGAATAGCTACTTCTGCTCGCTTTTGGTGTCCATTTGCATGGAATACTTTTTTTCCACCCCTTTACCTTAAGTTTATATGAGTCCTTAGGTGTTAGGTGAGTCTCTTGAAGATAATAAGTACTTGGTTGGTGAATTCTTATCCATTTTGCTATTCTGTTGCTTTTAATAGGAGCATTTAGACCATTTGCATTCAATATTAGTATTGAGATATGAGGTACTATTGTATTCATCATGCTGTTTGTTGCCTGAATACCTTCTTGTTGTTGTTGTTTTCATTGTGTTTTTGTTTTATAGGTCCTTTGAGATTTATGCTTTAAAGGGGTTCTGTTTTGGTGTATTTCAAGGATTTGTTTCAAGATTTAAAGCTTATTTTAGCTGTTCTTGTAGTGTTGTGTTGGCTTGGTAGTGGTGAATTGTCTCAGTATTTATTTGTCTGGAAAAGACTGTACCATTCCTTCATTTATGATGCTTAGTTTTGCTAGATACAAAATTCTTGGCTGTTAATTATTTTATTTAAGGAGGCTAAATATAGAGCCCCAATTTCTTCTAGCTTGCCGGCTTTCTGCTGAGAAACCAGCTGTTAATCAGATAGGTTTTCCTTTATAGGTTACCTGATACTTTTGCCTCACAACTCATAAGATTCTTTGTTTGTCTTGACTTTAGAAAACCTGATGACTATATGCCTAGGTGATGATCTTCTTGTGATGGATTTTTCATGTGTTCTTTGAACTTCTTGTATTTGGATGTGTCGATCTCTAGGAAAGCTGGAGATGTTTGCCTCAATTATCTCCTCATATGTGATTTCCAAGCTTTTGGACTTCTCATCTTCCTAAGGAATACCAATTATTCTTATATTTGGTCATTTAACATAATTCCAAACATTTTGAGGCTTTGTTCATTTTTATTAATTCTTTTTTTTCTTTTTTTTTTAATTTTTTTAAATTTTTCTCTCAGCACAAAAACCTGAATAATTAATTCTTTTTTCTTTGTCTTTGATGGACTGAAGTAATTTAGCAGACTGTCTTTGAGCTCTGAAGTTCTTGTACATATTTGATTCTATTGCTGAGACTTTCCAGTACATTTTTGCATTTCTCTAAGTGTGTCCTTCATTTCCAGAAGTTGCTTTTGTTTTTTATTTATGCTATTTCACTGAAGAGTTTTCCCTTCACTTCTTGTATCATTTGTTTAATTTCATGGAGTTGGGCTTTACCTTTCTCTGGTGCCTCCTTAATTAGCATAATAATCAACATTTTGAGTTCTCTTTCTGGCAATTTAGATTTCTTCTTGGTTTGGATCCATTGCTGATCTTTTGGAGGTGTTAATGAACCTTGTTTTGTTTTGTCATATTACCAGAATTGCTTTTCTGCTTCCCTCTCATTTGGGTAGACTATGTCAGAGGGAAGATCTGATGCTCAAGGGCTGCTGTTCAGATTCTTTTGTCCTGCAAGGTGCTCCCTTGATGTGGTGTTCTCCCCCTTCTTCTAGGAATGGGGATTCCAGAGAGATGAACTGCAGTCATTGTTATTTCTCTTCTGGATCTAGCCACCCAGCAGAGCTACTAGGCTTTGGGTACTGGGGAGTGTCTGCACAGAGTCCAGCGATGTGAACCATCTTCAGCTCTCTCAGCCGTGGATACCAGCACCTGCTGCAGTCGAGGTGGCAGTGGAGTAAAGTAAACTCTGTGAGGGTCCTTGGTTGAGGTTTTGTTTATTGCGCTAGTTTTATGTTGGTTGGCCTCCAGCCAGGAGGTGGTGCTTTCAAGAGAAAGGAGGTGGTGCATCAGCTGTGGTACTGTAGGGAAGATCAGGTGGTAGACAGGGCCATAGAGCTCCCAAGAAATTATGTCCTTTGTCTTTGAGTTTTTTGGCTGTCTCTGTGGGCCTGCAGCAGCAATCTGCTTCCTTCAAAGGGTCTGTGGATTCTGTCAGCTTTCCTGGTGTGTTTTTGTGGTAGTTCTTGGAGCAAAAGCTCACAATGTGAGTCTCCACACACTACTCCATCTGTCCAACAGGAGCTGCAAGATAGTCCTGACTCCTATCCAGCATTTGTTTTCAGTCAGATATATATTGAATTGAAGATCACTATGAGTAACCAAAGAAAACTTTTGGTAGGCCAGTAAAGAGATGGGACTGTAATGCACAAGAAAGCAGGACCAGAACAGAAACATGTTTCAGCCAGTGGAGGTATTTATCATGCCCATGAAAGGACTGTTTTGCAGAAGTAGTTCTAATTTTATTGTTTTACCTCACTGGTTTGAGCCAATAGCCCATAAAGAGTATATAATAAATGTCGGTCTTAAGAACTAATCACCCGTCCCTCCTCTGAATTCAAATACCACTTTTGCTTTTAGGTACCCATAACACTAATCACAGCAGATAACATTTGCCCAGCCACAGATATGATGTGATAATGTCCCATGCATTGCCTTCTTCAATCCCTAGGATGATCTTTCCAACTAGAGTGATCATGTTCCTCGTTTTCCTGCGACAGCACAGTTTGTGCTTGTGGCCCAGCATAACTATTAAGAGCAGCCTTCCACTTACAAAGATATCCTGACTTAAATTATAAATTATATGGTCATCCTGCATATTATCTGCATTTTGCAGATAAGGAAACCAAGGCACAGTAACATCCCCCAGGGATACATAGCTGAGAGGGACAATAAGTTTCAGAGCATGCTCCCTTGAGCCCTCTACTATTAGGATACAAAGTTTATGTCTGCTACAAAACAGCATGCAACTTAACAAAAAAGACCAGGCCTTATCTTATATCTTTTTGTGTCTCTTTACAATACCTAGCATAGTGACTTTCCACAGAGTTGGTGTTCAATAAATGTAGTAAGAATGAATGAGAATAAATAAATCTTTCCTAAATTCTCCATTAGGAAAGAATATTATAGGGATGTCCTATCTTCAATCTTTATAGCACTATAGATCCTTGATGACTTTCCCAGTCTTAAGGGGCAGAACACAGACTCTCCAATATCTTTATTTGTATCATATGGGAGATATGCAAGCCCTTGTCTCCTTTTTCAGATGTTAAATACAGTAGGCCCTATAGCCAGGATAGATTCTCTAATCCTACCCAACAGCCTATTCCCAAATAGGAATTTTTCTTGTATACATAGACCAGTGTTACTCCTCCAGTCAAAAGAGTAACAATTCTTAGCTTAAAGTCCATGAAAACCTCAAAAGTCTTTAGAGAGTTCTGTGAAACATCTGAAAACACATGCAAGATTTTGAGTGTGCACGCATATCGTAAGAAAAATGAGTACAATCCTCAGATTCCCCAAGGTATCAATAACTCTGAAGAGTTAAGAACCACAGCTTTGGGGTCCTCTCCTTGGTAGCAACCAAGTTAGAATTGCAGAAGCCATAAAATACTCATAGTCCTCAGAGGTACCACATCTGGATAAATAGTTAATATTCTCTAAGCAACTTTTAAGTGTTCAAACATACACATTTCTCATTAACAGTTTTTTTAGAGGTAGTCTTTTTCATACAAAATAGTCAATCATGCATTTTAGGAAGTCATCAGTGTATACATGGGCTGTGATCCAAGGATCTATTATAAGCCAGAATACATTTTCTCATCAAGCAATGTAAATAGTTTAACAAAAGTCTCATTTGCTATAAAGATACTGAGAACAAGAAACCAAGAAATGTGGTAGGAAAGAAGAAAGAGATTGCCACCCCCTTCCTTGCAACAGGATTGATTTCAGAAGAAAATAATAATATTAGGCAATTTGTTTTCAGAACCTGTTCTCTCTTCTGCAGCATTGCTCCCAGGGCACCCCCAAAATCCCTAGAGACATGCTAACAGGACTCCCTATCATCCTCCCCCAGCATTACCCATCTCCCACCTCCTACAACTTCATTTCCTCATCACAAAAGAACTCACCTAGGAATCTGGAGGCCAGTGGCATTATTGAGTTCATACTTGGGTATGCGGAACTGATGGCTCTTTGACCTTATAATGTGCTTGTACTTTCTGCAGAGGACACATATTGATCCAAAGGAATTATTGATTAGGGATCAAGGCAGTATGACAAAGTAAAGGGAAAATACAGGTCACAAGGGTTAGGAAGGGGTGGGAAGGCCACATAGATTGCTGAATCTTCTTAGCAGTCTCCTTCTACGCAACTCTTGTATTCCAATCATTCCCAAACTCTGCTTCCTCTAGCATCTTCATAGTGGGTAAGGGCAAGGAGAATAATGGATACTGAACATGAAGGACCCTGGGCCACTTTTATTTGTTTTACATTTATTTTAGTTATCTAACCTTTCTCAGCAAAACTAATGTGACAAAAGGCCACAAAATTAAAGTTGGGAAATCACTGCTCCAAAATAACAGACATTTTCCAGCTTATTTTCCTTCTCCACTTTTGATTCCACAACATTTGCTCAAACCTATAAGTTTTGTTGTGTTTTTGACCCATCGTACTTTAGTAGAGGCTTGAGAAGAAAATAGACAGGAAGGAGCTAGAGAAACTATCTATATGCATAGATTATTTGTAAGCCAGGTGTCTGAAAACCAGATACTTTGTGCTTTATCTTCTATACTAATCAATTGACATAAAATACCTTCTATTATTTGAACTCATTCATCTACACTTTCTTCTATATCAGTATTTACGCTTCTTCTTGTTAGAGATGGTGCTCAGTACATGAATACATTAATGGGATTTCAAGGTTTCAGCCAGATGGTCGGCCTGTTGTAGAGCTCAGTATATTGTTCTCTCGATTTATTAGCTGCCTTCATCAAACCCAAACCTTGATCTGAGAAATTATCCTAATTGTGGAAGATATACATACACTACCTAAAGACTATTACTCTATCATTTATCTTTGGCTTTTACCAGTTTTACTTAACCATCTTCTCTCTTGAAGGGAATTTAAATGTTTTACCAACTAGTTTCTCCTCCTTTACATAAATAGCATTTCCCTTCTTTCACCTTCTCATCTGGCTTTCCCTGTTCTTCCTTTATTCTACTGCTCACTTCCACTGTTATGGGCACATGGCTGTCAGCTGTAGTGGCCAATACTCGTGCGTTGCCAGAGCTGGCCTCTCATGGTCATTTCCATAAAGATGTGTCTGCTTCTGAATGATGCTTCACTCACCCCCATCCCTGCAGGCCATAATGTTGGCCTGCAGCAGACACATGGTTGTAGTCTTCTTTTGTAATTCATAGAAACATAGATACATCCAGAGGTTTCATGTTTTAAGAAACTGAACAACAGTGGTTTTGCATCCTTGGCTGCACATTATAATCACCTGGAAGCTTTTAAAAATACTGATGCCTGGATCCTACCCCTAGAGATTCTGATGTAATTGGCCGGAGGTATGGCCTGAGTATGAAAGATGTTAAAAGCTCCCCAGGTGGGACTTTCTGTTCTAAGAAAATTCTTACATGAGCACCATTACCGCTTACACATTCTATTTCCTACTGTGACTTTGGGCTTAAGAGAAGGCCTGCTACAATTTGCCACAAAAAGATGGGCTTAATTTTTCTAAAAAAAAAAAAAAAAAAAAAAAAAAAAAACCTAAAAACTCATTTATATAAAACCCCTCATTTTCCAAGGATACTACCAAATGAAGCATCATTACACATTCAGAGCAGGCCTGGTGGGTGTTGGGGCAGAGAGAGAGCATAGTTAAGTGAAATTGGCTCCAAATGACTTAGTTTTCAATATTGTGATCACATTTTTCTCCAAGTACTTGGCCATGACATAACAAGTGGTGACAAGGCCTGTCTGGTGTCACCACCACATCACATACCGAAGATGAGATATTCAATAATAAGAGGCAGAAAAGAAGAAGGACTCACTGGCCAGGAAAGGAAAGAAAGAGTAAATTAACACCTAACATGCCAATTGCTTTTTGTAATCATATCTTCTCCACAACACTAAGAGATAGATAGTGTTCCTATTTTTACATACAAAAAAAATGGTGTCTGGAGAAGATAAATAATTTGCTAGAGATCATTCAGCCATTAAGTGGCATGGTCTGGGTGCTGCCCACCTCTTCTCTCTTGCTGTTATCATCCTATCAAAGACCACTGCCCTAATTTGAAGGTGAGACCAGAAGCAGAGAACATAGACTCTCTTGATAGGAGTGAAATCAAGTTCTCTTGCTACTTCCCACCAACCTGTGAGAGAGGTCAGGTCCCACCAGGGCAGAGTGGGGATTACAGCTCTCAGCTCTGGGTGGCAGCAGGCTAACTTGAAAACCAAGAAGTGAAGCTTGAGTTTTCCTGGCAGCCTCCAAAGGGCTACACTGCAGTTTAATTTGGTCAAGGGAGAAACAGAAATTTTACCAGCAGGGTCCAGCAGGTACAGCAGGAATGCAGACTGGAATGAGAGTCCTTTCATCAGATCCCAGGGCAGGGGCTGCAGGCTACTTCTGTTCTGGAGCTAATGGAGAGACAGCTTTGGCTCCTGGGGAGAACAGCAGAGAATTCATCATAAAGCACCATCCTCTCACAGAGCAACGCTAAGAAACAATCGAATGCTAATGATTCCAATATAGGCAAACTATTGCATTATAACAGAATGGCTTCATTTTGCTTCCAAGACTGTAGGGGAAAGACTAATCACCAAAGGGAGAAACTTTCTTACAAGATGGCATGTTTTTGTGACAGACTCTCAAAAGAGAATTTCCCCAGGAATAACTACCAGTACTTTCACCCTGTGTCTCTCTCCTTGTTCTGGCACTGGTCTGTCGTCTCAGCTACTCTGGTATTCAGTACCTCAAACACACCAACTCTTGTTTGGTCTCAAACATTTGCTAAAAACCTTCCTTCTACCTGGAATCCTTCCCTCCAGCCTTCACATGTTTTACTCATTCAAATTCTTCATTCTCAGCTTGCATGTCACCTCCTCCAGGAAGGCTTTCCTGACCACTCTATATAAAGCAGTTTCCTCTTTCATTCTTCTCTTCCTTTCTTCATGACACTTACCACACTTAGCACTTATCTTATTTGTTTACATGTGCATGTGTTTTTACTTGTCTGTACCTTTTGCCTCTATGGAGGCATATCTGCCTTGCCCATCATATCACCCATTTCTATATGGTCAGAAGATGCTCAGTTTAACTACTTACTCAATAAATTAATAAGTGAAGCCCAGGTCTTTCATATCTGATGCTATATTTTCTCTCTCCACTCCCCTTTGTAAAGTTGCTATTTATAGAAGAATCTTTCAGGTCCCATCCTTTGTACTTAGCACATATTTCACTTAAGACTCAAAACAACCCTATGTAATAGGTATTATTTGTCCAGTTTTACAGATTAATATCCTAGGATTTGAGAAACTAGGTTTCTTGCCTAAGCCAACACCATAAGTGAAACATCCAGGATTTAAGCACAGATGTGTCTAATTCCAAAGCTTTTGCTCTTTTTTACTCTGTGATACTCTCTAAGGAAAAAAAGACACTGCTAGAGAGGATGGATAATCTTTTTCAAAGAACTGAACAGCAATGATGCTTTTACTTTATCTTCCTTCCTCTCCTTTTATTTGTTCATTTTTCCTCCACACACCCACATTTCACATTGCCAAAAACATGCACGATCACTGGCAGAAAACAAGAAAATAGTTCCTGTCAGAGATTGCTCTTCCTGGAAACAGTGAAGCCATAAAGCCACTCTGAATGGCAAGTTTCTTTTCTATGACTCTCATGGAAATCTCGTCTCTTAATACCTGTATTTCCAGTGCCTCATTGCAGCAAGTGTACGCATATCATACCCAACCCCGCATCATCAGCAAGATGCCTCTGGACTGGCTGAGAGCTCTGGGGGAAAGGCATTATGCCCCAGATAACACACCCACAAGCATCCCAAAACTCCAGGCTTAAAGTGTCAACTTGCAACTTCCATTATGGACAAAAAGAAAAATGACTGGAGGAGAGGACCCCAATCCTGACACAGATAGAGCTTGAAAGTGCCAGGACTTATCAGCTTCAAATGCCCATGTTCCAGCTCTGGCTAAGACATAATGTTTCTTGACAACCCAATTTCTACCCAGACCTTAATCATCTGCCATTCATGAACTGTCTCTTTGCCTTCCTCTGTCATTGGTCCTCAAAGCTCTCCATGCGCACCACAGCTGTTTTGTGTCCTCGTGTGAGTTGATTTTGTCATTCTGCCAGCTTGGCAGTACTTGATAGGTTTCTCAATCCCAGCAGGATCAGCCAGAGGTCCCAGAGAGGAAAGTTTTGTGATAGTACCTTATAATGTGCCAATGAACTCTCAGATGCCCTGTGGGCATAGGCACACGGGGGGGCAAGAAGCAGAGCAGATGCCAGGCACAGCACGTATCATGCACAGATAAACCTGGGCATATGTAACCAAAGCTCACTGCAAAAAATTCAAGATGGAAATGTATCTCTTTTGAAAGCCAAATCATCACTCAATGCAATAAAGTGTAGGACATTGAATGGGCATCCAGGATGTACTCAGGAATGGCTACTGACATCCATGGAATAGGCTTTAGCTTGGAACATTCACTCATATTCCACTTACATCCCTTCTAAATCACACATGGCAAGATGAAGTCTCTGCTCATTCCCTGCAATAGACTTCTGTTCACCAAACTACTTTTGCAATCATTCATTCCAGAAACATAGAGAGAGTGCCTGCCACCTGCCAAGCACTATTCTAGGGGCTAGGGATACAACAGTACCTGTCCTCATTCGGCCTACATTCTAACAGAGAAGAGAGAGTAAATAAGAAAATTAATATGTGGAAAGGTACCAGGCAATGCTATGTACAATGAGAAAAAAAATTTAAAGTAGAACTAGTAGATACAGAGCAATGAGATGAGGTGAGATAGGATGAAGTCGGGGTACACTTCAGAGGGGAGGAGCTTTCTGTTCACGGCTGTCTCCCAGCACCTTGAACAGTGCCTAGCTCAGAGTTAGTGAGTGTATATAAAGAGAGGTTGGAGAAGCCCTCCCTGAAGATGTGATACTTAAAGATGAGAACCTAGTACTAAATGAGGGAGCTAGCTGCCAAGCAAAGATCTGAAGGCAAAATATTTCAGGGAGAGGGAGGAGTCGGTGCAAAGGCTGTGAGGCAGGAGCATGCCTGTCATGTCTGAGACACAGAAAGAAGGCTGGTGTGCCTGGAGAAAAATAAGGCAGGCAGGTAGTGATAGGAGATGATGTTGGAGAGGCAGAACATGATAAGTAGTTTAGGTTTTATTTTGAGTGGGATGGGAAGCCATTAGATGGTTTTGAGCAGAGTAATAACATCTAATTTAGAGTTTTAAGGTTCATTCTGGCACCTGCCAGATATGTAAACTAGGAGATCATTTAGAAGACTACCAAGTAATGCAGGCATTACACCACAGTCCAGCACAGTAAACTGTTAGTCAATAGCTGGCATGTATGCAACCTGTTTGTATTATACGCAGGACACAAGAGACTTACAGTGGGACTGTGACTAGAGCCGGCATTATAACCACATTAATGGAGAATGCAAATTCAAATAGAGGTGGGACTGGCAGGAGTTCATCAATGAGATGGTGAGCAGTGGTCGGATTGGAAATCAAGTTTGAAGGTGGAGGCAGCAGGACTTGCTGTGGTTGATGGGTATGAGGAAAAGAGAAGAGTTCTGAATTATTTCAAGAGCAATTGAGAAAAAGTGGAACTGCCTTCTAATAAGATGGGGAAGCATGGGGAAGGGGTGGGTTTTGAGAAAGAGGAAACAAGAGTTTTGTTTTGGACATGATAGTTTTTAAATGCCTATTGGACATCCAAATAGTAATAAAGGAGGCAGTTGGATTTATGGACCTGAACTTCAGGGAGAAATTGGAGTGGGAGATATGAATTTGAGACCAATTCGCATAGATAAGCTGTATTCCCACCATGGAACAGAATGAGCCTACTGAGGAGGGAATGTGGATGGAGCAAGGAACCAGGGCTGAGACCCAAGCACTGTGACATTTATCGGTGGGAGAGAGAAGGAGGGGCCTACAAAGGAGACCTGAAAAGAAGCAACCAGGGGAGATAGAAAGAAAACCAGGAAGACGTGGTATCCCAGAAGCCAAGTGAAAAAAGAACTTCCAGGAGAAAGAAGCCATCTTGTGCTAATACATCAAGTACTACAAGGAATAAAAATTTGCCACAAGATTTAGCAAGATGGAGTTTACTGACGATCTTGAGAAGTACAGTTTCAGTGGTATTATGGAAACAAATCCTGAATAAAGGCCATTCAATAGAAAATGAGACTGAGGAATTTTGCACTATAAGAAAAGAAAAACTAAAGGAAGAAACTGAAGGAGAATAGAGATCAAGAGATGATATCACAACAACTCTTGTCCATAAAAACATATGCCATGATCTTCAATACTATTCTATCCGTATTGGAAGACACAGGACTCTGAGGAATCTAAAATAGTCAAACCTATAGAAGCAGACAGCACAGTGGTGGTTACCAGGGGCTGCAGAGAGAGGGAAATGGTGAGTTGCTAGTCAACAGGAACTTATGCAAAATTAGTAAGTCACAGAGATCCATTACACATTTGTCCTGTACTTAACAGTACTGTATTGCACAGTTAAAAGTCTGTTGAAAGGATAGACCTCATGTTAAATGTGCTTACCATGATTTTTTTTTAAAAAAAAAAAGGAAGAAAAAAGAAGAAATATTTCAGTAGTTATCTTTCTCTCTTTTAAATCCAAAAGAAATGGCATCAAACTATTTCTGGCCAATGGCCACTGAGGAATGAAAGAGGCTTTGATAATAATAACAACGCTAAAAAGCTGCCTATTAGGTATTAGGCACTATGTGTATATTTGTATTTTTATCTATCTATCTACCTATGTATCTATCTTACTCTTTCTCATTTTAATCTAAAAACCATTTTTAAAAAAGTAGGCACTACTGCCATCTTTCTTTTTTAAATCTTAGAGAGGTTAATAATTTACCCAAAGGACACAGAAAGTTAAGAAGCAGCATCAAAATTTAAATCCAGCCTTTTTTAATAAAAAGCTTGGGTTCTTTCCATTTCTCTCTTTAAATGTGAGAAGGACACACTTTTAACTCTTCAGCCCAGAAATCTTCCCTTCATATGATCTGATTAGATAGAATGCAATCTAGAGGATATCTAGTTCCCATCTAGCACTATCTTTCTTGGATTCTGTGATTTATTTACACAGTAAGAGTTTTCTTTCATATTTCATATTAATTTCACATTTCTCAGTGAACAGTCATCTTGAAGTTGAGTATAGCTTTGATCCAGTTCATTTTTTTCTGTTGTGAAAGTAATATATACCGATTAGAGATATGCTTACTATAGAAAATTTTTAAACTATCAAAATATAAACAGAGGAAAAAGATCTTCCACAGCCCCACAAACACCAATAACTTTTGCTGAATTTTCTTCGAAGGTGTTTTTTTCTGTGTATAAGGTTTTAGGTTTATTTTATGCTGTTTTAAACACAGTGGTAATCATGTTGTATGTATCTATACCGTGAAAGTTTTCATTTAGCAATAAAATATTTGCATTCTTTCATGCTATTTATATTTTTAAGGCTGAACCATTCATATCATAGAGTGAATCCTTCCCCACCACTGAAAACATTGGTCTGGGTTTTAAAGTAGGAGGAAGGTACTAATAGCACCTGAGCCCTTTTAGCCATGGTTTTAGAAAAGAGCAGGTATCTGGTTATAAGGATACCCAAGTCTATGCTATTAATATCTTTTTCTTCCATTTCTGCTATAGTTCTCAAAACTTCTCTCTGCAAGGTGTCTACCTTGGCAAGTATAAACTTTAAGGTTATCCTGGCATCAGTGTTACTACCCTATTAAGAACACTTGAGAAAAGTTCATATTGATTAGCATACCACTCCCACATCTGCCTAACAAAGCCCTTCCTAAATATTAAAGTTGAATGTGAATGCTGTGCATGGACGTCTACTGCAGACTAGCATTTGAATGGAGGCAATTGTTAAATACCATAATGCAGAAATGACCCTTTCTACTTGTCCTTCCCACTCATGAATTTCATATAATACAATTTATTTAATGTCCAGATATTTTATTGGGCAATTTTCTGAGTTAGTGAGTGTCCTGGCCTCTTAGGCACCATGGACTTTGACCTTATCAAAGCCTACTGCGGAAGCTTTGTCCTCTGAATACACAGTCCATACGAAAGAGCCACAGGAGAAGAAGTCATTGTGTGGCAAAAAGAAATATGAAGACCCAGCCTGTACTTCACATCTGTGATGAATGCAGCCTTTCAATGATGAACTCCTGCCAGTCCCACCTCTATTTGAATTTGCATTTTCCAGTAATGTGGTTATAATTATGGCCCTGGTCAAAGTCCCATCGTAAGTCTCTCGTTTCCTGGGTATAATACAAACAGCAAGGTTGCATACATGCCAGCTGTTGACTAACAAAACAGTGAACTATTATTGAAGCAGTCTTGGACCACTGTACAGAGTATTCTTTACATACAACAAAAGCTATGTTGGAGACAATGTCAGAAGCCAATTTAATCTCCAAAGATAATCTCCTTTTGTTCTCTCCCTCATGAAAGCTCTATTTCACTTTGTCTTTCTTTTCTTTTGAACTGTTTTGCAAGCAGTATTCCCAATAAATCTATACCTCATCAGAAGTGGTTCATTTTGTAAAATATTATTGAAATCAAACTATTGATCAATAATAAGTATCTTTTTATTGTTTGAACTGTTGGTACCTAGAGAAATTGTGTCTTTTTGACTGCTTTGCCTCTGGTTAGTATTTAGTTAGTATTTAAATTTTTAAAAAATTTTTAAATTACTTTTTCTATGCCTTTGGGAGCAAGAAATATCACCCTTGGATTTTGGTGGAGCCAAAATACTGGGATATAAGGAAAAACTTTGTTTTACAGGAAAAGACAGACTCACTAGCCCAAAGCCTAATTTTAAGCAGTTTATAACTCCCATAACTAGCATTTACTCTGCCTGGAAAGATATTTGAGGAAGAGAGCAACTACTGGGGGAATGAAGGATTTACAGTAGCAGTTGTTAGAACAACTGGCCCTCAGCCTGTCCAAACATTCTCCCAGATCTATAACACAAAATCACTGTATCAGAATGAGCCTTCAGGGAACTAAAATAACCAATTGACAAGCTGTTTTGCTTCCTATTAAGGCTGAGCTAGGTTTCTGGATCCTAAAATTTTCAAAGCTAGGCCAAGTTTTTACGTCCCTGGAGGAAATTACTTGCTTATTATCATTTCATTATTCTGGCATTATAAAAAAGCAAACACAGAGAAGTTATTTGCATAAAGTAAGACAAATCAGTTATTCTCATATTCCTGTTTCTACTATGGGCTCCTGACACCTCAAGGTAAATTTTCATTTATATCAAGTGTTAACCTGACCAACTTATCTTCTCTGCTGGTCACTTCATAGAAAGCTAAAGGACAGGCAACAGAGCAATACCAAAGGAGAGAAACTGTAGAGATCATTGAGATTAAATCTACCCCTTCAGTTACAGATGAGGAAACCGGGACTTTAAATAATGACAACAATCGCAACAGCATTTACGGAATACTTTCATTATCCAGGTTACTTTTTGAGCCCATCTGTCAAGCTAGTCCAATTTCTCCAAGTATATACCAGGGTCTTTTTAAACTGTTTCTGTACATATTAATTCATTTTTCTCATAATTTATGAAGGAGATAGTGTTTTCATCTGTAAAACAAAAGTTATGGCCAGGCGCCATGGCTCACACCTATAATCCCAGCACTGTGGGAGGCCAAGGCTGGAGGATCGCTTGAGCCCAGGAGTTCAAGGTTACAGTGAGCTATGCCATTGCACTCCAGCCTGGATGACAGAGCAAGACCCTGTCTCCGAAAAAAAAAAAAAAGGAAAACAAGAAGTTAGATGACTTGCTCAAGGCAAGAGCCAGTTAAGTGGCCTGATATATTGTTATATACTATTTATATTATGTTATTTATATTAAATATATTATAATAAAACTATATTTTTGTATGAGAAATTATAAATATATGTTGAAACATAAGTTTGACACACATCAAATACATTTATCATAAAATACATTTAACACAAGTTTCAACATATAATGCTTATTTTTTATTTTTACAGAAATCAATTTTTCTAAAAGCTTCTATGCCTTGACTGTTTCATTCAAGAATATTGCAATAGGTCCATTATATATTTGTGAAGAAAATCAAGAACAAAATATGCTATATTCTATGTAATAAATATCCTCTGATTTCATAAGATATTGCATTGAAATATCATCCCTACATCTGAAGAGAAAACATCTATTGATTCAAAATCTGAATTTCAGTCTTAGAATCGTAATATGGATCACCTTGATTCAGTGACCATATTTTGGAAGCTAAAATTTAAAACAGATGGCCTCGGCTGTGAGCTAACAACTGGAAAGAGTATTTGAAATGGGGACTATTCTGGGAAATTTCATTTGTATCATCAGTGTGTGCATGTTTAATGTGTATATGTGATAAATGTATCTGATGTGTGTCTAAGTGTGTGTGAATGTAAATGTAAAATGACTTCTTAAAACTTGATGATTTTAGAAACCGCAGGTAAAGCCCAATAACAATTTGGAGTAGGAGTGAGAACAAGAGCAGCCAATATTCTTTCATAAGGCAGTATATGTACATTATCAGCTCCTCCGTGATTGTATACCAGTTCCAAAAATGTCTTTTTTCCAAGTCCATATCAGAAAGTATAGAATTGGTCACTGTAAAAATGTATGCCTAGGACAATTGTTTCAGAAGACTGCTAAAATATGCTTTTCTGTTAAGTGACTCACATGTGAGTTCTTTTCCAGCCCTTGCCACGTTGACACGGGTGGTTCTGTGATTGCTGAGTGTGTTCAGTGTAGTAATGCTTGAAAAGCAATTGAAACTCTGAGTTGATTGGGCATATAACAGCAGTCAGTCTACTTGAAATTACAAGCTGGAGTCCTTGAAATGAAACTTGTCATGCCCAGCAAAGCTGTTGACTGCCTGTCACGTCTGGGATTTTTTGGAGGAATTGAACTAGCCTGATGGATAGGTTCTAAACACCAAGCACCTTAGAAAATGTTCCCAAGGCTGCCCCTCTTTCAAAGCATCAGGGATGCTTGTGCTGTGGGTTGTTTTCCTTGTTAGTCCCTGGCAGCATGGTGGTTCCGCTTTGGGTAGTCTTTGTTTAAAGAGGAGGAGATGGGTTGGTGTGGTGGCTCTCACCTGAAATCCCAGCAATTTGGGAGGCCAAGAGGGCAGACCACTTGAGCCCAGGAGTTCAAAACCAGCCTGGTCAACATAGTGACACCCCATCTCTATTTAAAAAAGAAAATAATTTTATATATATATAAAGATGATGAGATAATTGATAAGTTAATGTCCTAAGTAATTATAGAACTTATCATTCACATATTTCTCCTTCTGGAAATTTCTAGTTGCCCAATTTATTTTAGGGATTGCCTTACTCCTCTCAAGCCCTAAGCCCATGGAGTTATGTAACCCATATGTGGCTAGAACGTGGCATTAGCTGCTCTTTCAGACTGACACCGTAATTATGAAGAGCCACTAAAATGGTATTTTCTCAAGCAGACTCAACTGCCTAATCAAAACTAGGTTTTTCTTTTCTAAAGAGTGAATAAAAACAAAACCTAGTTTATTTTCAAGGAATTAAGAATTGTCCACTATACCTTGTATAAACCCCTGAATTTTCTTTTCATTTAGAATTATAGGGACCTACTGAGTAGTACTTAATCTTGTGATTGTCCCCCACTGCTAAATTTATCTTCATTTAACTGCTAATAAATCCTATTGTTTTTTATTTTAAATAATTACAGCCTCAAAAAAATCTCTATTAGGCACATCTTACTCATCACCTAAAAATTGTATTTGCTCTTTTAGCTAATAAAATTGCTGTAATGATGAAATTTTTGAGGTTATAAACTTTGAGCTTCACCTACCTATAGTTCCTGTTGTGTACAAACAAAAAAATCATGATGTCATTAAAGTTTAGCAAAAAACGAATGATTAAAATTCATCTACCCAATATCTACCCAGTCGTCCAAAATTTGAGATAAAGGACACAAGTGATCCTAAAGACAGGCCCATGTATACAAACACACACACACAATCTTCCCCAGGCCTTCACACAGTGCCTGCTACTTTAAAGGCTCTTTGTTAATATATTGGAAGGGGAGGGAAGAAATAAAGAAGGAAAACAAACCAGATGAAATGCAGGGTTTGTATGAGACAGGGACTAAGCTTTTGAATGTTTGTATGCATCTATCTGTACAAAACTTTCAAGCTGAGGAGTGCTTTCCTGCAATACACTGATAAGGGAGAGGTTAAAAAGGAAAGAAACATCTCTCACTGATGTCCATAAGTGAATAGCATAGTGACAGACTCAAAGACAGGCACAAGACAGAAAATAATTACATTGTACTTTGTGCAACTGTTACCTCAATTAAATACAGCAGGTTGGTAATTTCTAGCTAAAAAATATACCTCTTTCATGCTATTTTACCAAGCAAATTTTTTGGAGTTGACTTTCTTTAACAGCTTGCTTTATTCCATGCTAGATCTACTTGTAGGCATTTAGGAATACTCTACCGAAAAAGCAAAGTTTAAAGGAGCTGATGATGAGTGATAAAATACATTTGGATAATTTGACCAGTCAGTAGGTGCTCTTGCCGAAGGATTAGGGAGCAAGTTCAAGACCGTAGAGTAGCCCTGGCTCTTGCTTTAGAACTAAGATTCTTTTTAACCTCTCCTGTAAATTGATGGTTTTCCAGGAAGTAAGGGGAGATTGAATTCGGTACTTCAGGGAACAAAGAGAAGATTGACAAAGTGTCACGGTTCTTTTCTTCCCACAGCTTTTCCTTCAAGGGTCCATTGAGTAGAGGAATGAACTATACAAAATAAGAGGAAGTGTGGCTCCAGTGACAAAGCAAATGCTTAACGTGGCCCCGAGGGCCAGCAGGGCTCTCTGATGACCACACAGGCTCTGTTGCTGCCCAACCTGTTGTTCCCTCAGTAGGTTCTTTACTTGCTCAAAAATGGTGATCATTGATGTTAATATGGAACGCTACCTCCGACCTCATTGAGGCTTGCACCCATTCTCCTTCTGTCCCTCCATAAAATCCAGATGAGTGGAGAGGTCTGCAACAGACTACTCAGATGGGAATTCTAGCCATGTGACTTCCAGTAGATATTCTACTTTTTTTTTTCTTTTTTGAGACGGAGTCTCACTCTGTCGCCAGACTGGAGTGCAGTGGCGTGATCTCAGCTCACTGCAGCCTCCGCCTTCTGAGTTCGAGCGATTCTCCTGCCTCAGCCTCCTGAGTAGCTGGGACTACAGGCATGCGCCACCATGCCCAGCTAATTTTTGTATTTTAATAGAGATGGGTTTCGTCACGGTGGCCAGGATGGTCTCGATCTCTTGACCTAATGATCCACCCGCCTCAGCCTCCCAAAGTGATGGGGTTACAGGCATGAACCACCATGCCTGGCCCAATGTTCTATCTTTTTAAATCTATGTTATCTCTACTGGAATAAGTGATAATACTGAAGGTCACTGGGAAGATTGAGACTCACGCATGCACAATGCTTAGAGGAGTGCTGGCACACTGCAGTTGCTGTTATTACTGTTAAGCGCTCACTTCTACTCCCACGTTAAGCAGTCGTATTTATTTATTTCACTTAGCAACTGTTCTCCTTAAGAATCTAGATATGTTCAATTCTTAGTTTCCTAGTAGAGATTAGCAGAAAGAGATCAAAGAAAGTTAATTAGAAAATGTTCCTTCTAAGAATATGGCAATGCCTAATTTATTCAAATGGTCCCTAATACAGATCTCTTAACTATCCAAAGTATGAAAGAATCAGAAAATAAGAAAACTAAAGGGAAAAAAACTAATTTGAAGCCTGACATCGATATGAGACAATCCGTGCACTAAATTCCCCACGGTCACAGGCATTAAATGCCACAGAAACCACCGCTCCTCTGCTTGGTTTTGGTCTGGTGCTCCTGCCCATTGCAGTTAGAAATGAGGGAGGCACAATTGATGAGAAGGGTGAGGACAGTTAGTTACACCATAGAGACAGAAAACTATAAACAGCAGACACATGAACTCTACCTGTGAGCAGTCCGGGGCCATTGAGAGAGGCCTAAATAGCCTATCATCCCTGGCAGTCAGTGAGAACATCACTAAGTCACAGCAAAAGACAATAACGGATTTCATCCTACTTAACACTGTCTAAGAAGACAGATATGTCTCTTCCTTTTTAGAAACGTTTTCATCCAAGAGAATTCACTTATTTTTATTTGGCATTAAGGGAAAACCCATACTTGACTAGAAAATTTATTTTTATAGAGCACTTCATTCTTTAATATTTCTAAATAAAATAGATATCATTCTAGAACTACAATCATTATAGTGGGGGAGATGTGAAAAAAATGCTAGCATCTGACTGAAGTGGTAAATGTGATTCGAACGTTTTTCCACATGTTCTTTGTGGGAAAGGCATTGCTGGGAAAATGGACAACCTGCCATCTGAGAGAACCACACTAAAGTCATACCAGAGTTGCTTTCTGGGACAACGTTGAGCATATTTAGCATGTTTAACATTGCCCAGTCATGTGACTCACAAAACCATTTTGTGCACATCTACATAGCTCCTTATTGCTATGGTAGGCAAGGGGATGTGGATAAAACTTCTCTCCATTCTTACTCTCCAAAGTGAGCAATCTGATGAAAGGTTCTATTTTGTTCATCTGGTATACACACACATTGTTCTATGGCAGTTATCATCTAAAAAGCTGTTGACAGCCTCTAAGTTTTGTGAAATCCGTTTTTCTCACTCTTTAGAATCTCCACCAGGCTGCAACATAGCTCTATTCAAAAGCATTTTTAACAAAGAGCACAGTCTTTTTGCTCACCAGAACAAAAGCAAGGTTTCCAGGTCAGGGGCCAGTAGACACTCTACTCATTCTGATTCCACTGTAGAGTAGAGCTCTGTCTGAGTCACTGCCTCCCTGCCCCGTCCCACTATCTTCCAAGGTCCTGCCCTAGGCTTATACTCAAACTTTGAGTCAAAAAGGATGGAAGCTCTGGATAACCTCTCACTTTCCCCCAAATCATCCTACTTTCCTGTTTCTGTTAAGAGCAGCCCTTGGCCGGGCGCAGTGGCTCACATCTGTAATATCAACCCTTTGGGAGGCTCAGGCAGGTAGATTATCTGAGGTCAGGAATTCAAGACTAGTCTGGCCAATATGGTGAAATACTGTCTCTACTAAAAATACAAAAATTAGCTGGGCATGGTGGTGCGTGCCTGTAGTTCCAGGTACTCAGGAGTCTGAGGCAGGAGAACTGCTTGAACTCGAGAGGCAGAGACTGCAGTGAGCCAAGATCGGGCCACTGCACTCCAGCACTCTAGCCTGGGCAATAGAGTGATACTCTGTCTCAAAAAAAAAGAGCAGCTCTATGCTCCCAGCACTGTGGCTGAAGAACTTAGAGTCATTTTTGATGCTTCCCTGCCGTTCATTCTTGTAAGTCAACACACCTTGTGATTTTTCTTGGAAGTCCCTCACAGACTGCTTTGCCCCCTGCATCACAATCATACTCCACCCCCTGTTCCAGGCCCTTATTAGCTCATGTCAAGCCTGATGCAACAGCCCTGAAGCTGGGCCCCATCTCCAATGCTCACCCCAAGATTCAGTTACCTCTAACAGTGTTTGACTTTAGCAAGAAAGCCTAGAGAGGCTATGACCATAGGTTAAAGCTGGCCAGATCTGAGGTCAAATCTTGATTCTATCACTTATCAGCTTAGTGATCTTGAGTAACTACTTCAATCTCTGAGCCTC
This sequence comes from Ateles fusciceps, assembly GCA_036589455.1. NCBI lineage: Eukaryota > Metazoa > Chordata > Mammalia > Primates > Atelidae > Ateles > Ateles fusciceps. The sequence continues at coordinate 15,600,907 of JAZHEH010003097.1, forward strand.
ATAGGGTTGGTGCAAGGATTAAACCAGGTAACGTATATAAAGTGCCCGGCTCAAGGCCTAGTATTTAGCAAATTACTGAAGATCATCCACAGCTCGTCCCGGACTTGCTTTCTAACTTGATTTTATGAGTTGCCTCTTCTTTACCCAACACTCCAGCAAATTGAGTATTTGCACACTATGTTTTTAATGTTCGCTTTTCTCTTGTTTTCTCTTACCATTTTCTTCTTCCTGCACCTCCCTACCACCAAACTTTCCTGTTGAAATTCTAATACGGTCCCCAAAGTCCAGGCCAAATCCTGGTCTTCTCCATAAAGTCTTCTCGTGTCTTCCCAGTCAGAAATGACCTTTGTCTCCTTAGCGCTTACATTCTTTCCTAGCTAAAATTTCCTTTTGACTTTTATCACAGCTTCTTGATTTTGGTTATATTTGAATCTCTATTTCTCCCCCAAAGCAGATTTCAGGCTGCTAAGGATAGAGGCTGAATATACATGGGGATTTACATAGATTATTTGTCACTTAACAGGGCCTTAACTGTGAGAAGAAACAAAACGAACTATATCATTTTGCTCCTACCCCTCAAATACTCAGGTCCTGGCCTTTTGGTGACCACTGAAGGTATATGAACTAGAGTGTTATGCTGAGGATGTATGTTTTCTATGTGTATTAGTTCGTTCTTGCATTGCTATAAAGAAATACCTGAGACTGGGTAATTTATAAAGAACAGAAATGTAACTGGCTTCATGGTTCCACAGGCTGTACAGGAAGCATATAAGCATCCGCTTCTGTGGAGGCCTCAGGGACCTTTTTTTTTTTTTTTTTTTTTTTTTTTTTGAGACAGAGTCTCACTCAGTCACCAGGCGCCAGGCTGGAGTGCAGTGGCGCGACCTTGGCTCACTGCAACCTCCGCTGCCCGGGTTCAAGCATTCTCCTGCCTCAGCCTCCCGAGTAGCTGGGACTACAGGCGCGCGCCACCACGCCCAGCTAATTTTTTTGTGTTTTTAGTAGAGACGGGGTTTCACCATGTTGACCAGGACGGTCTCGATCTCTTGACCTCGTGATCCGCCCGCCTCGGCCTCCCAAAGTGCTGGGATTACAGGCGTGAGCCACCGCGCCCGGCCAGGGACCTTTTACTCATGGCAGAAGGCAAAGTGGGAGCAGGAGTCTTACCTGGAAGGAGCAGGACCAAAAGAGAGAGGGGGGCAGTGCCACACTCTTTTAAACAAACAGAGCACGTGATAACTCACTCACTATACAGTACCAATGGGGGGATGGTGCTAAACCATTCATGAGCACTCTGCCCCCATGATCCAATCACCTCCCACCAGGCCCCACCTCCAAAACTGGGGATTACAATTGAATATGAGATTTGGGTGGGGGCACAGATCCAAATCATATCACTAGGTATAAGACCTATAAAGACATAGGGTCAAATTAAAACTCACCCCCTTTTACTGTATAATTTGGTAATAATAATGCTAACATGCATGCCTCAGGGCTATATGCCAAGTACTTAATGTGCATTATCTCACTTAACTTTCAACAGAAAACAATTCCAATGGGAACTAGAATTACTCTCGTTTTTCAGAGAAGAAAATTGAGGTTTTGAGATGGCAAAGAACTTGTTCACGGGCAGGTACAGCTAGTAAGAGACAGGACAGAGACTCACATACAAGCAAACTGACTCCAGAGGCTGCTTGCTTTAAAACTCTGCTGTTATGTGGAGAATCGGCTCGAATAAGGGGCAAGGATAGCAGCAAGGAAAATTCTTAATGGGGCTATAGCAATAATCTAAGAGAGAGGATAGTAGTCCAGACGTGGGAAGGTGAGCAGTGGCTAAATTCTGGATTTAATATAAAGGAGGAGACAAAAGAATTTGCTGGAGAACCATAAACCATTAGTGGTATTAACTACTGATAATGACAATTATACTGACAAATTCTCTTCTTGAAACTTCCGAACAAGTCACCAGAAAGGTCCACTTAATTTCTTACATGTGACATGCAACAGTAAAAACAATCGTAAGAGAAACAGAGAGGAAAGAATTACTCCTCTTGGGAGAAAAGCTGTCACTCCTAAACAGTCATTCTCAAAAAAAGTTAATAGCCCAAAAATCTTAGCCTATCATTTTATGCAAAGAGTTTTGACCCTGGAGTAGTTAGCAACTATGACTTGTGCAATGGGCATAATAATAATGAAAATAAGCTCAACTACTCAGCGGCAGAATGAGAATGTACAGTTCTATGTCCATATTGGCTCAAGAAAGAGAGAGGGATTACTTGGGTTTAGGAACTCAAGTAATAATAGAGCTGATAAACAGAATTTGCTTTTTCTTTGAATGAATTCCATCTGAGCTTGAAAGAATAGAAAACTTTTCAAAGTAAGGTTCATTGTAGATGGGGATAATATGACAGGGCCCTAGACTAATAGTCTTTTTTACCATTAAAAAGAAAAGTCATGTTTTTCCATTGTCAGATCAGAAAGGGCAGTTTTTCTATAAGGACTTGCATTCTCCCACCAGCTTTAGTTTTAATTTGTCAAGCTGGTTTGCAGGGTAAACCTATCAGAGCTGCTGTTTTGTTTCCCTTTGTATTTCCATTCTTGCTGTAAGGCAAAGGACCCTCTTTGCTTCTTATTCTTCTCAAGCAGCCCTAGAAAGATGCGATGGAGAAAGCATGAATTGAAATTGAAAACTGCAAAAAGGAAGAGAAAAAAAGCAGCATCTCTAAGCTCGGCATTGTGTAAATAAACAAGGGATTTTCTCTGCCCGTTGGACTGAGGACAGGCACACAGGAGCAAGGAGAGGAGAGCAGCGCCCAGCTCCTGGCAGGCGGGCAGACTTACAGGCAACGAAGGCTCTGGCTCTGGGGGATTTGGTTTCTATTAAACGACCTTTGTGATTTCCTCCTTTATTTGCCATTGTTTATGACAATAATCATCATGTTAAAATATAATCTCATACCTTTGTTTACAAATTCTTTCGGATTTATTAACTCAAACAAAATTTACTATTATTTTGGGTCAAGCATAAACTCCAGAATGTCCTGCCATCAGCCCCACGTGTCCTTCAAACATGGGTTTGCACAAACATCCACAGAGCAGCCCAGAAAGTTTCTTTACCCTCTCTCAGGCCAGGAATTTATTTTAACACTGGCTCTTATGACCACATGATAATGTTCCTGACCAAATGATAATATCTGTTTTGCCTGTGATTAGCTTACAAGCCTACAAGCAAAGTGAGTCGTAATTCTTTAAGATCTGAGTGCCGCAGGACAGCACTGATGGGTCTTTGCTGGTAAGACTGGGGGATGCATATTAGGAGGAAACCTAATTGGTCTGTGGATGGGAAATAATGCAGAAACATACTGGCAACAGAGCCCAGACATTGGGCAACTATTTTTCCCTGACTAACCTGAACCTAATCAGCAGTGGTCAGTATCAGATATATTCTCCAGCTAAAAACTACAGGCCAGATTTGGACTGAGATGGGAGGAGTTATTCCACAAACATTCATTGGGTGCCCAAAATGTGCCAGCCATACTACTGGATAAAGGGGATGTGGGATGGAAGAGATGGAGGGGGAAGATCCTTGCCCCTCTTTGAACTGATTCTCCAAGTAGCAGCAGAGTTTTGAAGCAAACAGCCTCTGGAGCCAATTTGCTTGTGTGTGAGTCTCTGTCCTGTCTCTTACTAGCTGTACCTACCCTTGAACAAGTTCTTTCCCTTCCCCTGCAGGAAATCAAAGGCCATTAAAGGATGCAGGTAAGCAGTAGGAGAATGAGCCCTCAAGCCAGGCTGTCTGGCTCGATCATATCTCAGCCTGTCCTGCCTGCGTGGTTCTTCATGTGGTATCTAACCTCTCCTAGTGTCAAGGTCATCAGCTGTGAAATGGAAAGAGTAACGGTAACTAAGGGATATACTTTTGTGGGACTGACTGAAGTCGTGTTTATGAAGTGCTCGCTTACCCAGTGTGTGGCACGTTGTAAGTACACCACAAGTGACCATTAGTAATATTGTCACCAATGTTGGCAGCATTTGTGCTGTGATAGAGGCATATTCACTTAGTTCAGAGGCAGTGCAGAGGCCAGGCATCTAACACGGGCAAAGAATAACTCACCCCAAGATAAGCTTGCGGAAGATAACTGTGCCTCAGAGCACAAGGAGCAGATAGCCAGACAGAGCTTCAGGAACAAGACAGACCAGCAGAGAGAACAGACCGGGCAAAGCTGCCACAAAGGGAGAAAGAGTATGCCCAGGAAACACTCCAGGAATAGCAATGGAAAGGGAATTAGCAATGACTGAGCGCATGCTGGCTACTAGAGATTGTGCTATGTGACTTAAAAAGACGATCCCACACAATGCTTTGCAATAATCCTGATACAAAGAGTCATCCTTATTTCACAGAGGAAGAAACCCCAAAGCTCAGAGAAGTGCAGTAGGTGGCCTAAGGTTATACCGCTAGTAACTGGCATGATTCACTTCTGTGTCTGTATGATTCGAAAGCCCATGCTCTGTACACAGTCTGTCCTCTCTGAGCCAGAGTATAAAATGCATCTGGATGTTGGGAGGGGCATGGGAGCTGTGGAAGATGAGAACACAGGGGCTAGACTGAGAAAGTGCCAATGTCTGCAGTAAAAGCCTTGAGCATTGCCCTGGGCCATGGGCATTGATGAGCTATTACCAGCCTAGGAATAACAGGTTTTCCTAAATAGGGAGAGGGTTGTCATGCCCCACTTAATGAACTTTGCATGCATAAGAGCTGGGTGTCTTACTGGCTAAGCATCAACAATATGGTATTTGTGGCATAGACTAGAGACCATGGTGCCATGGTCCAGCTGAAAAACATAGGAACATTTTTTTAAATGGTTTGCCCTAAGCTAATGAACAGATTCCGTAAAGCAGCAAATGGAAATAAGATTTTCATATATTACCATCCATGAAAACCAAAGTCTCTTCTTATGGATGTTGTTAAGGAATTAATGTATGAAGTAGGATACAGAGTCTATTTAAGATGCCCTAATGCTGATTTTCTGCCATTCTGAGCCTGAGAAAAGAAAATATATGGCTTCTAGAGCTAAAAAGATCACCAATGACCACGTAGTCAAACTTTTTTTTTTTTTTTTTTTTTTTTTTGCAGATAGTAAAACCAAAGTTTAGAAAAGGGAGGTGATTAGGCCAAGATCATTTTAACACAGGACATCTGCCATACTAAAAGGACCTCACCCTGTCAGTTTCACAAAGAAAACCCAGGAAGCTAAAGGCAGTGACCAGTGACATGGGCTGAAATGGATGTTTTTCTTCCAAAACATTTCTCCCGACCTGCATGGCAGAGTCTCTCAGAGGCTCTGAAATGAGTGTTATTTAAGCAGCTCTCTTCCACTGCTCTACCAGGCAAGGTGCAAAAAGCCAGTTAAGGTGCCAAAGGGGCAAGAAGGCAAATCCCTCGTCCTCAGTGAGCTTATACACCCTGCTTTTAGGATGTTTGTCTCTAGTGTTCTTCACAGCTGGACAGGAAGGGAAGAAGAAGTAAAATCTATCTTTTCCTAAAGTAATCAGAAAATCCAAGCTGCTATTCTTAGTACCCTCAAAGGTCCCTTTCACTGGCTCCAATTCAAGGTTGCCCCACCCAAGTTAGATAAGGGTAAGACTGGCCCAGTAACAGGTGGTATGACATCCTGGTGGGCAGGTCCCCAGAGTGGTAAACCAAGGGCATCTGGTCTACCAACTGGAACATGTCAAGACTGTCACCAGGGGAAGTGGACAACTTTGAGTAGGGAGGCAAGAAAACTGTCTATAGCACTTTGTGATGCCTTCGTGACACTCTGGTGATAATTTCTTAAAGATGGGCTCAGGCTGCAGAAGTACATGATGTCCTGACAAACATGACAGGAAAGTACAAAAAAAAAAAAAGTTCCGTCTTGTAATGATGAAAAAATAAGACAAAATGACAAAAAGAAAAAAAGCTAAAAATGTTTACAACCCAATAAGTAATCCATATGGTGTCGGCCCCGAAGAATTATCTATGGTTCTGGGTGTTTCGCCTCAGAGGGATATCTACTAATTTTTTTTAAATGTATAAAAGAATACACATGAACCTAGTAATATTCTTCCTAAGACGAAAAATATTACCTTGAGTGAAATTGAATTTCAACCATCTGGTTGGCTGACAAGATGGTAGGTAACAAATATTCTGAATTCTGCTAGCCAAGGCCATGAGATATATAAAAAAGCTTCTGGAAATATTATTGCTGGACTTGTGGCATCTGTCACGTTGGCATCTAGTGAGGTACATTACACAGTTTTATGATAAATGAAAGAGGCAACATCAATTGCCAGGAAAAGGATTGAAAGCAGGAAATAGTAGATGACACATTGTCATCTAGTTCCAACTGCTTAGAAAGCCTCAACCAACTTCCCCTACAGAATTACTAGATGAAGAATTTTTACCTGTTTCCATGTTTTGCCTTCATCACAAAATCAGTAGAGCTGCTTTCTCCTGTCCTCCCAACATGTCACCTTAGGATCAAAACTGTTCTCTCAAGGATGAAGAATATGTCAATCATAGGTCCAGGGAGGCTTGGTTGAGTGACTGACCCATATTTTAAAATTTCTCACTGTGATATGTCATATGTGCTTAAAAAAAAACCCCAAACCTCATGTTCACTGAATGATTTCATTTGCCCCTCCAGTAATATAAGCCAGCACTGCTCTGCATAAGCCATATGCAGCATTCAAAGTGCTAAAGAAAAATCAGGAAAGTGAAACTAGGAGAGAGTAACAAAGTCCATATGTTTTTTTCAAGACCGCTTTTCCAAGAAACAAGAGCTTAAACTCATCCTGGCGGTTGGTAGTAGCGCAAATAGAGGAATAAGAGCTGATTCTGCGTACAGCTTCTCTGCCTTGAAGTGTAAAGGTCACATTCTCAACATATGCATGTGCCTGTGTTTTGCAGTGCCATTTTGGAGCAATCAGCACTCCCTAGGACTTTAATTAATGGGACTGGAGTGCCATCACAGAAACTCTGGTTCAAGGACAACACAAGTTTCCTTTTACTGTAATTTGCTTTTATTTGCTAAACTGTTCATTTCTAATTATAAGGCAATTTATGACAAAAGCCCCAAACTTCCAGGAGTTATTTTTAAAACTAAATGCTAAATATAAAACAGGACTCATACATAAAGATGTTCATCACACTGTTATTTATATGAAACATTTAGAAACTTTGTAAGTGTCCAAGAATGGGGGTATTAAGTGAACTACAACACATCTACTGTACAAAACATTCTCTAAACATTAAAAATTATGTTTTGAAGAATTCCCAAGAATACAGGAAAGTGCTTGGTTATAATGTTAATGGAGAAGAAAATGAGACTACAAACTAGTATTTCACAAATATGCTCTTCCCCCTCCCCCCGACAAATTCTGCCTATGGTAGGGGAAAAAGGAAAAAGAAAGCCCTGCGAGCTTGTCCAACCCACCTTATTTTGTTTTTGTTGTTCTGTTTTGTTTTGTTCTAGGCTTTTAGCAGCCTGAAGCCATGGATTTGTTTCTGTCTCTAGTGAAAAAGGGAAAAGAGGGATGAGGAAGAGGCTTTACTGGCCCAACCAGAAACAGGAACTAAGAACCCGTGACTGTATACTCCCCCTTGGACACCCAAAAGGAAGCATACCAAAATATCCTCAATAGGCTCAATAGTGTCTTTGAGTAGGACTTGAGGTTGGGGAATTATTTTTCATTTAATTTTTTCTAAACTTTCTACAATTTTTAATGATAAGCATACATTGCTTTTATAATAAGAAAAAAATGATTTACTATGTTGGAAGCTGTAGACCTCTAGCCTCTGAATTGCATTTCTTGGGAGGAGAAATAGACTCCAGTGTTCTTAAATTACAGTGGGAAGAAGAAGGGAAGAAAGGAGTGAGGGATTAGAGTCAAAAGCAAAATCCTTATTGTTCTCTGGCACTCTTCACTAATTGCCAAGTTGTTCATCCACGATGATCCCTTGGGAGAGTATGGAGTTGAGTGGTGCTGTGAGTGTGCTTGAATCTGTAAGACAATCTCCTACTAAAGTAACCTAAATCAAATTATGTCCTAAAGTTAGATGTAATGCACCTTTAAAATAAACTGACAAGTCCATTGTAAAATAAAATATTCTTCTTTAAGTCAAATAATCACTTATTTTATCTAATGTATAAATTCATACATGAAAGTCTTATAAGACATACCAGATTCATATCAGTTTCACCCAATTTCTATCCCCTTAGCATCTCTTTTAATTCACACACTTCGACCTAAAACTGTGAGACTTGTTCAAAAATATGACATGGAAAAATCAATATATAATTTATACAGAACCTGGTGACAAATAATTGAACTTATACGGTATTAATTTTCTAGTAGAAATTTTGCATATCACTTTCCACCGATCTTTGGTTTGCTCATTTCCAGGTGTGTTTGCATTTTATGATTTTCTCCAGTTTCCTTCCCTCCTCCATATAAATTATCATGTTCATTTCTAGAAGTCAGTCTCTTTGGCAAAATGTTAACTTTAAGAATTTTATCAACCAAAGAAAGCTTTTCTCATAGACCAAAAATTGAATATGAATATGTTTTAGATGAATAGTATTCTATTCATCAAGTTGGTATCGTTCTCTTCCCCTGTACCAAGACATCTTTGATTATGCCAAAGAGAAAACTGAAGGTATTACGTGCTTACAGCCTTTTCATTGCCAATCAGGAATCCTGTTTGAATCCCTATCAAGAGTCTTGCATCATTTCATATCTTGATGAACATGGATTTTTGTGTTTTCTATTAATTGCTCCATTACTTCAAATTATTTTAAATATTGATGATAAATCCAGGAAACGTTATGCTAAACTGGTAGTTTTTAAAAGTCACTGCGTTAGCTGTGATGGGTAGTGGGCACGATAAGAAAAATAAAAATAAATAAATAAAAGTTTTTTCATTGTAGTGACTGAATTGCTTACTGGGTCTAATTCTCTTCCTGTTTCCCTTCTCCTATCCTTGGGAAACACATTGCCAGATTCTGTGAAAAAAACTAAATAGGAAAATAGGAAACATTTCAGAGATGAGTTTATGAAAGCCGGAGATGTATTGTTTTTAGTGTCCTCAAGCCTATTGTTAAGATGATGATAGGTAGACTTTCCTAAATTCTTAGGTCATAAGAACTTTCTTTGTTGATTATCTATTGTGCAGCTATGAGAATATTTCTGCAGTTCTCAGACATGTTACAAACCATTTGTCAAACTCTGATATCATCTCTTACATATCTAACACAGCATGAAATGATTATGGAGTGTTCCTTTATATTTTTGATAGATTGAACCAAAGTGTCTCTGCAGATAATAGATGCTTTTCACTCTAACATCATGGTTATTTTCATTTTCAAAAGCTCTACTCAATGTTCCTCTCTACTTTCCTGGATTCATTGCTCACTGTGGCATACATATAAATCACAAATTAAGCTAATTAATAGATACCTTGAAAGTGAGTCAGTTTCATTGTCCCAATATTTTTTATATCCTCATCTTATTTAACTGTAAGACCTGCTGAGTTTTAGAAATGAAAAATCTGTGACTAACTCAGCCACATGTACTATCATTCGTTGTTTAGGTGGTGAATATGCCTATTTGTTTCCCAGAAAATGAACCAAACTCTTTTCAAACATAAAGTTACTTCCACGTTTCTGCTTAGTTTTTCTATAGTATATTCCTGCTTTGAGTCTTTTTCTATACTGTGGTTTAAACTATATAGAAGCAAAGTTTCAAATACATTAGTGAAAAATGCTTTAGGGTTCATTGATGCTGCCTATGGCTCAAAAATGTCACCCTCATACCAAGTCTCAAAAAATATTATCCTAGTATTGGTTCTGTCTGTGCTTTGTTACTTGTTTTCCTCTGTCTTCTTTTAGAGTATTATTATTTCACTTCATCTCTTTTCTTGTTGTTGTTGTTGTTGTTGTTGTTGCTGTTGTTGTTTTTGAGATGGAGTCTTGCTCTGTTGCCCAGGCTAGAGTGCAGTGGCATGATCTTAGCTCACTGCAACCTCCGCCTGCCAGGTTCAAGCGATTCTCCTGCCTCAGCCTCCCGAGTAGCTGGGTTTACAGGCATGCATCACCATGCCCAGCTAATTTTTGTATTTTTAGTAGAGACGTGGTTTCACCATGTATGTCAGGCTGGTCTCGAACTCCTGACCTTGTGATCCACCCATCTCAGCCTCCCAAAGTGCTGAGATTACAGGTGTGAGCCACCCCACGCAGCCCCCTTTTTTTTTTTTAAAACTTAGTGATGGTTACTCTAGTTGTTACTGTGGGACCTACAGCATAACACTAACTTTTCACAGTTCACTCTTCAGTATTCATAGATAGTGTAAAAACTTTAAAATTGTACCCTGCTATTACCTTCCCCAGCCTTTATGCTATTGCTATAATATATTTTGCTTATATATGTTATAAATTCTACAATGTAGTATTATTGTTATAAAGTCAGTTGTCTTTTAAATAGTTTTAAATAATAGCAAAATGTACATTTACCCATGCAATTACCCCCCAAAAAATTTTTTAAAATAATGTCTAATCTCAGGCAGCCCACTTTCTATCACATAATGCTTGACTAAGTGATTAACCCCTGAACAATAATAGAGTGTTCAGTAGACTCTTGTGTTAAAATTGCCTCTTGACACTAGTGACAAACTCTTGGTCTATGGCCTAATACAACCTATTCACTTTGCTATGTTATCATTCTTGTGTGGAATGTACTCCATTTTAATGTTTGCTTCTTTCAAACCTAAACACAAACGCTTGGTAATAATTCATCCACTCAACAAATGCTTACTGAGCAAAGACTGGGACTCCTGACTGCAAGTAAATTTATCTTCAGTGCAGAGACATGTGTGCAAATGGAAGTAATGAAGGGTTGAAAGTGGCACCCTAGAATGCTTTAAACTTAGAGAATCAAAGGGGCACAAAGAAAAGCAAGGGTTGGATCCCAGTTATATAGTAGGAAAGGGCTTCTTAAATGGCACATGTCCAGTGAAAGGCTTCTACTTTGTTCACCAAGCAGAGGGAAGGGTATTCCAGGAAGGAACTGAATGAACAAAGGCAGAGAGGCTAGGAGCAATATAAAGGACCCTGACAGGAGCAAGGTGCTCAGCACAATTAGGGCATCAGGTGTGTGGGGTCAGGTCATGCTATGGTGGTGGGAGGGCAGTGAGCAAGAGATAAGACCAAAGAAAGGGCTGATGGAAAACCAAGTCTCACTAATAAGTGGGAGCTAAGCTATGAGGATGCAAAGGCATAAGTATGGTATAATGGACTAAGGGGACTCATGAGGGAAGGTTGGGAGGATGGTGACAGATAAAAGACTACATGTTGGGTACAATGTACACTGCTCAGATGACAGGTGCACTAAAATCTCAGAAATCACAGCTATAGAACTTACTCATGTAACCAAAATCAGAGTAATAATTAAAGAACTCCCCCTCAGAGTAGCTAATATGCCAAGAAATTCTATATCTCCAAGTTTATTCTACTGATATACTCAGCCATGTACATACACAGGTATTCACTGCACGGTGTTTATAATGGCAAAAGGTTGAAAATTATCATTAGCAGAAGACTGGCTAAATGAGTCATGGTACATGCATATAATAAAATATTCTGCAGGCAACAATGACATAGGTATATACATACATATAATGATATATTTGTATATATACATATATCACTATTTGTATATATGTGTATATATACATATATGTGTTTATACATATGTATAACATATATTAATGTATGTGTATATATTAATATGTATATACACACGTATATACCCATGTATATATACATATACCTAACCATATAAACATATATATGTATATGATTAGGTAATTTGTATGATATATATATATAAATCCACTGTAATATTAAAAACACAATTTTTAGTAAAAGGAAATAAATTACATACTTTTAAAAATGAAAGAAAATGACAAAGTGCATATAAAAACATTCAGTATGATATTGGCTGTGGGTTTGTCATAAATAGCTCTTATTATTTGGAGATATGTCCCATCAATATTTAGTTTATTAAGAGTTTTTAGCATGAAGACTGTTGAATTTTGTCGAAGGACTTTTCTGCATCTATTGAGACAGTCGTGGTTTTTGTCTTTAGTTCTGTTTGTGTGATGGATTACATTTATTGATTTGCAAATGCTGAACCAGCCTTGCATCCCAGGGATGAAGCTGAGCTGATTGTGGTGGATAAGCTTTTTGATGTGCTGCTGGATTCGGTTTGCCAATATTTTATTGAGGATTTTTGCAACAATGTTCATCAGGGATATCGGCCTGAAATTTTCTTTTTTTGTTGTGTCTCTGCCAGGTTTTGGTATCAGGATGATGCTGGCCTCATAAAATGAGTAAGGGAGGATTCCCTCTTTTCTTTTATTTGGAAGAGTTTTAGAAGGAATAATACCAGCTCCTATTTGTACCTCTGGTAGAATTCGACTGTGAAACCGTCTGGGTTTTTTTGGTTAATAGGCTGTTTTTGGTTAATAGGCTATTAATTGCTGCCTCAATTTCAGAACTTGTTATTGGTCTATTCAGGGATTTGACTTCTTCCTAATTTAGTCTTGGGAGGATGTATGTGTCCAGAAATTTATCCATTTCTTCTAGATTTTCTAGTTTATTTGTGTAGAGGTGTTTATAGTACTCTCTGATGGTAGTTTGTATTTCTGTGGGATTGATGGTGATCTCCCGTTTATCATTTTTTACTGAATCAGTTTGATTCTTCTCTCTTTTCTTTATTAGTCTGGCTAGCAATCTGTCTCTTTTGTTGATCTTTTCAAAAAACTAGCTCCTGGATTCACTGATTTTTTTGAAGGGATTTTTGTGTCTCTATCTCCTTCAGTTCTGCTCTAATCTTACTTACTTCTTGTCTTCTGCTAGCTTTTGAATTTGTTTGCTCTTGCTTTTCTAGTTATTTTAATTGTGATATTAGGGTGTCGATTTTAGATCTTTCCTGCTTTCTCTTGTGGGCATTTAGTGCTATAAATTTCCCTCTACACACTATTTTAAATGTGTCCCAGAGATTCTGGTACGTTGTGTCTTTGTTCTCATTGGTTTCAAAGAACATCTTTATTTCTGCCTTCATTTCATTATTTACCCAGTAGTCATTCAGGAGCAGGTTGTTCCATTTCCAGTTATGTGGTTTTGAGTGACTTTCTTAATCCTGAGTTCTAATTTGATTGCACTGTGTCTGAGAGTGTTATTCTTAACAACACTGGGTCTTATTTGCTAATATTTTATTTAAGAAGACATGAAATGAAGTATTAGCAAATTGTTGATGAAATGCTTGATTATCTAGAAAAATATGAACTTGAGTCAAGGAGAGGCAGAAAATCTGAACTGATCAATAACTGTTGAAGAAATTGTAAAGATAATCAGCAATCTATTCATAAAATTGTCCAGCACTAAATAGCATATAAACATCCTGCTGACTCTGCCAGAAGCAGATGAATTCCTTTGTTATAGGGCCTATTCTGGTACACAAAGGGGAAAACGTTCCCAACTCAGAAGGTTAGCATACCTCTAATACCCAAACCAGACAGGACTGGTGACACATACCAACCTCACTTACAAACATCATTTCAAAGATCCGAAGCAAAATATTAGCAAATAAGATCCAGTGTTGCTAAGAATAATACATCAAAATCAAGGAATTTTATATCAACATATCATCTCCCAAGACTACTATTTTGATTCACATTCCCTCCAAGAATATTTAAGAATAGCTGTTTTTTCCATCTCTGCCAACGCTAAGGGGTGGGAGGAAAGGAAGGCTTTAGTTTTTCTTGTTTTCTGAAGCAGATATGAAAAATGTATAATTAATATTTTTAAACATTCAAATTTCAAATAAAATAAAAATAGAGTGGTGATGAAGACATAGTATCTCAGGTCAGTCCAGGAAAGATTATAATGTAATTTTGTCTTTGCAGCCTCCAGCCTCCCCTTGGTCATCCCTTTTCCTCTTTTTAAGACATCCCTCCTCCCACACCCTGTGTTACTCCCAAGTCCTTGGGTTCTGAAACCAGGACAAGGATGGGACATGAATAGGTGAGCAACCATTGCTCCCACATTTCAGAAAAACTGTGAAGTCCTGTTGTACCATAGTATTCTAAGGCCCTTGACAAACAACAGTACACATATCCATGTACCTTTTCTCAGAAACCCTTTAGAAACATTGCATTTATCCACTTTCTTTCCCCAACCTCAAACCTAAATCTGTTGCTAGAGAAACCTAATAATCTTGTATTTCAGGGTAAATTTAATGTTATCTATTTGTTGCCTCAGAAGAATTTCCATCTGAAATGTGGTCTTTGTGAAGTAAAATTTTAGGCATCATCAGGACAAGTCAGATGGTTAAAGAATTCTATTTGATGACTAATTTCTTAATTCTGAGCAGTGAACTCCGATGTTATCCTAAGTGTCCTCAGCTTGCTGCCAGCTAAGTACATGATACGGGGTAATATGTTTCAGACCATAGCCAGCTCTGGCTTAAAGAGTTGACTTAAAGGTCCAGCCAAAGTTTCACCTCTGTCCCCTGGTTCTTTCTCCAGTGGGTCCCAAAATTTCTCCTTAATTCAGGAATTCCTTCCTGAGTTCAGAAAATAGAATAGTTCCCTCTTAACTTCCAAGTGGAATCTGTAGGGGCATTAATTGCTGTTTGAGATAATGTCCAGATGTCATCTTAGCCAAACCTGTGGTTATGCAGAAGCAGATTTCTGGAAAATTTAATTGAACTTGGACACACCTCCACATGGCGGTCCTTACCAGAGGTCACAACTATAACCTATGATGCAAACATAGCAGATAGATAGGGTTTGTTTGGCTGTTTATATTTTTTAAATTTTTTAAATCAGAGCCATGCATCGTGGCTGACACCTGTAATCCCAGCACTTTGGGAGACCAAGACCGGGAGTTCAGGACCAGCCTGGGCAACAAATAGAGTGAAAACTCATCTCTACTGAGAGAGGGAAAGAGAGAGAGAATAAATTAGCTGGGCATGGTAGCACATGCCTGCAGTCTCAGCTACTCAGGAGGCTGAGGTGGAAGGACCATTTGAGCCCAGGAGTCTGAGGCTGCAGTGAGTTATGATCACGCCACTGTACTCCAGCCTGAGTGACAGAACAAGACCCTGTCTCAAAAAAAAAATAGTTTTTAATTCAAATGCCTATGAAGACATTTCAATTTGCAATTTCAGCCTTACTATCATCCCAGGCTCTGACCTGAAGACGTAAACAGGTACAAAAGAGTCAGGTGTTCATATTATCTTATTCTTCCCTCTCCTCATTTTTTCCCAGTATTTAAGGCCCAAGTTATAAAGGTGAGAGCTATTCAATTCCAATCACAGCTGTTCTTCTAGGTCATTATGTGACCTTAAACAAGTTACCTTGTCTTTAGGTAGTAGACTAGAAGTTTTCTAAGGCAACTAATTGTTTAACAGTCTGTGATGCTGTGTATCTATTCCCTCTACCATAGTGATGAAACTTAGACTTATAGATTAGCAAATCTGATTATTTACTTCCTATGTAGTTGGAAATAAATAAGCACTATTATTATCCCATTCTAGAGATAAACTTGAGGCATGAAGCAGGTTGAGTACAATAATAACTCTATGTGGATATTCAAGCAATATTTTGGCTTTTTTCTATAGCCTCCTCTAACTTGGAAAACAAACTCTTCATTATTGTTAAGCATTATTTGGAACTTTTTCTTTCCCTTTTCCTCTGCCATTTGTTGTCACTGCCCCAGAAGTTGAGATTTATGCCTGAGACCATATAATTTTGTTGTTTATGTACAAAACAATATTCCATCATGTCTGCCACTCTCTGTCCACATCAATCTACGAACTCTAGGACAATCTCAGTATTCTAGGGCCAAATACAAAGTCAGATGTACGCTACCAACGCTGTAATGGACTTTACCCACTTGTTCTGGTTGAAGTTATCCTTTGCGCTATTAAATGGGTTTGTGACCAGCTGTCCTGTACAGTTTAGGAGTTATGGACCTGGATAGCTTAGCTGTATTAATTTCTCCAGCTTAGCTGTATTAATGTATCCATCTACATCTAATCTAAATGTTTGTATGAATGGTGTTTTGATTACATAGTCATATATGTCTATCTTTATGTAATTCATATATTTATGTATTTACATAAAATCAGAAAGAATGGAAGGTAACATATTTTAAAATATACATTGCTATGTCTGACTCATAGTAAAGCCCCCAAAATCATAGTTTTACTTTTTTATTGGGGGGAGCAGGCTGTCTTAGTCTGTTCAGGCTGCTATAACAAAATACTATAAAATAGGTAGCTTATAAACAACAGAAATTTGTTATGTAGACTTATGGAGGCTCAGAAGTCCAAAATCAAAGCAGCACAGATTCAATGGCTGATGAGAGCCCATTTTCTGGTTCATAAACAGCAGTTCTATCTGTGTCCTCATGTGGTGGAAGGTAGAAGGGAGAGGCCTTTCATAATGGCACTGATTTTATAATGACCATTAATTACAACCTAATGATCTCCCAAAGACTCCACCTCCTAAAGCCATCACATTGATGAGTAGCTTTCAACATACACACTTTGGGGGAACATGACCATTAGACCATAGTGGGGGGTGGTATGCTTATGACCTTAATCAGTGCAACTGTTAAGTGGTCTGTATTTGGAAACTACTGTGACATCTCCCTCTTAATGAATAGCAGAGCCCTCTCATCAGATTCTTGTTATGTGTGCTTGGCCTATGGTTAAGAATCTACTTTATAGATATTGAGATAATCTCTGCTCAGATGTGGTCTCATTGATTTAATTTCTCTTGAGGGAAAAATGCTTTGCTAATGATCACCTTGTCTCAAATTGCAGATTACGGTATTTCGGATGGGATCAGAAGGACACCAGGACATTGATTTAGCTATCCTGACAGCTTTACTCAAAGGTAAAAGAATTTCTGTGTCCAGAGAGTATGAAAATCATTTAAATTGATTAATACAGTGACCTTATGTCTCCTAATAATAGGTATAATCCCAATGATACTATGACACAATAAATTATTGATAACATAAGGGTCTCTCCTGTAAGACACCGTTACTGCTATTAAATTTTCCTAGAATAGATGTTAGAGTGTGGCTCAATTTTATAAATACAGATTTAAATATACTACAGTTTAAGTTATGTCCATTGAATTATAAACATAGATAAAGAAAAGGCTGACATAATATGTAAGACACAATGTTATCTGAGATTATTTAATATTAATTTTTAACCCTATCTACTTTCAAAAACCATTTGATATGGCATATGTTGGGTATATGTGTGCGTGATATATATACACACAATAATAAATACCTTAAAACATACAATAATACATAAAATGGAAAATCAAAAACCATTGAGAGGAAGGGAAAGGAAAAACATTATGCTACTGTACTTGTTATAACAGAGCATTAAATTTAAGCTCCCTCGAAGTTTAGGCAAAAATGGAAATACTCTGAATTGTAAGTTACTTCAAAGGCGGGTGTTTGTCTTGTTCCTCTAGTCCCAATACTACAAAGTCCTCATCAATGTGTCCTGGTCTTTGGAGCCATATGAAGAGCAGTTTCCTTTAGGTTCTGTGGATTCAATCCAATCCTCCCTGTGCTTTACTAATTACATTATATTTGACTAATAATTTTCGGTGTTAAACAGAAGGAAGTTTCCCCTGTTCAGTGATGAAATTCAAACTAGAGCTATAAGACAAAACAAAACCACAAACGTTTTTGAATGTGGTTCTGGGTTAGCAATGTCTCCTACATTCTCTCCTAGCCCCGTAGTTTGTTTGCCTGATGTTGTGTCATGATTGGTCATTATCTGTTTGTAGTCTCCCTAGATAGGGCCGGGAATCTGTCTTGTTCATTACTCCCTTCTTAGCACCTCACACAATCCTTAACATATGGCAACATTCAATTAAGTTTTGTTTAATAAATGAAAGGATGAGTGGATTACTCAATAATTCAGGGATAGATTCAGTGTTTCAAAATTAAAACTCAGAATAGCAACTATTTCATTCATTTTCCAGTACATCTACTCTTCTTCCAGTATTAATATTCTCTTGAGGAGCTATCATGTGCTACTATACCAAACTCTTTACAAATACTGTAAACAGTATTTATTTCAATAACCAAATGATATAGGAGCTATTTTAAATCACCATTTTACAGATGGAGTAAGTTGAGCTACAGGAAGTTAAGTAACTTGCTAAAGGTTACAATTCTAATTAGTAAGCTTGGACTTAGGTCCAAGTATGTCTAACTCTTCACTATTCCGTGTGACCCCCCTGACAATACTAATTTGTCAATTCTCTTCATCCACTTTCCAAATGTATATATGCATATTCATTCAAAATCCTGATTGCATTTTAGAAGTTTTACAATCCCATGAAGCATATCATGTATTCAGCTTGAGAACTGCTGCTCTCAAGTATTTTATCCCAATGAACTAAAAAATAGAAACACTTTGCAGAAGAATCATGGAACCAGTAACCAGGCATGGACTGAACCACAAAGCATACTGCAGGCCCCACTCTCCCCATATCAGAGACAAAAGTAAAAATTTGAGGCAAGTTACCCTATATTTGCCATTCTCAAATAAAGATATTTTAATAATGTCAGTAACTTACATTTATTGAAAACTTATGATGTGCTAAACACCATGTTGGCTGCATTCCATGTATACATTTGTTTATTCTTCACAATAGTTCAATTATCAGATTTTAAAAGCTCTATTTTATAAATAAGGAAATTGGGGCATAGAGCAATTCAGTAACATGCTCAAGATAAGTTGGCCAGTAAATGGTAGAGACAGTCTGACCCCATAGCCCTCACTTATGTATAGAGATACACAAAGCATCCCTTTTCCATTAATAAGAAATGAATCACCACATTTACAACCTTGAACAAAACTCATAGCAAATGGGGAAGTTATCCAATTATTGACAAAAACATATTGGCCATTATAATATCTTCTACTTAAAATATTTTCTTCCTCTTTTACGAATTCGTGAGACTTGAAATTGTGCTTCACCTTTGGTTCGACCTTAGAATTTATTCATCGTATTATAGAATAGTTGTTTTCCAACCTTTTTGAGCATGACTTACCATATGAAATACATTTTATATTATAACCAAATAGTTACACATATGTATTTGGACAATTGAAATTAAAGTAGGCGAAATAATATTGACATTGGCAATATGCAATGAAATTGGATATTTTCTATTCAATCTATTCTATTCTTTTAAATGCTGATTATATCCCACTAAATTGATTTCACCACCCCCTAATGGGTCATAACCTGCAGTTAAAAAAAGCACTGCCAGAGAAGATTAAAGAAAATTATGATTGTTCTAAGAAATTAACATTTCTAATCACCATAATGAACATTATTTATGCAGCAGTTGATGCTAATGGAATTTATGCCATTAAAAGATTATGATGTGTCAACTCTATTTTGCAAAGGTTTTGAAATGCTCTCAGATGTTGACCCATTTGATTTGTAAAGGATATCAAGCACAGTACTCTTGCCAGCTTCTTTGGAGGCCAAGAGCCTACTTACATTGGTTTCAAACTCAAATTTATTGAAGTATTCTTCCTACTTTTTAAAATTGTGCGTGGGCATGTAACATGGTTTAACACTTGATTGTTACATTTAGTTTTCAATTTTCTAATGCATGGAGAAACTTTGTACAGTCCAGTTTTTATTCTGAGGAATCTGAGAAATTTTTGAGAGAACCAGAAGTTAGGAAGAGGAGAAAGCCAGGAAATAACCCACTGGTCCCTGAATCCAGAGGCCACAAAAAAGGACAGGAAGCCAGGTGACCATGGGAAAAATATTTCTTTCCTGCTCCTTGTTACTGGGTTTGATTTTTCTTTGGGATCTGCATATTCTATATGAGAGGATACTATTTATATTATACAGACTTATTAGGTGTCTGTCCAAAAATGAAGAAAGACAAACAGAATGTTGTTTCAGGACAAGCTCACACCTGTAACAGCAACACTTTGGGAGGCTGAAGCTGAAATAGCACTTGAACCCAGGAAGTCAGGGCTGCAGTGTGTCATGATTGCACCACTGCACTCCAGCCTGGGCAACAGTGTAAAATTGTCTCCAAAAAAAAAAAGAAAAAGAAAATGAAGAAAGAATGTTGTTTCAGTCAGAGATGTAAGAGACCCACAGTTTCTTCAAATGATGACCTGGAGTAGCTTTTGAGAATGGACAATGTCACATTTGTCCTTTACATAATGGGACCACTCCACAAGGGTGGTGTTCTGAAGCCAGAGACTGAGCACTCTTCTCCTCCATTAGCCTTTCCCCGCCCCTGCCACACACACCAGGAGCCCAACATACAGGATATCCAGTTAACTTTGAATTTTCAGATAAACAACAAATAATTTTTTAGCATAAGTATGTCCCCAAGTGGGGACTTACCATACTTATCAGTATGTCTCAAGTGAGACACACTTATACTGAAAAAAAAAATTGTTGATTATTTGCCTGCAATTCAAACTTCTCTAGGAGTCCTGTATCTTTATTTGCTAAAACAGGCTACCTAATTCAGAGGTGGTTTGATGCCAATTTAGGGGTGGAAAGGAAGTGATCCCTTTCCCATCTTAAGGGTTATAGCTAACACTTCTGTAACAAAGGCAGGTTAACAAGAGAAGAGCATAACAAATATGTTTGATCTTATTTTTATGTGACAGTCCAGCCTTCAGAATGAAGACCTGAAGATACAAAGAAAACTTTTCATTTTTATGCTTAGGCTCAATGAAGTGTGAACAGCTCTGTAGAAATATGATTAGACAGAAAGACTCTGATGGAATGCTAACAGACTGAGAGGGGGAGATCCAGCAAGGTCTGTCTTATCTGATTCTTCTTGACTTCTCTGTGCAGCATTCCTGTTGATGCAGGACAAGCAAGCCTCAAGGTGGGATTTAGCCCATGAGAGTTCTTGGCTTTGCCCAGGAAGGAATTCAAGGGTAAGCCAGTGTAGGGTAGAAGGAAACAGCTTTATTGAAGCAGTGTTTCAGCTCTGGCAAGGTTACAGTTCTGTTACTGCTCCTGCAGAGTGGGGCTACCCAATAGGCAGTGTGCCTAGATTAGCAGCTCAGGGCAGTTTTGTAGTCATATTTATGCCTACTCTTAACTATATGTAGATTAAGGGGTAGTTTATGCAGAAGTTGCTAGGAAAAGGGTGGTAATTTTTGCATCATTGGGTCATTGCCATGGAAAGGGGTGGTAATTCCTGGGTGTTGCCATGGCAATGGTAAGCTAACATGGCACACTGGAGGGTGTGTCTTACGGAAAGCTGCTTCCACCCTGGCCCTATTTTAGCTAGTTCTCACTTTGGTCCAGTGTCCAAGCCCTGCCTCTGGAGTCAAGTCCTGCCTCCTACCTTACTTGCTTTCAGGTATAGGATAGATCTCTTCTGGAATAAGGGTATTAATTTTGTATGGTCAGCTGTGATACAGAAGGATGGGAGAAGTGAGTAGGGGGTGGGATGAGTGTGATTTCTTTAAGCTTTATGGCCGGCTTTGGGAAAATGGGGTTCTGGTCTCTATGACCTGCTTTGGGGAAGAGGGATTCCAGTTTCCATGGCTTGCCTTGGGAGAGAATGAAAAGTGAGAGACAGGTGGGCAGGTCAAGATCAAAGAGAAACTTTGCTTTTGAGTCTGCTTCTGAGACCTTCAGTTTAGCCTTAAAGCAAGTTTGATCTATAGTTTTTCTGAGCCCCAACACCATTTATACTTCTGTACCTCAGATACCTCAAGAGAGAGATTCTTTGAGAAGAATAACTCAAGAATTTAGGGGGTTCCACTAATCCCTCTGCCCACCTCCTCCTCTTAGCTGGCCCTGCCTTAATCACAGCAACCAGAGAAAACTTCCACCAGAGAGGAGCCCAAACTTAACTTAATAAACTATTTGGTGTTTATCAATCTGTTCTCCCAGCAGCCCATCCTGTCAGCATCCCTCACACAGCAGCATAAACCTCTTGCTTCAGGCTCCAGAAAGGCAGAAAACATCCATTCATAGCAAACGAAGTTATTTTAAGTGGTCCCTGGACACTTTCTGTGAGTAAAATTACCCCCAACATTCATCTATTCTCATAGACCGTGGGTTCAATATAAAGTCAGACCACATGAGTGTATACTTCCATTCATACATGTGCACTGGAGAGTAATATGTGATGATCACTGTCCTCCATAAATGAGAAATTCATTTTCTTTGTGTTTAATCTTCACTGATAAAGAAGTCCATCTGAGGCATGGGGGAGAAAGTAACCTTTATTGCTTGCTTTCTTTTCTGGAAAGCATTTCAAAAGAGCTAAAAGAGTGCAAAAACCGTATGTTCCTCCTCATAAATGTCAAGGTCATCAAAAACAAGGGAAGTCTAAGAAATTGTCACAGCAGGAATAATGTGGTTTCTTGAATGGGTTCCTGGAGCAGAAAATAAAGAGTATTAAGTTAAAAACTAAGAAAATCTGAATAAAGTATGGGCTTTAGGCTTTTTAAAACAATGTTGAGAGAGAGAAATAAGAATGATATCTTATCACATATTATGAATCTGAGCAGGAGACATATTGTAATCAAAAACCTCTACAACTCTTTGGTGTCAAAAAGACAGAAAAGGAGATAGTGATCTTTGGAATTAATTGTAAATGTCAAATATATATGTATTCAAAGAACTATGACAGGCACAGGTAATATCTATATAAAGTATCTATAGAAATCACATAGATATGAATAAAAGCTAATCACTGTTGATCTAAGAAATGACTAGAAATATTACGGGGTATCTAAGCAAGAGATATATGAATGCGAAACTTAAAAAAATTGTATGAAATCAAATTTTTGTATGGACTTATACAATTATTTCAGATATAATTATCTAGTTCCTATCATTTTATTTTATGTTTCTGATTCTCAGACATAATTAATGCTATCAATAATTAATCAACTAATTAATTACTTACAGGTACATGGAAAATAACTTCTAATATATGCATTTGTAAATTTGTTCAAACTATAAAATAATTTAAAAATAAAATGGGCTGGTCGTTGTGGCTAACACCTGTAATCCCAGCATTTTGCGAGGCTGAGGCAGGTGGATCACCTGAGGTCAGGAGTTCAAGACAGCCTGGCCAACATGGCAAAACCTGGCCTCTACTAAAAAATACAAAAATTAGCTGAGCATAGTGGTGGGTGCCTGTAGGCCCAGTTACTTGGGAGGCTGAGGCAGGAGAATCGCTTGAACCCAGGAGACAGAGGTTGCAGTGAGCCAAGATCATGCCATTGCACTCCAAACCTGGTGACAAGAGCAAAATAATAATAATAATGATAAAATGAAATTGAAATTGAAATACAAAAAGAATAGCCAGTATGTTTTGTATGACTTCTGAAAAGTTTTAGGAAAGCATACTGTTGATTAGATTAGATGACACAAAATAATGAGAATCTCTATATTCTGAACCATTTTCCTTTACAATTGTATCTTTAAGGGAAAAAAGAAAACCTAAACTTAAAGGTAGATAAATTTAATCATACGTATATCGATAGTTAGATAGACAGATAGATAGATAGATATGCTGGGTGCAGTGGCTCATGCCTGTAATCCCAGCACTTTAGGAGGCCAAGATGGAAGGATTGCTTGAGCCTGGGAGCTCAAGACTAGCCTGGGCAACATCATGAGACCTTGTCTCTATTAAAAAAAAAAAAAAATAGCCTGAGTGGTGGCATATGCATGTAGTCCCAGCTACTTGGGAGGTTGAGGTGGGAGGATTGCTTGAGCCCAGGAGGTCAAGACTGCAGTAAGCCATGATTGCACCATTGTACTCCATCCTGGGCAACAGAGCAAGACCCTATCTCTCTCTCAAAAAGAATTATATATATGTAATGTTTTTAAATGACTTCTAAATGCATGTCTCCCAACTCCATTACCTAGAAAATGCAGAGTTATTGTCACAAACTAGCACTGACATCAATAGGCAATTGGTCTTGCTGCCTAAATAATCTTTTTGGTTTTTTTTTTTGAGACAGAGTCTCAGTCTGTCACCAGATTGGAGTGCAGTGGTGCGATTTTGGCTCACTGCAACCTCCACCTCCCAGGTTCAAGCCATTCTCCTGCCCCAGCCTCCCAAGTAGCTGGGACTACATGTGCATACTAGTATGCCCAGCTAATTTTTTTTGTATTTTTAGTAGGAACGGGGTTTCACCACGTTGACCAGGATTGTCTCAATCTCCTGACCTTATGATCCGTCTGCCTCAGTCTCCCAAAGACTCATCTCATTTTTAAAAATAACTTAAATCCTAGTAAAACAAAACTTTTGGCATATGTTCTGAAGTAGTTTATGTCCAATAATTCCATGCATCAGGTAGCTGTCATAAACAACTAACTTATCCTGGAGTGTTTACTGAGAAGTTACCTTGCTTACTCTCTCATGATTCATGAATGGGTTTTATGGGACTGTATTATGGCCTTACTTTGATAATAAAAAAAATAATTTCTAATTATGTATACAAGATATACATAATTAGAAAACTGCCTGTGGGCAGGCAGTTTAATATACCACATGGATGATTGCTTTCTTTTTAATGTTATCATTTTCTTTACCTCACACTGTTTATATACCCTTAATAAGGCCAAAAATGAGACATACTTGTTGACAATTTTTATCACTTATATGAGATACAAAGTTACTATAGCTCTTAAATAGTGAACAAATGAAAGTAGATGAAATTTTGTCCAAAAGCAACCTGCAAAGTCAAAATGTGAGGCATTTTCCATCTATTTTAGACATAAAGGGGCCTAGGACATTACTGTGTGGGTGGGTAAACTATAGGTGGGTAGCGAAGTATTTTAATTACGGACTAAACACACCAGGTCAGGTTTATAGTGTTGAGTCTTTCCACAAGTATTTATTAAGCCTTTCTCTGCTTTAGGCCACTTTTAGCTTCCTTGTGTCCTGTAATTTACAGATCAGGCTTCCCCAAATGCACTTGTTTCTTGGTGGTCCATTTTACCTCTTTATTCAAATCATTAACTTTGATGTCATGAAGCAAACTGGTCATCAGAAGTTGGAGTCCAGGCATGGAACCCCCAAAGCCAACGTCTTCCATGTGCCCCTTGTTGCTACCTCATCCCAAAACCACCTGGAACCCACAATATCCACTTTCCCCTTGCTAGTCCATGCATTTTACAGACTAGGAAATTGAAACCAAAGAGTCTGTCTGAAAGATACTCAAGATGGTTTGGGAAGTTAGTGGCAGAGCCAAAGCTTAAACCCAGGTCTCTTCACTTCTACCGACTTTTCTTTACATTGTATTCATTAGGCTTTGGAAGATACAAGATTCCCCAGTTTTACAAAGCCACGGAGATGTCAGGCATTTGCACCTGTGGCTCTGTGGGATCTTTAGTAATTAAGAGACCTGGGTATCTACTTCCCTAAAACTCTCAGCACACTTACCAGCTGCCCAGATGACCTTAGTTACACACACAATATTTTAGTGAGGGGAGCGTAACAGCAGCAAGATGGTGGAACAAAAGTCCCCCTGGTATCACTCTCCCCCACAAAAGTACAACTAGTAACTATTCAAAGACGTGAATACCACCCTGAATGTACCAGAACTTGAGGAAGAAGCAGAAAAAAAAAAAAAGAAAAAGAAAACCAGTATTTTAGTGAAGAAACTAGGATGCCCACAGTTTAATCTAATGTAATGGCAGGAATAAGGGTGATCTCATACTTGTTTTATTTTTAAATTGTTAGAGCATCAGTGGAATATTGCTGAAATCGGGAGCTGGTTTTCACAAGTAACAGAATACAATTTGAACAAGCTCCAACAAAAAACAAATAAAACAGATTTGTAAGTTCACATGACCGAAGTCTAAAGGTAAATTGAATTCAGCAAAGTGGCTTCCAGGGCTCAAATGATGTCATCAGAGTCTGTCCTCTATCTCTTGGACACTAATCTGTACATAGGTTAGAAAGAGTGACCACCAGCAGTACCAGACTTATACCCAGCCAACTGAGAAAACCCCAAGCAGAAAAAAAATTCTTTCCTAGTAACTGCAACAGAAAGGTCCCAGGAGGACGTCGAAATTTGCTCATCTTGGATTCAGGCCCATCCCTGAATCAATCATGGTGGCAGAAGAATTGGGAGATCTTATGACTGTGGAATAAGAGATGGGGTTACCTGTATTCATGTCAGGGTTTTTGGTTCCCAACAAAAACAGGTGTTCTAAAACCAGAAAAGGGAGAAATAAATGATGCTGATAAGACCAAAAGCAACTAAAAGAAATATACATCTCTACAGTTATATTAAATGAAGTACTTTTGGGAGGCCAAGGCGGGCAGATCATTTAAGGTCAGGAGTTCGAGACCAGCCTGGCCAACATGGAGAAACCCTGTCTCTACTAAAAACACACACACAACACAAAAAAAAAAAAAAAAAAAAAATTTGCTGGGTGTGGCGGCACATACATGTAATCCCAGCGAGTGGGAGGCTGAGGCAGGAGAATCACTTGAAGCCAGGTGACGGAGGTTGCAGTGAGCCGAGATCATGCCACTGCACTCCAGCCTGGGCAACAAAGTGAGACTTTGTCTAAAGAAATAAATAAAAGTACTGAGGGTCAAAGTGTGTCAGATTTGCCTCAAATGCAAGCACCTACAAATCCATGTTCCAGGAATAAATTATTCAATCAAGAGATAAAAGCTGGAACTAGGTCAAATGAATACTAATCAGGGTTCAGACACTCTCTCAAGTCATACTCATAAAAGTTTACTTCAGGTAAACCCAAATATATCACGTATTACCTACCATTACTTACTTTATAATAGTTATTTATTATAATAATCACTGTTAGCCTTTCTTAACGTTAATGGTTTTGTACTATCATTATTTTTGACAAAATTTTTTTAAGAGATTACATTTTTAACACTTTTTTTCCAAGACCAGTCTATTTTTTATTTTTAAAATGATTCTGTAAAGGTCAGGTTGCTCCAGGCTTTCCCCACAAGGCTTCTCTCAGCCCAGCTCCCACTCCTAGCCACAGTCCCTGAGTGTGGTACTTACCACAGTAAGCCAGTAAGAATGATGGCCATATTCAAAGCATCCCTTTTCCCTGATTGCACAAATTGTTGGACCTCATTGAGCCACAGTCTCCCCCATCCATAAGATAGAAATAATAATTATACACAGTTGTAACAATTTTAATTGATAATTCAAGCAAAGCACTTAACAAAGCATCTGGGATATCTATGGAATAGATGATGGCCTGACTGATAATGATGAAGCCAAACCAGAAATAAGGACCACACCTATTTTATTTACCACAGTGTACTTACATACACAGTGCCTGGCATAGAGTCAGAGTTCAGTATATATTTGTAACTTCTGAATGAATGATCAGCAGGCTTTGGGCTTAGATTAGATATGTGCTTAAATCCTAATTCTTTATTGGCTGTGGCCAGTTAACCAAGTTATCTAACCTCTGTGTGCTTCAGTTCCCTTCCCTGTGAAAAGGATTGATATAAGGGACATATATGATGGTTAGTGCCAGCTCTTTAAAGGCAAACACTCTGCTTTCTTTATAGTAAGTACTTAATACATAATCGTTTCATATTCTTTCCCTTCTGAAACAGATTTTAAAAATTCCTAGGGAACTAGGATATTCCCCATATTCAAAATCCATCAGAATTGTAAAATGTTAGATTTGAAAGGACTCATACATTTGAAAAAACAAAAACAGCAGAAAACCTCCAGCATACATGTGAGAATCCAGAACAGATCACAGAAAGGAATTTAATCTAGAAAGTGGTTGGGCACATGCTAAGCTACCTGAAAATCAATTAATTTTCTTGTAAGTTTATTTATTTTTGTGCAAATCCAAATAGATCTCAGTCCAATAACAGACTAAAGTAGATAACAATTTTAGACATGTTTGTCTCTTAACAGAAGAATGCAATAAAATAACTTAAGTCCCTTAATTCTTTTTATTTGTACAGTGCTTTATAATTCACAAAGCATGTTTATACAAGTTTTATCATTAATTTTCACAACTCTGTGGAATGGCTACCAGATAATTTATCTCCAAACTGGCACTTTCTTGGGCATGAAAGTTGGCGGTATTAATAATTATGCCAGAACACCTGGAAAAAATTAGAATGTCCAGGCAAACTGGCAAGTATGATCAAACCCCACCTTCCAATAGAAATTTCCAGAGGAAAAGGAATTATGACTTCTTTACCTCTGTATCCCAGCAACCAGCAAAACACCTGATGAATGAGAAAAATTTAATAAATACCATTAATTGATAGCAGTGAAGTTGAGTCCTGGCCCAATCAACCACTAGCCAAAGTCACGTAAACAGCCCAGACATAAGCCAGGGTCTCCTTACCCCTCGTAATCATTAAGCTAGGCTCTAACCTCTCAGGACAATAATCCACAAAAATGCAACTCCTACACCCTCCTCAGGATTTCCACTAATTCCCAAAAGATGTAAGTTCTCTTGGTCACCCTTGCCTTCAGGTTCCTAATTCCATATGTGTTATTTCTTTTTCTCATCATAGAAGTCAAAATGTAAAGCTTAGCCCGCTTCCACAGTTTCACAAAGAAATGACAAAACTTGCTTAAACAAAGCATTTAATAAACATAGTAGACTTTTCTAAAAATGTGGAAAGAAATAGAAGGGAGGTTTGTTTTTCAATAATGTAAACAACTTCTAAGTGAACAGCGGGCATCTCCAGTGTTGACATCCTTTGGCTACTCACACAGAGGACTTTCCATGGATCCTTCACCTACGACTTCCACAGTGTCATACTATCTCACACCCCACCACCACTACCACCCCTTCTTTCTTTAGTCACCTCCCTTTAAGAGTTAAATAGGCTGGCACAGTGGCTCATACCTGTAATCTCAGCACTTCAGGAGGCCAAAGCAGGAGGATAGCTTGAGCCAAGCACCAAACCAGCCTGGGAAACATAGTGAGACACCATGTCTACAAAAAATTTTTCAAACAGCCAGGCATGGTGATGCACACCTGTAGTCCCAGCTACCGAGGAGGCTGAGGTGAGAGGATCACTTTAGCCCAAGAGGTTGAGGCCACAGTGATCACACCACCGCATTCCAGCTTGGGCAACAAAGGGAGACCCTGTCTCAAAAAAAAAAAAAATGTGAAACCACCTCTTCTCTTTCAGACAGAGTAGTTCATCCCTGTCCTTTAATATTTTGGCCCCTGATCTTAAAGTTCATCTATTCTAAGCAGCTTTGCAGAATATTTTTGCAGTTAGTCCTCTTCCTAAGCAGAGTTCCAGTGGCATTTCACAGGAGAGAGTGGTTCCTTCAGCTTCTTTGTATAGGTGGTAAGTGAGAGAATGGGGCCTGGACTCCCATCTCTCCTCAGAAGATGAAAGCATGGTGTTCTTTGCTTCAGGGAGTGCTTGCAGGGACCAAGAACACCAGGGTTCCCTATTCTCAAGTCTTAGGCCATTCCTAGAAGATTTTTCAAGATTATGGCTGTATCCATAAGATTGTCTCACTGTGAAATTTGTAAGCTCAATAGAGTTATAAGGATCTAGGAAACTGAGAGGTGTCTGCTGGTGTTAGGAGGAAGAACTGGAATCCAGGTCTTCAGACACCCAGGTCAATTATTTTTCCCCTGCACCACGCAGCTAGTTCTGATGGCAACTGTGGTCACCCCCCCAGCCCCTAGTTACACAGAAGCTGGGCATCCCAGTGCTCTGTGACTTTCTCATGACTCAGAACTGGCACAGAAGCAGAGCTCATTGTGTTTAGTGATCTACACAGTAAGCTAATTGCCACCCCAAAGCTTCTGAGCTCGTCTTGGCTTGTGAGAAACCCATCACTGCTGACTTCCCAGGAGGGCTTTCTTGACTTGCTTCAGGGCAATGAATCAGTTTCATTCATTAAATCAATTGCTGCCTAGTCTGTATTACATAATCACACGGATTGATAGCAGCAAAATTCTGAAATAAATAGCTTACATTAGTAATAAAAGTATCTTCCTCCTACTAAGTATGAAGAAATATATATAACAATAGCAAATCTAACAACAATAACAACTAATATGGAACGTACTATGTTTATAAGTATTAACTACTTTAATTCTCACAAATACCACAATAGGGCAGGTACTAGCAGTATCATCCATCTTATAATTGAGAAAACTGAGGCATGGAGAGGTTAAGTATCTTGGCCAAGGTCACAGCTAGAAGTTAATGGAAACTATACATGAACTCAGGTTGTCTGAGTCCAGAACACATGCTCTGCATTCTGAACATCGATGGCCATGACCGACTGTTAAGGACAGCCTCCATGTTTGATAGGTTTTGGAAAGTCAATGATGACTAAACTTTTCTTGGTGTGTGAAATAGTACAGACAGCCTACCAGATAAATATGGTCCACTGAACATAAGAATCTACATCATTCTCTTCTGGACCCCTCCGAACAAGCATAACCAGTTCTTTATTAAAAGGATTAGGGCAGAAACCATATTTCATGCTCACCACACTGATTTGTCTTATTGAACACTGGAAGACTATTCCAGCCTCCTTTGCAGAAAAGTTGGGACCATGTGACTGTGCTTCGACCAATGGGATGTGATCAGAAGTGATGTGTGCCATTTCTAAATATGGAAAGTGAGAAGCAGATAAGAATGGAGAACAGCAGACCAGAAAAAAAAACCTGAATATTAATCTGATATCAAACTGACTTACACTTCAAAATGCTCAAAAGGCCCAGAAATGTGGGCATCCAGAAACTCAAAAAGAGAGAGTGAAAAGAGAGACAATATAAAAGATTTATCATCTTTTTAAAGCAGCCAGAATGCCATATCCTCTCCTCTACTCTGCAAAGCCCACTCCAATCAAAGCATAAGTATTTATTTTCTAGAGAGAGTAAAACAGATTTTCTGGTCTAGGGGAACCATGTACAAAATGAGAGCTGGGCCACAACACTGAAAGAGGGCAGTGCAGGGGGGAACTAGATGAAATCAATGAATGCATGTTAGATGCTGAGACAGCCCTCTTCCCCAACTTGGTTCCCAGTGTGCTGGCAGCTTGGTCTTTATCCTCCAGGTAAAATATTGAAAGGAGCCTTTTCTGTAAAATTTGATCCTCCCTAGAAATAAGACCTAAAGACACTCACACAAAAGATTTCCCAGATAAGAAGCCCAATGAGTTTTTTCTTACCATTAAGTTCAGAGTTGATCATCTCTACATATGCTCTCAGGGCTTCCAGTCAGCACTCTAGTGTCCACTCTTAAATATGAGCAGATAACCAAGGATTGCCAAACACATAGGAAAGGCCTCTAACATAGAAGAGAGAGACAGACAAACAAACAGCAAGATGCAGCATGGAATGAACAGAGCTATGTAGGGAGAAGGAAATTCACAAAAACTGTCATTAATAGCTTCAGAGAAATCAAAGAAAATGTTTTAACCATTTAAAAAAGAACAGCATCCTACAAAACAATTTTTTAAGAACTAAAAAGAGTTTTGGGAAATTAAAAATAGGATAGGATTAAATAAAAAATTAAAGGAATAATTAAAAGATAAAATTGAAATACTCTTCCAGAAAGTAGAGACAGAAAGAATAAAGAAAAACAATCATGGGTAAAAAAAGAAATCAATTCAATAATTCCAGAAAATGTCCCAGAACTTCAGAACATACATTTCCAGGTTGTAAGAAACTACTGAGTGGAAATAACCCCATACCAAGTCATACTATCAAGATAGAGAAGAACATGGGAGTGATAGAGAACAGGGGAAAGAGAGAAAATGAGAGCTTCCAAAGAGAGAAAGTGGGTCACATGCAAAGAACTAGGAGCTAGAACGCTTTGGACTTCCAAACAACAATGCAGAAAGCTATTATACAGCTTTTCAATGCCTTAAAAATTCTGAAGACATTTATTTTCAATCTAGGCCTATATCTAATCTATCTATCACTTGTGAAAGTAAAATAAAGACATTAGCAGGCATTAGGTGACCAGAAAAAATAACTTTCCATGGATGTTTTCGTCAGAAACTGCTGGAGGATGTGCTCTACCAAAATGAAAGAGGAAATCAAAAAATAATAAATAAATAAATACAGAAACACAAAACACAATAAATAGGAGCTTCAACACAAAGCAGCGGAGTTGGAAATTCCCTGGATCATGAAGGGAGACCCAAGGTGATAGTTCTTCTCCCAGGAGCTTAGGAGGCGAAAGCAGGAGCTGGCAGGTCTTCTTAAGGCTTCTGCCTGGAACTGGCATAATATCACCCTGCTGCATTCTATTGGCTACAGCCAGCCACCAGAGCAGCCCAGATTCTGCATGAAAGAAGATGTCACAAGAGTATGAACACTGGGAGCTACAGTTCCTTGGAAGCCATCTTCAAAGACCAACGACCAGAGAGGACCAAAATAATCCTCTGGTTGCCTCTGTGGAAAGAGGAATGGGGTATTGAGGCTTGTAATGTTTATACCAAATCTTGTAGGAATAGATGACTCTCAACTCTGTGCATGTATAACTTTAGTAAACATAAAGTATATATAGTCCCTGAATGTAACAGGGATGAGTAAAAGAAAAAGGAGGAAACAGAAGGTAGAAAATCATTAATTGCAATAATTCCAGAAAATATACCAGAACTCCAGGACATAGGTTTTCATAGACTCCTGCTCAAAAATAAAAATACGGAGAATGCAGTCATTTTTATGTATCCAGCTATGTAAATGAATTCCTTTTTGTCACATCATAAGTAAGCAAAATAGCCCAATGTTTTTTCTTTACTCCCTCAGTCTTATATTAATAACATGTTTCTCAGCTTTGCATATTGTGAATAAAACAGACACGTTCATGAAGTTCTCTGTTAACATGTTCATGGGAGACCTGTGAAGTACTGGCTTACTTTTTTACAGAGAGGGCACAATAAAGAGAACACATCTCTATAGATAGGTTGACAAATGAAGCAAATACCCTGGTGCTTTCCAACGTTATTCATCATAAGCCATGTAATTTCACTGATCCTTTCTGCTTGCATATGTTGCTAGGACATGAGAATATAGTGGCAATATTTACTGCAGAAAATCCATAATATTGATTATCTATTTAATCTTCAAAGCAATCCTTTGAAGAAGGTATTATTGACATCATTTTATACATGAAGAAACTAAGTCTTGGAGAGGTTAAGTAAGTTTCTCAAGCTCCCACAAATAATACGTAAAATCAGTGCTCTTTCTCTTCACCCAGAGAAGTTGTCATGGCCCATATTTTTACCTGTCACTCAACTGCTATCTGGTAAAGGGTAACCTGACACAGATGAAAATTGGGTCAGACAGCTGCCATTTGGCTTAGATCTTATTCAGTTCTCCAAGAAGTCAGTGTGTATCCACCCTATAATCAGGGATAAATTCCTAATCCCTGGCACACCTACTGTATACAAAGCATTAATTAAGTGCTACAAAGTCTTTAAATACATGTAAAACAATCTTAAAATATGGTAGAAGTATAGACCATAAAGTACAAATAAAATATGAAAAAGGCTCAAATAAAACAGACTCCTGGATTCAGGGGAAATAGTGGCAATGAAAAGGAAAACAGTAACAGTACAATGTTAAAGATCTGATAAAGTATTATAACCAGTATAGTGAGGGTATGGTGAGACATTCATTCACTTGCTCATTCATAATTTTTGAACACTCAGTAGTTATTTTTTAATTAATTTTATTTCAATAGTTTTTGGAGTACAGGAGGTTTTGGTTTATATAATGTTTTACATATTTCAATGAATCACTACTAAATAACATGGATAGGTTCTTTAGTGGTGATTTCTGAGATTTTAATGCACCCATCTCCCAAGCAGTGTACACTGTACCCAATATGTAGTCTTTTATCCCTCACCATCCCCCAAACTTTTCTCCCTGATTCCCCAACATACATTATATCTTTTGTATGCCTTTGCAGCCTCATAGCTTAGCTCCCCTTCTAAGTGAGAACATACATTATTAGGTTTTCCATTCCTGAGTTACTTCACTTAGAATAATAGCCTCTAGCTCCATCCAAGTTGCTGCAAAAGACAATATGCCATTCCTTTTTATGGCTGAGTAATATTCCATGGTATATACTTACTGTATTTTCTTTATTCAGTCATTAATTGATGGGTACTTAGGTTGCTTCCATAGCTCTGCCAGTGTGAATTGTGCTGTAATAAATATATGCATGTAGCTGTCTTTTTAATGTAATGACTTATTTTCCTTTCCTAGATACCCAGTAGTAGAATTGCTGGACTAAATGGTAGATCTACTTTTAGTTCTTTAAGAAATCCACATATTGTTTTCCATAGTGGTTGCACTAATTTATATTCCCACCAGCAGTGTGAAAGTGTTCCCTTTTTCACCACATCCATGCCAACATCTGTTGATCTTTGACATTTTAATTATGGCCATTCTTGTGAGAGTAAGCTGGTATCTCGTTATGTTTTGGTTTACATTTCCATGAAAATTAGTGATGTTAACCATGTTTTCATGTTTTTTGGCCATTTGTATATCTTCTTTTGAGAAATGTCTATTCGTGTGTGTTTCCCACTTTTTTGATGGGTTGTTTTTTCTTGCTGATTTGAGTTCTTCGTAAATTGTGGATACTCAACTTTTGTTGGATGCATAGTTTGCGAATATTTTCTCCCACTCTGTAGGTTGTCTGTTTACTCTGCTGATTATTTCTTTTGCGTTTGCTATGAAGAAGCAATTTATTTATTTTTGTTTTTGCTGCCTTTGCTTTGGGTACTTAATCATGAATTCTTTTCCTAAGCCAATGTCTAGAAGAGTATTTTTGATATTATCTTCTAGAATTTTTATGGTTTCAGATCTTAGCTTAACTTTTTGATTCATCTTGGGTTGATTTTTGTATAAGGTGACAGATGGAGATCCAGTTTTATTTTTCTACTGTGGCTTTCCAGTTTTCCCAGCACCATTTATTGAATAGGGTGTCATTTCCCTAATTTATATTTTTGTATGCCTTGTCAAAGTTCAGTTGGCTGTAAGTATTTGGCTCTATTTCTGGGTTCTCTATTCTGTTCCATTGGTCTATGTGCCTATTTTTATGCCAGTACCCTGTGGTTTTGGTAACTATAGACTTGAAATATAACTTGAAGTCAGGTAATGTGATACCTTTATATTTATTCTTTTAGCTTAGTATTGCTTTGGCTATGCAGGCTCTTTTTGCTTCCGTATGAATTTAGGATTGTTTTTTCTAGTTCTGTGAAGAATTATGGTGGTATTTTGATGGGAATTGCACTTAATCTGTAGGTTGCTTTGAACAATATAGTCATTTTCACAATGTTTTTTCCCATCCATGAGCATGGAATTTGTTTCCATTTGTTTATATCATTTATTTTCTTTCAGCAATGTTTCGTAGGGTTGTTTTGTTGTTGTGTTTTTTGTAGAGATCTTTCACTTCCTTAGTTAAGCATATTCCAGAGATTTTCTTTTTATTGCAGCTGTTGTTCTTGATTTGATTCTCAGCCTGGTCGTTGTTGGTATATAGCAGTGTTACTGGTTTTTGTGCATTGATTTTGTATCCTGAGACTTTACCGAATGTGTTTATCAGGTCTAGGAGCTTTTTGGATGAGCCTTTAGGGTTTTCTAGGTATATGATCATATAATCTGCGAACAGAAACTTTCTCTTTTCTGATTTGGATGCCTTTCATTTCTTTCTCTTGTCTGATTGCTCTGGTTACAACTTCCAGTACTAGGTTGAATAGAAGTGGTGAAAGTGGGCATCCTTGTCTTGTTCCTGTTCTCAGGGAAATGCTTTCAACTTTTCCCAAATCAGTATGATGTTTGCTGTGGGTTTGTCAGATAACGGCTTTTATTACTTTAAGGTAAGGCCCTTCTATGCTTATTTCGTTGAGGGTTTTTTCATAAAGTGAAGCTAGATTTTCTCAAATTTTTCTGCATCTATTGAGATGATCATGATTTTTGTTTTTAATTCTGTTTATGTAATGCATTACACTTATTGACTTGCATATGTTAA
The DNA here is from genome assembly GCA_036589455.1 of Ateles fusciceps. Taxonomy (NCBI): domain Eukaryota; kingdom Metazoa; phylum Chordata; class Mammalia; order Primates; family Atelidae; genus Ateles; species Ateles fusciceps. The sequence continues at coordinate 15,637,035 of JAZHEH010003097.1, forward strand.
ACCATTCCTGTATTCCTGGTATAAAACTCACTTGATCATCCGATGCATTATCTTTGTGATATGCTGTTGGATTTAGTTCACTGATATTTTGTTGAGGATTTTTGCATCTGTGTTCATCAGGAATATTGGTCTGCAGTTTTCTGTTTTTGTCATGTCCTTTGCTGGTTTTTTTTTTTTTTTTTTTTTAATGGGTGTTTTGTCTTATTCTCTGTAACTCTAAAAACAACCTCAACATAGAAAGCCTTATACCTGTTTTTAAAATACCAATGTGGTGGATCCCACCTCCAGAGCGGCTGCTCTCCATTGTGGTGAGAAGGGCTAGCAGACACAGTCATACTTCTCGAGGAGCCCCGTCCTCTTCACAGACGTGGACGTCGTGGAGCAGGCATCGGGAGAGCGCCCTGGGAGGGGCCTGTGCAAGGTGTCCCCAGCCTCTCTCCCCCAGGAAACACTGTAAGAATCTGCAGGATCTTAAGTGGCTGCCTCTGAAACAAACTGGGCACCCAGCTGGGAGCTTCTAAGGAACTGTGGATTCTGTGGCATGTCATGTTTATAAAATACGGTTTATCACCGTCAGGATCTGGAGAAGGTGGGAGGAGGTGGGCTGAAACACAGCCAGGGCAGAGACCGAAGCACTGAGGATTGCTGGCGAAGTTCTGCTTGGTTTGGCCTCCCCAACCAGGACGCAGCTCAGAAAATCTTCCTGGGGTCGGAGACGGCCGCAGCTCCGCAGGACCGTGGGCAGACGGGCAGCTGTCCACAGACAGAGCACAGCCACCAGGATGATGCATGAACAACCAGCAGTGGCGGGTTTTGCAGGCTTCGGAGAGCAGTCTCCGTTTCGCTTGCGGTTGCTTGTCCTCCACAGCGTCTCCTCTCTCCAGTGCGGATGTGAAGGCGCCCATTCACAACTCGGAACACCTGGTGGCTGTTCCTGAGCAGCGTCTGCAGACCCGCACACTCCCGCTTCAGCCTCCGCAGCGTCTCCTCGTGCAGCTCACTGGCTACTTCTGCCAGGGAAAGGCTCTCTCCCACACTCCAGGTCTTCACACTCCCATTTGGAGAACTTCTTGTGTTTAATTGCTTTCACCTAACAATAAATTCGCCGCCTGCAAAACTACTTGGTCAATAAAATCTCGCGAGAGGACGGCACATTTCCTCACGCGCTCAGCCTTTTTCTGGGATGAAATCCAGGTAGCCAGGGTCCTTCGGCCTGGGGCCCTGCTCCACGCTCAGCAGCCCGAGCCGCAGCTATACACCAGACCCCGGCGTCCAGAGCTTGGTGACCATCATAGTGACCAGCACTGTCAGCAGCTACCCGGGGTGGTGAAAGGGTAAGCTCCCGGCCAGGTGGGCTTACAGGGCAGCCCCGCCGGCTCTTAATGTACTGAGTCCTCTTTTCATCCATGGAAGCTTCTCTGGAGAGAGGATATGTTCTGGATTTCCCAACAAGACAGACTCTTTTGGTTGAAGGAATCCCAAGGCAGTTTTCCTCCACCCAAAACCCACAGGCAAAGCCCACTTCTTTAATGAAGTCAAGGTATTCCCGGTACTGAGTCCTCTTACTCGGCCTCCGGGGGTATTCGGGGTGATACTGGTCTCCTAGAATGCTTTAGGGAGGATTCCCTCTTTATTATTTGGAATATTTTCAGTAGGGTTTGTACCAATTCTTCTTTGAATGTCTAGTAGAGTTAAGCTATAAATACGTCTTGTCCTGGACTTTGTTTTGTTGGCGTTTTCTTTAATATTGATTCAATCTTGCTGCTTGTTATTGGTCTTTTCAGGGTTTCTATTTCTTCCTGAATTAATCTAGGAGAGTTGTATATTTTCAGGAATGTATCAATTTCCTATAGATTGTGTGTGTGTGTGTGTGTGTGTATAAAGATGTTCATAGTAGCCTTTGTGAACCCCCAAATATCTGAGACAGGTCCCAGCTAATTTAGAAAGTTTATTTTGCCAAGGTAGAGGTTGTGTGCTCATGACACAGCCTTGGCAGGTTCTGAGGACATGTGGTCAGAGCACAGGTTTGTTTTATACATTTTAGGGAGACATGAAACATCAGTCAACATATGTAAGATGAAAATTGGTTCAGTCCAGAAAGGTGGGACAACTTGAAGCAAAGGCAGGACAACTCCAAGCAGAGAGGGGGCTTCTAGGTAATTGGTAGATAAGAAACAAATGGTTGCATTCTTTCGAGTTTCTGATTAGCCTCTCCAAAGGAGGTAATCAGATAGGCATTTATTGCAGTGAGCAGAGGAGTGAGTTTGAATAGAATGGGAGGCAGGTTTACCCTAAGCAGTTCCCAGCTTAACTTTTCCCTTTAGCTTAGTGATTTGGAGGCCCCAGATTTATTCTCCTTTCACTTACCCACCCTTTCTTTTTTAAAATCTTTTGGAGAAAGCATTTGAGAAGAAAATGAGTCTCTGATCTTAGGTTTCAGCTAATCTCTCATGGCTACGATGGTTTATTCCTAGACAGGTAGGTCCCAAATTATTAGGAAAACTCATTTTTAGCAGATTGTGAAGTCTCATGTCCTGTGAAGAGAAAATAGGGGGAGAAGGAAGAAAAACAACAGACGAAAGAACAATCTTGGAAAACTATATAGAACACATTACTCTGAAGTCTATCAGTAGGCAGTTAGGAAAGGGGCTTATGTATGTAAATAGGTTACCGTTATTTTCTTCTGAAGTTTAAGTTATCTAGCTTTAGTTCACAGGGTTTTGTGAAAGCACAGCTTAGTTTTGGGTGACTCCAAATTAGGAAAAATGAGAAAAAAGCAGGAAAAAATTTGAAAATATTTTGAAGACTTGTAGCCCAGATAAATTAGAATTCAGTCAAAATTGTAGAAAACAATAGAAATTGAAAAACATTAGGCAAGACTAGAATCTAACAACAGGTATCCTATAGTTTTTGAAACAATATTTCTCTCCAGTTTCCTATTTTTAATAAAGACAAATCATGGTGGGACAGATTTGCTTTATTATACTTGGCCTAAATATTTGTATACAGTGCAGCAAGAATAATTATTTTTTACATAGGCTTTTATATTGGCTTTAATGGAACTTTGTTCCATAGAAGGAATTTCAGATAAGACTTTTTAAAAACCTAACCCAGCCATGGATTTGTACCATCAAATATCTATGAGTTGGGTGAATTCCTCTCTTTTAAGGTCCCCAGATAAAACTTGAGGCTCCTGGGACTATCAGAAAGTGAAATTCTTTATTTACCACAGGTCAGGAACCCTGTTCAGTGACTATATAGACAAGGTATGAGGCCAGTTTTTCCCAAGAGGCTTTTATTGGCTCCATAAGTTAAGTTCAATTCCTTAAAGGAAAGCACACCATTACAGTCAAAGCCTTGGTAAAATAACCAGGTTCTCCAGTTGTCTCCTGTTACAAATTAAAACAGATGCTTACTGAACTTATTCAAATACCTGTATTGCCATAAGTTAAGAATACTCACAAATAGTTTCCAAATTCTGGAGAAATCAGGTAGAAACAAATGTGCTCCAAATTTTGTTCATAGAAGTATAATAACTTGTTAAAAGCATTCAATTGTGATTTGGGGGGCCCCAAGATTTATTTTCCTTTCACACCTTGAATGATTTCTTGTATTTATCTGGCATTTATTGTAATATTTCCAGTTTCATTTATAATTAAGCTTATTTGTATCTTCTCTCTTTTGTTGGTTAATCTTGCTAATGGCCTATCAGTTTTGTTTATCTTTTCAAAGAACCCCTTTTTGTTCATTTATCTTTTGTAATTTTTGTTCCAATTTCATGTAGTTCTGTTCCATTCTTTGTTATTTCTTTTCTTCTGTTGGGTTGGGTTGAGTTTGTCCTTGTTTCTCTATTTCCTGTAGGTATGACATTAGGTTGTCAATTTGTGCTCCTTCAGGCTTTTTGACATAGGCATTTAATGCTATGAACTTTCCTCTTAGCATCACTTTTGCTGTATCCCAGAGGTTTCAATAAGTTGTGTCACTATCATTCATTTCAAAGAATTTTTTTAATTTTCATATTGATTTCATTGTTAACCCAAAAATCATTCAAGAGCAGATTATTTAATTTTCATGTGTTTGTACAGTGTTGAGGGTTCCTTCTGGATTTGATTTCCAGTTTTTTTTCAATTTTCTTAAATTTATTGAGACTTGTTTTGTGGCCTATCATATGGTGGAAATGTTCCATGTGCTGATGAGAAGAATGTATAGTCTGCAGTTGTTGGGAAGAATGTTCTATATAAACTAAATATCTATTTTCATTTGTTCTAGAGTATAGTTTAAGTCCATTTTTTTTTTGGGTGTTGTTGACCTTTTATCTTGATGATCTGCCTAGTGCTGTCAGTGGAATATTGAAGTCCTCCACTATTATTGTGTTACTGAAATAATCCTTTTATAAAATATCACCTAAGTTATTGTTTAGTAGGTATTAATTTTTATAGCATGAGTGTTTAAAGTGAAGAGCTTTTTACAGTTTTTTGTAGAAATGGGGTTTTGCTATGTTGCCCAGACTGGTCTTGCTTCAGCTTTCCAAAGTGCTGGAATTATAGGGGTGACCTTTTATTGATGATTATCAGGGAAGGGTACCCATTAAGATGGAGTGATTGAGATCAGTGGGGCTGGTGGATATGAGTGGAGTCCAATTTAGAACCAAAATTTGCCATTCCAAAAGAAATGAAACACACTGAGTTCATTTTTAGTTACTTCAGAAATAGGCATAGACTATTAGGTAGCCTTCAAATGACTCTAACCAAAATAGAGACTCACTAGGAGAAACCAAAGTAGAACTCAAGGACGCAAGAGAAACCAACAAAACTCTTTCTCTCTCTCTCTCTCTCTCTCTCTTGTGTCTCTGTCTCTCTCTCTCTCTGTCTGTCTCTGTCTGTCCTCTCTCTCTCTCTCTCTCTCTCTGTGTGTGTGTCCCCATCAGTAGATACTTTGGTCAAATCTATAAAGTCTGGCAAATCATTGCAGGTGAGTGAAACGTGTTGAGTAAATGAAATCAGCTGGGAATCCAGCTCTTTTCCCTAAAGGCTGTCACTATTACCCTTTCTTAACCCCAGAGGCAATAAAATGAAGACATCAAGAACAGTAGCTCTGAAATTAGACTGCCTGTGTCTGACTCTAATCTCTGGCCCTTCCTAGCTACTTGAACTTGGACAAGTTTCTGTGCCTCAGGTTTCTCATCTGTAAAATGGGGATAATGGTATATTCCAGTTTGTTTTGAGAATTCAGTTTATTAACACATAAAAGCAGTGCCTGGCACAAGCTAAGCATGAAATAAATGCTACTTCTTATTATCTTTCTCCTTTACTAAAGATAAGCCAAGAAAGAAAACTCCATCTTCCCTCAAAGAGCTTCCTTTTACTCAGATGCCTGTTTTGTCTCTAACAAGCCAAATAAGAATTTCTTCAGCTGAAGTTAATTCAGTTTTTCCTGATTTCTTAAAAGTTTATTCTGTGATTCAACAAAAGTTATTTCTATCAAGAGGAGATAGTTATCATTCAGGGCAAGAAACTAGAGCAAAGAATAAATTATACACAGACCTCATCTCCTTTTTTATGTGTATATTCTAAGCCTTTAATTTGGTTTCTCTACATCTTCCTAAGACAGGCCCACTGCAGTAGGCAGTGCCTCCACTCTGGGAGACAAGTGAAGGTGTAGCCTACCAACCCAGGTCACATGATATGGGACCTTTGCTAGTTTCCTTCTACCTTAGTGATCTTCATATAGGTAGAGTATCTGATTTCTTTCAACGAAAGGTTGGATGGGTTTCATTTTTTCTCTTTTCCTTTTTGTAAGGTTAGCCAAGAGAAAGGAGAGTAGACTCAAAGTCAGGCAAGCAAGTTTTATTAACTTGCCAGGCTGCCCTGTAACAATCAGCGGGGGCAGCCCAGAGCTTACAAAACAAGGAATTTATATGGGGTGAGAGGAACATAAGGGAGTTTTAGGACTGCGATGATCTATCAGCCTGTAAGAGGCACAGAGATAGTTTGTAAACTTGTGACAGACTTACAGTACATCATCCTGTGACTTTTGTGGTAGCGGTTTTTAAAAACAGGATTTTACAGGTATGTGTAAAACAGGAATTTACAAGTATGGATAACAAACACTGGTTTTTCCTGTCATCCCCCAGGCTGCCCAGATGGCTGTAATCAGGCTTTGCTTAATTGTAGCAGCTAGATAGGAGTTCAGGAATGCCGCTGCAGTGCAATCAGAGTGGGGGGAGGGGTGGTCAGCCTGCACGGAGGGGGTTTTCTGAGGCTATGTTGCCCAGGCTGGTCTTGCTTCAGCTTTCCAAAGTGCTGGAATTATAGGGGTGACCTTTTATTGATGATTATCAGGGAAGGGTACCCATTAAGATGGAGTGATTGAGATCAGTGGGGCTGGGGGATATGAGTGGAGTCCAATTTAGAACCAAAATTTGCCATTCCAAAAGAAATGAAACACAGTTCATTTTTAGTTACTTCAGAAATAGGCATAGACTATTAGGTAGCCTTCAAATGACTCTATCCAAAATAGAGACTCACTAGGAGAAACCAAAGTAGAACTCAAGGACACGAGAAAACAATAAAAAAAAACACACACACACTCTCTCTCTTCTCTGTGTGTGTGTCCCCCATCAGTAGATACTTTGGTCAAATCTATAAAGTCTGGCAAATCATTGCAGGTGAGTGAAACGTGTTGAGTAAATGAAACCAGCTGGGAATCCAGCTCTTTTCCTAAAGGCTGTCACTATTACCCTTTCTTAACCCCAGAGGCAATAAAATGAAGACATCAAGAACAGTAGCTCTGAAATTAGACTGCCTGTGTCTGACTCTCACCTCTGGCCCTTCCTAGCTACTTGAACCTGGACATGTTTCTGTGCCTCAGGTTTCTCATCTGTAAAATGGGGATAATGGTATATTTCAGGTTGTTTTGAGAATTCAGTTTATTAACACATAAAAGCAGTGCCTGGCACAAGCTAAGCATGAAATAATCAGGCTTTGCTTAATTGTAGCAGCTGGATAGGAGTTCAGGAATGCCGCTGCAAAGCAATCAGAGTGGGGGGAGGGGTGGTCAGCCTGCACGGAGGGGGTTTTCTGAGGCAGCTTGTCCCTAACATTCCAGCCTTTTAATAGGTAATAGAAGAGAGGCGACGTTGTCATCTGGCTGCTTCTTGCTGGATAAAGGCAAGAAGGTTTTTTGGGGGGGTGGGGAACTAGATCATAGGGATTGTCGTTCCTGGAGCAGTCGGTATTCTTGGAGCAGCAGCATATCTTGTATTGTTCCATGGGTGAAAGTTTTAAAACGGTCTTGTAAAAACTGGGTGAGGAATCATAAAGGCAGGGGCCAAATGCTAGAAGGAGGAAAGGGGTTACGGCAGTACCTAGTAGGGGCAATAGCCAGGGCGCCCAGGAGTTATGGAATCACTGGAGCCAGGTGAACTGTCTTTAAGTTTTTGTGCTTGGTCTTTAAGCTTTTTGACAGCATCTCGTACTAACCCAGATTCATTGAGGCAGAAACAGCATTGTTCATCTAAAAGGAGGCACAGACCTCCTTTCTCAGCAGTGAGGAGGTATAGACCTCTGAGGTTTTGTAGGGTGACTGCTGCTAAAGAGTTTAATTGGTTTTGGAATTGTGTGATAGGGTCTGCTACTTCTTCTAGTGATGATTGGAAGTCTCGGGAGAGTGACTGGAAATATGATAATGACATTCCTAGGCTTTCTGCTCCTAACTCGACACTAGTTGTGACTTCAAGGGCTACTAATAAGGAAATGACCTGTATTGCTCTTTTTGAATAGCAGGGACAGGGAGGTCTTGGTTAGGAGAGACAAAGTTAATGTTGGGGGTAAGGTAGACTAGGGTGCAAGTACCTGTCCAAGTTGGTAGGGAGACAGAAGTAAGATGTGAATCTTCAGAGGAAGAAGATGACTGCAGTGTTAATGCAAACAGACAAGTGGATTGAGAATAGGTGTTGGAGTGTGTAGGTTCCTCATTTGGAGGGACTCTTTTCAGCTTCAGCAACCCAGAGTGAGGAGGAGAGAGAGACCCCTTTGAGAACTGTCTGGAGAAGGGGTCCATGTGTGAGAGGCAGGAGGGGAGGTAATGCGGAGGGGCTGGGTAAAGAGGCCATTAGCTTCAGGGGGAAATGGAATAATCTACCTGGAGTGAGGTATGGGAAGAGGGATGAGAGATGGTTTGAGTTGAGCCACAGGCAGAGGGAGGGATGGTGCCTACATGTATGTGTCCATTAGAAGAGGGTACACATAAGGGGGCTTGGCCAAGTTTTGAGGTGTGGAGGGTTGTGGGACCTTGGATGGCAGGGTGAGGGAGTTTTGCATGGTTGTAATTGTCAGCATATGTGGAGAGAAGTTTGGTAGCTCTGTTAGTGAGGGCAGTGGGATAGTTCCCAGTGAGGGTGTGGGCTCTGTCTACAAAGGCAGAGCCATTTTGGACAGTGTATGAAAAGTGAATGGGAATATGGTCCCAAGGCTGAGAAACTGGGGTGGCTGAGAAGGCAGTAGAGGAAAGAGAAAAACAGGTCCAGCAATGAGAAGCAAGTGTAGAGGTGGAGTGCAAAAACAAGGAGTGAGTGAGATTTGAGAGATCCTTCAAGCCTTGTAGAAGTAAGAAGGGACTCTACGGAGCAGAGGGAGTGGGGCTTACTATTAAAAGAGTTAGGAACTTGCAGAAGAATCAGAATCTGTATCTAGGGGGAGGAGTTGGTAGAGGCTGTATGGGGAGGTGGCCTCTTCTAAAGGGTCTATGAAGTGGCTGATAGCATCCCATGGGTAGTCAAAATCTCCTTGCAAATGAGCAACGAATAGGTGAATTAAGACCTTTCTATGTGTGGGACTGGGGAGATAGGAGAGGACTTCTAATATTTGGTATGCTATGGGGGGAAGGGAGGCTGTTCCTCATCACAAGGACCTTGGCACCTGGAGCAGAAGCAGAGGTGATATATGAAGGAGTTACCGCTCATGGATCTTCCTCAAAGAAGGGCATAAGGTGGAGTTTGGTTGGACTAAGGAGGGTGCTGGAGAATCAGCAGAGGAGGGCAATTGGTGGGTCAGTGGGTGCTTCAGAGCTGTTTCTAATCTGGAAAGATGGTACCAAGAGGTATGTCCTGAGAGTTTATCTGCAGTGGGGGTTATGAGAATAATTTGAAAGGGGTGTTCCCACTTTGGTTAAAGCCTTGCTGGGTTAAGAGTTTTTAGGAAGACATGTTCTCCTGGTAGGAGGGTCCAGTTGGTGGGGCCTTCGTAGGGCTTTGGGAGGGCCTGGTCTGCTTGTTCACGGAGGAGATGGTGGATGAGGGAAAGTGTTGGGAGATATCCTCTTAGCTGAGAGTTAGAAGGGGGCCTGTTTGTAAGAGGAAAGGTGTCCATACATTAACTCAAATGGGCTGAGGAAGGAGGGTGCTTTTGGGCTGGATCTGATGCAAGCTAGGGCTATGGGCAGAAGGGAGGTCCAGGGTTGCTGGACTTCAAGAGTGAGTTTGGTTAACTGCGTTTTAAGGATCCCATTTGCCCTTTCAACTTTTCCTGATGACTGGGGTCAGTATGGGGTATGGAGGCATCACTGGAGGCTGAGGGACTGAGAGACTTGTTGGGTGATTTGGGAGATGAAGCTAGGACTATTGTCTGATTGTATGGAGTGAGGGAGACCAAATCTAGGGCTGATTTCTGTTAAAAGAATTTGGGAGACTACTGCAGCTGTTTCTGAGGAGGTGGGAAATGTCTTCACCCACCTAGAGAAGGTGTCTATAAGAGTAAGAAGAAACTTAGTCTTCTTAAGAGGAGGCATGTGGGTAACTCTATTTGCCAGTCTTCACCTGAAAGTGTTCCTCTTAGCTGATATGTAGGGATAGGAGGAGAGCAGAGGACCCCTTGGGAGGAAGTGACAGAACATATATGACAGTTTGAGGTTATGTCTTTCAGTGAGGTAAATAGGTTGGGGGAAGAGAAATAAAGGTGAAGGAGAAGGTATAGGGAGCGTGCACCAATATGGAAGGACTGGTGAAAAGATGGTAGAATGTCTTTGGTTTGTTCTAGGGGAGGATGAGTTTTTGATCTTTGATTATCCAGTTTCCTTGGAAAGAGGCCCCTTGTTGTAGCAGTGAAGATTTTTCAGTGGGGCAATATTGGGTTTGGATGGTGGGGGTAATGAGGAGGAGAGGGGCAGGGGCAGAAGAAAGGCTTCTTTGCCTGCCTCATCCGCCTTTCTGTTTCCTCTTGAGATTTCATCTGACCCTGTTTGGTGTCCTTGACAGTGTATAACTCCTGCTTTAGCCGGGAGGTGTGCAGCTTAGAGGAGTTGGGAAATAAGGGGGCCATTATTGATGGGGGTTCCTTTGGCAGTAAAAAAATCCTCTCTATTGCCAGATGGTGGTGTGAGAACGGAGAATGTGATGGGCATATATGGAGTCAGTAAAAATGTTGACTTGTTTGCCTTTGGAGATTAGTACCCTGGTGAGAGCTACAAGTTCTGCCTTTTGGGAGGAGGTCCCTGGGAGTAGCGGTTTAGCTTCAATTATTCAGTCAAAGAAGAAGACTGCATACCCAGCGATTTTATGGAAGTCAACTGACTTGGAAGAGGAGCCGTCTGTAAATAACTGGTCAACAGGATAGGGGAGAGGTTCAGGGGGAGATATTAGGGAAATGAGGCTGTAGGTGATCAAGGATTTCAGTACAGGAGTGGGTGGGAGAAGAGGAAGATGGAGGATTGAGGGGGAGCACTTTTGGAGAGGCAGAACTCAGGATTTTCAAGAAAAAGGGCATGGAGTAGTTGGATATGAGAAGGAGAGAGCATGCTAGTGCTCAGGAGGAGAGGAGATCTTGTAGATTATGTGGGCTGTGGACTGCAGTGTCTTGACTGAATGTTAGTTTCTTGAATGTTAGTTTCTTGCTTTCTAAGGCTAGGGTGGTGGCTGCTGCTAGGGCTGTGAGGCAGATCGGCCACCCTCAGGCAGTGTGGTGTAGTTGTTTACATAGGTAAGCTATGGGAGTGAAGGAAGGAGGACTTTTTTGGCCAAGGACACCAAGGGCTGTTCCATGGCTTTTGGCTGGTGTAGAGAATGAAGGGCTGAGAGATATCAGGCAAGGATAGAGCAAGAGCAGTTATGAGGGTGGCTTTAAGTTTGTGGAAGCTAGGGATTATGTTATGTGAAGGATTTAGGGGTACATTGAGAGGACCGTTAGCTGCTTCATAGAGGGGGCGGGGCTAGGAGGGCAAAATTGGGAATCCATATTCTGAAGAAGTCTGCTAGTGGCTTCTGTGGGTTGGTACTCCCAGGAAGGCTCTTCCTGGGGGATGGCAGTGGCTCCTGCAGGCCTAGGAGGATCTTACCGATGAAGATCATCCACATATGCCTGGGCTGTGAGCACATTCTTTCCTTCTCTTCCAGAGGGAGGATAGAAGAGAGGATAATACAGAGATCATGCCAAGTGAGTTTATAAGACTGGGTGAGATATTTAAATTCTTTGATGTAAGTATCAGGATCAAAGGAGAAGGACCTGAGATGTTTTTCAATTTGAGAGAGATTAGAGAGGAAGAAGGGGACATGAACACGGATGACTCCTTCAGCCCCTGCTTCCTCCTGAAGGGGAAGCAAGGGAGCTGGTTGCTGTGCATGTTGGGCTCAAGAACAGATAAAGGGTGGAGATGGGGAGGACTTAGAGTCAAAAGCAGGGTGTTTGGAGAGAGGGGGTAAAGAGGTAGGGCCAGAGCAGGGGCATAGGGTGGAGGATCATGATGCTCTGGTGTGGGGTTATGACGCAGTCGAGGAGGAGGAAAATTGGCAGGGTCAAAGGAAAAGGAGTTGTCGGCTGGGGCTTTGGGGGAGTGTGGCAGGAGGTTAGTCATTGGTTGGGGCCATGGGGGAGAGTGATGGAGAGAGTCAGATTTGGAGAGAGTGAGGAGGATTTGGAAAGTAGAATAGTAATGGCACAGGGAAGGATGGCTACAAAAAATGAAGGAAGCCTGAACATAAGGAATCTCAGACCATTTCCCATTGCAGTGGCAAAAGTTGTCTAAGTCTCTAAGTATACTGAAATCAAAAGTGCCATTTTCCAGCCATTAGGAACCATTGTCTAATTTGTATTGAGGCCAAGCAGTATTACAGTAAAGATAAGTCTGTTAAGATGAACTTCTGAATGGCGGCCGAGAGTATTGAGATTATTCAGGAGATACACAAGGGTGTAATTTTGGAAGGGGTAGATTGACAGGCTCCTATAGTGAATGGGGGAGGGAGGTAGAGGAAGAAGAGACTCCCAATTGACAAGAACGGCAGGAGAGGGCATCCCCTGTCCCACAGGCCTTTTCCAGAATAGAGGAAGTAGCCACCGAGTCAGATATCCGTGAAATGGAGGAACCGGAGGCCTGGAGGCTGGAGGAAGCCTTTGGTGCCCAGTTCTGGGTCTTTCAAGAAGGCAAAGACAGCCAAGAGTTCCAGGTAGAGACCAAGAGTCTCTCTTACTCACCCCAGCTGAGGCTCTAATGATGGATGAAGTTGCCAGCAATAGGAGAGTCCGGGAGATCGTTCAGATCTTCAGCAGGTTCAGGAAGGGAAGGGTTGGCTAGGAGAGAGGCGATAGGAAAGGGAGGAAGAAAGAAAGAAAGAGAGAGAGAGTCCCTTAAGGATGCCCAGCCAGAGCCTACCCCTTCCTGGGTTTCAGCACCAAAATGTAAGGTTAGCTGATAGAAAGGAGAGTAGACCCAAAGTCAGGCAAGCAGGTTTTATTAACCTGCTGGGCTGCCCCATAACAATCAGAGGGGGCAGCTCCAAGCTTACAAAAGGAGGGGTTTATATGGGGTAGGAAGGGCATAAGGGAGTTTTAGGACTGAGATAATCAGCTTGTAACAGGCACAGAGATAGTTTGTCAACTTGTGACAGACTTATAATACAGCATCCTGTGACTTTTGTGGTGGCAGTTTTAAAAAAAACAGAATTTTACAGGTATGTGTAAAACAGGAATTTACAAGTATAGGTAACAAACATTTGTTTTTCCTGTCCTCCCCCAAGCTACCCAGATGGCTTTAATCAGCCTTTGCTTAATTATAACACGTCTGGCAGCCTTGATGTGGTGCCTAGATAGAAGTTCAGAAATGCAGCTGCAGAGCAATCAGAGTGGGGGCGGGGGAAGGTCAGTGTGTACAGAGGGAGCTTTCTGAGGCACCTTGTCCCTAACACTTTTAAAAAATTTTTAATTTCTTTTATTTCAGTAGGTTTTTGTGGAACCAGTGGTATTTGGTTACATTTCTTTAGTGTGATTTCTGAAATTTTGGTACACCTATCACCTGAGCAGTCTACACTGTACACAATGTGTAGTCTTTTATCCCTCACCACCCCTGCCCTTTCCCCAGAGTCCCCAAATAGCTTAGCTTCTACATGAGTGAGAACATATGATGATTGGTTTTTCATTCCTGAGTTACTTAGAACAAGAGTCTCCAATTCCATCCATGTTGCTGTGAATAACATTATTTAGTTTCTTTTTATGGCTCAGTAGTATCCCATGTGGTGTGTGTGTGTATCACATTTTCTTTAGCCATTGATTGATGGGAATTTGGTCTTGTTCCCTATTTTGACAATTGCAAATTGTGTTGCTGTCAGCATGTGTGTCTAAGTATCTTTTTTGTATAATGACTTCTCCTCTGGGCAAATACCTACTAGTGGGATTATTGGGTCAAATGGTAGATCTACTTTTAGTTCTTTAAGGAATCTCATCTCCACACTGTTTTCCATAGTGCTTGTACTAGTTTACAGTCCCACCAAGAGTGTAAAAGTGTTCCCTTTTCACTGCATTCATGCCAACTTCTTCTTTTTTTTTTTTTTTTTGATTATGGCCATTCTTGCAGGAATGAGTTCGTATCACATTGTGATTTTGATTTGCATTTCCCTGATAATTTAGTTATATTGAACATTTTTCCTTACGCCTTTTGACCATTTGTATGTCTTCTTTTGAGAATTGTCTATTCAAGTCCTTAGCACACTTTTTGATGGGATTGTTTGTTTTTTTCTTGCTAATTGGCTTGAGTTCTTTGTAGATTCTGGATATTTGTCTTTTGTTGGATGTATAGATAGTGAAAATTTTCTCTGACACTGTGGGTTGTCTGTTAACACTGCTGATTATTTCTTTTGCTGTACAGAAGCTTTCTAGTTTAATTAAGTCCCATCTATTTGTTTTTGTTTTTGTTGCATTTGCTTTTGGATTCTTGGTCATGAAGTCTTTGCCTAAGCCAATATCTAGAAGGGTTTTTCCAATGTTATCCTCTAGAATCTTTATGTTTTTGGGTCTTAGATTCAAGTCTTTAAGCCATCTTGAGTTGATTTTTATATAAGGTGAGAGATGAGGATACAGTTTCATTTTTCTACATATGGCTTGCCAATTATCCCAGCTCTATTTGTTGAATAGGGTGTCATTTCCCCATTTCATGTTTTTGTTTTGTCAAAGATTAGTTGGCTATAAGTATTTGGCTTTATTTCTGGGTCTTCTCTTCTATTCCACTGATCTACTTCCCTTTTTTTATACTAGTACCATGCTGTTTTGGTGACTATGGCCTTAGAGTTTGAAGTTAGGTAATGTGATAGTTCCAGATCTTTTCTTTTTACTTAGTCTTGCTTTGGCTCTGAGGTTTCTTTTTGGTTCCATATGAATTTTAAGATTGTGTTTTCTAGTTCTGTGAAGAATTATGGTGGTATTTTGATGGCAATTGCATTGAATTTGTAGATTGCTTCTGAGTATGATCATTTTCATAATATTAATTTTCATTCGTAAGTGTGAGATGTGTTTCCATTTGTTTGTGTCATCTATGATTTCTTTCAGCAGTGTTTTGTAGTTTTCCTTGTAGAGGTATTTTATGTCCTTGGTTCAGTATATTCCTAAGTGTTTGTATTAGTCTGTTTTCATGCTGCTGCTAAAGACAAACCTGAGACTGGGTAATTTATTAAGAAAAAGAAGTTTAATTGACTCACAGTTTCACATGGCTGAGGAGGCCTCACAATCATTTTGGAAGACAAGGAAGAGCAAAAGGAGTTCTTACATGGTGGCAGGCAACAGAGAAAGATAGCCAAGCTAAAGGGGTTTCCCATTATAAAACAGTCAGATCTTGTGAGACTTACTTACTACCATGAGAACGGTATGGGAGAAACCTCCTCCATGATTCAGTTATCTTCACTGGGTTCCTCCCACAACATGTGGGAATTATGGGAGCTACAATTCAAGATAAGATTTGGGTGAGGACACAGCCAAACCATATCAGTAATATACAGACAGACAGACAGATAGATATATTTCTAGCTATTGTGAAAGCAATTGAGTTCTTAATCTGATTATCAGCTTGATCAATGCTGGTGTTTATGTATATTAATTTGTATCCTGAAACTTTGTTGAATTCATTTACCAGTTCTAAAAGCTTGGATAGGTCTCTAAGGTTTTCTAGGTATATAATCATATCATCTAGGAACAGTGACAGTTTGACTTTCTCTTTTCCAATTTGGATGCCTTTTCCTTCTTTCTCTTGTCTGATTGCTCTGACTACGACTTCTACTACTGTGTTGAATAGAAGTGGTGACAGTGGGCATCCTTGTCTTATTCTAGTTCTCAGGGGGAATGTTTTCAATTTTTTCTTGTTCAGTATAATGTTGGCTCTGGAATTGTCATACATGGCTTTCATTACCTTAAGGTATGTTCCTTCTATGACGATTTTGCTGAAGGTTTAAATCATAAATGGATGCTAGATTTTGTCAAATGTTTTTTCTGCGTCTGTTGAGATGATTGTGTTTATGTGATGTAATTCTGTTTATGTGATGTAAAACATTTATCGAGTTACCTATTTTAAACTATCCCTGCATCCCTGATATGAAACTACTTGATCATAGTGGATTATTATTTCGATATGCTGTTGGATTCCATTCTCTAGTATTTTCTTGAGGATTTTTGCACATATGTTCATCAGAGATATTGGTCTGTAGTTTTCTTTTTTTGCTATGTCTTTCCCTCATTTTGTTATTAGGGGTGATACTGGCTTTATAGAATGATTTAGGGAGGATTCCCTCTTTATCTTTTGCAATAGTGTCAATAGGATTGGTACCAATTCTTCTCTGAATGTCTGATAGAATTCAGCTGTGAACATCTGGTCCTGGACTTTTTTATGTTGGCAATTTTGTAATTATCATTTCAATCTCACTACTTGTTGTTGGTCTGTTCAGAGATTCTGTATCTTTCTGGTTTGATCTAGGAGGGTTATATATTTCCAGGAATTTCTCCATCTCCTCTAGCTTTTCTGGTTTGTATGCAGAAAAGAGCTCATAGTAACCATGAATGATCTTTTGCATTTCTCTGGTATTGGTTTTACTGTCTCCCATTTCATTTCTAATTGAGCTTATTTGGATCTTCTCTCTTCATTTTTTGGTTAATCTCACTAATGGTCTATCAATTTTACTGATCTTTTCAAAGAACCAGCTTTTTGTTTTATTTACCTTTTGTATTGTTTTGTTGTTGTTTTAATTTCATTTAGTTCTGCTGTGATCTTTGTTATTTCTTTTCTTCTGCTGGGTTTGGGTTTAGAGTGTTCTTGTTTCTCCAGTTCTTTGAGTTGTGACCTTAGATGGTCTATTTGTGCTCTTTCACACTTTTTGATGTATTTTATGCTGTGAACTTTCCTCTCAGCAACCACTTTTGCTATATCCCAGAGGTTTTGATAGGTTGTGTCACTATTATCATTCAGTCCAAAGAATTTTTCAATTTCCATCTTGATTTTATTGTTGACTCAATGATCACTCAGGAGCGGGTTTCTATGATTTCCATGTATTTGCATGGTTTTGAGGGTTCTTTTCAGAGTTCATTTCTGAGTTTATTCCACTGGGCTCTCAGAAAATACTTGATATAGTTTTGATTTTCTTAAATTTACTGTGACTTGTTTTGTGGCCTATCATATGATCTATCTTGGAGAATGTTCCATGTGCTGAAATGAATAGAATATATAGTCTGCAGTTGTTGGATATCTGTTAAGTTCATTTGTTGTAGAGTGTAGTTTAAGTCCATTGTTTCTTTATGACTTTCTGTCTTGATGACCTCTCTGGTGCTGTCAATGGAGTATTAAAGTCCCCCCACTGTTATTGTGGGTCATCTATCTCATTTCTTAGGTCCAGTAGTAATTGTTATATAAATTTGGGAGCTTCAGTGTTAGGTGCATATATATTTAGAATTGTTGTATTTTCCTGTTGGACTAGTCCTTTTACTATTATATAATGTCCCTCTTTGTCTTTTTAACTCCTGTTGCTTTAAAGTTTGTTTTGTCTGATATAAGAATAGCCACTCCTCACTTTTGGTGCCATTTGCATGGAATATCTTTTTCCACCTTTTTACTTTAAGTTTATATGAGTCCTTATGTGTTAGGTAAGTCTCCTGAAGACAGCAGAAATTTGGTTGGTGAATTGTTATCCATTATGCCATTCTGTATATTTTAAGTGGAGCATTTAGGCCATGTACATTCAGTGTTAGTATTGAGATGTGAGGTACTATTCTATTTATCATTCTATTTGTTGCCTGAATACTTTGCTATTGATTTTTTTTTCACTGTGTTATTGTTACATAGGTCCTCTGAGATTTATGCTTCAAGGAATTTCTATTTTGGTGTATTTCAAGGATTTGTTTGAAGATTTAGAGCGCATTTTGGCAGTTGTGTAGTGCTGGCTTGGTAGTGGCAAATTCTTTCAGTGTTTGTTTGTCTGAAAAAAACTGTAGCTTTCCTTCATTTACGAAGCTTAGTTTCACTGGATGCAAAAATCTTGGCTGATAATTATTTTTTTAAGGAGGCTAAATATAGGACCCCAATCCCTTCTAGCTTATAGGGTTTCTGCTGAAAAGTCTGCTGGTAATAGGATAAGTTTTCCTTTGTAGGTTACCTGATGCTTTTGCCTCACAGCTAATAGGATTCTTTTCTTCATCTTAACTTTAGATAACCTGATGTTGGTGTGCATAGGCAATGATCTTTTTGTGATGAATTTACCAGGTGTTTTTTGAACTTCTTGTAATTGGATGTCTAGATCTCTAGCAAGGCCAGGCAAGTTTTCCTTGATTATTCCCTCAAATGTCTTCCAAACTTTTAGATTTCTTGTTTTCCTCAGAAACACCAGTTATTCTTAGGTTTGGACATTTAACATAGTCCCGAACTTCTTGGAAGCTTTGTTCATTTTTGTTTATTCTTTTGTCTTTGTCTTTAATGGTTTGGTTTCATTCGAAAGCCTTCACTTTGAGCTCTGAAGTTCTTTCTTCCACTTGTTCAGTTCTAATACTGGGAATTTCCAGTGCATTTTGCATTTCTCTAAGTGTGTCCTTGATTTCCAGAAGTTGTGATTGTTTTTTGTTTATGCTATTTTACTGAAGAATTTTCCTTTCAAATCTTGTATCACATTTTTATTAACTTAAGTTGGATTTTGCCTTTTTCTGGTGCCTCCTTAATTAGCTTAATAATTGACCTTCTGAATTCTTTTTTCTGGCAATTCAGAGATTTTGTTTTGGTTTGGCTCCATTGCTAGTGAGCTGCTATGATCTTTTGTGGGTGTTAAAGAACCTTGTTTTTTGTCATATTAGCAGAATTATTTTTCTGGTTCCTTCTCAGTTGGGTAGCCTATGTCAGAGGGGAAGATCTGGGTCTCAAGGGCTACTGTTCAGATTCTTTTTTCCCATGGGGTTCTCCCTTAAAGTGATATTCTTCCTCTTCCCCTAGGGATGAGGCATCCTGAGAGCCAAGCTGCAGTGACTGTTTTTGCTTTACAGGATCTGGCCACCCAGCAGAGCTACTGGGCTCTGGAGTGGTATGGGGGAGTGTCTGCAAGGAGTCCTGTGATGTGGTTGCCTTTAGGTTTTTACAACCGTGGATACCAGCACCTACTCTGATAAAGGTAGCAGGGGAGTGAAGTGGACTCTGTGAGTGTCCTTGGTTGTGTTCTTGTTTGGTGCACTGGTTTTGTATTTTTGGCCTCTAACCAGGAGGTGGAGCTTTCAAGAGCACATCAGCCGTGGTCCTACAGGGAGGATGCAAACTTGCCCTAGGGATAACTGGTTAAGTATTCAGGTTTCTCAGGCAGTGGGCAGGACCATAGAGCTCCCAAGAGATTATGACCTTTGTCTTCAGCTACCAAAGTGGTTAGAGAAAGACCACCAGGTAGGAGCGGGATAGGAGTGTCTGAGCTCAGCCTCTCCTTGGGCAGGGCTTGCTGTGGCTGCTGTGGGTGATGGGCATGTGGTTCCCAGTCCAATAAAGTTATATGGGGATTATGGCTGCCTCTACTGAGTCATACAGGTCACCAGGGAAGTGACAGAAAGCCAGCAGTCACAGGCCTCACCCCGCTCCACACAGTCCACAATCCAAAAGTCAGTGTCACTCCCACCATGCCCCCACAACAGCATCAAGTCTATTTCTGGGCAGCCAGTGACCTGGGCTGAGAACTTGCCCCACACTATGAGCTTCTCTGTTGAGAAAGCAAGCAGACTCAGTTTTTCGGCCTCACAGGGAGCCTGCAGCAGTGATCCAGTTCCTTCAAAGGTCTGGATTCTCTCAGCTTTCCTGATATGTTCCTGAGGTAGTTCTTGGAGCAAAAGTTCATGATGTGAGTCTCCACACACTGCTCTATTTGTCTGAGCAGGAGCAGCAAGCTAGTTCTGACGCCTACCCACCATCTTCCTTAATTTCAGTTGGATGGCTTTTCATTGATTGAGTCTATAGCATTTATTTGCAACATTTACAAATATATTTGTGGAAATGAATCCCTAGGAAGAATATTTAATCCAGACAAGATTTAGATAAGATTTAAAAAGATCCAAAGACCGCCACAACAAGAAATTTTCCTCAACGTTGTTATCAGGAGGGGTGGCATTATCCTGTATATCATAAAGTTGTGAAACTACTATGAACATGGCAAGATTGGCAAATCCTGCTCCCTCCCCATCCTGGTCCATCAAGCAGGACCATACTTACACTATCCATGTCAGATAAGACACCTGACTTTTTTCTTTAGCAACTCTCCCAAGGAGGATCTACAGCCTTCATTTACAACCCATTGAAGTATTACCAACTCTCAAGGCATTTAAAAAAAAATATTCCCCCAACACTGATGCTCAGATCCCCAAACGAATATTTCCTGCAACATGTAATCACTAGAGCCTTGACATACCTGTGATGTCTTACCTCCAGTCGGTCCTGACTTTGGTCTGCAACTCCCTCATCATTTAAGCTGTATCCTCTAATACATCACCCACATTCCTCCATTCTCTCCACATCCCCATTCCCTCTCCACTTCCAGCAGGCACTATCCCTTCTTACTACTTACAATATTCAGTCTCAGCCAAGCTTCCTTCCTATCATTCTTTTTCATTCACGAATATTATTCACCCTCTTTGCCTTTCCTCCTCTCTCTGAAGACCTCTATTCTTGGCTAAATCCAAATCCTCCCTGGCCTTCATTATCTAGGATCTCATCCATCATGTACTTACTCTTTCCTTTTACACTTTCACTGTTTCCCTTTCCTGAGGGCTTGTCCCCCTCTGCTGTAAACTCATTAAAGGCCCTCATCCACCTCAGAAGACTTTGGCTACTTCCCACCAAGCCCTGCAAGGTAGCATCTAACCTTTCTCCTCTTAACCAGCAAAATCCGAGAGGTAGTCGGCCTTCCTACAACCTTCCTTACCTCCACCATTCTAAATTCTTGACTCACTCATACTGCAAACTCTTAGATCCCAGATTCTGCCTCACCCAATTTATTCACACAGCAAGAAAAAAAAAAAGATTCCAAATAGTCTCCTAACCCCAATAATCATCTTCCTGAACCTCTGAGCCACTTTCGCAGTGTTGACTTTATCTACTTCTTCCTGCAACTCTCTTCTACTTTGAGTAGAGACCACACTTTAAAGCCTGATACTATAAGTTACTCTGCCTCTCTGAGCCTATTTTCCAATTAGCAGAGGGAATAAAGATACTGTACAGATTTTTTGTGAGCATTAAATGAGATAATACATGTAACATGCCCAGAATGTAATTGGCTGTCACTGTATGATGAAATTACATTTATTTTTACCTTTCCTTGGAGTCAGAGTTCCTGAGTATTCTGCATTTCTAACCACTCCTTTGTCTTCTTTAGATGTCCTTATTTCTTCACTTCATCTTCCGCCAAACTTATAAAGTCCCAGGGCTTCAAATATCATGACTACATGAATAACCTCTAGGTATGCCTCCAACCCTGGCTTCCCTTCCTGCCCACCCCTTTTCTCATTGCCTACTGGACAACTCCCTTGGGTGTCACTTGGCGCTTCAAATTCAATCAAATTCACTGTCTTAAGAATAATAACAAAGCAATCATCTTTCCTCCAAAAGCTGATTTCTACCTGATTTTCCTATTGCTATTCATATAGCCACCATCTTTTTAAAGTGTCAAAGGTTCAAAACATCCTCCAAATTCCTCCCTTTGTCCAAGAAAATGCTTGCTAATTTTGAACATTTTTTTGTCTCCGCAATATCTGTCATGTCAATCTCATGTCAATCTACTCATTTTCCTTCTTGCTCAGCACCATTAAGCCTTCAGGAAGTTTGTTTGATTTATTATAGTGGCCTCTGAAGGGTCTTCCTTTTTCCTGTTGAGCACATTCACATTCATATCCATCCCCCAATATTTCAATTAAAAGAATACTATTAATATTAATGCAAAGCTTTGATCAAGATACTCTTCTACCTACAAAATCTTTCAGCACTTCCAATGTAGACATGACTACCTAAACTCATCCTTCTCCTCTTCTCCTAGAAAGCTTCAAGAAATAGTAAAGAAAAAGGAAAGAAAAACAGACTACATTTTTGATAAAGCTAGGAACTATATTCCAAAAACGTTTGTATATTCAGGAGCTATGCAAGAAGAAGAGAAAGGGGTAAAAGCAGAGGAGATAGAAATTAACAGTGGCAGTCCTCACAAAGCACCCACAAAAATATTCCTGAATGTGAGTAACACCCCAAGATGCAAAGTTCTCTTGTATGTGGAACAGCATATGCAAAAACAAGAGTGAGTTGGATGTGGCAGGAGTCCCTCCTGTCCCTGACTTAGTACACAGAAATAGAGGAGGTGGGCCACATATTGAATTATGCAGATAAGCCATGCTTGCAGGAGGGAGTTTGACATTGTAGTAGATTAGAAGGAAACCTTCCAGTTGTGATAATTAATAACTAGCCCGAAATGCTATCCTGGGCCTGTTATAATGCCCATTAAATGATAAATAATAAAAAAGGGATTAGTGTAGACCGCATACAGAGATATTCTAAGAATAACAAAAGAACAAAATGTATTAACAGAAGAATGATATTCTTCATAAAAATGTTTCTGGGTAGTCAGAAAATAAGTTTCAAAAACATTAAATAAAATTTCCCCCTTTTTACATGTCTGGTTGATCAGGATTACATTGCTGTGGCTAAAGTTTTACAGAGCTATATGACCTGAACGTTTGTCTCATTGTACATATCTTTTCTACACTGCAGATCTTCATTCACTTTCATATGTATATCATTTTTATTGTCGTGTTACTTTTGTTCAATAAAAACTTTGTGGTAAAAAGTGGAGAAAACTTTTTTCTGGGGGAACAGATGAACATTATAAATAAGTAGGCATCATAAAATTTCAAAATTTTTAATCTTATTGAAGTACTCATCTCTGAAGAAACACTTAAAAGTTGAAATACCAAAATTCAGGTAAGAGTAGATGAGGCAACAAAAGGAGATAAAATGTGAATAGCACTCAGGAATGAAGTGGGGGAGTCATCGCAGAATTTCAGATGACTTGAGAAACGGTGCAAGATCAAATATACATTGTGGAAAAAATAGTGCAGGACACAGAGGATAGAAATGTGAACAAAAATGAAATGAAGTGGAAATAAAAAGTTCATTGGGATTAAAGAGAAATTATATCACAGAAAGTGGAGATCTGACAAACTGGTCTCCAAAGAACCAAAATAATGAATCAAAGCAAATTTTTAACATAGAATTACGTGATTTAAAATATAATTTAGATGTTTTCATTTTTTAAAAAAATATACTTGATCTAGGTATTGAAAGAGCTACCTTATGCCAGGAAAAACTGACCCATAATCATAAATGCCCAGACAGATCCTAATAAAGTTACTAAACTTCAAAGAAAAATAAAGCATACCTTGGGCCACCAGGCAAAATGATCAAGTCTTTTATGAGGGAGAAAATTGAGCTGGCCTTAGACTTTCTTTTCGTCTTTTAACTTTTATTTTAGGTTCAGGGGGGTACATGTGTAGATTTGTTACATGGGCAAATTGCATGTCACTGGGGTTTGGTGTACAAATTATTTCATCACCCAGGTAACAGTGACATAGTACTCAATGGGTAGTGTTTCAGCCTTCACCTTCCTCCCACTTTTCAACCTCAAGGAAGTCCTCTTGTCTCTTGTTCTTCTCTTTGTGTCCCTGTGTACACAATGTTTTGCATCCACTTGTAAGTGAGAACATGCGATACTTGGGTTTCTGTTCCTGTGTTAATTTGCTTAGAATAATGGCCTTCAGCTGCATCCATATTGCTGCAAAGGACAGGATTTCATTCTTTTTAAAGCTGTGTAATATTCCGTGGTGCATATATACCAAATTTTCTTTATTCAATTCACCATTAATGAGCAGAGTTGATCCTATGTCTTTACTATGGTGAAAAGTGTTGTGATAAACATACATGTGCATGTGTTCTTATGGTAGAATAACTAATATTCCTTTGACTGTATGCCCAGTAATGGGATTGCTGGGTTGAATGGCAGTTGTAAGTTCTTTGAGACATCTCTGGACTGCTTTCCACAGGAGCTGAACTAATTTACATTCCCACTAGCAGTATAGAAGCATTCCCTTTTTTCTGCAACCTCACCACAATCTGTTATTTTTTGACTTTTTAATAGTAGCCATTCTGAGCAGCGTGAGATAGTATCTGATTGTGGTTTTGATTTGCATTTCTCTGATGCTTAGTGATATTGAGCATTTTTTCCCATGGTTATTGGCCACACGTATATTTTCTTTTAAGAAGTGTCTGTTAAGCTGAGTGTGGTGGCTCACGCCTGTAATCCCAACACTTTAGGAGGCCAAGGCTGGCAGATTGCTTGAGTTCAGGAGTTTGAGACCAGCTTGACAAACATGGTGAAACCCTGTCTGTACTAAAAATACAAAAATTAGCCAGGCATGGTGGCAGGTACCTGTACTCGGGAGGCTGAAGCAGAAAAATTGCCTGAACCCAGGAGGCGGAGGTTGCAGTCAGCTGAGATGGTGCCATTGCCCTCCAGCCTGGGTGACAGAGTGAGACTCCATCTCAACAAAAAAAAGTGTTTGTTCATATCTTTGCCCATTTTTTAATGAGGTTGTTTTTACTTGTTAAGTTTCTTATATCTTCTGGATATTAGGCCTTTGTTGGATGCATAATTTGCAAATATTTTCTCCTATTCTTTAGGTTGTCATTTTCTCTGCTGATAGTTTATTTTGTTGTGCAGAAGCTTCTTAGTTTAATTAGGTCTCACTTCTCTGTTTTTGGTTTTGTTGCAATTGCTTTTGGAATCTTTGTCATGAAATCTGTGCCAGGTGTTATGTCCAGAATGATATTTCCTAGGTTTTTCTCATGGTATTTTCATAAATTCAGTTTTATATTTAAGTCTTTAATCCATCTTGAGTTGATTTTTGTATACGTTGAAAGGAAAATTTCCAGTTTTAATATTCTGCCTATGGCTAACAGTTATCTCAGCTCCGTTTACTGAATAGGGAGTCTTTGCCATATTGCTTTTTGTGTTGACTTTGTCAAAGATCTGATTCCTGTAGGTAGGTGGCTTTTTTCTGGGTTCTGTAACCTGTTCCATTGGTCTATGTGTCTTTTTTGTGCTAGTACCATGCCGATTTTGTTATCGTAGGCTTGTAGTATAGGTTGACATCAGGTAGTGTGATGCCTCCAGCTTTGTTTTTGCTTAAGATTGCTTTGGCTATTCAGGCTCTTTCTGGGTTGCATACAAATTTTAAAATAGGTTTTTCTTTCTTTATGAGACACAGTCTCACTCTGATGCCCAGGCTGCTGTGATCATGGCTCACAGAAGCCTTAACCACCTAGGCTCAAGTGATCCTCCCATCTCAGCCTCCCAAGTAGCTGGGGACAGCAGGTGCATGCCACCATGCCTGTCCACTATTATTTATTACTTCTAGAAATGAGATCTCCCTATGTTGCCCAGGCTGGTTGCAAACTTCTGGGCTCAAGTGATCTTCCTGCCTCTTTCTCCCAAAACACTGGGAATACAGGTATAAGCCACCATACCTGGCCAGTTTTTTCTAATTCTGTAAAAATTACATTGGTAGTTTGGTACAAATAGCATTGAATCTGCACTTTGCTTTGGGTAGTATGGCCATTTTAACAATATTAATTATTCCTATACATGAGCATGTAATGTTTTTCCATTTGTTTATGTTGTCTGATTTCTTTCAACCGTGTTTTATAATTTTTGCTGTAGAGATTTTTCACCTCCCTGGTTAGCTTGGTATTCCTAAATATTTTATTCTTTTTATGGCTATTGTGACTGAGATTGCATTCTTGATTTGTCTCTCAGCTTGAATTTTATTGGTGTATGAAATGCTACTGATTTCTTTACATTTATTTTGTATCCTGAAACTTTACTGAAATTGTTTATCAGTTCTAGGAGCCTTTGGGCAGAGACCATGGGGTTTTCTATGTATAGAATCATATTATCTGCAAACAGAGATAGTTAAACTTCTTCTCTTCCTATGGGGATGCCTTTTATTTCCTTCTTTTGCCTGATTGCTCTGTTTAGGGCTGTTAGTACTATGTTGAATAGAAGCAGTGAAAGTGGGCATTCTTGTCTTGTTCCAGTTATCAAGGGAAATGCTTCCAGCTTTTGTCTATTCAGTATGATGCTGGCTATAGGTTTGTCATAGATGGCTCTTACAATTTTAAAGTATGTTCCTTCAATGCCTGGTTTGTTGAGGGTTTTTAACTTAAAGTGATGTTGAATTCTGTTGAAAGCTTTTTCTGTGTCTGCGAAGATTATCATGTGTTTTTTGTTTTTAGTTCTGTTTACATGATGAATCACATTTATTTTCGTAGGTTGAACCAACCTCGTATCCCAGGAAAAAAGCCTGCTTGATCATGGTGGATAAGTTTTTTGATGTGCTGCTGGATTCAGTATGCTAGTATTTTGTTGAGGATTTTTGCATCTATGTTCATTAGGGATATTGGCCTGAAGTTTTCTTTTTTCCTTGTGTCTCTGCCAGGATTGGGTATGAATGATGCTGGCCTCATAAAATGACTTATGGAAACATCATTCCTCTTCAGTTTTTTGGAATAGTTTCAGTAGAATTGGTACCACCTCTTCTTTATATGTCTAGTAAAATTTGGCTGTGAATCTCTGATCCACGGCATTTTCTTGTTGGTGGATTTTTTATTATTGATTCCATTTCAGAACTTGCTATTGGTCTGTTTAGGTATTCAGCTTCTTCCTGGTTCAATCCTGGGCAGTTGTATGTTATAAGGAATTTATCAATTTCTTCTAGGTTTCTAGTTCTTGTGTGTAGAGGTATCCCTAATAGTCTCTAAGGGTTTTGTTTGTTTGTTTGTTTTTTGTATTTCTGTGGGGTCAGTGGAAATGTCATCTTTGTCATTTCTGATTGTGTTTAATTGAATCTTCTTTTTTCTTTGTCTACATAGTGGCCTATCAATCTTATTTTTTCAAAAAGTCAACTTTTAATCCTACTGACTTTTTTTATTATACTTTAAGTTTTAGGATACATGTGCAGAACGTGCAGGTTTGTTACATAGGTATGCACATGCCATGGTGGTTTGCTGCACCCATCAACCCATCATCTACATTTGGTATTTCTCCTAAAGCTATCCCTCCTCTAGCCCCCCACCCCCTGACAGGGCCCAGCGTGTGATGTTCCCCTCCCTGTGTTTATGTGTTCTCATTATTCAACTCCCATTTATAAGTGAGAACATGCAATGTTTGGTTTTCTATTCCTGTGTTAGTTTGCTGAAAATGACAGTTTCCATCTTCCTGTTACTGCAAAGCACGTGAACTCATTCTTTTTATGGCTACATAGTATTCCATGGTGTATATATGCCACATTTTATTTATCCAGTCTATCATTGATGGGCATTTGAGTTGGTTTCAAGTCTTCGCTATTCTGAATAGTGCTGTAATAAACGTATCTGTGCATGTGTCTTTATAGTAGAATGATTTATAATCCTTTGAGTATTGGGAGTAATGTGATTGCTGGGTCAAATGGTATTTCTGGTTCTAAATCCTTGAGAAATCACCACACTGTCTTCCACAATGGTTGAACTAATTTACACTCCCACCAACAATGTAAAAGCATTCCTATTTCTCTACATCCTCTCCAGCATCTGTTGTTTCCTGACTTTTTAATGATTGCTGTCCTAACTGGTGTAAGTTAGTATCTCATTGTGGTTTTGATTTGCATTTCTCTAATGACCAGTGATGATGAGCTTTTTTTCATATGTTTGTTGGCCACATAAATGTCTTCTTTTGAAAAGTATCTTGATATCCTTCACCCACTTTTTGATGGGGTTGTTTTTTTCTTGTAAATCTGTTTAACTTCCTTGTGATTCTGGATATTAGCCCTTTGATGGGTAGATTGCAAAAATGTTCTTTCATTCTGAAAGTTGCCTGTTCACTCTGATGATAGTGTCTTTCACTATGGAGAAGCTCTTTAGTTTAATTAGATCCCATTTGTGAATTATGGCTTTTGTTGCCACTGCTTTTGGTGTTTTAGTCATGAAGTCTTGCCCATGCCTATGTCCTGAATGGTATTGCCTAGGTTTTCTTCTAGGATTTGTATGGTTTTAGGTCTTATGTTTAAGTCTTTAATGCATCTTGAGTAAAGTTTTTGTGCAAGGTGTAAGAAAGGGATCCAGTTTGAGTTTTCTGCATATGGCTAGTCAGTTTTCCCAACAGCATTTATTAAATAGGGAATCCTTTCCTCATTGCTTGTTTTTGTCAGGTTTTTCAAAGATCAGAAGGCTGTAGATGTGTGGTGTTATTTCTGAGGCTTCTGTTCTGTTCTGTTGGTCTATATATTGTGGTTTTGGTATCAGTACCATGCTGTTTTGGTTAATGTAGCCTTGTAGTGTAGTTTGAAGTCAGGTAGAATGATGCCTCCAGCTTTGTTCTTTTTGCTTAGGATTGTCTTGGCTATACAGGCTCTTTTATGGTTTCATATGAAATTTAAAGTAGTTTTTTCTAATTCTGTGAAGAAAGTCAACGGTAGCTTGATGGGGATAGCATTAAATCTATAAATTACTTTGAGCAGTATGGCCATTTTCACAATATTGATTCTTCCTGTTTTTCCATTTGTGTGTGTCCTCTCCTATCTCCTTGAGCAGTGGTTTGTAGTTCTCCTTGAAGAGAGAACTTATAGTTCTCCTTCGCATCACTTGTAAGTTGTATTCCTAGGTATTTTATTCTCTTTGTAGTAATTATGAGTGGGAGTTTACTCATGATTTGGCTCTCTATTATTGGTATATAGGAATGTTTGTGATTTTTGCATATTGATTTTTGTATCCTGAGATTTTCTTGAAGTTGCTTATCAGCTTAAGGAGATTTTGGGCTGAGATGATGGGATTTTCTAAATATACAATCATGTCATCTGCAAACAGAGACAATTTGACTTCCTCTCTTCCTACTTAAATGCACTTTATTTCTTTCTCTTGTCTGATTGCCTTGGCCAGAACTTCCAATACTGTGTCAAATAGGAGTGGTGAGAGAGGGCATCCTTGTCTTGTGCCAGTTTTCAAAGGGAATGCTTCCAGATTTTGCCCATTTAGTATACTGGCTGTGGATTTGTCATAAATAGCTCTTATTCTTTTGAGATATGTTCCATCAATACTCAGTTTATTGAGAGTTTTTATGAAAAAGTGTTGAATTTTATGAAAGGCCTTTTCTGCATCTATTGAAATAATCATGTGGTTTTCGTCATTGGTGCTGTTTATATGACAGATTACATTTATTGATTTGTGTATGTTGAACCAGACTTGCATCCCAGAAGTGAAACCAATGTGATCATGGTGAACAAGCTTTTTATGTGCTGCTGGATTTGGTTTGCCAGTATTTTACTGAGGATTTTTGCATTGATGTTCATCAGGGATATTGGCCTGAAAATTTCTTTTTCTGTTGTGTCTCTGCCAGGCTTTGGTATCAGGATGATGCTGGCCTCATAAAATGAGTTAGGGAGGAGTCCCTCTTTTTCTATTGTTTGGAACAGTTTAGGGGGATTGGTACCAGCTCCTCTTGTCCTCTGGTACAATTTGGCTATGAAGCCATCTGGTCCTGGGCCTTTTTTCGGCTGGTAAGCTATTAATTACTGCCTCAATTTCAGAACTTGTTATTTGTCTATTTAGGGATTTGACTTCTTCCTGGTTTAGTCTTGGGAGGGTATATGTGTCCAGGAATTTATCCATTTCTTCTAGATTTTATGGTTTATTTGCATAGAGGTGTTTATAGTATTCTCTGATGGTAGTTTGTATTTCTGTGGGATCAGTGGTGATATCCCCTTTATCATTTTTTACTTAAACTATTTGATTCTTCTCTCTTTTCTTCCTTATTAGTCTGGCTAACAGTCTATCTATTTTGTTAATCATTTCAAAGAACCAGCTCCGGGATTCACTGATTTCTCAAAGGGATTTTCGTGTCACTATCTTCTTGAGTTCCTTCCTGATCTTAGTCATTTCTTGTCTTCTGCTAGCTTTTGAATTTGTTTGCTCTTGCTTCTCTAGTTTTTTAAATTGCAATGTTGGGGTGTCAATTTTAGATGTTTCCCACTTTCTCCTATGAGCATTTAGTGCTAGAAATTTCCCTCTAAACACTGCTTTATCTGTGTCACAGAGACTCTGGTACATTGTGTCTTTGTTCTCACTGGTTTCAAAAAACTTATTTCTTTCTGCCTTAATTTTTTTATTCACCCAGTAGTCATTCAAGAGCAGGTTGTTCAGTTTCCATGCAGTTGTGTGGTTTTGAGTGAGTTTCTTAATCCTGAGCCCTAATTTGATTGCACTGTGGTCTGAGAGACTTTGTTATGATTTCCATTCTTTTTCATTTGCTGAGGAGTATTTTACTTCCAATTATGTGGTTGATTTTAGAATAAGTGTAATGTGGTGCTGAGAAGAATGTACGTTCTGTTGATTTGAGGTGGAGAGTTCTGTAGATGTCTATTAGGTCTGCTTGGTCCAGAGCTTAGTTCAAGTCCTGTATATACTTTTTAATTTTCTGTCTCATTGATCTGTCTAACATTGACAGTGAAGTGTTAAAGTCTCCCACTATTATTGTGTGGGAGTCTAAGTCTCTTTGTAGGTCTCTAAGAACTTGCTTTATGAATTTAGGTGCCCCTGTATTGGGTGCATATATATTTAGGATGTTAGCTCTTTTTGTTGTGTTGATCCCTTTACCATTATGTAATGCCCTTCTTTGTCTTTTTTTTTTTTTTTTTTTTTATCTTTGTTGGTTTAAAGTCTGTTTTATCAGAGACTAGTGTTGCAAGCACGGTTTTTTTTTTTCTTTCCATTTGCTAGGTAAATATTCCTGCATCCATTTATTTTGAGCCTATGCGTGTCTTTGCACGTGAGATGGGTCTCCTGAATACAGCACACCAATGGGTCTTGACTCTTGATCCAATTTGTCAGTCTTCATCTTTTAATTGGGGCATGTAACCCATTTACACTAAGGTTAATATTGTTATGTGTGAATTTGATCCTGTCATTATGATGCTAGCTGGCTATTTTGCCCATTAGTTGATGCAGTTTCTTCACAGTGTCAATTGTCTTTACAATTTGTCATGTGTTTTCAGTGGCTGGTACTGGTTTTTTTCTCCATATTTAGTGCTTCCTTTAGGAGCTCTTGTCAGGCAGGACTGGTGATGACAAAAATATCTCATCATTTGCTTGTCTGTAAAGGATTTTATTTCTCTTTCACTTATGAAGCTTAGTTTGACTGGTTATGAAATTCTGGTTTGATAATTCTTTCCATTAAGAATGTTGAATATTGGCCCCCACTCTCTTCTGGCTTGTAGGGTTTCTACAGAGTGATCCGCTGTTAGTCTGATGGGCTTCCCTTTGTGGGTAACCTGACCTTTCTCTCTGGCTTCCCTTAACATTTTTCCTTCATTTCAACCTTGGTGAATTGACAATTATGTGTCTTGGGGTTTCTCATCTTGAGGAGTAACTTTGTGGTGTTTCCTGTATTTCCTGAATTTAAATGTTGACCTGTCTTGCTAGGCTGGGGAAGTTCTCCTGGATAATATCCTGAAGAGTGTTTTCCAACTTGGTTCCATTCTTCCTGTCACTTTCAGGTACGCCAGTCAAATGCTGGTTTGGTCTTTTTACATAGTCCCATATTTCTTGGAGGTTTTGTTCGTTTCTTTTTATTCTTTTTTCTCTAATCTTTTCTTCCTGCTTTATTTCATGAAGTTGATCTTCAATCTCTGATATCCTTTGTTCCACTTGATCAATTCAGCGATTGATACTTGGTGTATGCATCACGAAGTTCTCGTACTGTTTTTCACCTCCATCAGGTCATTTATGTTCTTCTCTAAACTGGTTATTCTAGTTAGCATTTTGTCTAACCTTTTTTCAAGGTTTTTAATTTCCTTGCATTAGGTTAGAACATGCTCCTTTAGCTCAGAGGAGTTTGTCATTACCCACCTTCTGAAGCCAATACTTCTGTCAATTCATCAAACTCATTCTCTGTCCAGTTTTGTTCCCTTGCTGGTGAGGAGTTGTGATCCTTTGGAGGAAAAGAGACATTCTGGTTTTTGGAATGTTCAGCCTTTTTGCACTGGTTTTTCCTCATCTTCATGGATTTATCTACCTTTGGTCTTTGATGTTGGTGACCTTCAGATGGGGTTTTTGCATGGATGTCCTTTTTGTTGATAGTGATGTTGATGCTATTCCTTTGTATTTGTTAGTTTTCCTTCTAACAGGTCCCTCTTCTGCTGGTCTGCTGGAGTTTGCTAGGGGCCCACTCCAGACCCTGTTTGCCTGGATATTACGAGCAGAGGCTGCAGAACAGCAAAGACGGCTGCCTGCTCCTTCATCTAGAAGCTTCATCCCAGAGGGGCAACTGCCAGATGCCAGCTGGAGCTGTCCTGTATGAGTTGTCTGTCAACCCCTGCTGAGAGGTGTCTCCCCATCAGAAGGCACAGGGGTCAGGAACCCACTTGAGGAGGCAGTCTGTCCCTTAGCAGAGCTCAAGTGCTGTACTGGGAGATCTGCTCTCTTCAGAGCTGGAAGGCAGGAACTTTAAGTCTGCTGAAACTGTGCCCACAGCCACCTCTTCCCCCAGGTGCTCTGTCCCAGGGAGATGGGAGTTTACCTTTAAACCCCTTACTGGGGCTGCTGCCTCTCTTTCAGAGATGCCCTGCCCAGAGAGGAAGAATCTAGAGGTAGTCTGGCTACAGCAGCTTTGCCGAGCTGTGGTGGGCTCTGCCTAGTGCAAACTTCCCAGTGGCTTTGTTTACATTGCAAAGGGAAAACTGCCTACCCAACCCTCAATAATGGCAGATGCCCCTCCCCCTGCCAAGTTTGAGAATCCCAGGTTGACTTCATACTGCTGTGCTGGCAGCAAGAATTTCAAGCTAGTGGATCTTAGCTTGCTGGGCTCCATCAGGCTGGGATCCGCTAAGCTAGACCACTTGGCTCCTTGGCTTCAGGCCCCTTTCCAGGGGGAGTGAATGGTTCTGTCTTGCTGGCATTCTTAGGCACTACTGGGGTCAAAAAAAAAACAAAAAAACAAAAAACCTCCTGCAGCTAGCTCAGTTTCTGCCCAAACAGCTGCCCAGTTTTGTGCTGGAAACCCAGGGGCCTGGTGGTGTAGGCACCAGGGGGAATCTCCTGGTCTGTGTGTTGTGAAGACCATGGGAAAAGCATAGGATCTGGGCCAGAATGCACCATTCTTCATGGCACAGTCCCTCATGGCTTCCCTTGGCTAGGGGAGGATGTAACCCTACCCCTTGTGCTTCCTGGATGAGGTGATGCACCCCCTTCTTCTGCTCACCTTCTGTGGGCTGCACCCACTGTCTAACCAGTCCCAGTGAGATAAGCTGGGTACCTCAGTTGGAAATGCAGAAAAGGAAGTTGGAAGGCAGACTTCTGCATTGATCTTGCTAGGAGCTGCAGACCAGAGCTGACTATTCAGCCATCTTTCCAGCCACCCCATTGATCTTTTGTGTACATTTTCATGTCAATTTCATTCACTTCAGCTCTGATTTGGGTTATTTCTTTTCTTCTAACTTTTGGGGTTGATTTGCTCTTGTTGTTCTCCTTCCTCCAGGTATGATGTTAGCTTGTTAATTTGAGATCTTTCCAACTTTTTGTACAAGCATTTAGCACTAAAAATTTTCCTCTTAACACTGTTTTAGCTGGGTCCCAGAGATTCTAGTATGTTGTATCTTTGTGTTCATTGGTTTCAAATAATTTCTTGATTTCTGCCTTGATTTCCTTCTTTACCCAAAAGGCATTCATAATCAGGCTGTTTAATTGTCATAAAATTATATAGTTTTTAGATATTTTCTTGATATTGACTACTATTTTTATTGTGTTGTCGTCTGAGAGTATGGTTGATATGATTTTCTTTCTGAACTTACTGAGAATTGCTTTATGGCCATATGTATGCTCAACCTTAGAGTATGCCATGTGCAAATGAGAAGAATGTATATTCTGTTGTTGTTAGATGGAGTGTTCTATAGATGTTTATTAGGTTCATGTGGTCAAATGTTGAATTTAGGTCCCAAGTATCTTCATTTGTTTTCTGGCTTGATGATTTGTCTAACATTGTTAGTGGAGTGTTGAAGTCTCCTTCTGTTATTACCATTGTATACTTATCTAAGTCTCTTCATCAGTCTTTAAGGTGCTTCAGTGTTGAGTGCATATATATTTAGAATAGTTTAGTTTTCTTGTTGAATTGAACCCTTTATCATTATGTAATGCCCTTATTTTTCCTTTTTAATAGTTATTGGCTTAAAGTCTGTATTGTCTGAAATAAGAATAGCAACCTCTGCTCTTTTTCCATTTGCTTGGTAGATCTTTCTCCATCCTTTTACTTTGAGCTTATGGGTATCATTGCATGCAAGATTGGGTCTCTTGAAGACATCATACAGTTGGATCTTTCTCCTTTTCCCAACTTGCCATTCTGTGCCTTTTAAGTGGGCTGTTTAGCTCATTTATGTTTAAAGTTAATATTGATATGTGAAGATTTGATCCTGTCATCATGTTGTTAGTTGGTCATTATGTAGATTTGATGGCATAGTTGCTTTATAGTGTCAGTGGGCTATGTACTTAAATGTGTTTTCGTGATGGCAGATAATGATATTTTGTTTCCATGTTTAGCACTCCCTTAAGAACCTCTTGTAAGGCAAGTCTGGTAGTAATGAATTCCCTTAGTGTTTGCTTATGTGAAAATGATTTTATTTCTCCTTCACGTATAAAACTTAATTTGGCTGGATATGAAATTCCTTGTTGACATTTCTTTCTTTTAAGAATGCTGAATATAAGCTCCCAGTCTCTTCTGGCTTGTAAGATTTCTGCTGAAAGGTCTGCTTTTAGCCTGATGGGGTTCCCTTTGTAGGTGACCTGCCCCTTCTCTCTAGCTGCCTTTAATATCTTTTCTTTCACATTGGCCTTGGAGAATCTGATGACTGTGTGTCTTTAGGATAGTCATCTAGTACAGTATCTTGCTGGAGTTCTCTGCATTTCCTGAATTTGCATGTCAAATTCTCTAGTAAGGTTGGGGAAATTTTCATGGAAAATGCCCTCAAATCTGTTTTCCAAGTTGCTTGCTCTCTCTCCCCCTCTTTCTGGGATTTCAGTGACCTTTTTCTGGCCCCCTAAGGTTAAGCACCTGCTGTGCTTGGGGGTTGAAATGTTCCCTGTCTACTGGCAACAACAATCTGGTGAGGGGTGCTGGCAAAAGCACCTCCATAGGAAGCTAGGGGATGGGAGGATACACACACACACACACACACACACACACACACACACACACACACACACACACACACCCCAGCAGCAGCAGCAGTGGGAAGCAATGGACAAGTCAGGAGACAATAGAGCAACAGATTTTATACTGAGCCATGTCATTCAAATATACACTACTAAAAAAAAAATGTTTAAAACATTTTAGATTCTAACTATATTGTTTCTATACATTCCACTTGAAAAAACTACAAGAAAACAATTCAATCTACCAATCAAGAAACATTTGGGTAACCTCTGGCAAAAACAAACAAAAATTAATTGTGAACACTGATAATAAAATCTAATCAAACTGAGATTATAAACAAAAATGGGAATTTGAGTGATAGAAATTTCAGTGTTAGTTACCATACAATGTAGAAATTACAAAACGAAAAATATTGAGAGGATGAGGAAGTAAGTCTAGAGTTGGTAGACTTTATACTTTATAATAATATCTATACCTTTTATTTACCATAATAAGAAATATAATTTATGACTGGTAATTCAAATACTAGCAATAGAAATATAACATATTTAATAGCACAAAGTAAAACACTAAAAATATAATCTTATCTAAAATTGAGTGATGAAGG
This sequence comes from Ateles fusciceps, assembly GCA_036589455.1. Classification (NCBI taxonomy): domain Eukaryota; kingdom Metazoa; phylum Chordata; class Mammalia; order Primates; family Atelidae; genus Ateles; species Ateles fusciceps. The sequence goes on from JAZHEH010003097.1 coordinate 15,672,656, forward strand.
TGTGGGCAGGGATAAAAAGTACATATACTAATTTTATCATTAAAGTAGAAAACCAATGTATGCTGTCTAAAGAAATAGAATGAGGGGGCACCACCCTAGACCAACTAAATGAGAACTACCATTTAATGATATCAGGTGAATCATATGCACACTAAAATTTGAGAATTTTGCTTATACTGTAGCCAAATTGTAAGAGAAATGCTTGCTCTCTCATATCCATCTCTCTTTTACTTGATGGTCTGTCTGCCTACAATAGTATCCTGAATAGCTCTTAATTAGTTTCCTGTTGCTTCTGTAAGAAATTATACAAATTTAGTGGCTTAAAACAACAAAAATGTATTACCTTATAATTTGGGGGGGTAAGAAATCTAAAATTAAGTTGTGGGCGGAGCTGTGTTCCTTCTAGAGGCTTTAGGGGAGAATCATTTCCTTGCCTTTTAAGCTGCCAGAGGCTGCTTCCATTCCTTGGCTCATGGCTCCTTCCTTGCATCAGTTAAGCTCTTGCTTTCATTGTCACATCTACTGCTACTGCTTTGATTCCTTGTCTCCCTCTTATAAGGCGGCTTGTGACTGCATTGCACTGGGCCTACTGGAGAGAGAATTCAGGATAATATCTTCATCTCAAAATCTTTAACTTAATTACATCTTGAAAGTCCCTTTTGCCATATAATGTAACATATTCACTGGTTCCCAGGAAGTAGACATCCTTCAGCCTACCAAAAAAAAAACTCCATTTGTTCAAATTTCCATCATCCTTCCCCAGTCTGGTCAAATTTTATTTTCCTCCTTAAAGCTGCCCTGATTCAAGTGACAAGAAAGGGCTCTGGGCTTCTTATTTGTATGGCACCACTTTGTTCTTTATGATGTAGTGAGTGTGTGCTTGCCACAGCTCTCCCTTTATCCCATCCCACACCCACTTCACTTGAGGGAAGACATTCCAGACATGTTTCCATTCCCATACTCTAGTAGAGTTGCACATACTACTGTCATCAAAGATTTCTGAATTTCCAAATCCAAACTAACTTTTAGGTTCATTCATTCATTTAACAAATATTTATTGAACATCTTGCTATGGTCTGAATGTTTGTGTCCCCCACCAAATTCATACATTAGAATTGTAATCCCTAAGCTGATCGTATTAGAAGATGAGGCCTTTGGGAGGTGATTAGGTCTTGGGGGATAGAGCCCTTCTGAATGGGATTAGTGCCCCTATAGAAGAAGCCCAAGACACACCTCTTGCCCTTTCCCTCATGTGAAGACACAGCAAAAAGGCATCGTCTATGACCCAGAAACTGGACCTGCACCAGATACCAACTCTGCTGTCACCTTGACCTTGAGCTTCCCAGCCTCCAGAACTGTGAGAAATAAATTTCTGTTATTTATAAGCCACCTACTATATGATACTTTGTTGCAGTAGCCTGAACTAAGACACACCTATTGTGAGGCAAGCCCTGTTCTAGACTACAAGAATACAAAAGTAGATAAAGTGGACTAGATCTATAACCTCCTGAGGCTGAGATTTAAGTAAGAAAAAAAAAAGCCAATAGATACATAAGCTGGTGTCAGGAAATGAGTAGTGTTATAAAGAAAGAAAGTCAATCTTTTTTACCTGCCTTCTCTGCAGCCTCTGTCCCATTTATCACACCCTCCTTGAAAATCTCTCTTCCCTCAGTTCAGGACAGTATTATCTCTGGGTCCTATTCCTATCTCTTTGCAGTTTCTTTTGTGGTCCCTTTCTAATGATTTGCTTTACTTTCATATCTTTTGAGTATTAATTATATTTAATTATCCTTTCCCCTCTTCTTCTTATCACCTTCATGCTAATGTTTCCCAAATCTCTATCTGCAGACCTGACTGCTCCCCTGCTCCAGAACTCAGTATCTAATGGCCTCTGATTATTGCCAGCTGGATTGGCAACCACCAAGATCAATATATTCAATAATAAAATTGTGCTGCTTAAAAAAAAAAAAAAGCTAGGTTTTATCTTGCATTACTCATAATACCTATTGATCATGCTTTTGCCCCTATTTACATGTTGGCTTTTACAAATCATTTAGGTCTCTTTTTAATTTTTGTGTTATTTTTATTTTTATTATTATACTTTAAGTTCTGGGGTACATGTGCAGAACGTTCAGGTTTGTTACATAGGTATACACGTGCCATGGTGGTTTGCAGCATCCATCACCCCGTCATCTACATTAGATATTTCTCCATATAGTATCCATTTATCATTATGTACCTGGGCTTCCAAGCTAGAGACTAGGAGATTACTTTTGACTTCTCTTTCTTCCTTACTTCTCACTATAAATCTGTCACCCGAGGCTATCAGCTTTGCTGCTTTTTTTTTTTTTTTTTTGAAGATAGAGTCTTACTTTGTTGTTCAAGCTGGAGTGCAGTGGTACAATCTTGGCTCACTGCAACCTCCACCTCCCCGGTTCAAGCAATTCTCCTGCCTCAGCCTCCCGAGCAGCTGGGACTACAGGTGTGTGCCACCCGCCAAGCTAATATTTTTGTATTTTTAGTAGAGATGGGGTTTCACCATATTGGCCAGGCTGGTCTCGAACTCCTGACCTTGTGATCCACCTGCCTCAGTTTCCCAAAGTGATGGCATTTCAGGTGTGAGCCACTGCACCTGACCTCAGTTTTGCTTTCTAAACATCCCTCTATCCCAGCATCTCCTTCAGGTCTTCATTATCCCTTCCCTGGTATATTCCAAAACTTCCCTAACTACCTCAACAGTCCAGTGTCCTCCAATACCTCCCCCCACACTGTGCAGCCAAAGAAATTTCTTAGACACACATCTGACTACATTATTTTTCAGACACACTTCTCCAGTGGCTTTCTGTGCCTTCAGGATAAAGGGAAACTATCCACATCATTTGCAAATTCTCCAGTGTTAGCCTCATCTCTCTCTGCTTCTAACTTACACTGTATCCCAAGCATATAGGGGTATGCTGTGTGTCAAATATGCTGTACTGTTCACTCCTCCAATATGCATACACTTTTTCCTTTGTTAGAATGCATTTCTTCTTTTCATTTGTCTAGTGAACTGATCCTTTAAAATCCATGTGATCATTACTTATGCACTTGTATTCTCCTTGACATCTTGCATAAAGAGAAAATAATAAAACCATAATTTTTTTATGTCTTACACCTACTTGTATTCATTTTCACATGAGGGCCTTTGTACTTAATGTTTTCTTTTCCTGGAATCCTTTTGCCCCAATTTACATGTTGGCTTTTACAAATCATTTAGGTCTCTTTTTAATTTTTGTGTTTTTTTTATTTTTATTATTATACTTTAAGTTCTGGGGTACATGTGCAGAACGTTCAGTTTTGTTACATAGGTATACACGTGCCATGGTGGTTTGCTGCATCCATCACCCCGTCATCTACATTAGGTATTTCTCCTTAATGCTATCTGTCCCCTATCCCTCCCCTATCCCTCCACCCCCTGCTATCCTTGCCCCCCACCCTCAATAGGCCCCGGTGTGTGATGTTCCCCTCCCTGTGTCCATGTGTTCTTATTGTTCAGCACCCACTTAGGAGTGAGAACATGCAGTGTTTGGTTTTCTGTTGTGTCACTTTGCTGAGAATGATGGTTTCCAGCTTTATCCATGTCCCTGCAAAGGACATGAACTCATCATTTTTATGGCTGCATAGTATTCCATGGTGTATATGTGCCACATTTTCTTTACCCAGTCTATCATTGATGGGCATTTGGGTTGGTTCCAAGTCTTTGCTATTGTGAACAGTGCTGCAATAAACATATGTGTGCATGTGTCTTTATAATAGAATGATATATAATCCTTTGGGTATATACTCATTACTGGGTCAAATGGAATTTGACCATTTGATTGCTAGGTCAAATGGAATTTCTATTTCTAGGTCTTTGAGAAATCGCCACACTGTCTACCACAATGATTGAACTAATTTACACTCCCACCAACAGTGTAAAGGTGTTCCTGTTTCTCCACATCCTCCCCAGCATCTGTTGTCTGTTGACTTTTTAATTATCATTCTGACTGGCATGAGATGGTACCTCAATGTGGTTTTGATTTGCATTTCTCTAATGACCAATGATGATGTTTTTTTTCATACGTTTGTTGGCTGCATAAATGTCTTCTTTTGAAAGGTATCTGTTCATATCCTTTGCCCACTTTTTGATGGGATTGTTTGTTTTTTTTCTTATAAATTTATTTAAGCTTTTTGTAGATTCTGGATATTAGCCCTTTGTCAGATGGGTAGATTGCAAAAATGTTCTCCCAGGCTGTTGGTTGCCAGTTGACTCTAATGATAGTTTCTTTTGCTGTGCAGAAGCTCTTAAGTTTAGATCCCATTTGTCTATTTTGGCTTTTGTTGCCACTGCTTTTGGTGTTGTAGTTATGAAGTCCTTGCCTATGCCTATGTCCTGAACAGTATTGCCTAGGTTTTCTTGTAGGGTTTTCATGGTGTTAGGTCTTATGTTTAAATCTTTAATCCATCTGGAGTTCATTTTTGTAAAAGGTGTAAGTAAGGGATACAGTTTCAGCTTTCTGCATATGGCTAGCCAGTTTTCCCAACACCATTTATCAAATAGGGAATCATTTCCCCCATTGCTTGTTTTTGTCAGGTTTGTCAACTATCAGATGGATGTAGATGTGTGGCATTATATCCGAGGCCTCTGTTCTGTTCCATTGGTCTGTATCTCTGTTTTTGTACCAGTACCATGCTGTTTTGATTACTGTGGCCTTGCAGTATAGTTTGAAGTCAGGTAGCGTAATGCCTCCAGGTTTGTTTTTTTCTGCTTAGGATTGTCTTGGCTATACAGGGTCTTTTTTGGTCCCATGTGAAGGTGGTTTTTTCCACTTCTGAGAAGAAAGTCCATAGTAGCTTGATGGGGATAGCACTGAATCGATAAATTACTTTCAGCAGTATGGCCATTTTCACAATGCTGATTCTTCCTAACCATGAGCATGCAGTGATTTTCCATCTGTTTGTGTCCTCTCTTATTTCCTTGAGCAGTGGTTTATAGTTCTCCTTAAAGAGGTCCTTCACATCCCTTGCTAGTTGTATGCGTAGGTATTGTATTCTCTTTGTAGCAATTGTGAATGGGAGTTCACTCGTGATTTGGCTCTCTGTGTGTCTGTTTTTGGTGAATAGGAATGCTAGCGATTTTTGCACATTGATTTTGTATACTGAAGCTTAGCTAAAGTTGCTTACCAGCTTAAGATTTTGGGCTGAGACGATGGGGTCTTCTAAATATGCAATCATGTCATCTGCAAATAGAGACAATTTGACTTCCTGTTTTCCTAATTGAATATCCTTTATTTCTTTTTTCTTGCCTGATTGTCCTGGCCAGAATTTCCAATACTATGTTGAGTAGGAGTAGTGAGAGGGCACCCTTGTCTTGTGCCTGTTTTCAAAGTGAATGCTTCCAGTTTTTGCCTCTTTCATATGATATTGGCTGTGGGTTTGTCATAAATAGTTCTTATTATTTTGAGATACGTTCCATCAATACCTAGTTTATTGAGTTTTTAGCATAAAGGGCTGTTGAATTTTGTCAAAGGCCTTCTCTGCATCTATTGAGATAAATCATGTAGTTTTTGTCTTTATAATCTATAACAGAAACAGAACCATTTATAGATTTGCATATGTTGAACCAGCCTTGCATCCCAGGGATGATGTCTTGATTGTGATGGATAAGCTTTTTGATGTGCTGTTGGATTCGGTTTGCCAGTATTTCAATGAGGATTTTTGCATCAATGTTCATCATGGATATTGGCCTGAAATTTTCTTTTTTCTTGTGTCTTTGCCTGGTTTTGCTATAAAGATGACATCGGTCTCATAAAACGAGTTAGGGAGGATTCCCCTCTTTTTGTGTTGTTTGGAATAGTTTCAGAAGGAATGGTTCCAGCTTCTCTTTGTACCTCTGGTAGAATTCAGCTGTGAACCCGTCTGGTCCTGGACATTTTTTAGTTGGTAGGCTATTAATTGCTGCCTCAATTTCAGACCTTGTTATTGGTCGATTCAGGGATTCAACTTATTCCTGGTTTAGTCTTAGGAGGGTGTAAGTGTCAAGGAATTTATCCATTTCTCCTAGATTTACTGGTTTTTGCATAGAGGTATTTGTAGTGATCTCTGATGGTAGTTTGTATTTCTTTGGGGTTGGTGGTGATATCGCCTTTTATCATTTTTTATTGCATCTATTTGATTCTTCTCTCTTTTCTTCTTTATTAGTCTGGCTAGTGGTGTATCTATTTTGTTGATCTTTTCAAAAAACCAGCTCCTGGATTTATTGATTTTTTGAAAGGTTTTTTGTGTCTCTATCTCCTTCAGTTCTGCTCTTAGTTATTTCTTGTTTTCTGCTAGCTTTTGAATTTGATCTTGCTCCTCTAGTTCTTTTAATCGTGATGTTAGGGTGTCAATTTTGTATCTTTCCTTGCTTCTTTGATGGGCATTTAGTGCTATAAATTTCCCTCTAGACACTGCTTTAAATGTGTCCCAGAGATTCTGGTACGTTGTTTCTTTGTTCCAATTGGTTTCGAAGAACATCTTTATTTCTGCCTTCATTTCATTATTTATCCGGGAGTCATTCAGGAGCAGGTTGTACAGTTTCCGTGTAGTTGTGCCATTTTGAGTGAATTTCTTAATCCTGAGTTCTAATTTGATTGCACTGTGGTCTGAGAGACTGTTATGATTTCCATTCTTTTGCATTTACTGAGGAGTGTTTTACTTCCAATTATGTGGTCAATTTTAGAATAAGTGCAATGTGGTGCTGAGAAGAAAGTATATTCTGTGGATTTGGGTGGAGAGTTCTGTAGATGTCTATTAGGTCCGCTTGGTCCAGGGTGGAGTTCAACTCCTGTATATCCTTGTTAATTTTCTGTCTCGTTGGTCTAATCATTTAGGTCTTAATTCAAATTTTACTCTCAGGCAGACTTCCTGTCCACTCATTCTACCAGAGCAGTCATCTGCCCCGGTCACTATCATTACCAACCTTATACTGGTGGTTTGAAGGACCCACCCAAGATCAGGCACCAACTAGGGCTGCAGTGCCATATGTATGGGTTCCCCAAGCCCAAACCAGGACCCACATGGATTCCAGGCCCATTTCAATACTTGAGGCCTTTTTCCAATCCTCTGTTTCCCCATGGGGTGAACCAGATGCCCAAAGAAACTCCCATACTTGTGCCTCTGAGATTTTCCAGTGACTCCATGTTCAGCCCTCATTTCAGGAGGGCAGCCTGGCTAGCAGGTTGTTGCAGCCAACTAGCAAAATACTTCTGTCGTGGGGGACATGCAAGACCAGGTAGCCAGAATGGTTCTGCTACATTGGCTTGTTTATATAAACACAGGTCCCTCATACCCTAGGAGTGGCACTGCTCCTTCACAGCACTTATACAATCTGAAAGCACGCTGTTCATGAGTTTATTTGCTTACCTCTGAGTACTTCCCCAGCACGAGTTGGATGTAAGCTCTGTGAAGAGGTTGACCTTAGCTATCTTGATCATCATTGGATGTTCAATTACAAATCAGTTCCCAGCAGAGAAAGTATTCAATAAATATTTATTGAGGACATACATGCAAATGAATTATTGCATGAAATAATATATTTAATTACGACCTCTCTTCTCCTCTAGACTGTAAGCTCTCAAGACAAAGGATTCTGTTTTATACATCTTGGTCCTCATGCTGGCATACTGCCTGCCATATGAAAAGGCATGAAATCAGTATCTTTGAACACATAAATAAATAAATGAACAAACAGATGAATGAGTGAATGAATGAACATATGCTATCTATACTAGAAGTTCTTAATTTTATCTTCACATTAAAATCATTGGGGAACTTCTAAAAACTGCAGTGCCCAGGACCAGTGAAACTAGAATCTGTGGGGGTGTGCCCAGGCATCAGTATATTTTAAAGCTCTTTAGGCAATTCCAAGTGCACAGCCATAGTTGAGAATAGGGTGACCAGCCACTAGGTTTATTCAGGATTGACACATCTCTCAGAGAGCAGGAATTTAAATGCTAAAACTGTGACTACACTGGGCAAGCCCAGATGGCTGGTCACCCTAGCTGAGAACCACTGATCCAAACTGTCACCCATGGCCATTCTTGAGTGATGTATTTTCAACTTTTGAAAAGTCAAGACTTGTTGGTTTCATGCTTTCATTTGACACTTACCTAATTACATTCAGGCCTGTAGCTCACCTTGACTTCAATAACTGCTTCCTGCTATGGGTTCTTGTTCAGGTTAGTGCTGCTATTATTGACTTAGGTGACATACTAATATGTAACATACAAATGGCAAAGGGAAAGATTAAACCAGTCCAGCAAGTCAGCAACAGTCAATAGACCAGCAAAACGAAGCAAAGGAACATGTAAAGTGTTAACTTTCAAAATGCAATCACAATGAGCCTTCACTTCTTTTCCTCTCCAAATTGATGGCAGTACATCTTGACACATTTCTACATATCACTTGTGTATGCCAGTTACGCTGATATGAATGTGTAGTCCCTGTTGTTACCTGAGGAGATAAATAATTTTTTTTTTCAAGATGGGGTTTCACCATGATGGCCAGGCTGGTCTTGAACTCCTGACCTCAGGTGATCCACCCACCTCGGCCTCCCAAAGTGCTAGGATTACAGGCGTGAGCCACTGCACCCAGCCGATAAATAATTTTTAATGGAAAATTCCATGTGAACGCTGAAATAAAATTTATCATTCTAAACACTAATAAATTTACTCCAAGTATGTGGTTGATAATAAATCCATCAATGTGTGGACACCAGAATCAGAAATGCTCTTCAACCTATGAAGGAAACGGAGCACCCACAGCTCTCGAGGGCCTTGTTATTCAAAGTGTGGCCCCAGATTAGCAGCAGCTGCCTCACCTGGGAGCAGTTAGAAAGGGGGACTAGGCCCCACCCCAGAGCTACTGAATTAGAAGGTCTGCAGTTGGGACCCAGGAACCTGTGTCTTAAAAAGTTATCCAAGTTGTACTTATGCATGCTAAAATTTGAGAAGCGTTAACTTGGCAAGCATTTTTTGCCTACTTTGTAATGTCAGTATGTTGGAGCCCAGAGGGAAGAGGTGAGGGTAAACAGGAAAGGAGGCATACAGCACAGTAGTTCCCAGCGTCTCCTGCACATTGGAAGCTTTAAAAATATCCATGCCTGGATCCATCCCAAGCAACATGATTTAATTGGTATGGGATGCACCCTGAGCAAAGCTCCACAGGTGATTCTAATGTGCAGCAAAGTTTAGGAATCATTGATATGAGTTGACCACAAGGAACTCTGCCCTCCTTCTCGCTGTCTCTGGCCTTGACTGCTGGTGAACCCAGAGGAATGAACAGTGTATACATTTGCTATCCTTCTTTCCCAAACATCAGAAGCAGCAGCGATGACAAAGAATTCTCCGGTTCTGACTCTTACCTCTGGTTTGGTGAATACGTGTTCCATTTACCCTCTGTTAGTAGCTGATTTATCTTTAACCATTCAATCCTCCTGGATCTCAGTAGTCCCATGTGTTTCAATGGAGACAATAAGACCAAGTTCCAGATTAATTGGGACATTACATATCACATGTGGAAGTGCCTAATACTTTGCCCAGCACATGTTTGTTGTTTAAAAAGTCTGAGCCAAGGAAGGTTGTCTCTTTATCCTTCTCCCCCGATTGTGGGATATCCAGCAGCATGAAGCTGGGCAAATATTTAGGGATGTCTCTTCCTCAGTGCACCAAGGATGTTGATGAACTGTGAGAAACCTCTTTACACATACACTGTCATTTCAGTCTCGCATCTCAGCCACATAAACCGGTTAATACATTTCGCAGATGTTCAACAGTGGCTGAGAAGAGTCCCACACACAGCCACAGGGACTCTCATTCGGGCCCCCTGCCTGGAGCCCAGTGTTCCTCTCCCTGCTACACTGCGTCCATTTCCAGCTTTCCTTCCAGCTGCATGGCAGGTTGCATCTGTGGATAGGATGCATTCACCTAGACTAGCTCGGGGTCAATAGAACTTCTATGGTGATAGAAATGTTCTGTATCTGTGCTTTCCAGTTCAGTAGTCACTAGCCACATGGAACTATTAAGTTCTTAAAATGTGTGTAGCATGACTAAGGAAATTGTAATTTTAATTTTATTTAATTTTAATTAATTTACACTTAGCAACCACACAGCTCCAGAGATGGAATCTGGAGAAAAATGAGAACCTGGGAAATAGTTCCAATGGTTTCTACCCACAGATCAAAGTAAACCTAAGCCACTGGTTTGCCTCTCTGTTAAGAGGCCTTCCTAACTCTTTTTCAGGAAAGTGGCAAGTTGGTACCCTAGTTGAGGAGAGCACCCTCCCCATGCAAAATACTATTCAAGTGATGCCTTGAAACCCGTGATTGGCCAACAGAAGCAAAATGTGTAGTAGAGCTGAGCTTCTCAAACTTGAGTGTGCACACAAGTCATGTGGGATCTTGTGAAAATACAGAATCTGGTTGAGTAGGTCTGGGACAGGGCCTGAGGTCTGCATTTCTAACAAATGCCTGAGGGGCGCTGCTGCAGTTGCTGGGTGAACCACACTTTGCCTAGCCAGACCTAGAGCAGTGCTGCTCACCGGGCCAATTTGACCTCCCTTCAGACATGGCGGCATTTGGCACCGTCTGGAGACATTTTGAGCATGCCTGGGAGGACGGGGGGTGAGAAGTGTTATGGACATCTACTGGGTTAAGTCCAGATGTGCTACTAATCATCTACAGTGAACTTATATGCATGTATCAAAATATCACATGCATAAATATGTACAATTATTATATATCAAAAAAGCATGGAGTTTCAAAGATACTTTTAAAAGGTTTTTAAAAAATTGTAATAATCTACAATATAGGAGATAGCCCTGAGACAAAGAGTTATCTTACCCAAAATGTCAGTAATACCGTGGGCTCTTCAGGAAGAGGAGCATTCATGGAAGAGGGATGGAGCGGGTGCTGTCGGTGTAATAACTGATCAATGTTTTCTCTCTTCCACTCTTTTCTCCCACTTGTCTACGCACAGGAGCCAATGCCTCGGCCCCAGACCAACTGAGCTTAGCTTTAGCCTGGAACAGAGTCGACATCGCTCGCAGCCAGATCTTTATTTATGGGCAACAGTGGCCGGTAGAGTATATGTCGTCACCCGTGAAAAGCCCACTTTGGTTGGGCAAGGGTATTTGTTTAAGGAGTGTTTGAGATCGGCTCCGAAAATGATTGCCTTTTCTTTAAGATGGAACATGTTCCTTGGTAGCAAAATCCCTGTCCTGAGCTCCCTTTCTCATATTCAGGAAAGCACTGCCACCTAGCGGAAATTTCAACCAAACACAACTCCAAATATTTCCATCTCTGAGTCGCCTTTAATAGCAATTTTTAGCTGCAAATGATGCCATTTACTTTAATAAGTCTGAAAAAAATATAAGACAAAGCTGTATTAATTAAAATTGAGGAGGGGATTTTAGGGGTAGAATTATTAATTTGCTTCTGATTGTCTTTGATGGGACAAAGGGAAGAGTTTGCTGCCCACGCAGTGGCAGCCCCGCTGGTTTATGGCTGGGTCACACCTCAGGATGCAGAATTAGCAGGCTTCCCTGTGCAGGCACCATCTGGTCCTGGTGGCTGAGCACAGGTCCCCCCTATTTGCAAAGAACAACACAAGGAAACCAGTGCTTTATATAACTGTTCTTGGTTTGCTTCCCTCCATTGACTCTACCAAAAATAGAAATGTGTGAGATTGGCCATCAGGTGGTATATTCATGCATCCACAAGAGGTAGCCCAGCAGCCTGAAACTCGATTTCTGTGCCTGGAATCACAGCACTCACAGGAAGCCTTATCTTATGTCTTCCTTTCCCCCCAGAGAGTTTCTGCCTGGGTTTGAGCCCCTGTCTTCATTCAGTGCTGGTGGATTGCTAACACGGAAAGATTTGCCAGAGTCTAGACCCTGGGACATGTTTGTGAAATGCATTAAAGAAAAATTTGAGCCACTGGCAAATCCAGAGAGTAGGCCAGTTTTTTTGTTTTTTGTTTTTTCAGTTAAGTGACATCTTTGTGGTCTTGCTCCCTTCTACACAGAGACCCAGTGGTGATTTAGGTCCTTTGGTCTGTTGACTCGGGTCCCTCTTCTCAGTCGGCCTGGGGTCTCACTCAGAGCCCAAGGGTAACAAAAATGAAAACAGCAAAGTACCCACTTTGACACTTCGCTGGTGTTGAGATGTTTGATCAGTAATTGCAAGGGGAAAAACCTCGTGAACCCTTATACCTCCTTGGGATCCACAACAAGAGATTCAGGGAAGAAATAGTTTTTGCAACTAGAAATCCTTGACTTCTGCTTGCAAAGACAGGCCCCCAAACATGGGAGAGGTTGTGGCTGTCCCAAAAGTGAATCTGTGAACAGTCTTGCTAGCATGTTCTTAGATGCGCTGAAGGTCTACCAGATGTCAAAGGCATCCCTTTCTAAGCTGTTCAAGTGAACACCAAAGAACCGCATTCCCAGATAGACCCTGGGGCAGACTAACTCAGCAACTTGATTTGCAGGTGGGATCTCTGGAGCAAGCCATGTTGGATGCCTTAGTTCTGGACAGAGTGGATTTTGTGAAATTACTCATAGAGAATGGAGTAAGCATGCACCGTTTTCTCACCATCTCCAGACTAGAAGAATTGTACAATACGGTAGGGCCAAACTAAGGCACTCTTTATTTTCTTGTTTTGTTTTACCTTCTCCTGCCCCCCATGTGCCTGTGATTCTCTTCCCTTCTCCCCCTCCAAATGCATGGATCGTTCATCACAAATACTCCCTTAGACCTATGTACATGACAAACACCAAGTCACCAAGATTCCGCTTGTTTTAATTGCTCAGTTGTCAGCATCTAAGGCAAAAAGTTATGTGGTAACCTAAGTGTATCACTCTCATATTCTTACACAAAATCACAAGACTCTGGAAATGAGAACACAGTTTGTTCTGTAAACCCAGAGGGTGTTAGAGGCAATTAGCAAAGGAGGATTGATTTAACTCTAAGCGTCAAAAAAGGCCAATTAAGTGTCCTGCACCATTTTGTTTTCCTCAGAGCTGTGAAGTTCATTGTTCATAGTTCAGCTATAAAGTGGCATAAAAGGTAAAATACCTTTTCTGGAGTTACTTAAACATTTTTTTTAAGTTTAATAGTGATTTGTTAACTTACTGGGGATACCAAGGAGTAATCATAGGTAAAACTACTATTTATGAAGTTATTGAGAGGATTCACACGAGTTAAGTGTGTTGGCTCTGAGCTGATGCACTTCACTAAAATCCAGTGAAGTTTAAAGAGCAGATATTTTCCCATTCAACAAATGAGGAAATTGAGGCTGTCTCAGTCCATTTGTACTATTATAACAAGATACCTGAGACTCAGTGATTTATAAACAACAGAAATTTACTTCTCTGGGTTCTGGAGGCTGGAAAGTCTAAGATCAAGTTTGTTGTCTGGAGAAGGCTGCTTTTTGCCTCCAAAATGGCACCTTGTTTTTGCATTCTCCAGAAGGAACAAATGCTGTTGTCCTCACGAGGCAGCAGAGACAGAGGGCAAAAGGGCTAAATGTTGTATGAAGCTTCTCTTACAATGGCCTTAATCCCCCTCACAAAGGAGGAGCCCTCATCACCTAATCACCTCCTAAAGGCCACACTTTTTTTTTTTTTAATTACTATTATACGTTAAGTTCTGGGATACATGTGCAAAACATGCAGGTTTATTACATAGGTATACGCGTTTAAGGCCTCACTTCTTAATACTAGTGCATTGGAAATTAAGTTTCAACATGAATTTTGGAGAGGACACAAACATCTGGACCATAGCAGAGGCCAAGGTGAATTCAGTCACAGAACTCCTAAGAAAGAAGCCAGTAAGTATTGAACCCACACTTCTGTGTCTGAGATTATTCCATCCCTCATTTTCACAGTGTCTCTGTCCCGCCACACAGAGGGCAAGCAGGATGGAGCTTACTTCCTGTGCCCAGCCAGTAGTAGTAGTTAGGTGGTACCACCCTGGCACCAGCTGCAAAAAGTAGAAACAGGTTAGCAGAATGGCCCCGGGTTTCTGTTTATCCACAGACTTTTCTTGGTTCAGCATACTGAGACTTTCAGTAAGAATCATGGGTTTCAATTTAAAAAATAAAAATAAAGACAAAAGTTGAATAGCCTGTCAATTAGAGAATCAAAGGAGTAGAGTAATTTATTCCAACGATTGGGGGAGAAAAAAAGTTGGAAAATTCTAGACTGAGAAAGGCCAGTAAGTTTGATCACTTCAATCTGCTGGTGGTGGTTTCCTGGAATACTTTGTTGCGGATTATGGAACAGTAAATAGCCTCCGTAATAATAATAGCTAACATTGATTGGCACCGAGCACAATTTTTAATGACTTTATAAACATTATATCATTTAATCCTCACAACAACCCCATCAGATAAAGTGATACTATGATCTCCATTTTAAAGATGATAAAACTGAGTCACAGTTAAGTAGCCTGACCATGTTCAGAGCCAGTAAGCAGCAGAGGTAGGGAGCCAGGCACTCTGACTCCAGAGTCTGTAGGTTGAATCACTGCACAATCCAGCATCCCGTCAGTGGAAAAAGAGCCCTGATAGGCATGTTCACGTGAATGGGCAGGTCGTTGCAGCAGTTCATAGACCTGTCTCAATACTTGAATGGTTGCAACAGTGCTTAGAATTTGCCATTGGCCAGGCGCAGTGGCTTACACCTGTAATGCCAGCACTTTGGGAGGCCGAGGTGAATGGATCACCTGAGGTCAGGAGTTTGAGACCAGCCTGGCCAACACGGTGAAACCCCCATCTCTACTAAAACACAAAATTTAGCTGGGCATGGTGGTACACGCCTGTAATCCCAGCTACTCCAGAGGCTAAGACAGGAGAATTGCTTGAACCCTGGAGGTGGAGGTTGCAGTGAGCTGAGATCACACCACTGCACTCCAGCCTGGGTGACAGAGCAAGACTGTCTCAAAAAAAAAAAAGAAATTGCCGTAACTACTTTAGATTCTCTAATCATCTCACCAGATTTAGAAAATAAAATACAGGATGCCCAGTTAAATGTGAATTTCAGATTAACAACAAACAATTTTGTTATATCTCAAAGAAAGATTGCATGGGACATTAAAATTGTACATTATTTATCTGAAATTCAAATTTAATTGGGCTTCTTGGATTTTATCTAACATTCCTATTCCTAAAAGACAATAGAATGGCAACTTATTTCACTTTATATTTACCTCAAACAAACATCCATCTTTTCTACAAAACTTTTTTTCCCAAACAGTCTGTGGCTCTTTCTTTAAATCAAATTACAGCAAACTGTCACCCAAATTCAGTGTGCTGCCTATCTCTGTATGGGCTGCAAGCTAAGATTTTTTTTTTTTTTTTTTTTTTACATTTTTAATGGTTGAAACAAAAGAAAAATGCCTTTCTATGACACATTAAATATGAAATTTGACTTTCTGTGCCCATAATTAAAATTTCCTTGAATCATAACCAAGCTCATTTGTTACATGTGGTCTACGGCTACTTGCACATTACAACAGCAGAGTTGAACAGTTTCAGCAAAGACTATGTGGTCCACAAAGTCTACAGTATTTACTCTCGGGCCTTTACAGAAGAAGGACTAACCCGCTTCTTAGACAAGTGCTCATTCATGATGGGTAATAAACAAGTTGCGATGGCAAAGTGCCCAAATGTATTTCCAATGCAGCCAATGGGTCCCTTTGTTCTCCCACCCTCATCCTGGCTCCCGGCTGCAAAACTAGCTTCTTCCATCATATTTTGTCAACAGAGTTGACAACCTCCCTTAAAAAGTTGGAACCTAAAACCTCAAATACATTTTCCTGAGGAAATACAATTCAAAATCTGCCAACATGTTTGTTTAGACGAAACAGGTATGGCCCTGAGGTGGCTTTTGCCTGTAATCCCAGCACTTTGGGAGGCTGAGGTAGGAGGATTGCTTGAGGCCAGAAATTCAAGACCAGTCTGGGCAACATAGTGAGAACCCATCTCTAAAACAAAAATTTTAAATAAAAACATTATCCAGGCATGGTGTTGTGTATCTGCAGTCCCAGCTACTCAGGAGGCTAAAGTAAGAGGATCACTTGAGCCCAGGAGTTCGAGGCTGCAGTGAGCTGTGGTTATGCCATTGCACTCCAACCTGGGCAGCAGAAGACCCTGTCTCAATTTAAAAATAAAACAAAATCACTGGCAAAGCTTTTCATCTCCAAATGGGGACAATTTGAAAGAAAAGAAAAGACAGGTACACTGAGCAACTAGAACAAGGTCCATCTTAACGAACTGCCCTCCACCAGCCAGAGCCCTTCCTTCCAGATCCTTCTTGCCTTGCCAACCAGAGCCCCTGACTAGCAAAACTGTTTGATTCTTCTTTATTGTTTTCAGAGACATGGGCCCTCAAATACATTGTACCACTTGGTCAGGGATGTGAAAAAGGTAAGAACCCTCTCGACTGCAGGTCGGAGGCCCTGTCTTGACCGCTTCCTGTGATTAGAGAGTGCCTCCGTTTTGCATGAGCTGCCAGAGTATTCCTGTCCCTGTCAGGTGCCCCTCATTTCAGAACTCTGTGTGTGTGTGTGTGTGTGTGTGTGTGTGTGTGTGTGTGTGCGCGCGCGCGCGTGTGTATGTGTGTTTTAACTCTGATGCTTCTGCTCATGATGCAGCTGTGGTGTTACCTCCAATCGCCGTGCTTTTAGATGCTTTCGTTGGACATAATGCTTTTGGGTAGTGGAACTCTCAGCTTTCCGCGTGCCAAGTGGATTTATGCCATTACCTGTATTTTTCCACGTGCCCCTCACTGTTTGGGGAGCTGGTTTCCATGCTGTCTGACTGACCACAAGAGTACATCTTCACTCACCAGCTCCTGATACAGTGACACATCTAGCATTACACAGAGTGTAGTAAGTAAGCATAGCTCTAAATTTTCTAAAAACAGGGACTAAATTATAAATATGCATTCCATTCTTCGAACATACTGTTTTTTCCAGAATATTTTTTCATATTTGTCATCTCATTGGATGGGGGAAGAAATTGGTAGGTATGGATCAGGTAGAATGATTTTCATTTTACAGATAAGGAAGCTGAACTAAAAGGAGATGAGAACTGTATTGGCGGTTGGTAGTTAGTGAAGAGCTCATTTTAAAGCTTAGTTCCTTTGATTAATAATGGTAAAATAATAATAATCATGAGCTAGTGATGACTGAGTACACAGCAATGCTGCACACTTTCAGTGCATCTTAACTCATTTAATCTTTACAAAAATTCTATGAAATAGAATTATTATTTTATTTGTATAGGCTGGGCACAGTGGTTCGTGCCTATAATCCCAGCACTTTGGGAGGCCTAGGTGGGTAGATCACCTCAGGTCAGGAGTTCGAGACCAGCCTAGTCAACATGGTGAAACCCTGTCTCTACTAAAAATACAAAAATGAGCCAGCCGTGGTAGCGTGTACCTGTAATCCCTGCTACTTGTGAGGCTGAGGCAGGAGAATTGCTTAAACCTGGGAGACAGAGGCTGCAGTGAGCCGAGATCACACCACTGCACTCCAGCCTGGACAACAGAGTGAGACTCCATCGCAAAAAAAAAAGAATTATTATTATTTTGTTATAATACGGTTTTGTTCCCATTTAAAGACAAGAAGAATGAGATATAGGGAGATGCTGTTTACTCTTAGCCAAGTGCTTGTTCTTCGCCCCATATTATCTTTTTCAGAGGTAGCTTGAGTTCTGAACACTTAAATCCATCCCAGAAACTGATGTTTTAATTCCAAAAGATAAAACAGAAGGTGGCGCTGTCCCACCCCACACATACGTGCCCATACACACATACACACATATGCCCACTGTCACCACTTGGTAACAATTCTTCACCAAAGTCCACAGGACATACTCAGAGAAAGCCACAAAGTAAAGTCAAAAATACAGTCTGATTCCTTCATCTCACAGGAAGTGGCTAGAATCGCCCTTAGGCATTTTGTAACTAATTTTTTCTCTTTCCTTTGAAAGGCCAAGCAAAGGCCCTGGGGCTACTTATAATGAATGTTCCTATTCACCTGCTGGACCTTTGCTAAGAATGAGTAAAGGATATAAAAATAACACACAAAAACAAAAATCTCCTTCCTTTGACCCTTGCAAACTTTCCTCCCATCTCTACACCACTTTAATGAAGGATTTTTCATCTGCTTGAGTGGCTGAAGCCTGTAGTTCTTTTCAAAACAAGGGGGAAAGACGCTGTGCACTGTGTACTCACAACTCAAGAACCACTTTCCTAAGATCGGATCCTTCACTGGTCTACCCATTCCACACCACAGCAGTAGATCTGCCTTCAACAAACCCATTTCTCTTTCCTTTGAAGCTTCCGGTTTCGTGTTATTCATCCTGGCTTAAAATTGCCCGAAAACTAAATTCAGAATATTAGGAGTAGACACATTCGATGTGTATTAAGCGAGATAGTTGTTGCTCATGTTCAAGCAAACGTTTCGAGTTTCTCTAAAGTAACGAATTGGGGTGTTCTCTCTTTCACTTTAAATTAATCTCCATCCCTGAAGGAATTGTGGGTCTTTCTAAATAGACAGCCCTGCCTTTGTCCCTCAATCCCAGGTCATCGCCACCCCAACCCTTTAAAAAAAAATGGCACTCATCCAATTCAGTGACCCAGTCTTCCAGCAATAATGTCCAGTTTTCAAAGGGATTTTTGCAGTTAGATTTCACTGAGTATAAGTGATCAAAATCCTTCTCATTACTTTCTTTTCCCCATAGGACTCTGCTTTTTTGAAATCCCTCAAGTTGCCTTTTACCTTTGCTTGTGTCACTTGTATTATTAGAAGTCATGTAAATTATCTCCAAGGTGGGGTTTTTTGGGGGGTAGCTTGTCAACTAAAGAGGTACCTCAAAAAATAAACGCTAACAAGAAAGAACAGGATGGCAAGAATTTGGGAGGAAGAAGGATTAAAAGCAGCTTTTTTTCTTCTTTTTAAGTATGACCCAAATATTAGAGCAAGAAAATCATTATATAAGCATGCATTTACCATATACTTACACATTTAGTAACTGGAAAAAATAATAACAAATGACCAAAAATAGTATTGAACTGGCCTAGAAATAATTTATCCTTTTACCCGGAAAAGAGACTGCCAATAAGACAAGAAAAAAACAGAAAGCCAATTTTTAATTTCTTCCCTTGGGAATAAGTAGGAGCAGGAAATGCAGAATCCATTATTTCTGTGACCAAGGTGAGTATCCGACTCTGGGAGAGCAAGAAAGATGAACAGTGTGAGATTCAGCAAATAAGCAAAAAAAAAAGAAAGAAAGATGAACAGTGGTAGTCACAGGAGTCGCAGTGCCTACATTTTATATTATATGGATTAAGGGAGCTGAAAATGAAGGTTTTTGTTTGTTTTGTGTTTGGAGAAGAAGTGAATAAGGGAGAAATTAACGTTGGTACACAACTTTCTCAGGTGACTTTTCAGGTGGTTTCAGGTGACTTTCAGGTGGTTTCACGTGGTTTCAAGTGACTTCCAGCAATTTAGGCCAATAAGATAATCAAAGGCTACAAAACTAGAGTTAAAATGCTAAGAAAATCTTGGGAACTTAAAGCAATTTTCAAAATTAAGGAACACAATAATAATTAACGTGCTTTCTTCTTTACAATTATAGGGGGAAAATATATGTGTGCATGTATATTTAATCTGGATGAAAAGTAATGAATAAGTTATCAACTCTGGTACCAAAACGCTATTCATGAATTAGGAACACAGTCATAGACATTAAGCATAGTGTTTGATAATACATCTGTCAAATTATATGTAACTAACTCTTAAGAACCAAATGAATGCATTGAGGAATTATCAGATCATCATAAGTCGATCAGCATGACATCTTCAGTTCACCTCTGCTTTGAGACCAATGGAACTGAATGTGGGGGAATTGTTCCCAAGCTGGTTTTGAAATCTGAAATTATTTATATCAAGGGAACAATCTAGGAGCATTGAGGTGAAAAGAGTGGCTCTTCAGCATTAATCAGAAATTTCAATTGTTTTAAACCAACCCAGTTCTCTGAACTATTTTCATGCATAAATCCATTGAATGTACCAATGCTCTCATATTAAACCAGAGTGGCCCAAGTCTGTCTGCTTATCTGTGGAATATAACCTGCCATTTTAGTAGCTGTCTGCTCAATTTGTGCCTCTGTATGTTTTAAAGTAGTTTTTTTCCTTTCTTAAATGTGCTAATACTTCAAATTACCTATACTATCCTCTCCCCCAAAGGAGGATGCTATTTGGGTATTACATAGAAGTAGTGGTGAAATTATGATAATTTAAAGTTCATTTACATGGGAATTAAGACCCAGAGCTTTGAAGAATGGAAAAAAAAAAAAATTCAGACACACTTTGGGTAAGGAAAGGGCATTTGCATAATCCCATCTGCTAAATGCATGCAAATTTGCAAAAGCATTATTATATTTCAGAGGATTGGTTGCCCGAGATATTACCATGTTAACGGGCTGCACATCGGGGCTATGTCCTCTTATCCGCTAGCTTTCACCAGATGAAGCCCCTCCCTGGTGTTTACTCACACCAACTGCAGCCCACTTTTCTTTATTATACAAGTTGTCCCAGGGTAGTCTTTTCTTCACACTCCCTTGGTAAGCTGACAACCAGCAATCATTTTATACCTTACGTATGTCAGAAGGAAACTATCTTGTTTTGAAGCCTTGTTATGAGTTTCAAAGGAAAAAAATTTCCTAAACAGTTGAGATCTGATAGTGATATTACAAGCTGACATCTGAAAAACACCATTCATTTTGAAGAACAGATCTAATAAGTGAATTTAAACTATTATTTTAATTAAAAGGTTTTCTTATGTCTGGCATGAAGTAAACCTTAGATTCAGGTTAGTAGTTAGTGGCATGAAAAAGGAAGACATTTTCAAGTTCTCAAATTGTACATAAGGAACATCTGCCCATAGACACAAGCCTGTCTAGCAAATTATTTGAATCACATGGCCTCCCATTGTTAAGGCATGAGATGGGAAATAATAGTTTGGGCTTTACCAATTACCAAAGTCATTACTGAAGGGGGAGGGGGAAGTGCTAGAACAGAAACAGCAGGCAGAATGATTGTTCCTCCAGTATCCTTTTTGACTTCTAATTTGAAAAGGACCCAAGCAAAGGAAGACTCCTCCAGAAGGTGTTTGGACATTCCCTGTTGGCATGTGAGGTACTGCTCACCTTCTCTGCTTTTTCCAGAGGAGCTGGATGCACTGAGCCCCACCTCATCCCCCTCTATCCTTTTACCATCCCTTGTCTCCAAGCCTCTGGTTCCACTAACCAAACTCCAGAGGATCATTAGAAGCTATATCAACCTTGGAATCTCTGAACAGAGTCTTTGGCCAGTGGGCCAAAAGAAATAAGAGCAGCCTGCCAAGTAGTGGTCATACAATTGGATTTTTAGAAATAGGGCCTTTAAAAGTTGCTGTATCCAAGCCACCTATTTTCTCAGCACAAACTGAGGTGCAGAGAGAGAAAGTGATCTGGCCAGGGTCACATGGGGTCAGGGCCATGGCCCAACCCAGGGCTGTTTCCTCCATGGGGTCATGTTGCAGGCTGCTCTCTGAATGAGTATCCGTAAGTCCCCCTCTGCCCAGCAATACCTGTCCAAGAGAAGCAATGCAAATGCATCATCTGCAGGTCCCAGTGGTCATGGCCATCGGCCCAGCACTGTGTCATGCACTGAGGCTCCCATCCCCCTCAGAGTCCACACAGGACACTTCCTCCAAGAGGCCTAAATTGTAACCAATTGTAATTCATGTTATAAAATCTATTTCTTCTTCCCCAGAAGGTTTCTTACTCTTCCTAGTAAAAGTAATTCCCTAACTTCTTGGCTTCCTAAAATCTCTATGAAGAAATAGCTGCAATCCAGCCTTTCAGGCTGAATTCAAACACATTACTTGTTAAAGTAAATTTTCACTCCTCCAGATATCACTTCCAGGAGAGCATCTGACTCACTCCTTAGCCCCCAATCCTTCATCCACTCTTGATTTGTTTATATGGCCTTATGGTATATTCAAAACAGAAGATGGCCGGGTGTGGTGGCTCATGCCTGTAATCCCAACACTGTGGGAGGCCGAGACAGGATCACCTGAGATCAGGAGTTCGAGACCAGCCTGGCTAACATGGGGAAACCCCATCTCTCCTAAGAATACAAAAAAATTAGCCAGGCATGATGGCACATGCCTGTGATCCCAGCTACTTGGAAGGCTGAAGCAGGAGAATCATGGCCTAGGTTACAGTGACCCAAGGTCACGTCATTGCACTCCGGCCTGGGTGAGGAGAGCAAAACTCCGGCTCAAAAAAAAAAAAAAAAAAAAAAAATACCGCAGGAAAATGTTGGAGAGTGAGGAATTCTCATTGTCTTCGGTTAGGTGAATATCGCCCCTTTGTGGTAAACAGGATGCAGGAACCTCAATGGTCACGGAATCCTTTCTCCTCCTTCAGGGCGGACCACACATAAATCATTCTGAAAGAATCAAGCTTTATATGAGAAGATCCCAGCACCTCCTTGGCAGTATATACCCCTAAAAGTCCTTTATGTATGTAGGCATTTTCTAAAAATGTTCTATTTGTCACTTAAATTTTTATTGATTTTGAATTGTTCTATTATCCCTATCCTGACCACTCCCACTGTTAAAGACACCTCGAAAGCATAAATATTCCTTCTCAGTATTGGTCTTTAGACAATATTGGTGTCTTGTTTTTAGAATTCTAACTGATGTTCACACCTAAGTTTCTCAAAACAAAATACAAGTAACCCAAGATTGCGCCATTGCACTCCAGCCTGGGCGACAAGAGCACTCGGTATTGCCCACATTTTAAATTTTTTTTTTTTTTTTTTTTTTGAGGCAGAGTCTTGCTCTGTCACCCAGGATGGAGTGCAGTGGGATGAACTTGGCTCACTGCAACCTCCACCTCCTGGGTTCAAGCAATTCTTCTGCCTCAGCTTTCTAATAGCCAGGATTACAGACGCACGCCACCACACCCAGCTAATTTTTTGTATTTTAGTTGAGATGGGGTTTCACCATGTTGCCCAGGCTGGTCTCAAACTCCTGAGCTCAGGCAATCCGCCAGCCTCAGCCTCTCAAAGTGCTAGGTACAGGTATGAGCCACTGTGCCGGGCCCACATTTTAAATTTTTTAAATTCCTACGAGATTAAAACTAGGCACAAATTTATAGATGTGCTCTGATTGTCTTTTTGTAGCATCACAACACGTCTTTTGAGGATTTTTCTGAAACCTGGCCTTTGAACATTGCAGACCATAAAGGCCATAGAGTTCAAGCCCCTTTCTCTAGAAAGAAGTCTGAGAGCCTGAGGGAAAGTGGCTGCTGGCAGAAGGACAGACAGAAGCCCAGGGCAGCTGACTGGAAGCGGGTGTGCTTCCTCTTGCCAAGGAAAATGACACGATGGGTGGGCATCCTCTGGAGGCCATCCCTGTAGGAGCCCTCTGTCTGTGAATGAGGCTCACCCAGGCCGTTCCAGTCTCTGAGACTCTTCTACTCTTGAAATAGCAGCCTCGCCTAACAGTCCAAGAGAGCCAGAGGATACAGAAACTGGGGCCTTGTTAGCCTGCCCCAAAATAATGGAGAAAAGTGGTTGCATTAGTACTATGTTTAAACTGAGTTTAATTTTTGTGGGAAGGGTAATGCATGAAAAGTTACTATCTTAAAACTTTGAGCTCCCTTTTTAACTTTTTTTTTTTGCCATGCTTTGCATAAAGAAGTCAGACAATTGGTCTTTCTTAGCCTGAGGATAGCTTAGCCTGCTGATTCAGTAGATGGATAAAGATAATCTTCAAACAAAGGGGATTTTGAAATTCTAAGGAAGGTAGAGGCCATTTTTGTGAAGGGACTATTGAGCTCATCAAATGGATGCCAGATTAGGCTGTGGAGGGCCAAGGTCAACGATGGAAGGGGGTCTGTGTCTCAAAATGTTCCACCTCATATATGATGCCTTTCACACAGTCCCATTTTCCCTAGCTGGCTCCAGTTAGATGCCCAAGCCTTCCATGCCCAAGCCAAGGGAGAGATAGGACACATTGGGCTGGGGTGGGAGCTAATTCTGGGAACAGCAAGGAAGTCTGAAAAGCATCAGTGGGCCTGGCAAGGTGGCTCCTGCCTGTAATCCCAGCACTTTGGGAGGCCAAGGTGGGAGGATGACCTGAGGTCAGGAGGTTGAGACCAGCCTGGCTAACATGGCAAAATCCCGTCTTTACTAAAAATACAAAAATTAGCTGGGCATGGTAGCATGCACTTGTAGTCCCAGCTACTCAGGAGGCTGAGGCAGGAGATCACTTGAACCCGGGAGGTAGAGGTGCAGTGAGCCAAGATCACACCATTGCACTCCATCCTTGGCAACAAGAGCAA
This sequence comes from Ateles fusciceps, assembly GCA_036589455.1. NCBI lineage: Eukaryota > Metazoa > Chordata > Mammalia > Primates > Atelidae > Ateles > Ateles fusciceps. The sequence goes on from JAZHEH010003097.1 coordinate 15,697,118, forward strand.
AACTTCATCTCAAAAAATAAAAAAAGGCAGCAATGGGCAATGGAGTCTTTTATGCTGGAGGCTGGTGCTTCAATTGCTATCCCTTTGTTCTCACCCCATTAAGGATAGCCACTGAATTGCAGATACAGCCTTACCTGTATTTCAAAGCAGATTTCCACAGTGAACTAGGGCTATCCCAAGCAGGGATGACTAACAGATTATGGCTAGTTTTGTTGCTGAGAACATAATGCTAAAAAACCCAAACCCAGACTTGATCACAACCACATCAGTTAATTTCACTGTTTTACTGGTCTACACTTTCAATAGAAACACTGAGTGCCCACCATATGCCAGGCATATTATAAGAGACTCTGAGGATGTAGAGATAAACAAGGAAAATATAAAGCTACAGGTTTAATGTTAGGATGCAGTGGGATACCTCTAATTCTGAATCCCAAAACCTTTGAATGGGTATGGTCGTCCATAGAAAAGCTGAGTAAGGACGACTGAACACCTACCCTCATGTTAGCAAAAAAAAAATTTAATTTCTGACTGACAGCAATTAGCTTTTTACACTATGAATTTCCCAGTTCTGCTGCATAATCTACCACTATCACCAGAACCTTATGGAGTAGACAGATGGTTTGACACGTGGGTATACATCGGAATCACCTGAGGAGCTAGCAAAGGACACAGAGGCCCTGATACATTGAAGTAGGTGAGACAAAGTCCTGCCATTTGTAACGTTACCGAGTTCCCCAGGGCATTCTGATACCACCAGAGTTGGAAAACCACCACTATACATAATGAACGTCTTCTGTGAAGTGGCAGAAATCTCACACAGCATCCTGAGTGGGTCCTTCGTTAAGGACAAAAGTGAATGGAGCCCCTCATGTCTGTCCAAAATAGATCTATGGGCATGAGGCTTCCTACGCAGTGTGACACCCAGTCATTCGTGGTATAGAGCGCTCTCCCACAAGAAGGAGCTACACCAGACAGTGAGAGTGGATTAATCACACCCTTTGGAATTCACTATGCACTCAGAATTTGCCACAAATGAAACTAACTCTCCCTTGACCTAACAGAGCAAAAATTTTCTTTAGACCTTAAACTTTAGAAGTAGAAAGCAGTAATGAGTAAATAAAATCATCACTATGTTGCATCTATAAATGGCAAATAGCTAAAAAAGACACAGTAGCGTAACTCTAGATCTTTAAGAAATGTTACTCTCTTTGAAAGAAAAAAAATGAAAAAGTCTTCTTAGTTCTAGAAAAATAAATACTCCATTGATAAAGTGCCTTCTATTTCTGTCTCCCTTTTCTTTAGATGCAAGTGATGTTCATATGTAACCTCATCCTGACACCCAAAAACCCCTCCCTAAATACTGCTCTTCTTTTATGAAAAAGGTGTCAACTTTTTAAAAATTAGGGATAGAGATTTTGTACTAAAGGATACCTGAACCCTAAAATCCTAGGTGATGGTAGCCCTGGTAATGACACTCATCTTCTGAAAGGAGTCTTCCTTTAGTGGGTGGTAGATTCCAAATGATTATCAAGAGAGTGGTAACAAGACTGGGTCAGAGGTAGAAGCGGGGGCTCGGGGAACATCTGGGGAAACCTAGTTCCTAGTGGCTGGGAGTGACAGCATTTGCCGTGTCTAGCCTTGTGTTTCTTTCTTCTACACTGGTGTTTTTTTCTCCCCAGCTGAAGACTTGAATAAATATTTTGATTTTCTATTATTGCCGACGATTACTGCATCTTCTTATTTAACTTATGTCTTCTTTCCAAGCGAGAGTATCCAGGTTTCGGTTGGATCTATTTTAAGGTGAATTAATTAACCAGCATAATAATACATTCAATATGTTTCTTGTTTCATTATTTTTTTACTCTAGTTACAGAACACGTGAACTAGAATCCCTAGTAAACCACGTTGTCTTTTGGATTTGTCTGTTTGCTTCGTTCTGCCCTGATAGGGGAGCCTACCCCCAGACTACAGAATCAGCCTGATTGACATCGGCCTGGTGATCGAGTACCTGATGGGCGGGGCTTATCGCTGCAACTACACGCGCAAGCGCTTCCGGACCCTCTACCATAACCTCTTCGGCCCCAAGAGGGTAAGGCTGGCTGCAAATTTGGGGCCCCTACCGGGAGGACTAGGGAGTATGGGATTTGGGTTGTGGCTTCTTTGTCTCCAAGGAGACCAGTTGAGAAAGAGATAACTGCCCCTCCTCTTCTTTCTTTTTCTGTCAAATCTCTTAAATAACATTTTGTAATTAAATATATATATATGGCGAAATGTTTTTGTTTTTGTTTTTCATTAGGTCGAATTCAAATCAGAAAATTGTGCTGAGACTGAGCCTAAACAATCAAAGAATAGTAATGAAATTCAAATTAATCTTATCGAGATTATTAAACTCAGCAGTTTTCCAGGTTTTGGGTCTTTATACCTCTAAAAATTGTTGAGAACCTCTAAGAGCTTTTATCTGTGGAAATTCTACCTATCGGTATTTATTTACCATGTTAGAAATTTAAACGGAGACTCAAAATATTTGTTAATTCATTTTAAGTTAAACATAGGAATCCCATTATATGTTAACATAAAGAACATGTTTACAAAAATAAATACATTCTCAAAAACAAAGAATAAATTCATAATGGGAGCATTTTTTTTTTTATCTTTTGGAAATTTTTGCCATGTCCAGCTTTATAGAAGAGGGCTAGATTTCTACCAGTGCATTCAGTCAATTGCAGGATGTTCCGTGTAAAGTATATGAAGAAAATCTGACCCCCACAAACATATATGACAAATATGGCAAATATATCAGACAAAGGAAGGAGTATTTTACCCATCTTTACATATAGTTGTAGATATTCTTTTTTAATACTACACCAAAATTTAATAAGTAACGCTTTCTTAAAAATGAGTTGCAAGGTGAAATCTAAAACCATGTAAGTGAACTTTTCGTATTCTGTTACATTAAAATCCGCTGGTCTAGACAGGCATGATCCCAGCTACTAAGGGGGCTGAGGCAGGAGAACAGCTTGAGCCTAGGAGTTCGAGGCTATAGTATGCTATTATAGTGCCTGCAAGTAGCCCCTGCCCTCACAGGGGTTAACGATAACCAAATAAAATCTAATTGTCTATCTTGTACTTTGTATGGATCTTGTAACAGCATAGATTGGTAATGGAAAATTATTGGTTTGTTAAGGCACCCAGATCTTCCAAATATTGACACATTTTATTATATAAATTTTATTCTACAATTTCATTAGTATTACCTCTGTCTCATGGGAAATGTCTTTCAGTACTGAAAAGTTGTCCAAGTCATGGTGGGATGTGGGAAGAGTAGATACAAGTCTTCCAAAATCCTAATTTTTTCTTAAAAGTTTGAATTTTGTCATTGGCAACAAACACTGCCAGTTGTTTTCCTTGAAATAACAGCCTCACGTTGGTCATTCCAAACACGTCTCCCAAAGGTCCAAGTCTCCATAACCTTCGTCCATCTGCCAATCAGTCCGTCAAGTAAAAATTATATTCCATGAAAATAACGTAGGTATAATTCAATCCAAACAGTCACATAAGTGCTTTTCCTCAGGACAACCCAGCATAGTTCAGTGTACAGCAGAAGTGTTTTGGGGGCATACTTCCCATTTCATCCCACAGAATAGTAAAAGACAGCTAATCGGGTAGAGATTTAATAAAGTTAATCGTTTTTTAGGCCTCAAGGTCATTCTTTGTTTTTTTTTTTTTTTTTGAGACAGAATCTTGCTCTGTCGACAGGCACCAGGTTAGACTGCAGTGGTGCGATCTCAGCTCACTGCAACCTCCACTTCCCAGGTTCAAGCAATTCTCCTGCCTCAGCCTCCCAAGTAGCTGGGACTACAGGCGCACGCCACCACCCCCAGCTAATTTTTGTATTTTTAGTAGAGACGGGGTTTTGCCATGTTGGCCAGGATGGTCTCAATCTCTTGACCTTGTGATCCTCCTGCCTCAGACTCCCAGAGTGCTGGGATTACAGGCATGAGCCACCGTACCCAGCCGCCATTCTTAAGTAAAACTGTTGCATTTGCTTTCTGCAAATGGGTAACACTGGAGTCTAAAGACATCTGGTAAAAGTGGGTACCACTGCCTTTGTTCTTCTCAAGGCACCCACCAGTTTTACTCTGGATCACCACTGCATTTGCACCATCAGTACAAATGTCAAGATGGTACAAACCCAGTTATATCTTAGTACTATTATGAAAATACCTTTGACTTCACACACACCTCAAAATGTTTGAGGGCCCATAGGCCACATTCTGAGAACTGCTTCTCTAGCTGGTAGTGGGCATTATTTTATTTTATTTTATTTATTTATTTATGATGGAGTCTCACCCTGTAGCCCAGGTGGGAGTGCAGTGGTGTGATCTCAGCTCACTACAACCTCCGCCTCCCAGATTCAAGCGATTCTCCTGCCTCAGCCTCCTGAGTAGCTGGGATTACAGGCATGTGCCACCACGCCTGGCTAATTTTTGTACTTTTTAGTAGGGACGGGGTTTTGCCGTGTTGGCCATGCTGGCTGTGAACTCCTGACCTCCGGTGATCTGCCTGTTTTGGCCTCCCAAACTGCTGGGATTATAGGGATGAGCCACTGTGTCCAGCCATGATTTTTATATTTAACAAAGCTTTCTTCTGATTCTGAAAGTATTTTGAGGAACTAGTAAAGAACTTTGAAAACACCTAAAATTTAACAACAGGGGTTTGTTTGAAAATGAAAAAATAGATAAATTTTTAAAATACAAACAAGTATAAATAAGAAAAAAAAATGAAATAGATGTTAGTCTAGTGGTCATTTTAGAAGCCGAAAGGGGTGTAGGGGGAGAGAGAGAGAGATTGAGAGATTGAGATTCGGTCAGAGCTGTTCTAACGTGAATAGTCAAATACAATTTGGAGGAGCTGTAAGTGCTATACCCTTACCATTTACTCAAATAACTTTTAAGATGGCACCCAACCATTCTGAAATATTTAAAAGCTTAAAATTGGTCTTCCTGGCTCCCAAGATGTAATTATTTCCCGTTAAATATAGATCAGGGTCTGTGTTCTCCTAAGTTGCCTTCCTCTCCGTCTCCTCAGCCTGTGCCTGTTTTGCACATTCCCAGCATGGCCAGTGACGCTTCCTGTGTGCTGACACTTTCCATGCTGTTGAGCACCTTTGCCACCATCAGCACAGGCCCTCTGGCCCCACTCACCCTTGCCCTGCTGTGCAGCAGCACAGGGAGATGGCCAGCATGAAGCATCTAACATATTGATATATTTCTGAATAATATCCCAAGTCTCCAGGTAATAGAGGCTTTTCAGAGGTTTGAGAAATACGTGATGGATCTGTTTGATGGAAGGTTTCCTTGTTTATCTGTCTTGGTCTGTTGAGGCTGCTATGACAAAATATCATCAGTGGATGTCTTATAACAACAGAAATTCATTTCTCACAGTTCTAGAGGGTAGGAAGTCCAAGATCTAGGGACCAGCAGATTTAGGGTCTGGTGAGAGCCCGCTTCCTCATTCATAGTGACACCTTCTCACAGTAGAAGGGTGAATGAGCTGCATTGAGCCTTTTTATAAGGAAGGGTACTAGTCCCATTCCTGAGGGTTCTTCTCTTGCTCTAATCTCCTCCCAGAAAGCCTCCCTCCTAATGCCATCAGCTTTGGAATCAGAATATTAACATATGAATTTGGGGGCACAAACATTCAGAACAAAGCACTCATTCAAATACTAGATGTTCTGAAGGTGTCAGCCAAGCAGGATGGTTATAGAAATAAATGGTTATGGTGAAATAAATCTTGGTTCACAAAAGGCATTATAAACCTGCAGGCTCCATCTTCAGGCAATCTCATTATGCCTGACCAGCTTCCTCATTTTCTGTGGATTCACTAAAATCACCAAATCCAAAAATCTTTTGGAATTTCTATAAATCAGTTCTTCTTGTGGTGGTTTATTTAGCAAAATAAAATAAATGCTATATGGTACAATAGTGTTCTTATATTACATGTTTACAATCTAATAGGACTCTTGGAGGCTGGGAGTGGTGGCTCATGCCTATAATCCCAGTACTTTGGGAGGGTGAGGTGGGAGGAGCACTTAAGCCTAAGAGCTTGAGACCAGCCTGGCAACATAGTGAGACCCCATCTCTATAAAACATTTTTAAAAATTAGCTGAGCATGGTAACATGCACCTGGACTCTCAGCTACTTGGAGGACTGAAGTAGGAGACTCACTTGAGCCCAGGAGGTTGAGGCTGCAGTGAGTCACGATCATGCTTCTGCACTCCAACCCAGGTGACAAAGTGAGACCTTGTCCCAAAAAACTAAACTAAATACATATAATAGGACTCTTCTTAGCTATATGAAAGAAAGATCTAACTGATCTAACTTTGTTCACAACATTTTTTTTAACAGCCCAAAGCCTTGAAACTGCTGGGAATGGAGGTAAGTGTTTGCTCAAATTATTAGTGTCAATGATTGATTCTCTTTATTACGCATTATATATATGCTGTATTTATAGTATGTATATAAAATAGTGTATATATACATAATATATATACCATATATGAAATATATATATACTATAAATATATAGTATATATAATGTGTAATACTATATATAACATATACTATAGGTAATATGTATATATTATATAATTATATGTGTGTGTGTGTGTGTGTATATATAATGTGTCACAAGGGTTGCTCACAGCACCTTTGAAAATTCCACCATGAGGTTATATCAGCATTGCAAACAAAAAAATCCTATTTGAACTATCTGGAAAACATGGAAGCATATAAATTCTAGTAATCAAAACATATTCATGAGTGTTTACAAATGGTGACAGATCCCAAGGCCAGAACTACTTCACAGATGCATCTGATAGGTATTTGGAAACTTGAGATAAATTATCCATTTGTCATCTTTTGTTCATGTGGTCATTGTCTTATATGCAAATAAAAATTTAGGATGTCCTTATCCTTTCAGCAAAAAGGGTAATGCTGTTCATCAGGTACAAACAACACTACCTTTTGAAGAAATAAATGGACAGAAGTAAAAAGAAAGAAAATGGCCCATTAAAAAATAATTCTTTAAATTACAGTGTAATACATGTTCTCACAGCACTGTGCTTATGCATTTATCAGTACTTGTTTTAAAGTTAGGCATGGAAGAGCTTGTGAGTTCTTTTAGGACAGGAGCTGGCCTAGTTCATTTCAGTATTGATCCCAGAGTTAGCTGGGAGAATATACACAGTTGCTGCTTACTGAAATGAACCAATTCATTTCTAACACAGCCGGTGTGATTTCTCTGTAATTACAGGATGATATTCCCTTGAGGCGAGGAAGAAAGACAACCAAGAAACGTGAAGAAGAGGTGGACATTGACTTGGATGATCCTGAGATCAACCACTTCCCCTTCCCTTTCCATGAGCTCATGGTGTGGGCTGTCCTCATGAAGCGGCAGAAGATGGCCCTGTTCTTCTGGCAGCATGGTGAGGAGGCCATGGCCAAGGCCCTGGTGGCCTGTAAGCTCTGCAAAGCCATGGCTCATGAGGCCTCTGAGAATGACATGGTTGACGACATTTCCCAGGAGCTGAATCACAATTCCAGGTGGGTTAGTCCAGCAAATGGGCTGGTCAGGGGGAGAGGAGGAAAGGTGGGCTCCCGGTGCTGGAGGGTCTGAGCTACTCAGAACTTTAAGGGAAGACAGTATCACCCCAGTGATGCACACAAAGGATGGACACAAACAATTACCCTTTATTGTGCACAGTGCCACAGATGGTGGTACATACAGAAACATAGAGCACTTTATCTCATCCTCTCAACTACCTCATGAGGTAGGTCCCATACTTACGCACTTCTTTCAGCTAGGAAAAATGGGGCTCAGAGGATTTAAGTAACCTGTCCAAGATCACACGTGTGGTGGCAAGACTGGAATTTGGACTGAAGTCTGACACATTTAACAGGACATACTGCCTGGTGGCACATGCCTGTAATCCCAGCACTCTAGGAGGCTGAGGTGGGTGGATCATTTGAGCCCAGGAGTTTGAGACCAGCCTGGGCAACATAGAAGACCCCATCTCTAAAAAAACAAAATTAAAAATTAGCTGGGTGTAGTGGTGCACGCCTGTAGTCCTAGCTACTCAGGAGGCTGAAGTGGGAGGATCTCTGAGCCCAGAGGGTCAAGGCTGAAATGAGCCATGATCATGTCACTGCACTCCAGCCTGGGAAACAAACAGAGATGCTGTCCAAAAAAAAAAAAAAGGAGCAGACATACTACACTTTATTGACTGCTCCACCTCCTACAGTCATATGCCTTGAATTTGAGGGCCTGAGTACAGAGATCACGTCTTGTTTGCCTTACAACCCTCACTTCTATACCTGGTATCTCGCACATAGTAGATGCTTAATGGATGTTGGCTGGATGAATTTACAAACAGACTAGACCCCATGGGAAACAACTGTATCACACAGTGGCTACATTTTCTGATTGGCCAGTGGGTCCCCCACTTTTGTCTTATAAGTCTCCAAGCTGGCCTGAAAGACTCTTCTACCCATTCTGTCTTTCAGAGACTTCGGCCAGCTGGCTGTGGAGCTCTTGGACCAGTCCTACAAGCAGGATGAACAGCTGGCCATGAAACTGCTGACGTATGAGCTGAAGAACTGGAGCAACGCCACGTGCCTGCAGCTTGCAGTGGCTGCCAAACACCGCGATTTCATCGCTCACACGTGCAGCCAGATGCTGCTCACTGACATGTGGATGGGCCGGCTGCGCATGCGCAAGAACTCAGGCCTCAAGGTCAGTGCACCCAACAAGGCCCTCTTGGCTCTGAGGGCCAGAGGGTGGGTTAGAGTGTTCTCACCCAAAATCTGCCGTGGGATTGGGCATCTCCTTATCTCAGGAGGGTGGTTCTAAAACCTGACTGTGCATCAGAATCCTGTAAAGTGTTGCTTGGTTTTGTTTTTTCCATATAGAGGCTGGGGCCTCTCCCTGGGTACTGCTGCATCGGCATCTCTAGAAAGGGTGCCTGGACGTTAATATTTTTCAGAGGATTCAAACGTGATGGCCACACACAGGTACCACAGTGGCTGCCATTTGTACTAGCAAAGCCAGCTGCACCAGGAGTCCTCACCTAGGCCACCTGTCTCTGCGGTGGGTGACTGAACCCCTGGCCCTCCTTGGCTTCATGTCGTAGAGACATCGGCTCTTACCAGATGTGATTGAGAAATCTTTTTAAACCAAAATAAAACTGAAATAGATTTACCTATAAAGGTGTTGCTAGATAATCCTAATCTATTCTTAAATGAAGAAAAGCCACAGGCCAGTGTGTATAATCTGAGGCCATTTTTAATGTGTCTATGTATAGTTGTGTCTGTGTACATTAACCTATAAAAACCAGGAAGGACACATAGTAAATTGTCGGCAGTGGTTACCTCTGATGTTGAATGGACTGTGAAAGGGATATTACTGTTTTTAAGAGAAATAGGATGGTGGGTAGCATTTGCTTTTTTTATGTTCTTTTCAGTGTTTTTCAAGGCAAATACAAAACTGAAAAAAGGTAAAGAAAGAAAAAAATGGGAAATGGAAGACTGAAATAATGTGGGGAGTTTTTTTGTTTTAAGGTTTACAACATGATGGTTTTTTGAGGTTTTGGTGGGGGTAGGGTGGAGTTGAGACAGGGTCTTGCTCTGTCACGCAGGCTGGAGTGCAGTGGCATGATTTTGGGTCACTGCAACTTCTGCCTCCCTGGTTCAAGTGATTCTCCTGCCTCAGCCTCCTGAGTAGCTGGGATTACAGGCACACACCACCATGCCCAGCTAATTTTTGTATTTTTAGTACAGACAGGGTTTTGCCATGTTGGTCAGGCTAGTCTTGAACTCCTGACCTCAAGTAATCTGCCTGCCTTGGCCTCCCAAAATGCTGGGATTACAGGCATGAGCCACTGGCGCCCAGCCACAACATGATGTTTTGATATACATAGTGAAACAGTTACTCTAGTCAAGCAAATTAACATATCCATCATCTTACCTTATTACCTTTCCTTGTGTGTGTAAGAGCACCTAAAACCTACTGTCTTAGCAAATTTCCAGTATATAGTACAGTATTTCAGCTATAGTCCTCATTTTGTACATTACATCTGTATGGTACATACTCGTCCTACATATCTGCAACTTTGTATGTTTTGACCTATATGACTCCATTTCCTCCCCTCCCCAACCCACCTCTGCCTCTGACACCCACCATTTTATTGGACCAACACCCCTTCCCCGTATCACTCTTCCTGTGGGCTCTTGGGCCAGAGTCACAGGAGGGTTCCATGATGTGGGTCATGGGCACTCCATAGCCACACTGCTGATGACCACCAAGCCCGGCCTCTGGAAGGGAGCCAAACTGGCTCTCAGCTCTGAGGACAGGGTGTTATGTCCCCTGAAGACTGCCAGCATGCCACCTGAGCCTTCCCAGGGCAGCCAGGCACCCAGAATTCAGCATCATGAATTCATAGTCATTTTCACTGGATTCTTCTGCCATCCCTGTGGGCATTCAAGCAAGGACTGTCCTTGCCTTATTACTGGAGGATCATTTTTACTGATCCTTCAGGGGGTCTTAGCCCCTCACCTTGGAGCAGTTTCTTTAAGGAGGTTCATCTTCAGAAGTCTTGTGCCCCAGAATTGTTTTAGGATTGAGAGAAGAAGTCAGAGAAGACTTGGAGAATTATCATGCAGAAACGCACTTGTTCATTCTGAAGAATGAGACCGCCCTCTCAGAAGAAAAGCTTCTCTATTTAGTGTCCTTGCATAGATTTACGCGTGATATTTATACATGAGAGAAATACAGTGCTGGCTTCTCCTGGGGCGTTTGTGCAGGGGTGTGTGTGTGTGTGTGTGTGTGTGTTCCTGCTGCATTGTAGCAAATACCAGGAAGATGCCCTAAAATGAATTAAATGCTTTCCTACATGTATTCTCTGAAGGTCAACTTAGGACAGCATTTTTTTTTTTTTTTTACAGAGATAGTCAAGTAACACATAATCCACTTCACTTGACACATTAGCAAAAAAAATGCCAATGGACAGATGTATGAATTGATTTTACAGTCAAAATCAAGGGCTGTCTAATGGCTAAATGTAAATCTGAATTCTTTCCCACTTTTGCCTTAAATAGAGTCCTCTTTCCTCTGTTACCCACATGCAAAGTGTGTGTTAATTGGGTAAGACAAATTTGGGCAAAATGCTTTTTTCCTCCAAAAATGAGACTGAGCTACTGTGCAAAGTATTTCCTAGATGCGACCAAATGAACCTCTTAGTATTAATATGTTAATATGTTATTCAGATGTTCAGTCCTCCTACAGAGCATATAACAACTGTGTATGCACATGTACACATAAACACACACACACACTCTCTCTCTCTCTCTTATACCCCACACCCCAGGCCCTTTGATTCTAAACAACCACCCTAATCTTAATCCTTTAAATGTGATTATTATTATTATCATTATTATTACTTTAGGTAATTCTGGGAATTCTACTTCCTCCTTCAATTCTCAGCTTGGAGTTCAAGAACAAAGACGACATGCCCTACATGTCTCAGGCCCAGGAAATCCACCTCCAAGAGAAGGAGGCAGAAGAACCAGAGAAGCCCACAAAGGAAAAAGACGAAGAGGACATGGAGCTCACAGTAAGGAAACACTGCACAGTTATTCTCTGTGGCCAGCATTCCTAGTCCACTTGTCCCACCGATATGCTTAAGATTCAGAAACTCCTTAGGTCAGACATCTGTTCCCAGCCTTCCACCATGGAGTGCTTTCATTTCAGTACTGAGACCAGGGTATTGGAAAAGTGTAAATAACATGACTGTAGGGTCCGCCCTTACGTGAAATCCTGCAGCCAGCCTGTGGTGCAGGACAAACCAATGAAATTCTAAAGCAAGACACTACATTTTCCAAATAGGCAAAGCTTTCTGAACAACCAGATGATGTGTCTGTCTCAGCACACAAGGAAGGAAAGGGAATCCATGATTCGCGAGCAGCCAGCTTCACTGAGCTGGTACTGTTTTACAGATCAGAAGCTAAGCCTGTATCTGTCTTTAGGGTTAGGCTCACAATTACCGTACTAATTGAATTTTGAGGTTTGTATGCAAAGATTTTATTAGCCCTTCCTGGTATAATTATAGAGCATAGAGGCTTGGTTCTGCAGAGGGAAGGGGGCAGCTGGACATGGGACAGCTTCTCACAACCCCGCCTGAGCAGCGTGACTGCCACTGGCTCATATGCAAAGGCTAAAAATACCACATGCTATTAAAGGGACAAACAAGGCTTCATAGCTTGGAAGTCATCAAGCAACAGCTCCATAAGGACTTTCTCAATATGCCTCACCCTCCCTTACCACCCCTGCCAATGACCGTTGCTGTAGTGACCCAGAAGAAGCTGTAAGGGGTGAAATCAAAAATTGGTGCTGCTCAGGTGACAAAAGGCCTTTGTATTATATTATCCTAGTGGGACAGCACTGTGAATTGTTTCTCCTCCAGATAAAGAATATTTCCTTCTAGTAGGCTCTTCCTAAAGATCTATTTGCAGACACAATCCCTGACTTACTGAATTAAAGGCCAACCTTTGTTTCAGTTTGAGGATTTGTATAAAAATCTGTGGAGGAGTCAGCGCACCTCTGTAACAGATGACTGTCTCCCCTAACAATCACACCATAATTTTGTCCTCTGGATAGAAGATAATAGTTTGATCATTAGAAGAAAATTGGCAATAGTAATACTGAACATGTATTGAATATTTCAGCTGAACATGTGCTCTGGAGCCAGAATCCTGCCCCATCATCTACTTGCTGTGTGACCTTGGGCACAATTTTATAACCTCAAACACAGCAGCGATAATGTTGTTACCTCACAAGTAGTTGTCTAGTGTAAAAACTGTGCCTGTAAACTACTTATATTGAAGACGGGCACACTGTGAACTAATCTTGTTTTAACAGTGCTAAGCGCTTTACACATACTTACTAATAGAATCCTCACGAAAGTCCCACAAGGTAGGCACTATTATTATCCCCCATTTTACTTAATTATTTATTTTTATTTATCATTTATTTTTAGAGACAGGGTCACACTCTGTCACTCAGGCTAGAGTAAAATGGTGTGATCATATCTCACTGTAACCTCAAATTTGTGATCTCAAGGGATCCTCCCACCTCAGCCTCCCAAGTAGCTGGGAATGCAGGCGTACACCACAACACCTGGCTAATTTTCTTTTTTAAGAGATTGCCCAGGCTGATCGTGAACTCCTGGTTTCAAACAGTCCTCTACCCTGGCCTCCCATAGTGCTGGGATTACAGGCGTGAGCCACCATGCCCAGCCCTCATCCCCATTTTACAGATGGAGAAGCTAACACTCAGGTTAAATTGCCCAAGGATACCAGCTAATCCGTGGCAAAGCTAAGATCAGAACCCAGGCATATAGACTCCATCAGTCACACTTTTAGACAATAGGTTAAGGGTGAGAGAGAACATTTCCCTATTCTCAAGTGTGGCTGCTCAGCCAGTTTGGTCCACCCTGTAGCAGAAAGAATCCAAAAGTGATGAATGAGCCTCCAAGTCAAGCCTGGCACAGTCCTGACACATCCTAGGAAGACATCCAGAAACTGAATCAGCGTCCGCTCTGGTTGGGTCTCAGGGAAGAAAGCAGAGAGACGTAGCTTCCCCTGCTCAGTCTAGGGCTTGAGAACCTGATCATTCAAGAAGCCACCGTAAGAGATGCATCTCTACATTAAGAGCAAACTTTGCTAACAGGAGAATAGACCCTGGCACTGTTTCCTAAGAGTTCGGTAGCAGGCACTGCAAGAGCACTGCTGCCCAAGTTTCTTCTCCACAGGCAGAAACAGTAGAAAGAAAAGAAGGAAAGGACACGTGACCTGGCAAACTCAGGACTGGACAGTAGTTGTCTTTAAAGGGGAGACTCCCTTGACTCTGATGGCAAATTCTGTCGCTGCTCGGGCACTGGTCAGTGGACAGAACCCGAACAGAATTGCAGAGTGCAGCTCACTGGCACCTCCGCTCCTTTTATGGGCTTGATATTTGAGCTTCTGTGTTAAACCAGTATATCCTCCCTTGGAACGGGACATTTTCCTTTGGCCCTTCCAAAATGAGACACAAAAATATCAACCTCAATTCACTCCATTTTTGTAGCTTTTAGTAGTGTAGTTCACCTCAAAGGAACTTTCTCAGCCTTGACATCTGTGTCTAGCCAGCATCGATTCTCAAATCATGCTGTGCAATTTTGTCTATATTTGACCCTGTTAGATTCTGCTTTAAGGAATGTCAAAGGAAATGTTTGCATACAGGGAAAAGACATAAACAAAATCACCAGTTAAGCTGCTTAGGCTGGAATTAATGAAATGTCAAAAATGCTTTACTTAAACCCATGAAAGACAAGCCTTTTACAAATGCATTCATGCAGGAATGTGTCTGAATAATAAAGGCAAAACAGGCTTTTGTTTTTGTTTTGAATGCACTGCTGGATAAATGTCGCCACTTTGCCTGATAAAGTCCCCATAAGTCCACAGACCCAGGGCGTGTCTATAGCTCTGTTGGGAAAGCCACCATTCCCAAAAGTTACCCCAACATGCTACTCTCCAAGATGCCTAAAAACCTTCAAGCTGTCTTTACTTTCATCTCATTGTGTCCCCAAATAGCATTAGGTTGTCAAGCATATAAATAAGCAGAACAGAAGCATGATAATTATGTTACATAAATTATAGACAACCAAATGTCATGTAACCAGAGTTTCTTGAGGTCAACGATCAATATTTATAGAACTCTATCACTGTCTATTGTGCCATGTCCATCAGAAAGATTTACGTCACTCACTGACGAAAATAAACACTTAAGTCTTAGTATGCAATCTAACTTCTTCATTAACTCAAGGGACTTTTCCCCGCCAGAGTCTACAAAGGAATGGAAGTTGCCTTCTCCCGAAATCCTACTGGTTACAGGTCAATCAATTATGATTATTACATATTTGAGTAAAGTGGATATTTGAGATAATGAACCAAGTAGTTGAAACTAATATTCGTATATTTTAGGTAAAGTATTTTAAGCCAGAATTATCTAGGGTTGTCTCTATTCTCAACTTCAAAACCAGTGAATTGTTTCTATAATGAGCTCGCTCAACTTTAAGCTCATATTCCCAGTACTTCCAGGACAGGACTCTGTCTTATCCCAAATCCTTGTCAGTCCTGAGCAGTTATAAAGTCTTACCCTGTCCTCACATGTAATAAAAATCTCCAGATTTTGTGAAACTAGTAAGTACTGAAGAATTGAAGCCAAGAAATTATGCTGTTACAGATTCTAATAACACTTTTTTTCTAGTGAGTGATTTCAACTAGATCATTTTAGTCGAGAGCGTCTAAGAAGGTCTCAGTTTACTTTAAAGACTAGCTAATGTTTACTAAGGACTTATTAAGTGCCAGATGTTAACTGACTTGTAGGCCAACCCTAGAGTGGGTACTTTATTACCTTCATTTTACAGTTAAGAAAACTAAGTGTGAGAGTGGTTAAAAATATTTCCGTGGTGCCACCAATTTGAAGTGTCTGCATTAGGACTCAGTCTCCCTTCTGAGTGACCCAGGCCTGGAACTCTTTCTCAGTTAAATCTAATTTATAGTTGTTGTCACTGCTACTGTTGTCATGAATGAGAAGGAAACAATTCTGTTCTCAGGGAAATTTCTAGCAGCTTGGAGACAAAGACCTCTCCAGGTCAGGCCTGACTGGAATCCTTCCCCTAGTCCCACGTAGTTGCAGAGGAAGGCAGTATTCACAGGAACCACCATAAAACTGTACCAGCAATAATTCAGGATTTATAGCCTTTGAAATCAGGGAGCTAAGGCCCATGCCTAAGGGTCGGGGAGATGTCACCAACTGTATTAGTCCCGTTTTCACATGGCCATAAAGATACTGCCTGAGACTGGGTAATTTATAAACAAAAGAGGGTTTAATTGACTCACAGTTCTGCATGGCTGAAGAGGCCTTGGGAAACTTACGATCATGGCGGAAGGCTAAGAGGTAGCAGAGCACATCTTACATGGTGGCAGGAGAGAGAGAGAGAGGCTGAGGAAGTGCCACACTTTAAAACCATCAGCTCTCATGAGAACTCACTATCACGAGAACAGTGTGGGGAGAGTGCCCCCATGACCCAATTACCTCCCACCAGGTCCCTCCCTTGACACTTGGGGATTACAATTCAAGGATGAGATTTGGGCGAGGACACAGAGCCAAACCATATCACTAACCTAACTAAGGTCCAGGCACTGCAGATCATTTATTACTTGTGTATTCACAACCTTTGGATAAATTAGGTACTCTGGTCCAATTTACCTTTGACTTAAGGGTCCTTAGCATTTGAAGAGACAGAATTGAACGCAGATCTAGCCTGTTTTATGATATATATAGAGAGAGAGCGTGGGTGGGGAGGAAGAACAGATTCCTGAAGTCTGGCCTTCCCAGGCTACACTCTTTCTTCCTCTCTGGAATCTGGGCATCTTCTGTTACCCACATCTTCTAGAAGTCCCAGGGTTGAAGAGAAGAGAATGATCAAGAAATACACCCAAGGCCTTCCATCTCAGGCAAAGGGTATTCACAGATTATACGTGTAGTACAAATACAATCTTAGAAAGGTACAACCAAATCTCTGGGGCCTTGGGTTCTTAGGTTCTCTGAGCATCCTTTCCTCATCTGTAAAATGAGCACATTGGACTACATGCTCTCCAGAGCCCTGCCATGATGGTATCAATTCTCCTCTACCATAGGCAATGCTGGGACGAAACAACGGGGAGTCCTCCAGGAAGAAGGATGAAGAGGAAGTTCAGAGCAGGCACCGGTTCACCCCCCTCGGCAGAAAAATCTATGAATTCTACAATGCACCCATTGTGAAGTTCTGGTTCTACACAGTAAGCACATTTCCTTTTCTCCTTCCCTGATGTATGGCCATGAGGAGCCAATGTCTATTTCTCATGCACCTGTGTGCTTTTCTCTGCAAGTCATAAGTGCCACACAGGTATGAAAGTTCTGTGACCTTGCTTTTTCAGTAGCTTTGCAAGATTTGCAGCATTTGTTAGGCAGGTATCACAGGCCACATTTTGCCTCCTCTCGGAAAATAAAGGAAATGGTGGAGATGAGAACTAACGGAACTAGAGGTGAGATGAGTATGAGTCTTGCTTGACAGGAAAGTAGATGTCGTTTTCCGGAAGACTTCCTTGTTTTGAATGGATGAGCGCTAGATCACAGTTGCCCGGTTTAGATGCCAGTCTGGATCTGGGGGGGACTTTTGGTGGGTAAACAGTGAGGAGAGTCTGAAAGTAACACCACTAAAGAGGTTGTGTGTGTGTGTGTAACTATTCCCAGTCTGCTAGTGTCACCAAGCAACCTTTCTTGTTCCAACACAATTAACAATATGCAAACCACAGCAGCAAAAACTACTCAAAGACAACCTACAATCATGGCAAATATTGTTTAGTATGCACATCCTGTAAACATTTTCTGCCTACAAAAGAGTGAATTGTCCCTGAAATGACCTTCTGCTATGGTAGAAATGGTTCAATTGGTTCTTCACTTCTACTGTTCAGTGATTTTCTTTTATGGTGAGCTTTGGCCCAGGTCATCTCCGATTCCCTCCAGCCACAGTGGAACTGCACCAGATGAAGGATAGTTCATCTGTATTTTTAGCCCTTTCTACAACCAGCTGCATAGCAGTCATTTGAGTCAGCAACAGGATAATCTGAATCTGAGGCCAAAATGACTCAAATGACCAGATGAGGTGCTTTTCATGTGGTCCTGTGTGCTAACACTTAACACTGACTTTAAAGCTGGGTTTCTCCACTTCAGTGCTATTGACATTTAGGGCAGGGTAATTCTTCACTTTGGAGGGCCACCCCCCCCACACGTAGTATGTTTACAGCATCCCTGGCCTCTACTCAGTGGCAACTCTTTAGCCCCCAAGAATGATAACCAAAATGTCTCCAGATATTGCCAAGTGTTCCCTTGTGGGATAAAATTGCCACCATTTGGAAACTACCACTTTAAAGTGTGGTCTGGAGAGGGGATAGAATATTATCTAAATATAAATATTAGATGTTTTCAGTGAAGTAAAAATTCAAATTTATCAATGTTAAGAGAAAAATTCTCTCTCCCCCAAAATAACTGAGACATGCAAAATCATTTCTATTCATATATTTTATACAGTTCTATATTATTTTTAACCTTGCAGAAAACAGCTTAGTGGTGACAAGCATGGACTTTGGAATCAGACAGCCTGGATGGGAATCCCATCTGCAGTTCTTACCATGTGCCCTCAAACAACTTAATTTCCCATAATAGTAGTTCTGATTTTATAGGACTTAATGAAGATTAAATGTGGTAAAACATGCAAAGCGCTTAAAACAGTTCCTTGACATGTAAGTACAATATAACTGTGACTATTGTTCTTCCTAGGCTAGTCACATTGCACAGCAATAGATAATCAGTGTTGTGTTCATCCACTCAACAAAAATACTATCTTTTAGTGAGCACCTACTATGTTTGAGGCAATGTTCTAGGTACCATTTAAGTACTCTCTGTAATCCTAACAACTATTTTATCAAGATAATATTTACTTGTTTACTTATTTATTTTGGAGACAGGGTCTCACTCTGTCACCCAGGCTGGAGTACAGTGGTGTGATCTTGGCTCACTGCAACTTCCACCTCCCAGGTTCAAGTGATTCTTGTGCCTCAGCCTCATGAGTATCTGGAATTACAGGTGTGTACCACCATACCTGGCTAAAGAGATGGAGTTTTGCCATGTTGGCCAGACTCATCTCGAACTGCTGGCCTCAAGCAATAGGCCTGTCTCGGCCTCCCAAAGTGCCAGGATTACAGGCGTTAGACACTGCACCCAGCCCGAGATAATATTTTTGCAGCTATTTTACACCCAGTTCTGTTCTTCCTTTTATATTATGATAACCCCACTGTTAGCCTAGAACAGTTCTTGGCAAACGACAGCCCTTGGGCCAAATTCAACCCATGGCCTGTGATTACGACCTGCGAACTATGAATGGTTTTTACATTTTTAAAGGGTTGAAATAAAATTTAAAAAGGAAAACTTGAGACACATATTCAAATTTTAGTGTCCATACATAATTGGAACACAGACTCTTACCTTCTGTTAAAAGAAAAACTTGAGCCGAATACATTTAAAGGAGTTTAATTGAGCAATGAATGATTCGTGAATCAGGCAGCCTTCCAAGCCAGAGTGGCTCTGAGACTCTAGAAGGGCCATGTGGTGGAAGATTTATGTACAGAAAAAGGGCAGTGGCATGCAGAAAACGGAAGTGAGGTACAGAAACAGCTGGATTGGTTACATCTCCGCGTTTGCCTTATTTGAACATGGTTTGAACAGTTGGCTACATTTGATTGACCAAAATTTGATAAATGGTCCTGTTACACCTTCATTTGTTATAGTTCACAATGTACAGAGAAAACTTTAGGCCGAACTTAAATTATGTAAGGAGGCAGTTTTAGGATCAACTTGATTTAACATTACCAATAGGCTGGCTGCTTTTGTGCTACCACACGGAGTTGATGAGTGCTGAGAGACAGAGAGAATATCATCAGGTCTACCAAGCCTTAAAGGTTAACTAGTTGGCTATTTGCAGAAAAAGTTTGCAGACCCATGAGAACAGAAATCAGTAGAAGTGATAGTATCAGTATTTCTAAAACTTCCGTGATGACAAGGGTGTTTTGTTAGAAATGCAAATTTCTAGCCCCATCATAGACCCATGGAATCAGATCTTCAGGAGGAGCCTAAAAGGCCGTGTTAGTTGAACCAGCTTCCCAGGTAAATATTATGATTAGAGATGGCTGAGACATGCTGCTTTGATTATATTATTGGCAGCTTATTGAGAGGCTGCCTCGTTGTGGGGTGGGGCCTGTGTGTCTAGCACCCTTCAGTGTGGCTGACGGGGCTGGCCTCAGCAAACCCATCAGACTGGATCTCCCAGATCTGTTCAGTTGCATTTACATGATCCTCCAAAAATCCAGCCCTCGAGGAAGTGATTGGAAATGTGGTATGCCAGTCTCAAATCACCAGACATGCTTAACAATGAAATTCAGTTTCAGATTGAAGGTCCCATGTGCTTTGGGCTGTGTTTTTCTCTGTAAGAGTATTTCTCACCAGATTTCCAAAAATGGCCTCTCCCACTCTTCCAAGTTTCTGAAAGGTAGGACACACCTCATTTCTATATAACCTCACTTTTTCATCATAGCAAGCTTCTCTAGGAACAGGGTGGGTCTTCTCATCTAAGAAGAAAGGAGGTGGGGGTCCAGCTGGCTCCTAGACCCTGCTTGTGTTGAGAGCCTATTTCAGGTATCTGGGTGGAAAAGTTCAGATTCAAAGTGTAAAGTGACTGCAGGTCAGAGAACACAGTGCATGCTCTGAGTTTCTCTAGAAGTAACCAACTCTATCCTCTATAAGACCATGTGCCCCTCTGCTCTCCAGAGATAGTAGAAAAAGGCCCAGGAAGAAGTGAGGAAGAGCAAAGTCCCACCAGGGATCCCTAGCAAACTGTGGCAGGATTTGGTGTTTGTGTTTGATAGTTTAAGAAGCATGAATCTTGGTTAATGGAAAATGCATAGAAAGAATATATTTTTTACTATAAGTTCTGGGGTACATGTGCAGAGCATGCAGGTTTGTTACATAGGTATACATGTGCCCCATCACCATGTAATCTACTTTAGGTATTTCTCCTAATGCTATCCCTCCCCCGCCGCTATCCCTCCCATTGTCTCCCACCCCCCGAAAGATCCCTATGTGTGATGTTCCCCTCCTGTGTCCATGTGTTTTCATTGTTCGACACCCACTTATGAGTGAGAACATGTACTGTCTGGTTTTCTGTTCTTGTGTCAGTTTGCTGAGAATGATGGTTTCTAGCTTTATCCATGTCCCTGCAAGGGACATGAACTCATCCTTTTTTATGGCTGCATAGTATTCCATGGTGTATATGTGCCACATTTTCTTTATCCACTCTATCATTAATGGGCATTTGGGTTGGTTCCAAGTGTTTGCTATTGTGAACAGTGCTGCGATATACATATGTGTGCGTGTCTTTATAACAGAATGATTTATAATCCTTTGGGTATATACCCAGTAATGGGATAGCTAGGTCAAATGGTATTTCTATTTCTAGGTCCTTAAGAAATTGGTACACTGTCTTTCACAGTGGTTGAACTAATTTACACTCCCGCCAACAGTGTAAAAGTGTTCCAATTTCTTCACATCCTGTCCAGCATCTGTTGTCTCCTGATTTTTTTAATGATCGCCATTCTAACTGGTGTGAGATGGTATCTCAGTGTGGTATTGATTTGCATTTCTCTAATGACCAGTGACGATGAGCTTTTTTTCATGTTTGTTGGCCTCATAGATGTCTTCTTTTGTTAACTGCCTGTCCATATCCTTCACCCACTTTTTTTTTGATGGGGTTGTTTTTTCTTGTAAATCTGTTTAGTTCTTTGTAGATTCTGGATATTAGCCCTTTGTCAGATGGGTAGATTGCAAAAATGTTCTACCATTCTATTGGTTGCCAGTTGACTCTAATGATAGTTTCTTTTGCTGTGCAGAAGCTCTTAAGTTTAATTAGATCCCATTTGTCTATTTTGGCTTTTGTTGCCATTGCTTTTGGTGTTTTAGTCATGAAGTCCTTGCCCATACCTATGTCCTGAATGGTATTGCCTAGGTTTTCTTCTAGGGTTTTTATGGTGTTAGGTCTTATGTTTAAATATTTAATCCATCTGGAGTTAATTTTAGTGTAAGGTATCAGGAAGGGGTCCGGTTTCTGCTTTCTGCACATGGCTGGCCAGTTTTCCCAACACCATTTATTAAATAGAGAATGCTTCCCCCATTGCTTGTTTTTGTCACATTTATCAAAGATCAGATGGTTGTAGATGTGTGGTGTTATTTCTGAGGACTCTGTTCTGTTCCATTGGTCTATATCTCTGTTTTGGTACCAGTATCATGCTGTTTTGATTACTATAGCCATGTAGTATAGTTTGAAGTCAGGTAGTGTGATGACTCCAGCTTTGTTTTTTTTTGTTCATTTTTAGGCTTACGACTGTCAGCGCTATGTGGGCTCTTTTTTGGGGGGTTCTATATGAAGTTTAAGCTGTTTTTTTCCAATTCTGTCCAGCCCAAAGTAATTTATAGATTCAGTGCTATCACCATCAAGCTACCATTGCCTTTCTTCACAGAATTGGAAAAAAACACCTTAAACTTCCTATAGAATTTATGTTAATAAAATGCAAATTCTGAGACTCATAAGTTCTATCTCTGTTCAAAAGCCTGGACATTCTACATACACACACAAAGCACATCATGTCAGGATAGTCTACAGCAAGGCTGCATGAATGTTGGTGAGTTCTGAGATAGGCTGTTTCCAAGACAGCAGCCAGTTTTCTGTTGTGCCATCTAAACATAAGACCCTATTTTGAGAAATCTATATTTTGAGAGTTGTCCCAAAATACTATATTATAGCTTGACTATGGGAAAAGTTCATTATAGAGTAACTGTGATGTAAAAAACAGGCAGGAGCTAAAAACTATGAAAATCGAGGAAGCATAACCCATAATGAGGGCAATTTTAAAAAGCAAAAAAGAGGAGAGGAGAGGTGTGCATAGTTCATTGGAAATCAAAGGGAAGAAGTAAGGACTAAGGGAAGAGGAGACAACAACACAAGCATCTTGAAAAAAATAGGTGGATATTAGCCAGTATTTACTGGGCCTCTACAGTGTGCTGGGAGACACAGACAGATATATAGATCCCCAGTCATTACACAGGCACTATAAGGAAAGTAGAAGTGATCCCATTTTCCAGAATGGAGGCCCAGGCAGTTTAACCTTACAGAGGATGATACATCTAGGAAGTATATGAGCTGGCATTTAAATCCAAGCCTCACTGATACCTACGCCTACCTTCCTTCAACTAAACACATTCGACCTGTATTCAGAGGACAGATGCAGGTTCAAGGAGTTACTTTTAAGTACTACAATGCAGATGTCCCAGAAGACGGTGTATGTCACTGGGTGTACATGTGACAAGAGAAGATAATGCTTTGGAATGTTTTGCAATGAAGTGGGTAAAATGATAAAACCAGGGCGGTTAACAATATTCATTTCACCTACAAGTGATGGAATTTGACCTAACTAACTAAGAGAAGGAAGCAACAAGGAGAAAGAAGGATTTCAAGTCAGAAGGAGGCTAAGAGTATATTTTAGAGTTTTAACCACTGAAGTCCTTTTTTTGTTTTTTGCAGTCTGTACTCATAGGACTACAGAATTAATGCCAGTGTATTATAATGGTAAACGGAAACCATATGAACCAAGTTCCATTTTGAACCGATTTTTAAACAGCATCCTACACAATTTTAAGTAAACTCTTCCATGAGAAGTTTTCATGATTCCTGAAGATGGGGAGGGGGGAGGAACCTAGGCATAGGTTGAAATGATTGGCAGGGGAGGGTGGGCCAGTACAAACCATGCAGGTAGAAAGTGAGCCCAGCTGCCCAGCTCTCATAAGCCATCTCATTTGTGTCTGCAGGTAGGCAGCGTGATGGAGTCTCAGAAAGAATCTATTTAGGCCAAGCGTGGTGGCTCACACCTATAATCTCTGCACTTTGGGAGGCTAAGGCAGGTGGATCACTTGCGATCAGGACTTCAAGACCAGCCTGGCCAACATGGTGAAACCCTGTCTCTACTAAAAATACAAAAATTAGCCAGGCATGGTGGCAGGTGCCTGTAATCGCAGCTACTTGGGAGGGTGAGGCAGAGGTTTGCAGTGAGATGAGATCACGCCACTGCACTCCAGCCTGAGCAAGACTCAGTCTCAAAAAAAAAAAAAACCAATCCATTCAGCTAGATATGGTGGCTCATGCCTGTAATCCCAGCACTTTGGGAGGCCCAGGTGGGAGGATCTCTTGATACCAGGAGTTTGAGACCATCCTGGCCAACAAAGTGAGATGCCATCTCTACTAAAAACACAAAAATTAGTGGGGCATAGTGGCACATGCCTGTCATGCCAGCTACCCAAGAGGCTGAAGTAGGAGAATCACCTGAGCTCGGGAACTCAGTGCTACAGTGAGCTGAGATGACGATGCCACTGCACTCCAGCCTGGGTGGTAGGACTGAGACCCTGTCTCAAAAAAAAAAAAGAATCCTTTTATTAGGAAAAGAAAGTAGGAGGTAAAGAGGGAGGGAGAACGTTTCCTTAGTAGAGAAAGCAGCACATCCCCCAGCGAGGATGCAGCTTCCTGTAGCTTCTAAGCTCCAAAGTCACACGGTACCTGCAGACCCCTGAAGGCCTCAGTCCTTTCACCCACACTTCGTCCTGTTATCTGCTATATCACTCTGAAGAGTGCAGCAGATTTTAATAAACTCCCCTTTGGTTCCTGCTCACAGCCCCTGAGGCCCCTAAGGCCAGTGAGTGCCTCACTCGACTTGAGGCATTGCCTAAAGAAGGCCCAGCTAATCTGCCATTTTCCTTAGGGTGAGTGAGTTTTCTCTCAAGGCTCCTCAGCCCCTTATGCAAGAGCCTCACCAGTTTCCCTGCATTTCACTCACCTTGACACAACTGAATCCTCCAGGAACAGTCATCAAACCCTGGGGGAGTTCTCCCAGACATCATCGATCCAGCCAGTCACATCAGGAGCCAAAGTCTTTTGGGGGATTAAAACCCCACTCCAGTCCACAAAAGACCACACGGGCCCTTTCCTTTCTATAAATTGTGTTGTCTTCTCTTATTTTGTTTCAATGCAGCAGATACCAGGAAGGAATATTATAACTTGGGTAGGGCAGGAAGGTGGTGAAATGAAAACGGTAAAACCTGCCCAGGGCACTGACAAGACAAGCAGTTGAAGCCTGGGCTATTTTTATGGTGGTTTGACCAGTGTTACATGCATCTTCTGCTTCCTTTTTCTTCTCACAGACGCTTATTCTGCCTGGCATTCATGAGGCAAAAATCCACTGTGTTGTCCTAGTTTAAGAACCTCAGGTCCACGCATGAGCAAGAGCAGCCACTGACAGCCGAGGTTCCCTTTTTAGCCAACAACACACACACAAAAAAATGGGTAACTGCAAGACGAAATGATACATCGTGACACACAGATTCAAACAAAGCCCCAGAGACACATGTACGGGTCAAAAGAAAGATTGCGTATTATTTCAAGTATTACAGTCTTTTCTAATTCTTTTGGTAGTTTAGCACCTTCAAGTTCATTTTGCCATAAATTCTGTGTCCTGCTTACTGACCTTGTTCTGTGCTGCTGTTTGGTGGCCTTGGCTGCTGCTGGGGCTCCTGGGCCTGAACAGCCAGAGCACCGTATTGTATTTCCTTACAGCTGGCGTATATCGGATACCTGATGCTCTTCAACTATATCGTGTTAGTGAAGATGGAACGCTGGCCGTCCACCCAGGAATGGATCGTCATCTCCTATATTTTCACCCTGGGAATAGAAAAGATGAGAGAGGTAACGGCTTTCATAAAAGAAAACATAAGAGAAGGACAGTAGTTAAGTTCTATCTGTGGACGGAGGGAGCAGGAAGATGCCTGGGATGCAAATTAAGCTGGAAACTGTTCTAAGGCTACCACAGCTGCTGCTTTGCGCCTCTGACAAACATGGGGAGGCTTCACAGTGTGGTCCTGATACGGGTGTCACTCCGAGTGCTTAGGATTTGGTCTGTTCTCTGCTAACAAAGCTTTTGTCCCTGAAGGCCTCCAGTTGTTTTTGATGCCGTTTACACCTGTCTTTAAAAACACGGCCTTCTAGATTTTGCCACTTTTAACTCTCATTTCAACCCCTTACTCTGGGGTGTCTTTGGACACAGCCTGTCAATACCTGTGAGTCTCCGGCTGGCTTTCGGCTGCTTCAGGAGGAACTCTGCTTTTACTCATTCGTCTTGTTCTCTGGTTTTTTCTTCTCAACATTCTGCTCGCACCTGCTGGGCACCAGACACTCCGCCAGCCATAGGGACCTCCAAGGTGAACTAAACACAGGTCTTTCAGGTTGTGGGCGAGGGGTCCCTCTTTTCTCCCCTCATTCCTATGGCCTAAACGGAGCCTTCAAACTGCCACCTCTAAATGGTTTATTTGAAATCAGAGGTAACCCGGGGTTCCATCAGATTCAGAGGTGCTAAAAAGAATGTGATCAAGCAAAAGTCCACGAGAGGGCTCTGCAGCCCCGCTCAATGCTCACCAGGAGCGCCTGTTCCACCAGGGATAACTCTTAGGGAAGTAAGGCTTAGGAGGCAGTGCTGATTTCTCTGCATTTTTCCTGAAATGACGGTAGGCAGGACAGGCCCTTTCTGGAGGAAATGCTCCCAGTCAAGTCCACTGCGCCTTTAAGAACTCGGGAACAACCCTAATTGCTGTATGACAGTGGGTGGGAGAACATACTGGGTAGCACAGGAAAAAAGAATCCACACCTTCACTCTTGCCTTCAATACAAAGACAGGTTAAAAGGCAAGGTGTAAGCTCTAGAATGTTCTCTTCCAGAGAAAAGATGCAGTATCTGTTAGATGCTGTTGTATTGAGGTCATAAAAAATGTCTTCTCTCTATTTTAAGCCCTTCTCTTGAGTTTTTAACCTATTTGGGGGATATTTTAACTCCAACTACCATCTTCCCCATCCTGAGAACTTAGGAATGGGTATGCCAGTTCCATTTGACAAGAGCCTGGATCTTTTTTTTCCCTTTAAAAAAAAAAAATGGAATGCCTTGCCTTGTTCCAGCTAGTTGTCTACACTTCGTCCTCCCATTCATGGTGCCTTTTCTTCTTGACCAATGTTGTGGATTTCCCATTTGCAAACAAAAACAGTAATAAATTTGTTTTGGTCTTTATACAACTCTCTGAGAACTGAGGTCCTGTAGCTGTGTTGTGCCAGCTGGCGCCCGCGCGATTTAACACCTAGACGCATATTCCTTCCCCAGGATAAGCAGAAAAGGGAAGGACTCGAGCAGGGAGATTGGAGTCTCTCCAGGGACCAGACTGGGAGAAGACAGGGAGCAGCCTGTACTCCACGGACTGTTCTGGTAGAGGCTGCCAAACGGACAGGCTGCCAGGAGCCACCAGGCCTGGATATCCATTTCTCCTGAGGAGGCATAGAACAGCAGTGGAGGCTGGGGTCAGGAAGGGGTCAACCAAAGAGTCCTCGCTTCCTGTGGGGGAGAGGCGGTGACCACCTCCGAGTCTGACCTTTTCCCCTGCAGCCCAGTGAGGTAGTGCCCCAACCCCTATGTCCTGCCCTGAACTCACTGAAGAGTTGCGTGACGACGAATCGGTGGGGACCCCACAGACCACGGGCTTCCTGCCTCCTCACAGTCAGCACGCAGGACCTCCAGGGCTCAGACGCAAGATCCTGGGAACATGGAAAAGTTTACATGCTTTGGTGCCTTCCCAGGGATACACAAGGCAGGCTTTGTGGTTTCCCATGATGCCCCCATTCCCAGCCCCACATACTTATGCCTGGAGTCACCAAAGCAAGCCCTGGTAATCCCTTAATAGCATGGCACTGTTTACAGCGTGCGTGGGTAGACATTATCTCATGTGGATCCTCCTCCCCCACAACTCTGAGGTCGATAGCGTGACTATTATAACATCCCACTGTACAGGTCTGGGAACTGAGACTCAGGAATTAAGAAATTTCCCCATATTCCACAGCTAGAAAGGACAACTGAGTATGAAACCTGACAGATCCGTCCCTAGACTCACTGCTCTTTCTGCTCTCCCATGATACTCCTCAGGCTTTCAGTGTTTTAAGACAGGTGCCTGAGGGCTGGTTTGAGAGGTGGAGGGGGGACTCTTTCCACTTCTGCTTCACCCCAGACTGCTCTGCTCTTTTTTTAATGTTGGGACTTTTCCAAAATAAAAAAGCTTCACTATTTAAACATTATACTACAAACCTCTGTGTTTAGCAGTCTTAGGAAAGTGTGAGCAAAGGGTTGGAAAAGCTCAAGGCATTGCCCAACAACCCCCTCTTCCCAGCTACATACACGAATTTTTGCTCTGTTAAGATGCAGCCAGGGAGTGAGAAGCCATCAGGACCACATCAGCTGCAGAGATTGCTGACGAGTACGGACAACAGTGGTTCTCAAACTGTGGCCACCAGCAGGAGCTGGGAACTTGTTAGAAATTCTCTACCCCACCCCCGGCCTACCGAAGCACAAGCTGCGGGGGGCGTGGGGGGACAACATCTATAGTTTACCATGCCCTCCAGGTGATTCTGATTTGCACTAAATTATAGATACCATGGGCTAGGGCTTAGGGCAGGACACCGCCTATAAAAAAACAGGACTACCAGGTAGGTCCTGGTGCCAGCCCTGACTTCCTAAAACCTGTCTTCCTTACTATTTCAGATTAAGGTAAACCATCATAGTGGACATGAGGATTCACACAAATAGCTGGAGATAGACCTGCCTCCAGTCTTTTCTCTCCTCTCCTTTGAGAGGTTCTGAGGTGGGGGAAAGATGTTGGTCATGGTTTGAAACGATGGAATCCTCGGGGGTAAACATGAGCAATTGAGGAAGGTGGCCCTGGTGCACAGCTTCACTAAGTGGGGTTCCCTGGCTTCTCATGTCCTGGGGCAGTCTGTGGTGCAGGATGGGTACAACTCCTGTTGTCCAGCTGTGCATTTCATAGACTCATGCATGGTAGCCCCTCTAGGTTTAAGTTAAGGCAAGAGTCCCATGAAGGAGTTAGGATATGCAAGGGACTGGAAAATTGCTGCTAGTGCCTATGTGATAGTCAGTCCATTGACAAATATGTAACAGGCCTGGGGTACAAAGGGTCTGCCCTTAGAGTTTCAGTCTAGGAAAAGAGAATGGATGAATAGATGACTAATAGATGACAGGTAGGTAGACAGTCAGACACACATACTCATACATACATACATATACAAGCATACAGAAGGTAATTTCATATAGTGATGAAAACTTGAAAAAATTAAATAGGGTACTGGACAGTGACTTGGGGACATGAAGGCTGTTGCAGCTAAAGTAGTCAAGAAAGGCCTTCCTAAAAGGGGGACATTGTTTGGAGACCTTGAGGATGAAGAGGAGCCAAATATAGATCTGGGAGAAGAAAGTGCTGAACAGAAGGAATAAGTACAAGCATCCTGAATATCGAATAAACTTGTTATGCTTAAGAGCTGGCCAGTATGGCTACAGGGTAGAGAATAAGGGAGAATATGATGGGATGTAAAATGAGGCCACCATAAGGAGTTTGGATTTGTCGCTATTTATTATGGAAGTCGTCAGAAAGCTTAAGTATACCATTGTAATAATTTGCTTTGGTTTCTGTTGTTCATTTGTCTCAAAAGTCTCTCAACTGAGGTATAATTTATAACTAAGTTAACAACTCACAAGGGTACAGCTTGATGACTTTTTACCTATGCTGAAAACCTGGAAATCACCAGTCAGATCTTTAAAGATCCAGGTTTTTGAAGATCATTTCCTTGTGCTGCTCAGAGAAGGGGCTGAAGGTAGGTGGGCAATGACGATGTGGGGATACCAGGTAGAAGGCTGCTGCAATCTGCATGATGTGACGGGGCTTAGAATAGGACGGCAGCAGTGGAGGTGGTGAGTAGTTGGCTAGGTTGCATTTAGAAACAGAGGTGATAGGACTTGGTGCAGAGGATGTGGGATGTGAAAGAGAAAAATGGAGGAGTCTTCCCAAGTGAGCAGCCTGAGGAACTCAATATGTTGGCACTGTTTACAGAGATGAGGGAAGACTTCAGAGGTGTGCGGTATAGTGGGATTGAATAATTTTGTAGCAAAACTCTTGTGTGTGTCTTAGAATTTTACAGCCACCCAAAGAATCAAAATTATTGCTTATATCTGCCTCTGGAATACTGCAGCTGAATAATCACCTAAGCTTAGCTCAATTGGACTTAAATAGCATGCAAGTGTTTAAGTAGATATAGGTAGACAAAGCAAGCTACTAATATCAGCCAACAGACCAAGCACTTCCCAACTGGACTGAAAAAGACAGAAACCAGACCTAACCCTGCTCTCCTTCCTGCCTTATAGATTCTGATGTCAGAGCCAGGGAAGTTGCTGCAGAAAGTGAAGGTGTGGCTGCAGGAGTACTGGAATGTCACAGACCTCATTGCCATCCTTCTGTTCTCTGTCGGAATGATCCTTCGTCTCCAGGACCAGCCCTTCAGGAGTGATGGGAGGGTCATCTACTGCGTGAACATCATTTACTGGTACATCCGTCTCCTAGACATCTTCGGCGTGAACAAGTATTTGGGCCCATATGTAATGATGATTGGAAAAATGGTAAGTAGGATCTTTTGATTCCATGTTGTAAGTTTTCAGAGGAGGAGTGGTGATAATAGAGGGAAATAATACATTTGGGCCTGCTATCAAAGTCTAAATGAGATGGCCCTAGAGGCTTTTTATTTTATAAATTCCTTTTGAATGTTTGAGGGTTCGACGACATCTATAGACAAAACTGGAGAATGTATGAGTCACTCATTCATTTACTGAAAAATTTATACAGATCATCTGTTTTGTGCTGGGCACTGGACCAGGAGTTGGGTGTACAAAAACGTTCTTTCCATGAGATTAAAATTGATGGGAGGGAGGGGAGGGAGGGGGTAATTACCATGCTGTGTGAAAAACGCTGTAATAGAGATGTATATGAAGTACAACAGAACCATAGAAAAGATAATATAGATCAGAAAAAGCACATGGAGGTTACATTTTAGCTGGGTGTTTGAGGAGGAATGGGTCTCCAGTACAAATATTTATGATTTTTTTTTAAAGATCCTGTGTTTTTTAAATAAAGTTCTAGAAAAATGCCTTACCCTACACAAAGGGAAGAACAACATAATTTATTTGAGCTGAGTTGAGTTGGATTGGGTTGAACATTAAGTTCTGTCATGCATCATGTGTTTGTTACACTACTGGAAAGTGATGTCTGTTAAGAACTAAGTTCCAGAATTATGCTCCCACTTGTCGAATTCTTGAAGAAAGAATCACAAGTAGCAAGCTAATATGCTTCCCTACAAATGGCCGAGGACTTGTTCCAGTAGTCCTTGACCACGCACCAGTTTCCAGACTTTGTCCATAGAGACTGAA
This sequence comes from Ateles fusciceps, assembly GCA_036589455.1. NCBI lineage: Eukaryota > Metazoa > Chordata > Mammalia > Primates > Atelidae > Ateles > Ateles fusciceps. The sequence continues at coordinate 15,728,265 of JAZHEH010003097.1, forward strand.
CCGTAGGAGGACAGCATCGGTGTGAATCTAGGAGCACGTCAGTAAACGAGCTCCCCTCTCAAAACTCACTCAAGGAAGAATCAGAGCCTGAAGCCAGAAATGGGTACTTTTTATCAGTTCTCCCAATTTTTTAAGTGTATCCCCTACTTTACTTTCACAAAATAGATGTGGAAAAGTTAAATACATCCATCCTACCATGACCAACACCTCTTACCAAGGAGGCTCTTTGCTGGTCAGACACAGTGGCTCATGCCTGTAATCCCAGCACTTTGGAAGGCCGAGGCAGGCAGATCACTTGAGCCCAGGAGTTTCAGACCAGCTTGGGCAACACAGTGAGACCCTGATGCTACAAAAAGTACTGAAAAATTAGCAGGGCGTGGTGACATGAGCCTGTGATCCCAGCTACCTGGGAGCCGAGGTGGGAGGATCACCTGAGCCCAGAGTTCAAGGCAGCAGTAAGGTATTTTTTCTCAAAAAAAAGAAAAAAGAAAAAGAAAAACCTCTTTGCTAATATCTTTCACTTCACTTCCATTGTATCAGCCATTGAAACCAATAATTAGTCAATAGATGTTCTTTATTTTTTGAGACAGTGTTTCAATCCATCACCCAGGGTAGAGTGCACTGGTGCAACGTCTGCCTCCCAAATTCTAGCAATTCTCCTGCCTCAGCCTCCTAAGCAGCTGGGACTACAGGCACCTGCCACCACAGCTGACTAATTTTTTGTTTTTATTAGAGACAGGGTTTCACTAGGTTGGCCGGGCTGGTCTCAAACTCCTGACCTCAAGTGATTCACACACTTTGACCTCTCAAATTGCTGGGATTACAGGCGTGAGCCACCATGCTTGGCTAATGTTATTATTATCACTCAAGATTTACTATGTATCATTGCTAACTCAATATTTATCAAACAGCCCTGTCTATGTGTATGTGTATCTGTCTACTGAAATGAATCTTAAATAACCACAACTTGAATTAGGTATGACACATTGAGCAATTTATTTAAACCACTTTGAGACTCAGTTTACTCATTTCTCAAGTAGTGATGTATAATAAATGCATATCTGATAGGGTTATTGTTGTAATGATTAGAAATAATACGTACTAAATGACCAGCTATGTCTGGCTCACAGCTGATAGTTGACAAATTGTATCTGTTATTTTGTTCAAATGACATGTTTTAAATACAGTGAAAAAAAGGAAAAATTGGTGAGCATGATTATTATGCTGTATTCCTAACCCTTCTGTACAAATGGTATTTGTAACACCAGCATTGTTTAGGGCAAGTATCACCAAACTCATTCTAGAGAGGAAAAAAAAAAAACTTGAATTCAAGAGCTTGAGTTACCCAAAAAGGAACCCCAGTTCAATTGGGGGATTTTTTTGACTAGGAAAAAAATACGTATCTTACTCTATTATATCACCTTCTTTGCACTTTAACAATGAATTTGAGATTCTGGTGAAAATTCCTGTCTAAAAGCAGAGAGTCTAGATTTAGAGTCTATGGATAGGGCTTACGAGGTAGAATCTGTGGACCCTTTCTGCAATTTATATATAAAAATGTGTGGGTGTGTGAATTTTCTGGACAGAGGGGACAAGCTTTCGTGAGATTCTCAAATGTATTTTCAAGTGGACCCAGTGAAAACAAAGAACTATAATAGCTATAAAATTAGGCCACATTTTCTCAACCTTGACACTGCTGATGTTATAGACTGCATAATTCCTTATTTTAGGAAGCTGTCCTGTGTATCATAGGATATTTAGCAGTATCCCGGGCCTCTACCTGGATGCCAGTAGCATGCACACGCTCACACACATGCAGTTATGACTACAAAGAAGTCTCCAATATCTCCACGTGTCCCCCCAGGGAATGAAATTGGCCTCTGTTGAGAATTACTGCATTCTGTGATTACATAATCAGATTGGTTGTTTTTCTGATTGTTACCTTATTTTATTTTAACATATAAAATCTGAAAAGACCCAAACTAACTAAATATATTACCCTTTAAAGCCTGGGTAGCATTTATATACTTGAAATAACTAAAATCACGCTAATGCAGCGAGATTATTTTAAAATCCTTGTCTATCATCTTAATAATGGCGTAATTATCCCAGTTTTGACTAGAATGAAACCTTACTCAGGAATATGCAAGAGGAATGTACTGCATTTTCTCTACCTTTTAACTTATGAATGACTTCATTTATCAGTCAAGAATAAGTAGAAAATGAGTATATTTGGGACTTTGCTTCTCTTTCAAGAGGCTTTTAAGAGAATCAGTTCAGTAATTGAGGCACTGATCCAGAAGGTAGATAAAATATGCCTATAGAATTTATCAGCGAGCCAGGTGTACTACCAGGCTGGAATTTAACAAAATATACCCAGATGTGTTATACTGAAAGCCTCTCAACATTAGGGAGTCCCCATTCAGCACAAAACAGCCAATTAAGTCCCTGCCCTCTGGTCTAGGGACAGACGGCTGATGAGATTCCTGGACACACAATCATTAGGAGTCCATTTTGAAATTGGGTCTTTGCATAATATAGTAAACCAGTGCACCAAACACCTCACAGCATGGAAAGCCCACATACGCAGAAAGACTCCAATTAATCTGCTGCAGGCCCAGGATCACTTAACAAAATCCTGACCCCTTTCCTTCATATTCCACCTCTCAATGGAATTCTCTAAGCCTAGCACTAAGCTCACCTTTATAACACAGAACAAAAACAATAATAATAGCTATCATTTGCTGTGTGCCAGATACCATGTCAGACTTGTCATCATCATACCCCCACCCCCACAGGAAATAGGTTTTCGTATATGTGTTTAATAATTGAAAAAACAACTGAGAGACTAAGCAAGGGACAATGACAGGATTCAAATTTGTCTGTCTGACTGACTGCACAGCCTGACCGCTTTCCAACTCCAATAATAACAACACATTAACATTTATGGAGAACTTACCACATTGTTTCACATGCTATCTCATTTAATCTTTACAAAATAAATGTGTTATTATTCCTATTTTACAAATAAAACAAGATTAAGCAGCTTGCCCAAGGCCACCTAGCTATATTTCTTTTTCTTTTCCTTTTTTTAATGGTTAGTAAAGCCTTTATTTTTGTAACTATTTTTACTCTCTGTGTGGATTTTTTTTCCATGTAGCTATTTGTACTAGCAAAGTCAAGATGAAAACCCAGGTATTCTGACACCAAAGTACATGTGTTTAACCACTATAGTGTGTGTGTGTGTGTGTGTGTGTGTGTGTGTGTGTGTGTGTGTGTGTGTGTATAATATATATACACCCTCCTCTGTAGAACACAACAGAAAGATATTTACAAGATTAGGACAGGATCAGCTCCCTTAGTGTTGAACCAACTGGACAATTTGGCTTTAAAAAGAGGAGGCCAGCCCCAGTTCTCCCTAATACTGCTCTATTTCTGCACTCCACTCTAACAGATTTTGGTACTTGTATGAAAGTTAAGACTTCTTTAAAATATATGAAGCTAAGTGTTTGGGAAGAATTTTTCCTTCCCTTTGATTGTTTTGGCCCTTTGAATAGATAACACAACCAATCTGAACAAAAACAATCCTGAGAAATTAAATTAGAACAGTTTCTGTATTTACTGGCTGAGTTTTCTTGGGTCAAACTAGCTTCTAAATCTCATGAGCACAAATCTTCCTCTCCCAACCCATCTTTTAATCAATATAAATAAACATAACATGAAGGACCCATGTGTGCTTTTTCATTGATAGAACTTTTTGTAAATAAATGATGAAAGAATTTTACAAAATAAGAGAAAGAGAGAGAGGATGAAAAACAGACCCATGTTTCCTATAAAACTGTTTCGACACAGCTGGCTTCCTCACTTTAAAAGAGTTCTGAGACCACTAAACTAAAGAAGAAATAACTAACTAGCGTACAACTTTAAAGACAATTTAAAAATATGAATGAATGTCAAATTTTAAGATATTCCTGTTTGGTTTTGAAGTCATGCAATACTTGCGTGATGAATTTTGAAGTTGCCTTGAAACTTGATTAGACCCCAGTGTCCTAAGGCATACAAGGAAGCCTGTAATGTTTGAATTCCAGTAACAGACAGCATAGAATGCACTCTTTTAAAATAAAATCGTGGCTGAGAGCACTGACTCACGCCTGTAATCCCAACACTTTGGGGGGCCGAGATGGGTGGATCACAAGGTCAAGAGTTCCGTATCAGGCTGGTGAAGATGGTGAAACCCCTTTTCTACTAAAAATACAAAAACATTAGCTGGGCGTGGTCGTGGGCGCTTGTAATCCCAGCTCTGCGGGAGACTAAGGCAGAGAATTGTTTGAACCCAGGACGCAGAGATTGCAGTAAACCAAGATCACACCACTGCACTCCAGCCTAGGCGACAGAGCAAGACTCTGTCTCAAAAATAGTAATAAAATAATAAAAAAATAATAAAATTGTAAAACTAATTTGAAGGCTTCATTATTATTGATAAAATTAGCATTAGGCTTTCTTTGTGGATGGGCATCCCTTCAGAAAGCATGATATCTAAGAGAAACTCTTTTATATTTGATGTTTTGATGCAAGCGATAGCAACCAATCTCCAACTACCTTAAGCCTAGAAGGGATGTACTGACTTATAGAAGGGCATAATGAAACTGGCTTTAGGGGCTACTGCAAGCAGAGATCCAACCACTGTCAGGATTTGCTCTCTTTCTCCTGCAAATCAGCTTCATTCACTCTGATCAGTTTCACTGGTGGGGGACTCAGTTTCAGACACTCTGAATTCACCCTATTACAGAGATACAAGGAATTTCTTTCTTCCAGCTTCAGTTAAAAACAAAACCAAAAAAAGGATTCTGGTTGGCCTGTCTTGGTCATCTGCCTGCCTTCTGTCACTCTTTCTGGACCTAGTATCATATTTAACCTAGCCAGAAAAACACACCTACCTTGTGGCCTGTAAAAGGAGGAAGTAATGGGTTCTGGCTAGGAAGAATCAATGGTTATTGTATCCTCATCTAGTTAAAATTTTGGGTGATAAAGGAAAGTCATTTGGCATATAAGAAACAGATCCCAAATAACATACATCATGGAAAGAAACAAGGAAGAAAGAGGAACAAGAGATAACATCATATTAGAGAGCAGCCTGGAGGATTTTATAAACATGTCAGTTATGGGTACGATTCTAACACCTAAGAAAACACCCTCCATAGCCAATGGGGTGCCCTGCAGGAGAAGTATACGAACAGTGGTTCTGTCTGAGAGACTGGTTGGTGGTAGAATACCATGCAGTGGGGTAGGGCCACAAGATAAGACAGAACATAACAGATATTTGGTTTATCCTAGCTTTGTTTATAAGCAGCTTTTTTTTTTTTAGCTTTCCAATTATTCGTTAGCCTTTCAGAACTTAGAAAGGAAATTTACAGCATTGCAGTCATTCTTGGAATAGTTCAATTATCCCAATTCCAATTTCTCTAAGAAGAAAGAGACTCAAAGTGGACACCTGCCTCGCCCAGGAGCAGAGAAAAAGTTAGTACTGGATTCACAAAGAGGCCTAAGCTTCCATTTATGACTCACATCCCTAGCCTTGACTTGGTCCCACAGACAGCAGTGAAAAATGAAGAGGCATCATTTGTGTGTGTACTTTTTAAATGTTTTTTGAGTTACTGACAGAATTCTGTGGACACTGGCCTCAATAGAACAAGCATCTTCTTACCTGGACACAACTCCCTATTCTAAACATCCCTTATCAGCAGTCTAGAAAGCGGACCTCCTCCAAAGGTTCCCATCATTGTCAGCATTTATAAGAACTCTCAATCATACAGGTTTTCTATTGTTTCTCCCTCTGCTTCCTCACCCTTCCAGATGATAGACATGATGTACTTTGTCATCATTATGCTGGTGGTGCTGATGAGCTTTGGGGTCGCCAGGCAAGCCATTCTTTTTCCCAATGAGGAACCATCATGGAAACTGGCCAAGAACATCTTCTACATGCCCTACTGGATGATTTATGGGGAAGTGTTTGCGGACCAGATAGACCGTAAGCAAGTTTATGATTCTCATACACCAAAGTCAGGTATTTAAATTCAATTCGGGTGTATCTTTTCCAAGTTCATTTGTTTGTTCTCAATAAATGGCTCAAGATAGAGGACCGATTCCTAGCCATCTTGGAGGAAAAACAAAATTACAGAAGGTGAATATACAATTTTAGCAAAGTAGTTCTTGGGTGTTTCTTTAGTTATGTCATGTTCCGTGACATGAATTGACATCTGGTATAACCAAATTTGATCAAAAAATGAACCACTTAAAAAGATCTAAATTACTTTATGATTCAAAATCACAGGGCCATGTGTTGAATATTTTTCGTATCAGGAATATTTTATGTCACTAACTCCCCACCTCTACCCTAGCAGCCAGCCCCAGCCTTTAGAAAATAAATTTCTTCAGTTGGACTTCAGAACAAATAAACAATGCTCAGTTTCACCATCAGAATTCAAGAGTAAGGGCAAACATCTGCATGGTATTTTTCTTGCACTGGAAACTATTCTCCAACTCTCTTTCCCACTGTCTTAAATTATGTACTATTGAGACTCATAGGAAGCTAGTATTCATTGCCTGGAAGTATGGAAAATGCCTTAGGTCATAAACTGAGTTGCTTGCTATTAATGCCAAAAAAAAAAAAAAATAGTATCTATATTATGAAGCAATTCAGTGTGGGGAGTGAACGCCAGCAGGCCCCCAAGGTTTCATGCCCTAATAGATGCTGATTCTCTGTAATAAACACTCCTTTTGTATGGAGTTTGAAGATAGTTGTATCCTAGGAGTCTGTTCCAGGATTTTATTTGGACCAAATGTCAGGACACACCAGGCATTGGGAAATTTTTTGGGAAGAAAGCATCATTAAAGAAACATCTTTCAGTGTGGGGGAGTTGAATCCCAGGAGCAACGATTTCTCATTTCCCCTGAGGAGTTTAGCTCTGGAAATAACATCCCTCCAACATTGTTGAATTAACATTTTTCAGACATTTTTTGCTGACAGGCCAGCCATCTGAGCCCTGGGCTGTGGACATGGATTAGGGTTATATAACCAGGTAGTAGAACTTGTTAAGAGCAGGAACAGAGACTAGTTAGCATCCCCCCCCTCCCACTGCCCATCCCAGGTAGGACTGAGACCAGGAAAATAGAAACAAGGCACCAAAGAGTGTGAGTCCTCCAGACCTGTGAAGAGGATGTGTACCCTGGCAACAGAACACACCGGTATGTCATTTATTCTTCCACGATGGATTCCGAACAAATACACTTCCCTTCTCAAAATGTGTTATCTGAGGCAAGCAAGACTTTTTGGAACACCTAATTGGAACACATACTTGTTTCATGACACTTGGCCAACTCACTGAGGAAGAATTTTAACTCCAACTCCGGGTTGTAATATCTTTGGCTGACAATGTGCAGCCTTCACCAAGACAGCTTGCCAGGCACTGGGGAAAATCCTTTTGAGAGCCTGCTTTCAAACAGTCCCTAAAGGCAAAACAACACTTTTAAAAAACCCACCTATGATCATTCTACTCAGAGATTGAATGTGCTATTTCCCCTCAAGAAATTGTTTTTCCACTTAGTTGTATTATTTTGCCTTTTTTAGTTTTCCTTTCTGCTTCAAAATGAGATTAAGCCCCCAGGGATGTTTTGACAATGCCACATGTGGGGGATGGGATAAGGAGGGAGGTGTAGGTGTGCTTTATAAATGGGATTCTGTCTGTCCCTCTACAAGTGGCCATTTATTGATGTTGTACTATGAACCCAGCCTAGTGCAACAAACACCACCATCTGGCTGAATAAGAGGATTTATTATTGTTATTTTAAAAGAAGGGCTGATTGTAGTTTAGAACTCGAAACCCCCTGGAGACAGAGATGTGTTTTGTGTGAGTGAAATATGAAAATAGATTTCCCACACTGTTAATTAGATCTGTGGAGCTCTACGTGTGTGAGAATAAATTTCAACTCTAAATCCCAATGTATAACTGACCCAGCCTTGAATAGATACAGTCTTCATGATGCCCTTCCCCAACCACTTACCTTCCTTTCTGATGTTCTGAAATTGCTACAATGGTAGCCACTGTTCTAAGCTAAATCAGCCAGTTTTCTGTGTAGTGCTAGCGAGTATTTGTCCTTTCTCAAATGGATATAGAAGGCTGCCCCCAAATCTGTCATGACATTTGGCTAAGGTCACTGGACATCCCTGTCCTCCAAATGATTTGATTTTCATGCTATGGCACTGGATGGGCCCAGTGAGGATTGGATGACTGCCCTACCCGGTCTTCAGAACTGCCCTGGAGACCCAGGTAACGAGCTGTTTGAGAAAGGTACGAATTGTTTATGCTGCCCCACGGTGTCTTGCCTCTTCTCCGTGTCGTGCCCAGGTTGGTTTGTGAAGCATGTTTTCAGGCTGATCGGATCTCATATCCGCCTGGACCCACAGCCCTGCCCAGGGTCTGCCAGTCCCATCCTGTGGATGTACCCCGTGCGGGCCTTCCGAAGTGCTACTCATTCAAACACACCTTGGCAGAGTGACTCATTTCTAACGGAATGCGCGCGCTCCATAGCTACTCTTTTTGTTTTTTTACTTCAGAATTGCTGAGCCCATTTCATGTTTGGGAAAACATTCTTTCTTAATTGGGTTAGACGTATATGGATGTACAATGGGGCCCTTGGGGTGGGTTTTTAACGTCAATCATACACCTCAGAAGAGAGGGCGGCTTTGATGCCCTCACTTCTGGGAGGCAATGTTACCTTACTAGAGATGTTTGATATGCCTTCCACCTTTTTTTCTGTTACTTGTTCTAAACACAGAAAACAAAGATCGATAAGATCAATAAAGCCTAAGATACTAGAATGAAACTTGTGAGGTTACTTTCCAAATGTGCTTAAAACTAAACCAAAAGGAAAAAGATGGAGTCGCTGTAAAGTCATAAAATAATTTAGGTGCTTTTCACCTCTAAGCCATGTTGGACTAAACACAAATGATAGTTCCACCTTAACCTAAGTTCTCTGTGGAGGCTGAAATGTTTGCTTTGGGGTTGGAAGCAGGGAAGAGTGGGAGAATATGATTGGAAGCAGAAGATAAGGAACCTGGGGAAGGGACAGTGACTGTCTGCCCTACCTGGAAACTTTGCCTACCGCCCTGATTTAATTCGTGGGAATGGAACTTGCTGTTGTTGTATGATTGGCTCCTTTCTGGTTTCTTTAGTTTATTTCAAATAGCCCAAAATTGTCCTCATGTGTTTGCTATGTAGAATCCTAGCTCTCCAAGATCCAACCTAAGAGCTGCCGTGAAGCAACTTGGGCTCCGGGTTGTTAAATGCATGGCTACCAAATGTGACACCCTTTCAGGCAGTCTCATTAGTGTGACCCATGTGGCATGGCCTCTGGATCCCACTGGAACTTGAGGGGAAAAGCCACTAAGAGGAGAGGAGCAGCAGAATACATTTCCAGCCCAGCAGCATTTCATGCCAAAGCTGGAGCGAAGCTAAAATTAGATGGACTCTCGCCAGCTTAGAAATCTGGTTCTGCATTCTGGTGTGTGAGGTGCCTAGAAGTACACCTTTCTTGGCAGGGAAAATGGGGGATCTCTGGCTTTCTCCAGCCCCTGAATGGATGCAACTTTCATTTATTTACAGGGCATCCATGTGTTGCCGGCTGTATGTTCAGATTTCCCAGGCTGTACCAGGGCAGGAGGAAAATGAATCATGCTCTTGAATGCATTAAGTCAGGGTCTAAATTTAGTCCTCCTTTCTGCTTCTCTGAGTAATTTTACAAGTTTAGATAGTAATGTGAAAGCAGAATGTCCAAAACTTACTTTCTACCATGACAGCTTAATATTATCTAGCCCTTTCCATTCACTCCAAATTACCCAATCTACTTAAAGCCTGGGTTGTTGTTTTTTCCTACTGCCTAGGGCTTTTTCATCTGAAATTAATAGGTAGTTTGGGGTAGAAAGGTTTTTGTTTTCTTTTTGCTTTATTTATGTATGTATATATTTAGTACAAAGGTTTGCTATAAAAAAAAAAACCTCGCTCTTTTGTATCCACGTTGTCTCTGTGATGTTGACTGAATTTACAGTGTTGTTTTTGTCATGTGTGGGCATGTAAAGCTAAAACACACTGAATTATTTTTCTGCCTCAAAGTAATTGTTCCTCACTTCCCTTGTGGAAAGGACCCAGTCTCTGAAATACCCCTGCTTATGGTGAAGCTTAGAGCAGTATGAACCAAGAAGATGGCTATTGTTATGCATTGCGATCATGAAACTCCAGTTCTCAAGACTCAGGGCTGTGCATCTGTTTAGTATTCTGGACTGACCTTCTCTAATGGATTCAGAGCACACTAATGCCTAACAGCTATAGTGTGGGGAGTGTTGCTTGACCAAAGAAAGTATTTTGGAAAAGAAAAACTTGAGCCAGTGCCAACTTTTGGGAAAGGGAGAATTGTTTTGTTGGGGTTTGTTTTCACAAATTGCTAAGGAAGCAAGCCAACATGAGGCGCCGTCGTCATTTTCTGTCCCTGAAAGTCAGCTCACGTTATAGAGAATACCCACCTGACTTGTTTACTAATGCAAACTGAGGCTTAATGGATTTACAAATAACAGAGCTATCTGCAGACAGACCTTTGTGATGATTCCGGGCGCCGTTTTGATCAACACTTGTTCTATTGTCATAACAGTTAATTAGCATTTTCTCACAGGTTAGACTCCACTTTGAATTCTTTCCTCAGTCAATGAATGTTTACTCTGTTTCTCCTATGAACTGGAAACCAGAGCATAGAGATGCATGTGACAGAGGCATTGTCTTCAAGGAGCTTACAGTCAAGGAAAGGCAAACTGAGATTGACAATACATGTGTAGAGGTGGAGCCAAAGAAGGTAGTTGGATCTGTCTCGGGTGGGAGATGAGGCCTTGCAGAGACAGGGAGGGGTGAGCTGAGCCCTGAAATATGAGCTGATGATTCAGGCAGATGAGAGCAGAAGGTGTAAGGAGAGAAGAATGGCCTTCCAAACTGCAAATTAGTATGAGAAGTTCCAGGAGCAGTGGATAGTTTAGTATAGCTGATGGTAGAGTAAGAGGCAAGAGACAGGAAGTAGGACAGAAGGGTCTGAGGAGAGAGACAGGGTACAGATCCTGGAGGACTTATACTCCATGTTCAGGATAGTACCATGATCAAGATGTATGTTTTAATCAGAGCTCCCAAGCAAAACTGTGGAGGGTCCATAGGAGGGATTGAGGTGGGAGGTAAGAGGTGAGAGGAAATCTCTAATGCAGCAGTAGCTGGAATGGAGGAAACAGGCAGGATGAGATTTTAGGAAGGTACAATCAAAAGAACCTGGAAGGAAATCAGATGGTGCAGAGGGTGATAGTGGGAAAAGTGGATGAGAATTTAAAATAGAGGAGCTGGAGATTACGCCAACATTTCTGGCTTAGTCTGAAGGACGATGGCATTCACTGAGACAGAGAATCTGGGACAAGGAACTATGAGGGTATGGGGATTTTTTCCATTGGGATTGAATTGAGTTTGAGGTTTTTATGGGCATTCCAGGAAAACCATGAAGAAGGGCATTTTGCACACAACTCTGGAGCTCAGTAGGAGCTGGACTGGAGATAGAGATTTAGGGATCAACTGTATAACTGCCATGATGGGTGAGCTTACCAGAGGGCACAAGTAGAGAGAGAAGAGAAGGCCAGAGTGGAATACTGAGTGGTCAACAGTGTCAAATGCAAGAGAAAAGTCCAACTAGGTGAATATTTACAGAAGTCCATTCAGTTAGTCCTTCAGGACCTTTGCCAGAGCATTTTTATTTCAGTGGCAAGTGCAAAAACCAGTTACAGTGATGCAAGAGAAAATGAGCAGCAGGACAAATCATTTACTAGGGAAGAGGGAGAGAAGTGCTGTATACATATAAGCGGGGCAGGAGGGGCAGAGAAAGTACAGTGCAGTAGAGCTCTGAGAAGAGTGCTGTCTTATAATCACGACTAAGAAAATGGCAGATGTCACTGACTTGGTACATTTCACGGGACTGCTCTGGGCTTCTATTTGCATAGATAGGTTGTGTGTTCCCTGTCAAGAGAGTCACTCCAGATATAATACAAGAAAGACAAATGGCTGGATTAATCCAAGATTAAAGCTTTGCTGTGCCCACATGGCAGAGAGAACAGGGACTAGGGTTATTTAAGATGCTTGTAAAGGTTCTTGAAGTTATGCACTGTGAGGTCTAAGATAGAGGGAAAAGAAAGTAAAAGGTTGGTGAAAGCCCCAGAGTAAAAAGGAATGATCAATGGACTAGATTTCCAGCCTGAGAAGCAATTGCATTGACTAGAGATCCTGAAGGCTATAATGATATGAGGCTGTGGTCAAGGAATGGTAAATTTGTGTTCAGAATTAAGAGGTGAAGCAGTTTAGAATAATGATAAGGTCCAGGGGTAGCTATGAGGATGGGGTCTAGAACATGCCGGAGTTGAGATCAAGTATCTTGAAGCTGGATTCTTCTGTGTTTATCAATACACATATTGAAGTCGTTCGTAATAATGACAGGAGGAAGTATGAACAGGAAGACTTTGATCAGGACGACCTGAAACTCAAAAAAGAAAGGGCTTTTTGCACAAAAGTGAAAAATAGTGGTTTGGAAAAGGCAAAGAGTATCAATAAAAATGCAGACGTTACCTCTGGGAACCACAATGTAGAAAAATGTGTAACTTCAAAAGGTTACAAAGAGGTGTCTTCCTGCAAGATGGATTTTAATTAAAGCAAGAAAATGGGGAAGTGGACTCATAAATATGCGAGAAAGGAGGCCAGGTGCAGTGGCTCATGCATTTCAGGAGACTGAGGCAGGAGGATCATTTCAGGTCAGGAGTTCAAGGCTACAGTAAGCTATGATTGTGCCACTGCACTCCAGCCTGGGCAACAGAGCAAGACCCTATCTCAAAAAAAAAAAAAAAAAAAGATACAGAAAGCAAAAGAGTTTGTATTCTGTGATAATGGGGTTCCAGAAGACTCAAGAGAAAAGAAGAAAAAGGAAACAGCAATGAGTGTTCAGGGAAAGAAAGCCTAGGATCACAGGAGGACAGTAGCCTAGAGGAGGATGGGTGGCTGGAGAAGCTTGCATTGTAGGAATAGAGGATGATGGGAGTAAGTTAGCCAGAGTTAAAGACTGGAACTCTAGTAGTATAAGAGGTCAGGTGGAGATAATGATATCTAGCCCTAAAAGGATGGAACTGGAGGCTTTGTGTAATGGAGAAGAGTAACTAGATCCTGAAGAGGAACCTCCCCAAATGGCTAGAGAATTCTCCATCCCAAAGGAGGCTCTCCTTTTGAAATTGCTCATGGCCTGTGATGCTAGAGAACATCATTCGTCACCTTTCACAAAGGTGAGCTCTTGATAGAACCTTGGAATATTCCACTTCTCTTTAACCTTTTCCAGACTTGCTAATACCTTGCCTGTAATGAAATTTAGTGCTTGTCCCATCATCACCATTTTCAGCGTCTGCTGTAATTCTGCCTTTAACAAAGCACTTTTGTTTCACCCTATCCATGTTTGTGTGACCTCAAAGACCATGCTTTTTCTATTCTACCACGAATACCCCAAGTCAGTCCTAGGCAACCAGTGCTCCCAACAGAACTCCAGAAACACCAGGTAGCCCAAAAAGCATGCACAAGCTAGCATTCACTCTCATACACTCTCATGTTTACGTGCAGACTCACATTTCTCTTTTCTTTCCCTCCAGCCCTGCTTCTGCCAAGACATTTTTATCTATTCCCCAAATCCTTCTTTCTGTTGCCCCTTCTGAAAACACTCTAAGGTCCCTGAGAGCTTGTACATTTGGACCACAAGAGCAGCCAGAGAAACTCAAGGGTTATTTCTGGATTCTGTGCTGCAATCTTCCATTCCCTGGGATGGGGGGGTACTGAGCCAGCACCTGCTTGAAATACATGAAAAGAAGTGAGTACTTCTAAATACTACTCCACCACTCTAATTTAACCACCTTGTAAGTAAAAACAGGACACCCAAAATAAAAATAAACCCATAGGCTCCATGCATTCTAGATATAACCCACATGTTTCAAAGGAAAGATTATATATCTATGAAGTAATTGTAATTTGGTATCATCATAAATCATCTCATAGTGTGGCTACAGGGATCTTTTAGACCCCCAGAATGGTAGTAAGTCTGGCAAGCTCTTCAGAACAGCTCTGTACAGTGGAATCTACTGTGATGGTACTCATCTAGATCTGTGTTGTCCCATACCATAGCTGCTTGTCACATATGGCTACTGAGTGCTTAAAATGTTGCTAGTATAAATGAGAAACTAAATTATTATTTACTTTTTTTTTTCTCTTTTGTTTTTTTTCCTTTTTGTGGAGAACGGTGTCTTGCAGTATTGCCCAGGCAGGTCTCGAACTCCTGGGCTCAAGCTATCCTCCTGCCTCTGCCTCCCTAAGATCTGGGATTATAGGTGTGAGCCACAGCGCCCGGCCAATTTTATTTCTTTTTAATTAACTGAGGTTTTAATTTCAATAGCTGCATCCTGCTAGTGGCTACTGAATTAGATAGCTCTGTTCTAGAATATAAAAATCCTTTGGAATGCCAGCTCTGTGACAGCAGGGACCACATCTTCCTTGTTCACTGCAGTGTCTCCAACACCTTAAACTGTGTCTCACCCAATGTAGGTGCTCAGGAAATGGTGCATGAATTAAACTTCTTAAAGCAGAGGATAGAAAGTGATGTTATCTGCTGTAAACAATCAATCAAGCAAACACAAAGATTTCAGGGACCATATATAAAGAAACTAGAAAAGCCAGAGTGTCAGAAATGTCAGTGAAGGTCATGAAAAGGAGCTATGTTTGTTATAAAGGAATTTAAAATTTGGGTTAAATTAAATGTAGTGATCATGGTTTCATGACACACACACACATAGGCACAGGGTAGAGGTGGGGGAGGAGTGGGAAAGGAAAGGGGAATCAAAGGGGACTCTAGTGTTGTTAAGTTCCTGAAATTAGCTAGCTAACTTTGTATTCAAGAAGAAAATTCCAGCTGAGTTCAAGAAATATCTGTTGAAAAAGTCATGATTATAGTATTTGTGCAGAGATTAGGCAGCTATAAGGAAGCGAGAGAGGAAAAGAAGCAAAGAAGAAAGGAAGAAGATAAGGAAAGAAGGAGGAGAGGGAGGGAGGGAGAGAAAGAGGGAGGGAGGAGAAGGAAGGAAGGAGGGAGGGAGGGAGGGAGGGAGAGAAGGAGGGAAGGAAGGAGGGAGGGAGGGAGGGAGGGAGAGAGAGAAGGAGGAAGGGAGGAGGGATGAGGGACCACCTCCTGGCCTTTGGTTGTTGAGGGCAGCAGAGGAAGGAAGAGTGAGAGCTATGTAAGCCCAGCAGCAGGACCAGTTGAGGCCCATGCAGAGAGCCCAGCCAGCTCTGAGCCTCACCACACTGGCTGTGGTTGCCATGCATCCTGTAACTGTGGCCTTTCCAAAGGTTCAGTGTTCTGACCAAACGCAACAAAGCAGATGGTTGATTTCCACTCAAAGCAGAGCAGAGTATACCCCTTCTGAATAAGGTGGCAAGATGTTAATTGATCTGTATTAACAGCAATCAACAAACAGAATGATCTCCACACAGGTTAACTATTAGCAGATGATCCCAGCAAGGCTCACACATTAGCTGTTTTCCCTCAAATGTGACAGAGTCCAAATAAGCCTGCAACCTCAATACGTAAGGGAAAGGAAGACACACAAGATCTTTTGTGAGATACTGTCCAGTGAAGCAAGTCGCTTCCTGTGGCTAGATTTCAGACCACGTCTGTCAAGTGACGTTTGACTGAATGGCTTGGCTTTCAGCCAAATATTTGATATCTAGGACATCAGGCCTAAGGTTCAAGATGAGTGCTTTCTTGGAAAAAAGACCCCAGTAACTTCAGGTCAAATGCAGAATGTTGAGTCTTTACCTTAGTGACACACTCAATTCAAGGAGATGACACCCACTGATAAGTTAAGGATAGAGAGGGCTATTTCTTGACCCAGGCTGTGGTTACATGGATTTTCATTTTACATTGGACATACATGTTTTATGGACTCTTCTGTGTATCTATCTCATAATCAGATTCAAAAAGGAATAAAGGAGACATCCTGCTGTAATATTTTCCAGATTCTAGTTTGAATGGGTTCATACATTCAATGACATTTACTAAGCACTTCAAGTGCCAGGCTCTGTGCCATAAGATGGGAGTTAAAAAGACATACTTTATTGCCTCGGTTTTGAAGGAAGTTACTAAAGAAGATTGACAGCTAAACACATCATTACAAATCAGTGTGATATATATTTTCATAGAGGTCATATGTAAGGACTTAGCTCAAAGGAAAGAACACAGTTTTGCAGTAGGAAGAGGGGGTAGAGAAAAATAAGGGAAGGTCAGATGCAGGTTGATAGTGTCTCCTGGAGGTAACAGTTAAGCTGGGTCACAAAGGATATTAAGGGTTTTTCAGACAGATAATGACAGAGCATTCTAAACGGGGACCGTTATGTACAAAGCCAGAGGCAGGACAGAGCATGTCTAGTATGGGCAGGGCACATGGGGGCCAGAGAGAGCGGAGACATGAAGTGTCCTCCCTGGGCCAGCCCAGAACTAGCCTCTGGGTTAGTTCCATGTACAAGGTGCTCCCAAGCCCCCTATACCTACCCTGGTTTAATGTGGACACCACATTGTTTCTGTCTGATTTCTTGTGTGTATCCCTCATTGGATTCTATGCATTGTGGGGGGTTGGGGGCTAGGGTCCATATCCATCTTTTCTACCATTACTTGAGTGAATAAATGGGGAAGAGGTTAGTAAGGAAGCTTGCTATAAAGAGCTTTATATGTCAGGCTAAGGGATTTGGATCTTGTGGGAAATTTGCAGCTCACCTTGTGTGGAGCCCCTTGTTAAGTATAGCTTCAGTTTATGGAATTCATAGGTGTCACTGAGGAGTGGGGAGATCGTGACTGGAGAATATGCAACCATAATGCTCATTTCAGGGACATCAGATAAGCCATAGAAAAGCCCTTTGTTCCAAAACATCTTCTACAAGAGAAGTAACAAGCTTCTAAGAGTCAAAACATCCCCCTGAACAGGTTAAACCTGCTGAGTCTTCTCTTAATGTGATGTATGTGAATCTTTCCTCCCAAAATAGCTGAAATCAGCATTCAGGGAGGGAGTGTTGAAGTGGGGGCAGGTGATGTGGAAGTTGATAGCTCAGCACGCATGAGGTGGACCCTGAGCAGGCAGAAGCCAGCATGAGGCAACTGGGTGTCTGGAGGGCAAGGAAAGTGAGACAGGGTGTGGGAAGGCTTCACAAAGACACGCAGTGGCAAAACGGTTTTGCCTATGTTGCAGTTTTGCCAAGGGTCCTGGCAGATGCCCAGTTTGCCTCCCAACCCTGACTTCTACGCTGCCTGCGGTAAACTGCTGATGCCTGAACTTGAAAATCAGGAGCACCTGAAGTTCTACAAGCCTCAGGCTCCTCAGTTCAGTCTGTGGGCACAGGCCTCCTAGCTGCAGCTTTTTCAGTTCAGCTAGGTTTCTCCTCCTCTAAACCTCTTCTGGAAAACTAACAGAGATGCAAAGAGAAAGGATGAGAGGAGAGGAATAAATGCATTTGTAGACTACCCTCCCTCACACTTTTCTTTTTTATCATTAGTTCATCCACATCAAAAATCTATTCCCACTGGGCACAATGGTGCACACCTGTAGCTACTCATGAGGTTGAGGCAAGAGGATCACCTGAGCCCAGGAGATCTGGGTTATAGTTTGCTGTGCTGATCCGGCATCCACAGTAAGTTCAGCATCAATGTGGTGACCTCCTGGGAGCAAGGGACCAGTAGATTGCCTAAGGAGGG
This sequence comes from Ateles fusciceps, assembly GCA_036589455.1. Lineage (NCBI taxonomy): Eukaryota > Metazoa > Chordata > Mammalia > Primates > Atelidae > Ateles > Ateles fusciceps. The sequence goes on from JAZHEH010003097.1 coordinate 15,746,157, forward strand.
GTGAACTGGTCCAAGTTAGAAATGGAACACGCCAAAACTCCCATGCTAATGGGTAGTGGGGATCACGCCTGTGAATAGCCACTGCACTCTGGCCTGGGCAACATAGTGAGACTCCATTTCTAAAAAAATAAAAATCTATTCTCCAGGAAACTCAAATGTCTGAAAGGCCCAAGGACAGCCCAGAGAAGCTGAGTGCTCTCAAACAGGCTTTCTTGTGACCACAAGATAATCTCCCATAGTCAAGGTCTGTCTCACTGGTTCTCAACCAGGGGCAGTGGTGTCCCCTAACCCCCACCCAGCAAAGAGACATTTGGTACTGCCTGGAAGCATTTTGGTTGTCATAACCAGGGTGGCGGGAGAGGGGGGGCGCTACTAACATCTAGTGGGAGAGGCCAGAGATGCTGCCTAACATCCCATGATGCACAGGACAGCTTCTCCAAACAGAATTATCCCACCCAAAATGTCAGTGTGCTGAGACTGAGAAAACCTGGCCTATCAGAACCCAAAATTCAACTCCTTACTATTGCTTCTCAAAGAACAATGACACAATGTAGTTGCCTCAACATCTACAAAGTCCTGAAGGACAGATCTGAAGGGGCCCCGAGTCCTTACAAACTAAGGCCAGGCCGAGAGAGCTGCGGGTCCCGGTTGAGCATCCCTTACAGAGTTTCACGGCATCTCCCTCTGCTCTGCTCACTGCGTCTTCAGGCCAGAGACCAAGTTAGGACATCGGGCACTTAGGGTGTCTCAACAGTCAATGTGAAGGGCCATTTTTGGCAAACGCCAGTAGGTCTTGTCCCATGCCCTTGGGCACCAGTTTTGGAAACAAAATAAGCTATCATCGCAATGAAGAATAAGAACCCAGAGGCCTTAACCTACTATCAGTTAGAGTTTACACATATTTTGCTAATCCGGGTAGAATGTAGCAAACTTCAACCCCTCCCCCTTCCCAAGTTTGCATCTAAGATGCCAGGTTTTTTGGGGGGGATAGAAAAGCACCATGATGCACCACAAAGAAAGTGGTCTGAGTGATCTCAGACGTCCTGGCAAAATGGTTCAGTTCAATCAGTCCAGCTCACCATTTGTGATCAAGCACAAAGGGGAATCACACCCCCCATGATCAGACTCAAGAGTTGTATTTACTGACCACCTTAACACCACTGAACCAAATTCAAAACAGTTTTTAAACATTCACTGGGGCCAGTGACTCTCTCCTGAGTCGATGGGCTAGCTTTACAGAATCACAGGCCTTGAAGCAAAAGGATGAAGTCTGCTATTGCACTTTTTAATATTCTGAACAAGGGCTTCAGAAGTAAAATGTCACTGTGAACTGAGTGGTTACAGTACTGTTACAAGAAAGCCGGTTGCTGACAAGTACTTCAAAGTCACTCATGCCACCTGAGGAACATAATGTTCAACCACCGAAGGAACTATATATGGTGCATGTGGTTCTATTCTACATCAAGTAATTGAATATACAGGGCGGGGGACACTTCTATCAAACAGGTCATGCAATGAAAGACTGGATTCTTTCCTGTGGATTTAAGATTATAAACCCTATCAGGAGTCTACATAAGATAAGCAACTGCTGGAAATGTCACTGCTTTTTGCACAATGTATGGTAGTCGTACTTAAGCAGACTGTATTGAATATAGGGATGCCTGCATTCTCTATTAACTACCGAGTGTGTTACAGAAGCTATGTCTTGGGTTTCATGGGTTTCTTCTAACATTTCTAGGGAAAGGAAAGTCAATTAACATTTGTTGAGAGGCTATTACAGTGGCTGGCACCAGACCAGGCACATGATACACTGTGACTCATGAGTGCTGGTTTACTATCGATGTACGTGAAGTGCAGAGGTTAAAGAACTTGTTGAAGGCACACAGCCAGGAAGTGGCAGAGGCTGAATTGGAATCCAGGCCCATCTGTCTCCTAAACCCATGCTCTTAACTTCTGCATTTGAATAAAGACTGCTTCCTTCTGATTCCAGAGCCTTGCACTTTCTCCTATACCTCATTGCAGTGACTGGACCACGTCATGCATGTATTTACTTAGCAACCACTTATTACTGAAGAGAAAGCAGCAAACGAGATGCCTTGGCATGCACTTCATAGCAGTTACATCTCCTGTGGGGTTCGGTGGAGACAATAAGTGAACAAATAAACAGTATACTTTGGAATGGTCATAACTGCCAGGGAGAAAATAAATCCAACTAGCAGGATCGGGAGTCACTGAAGTAAGGACTTGGGAGGTACAATTTTATAAAGAATGGTCAGCGAAAGGACTTGAAGAGATAACATTGAGCTGAAATGTGAATAATAGAAATAGGCATGAAAAGAGCTGGGGAAGGAACATTCCAGACAGAGAGAACAGCAAGGGCAAAAGCCATGTGGTAGGAATGGTCTAGATGCTTTCAACTAGGATCAGAAAGAATGTCAGTGTGATTGCAGTTTAAGATCTACAGCAGTGGCCGGGCACTGTGGCTTACGCCTGTAATCCCAGCACTTCGGGAGGCCGAGGCGGGTAGATCACGAGGTCAGGAGTTTGAGATCAGCCTGGCCAAGATGGTGAAACCCCTATCTCTACTAAAAATACAAAAATTAGCCAGGCATGGTGATGGGTGCCTATAATCCCAGCTACTCAGGAGGCTGAGGCAGGAAAATCACTTGAACCTGGGAGGCAGAGGTTGCAGTGAGCTGAGATCGCACCACTGCACTCTAGTTTAGTTGATAGAGCAAGACTCCATCTCAAAAAAAAAAAAAAAAAAAAAAAAAATCTACAGCAGCTCAAGTTGGCATAGCATGCCATGGTGGAATTTCTGTGTTCAAGTATGTGGTTTAACTCTAAATGAGGACTGGGTTTAAGAACAGGATCAGCAACTCTGCAGCTATTCAAGACACAGTGCACTGCCAAAGGCTGATGGTCAGGAAGGTAGAGAATCACCCAGAAACCAGTGGTTTCCAAAATCAGGAAGGGAGCTTCCTCCACCATTGGAGCCATCCCGTGGTTTCCCAGAAGGGTTTCTATGGCACTGAGATGGTGATACCTTGGATAGTCTCAGAATCACCCATCATGGATGAATTTGACAGTAGCATGAAAAACACACTGTACCACCCACAAGGAGATTCACCTTTCTCTACAAGTATGTCAAAATGGCATTCATCATCAAAACGGGGAGCATCCTGGTAATGCAAATGAGACATGGCTCATAGATGGATCAGAAAATTACAAACTGGAAAGAGGCAGCTAACGTCCCAAGATGCCAGCAGCACTGCACAGGATATAATGTACTCAGAGAAAAAGCTTGATGAAGAAGAGTTTGCTTTTGGAAGTCATCATTAGTTCAATCGCAGTTGATAGTTATGGAGTGCTTGGTGTGGGTAAAGAACTCTGTTAAGAATGTTTTGAGTTAGTGTGACAGGAACAGTCCAGGGGCAGGAGCCAGTCACTGAATCTCAGTTCTGTCATCTCTACTAATGCTGTGACCTTGGGCAAGTTACTGAAACTCTGTTCTTTGGTATATTATTAACAGTTTGAGGACAGAAAGGAGGTCAGCCGTGGTGTTCCTTTCACACAAGAACACGGGCCAGAAAAAGAGCATTATTTCCCAAATGAATATGATAAACCCAAATGAATATAATCAGGCATTCATGCATATTGTTGTTTTTGATGAAGCTAAAATCTGCATCAATGTCACAGTGGGATGTATTCAAGAAAAATAGTTAATAAATAATATCATTGGTGATATGTAAATGTGCCAAATTAGAGAAAGTGATACCCAAAGACCAAAATTTGGAAAAGAAAAAAATGAAACAACAGGCACAGCATCAAAGGCTACTTAGAGATAAGGTGTTATTGGTAGTTAACAGTAGAAAAAAATGAAGTAAGGTACGTGTAAGGGTGAGCCCTATGAAACTGAAGTTTGCAAAGCCGTTTCTTCCAGCAGAGAAGCCAACTCCAGATAAATGTAGGAGCCTTCACTTCAAACACCCAGGTGACTTCTGGGCTTCTCTGCTCCATTTATGTTCATTTAAAATGAGAGGAGAGAATGGCTTGAGCCTAGGAGTTCAAGACCAGCCTGGGCAACATACCAAGACCCCATCTCTACAAAAAAAAAAATTTAGCTGGGCGTGGTTGCACACACCTGTGGCCCTAGCTACTTGAGAGGCTGAGGCGGAAGAATCGCTTGAGACTGGGAGTTTAAGGCTGCAGTGAGCTGTGATTGTGCCACTGCACTCCAGTCTGAGTGACAGAGCGGGACCCTGCTGGAAAACAAAAACAAAAACAAGCTCACTGAAACAAATAAGCCAATATAAGCAGTCTCAAATAGGATGGCTCTCTCTCTTCACACCAAAATAGAACCAAGGTATTATGCTGCTGCTCATCATGAAAAACCATCATTGTGTTTCTCCCATTGTGTCAGCCTGCCAGCCAGCCTGAAAGTCATTCTGGGGCAGCTAACCCAATTATTCATTCATTCATGTATTCAGCAAATATTTGGAACTGACTCTGTTCCAGGCACTCTCCTGCATAATGGGGATGAGTAATGAGAAAACCTGATGGAGCTCCTGCCTCCTTGGGAGCTCACAGCCTAGTAGAGGCATCAGATATCAAACTCAGAATTACACAAATAAATACTTAATCATTTCTGCTAAGTACATGATCAAGGAATACAGAGTACTATGAGAACATCTAACAAGAAGACATATTTGGGGCTCAGAGAAAGGCTCTCTGAGGAAGTCACTTTTAAGCCAAGCTATGCAGAGTAAGGAGGAATTTGCTGGGCAAAGAGTAGAAGAGCCCAGGCAGGGGAAATAGCCAGTGCAAGGCCCTGAGGCAGAGTGGGGGCACTGTTCCTGCCAGTTACTGAGAGAAGACCAGCAGGGTGGAAGCATGATGAGCAAGGAGAGAATGGTATGAAATAAAGCTGGAGAGGCAGACCAGGGCCAAGTTGTACAGGACCTTTTAGGCCAGTGTAAGGATTTGAATGTTCTCCTAATTCACTGGGAAACTATGAAGTGAAGGATTTTGTGCAGGAATTGGGTTGATGATTATGTTGTTGTTGATGGTGATGGTGGTGTTGGTAGTGTGTGTGTGTGTGTGTGTGTTGTGTGTGTGTGTGTGTGAGAGAGAGAGAGAGAGAGAGACATGAATTGCATGATTTAACCTACATTTCTGCATCAATCCAAGGGTTACCAGAACCCTTTCTGAGGGCTCAACAAACACCAGATCCTGCAGGTTAGGAGCTGGCAAACCTGGCTTCCAGGCTCAGTTTGTCCTAATGTGCTGGCTATGTGGACCTGCGGCCAGTTCTTTGCTGTGAGATGAAGTGATTAGACTCGAACTCTTAACAGTGGTGGTCTTGACTGGAGCAGCACGGCCCCCACGTTTTGGAAACTTTACCTTGGAAATTCAAGGAGTGTTTTTGCTTGCTCTCCCCAATTAGGGGCATCATTGACATTGAGGGGTTAGAGCCCAGGTTGTGTGTCTTGCAGTGCACAGGACACTCCCACAATGAAGCACTGTTCTCTGTCCACACAGCTTTCTGCTGTCTCAGCAAACATTCATGTAGGTGAAAACCTGGTTATAATTATCTGAGCGTAACTCCATCTTACATTTAAATACACAGTATTTTTGCATGTTTTTAATAAGCTGTGAATTTTTCCAGGAATGAAACCACCATGAAAATTGAGGGGAGATGGTATTTTGTTTGCTTTGGAACTTTCCCATGGGTTGTTCACCATTTCGGAAAATCAACTCAGCAAAGACAATGTTCCTCATTGTATTTGAGCCTCACATCTGTCTACGTTTGTGTCTGTCTTAGTCATGGAAGTTCTTCCCTTGGCTTTTGGAATAGTCGTGTCTGAGCCTTTTTATATTGAAATAGTTATTTTATTATAAATTATGTTCCTTTTATTTCCCCTTTATTTAAAATTAGGACATTGTATTGGTTCTTCTGTGACTGCATGTACAGGTAAATTATACCACCTACAAATTTTACTTCAGAAGCATGAAGGAGCAGTAGGAAATAGTTATTATTGAAAAGAAGTGTTAGGAATGAGAAGATGGAGCACAACTGAACAAGCCCATTCAGGGCTTTAAAATGCTGCAGTTTTAGAAATCTAGTTACTGTCTTTAGATGGTCTCTTGGTAACTTTAACATGTGAGAATTCTGTGTTTAAAAATGTATTTTGTTAAACGGTGGAGAGTTATCAAAGTTAACATCACCAGTGAGAAGTTATCTTAGTATTGCCTACCCACTGATATGATACTAAAAGAAGGGCATTTCATCTTTGCAATATTTTTTTCCAAAAACCCATAACCCCAGTCTAATCATGAGAAGAAAAAAAAATCAGACAAACTCAAATTGAGTGACAAGCTATAAAATGTCTGACTGGTACTCCTCAAGACTCAGTACCAAGGTCATAAAAAATAAGGAGAGACTGGAGAACTGTCACCAACCAGAGGATACTAAGGAGAATGATAATAAAACACAATATGGGATCTTGGAAGAGAAAAATAATTTTAGTGGAAAACTAATGAAATTTGTATCAAGTTTGGAGTTTAGCTAATAGTAACATACAAATAGTAACTTATGAATGTAAATTTCTTAGGTTTGGTAAATAAAGGTGGTTATTTAAGACTTTAACATTAATGGAGACTGGGTAAGGAATATAGAGAACAGGAATTTTCTGTACTAACTGCAACTTTTCTGTAAATCTAAAATTATTTAAGTTTGTTAAAAGTCATTTTTTGTCTTGCAGTAAAACAAAGCCCAGACCAAAAAAAAAAAAAGTCTGCTTTTGTCAAGAACCATAGGAAAGCATTAGGAATTCCACATTTGAACATAACTTAAGGAATTTTTCTAAAGATTTAAAATCAGCATCGTGTGGAAAATAAAAAAACACACAAGTAAATTGGAAGAAATATTGTATCTTTCCTGGGCCCTCACACTCCAGGGTCAATATGTAAAGAAAACAGAGATGTCTGGGAACTACTGCCAGCTAACATAAAGCGTTGTGTCCTTAGTGAGTATGCAAACGCCAGCAGACAAGGTGGACATGGAGACAACGAAGGGGACGAAGTCCATCAGTCTTCGAGGAAGCAGAGACATTGCAGGCAACACAGAAAGCAGAAGCCTCTTTCTGCTTCAACAGAAGCAAAAACAAGGATCAATAAACAGGCTGTTCTTGGGAAAAATTTAGGTTGCCAGGTATAAAGAGATGTGAGGGTCAAAAAATTATAATAGCAAATACTTACATAGTGCTTTCTACATATCAAGCACCGCCCTACATGTGTTATAAATACTAACTCATTTAATCCCCATAACAATCCTACTAGATAGGATTATTGACCCTATGTTTAATGGGCAAGGAAACTGAGGCACGGAGAATATACCTATGTATTCTGTGGAACCCTATGAAACCGCCTTTTTTGTAAGTCAAAAATGGTCTACTCTCAGAAAGTGCATACGGTTCACATTTCACTTAATCGGTAACTTGGCTAAGATGTACAGCTATGTGAGACGCGGGGATAGACTTAGAACCCTGGCAGCTGACTCAGAAGCCTGGACTGTGAGCCGCAAAGGTACAGGGCCTCCTGCAGAAATGGCCAGCATTTAGTGCTAACTGTGTGGCAGGCGCTATGCTAAACCTTTACATATATCAGCAACAATTCGTTTATCTTCTATCTTCACAACAACACTGTTAAGGTAGCTGTGATTATCACCCAATTCATAGTTAAAGAAACTGAGGCCCAGGGAGCTTACATGACCTGCCAAAGGCAGTAGCTAAGACTTGAACCCATGTCAGCAGGCTCTGGAGCCTGGGTCCTGTGTTCTCTGTCTCCCGTGTGTCTGTAGGTATGGCAGAATTTGGAATGAGATAAGCTTTTGCTGCAGATCATTAGTCTAGAGAGGAAAGACTTTTCCTGTCAAACGTCCAGACAGATAATATGGGCTTCCATTTGGTAAAATACATGGGGAAGACATTTTCTTGCCAGCTCAAAATAACTGCTATTGTTATTCACATGGAATAGAAAATTTACTCAGTCATCTCTTCCAAAATAAGCAAGGAAAGGAAAGACGATGGAGTAAAAGAAAGAAAAAGAATGTGAAAGATTGGAAGATAGGCTATAAATGATAATTGCAAGTGTTCCCATCCTGGAGCTATTTGGAATCAAGCACCATATTTTATTTGCAATTGAATAGCTTCTCCCTGGTCTCAAATGATTCAGTGGCCATTCAATGGACACTTGGTACCTGGATCTACTTTCTCCCAAGAGTTGGGAGATCATGTTGTAATAGCCCAATATTCAGTCTACTTAATTCACACCAAGGTTTTTTCAGACGAGAGAAAAAAATAGTAAATGTTGCTCACCAGCAAATTTCCTTTTAAAATATCTAAGGCTGGGTGCACTGGCTCACGCCTGTAATCGCAGCACTTTGGGAGGCCAAGGCAAACTGATCATTTGAGGTTAGGAGTTTGAAACCAGCCTGGCCAACATGGTGAAACCCTGTCTCTACTAAAAATACAAAAATTGCCTGGATGTTGTGGCACATGCCTGCAATCCCAGCTACTGAGGAAGCTAAGCCAGGAGAATCGCTTGAACCCAGAGGCGGAGGTTGCAGAGAGCTGAGATCATACCACTGGACTCCAGCCTGGGCAACGAAGTAAGATTCCATCTCAAAAAAAAAAAAAAAAAAAAAATCTAGTAATATGACCCAAAGCTTTGTTAATGCTAACTACCAAGTGAATCTGAATTAGCTTAAACAAAAAAAATCTGATTGATAGATTTTTTTAAATGCAGCTCCATTATTTTTACATGTGTACAATGTCTTAAGTTATGCTAATGATAATTGCCCAGCAAAAAGATTCCACACAAATAGAGTCCCAAAATCTAAAGTTCCAGTTTTGAGCACTAAATATTTCAGACTTATGCACACATGCACACAAAAATGGTAGTAACCTTAAATTAATCACTTTAAATATCAAAATTGAATAAGTAAAGTTCCATGAACTATTGCTCATGGATCAATGTTTGGAGTCAGTTCCATGAAAACATAACTTAGACTGGAGACAGACCTAAGCAAGGCAGAAGCAATGAAAACTATATATATTTTTATATTTATATAAATATATGTATCAATTCATTAATTAAATGAAAAGAACACTGCGAGGAAGATATTGTTGGCCCTGCTCTACCCACCAGGCCCTGTAAACCTGCCATTGTTATTAGTATTCTATGAGACCGAATTCATCTCTTGGATTCTGAAACCCATAAATGTGATTGTGAACATCTTTTTTTGTTTTACTAAGTACAAACTAGACAGATGTGAACATCCTGATTGATCTCAGATGCTGACATGCAGGCTTCTACCAGTTGATAAAGCCAGATTCCTTTGCCTGTTATTCCTAAACCCAGCGTCTCTGCTTCCTGTTATAATCTGGGACCAGTTAGAGCAGTGCATATCCATGGTAACCGTCAATATAACTAATTCTTTCAGTCACCCAGTAATGTAAAATAATAGGCTATTCTTCATGACACACAGCAAAACAAGATTTTACTTTGTTCATTGCTTGTATAAGCTTTATTTTATGCTTGTCCTTAACCTCTTCTCAACAGACATCCTACTGCAAACCCAACCCTACTATGCTAAATGAAGCTATCAGTTAAAGTAGGTGCAAACAGCTATGCCTAAACAGACTGCTTATTCTTGGGTCTATCTATGCCGTCTAGTGAAATGGAGAGGTCTCTGTTTCCATTGATTAAAAACAGATGCAGGATAAACAAGACCTGAAGAGGGCTTATGTTGAGTCTTTGAGGCTGGGGAATGAATCATCTCATCCAACACAATATAAATGATATTTCCTAGCCTGAAATTGCTTATGCCCCTTCAAAAGAGTATCACTTTACTCATTTACAAAGGAATTATTGGACGATAGTTAAATGAAGACTAGGCTTTTTAGTTTCTTTCATTATATTTATGGGGATATGTTTTCCATTTATATTAAGTATATTATATACATAGATGTGGTTCCAAAGCAAGCATGTTGGCCACACTCGCTTTATAGCTATACTTGCCCTCAAAAGTCTTTATAACATGGAAAGATTAATACTTACGGACATCACCAGTTAAGAGCCACTGACCCAGACAAAAGGATAAAACACAAGGAAAGTCTAAATGCAGATATCTGTGCGTGAAAATCCTCCTGACTTGGAAATAGCTTTCACACCACTCACCTTGAAAAATAGCACAAGATGGTGGTTAAGATGATGGAATCAGGTTTGAATCAAGGCTCTGCGTCTTACTAGCTGTGTGTCATTGTGCAAGTTACTTGCCTATTTGTGTTTCAATTTACTCATCTGTAAAACGGCCATGATAATAGCGCCTACTTCGTACTTTATATGAGTTGAAATTTACAAAGCATGTAGAATAATGCCTGGAGTATAGCAAGTGTTTAGTAAGTGTCTGTGAAACAAAAATTTTGAAAAATTAATGAATGGATCAGAAATTCTGAAGTGTTTCCTGTACGGTTTTTGCCATTTTGGCTTGATGATCAGCCTCTATAACCTTAATACCTTTTAAAAAATGTGTTTGTTGTTAATGATCAGATATTATATGTGAAAGCGTCTGGCACAGAATCTGATGTGTGCATCTCTAGGACTGTTGTCTAGGTATGTTTGCTAGATAATCATAAATACTTGCTGTACTTGGGCTTGAAATTTGTTATATCAGATCCATGTCAACTCTATTTGAAGGTTGTAGGAAAAATCACAGCCATTTGCTTTGTGTCTATGCATGTTGGCATGTCCTATTGTGGCCCCAGTGAACAGTTATCACTTTAATTCCACTAGACACCTTAAGAGAATTGCATCCTATGCATATATTTTCTTGTAGTCAGTTCACATATCCAATTCATGCATCAGGCTACGCCCTTATATCTTGTTAGCTTAACTTAGTATTCAGCTGGACTTGAGCACAATTGCTTTTTTTTAGCTCTCCACTCTCCTCTTTTTCTCTGTCATCTCTCTCTCCCTCTTTCCTGTGTGTATGTGTGTGTATATCTGTATGATCATTGAGAATCCAGCACAAAGCATGAATATTAACTGTCCCCTTTTTACTAAACAGTTGCGCAAGATGTAAAGAAAGGAAGACAGGACATTCTTTTATAAGCTCCCTAAGTTCTTAAATACCCTACGAATGCTGGTCTATCAGAGCCCAGCAAACAGTTTCTGTTTCACAATTCGACAAGGGATATAAGTGGAGAAAGCCCAACTTGTTTTCTTTCTGTGTAGGATCCAGAAACTCACCAATTTTTATATGGCTTGTGGTTTAGTTTTAGGATTTTCCCACAGGTCTATTCAGACCAACTTGGCCAAAGGAAAAGCTGTTCACATAGCATTGTTTACAGTGGCCCTGCATGAAGCATTTGCTTATTAAAACTGTGATGGCGATATTAAAAATTGTAGGTCAGCTTTGACATGTCACCAGTTTGTACTCTGGAATGTTTATGTGTTGGCAAAGTGAAGCCATCTAATTTTCAAATACTCTAATGAATATTATCAACTTAATTGATCATTGCTGTGTGTGTGTGCCTGTGCGTATTTCCAGGCATAACAGAAAAATACAGGTTTTCTGTAAGCCACCTATTTCACTTTTAAAAAGAAATAGCAACTCTCCTGTCTTCATGAAGACTGAAAATAAGAATTTGAATCTACCCTTTCTCTATACATACTTTATGATGGGTGTCACTGTTGAGTGAAACCATCTAGAAAATTGTTCAGGTTAACGTCTGGCTATAGCTTTGGTTTAGGTTTCTCGCCTCGAAAAAGTTTAAGGTGCTTAAGGAACAGAAGGATTTTTCCTGCATCCTAGCTTATTGTTCTTTGACACAGCAGGTGCAGTGAACAGTGTAAGCTAAGCAGCAACCATTAAGGAGCTTAGCTACAGTGAGAAAAGCTGGGTTTCTGCCCTGATATCATCAATAAGAACCTTGTTCCCCTCTCCCAAGCCTCATACTGTGAGGTTTTCATCTACCTATTAAGGTTGGTTTTGCTCAAACCAGATTCAAAATCAGCTTTCTCTTGGCAGACTGCTGTTTGGCCAATAAAGGCAGGGCAGCTGTGTATATGGGTGCGATAGAGAGGAAACCTGAGCCCTCCCTGGCACACATTTTCCTTTGCCCTCCATTTCTTACAATAGGTGGACATGCAAAGCAGTCTGGGAGTCACTATTGCAGACTGCACAGGACCAACATTCAGCCACCTTCACTTCTCCCACCTAGGTACAGCAGGGCTGTTCCCCATTTCACGTAAGGGTACTGAGGATCTGTTGGAGAAAACGGAAGTCATGGAGAGAGGGTTTACTTAGTAGATGAGAAACCATCAGGCCAGAGGTGGAATGGATGAGGAGCAATTACTCAGTTTCTTTGATAAATCCAATCAAGGATTATAATAAGTAATAATGCCTTACTGTTATTAGTCTATCTCCTTGGAGCTTGATTTGATCCTCTGAGGTCCTTCCCAAGGCCCCACATGCTGCTCTCCCTGCTCCCACCCCTCAGTGCTCTTTCCTTTATCCAGCTACTCCCCAGCATTACTCCAGACCAGGGACCTTCTTGTGTTCACGGGATGCAGCTGACCCCTGTCCACCTCTGGACCAAGCAGTGCCTGGTGCTTAGAGCATCCTTTCCCCATAGAGCCTCTTAGCCAACTCCCTCATCTGAGGTTGGAGTCTTGGTTCAAATCTTGCCTTCTTAATGTGGCTTACCACCACCACCACCACCACCTGCCATGGACCTCCCACATCACACCTAAATCCTTCCTACCCTGTGTTCCGTACTTTCTCCCATGGCATTTATCACCTCCTGACAGCCTGCTTAGCTTATTTATTTATTATGCTTTTGTTTCTTTTCTGTCCATCCACTATCACCACCACCATCCCTTTCCCAGTATACATAGTCTAGGGGCAGGAAGCGTTGATGTTTTGCTCACTGGTGTATCCCGAGCACTTAGAACAGTGCATGACACACAGTAGGGGCTCCATAAATACCTGTTGAATGAATAATGAGGGAAGCTGGAAATGTGTCATCGTCACTGTTGTTAACACTATTCCTATTGTCATCATTAGATCAGGCTTACAGATGAGGACACTGAGGCTCAGACACATCAAAGGACTTATCCATAGGACATAGATGGCAAAATGCCAGATCTAAGTCTCAATCGGAACCTACCCGAGGTTAGTGCCTTGTGTCTAGTGATTTCACAAAATGATTTAGTAAGGTGGTCAGTTGTGGATAGCTACCAAAACAGGAAATGTAGGATAATGTGATTATTTAAACTATAACTTAAAAATGATGAACAGCAAAGTGTTCTTTCCTTTCCCTCTTTGCCCAGCCCCTCACCTCAATTCACTTGATTAGTATCTCAGTTTATTATTTTTTAACAGATAAATCTAGGCTGGGCACAGTGGTCTGTGCTTATAATCCCGGAACTTTGGAAACCAAGGTGGGTGGATCACCTGAGGTCAGGAGTCGAGACCAGCCTGACCAACATGGCAAAACCCCGTCTCTACTAAAAGTACAAATTTAGCCGGGCATGGTGGCACTTGCCTGTAATCCCAGCTACTTGGGAGGCTGAGGTGAGAGAATCACTTGAACCCGGGAGGCAGAGGTTGCAGTGAGCCAAGATCACGCCATTGCACTCCGGCCTGGGCAACAAGAACGAAACTCTGTCTCAAAAAATAAATAAAATAAAATAAAAACAGATAAATCTGTCAAGATGACAATGTTTATCTGTTCTGTTTTAACTGACATGTGTCAATGTTGCTCTGAGAAAGAAAAACATTGTTAGTCCATTGTGCGAGGCTGTGCTGTCACCCGACTATTTGATCATACTCACAGCAGTTCATATTCAGCATACAGCTGGACATGTAGAGCGACTCTCACAACACAAGAGCCAACAGCTGCTTAGATTCAAAGTGGAACATGAACTGCCTATTATCTGGATTCTTGGTTGTTTGAGGAGCATCAGTTGAAGCGTGAAAAGCTCAGGTTTTAACAGTAAACAGAGCTTGGGATCCAGAGGACACAGAGAGGAATGAGTGCCTGCAGATCAGAGAGATTAGAGCCTGGACTTTGAGCTGTGAGTACAGATGGGTTTCTTGCATTGTCTCTTACTAGGGGATTTGTAAATAATGCCAGCAGGAACTTGTTTGCTTATATATGCATTCCCGAATATTAGGAGCCACATTGATCATTTCCGTAGACGTAATATAACCCCTCAGGCGCAATCCAATGGGAGTCGACAGGAGCCATAGATTATTTCTTTGGAGGTGGTACAGCCTCATGTCCCCTGATGTGCATCTACACATAGACATGCAGCCTGGCTCACTGTACTGATTCTTCCAGGCACAGAGAGCCCTGATGTGAGGTTGCTGGTTCTTCTCCTATGACGGCCCCTCTTGAAGAGGGCCCTGGCTCTTCCCTCTTCAAATGCTCTAATACTCTAAATATGTATGGGCTTCTGAAAAGTAATACAATCCCATTTTGAACAGAAACAACAAGCATATTCCTCAGTGTGTGGCCTGTAGGCTAAGGTAGTGTGGACCCATAGGGAAAACCTTCCACAGTAAGGGCAATGAGAAGGGACCCTAGCTCCCTTCATCTATCTGGGAAGGGCTGCCTCCTCCTACCCGCATTGCTCTGAAAGGTGTGTTGTTGCCCAGTCGAGGAGTTGTGATAAATTACAAGCAGGTGGACACCAACACAAAAACCTGGAAGAGCCAGGCATGGTGGCTCATGCTTGTAATCCTAGCACTGTGGGAGGCCAAGGCAGGTGGATCACAAGGTCAGGAGTTCAAAACCAGCCTGACCAACATGGTGAAACCCCATCTCTACCAAAAAAAAAAAAAAAATACAAAAATTAGCCAGGCATGGTGGCATGTGCTTGTTATCCCAGCTACTCAGGAGGCTGAGGCAGAAGAATCCCTTGAACCCAGGAGGCACCATTGCACTCCAGCCTGGGTGACAGGGCGAGACTCCATGTTAAAAAAAAGAAAAGAAAAAATCTGGAAGAGTAACTTATTTTTTCTCTGAAAATTGTTTGTTGTTTTTGTTTGAGGAAGAAAAGAGTTTATCTAATCGTATTTGGTATGTGTAAATATCAAAAGGAAGGTGTAATGATGATGATGAGGCAAGCCCTGAGTAAAACTGTGAGTTAAACACAATTATTTCCATTCTTCCAACCCTTCCCGGAGCCTCCCTCTCCCTTCTCACAGCCCCTCCCTTTTCTGATGAAACTACTAGTCAAGGAAGTTGATTCTAAGGTCTCAGCAACTATGTCCTCAACCAGAGAAAAATGTTGATTGTAAGAAAACAGAACTACACAAACTAGGTTTAATAAAGACTGACTGTAAGTATCTAAGACAAAACCGCAGAGGCATTCAAAGACAGGAAGCAGAGCACGACATGCGTGAGCTGACTGGGAACAAAACCAGAAGTGGCTTTGGAAAGTCAGAATCAGAAGACATGACCACTCTCATCTGCTGTTCTCTCTACTTCTCTCCTGCCTCAATCAATAATCAATCAATCATCTCTCTCCTTCTCTCTTGTTCTCTCTTCCATTTTCTTTGTCCCCTCTTCCCCCATCCCTCTCTCATATGGCTTTCTTCACATGACCCAGTGAGATCTGGCTTTATATGATCTTTAAGTACTTGCCATCATCTGACTTAAGTCTCTGCACTTCTGTTTTATTTCTAAAAATAAAGAATCCAATTAGTCACTGGTCATTCAATGAACTCACTCTTCCTCGGTCAATGGTGGGATCTGCTCCACTCAGGATCTGCAGCCTGAATTGGGTGAAGGGAAGTGAGGAAATGAGGAAAGGACTTTGTCAGCCTGAAGGACACAGGGCTGCCTCTTCCAGCTGTAAACAGGGCAAGGGAAGTTTAACCTGTGTATCAGGTATCTATCAACAGAAAAATGCTGTAGAAAAAAACACCCTAGAATTCAGGAACTTCATGCTGCAAGCATGTATTGAGCTCACAAAACTGAGAGTTGGCTGGATGGTTCTTTTGGTCTGGGCTGGGCTCAATAACATGCCAGGGGTCAGGTGGCTCTCACCTGCTCCAGAACAGCCTCAACTCAGACAACAGAAGCAGCTGGAAGCAGAGGTTCCCTGTGTTTTAGTCTCCAACAGGCTAGCTCAGGCTTGTCTCTTACGGTAATGGTGGAAGTGAAAAAAGTGGAACAGAAACATTAGGGGCTTTTCCAAGGTTCTGTGTGGGTCACATTTCCTAACATCCCATTAACCAAAGCAACCCACGTGGCCGAAGTCAGAATCAAGGGCTGAGGAAAGAGATCCTACCTGTTTAGTGATAGAATTTCTAACATCACATGACAAAGCAGCAAGGATACAGGGAGAGGAGAGAAACTGGGGCTGTTAATGCAATCAGTCTCCATGGCAGCAAACCCACTGGCATGTACAATAGGCTAGTTTAGGTATATATTCTTCCCTGGCAAGATTTGCACAAGATCTTTCTGATATTAATTCCTGGCGTAAAATAATGAAATACTAAAGTTGGAATTTTGAAGCCTTCTTCAAATAAATGATAATTTTTGTATCCAGGTATATAGGATAGGAAGAACATGGAATGAAATAAGAGACGGAATTAAATTTTTCCCCCCCTCTCCCCCAGGACGCTCTTTCCCCCATACCTCCCCACTGCCCCACCAACACATACATAAACAACATACCCAGGTTTGTGATATCCTGCCTTCTAACTCACTGGATTAAAAAATGAGACATTCAACTTAATAGTGGGTTCTAAATAGCTCAAAGCTGAAATTGTGTGCAAATAGCAGATAGACCACAAGCCAAGATGGTCCTGAAGAGTCTGAGGCTATATCATAGGTCCCCTTTTCTCCCCAGGTGGGGGGCTGAGTTCCATTTAATGCAGTGGGAGCTAGTTAGCTTTTCTGCCAGGAATAAAAAGATTAAGGTTCTACAAGTGGCCTACAGTTGGCTCCTGGGATAGATGATTTAGTTTGGGGCATATTCAAGTCTTTTGCTTCTCTTCCTGGAATCACAGAGTGACAAAATACCAGGAATAGAAGGAATTTAGAGATCATCTAATCCAGCATTTCCCAAACTTTAGTCAACCACATACCCCCATTCACTAGTTTGTAACCTTTGTTCTACTCTTCAATAGTTTTAGTTAAATTGGCTCATTTTTTAAAAACTTAATTTATTTTTAAAAATTTATGACCAGAAGTTGAAAATCAGTATCATTTGACATAAATAGAAGGTAACCACAAAACAAACAGAGTGAAAAACCCTACATTGTTATGAAATTCTACCAGATGCTTGAGCCTTCACCTTGCCCAGTGTTTCCTAAAAAGGGAATTTAGCAAACATTAAGGAAGTGTTAAAGAAATCATATGCTTAAACTGACACTTTCTCTCAGATGGAGTCAGGAAGATGGAAAGAGGCTTGATAGTATCATCCCTTACTATCTAGTTCAGTGCTATTTAATGCCCTACTTCTGTATCCTAAAGTCATCTCGGACTTCCAGAGCTGTGTGTGTGCTGCCCTGTAGGGAATATCAGTAGCCCAGCTCCCTTCGTTCATGGTGGAGAAACCAAGGCCTCCCATCAATTTCCAGTAGCTGCCTTTGTGCCATGTCATTACCAATTAGCATCTTACCTAGTGTCTGGGTTAGGTGAAGAGAAAAAAATTAAGCCACAAAAGAAGTAAAAGGGGATGCTAGTGGATGGTGCTTCTGACTCTAGAAAGGTGGGCTTGCCTGGTTTTCAGTGACCTCTGTTCTTCCTGTCCATTATAAGAGGATATTGACACTCACCTACCAAAAGCAACAGAAAGAGCCTCATGTTTCTACAGAGAAAACCTCTGCCTGAATTCACCACAATCAAAGCTCCTCAGATAAGGAAACATCTAGAAAGATGTGACCATGCAAAGGGAGGCATCTCCAGTTGTCTTGCCACAGAAAACATTGTGTCAGGAAAAGGCCAAAGAGCAGAACTACCTAAATCAAATTCTCCCTCCCAGTAAGCCGCAGCAGCTGTGCTAATGGCATTCTGAATCCTCCATGGCAAACTGTGTGACCTTTCAAAAGGAGGTGGAGAAATCCTCTTTGTCTCGTTATCTTTTCAAGATGGATTTTTAGTTGAAAATCCTTTCTTTAAAAAAATAGGATAAATGTAGTCAGATACTCAACTAAGCTCTTTATTCCATTGCCTGTGATTTGGACTGAGCTTTTGAAACATTTCTTCAAACAGGAGAGGAAGAGACATTCTTTAAGAAATATCCTACTTCGTCATTTTTTAAGGACAACTGTGATTATATCAAACATTGTTGGTGTTTCATTTTAAATTTCTCTGACTCTTTAGGGACGAGATGGTATGCACATTGAATAAATAAATACTTCTTTTCCCTGCATATTATAGGATGAAATGAAAAGGGCACGTGTCTTAATCTTTGGGATGGAGGTGCCTGCACCTGATACCTCTTACATGAACCTAACTTCTCTGTCTACCCTCTGAACTTTTAAACTGTTCTGTGCACTCGTACTTCATGTGAACAGCTCAGGCCAAGTTATTCATGTCGATGGGGACAAGAATAATCAATGTCTAATGAAATGTTTCTGCATTTGTTCATAATTGAGAGATTCCTCTCAATCCCATGTTAGCTCTTTCTTCAGAGGCACCAAGGAAAGAGACTTTGTAGCTTAACGGTCTTTTGTAGACATCCTGATTTTGTTCTTTCTGGCTCTGAGATACCCGACAGAGACCCTAAAGCTTCCTGAGCCTCACTACTTCATATGTAAAATGGGAAACATTAGACCGATTTGTCAAAATATTGTAAACATTAAAATAAGGTGGTATAAGTCAAGCTCACAGCACAGGGCCTTGCATTTAAGCCTGCAATAGGTGGCCACTGGGAAGGCCATTTGGGGTAGAGCAGAGTGCATGTAGACTTCAGGGTCAGACAGAGGGTAGGGCCCATTTCTGCCTTATTCATAATTGTAACTTCACTGCCAGTTGCCACTGGCACATTAGCAGGAGCTCAGTATTTCTGGATATATGGAATGGTTCCGGCATTACCATATTATTCACTGTGTGGTTTTGTGTAAGGGATTTCCCCCCTTGGCACAGGTTTCCTCAACCGTAAAACAAGGACAATGCATTTCTTACAGTGCTGGTACAAACATGAAACACAATGACCAGTGTAGTGTGCCCAGCAGAGATTGGTACATACTATGCTTTCCATGGATGTTTATTCCCAAATCTCCACTCTCCTTCACTTTTGGGGATCTCAAATAAGAGAAAAACTAGGACCAGGATTTTCTGGGAAAGCACCATTTTTAAAGCTATCTTTAAAAACAGACAGGGGGCAGGGTCCTCAGATCCAGGGATGTATGTGGAGGAATTCCACCAGCCTCACAGGATGGTCCCTTGTCACAAGTGTCAGAGTCTGGGATAAGCAGAATGTTTGATTCTGACCCTTTTTGGTTCCTGGGCAACTATGAGGAAGTATAGGGCAGGTACTGGCCAGGCCATGTGGCTTGAGGAGGATCCTGAAAGAGGAGCAACACTGAGCTTTCACCCCAGACCTCACATTTCTACAAGGGCTAAGAGAAAGCTCACTTCTCTTGCGTCAATTTCAGTTGGTTGGTATGCTTTCCAGAGTTTTGAGAAGGATGCCAAAGTCACATCTTGGCTCAGAGGGAAAAAATATCAAGACTAATTAGCAGTGTCTGTCATGGATGCAAGAGGGGGTATTGTGGTTGGTCTGCCATGGAGATTTACACAACAGCATCTAGACAGAGATTTTCTATAGCCTTTGTCAAAAATCAGGCATAGTGCTTTAACCTTGGCAATTACCAAAAACCAAAAAATCCATTGTTTACCTCTGTCACTTTTCTGCTCTCACAGGAGCCACCCTATACTGACAGGTCATGATGACACTTGATGAGGTCTTGACGTAAATAGGAAAACAGACACTAAACCAGTGAAATGGAGGAACTGTAACTCACAGAAATGCCGGACGAGGCAGGTCACATGTGTAGTATGTGACATCCATGTCTGCATGCATTCAGCAAATGTTTATTCAGCACCTACTACATGCCAGGCAGTGTTCTAGAGGCTGTTTAGTGAACAAGAGACAAAAATTTTGCCCTGTGAGGCTTATGTTTCAGTAAGGGATGCCACTGACTTGTTATAAAAGTTTATGTATGAAAAACATTTCAACCATTAGAAGGCTGTGCTCCAAAAGCTCCACAACAGATATGGGGGAGGGCTTTCTTACTAACATCCACGTACTCTGGCAGGACTGTGCCTGTACAACCTATTCATTTGTTCCATAGCCCAATCATCCATTTCTACTTATTAATGCATAGTTAGCAGAAATGGCACTTCCAGGCTTCTGCCATGTGATGTGTCAATGTGACCCCCATAAATAAACCATAGAAAATCTGAATCTGCCAGGCGCAATGGCTCACACCTATAATCCCAGCGCTTTGGGAGGCTGAGGCAGGTGGATCACAAGGTCAAGAGATCAAGACCATCCTGGCCAACATGGTGAAACCCCATCTCTACTAAAAATACAAAAATTAGCCGGGCGTGGTGGCACTCGCCTGTGGTCCCAGCTACTCGGGAGGCTGAGGTGGAAGAATCGCTTGAACCCAGGAGGCAGAGGTTGCAGTGAGCCGAGATTACACCACTGCACTCCAGCCTGGCAACAGAGCAAGACTCCATCTCCAAAAAAAGAAAGAAAAAAAAAAGAAAATCTGAATCTTCAAATGTTTGATCCCTTCTAATTTGGCCACTGCTGCATAGATGTAGCCTTCCCAGTCTGCACCTCACCTTGAGGCCCCTATGACTTAATCTTAAACTATGACCAGCTTCTAGAATAACTTTTCTTCACTTTAGCTTTGGCCAGGGGCTTTGCCGAAGTTTCCCAGCTGCATTTCCTACAGGTTTCATAACAGATCTAATCTGTGTCATTAGTTTCTGACTCAAAGATCTCAGCTGGACAAAATTTGAGCTTTATCCGCGTAGGTCCCTTAAGTTATTTTATGCTTTGGGGAAGAAGGGGAGCAATGTGACCTATGGCTCCTGGAACTCTGGCAATAATTCAACCTTGGTATCAGATCAGATTTGACATCCCATGTTGCTCCTTCCAATCTTTCCATGCCATTCCAAGACTTCAAATGCAGTCTCTCAGGAATGAGGTGCTTAAAACATGAACATCTCTTATTACTGGCTTGTGGACAGGGGCTGGAGGTGGGAGTAATTGTATCAGTCAAGACTAATTGCAAGTTATATAAACCCAATTCAAACTGACTTAAGGAAAAAAAAAAAGGCGGCCATGGTTTGTATGATGCAGAAGGCTGGTTTTAGGCATAGCTGAGCCAGGAACCAGTTTCTGTTCTCCATGATGGAGTCACTCTTAGGCAGGCCTTCTACTGGGTAGCCTTACACTGTATTGTGAAAAGAGAACTTCTCTTTTATACTAGTTCCAGCAAAAGTTCCAAGGCTGATGCTTATTGAGCTGATTGATCAGGTGTGGGTCACATGTCCATCCCTGAACCAATCACTGCAATCAGAGGATAAAATATACTGATTGATCTTTTTTTTGATTTGGCATTGAAGTTCATTTCACCCATACTTCATGGGCTGAGAGTGGACAAGGGATGGTTCCACCAAAGAAATCCAGAATGGATTTCTGGATACACAGGAATATATCAAGTTGTTGGCAGGTGGCAAATATCCACTAGAGGGACTCTGTGCTGACTGTCACCATGAAGAGGGAGGTGACAACATGTCACTTGGTATGGAGGTGGTACTGGCCATGCATTTGCTTCTTGCAAAAGGACTGAGAGAAAAGCCACCCAAATGTCAGGTCCTAAAAGCAGGGAAGAAGGAGGCCCAGGGGGGAGTCACCAACCCACATTCCCTAAACATCCACTTATGTGCCCTCTTGGGTTCATGGTCCTGGGGCATTTCCCTGGGAACATAAATCTCCAGAAACTGGTTAGTGCCATCTGACAATCCAGATAATTTACTCCCCCATCCTGGAATCTGCGGCTTGTCAGAGCTTTAAGGCCCCAGTTTCTTCAGTGGTAGACATCCTAAGTTTGAGTCATAGCACTTTCACTACCCAGAACAAGGACATCATTAGAAACCATTCTAGAACAACATTTTACATTAACTGCTGCATGTAATGCTCACTGGTTCTTTGCTGATATTACCAAATGAAGGCTGTTTCTTAATTATCCGTGTTCATCATCATTATCACAGTAACAAGGATCATCTAATTCATTTATATTGCCCTTATTACTGTTGGACCTAGATGACGTTTGTCAGGCTGGTCCTGACTACCAGACTGCTCTGTGTGGCCAGGCTAGAGGGACTATAGCAGTTGAAATACGAGTGCTTCCTCAGAACCCCCATCCAAGCTCGTATCACACAATAATGCAGTGTTTTCTCTGCCCCCACTAAATTGTGAGTTCTTTAAGAACAGGAAGCATCTCTCTAATTCCCAGTATACCCTGTATTCAGCATATCATAACTACTCAATACATGCAACTTACCCCAAGCAGTTATTTCTGCTCTTTGTTGGTGTCTACATAGAGATCTGAACAGGAGCCAGAGGAAATACGTATTGAGTAGTTATGATATGCTGAATACAGGGTATACTGGGAATTAGAGAGTGCTATTGTTACTGACTGCAAAACAAAGAGGAATAAAGCATAGTTGCTAACTGAGAAGCCCAAAGTCTATCAGTTATAGAAATAACAATACTAATGATGACATCAGCTAATGTTCGTTGAGTGCTATGTGCTAGGTGCTGAACCACATGCTCTGCATGCGTTATCTTGTGTAATTATCTTGACAGTAATACACTATTACCACTCCCACTTTAAAGATCAGGAAGCTAAAGTTTACGGACAAAGCTAAAGAAAGATCCTTTAAAAATGGCAGAGTCAGGGTTTTTTGAGGTTTTTTTTGTTGTTGTTTTTGAGACAGGGTCTTGCTGTGTCACCCAGGCTGGAGTGCAGTGACACAGTCTCAGCTCACTGCAACCTCTGCCTTCCAGGTTCAAGCAATTCTCCCACCTCAGCCTCCCAAGTAGCTGGGACAACAGGTGTGTGCCACCAGGCCTAGCTAATTTTTGTACGGTTAATAGAGACGGGGTTTCGCCATGTTGGCCAGGCTGGTCTCAAACTCCTGACATCAGGTGATCCGCCCACCTCGGCCTCCCAAAGTGCTGGGATTACAGGCATGAGCCACTGCCCGCAGACAGAGTCGGGGTTTGAACTCTTGTCTGGGTATAATACATGTTCCTAACCACTAAATCAATACTACCTCTACTGAAGCAGGATAAGTTAAAAAAAAAAAAAAAAAGGTGGAGGAAGCTGGAATAAATTAATACCCAAAAGACTGGCAGGCGGCTTCCAGCGCCACTCCTGTTGACATCAAATCAAATCTTCAATAAAGATATTAAGCTTCTCAGGAAGGTATATAATGTGAAAATATACATATATATATATTTGTGTGTGTGTGTATATATATATAGGTGTGTATATATATGTGTATATATGTGTGTGTGTGTGTATATATATATATAGTGTGTGTGTATATATATGTGTATATATATATATGTGTGTGTGTGTGTGTGTGTATATATATATATATATATGTTAAGCTCGTTCAATATTTTAATTAGTGAGGGCCTTTGAGGAACCAAGCAGAGGAACTCAGCAGAGACCTGGAAATATGTTGATGGCACTTTCTGAAAGCCCATGGAAATGCACATGGATCACTTGAAACAAGCAAACACCTATTGTTCCTTGTTTCCTCTCTCAGCTGGGCATAAGGGCCAAGTGGCGGAAGTGTCTTCATGGCCTTCCTTCAATACAGGGTCAAAAAGACCAACATAAACGAGCTCAGCCTCTCCCAAGTTTATTTTACATTCTCTCAGAATGGAGTCAAGAAATGGACATCAGGGACTACATTTGTAAAAATTATGTAAGTTCTGTAAATTACCCCAAGCAGTTATTTCTGCTCTTTGTTGGCGTCTACACAGAGATCTGAACAGGAGCCAGAGGAAAGGGCAGAATAGAGGAGCGACCAGCCTACCGACTGTTAGGCTGGGAAGAAGTGGGTAGAGGAGGTGCGAGAAGCTTCACAGAGGAGAGAAAAACAAAGCAACGATTTCATGAGGCCTGTGGCCAAATGAGTAACAGAGACCCTGAAATCTGGTTGAGTGTAAGAAGATTCCTTGCCAAGCTGATGGCAGGATTTCTGGAAGAACCTAAGAAAAGAGCTAATGACCCCTCAGAGCTAAAACTAAGCATCACAAGTAGGCCTGCGGAGGTATGGGAAATGTCTATTAGTGTTCAACAAGACTGCATCCCATGATCTCCTGTATTCATGCAACACTCATCCTGTACAGGTGCATGTGGATGTGCGATGTGTATGCACTGAGCCAGGTGATGAGAAATCTTGAAGAACAACTTTCCACCAGGAATCTTGTGTGGAATACCGAAGAGTAAACTGGCAATGGTGATACAGTGTGAGAGACCCCCAAGAGGGCAGGCAGAGGGTGCTCTGGGATTGTAAGGAAGATACCTACCCAAGTCCTTGCTGGAAGGGGCAGTAAGGGAGCTGGGGTGGGCTTTGGAAAGCCAGGTGAGCACTAAAGAATGAGCAGGATTCACTCATGTGAAGCACGTGAATGGGAGCAAGGTAGCAAAGGGGTCTTTTAGAAGCCAAGAAGAAGCATAGCTCAAAATCAGGAAGTAAGAGAGCACATGGCATTACTAGGAACTGCAGGAAACTCAGTCCGGTTTGTGCTCAGAGGGAGAGGTGGGAGGTGGCAAGATGTGGCCCAGCGCCAGCCACTCTCAGACTTAGACTGCATGCCAAAGCCAGGGTGCCTTCATTGCTGAGTTTTCCTCCCAGGGGTGGAAACGATCAGGACCTCTTACAGGGCTGTCTTGGGTGTTTAGTGCCACAACTGCCGATAATAAAAAAAAGATTCTTGCTCCTCAAAAATGCCTGATTCTACATCCAGTCATCTTGGCGGGCAGAACCAAAGGAAGCACTTTGCTCATCTTTTCTTGGCCACAAGATTTTCTTGGTGTCCTAACGTTATTAAAATCCTCATAGGCTGAGAAGATGCATTTTGGGCTTCAAAGCATGTCAAAAGTTATATAATTTTCCCAGCCTAATTCTAGCTCAGTGGGCTCAACTTTCATGGCAATTGAGAATTACCTAGAAAGTTTTAAAAGAAATGCTGATGCCTGGGGCACCCTCAGAGATTCTGATTCAATTGTCTGGAGCCAAGCTGGGCACTGGTATTTTTTAAAGCTCCCCCAGGTGATCCCCCAGGGCAGCCAGGGTTGAGAATCACTGTACAATATGCAGCCTAGCAACAGAAACTCTTGAGAAAGGAATGGATGCCTCTTGCCAGGTACTCCAGCCGAGTAGATTCTGGGTCAACTTTTCAAATCTTCCTGGCAGATCATCAAAAGCAGCCTTTGGCAACTGCTGAGACCTCTTGGTGCTCCTCCCACTCCCCTACTCCCCACTGTTACAGGTAGATGCAAAGAGCTCTGTTCTAAAGCCACTATAGGGGGCTAAAGAGGAGGGCTACCTCACCCATGCACCTCATGGCATCATCTGGCTCCCTGAGCCACATTGTCTGTGCAGCACTAAGAAGCTTTGTCAAGGATTTTTTTCTTGCGTTTACCCAGAAATTCCAAGCAGGCCTCATTAGCACATTACTCAAACTCAGCCAATCCCACATATCACCTTCCTCCTCACCCCCCACCTCCAGGCTTTTTTTTCCTCATTTGCCCATTTATTCACTGCAGTTGGATTTTGTTTCCTGTGCCCTGAAAAGCACATTTTTGGAATGGAAATGCTGCCGGAAGATGTGAGTGGCTGTGAGCGCCACGATCCAGGCCCATCACCCCTCATTGCCCTCCTGGTGAAATCCCATCCATCAGGAGCACAGAGCGACAAGCCCTCTAAATACTTCCCAAGGAGCTGCCCTGTGTTGTTCCTTCTGTATAGAGACAGCAAATCGGTAGCTGGAGCTCCCAGGTTGTTTCTTGCAGCAATTAACAGCTGCCCTAGTGTTAATTCCCTATCAATAGCCCCGAGATGCTGCTGCTCTTACAGCTGTCGGCTGACAGCCTCTACGGCACATTTTGAAAGTAACTTGCCAGTGGTGGGGACTCTCTGCTCCTTGGGCACACCCAAGAGAGTCTTCACCGGCTTCAGAAGGGGCACCAAGCGCCCCTCACCCAGTGTAGAGGCCTAGCGGCAGGGTGACCAAGCAGGTGGCTCCACCCGCCTCTTCTGGTCAATAGCTGGGGAGACAGTGGAACCGAGGCCCCCCCTAGAGTAGCAGCCCCTCGAGATATTCATGAAGCTCTCATTTTTCAGTTTTGGCTTGTTTGGAACTTTTTTCTGTTTGAGATGGCTATTACATTTCTTCCATCTAAAACCCTCATTCAAATCTATCTTCTTCTTTTTTTTTTTCCTAACTCAAATAGCCCCAGTTTCTCATTTCTCCCCTGTGTTGCTCCCTCCAGCTCCCTGTGGACAGAATGAGACCCGGAGAGGATGGTAAAATAATCCAGCTTCCTCCCTGTAAGACAGGAGCTTGGATCGTACCAGCCATCATGGCCTGCTACCTCTTAGTGGCAAACATCTTGCTGGTCAACCTCCTCATTGCTGTCTTTAAGTAAGTGGATCCTTCAGAGCACGTGGGATGGACGAGGACAGCAGGGTTGAAGGGGAGTCAATGCTTCAGAAAACTAGGTTTTTCTCACTTGATTCTCTTGGTCTCTATTTTAGCAATACATTTTTTGAAGTAAAATCAATATCCAACCAAGTGTGGAAGTTTCAGAGGTATCAGCTCATCATGACTTTCCATGAAAGGCCAGTTCTGCCCCCACCACTGATCATCTTTAGCCACATGACCATGATATTCCAGCATCTGTGCTGCCGATGGAGGAAACACGAGAGCGACCCGGATGAAAGGGACTACGGCCTGAGTACGCTTCAAGTGACAGCCCAGCCACCACAAATCAGAACTCCCTACCACTTCTATAGGCAATCATGCAGGATGGCATTCCCACCTAGGTCCTCCCACCTCCTGCAGACCGTGGACAGTGCTGAAGGCTTGGAGAGGATTGGGGCATAGGGGAGTTGGCTTGAATGAGAAATAATGTCAGAAGGAAGATGGTAGAGGCTGAAATAGAGCACTCTTAGCCTCATGCCTTTCTTAGAGAGATACAACCAGTCTCCAGCAGGGCTGTTTTAGCACCTTCATAAGTTCTAAGCGTCTTGCTTTCCAAGAGATCTCAACCATATCAATATGCCACCCAAGGCTACATTATGTACAATTTAAGCAATAATCTCTGGACGTATAACTTTTTCCAGTCTTAAACATTTTCCTAAACCTTAGGGATTGTGTCTAGATTGCCTCATGAAAAGACCAGCCCTACTTTCCATTACTTGAATGACAAAACAGAAGACTCTTTACCATCCACCTTCCAGCCCAGTGTTTCTAACAGGAGGTTCTATTAGCATTGAGGTGGAACAATTCCTTGTTGCATAGGATCGTGCCACAAATTACAGGAGGTTTGACAATCCAGCCTCCACACACTGAATGCTAGTAACTCCCCGCAGGTTCCTAAACACCCCTTGGGTCCCACGCTCCATTAAAAACCACTGGGAATCCAGCCCCATACCAACAAGCTCCTGTGGTTTCTCAAAGTGTGTCAAACAGGCCACCTACATCAAATCTACTGAACAAGTGCCTCTGGGATTATAGCCCAAGAGTCTACCTCCCTCTGTGGGGTCACCAGTATACCTCAGGTTTGAAACCAAAATGATATGGTCAACAGCTTCTCTGAAGCTCTTAACACCCTCCATGACCTTGCAATGCCCAGCTTCTTTAGACGTTAAAATGAGAGAGAGCTGAGAATTCCAGAATTCACTGTATCCATCTGAAACACAAATTCAAGCAAACAGAAAAGTTGGAGGGGGTCAGGGTGGATGACCTATGAAATAAACCCTAAGCTTCTCGACTCAGGAACACTAGCATGGGGTACAAGATCAGGGGACAGCAGGATGCTCTAATGAATGATGGCCTGCAGTGGATAACATGCTGAGGGCTAGCTCAGGGTCCCAAAACAATTTACAATAAAGCATGACTCGTTTGGGTTAGAAGAGGAACCTCACTTATCCAGGGAAGGTAGGAAGGGGGTGTCTGTAAATATAATGCAGGAAGTAGGACAGTCTGGAGATCCATTTCTGTTCCAGTGCCCACACCCTTGCAGAAGGCCAGAGAACTACACAAGCCAGTTCCATACAGCTGCTGTGCATGATTTTCTTGTCGTTACCACCAATGAGAGCAATAAAAGCATTGCCAGGTCACCAGATGCTCAGAAAAAAGGAACAGCCATGTCCACTTCTCAGAGAGGAAAGATTTTAGTGCTGTGGCTGGGTCAGAAAGGATGAAGGTCAGGGCCAAGGGCCCTGCCTTGTACACATCAGTCAGGGAAACTGAACTTTTCACTATCCATCTGTAGCCTTAATTAAAAGAACCCAGGGCACTGCCAAGTTCTGGCAGAGCCTCAGACACAAAAACACTCTGAAATGTAAAATTGAATTTTTAAAAAATAGTATTTTATTTTTGTTAAAAAGGCATTACATATAGCCAAAGAAGTTAAATGAAGTGCCAGCAGAATAAGTGTTAAATATACTCCTTGGAGTCTCAAATATAGCAATAGCAATAGCAGCAGGAGCAGTCGTCTGTGATTTGACGGCCTCTCTAAACTGCCTCTTTTCATTCCCCCTCCTTGCAGGCTAATGCTCTGAATTTCATGAGTGAATCTCAAGTGTCCCCTGTGATACAGGTCTTCCTCGCCTCAGGAAGCCTCTCAAATTTGACAAAAGCAGTCTGATTTCTGGTATTTTGTTTTCTCTCACCTGCTTTTACATTCATACTTTCCATGATCCAGGCAAATTCAAACTAATGTCTCAAAGCAAGCAAGAGCCACCAAAGCAAACTAAATCTCTGAAGGTCTAAAATCCCGGGCTCCAAACATTTGGGACGATTCCTACTGCATCTCAAGGGCGTGGGATTAGAAGAGGGACTTGTCCCATTTATGCAATTGGCAAAGCAGTTCTCTCACCCTAATCCTGATTCATAAACCAATTAAAGGTTCAACTTTCCACTGGGCTCTTTCTACTGCTGTGTCGATTACGAATCCATTTACCTTTTATTAACAGAAACCTGGCTAATAACACAGATAAATAAGGCTTCATTTTTTTCACGTAACGAAAGTCAAGAGCCCAGAGTTCAACAATGGCTCATTGAAGTCAAAGATCCAGAGTCCTCCTATTTTTAGGCTCAGTTATTCCTTTTGTGCTCTCTGGTTTCATGGCCACAAAATAGCTGCCTCACCTTCAGTCATCACGTTCATGTTCCAGGCAGGAAAAGAGGGGAAGGTGAAAAACTATAGAAAGAAGCAACTGCATCTCTATATTGTATCAGGAAAGTAAAATCTCTTCCCAAGACACCACCCCTCCCTCCAGCAGACTTCTTTTGTTTCTTGGCCCAAACTAAGTCCTCGTGGTTGCTGCTAGCTTCACGGGAAACTGGAAATGTTTGTGTTTGGCTTTCTAAGCTCAGTAGCAGGAAAGGAAAAAAAAAGAGAAGGAGGTTGCCAAAGGGCTTTTAGTAAGGCCAATCAACACTTCTCTCTGCCACACCCCCAGCCCAGAAGTTTTTGAGCTTTTAAGATACCTCTATACTTTGAATAGCTTCCGTTCCTTGATTTAGCTTTTTCCCCGGCCTCGCGACTTGATTAATTCTACCCAGCTCGTGCAGTAAACCAGTTATGCTCAGGTGAACTTCAGAGACCCATAATAAATCTCATGTTCAGAAAGAACATGGCAATGGAAGTTGCCTAATTGGATTTGGATTTCATCTGAGACTTAGCAAGGAATCCAGGCCCCCATTCCCCCTGGATTTATACTGGGACTGTCATTGGGCTCACAAATCAGATGCCATTGCTTTTACTTCTCTCCCTCATGGCTCTTTTGTTTTTCACAGAACTCTTCATAACTGATGATGAGCTCAAGAAAGTACATGACTTTGAAGAGCAGTGCATAGAAGAATACTTCAGAGAAAAGGATGATCGGTTCAATTCATCCAATGATGAGAGGATACGGGTGACTTCGGAAAGGTGTGTTTCATGGACACATGCCTCCGGCAGATATGCTATATCAAGGCATGCTTTATCCATTGAGTTTATTCACACAGTCACAAAACAGAGACCTTTTGTGTCTGTTTTCTTGTCTGAGAAATCATGGAGCTTATGAGAGAACAGAACCTTGCCTAAAGTGTCTACAGATCAAAATCCCAGACTTACAGATCCTACACTTCTCCAGCAGGCAGTAGCAGCTGTCCTCCCAGACAGAAGAGAATTTTGAGTACAGGACAGCCGGAGGTTGCTGGCTCAGACCAGAAATTGGAAAGTTCTGACCCAGACGAAACCCAAGTGAGACTCAACCCAACTCTA
Source organism: Ateles fusciceps (assembly GCA_036589455.1). Classification (NCBI taxonomy): domain Eukaryota; kingdom Metazoa; phylum Chordata; class Mammalia; order Primates; family Atelidae; genus Ateles; species Ateles fusciceps. The sequence continues at coordinate 15,776,791 of JAZHEH010003097.1, forward strand.
GGCTCCCCCAGCAGTTTATGTTTTGTGTAGGCTATTGAATGTCTTTTCCAAAGGAGTTGAACAGCCCTAGTGCCTGGCTTATATGCATGCCCAACACCTTCTGAATAAATGACAGTAAGAGAGTTGTAAATTAGCTAAAATAATCATTAGGATTTTCCCCCAGAATTGTTTTCTTTTTATAGAACAAGATAAAAGCAAAAAATAAAATTAAATCAGATTTTTCTACCCAGCGGTTATATATGTTTAGATCTCATTCGTAGCCAGAAGGACTATAAGAAAAATCTTCCATCTGAAGGATACACCTCAGAGTATTTTTTTTTAAAAGAGAGAAGAGAAAGAGACAGAAATCTTCAAATAAATAGAAGAGAATTTTTTAAACCTAATAATTCTAGCTTTATGAAAAAACCCTTACATTTTCTTATTTTTCTTATTTTGCTGTAGTCTAATAAAATCTTCATTCCAGGCTGGCACATTCAGAACCTAGCATTTGGGAACCACTGTTCTGAAGAACACCCAGAATATTATAAAACATTGGTGCAACTTTAAATTTTAAGCATTTGCAATATAAAGATGGCAGAAGCAAATTAGAAATAGTATAGAAAGGCATAACATATTGATGACTGTAGTCAGTATGACTCAGGCTTCTAAGATTCAAGGCAGTCACCTTCAGTTTTCATGAAATGACATTTTGTCTGCTCAACCACTTCAGACTTCTCTAGTGGCTCTGTAGAAATTACATAAATGGTATATTTTGTCCCTGGCCTTTTATTTCTTTAAAGAATTCTGTCTAGATAAGTAGGTATATACACATATGGCATTGAGTGATTGTATCCATCAGTACTCAGCCAATACTAATAAAGTTTAAAGCAATGCACAGATTTTATACACATCTGTTGCTGTAAAATAGACCATTTTATGATGATATAATATAAAGCAATTTTCTGGCAAACAGAAGAAGGAACTAAAAGTCTGAAGATATTTCTCATTCTGAGGCCTTGAGAAAGCTATTTATTAACGGACATATAAGCACATAGTTCCCCGGAAACTGCTATGTGGACACATTACCCATTATTCAGACATGTTTCAAGGCATTTTTCTACAGGCCTTTGAAATGCTTTTTAAATTCAGAAAAGCCGTAGACCTGGTGGGAAAGAGAGTTAGGGAAAAAAAGAGTGTTAAGATGCAAGGAAAACTTTGCCTCCTGAGGAACTGGAGCGAGGAGGAGGCAGGTACCAGCACATATGAATAAATTATGACCATTTCACTAATTCTTTCTGACAACAAACAGAAACTATTATTCATCTACTTGAGCCTCTGGCCCCATTCCTGCAACCCCTTTAAGAATACTCCTTCCCCAAGGCCCTGTTCCTTTCTGGGTAATTACAGAGCTCCATCCTCAAAGAGGATGGCCAAGGTGAAGAATTTCCACAAGTCCAGGACAGAATGTAGACCTACCTTCCCTGCGTCCTAGCTATTAAATTGACCTTCTGCAGTAACAGGGGCCTGAAGGACCAAGATGACCTCATGACCAAGCCCAGATGCCAGAGAACAAACCTAAGCCAGGCTTCATTCTGCTGCTTCTGTTTGTGTGTGTGTGTGTGTGTGTGTGTGTGTGTGTGTTGGAGTTTTAATGCTGTTGTTGTCACTGTTGTTAGGTTTTTTTGCATTTGTAAGTGAACCAAAAGATAACATCTCTCAACAGTGAAATTGCTCTCAGCACAACAGAAACACCATGGGGTGCACAAGGGAACAGAGATTAACCAAGGGAAGAGTAGATCCATATTACCAGTCTCAGACATCTTCTAGGACATGTCCTCAGTGTAGTGGCAGGTGAAATCACCCTGTCCTATTTACATTTGATTGAGCGAGGAGAGAGAGAGAGATATGGACAGAGACATATACACATATGTGTATATATATGTATATACACATATTTGGAAAGGTACGTGTGGTTAGATTTACCTAAATTAGCTGTGCATAGTCTATACACTATGTAGAATAGTATATAATTTTACCTTCCCTAGATAACCCCCATAACAGGGATTTGAAATCAACATTAAGAGCTGGCTCTTTGTCCTGCTAAAAGACTTAGGAAAAGGAGTTTCTTTACAGAGTAAGCTTCATACTCCTCCTCCTGCCACTGCCCTTAAAATGCAAGTTATTTATACAGGTTGTATTGGGGTGAGTCTTCTTAAAATACAAAGATACCCCCGTAATTATCCATTTAAATGGATCGTTATTTCAGTCACACTTTTGCATCCCAGTGGTATGTAAAGAGCTAAATACAATATTCAGGAGATCATTAACACCTCATAGGAATTTGATTCTGAAAAATCTTTGTCTTTCCCCTTTTTTATATAGCAATGACCCTGATGCATGTAGAGAAATTCTAGAATATCATGAGCTAGTGGAGTAACCAATGCCCTCTGCTTTATTTGGGATAATATCTAACTAATGATAATTATACTCAAATAACCAAGCTTTTCATCTATTAAGCAACATTGCTGACTGGCTTTTTTTTTTTTTTTTTTTTTTTTGATGAGGAGCTTTGGACTCTTGGCTGAAGATAACCAATTCTTGATGACTGTTTCATCCAATTCTGTGCTCACTATCTTTTTATGAGTTCAGTTCTATTTCAATATGTGAATACCAGACTTTCACCATTGCCAGGCAGTAAGCCACACACTAAGGACCCACAAGGCGGGCTTCAGTCCTCAGGAAACATACAGCCTCATTGAGTTCTTGTGTGCATCCCAGCAGGGATAACCAGAAACATCCCCCAGTGGTTCTCAATCTCCAGCAGGTCTCAAAATCATCTGGAGGGCTTGCTACAACACAGGTTGCTGGGTACCCCCTTCCCACCCCTAGAGTTTCTGATTCACTAGGTCTGGGGTAAATCCTGAAAATTGCACTTATTTTTTTTTTTTTTTTTTGAGACAGAGTCTTGCTCTGTCGCAAGGCTGGAGTGCAATGGCACAATCTCGGCTCACTGCAACCTCCGCCTCCTGGGTTCAAGTGATTCTCCTGCCTCAGCCTCCCAAGTAGCTGGGACTACAGGTGCCTGCCACCATGCCCAGCTAATTTTTGTATTTTTAGTAGAGTCGGGGTTTCACCATGTTGGCCAGAATGGTCTCCATCTCTTGACCTCGTGATCCATCTGCCTCAGCCTCCCAAAGTGTTGGGATTACAGGCGTGAGCCACTGCGCCTGGCCCAAAAATTGCACTTCTAACACGTTTCCAGGTGATGCTGATGTTAATGTTGACCCTGCTTGTCTGGGAACCATACTTTAAGAACCACTGATGGAAACCAATGGACAGCTGTAAGTCCAAACTTGGGACAGGATGGTGCTGAATTATTCACTGTAGATCATATAAAATCCTGGCATCTTACGTTTGGAAAATGTTCTGGAGGTCACTGAGTACAGACTGCTTGTACCCAAAGCAGTTGTTTCCTCCACACACCTGACCAATGGCAACTTAACAAACATGTTCTGAGCAACTGACACAAGCAAGGCCTGAGTAGGAGGAGGGGGATACAGGGAGTCTACTTTGAAATAATGCGCTGTCTAGTTACACCCAACCTTGATTTGAATACCTCCGGGAAAAGAGGAAAAACTGACTATGCTACCATTCTTAGAAATGAATACAGGAAAAGACTTTTCTCTCTGAAAATTAAGGCCAGGCGTGGTGGCTCACACCTGTAACCCCAGCACTTTGAGAGGCTGAGGTGGGCAGATCACCTGAGTTAAGGAGTTCAAGACCAGCCTGGCCAACATGGTGAAACCCCATCTCTACTAAAAATACAAAAATTAGCCGGGCATGGTGGCGGGTGCCTGTAATCCTAGCTACTTGGGGGACTGAGGCAGGAGAATCACTTGAACCCAGGAGGTGGAGGCTGCAGTGAACAGAGATGGGGCCACTACACTCCAGCCTGGCCAACAGAATGAGACCTTACCTAAAATAAATAAATAAAATAAAGAAGATTAAAATGCTTTTCTCTCTGAAATAGCATTTTGCATATGTGAAGATCATTGTCATCTCCCCACTGTGCTGTGTCTTTTCCAAGCTAGACATCCCATGATTATTTAATTGCGTATCCTACTTTCCAGCAGATCATCCACTACCCTGCTCACTTTCTCAGTATGCACTTCAAATTGTCAGCATCCTTTAAATGTGGTGCCTGAGTTAAACTCAATTCCCTGTGTTGTAGTCAGAGCCTAAATTTAATTCCTTTATACATTCATTTACTTTTTTTGAGCACCTACTATGTACTGGACTAGTACATACAGAGTAGGACAAGGAATTCTCTTCATGGTATAATGGAAAGAACACAGTATAATGTGCATAGTGTAGTATAACAAGATTTTAATACTGATTCTGCAGTAACTAGCTGTGTGCCCTTGAGCAACTTACTCAACTCCTCTTAACCTATGTTCCCATTCATAAAATGGAGTATTAAGACCTAACTATAGAGTATTAAGTTATTGAGATGCATATATATGAGGTATTATGCTTTCAATAAATGGTGATTATTTTTTGACCTACACAGTAGGTGTGCTATACGATTATATTACTATTCTTAGCGACCAAGTCACATCTTTGGTTCATAGTACACTTTCAATGAATTAAACCAGGGCTTTTATACATGAGCTGATTCAATATCCTCAAACTTCTTCTTGTGAAATGTTTGTTTTAACCTGGAATCCAGATTTAATATTTATTACTATAAAATTTTTATTTTTTTCCCTTTAGCTCATTATTTCAGCACCTCAAGTATTTTTGGATCCTGATTTTTTCATCTGTTAATTTTTCATCCTGTTCATTTTAGGCCTTCATTTGTTTGATGACCACACTTACTATCTATCTTTGACATAGTTCACCAAAATGTTCACAAGCACAGATCAGGTGAACCAAGTCAGAGGACCACGGCATGACTCCAAAAACTGTCTTTCATGATGACATCGGCTCATTGCTCTACCATCTCTCCTTTGGTTAGTTAGCCAGCTAGGTATTCCCATTTCTCCAGGTGGCCCAGCATGTCAACCTCCTGTCTAAAACCACAAGGTACAGCACAGATACTGTACATCTATGTCAATATATTGGTTTTGGTTATCAAAAAAGGAGCAAGATTAATATTGATCTCATGCAATCTCCTGTTAACTAACCTTATCATTTTTAAGCAATCAAAAAATACCATCTGTTTGATTACCTACTACTGAGCCATTTTATAATGCTGCCCAGAATTTATGTCAAACTTATATAATTTCTAGAATCCAGGAATTTTTAATAGCAGGAAAAGTTTTTTCTATCTCCAATTTCCTGGCATTTGTTTTTATTTCCCATTGGTTCTTAAGGGTTGCCTACATTTTCTGGTGATCACAGTTGCGAGTTCTTTTAGGGTTCCTTTAACCCATTGAATGCATACTTCAAAAAATGCTGGCTTGTGGGCAGGGCTGTTTTGCTGGACTTGCAGTGATTGTTAAAATTCATCCTGAATATGTCTTTGGAGTAGGCATGCTCTCCACTGCCACAGAGTCCCTGCCTCCATCATCTGACATCCAGCCTGCTTTACCTACACTCTTAATCTGCCTGCCTATGGTCATTTAATCCCCCAGACTCTTGATTAAAGCATCCAGATCATCCCACCATCACCACACCTGCCAGGCTTCACACTTGTCAGAAGTTGTTTGAGGTTTGAATTTTCTCCTTGATGGCAACATTTAAGCAAAAGTAAGGATTTGGCACTGTTCCTAGTGTCATCTTTTAATCTAGCATTCTTCCCCAAACAAATAAGTTTTTTTGCCATTTTTCATTTTACCTAGATCCAAAAAGTGATAGAAACATGACTATTAATAGTATATTCAAGGCCAGGCACAGAAACACAAACATTGCATTGTTCTCACTTATTTGTGGGAACTAAAAATCAAATCAATTGAACTCATGGGCATAAATAGTAGAAGGATGGTTTCCAGAGGCTGGGAAGGGTAGTAGGGGGTTGGAGAGGGGGATGGGAATGTTAATAGGAACAAAAAAAAAAATACAAAGGAATAAGACCTACTATTTGATAGCACAATAGGGTGACTATACTCGATAATAACTTAATTGTATATTTTAAAATAAAGAATGTAATTGGATTGTTTGTAACTGAAAGGATACATGATTGAGAGGATGGATACCTCATTCTCCATGATGTGCTTATTTCACCTCGAATGCCTGTGTCAAACATCTCATGTACCCCATAAATATATATATACACCTACTATGTACCCACAAAATTAAGTAAAAAGTCAGAAAAAAATGGTATATTCAACTTATAATTTTTCATTACAATGGCAGAGAGAAATGACTTAGGATGTATGAAATTCATAAGTAATATTTTTTTGAATCAGTGTAAGCCAAAAAGCTGAGCTTCATCCACCTCCCACCGTATCTTTTTCCAAAGCTGATCTTTGGTCTCTCCATTGATTAAGTTTAAACTTGTTTCTCTTTTTCTCCCCTGAGTTAATGAGAAGGATAATTTACCCAAAGGGAAGGGTAGGTGGCCCTAAAGGACTTAATAATTCATAGATTAGATATCAGTCTGTGGATAAGCAGGAGTTCGCTATAACTGTTCTGCATCATTGCCTTTGATTGGGAACCTGTGTTCCCTTTTCCAACAGGAGCCCCCAGGATTGAGTTCATGCAATATGGGATTGCTTTTATCCTTATCCTCCATGCACCCACTGCCAGCATTGAGGGAATGTCTAAATTTAGAACAGGCATGGCCCGCCAATACTCTGTTCTTTTACATTTTCTTTCACCACATTTCAAGGTTATCAGAAAGGAAGGTGAAGTTCCATAAAATAGCATAACAATTCTTAAGAAATTTTACGTGGAAGCCAAAATACTCTTTGCCACCAGAATCTTTTGAATGCTGTTTTCCTGGCATTTCTTTTTATTTCCCATTGGTTCTTAAGGGTTACCTACATTTTCTGGAGATCACAATTAGGAGTTATTTCTCCCAACTGTGAGGATATATTGCTGGCTGAAGAGGCTAGTTATCATCTTAGCTGGGGTTTTGCACTTACCTATTGGGCCTCCTCTCATGGGCCACCCCACAGCTTTCCAGCACCCCGTTGTGTCCCTGCTCTGATCACCACTTGAGTTATTCAGAAATGAGCCATTCGAGGTTGGAGATTTGAAAGAGGGAACGTTCAATAAAGAGTTCCCGCCATAGCATCTCTTCCTCTCTGCAGTGCCTCTTTCTATCTTAGTCACTTTAGGTATCTGTCTCCTTAAATTATCCATAAATTTGTTATCATCCATATATATCTCCATTTTTATCCCCCAAATTCTTTGATCAGAATCAATTCTTAGTGACTACAATCATGACCCAAAACTCTTGGTATGTACCTCAGGCCTGTTTATATCTGTGACACCTCTCCATTTACACTGAACTTTTTTTTTCTTTTTTTGAGACAGGGTCTCACTGTGTCACCCAGGCTGGAGTGCAGTGGTGCCATCTGGGCTCACTACCGCCTCAATCTCCTAGGCTCAAGTGATCCTCCTACCTTGGCCTCCCAAGTACCTGGGACTACAGGCACATACCACAACATCCAGCTGATTTTTGCATTTTTATGGAAACTGTGTCTCCTCATGTTGCCCAGGCTGGTCTCAAACTCCTGGGCTCAAGTGATCCATCTGCCTCGGCCTCCCAAATTGCAGGGATTACAGGTGTGACCCACTGCACCCAACCTGAAAAAATTTCTTTTAAAGATTCAAGGGAGCAGTCTAGTTATGAAACAAACATATGTAACCTTGACTCTAAGACTTTTTAATTCTTGTATAACTCCTATATTAAACCCCTATCAGTTAAGTCCATGACCTAAGTGATCATACATTTAGATGGTTAAACACACCCTGAATTCTGGGAGAAAAATAGAGAAAACAGTCCATTATTATTTTAGTCCAGTCTTACATTTCAGCCCATCTCTGAGTCCACAGGAGAGTTACGGTTTGGCGAGAACAGTTGCTTGGCCCTATTCCAACAGGATTCTGTCTCCTGGTTCCATGCCCTACGGCCACGCTTCTTCACTCTTGGGGCTCTCCCATGTACCTTCTCTTTCCCTGAGGAGTCTTCCTCCTGTACCTACTCTGCCTTCCTGTCATCTCCTTTGGCTATTCACTTTCTGTGTCCAGTTTACTGCCTACATCTAGGCAACCAGGTCCTGATTCTTCTTTGTGGGGGAAAAAAAATGCTGAGTGCAGTGCCTCCTGCCTGTAAAATCCCAGCACTTTGAGAGGCTGAGGCGGATGATTGATCACTTGAGATCAGGAGTTTGAGACCAGCCTGGACAACATGGTGAAACCCTGTCTCTACAAAAAGTACAAAAATTAGCTGGGTGTCGTGGTGCATGTCTGTGGTTTCAGCTACTCAGGAGGCGGCAGTGGAGGACTGCCTGAGCCCCAGGAGGTCAAGACCACAGCGAACTGTGATCGTGCCACTGCACTCCAGCCTGGGTGACAGAGTAAGACCCTGTGTCTCAGGAAAAGAAGTAAAATAAAAATAAATACTAAATAAAAAGAGGCAGGATCTCCCTGTGTTGCCCAGGCTGTCTGGTGCATGGCACAGTCCATAGCTCACTGCAGCCTTGAACTCCAGGACTAAAGCCATTCTTCCGCCTCAGCCTCTTGAGTAGCTGGGGCTACAGGGACACACGGCTTTTTAGGTCCTGTTTCTTCTGTTACCTGTTGTTGCTGCATCAGCCCTGCCTCTCACTTACAAGTTGTCTCTATAGTGTTGGATCCTGGGGCTGAAGGTGGGGGATGGGATATGGACAGAGAGGCCCCCACAGCACAGGCAATGGCAAGGAGATACTTCACAGCACTCAGACCAGTGACCACATGCAGTTAGGTCAAAACAGCAACTTCATCTCTGTCAGTACCAACCTGGTACACACTGGGCTCCAGAGAGAAAGGGAGAAGGAGAAATAAAACGGCCCTGCCTCTTATTACTCTCCTAGCATGAGAGAGCTAGTGAGACCCAATACCTAACGTATGTTAAGCAAAACATCTCATGCTACAGAAATGCATGATCTGTCCTCCTCTAGACTTAAATGAACAAGTATTTTATACACTTAACAAAGTTTATTGGCTGGGCGTGCTGGCTCATGCCTGTAAGACCAGCACTTTGGGAGGCCGAGGCAGGAGGACCCCTTGAGCCCAGGAGTTCAAGCCCAGCCTGAGCAACATAATAGGATCCCATTGCTACAAAAAAATCATCAAAAATTAGCTGGGCATGGTGGTGCTCACCTATAGTCCCAGCTACTTGGGAGTCTGAAGCAGGAGAATCACTTGAGCCTGGGAAGTCAAGGCTGCAGTGAGCCGTATTTGCACCACTGCCTTCCAGCCTGGGTGACAGAGTAAAACGTTAACTCAAAAATAAATAAATATAACGGATTATTGCACTGCAAAAAATTTAACTACAGTACTTGCAAAATCAAACTCCATAGGCTAGATGGTGAAAAAGTAATTGCAAGTCTATGAGATGCACAAACTTGTTATTGTAAGTAATTTTGTTTCTTTGGCTATGTTTGTATAACAAAATGAAAAGACAGAGGAAAAAGCTGTATTTTCCTTCTGAATTAACTGTGTCAGCTGAGTGCATGGCACTGAGCTTGCCAGATACAGAATGGCTCAATGTACAAGTCTTCTGAGAATACACCTGGGCATGGTGGCAGAGTGTGCCTGACCCCTGAGATGCGCTGGGTTGGTTATGGGGCAGTTGGAGGGGAGCAAAAGAAAAAATAACAAGCAGGGCTCTTAAGGGCAGGCTGGGACTTTCGGCTGGGTGAAGGGAAGCTGAAGGATAAAAGCAGAGTGGGGGTGGATGCCCTGAGAGAGGCAGAAATGTGCCCCAAGGCAGAGGAGTCACACCCCCATGCTCCTGGCCAGCAGGAGAGGAGGTTTTTAAGAAGCCTACGGGTCTCTCAGAGATCCACATGCCTCTTGTATTATACCTGCTTCTGGCATTGAAGTGTATGTGCTTCCCTAATAGAGGTGTTGCTGTCATTAACACCTCACCCCCACCCCCACCCCCACCAACTGCAGGGACCCAGCTTAATTCCCACATTCACTGTGAAGATGGTCTACCCACAGCAAGTGCCTGAATCAGCAGTCAAATGATTTACTTCGCATATTGAAAGGATTGGAAAAAGTAACTTTAATCCTCTCCAGAAAAGTTGTGCATGAGTCTCATTTAAATTCACCAAAAGGTTTGTCTTTGGTCATTTAAAAGTGACAGTCTGAGCTGAAATTATGACTTGGCTTGGTTTGCCCTTTCCAAGTTCATTTGAGCAAGTGAAAAATAAGGTACGATTTTATTTTTAATATGTGGCCTCTAATACGTGGCTTCTACAGACAGAGAAGAATAGCTTATTGACAGATACTCCAGTATTTACAACCAATTGCTTTATGCAGTCTTGGTTAAATTTCTCAAATAAATGGCCAGGCAGACTGAGTGACAATTAAGGTCTAGTTCATAAATGTCATTGACCCAGTGAACATTTGTTGACACCTGGCAGGTATTAGGTTAGCCACATAGAAATGAAAACAGGAATATTAAGAAAACCCATGCCCCTAAGAATTCCCAGGTTTCACACCTGTGATCCCAGCACTTTGGGAGGCTGAGGCAAGAGAACCATTTGAGCCCAGGAGTTGAAGACCAGCCTGGGCAACACAGCAAGCGCCTGTTTCTACAAAAAATTTAAAAACCAGCTAGCATGGTAGCATGCACCTATAGTCCCAGCTACTAGGGAGGCTGAGGCGAGAGGATTGCTTGAGTCTGGGAGGTCGAGGCTGCAGTAATTTATGATCACACCATCGCAATCCAGCCTGGGTAACAGAGTGAGACCTTGTCTCAAACAAACAAACAAAAGGCAGGGCATGGTGGCTCATGCCTGAAATCCCAGCACTTTGGGAGGCCAAGACAGGAGGATCGCTTGAGCCCAGAAGTTTGAGACCAGGCTGGGCAACAAAGTGAGAACCCCATCTCTAAAAAAGTTAATTTTAAAAAGAAAAGAATTTCCAGTGGGAGGGTAGAGAAGTCTAGAAATAACAGTAATATAAGGTATCTGCAATCAGCCCACCAGAGAGGGAGAGACAGAAAGAGGAGAACTGACTTACTGACAGATACTCCAGTGTTTACAACAAACTGCTTTATGCAATCTTGGTTAAATTTCTTGATGTTTTGCTTTTCTTTTATTAATGAAAGGATTGGAATAGCTTACATCAATCCTGGGTGCCTCAGTAACTGGGCATATTAATACTTTCAGAGACACAACCTTCTAAAAAGATTATCATGAACAAAAATTATTGTATAAATGCAAAATAAAGATAACCCCTATCCATGGAATACAAATTTTACATGTGTATTGCAATAAAAATAGCTAGATTCTAAAATTCTATTGCAAAATTCTGGGTAAAGTCATCAAAATGCAACATTCACATTTTGTGGGTAACCCTGAGAAGCCAACACCTGAATGCTTACTTAGGTCATTAAACTCTGCCCCAAGCCACAGCCAGGCCATGGTGGACTCGGCCCCACTCTACCTCAATAAGAACGGTTCCATTTTAGTGCCTATTTATCAGGATAGTGCATTCCATTTCCTTGAAGGAAAAGGAGATGGACAGCTAAAATATCACTGGATTAGATCATCTCTAAAGCCTCTTCCAGCTCAAAAAGATTTGAATTCTGTGACTCTCTGTCACAGCATCAATGCCGTTCTCTCCTCCCCAACCCCTCTCAACACATGTAGGCTGTCTTCCTTCTGGGAAGAGAGCACTGAAGGTACCAAGGTCAGGCACAGCTGTGATGCCCTTTATCCTTGCTCTCTTAAGCCCCAGCAGAGGAACCAGACCGAGTGACTCTCATTCTCTGTTCCTCGCACAGGGTGGAGAACATGTCCATGCGGCTGGAGGAAGTCAACGAGAGAGAGCACTCCATGAAGGCTTCGCTCCAGACTGTGGATATCCGGCTGGCGCAGCTGGAGGACCTCATCGGGCGCATGGCCACGGCTCTGGAGCGCCTGACAGGTCTGGAGCGGGCTGAGTCCAACAAAATCCGCTCGAGGACCTCCTCAGACTGCACAGACGCAGCCTACATTGTCCGCCAGAGCAGCTTCAACAGCCAGGAAGGGAACACCTTCAAGCTCCAGGAGAGTATAGACCCTGCAGGTGAGGAGACCATGTCCCCAACTTCTCCAACCTTAATGCCCCGTATGCGAAGCCATTCTTTCTATTCAGTCAATATTAAAGACAAAGGTGGTATAGAAAAGTTGGAAAGTATTTTTAAAGAAAGGTCCCTGAGCCTACACCGGGCTACTAGCTCCCACTCAGTAGCAAAAGAACCCAAAGCTCCTGCAGCCCCTGCCAACACCTTGGCCATTGTTCCTGACTCCAGAAGACCATCATCGTGTATAGACATCTATGTCTCTGCTATGGATGAGCTCCACTGTGATATAGACCCTCTGGACAATTCCATGAACATCCTTGGGCTGGGTGAGCCAAGCTTTTCAACTCCAGTACCTTCCACAGCCCCTTCAAGTAGTGCCTATGCAACTCTTGCACCCACAGACAGACCTCCAAGCCGGAGCATTGATTTCGAGGACATCACCTCCATGGACACTAGATCTTTTTCTTCAGACTATACCCACCTCCCAGAATGCCAAAACCCCTGGGACTCAGACCCTCCGATGTACCACACCATTGAGCGCTCCAAAAGCAGCCGCTACCTAGCCACCACACCCTTTCTTCTCGAAGAGGCTCCCATCGTGAAATCTCATAGCTTTATGTTTTCTCCTTCAAGGAGCTATTATGCCAACTTCGGGGTGCCTGTGAAAACAGCAGAATATACAAGTATTACAGACTGTATTGACACAAGATGTGTCAATGCCCCTCAAGCAATTGCGGACAGAGCTGCCTTCCTTGGAGGTCTTGGAGACAAAGTGGAAGACTTATCTTGCTGCCATCCCGAGCGAGAGCAGAACTGAGTCATCCCAGCTCTGACAGTGAGGAGAATGAGGCCAAAGGCCGAAGAGCCACCATTGCGATATCCTCCCAGGAGGGTGATAACTCAGACAGAACCCTGTCCAACAACATCACTGTCCCCAAGATAGAGCGTGCCAACAGCTACTCGGCAGAGGAGCCAAGCGCACCATATGCACACACCAGGAAGAGCTTCTCCATCAGTGACAAACTCGACAGGCAGCGGAACACAGCAAGCCTACGAAATCCCTTCCAGAGAAGTAAGTCCTCCAAGCCGGAGGGCCGAGGGGGACAGCGTGTCCATGAGGAGACTGTCCAGAACATCGGCTTTCCAAAGCTTTGAAAGCAAGCACCACTAAACCTTCTTAATATCCGTCACAGGAGGCTCAAGAATCCAGCCCTAAAATTCTCTCCACCTCCAGCTTTTCCCCCATCCTTGAATCACACCTGCTTTATTCCTAGCTGAGTAAAACAAGCAATGCTTTGGGAGGTGTTAACTCAAAGGTGACTTCTGGGCCACAGATCAAGAAAGCATTTGATCTGACCCAGTGCCAGACACAGGGGATTTAAGGCATGTTCACACTTGCTGGGCAGGGAGGGGGAAAAGAGGGAGAAGGAAGGGTTAGAGATGAATGTATATCAGCAGTCACGGCAGGAAGCCATGAGAGAGGGGGAAACAAGGGGCTTCGAGCACGCTCCATGCCAGGAGGCATCTGTTGATTTCTGACCATTATCAAGAGTTGTAGGATGCAGGGCTAAATTGCGAAATAAAATAACATAGCCAGTGTACAAAATGAGATATTCTAAACTTCCATTCTGTTTTCTTTTCACATTGGCTCCATCACTGGTGACTGATGAAGAGCATCCTCTTTATTCAGTATAAGCCGGCAGCAAGCAGTTCTACCTAACGTCCCACATCCTTCTCATGCCAACACTTCTGTAATTGATCATTATAAAGAAAAAACAAGGTAACAGTCATAGTTCACCTGTCTCTTTATTCACTTCTGGTGCCACAACTGTTTATCCTTTTTTGAAGAAAATAAGGGAACAGAAATGCCTTTTTGTATTGCAATCGAAATGAAAGAAGAGTTGATGTTAAAAGACAAAAGTCAAGTGATTTATTATATACAGTGGGTGTTCAAGTCTAGTGGAGCAAGCTCAGGATCAGGATGAATGTAATTAAATAATTTTCTATTTTTTAATTTATTTTGTATCTCACCTGTCATCAATGAATTCATTCAATGAATATGTAATATTGAACTTAAAAAAAAAAAAAAGCAGTGGACGGAGCTAGCCTGAAATTGCCATGTGCGATATTCTGTTCTCACCGTTCATGTCATGTGCTGTGCTGCTGTGTGACCGTCATCATTTGCATGGCTCCACCACGTCCTCCAGAACACCTCTAAGCCGTAACTGCCAATTTTTCACACCACTCATCACATGACCGTTTTGTATATGAATCTATGGTTATATGTGGATATTTTCATACCTAGAGTTTTGCCATCTAATCTGAGCTCAGCATAAATTTAATTGGAGTTTTTCAAGGGCTGGTATCTTTTCTATGGAAATGTTCCAAAGTACTTTTTAAGGAAGTTTCAAAACTATAAATAACCTTAGAATTGACTGGGAGTTTGGTATCAACCCAAAGCCATCAGTTGCAAGCATACCATGAATATTTTTCTTATAGACAGAGCTATAAAAAAAGATACAGTAGACCAAAATAGAAAGCAAATAAACCATATAAAGAGTTCTATAGTATATACCACTTATACACATGTATATGCATTTATGCAGAGACACATATTTATATATAAAATAAACAGACATAAAGAGCTTTCTTAAGAGGCTTGGACTTTTCTATCACCTTGAAGTATAATCAAGATTTTTTTAATACACAAGAAGTTCCATTCAAAGAGTTCATTATACTCTTAGACCAAATGTTGAAATTATGATTTTTTTTAAATCCCTATGACTTTCTCTCATATCAAACTAGAGTTGTCAAAATGACTCACTCCTCGCCCTCTGCCCTTTTTTGTCTGAAATCACTCACTATCGGGACATCTTATTTATTCTGGCTTTTCCTAAACAAAGTTTTTACACCAAGTACAATCTGAATTGACATGCACCTTTAAACCTGCTAGTGTTACAGACTCTAAAATATAGGCATCAGCTTCTCGAACAGAATCTGGATTGGAACTGGGATAAAGAAATCTTGACCCCAAATCTTTGGATTCCTATTTGGCTCACTGATGTTTAAAAAAGAATAAAGCCTTTAAGGAAAACGACCTATTGTTCCTGGCCTGAAGTACTACCTGGTTCTTTTGTTTAATTATAATTGCAAACACCAAGTTTTACTTCATTTTGTGAAATCAAGTAAATACATGGATTAAGTCTCTTCTTTTAAATGTAAGATAAAATAAAAACTCTTCTGAATAAGCATTTCAGTTATAAAAAGTGTGATGAGGTCACATATGTAAAGAATTCAACAGTTCCTTTTTCACTCCTTGGCATTTAGGCGAATTGGTAACAAACACCCAGACTCCCTCATTTACAGTTGTTCTAGGAACACTTAACATTTTATTGGGCCCCATATTGGCTATTTCCCTTCCAGCAAACATGCACAGGGTCTGAGAATAAATCAGTTGGTCTTAAACTTCCTTGAGTCATGAATCCCTATGAGGATCTGATGAAAACTCTAGGCCCTCTCTCCAGAAAAAAAAAAAAATGTACATGCATGCAAAGTTGCAATATAACTTGAAAGGGTTCATGAGCCCTTGGTTCCCTATTGATTGACAATGAAGAAAAGGGACCATGTTTGCTCATAGTTAATACAATTGTAATAGGCACTTTACATTTGAGACCATCTCTCTGTGATTCTCAGGAAGGCCGAATCTCAGCACTAGAGTTTGAACCAAGATTTGTTATTTTTGTTCTTTAAATTAGATGTTGCTAGTTCAATGCACTTATATCCTAACGTGTTGAGGATTTTAAGTATCAAGCACAATCAAAAGCTGAAGGCTCCCTGAAGGGTCTATAGAGGAATCCAAGAAGGAGATGAAACCATTATTCATAGACATCAAACACCTCCAGGGCCTCATCCTGGGCCAGATTGGAAGTGAGGGAAAGGCATTTTGAGCACAAAGTGTTTCCATTCATTGTGATTTAGGAGAGAAAAGTATAGGAACTGGGAAACTAAATACTCAACAGTCCTAATCTTGCAATTACTTGGTTCTTTTGTTGTGCATGAAAATTAAATTCTAATGTCTGTGAAACGTGAAATATATAAGCCAAATTTAAATGACTGTAGACACCAACTGTGTAACTTCCATAGGCCATTTCTTTCCTGTGCACATACATGTGTGTTCTTTTTGAGTCCATTTCTTTCCATTTCCGGGTTCTCTGTGCACCAATGTGGCATTGATTCTGTGGCCTTGTGCAGTCAGCTTATGCTCAGCCCATTGATTCCACCACATCCCTGATTGAGGGACGTTAATTACCTGTCTTTGTGAATTAAGCAGTTTATGAGCAGCAAGTTATTGAGGACTGTAAATAAAGTCATAGAGAGCTCAAGGAAGTAATAGCTGTGGTTTAATCATCTGCTTCAAAGGTGCCAATTTTTATATACTACTATATGTAATGATTTGTTCTAAATTGCTTGTTCCTTTTGAAAAAGAAAATTAAGGATGTTTTATGAAAATGACCGTGGAGGTCTCCTGCTTAACCCATAGACTTTATATTTATAGTTAGAGGGCCCCTCCTTGATAGATCTGAATGAGTAGCTGGAATGCTTGGGTACAATTGACATAACTAGTTTGTGTTATTTCTGCAAGCCAAAAGGTATATTAGCAGTCAGAATGCAGCACTTTACAGAACTGGATTTTTCTAAATGTCTAAGTTTCCAGGTCTAGGATATTATTTAGCACTTTGAAAGTTTCCCTTTTAAAATTTATATATAAGAATAATCAAATGAGAAAATTGTACTTATAAGAACACAAAATGTGTTTCTTCTGAATGTTTCAAATGTATTCTAAAATATGGGTTCTATAGATAATATTATGGTAGATAACTGGATAGTACTTTTTTTTTTTTTAACTTTCAAGTCTGTACAGTCTACCTGAATGTTTGGGCTGTTTAATTTCTTTAAAGATGATAAATATTATCCAGTCATCCATCGTGCTCTATCTATAGGCTATACCATTCATATGTTGGGCAATGCTGTATTACAAAACACATGGAAACATGTATGTAACCTATGTTTAACCCAGCATAGTTGTAGCATGTGGTTGTATTAATGAACGTTACAGGCCAGCTTTATAATCATTTATAAATCTGTAACATTCAATAAAGAAGCACATGTTACGACGATTAATTATGTTCCCAATTCCATGTTATTTAGCTTCTTTGTGAACTGGGCATTTTTGTTCCTGATCTGCTTGATGCTTTTCACGTTCCTGTAGATCACTGTAAAATATGTGTGTAAGCTGATATATCTCCTCTAATGAGTCCTGCGAGCTGTGGTGGGCAAGCTGTGATTTTGTGAAAGATGAACTGGCATGTTATGCAAAAGATTTTATGACAAATGAACTTAAAATGATATTTTAAACTCCAGTTGAGTTAGCTGTTTACATCTGCTAACCCCATGCAGAAGCAGTGTACAGTATTTTATAAATATGTTCATTTAGTAACACTATGTTGTTTCTAAGATAAAGTGATGCTAGTATGTAGGTGGTTATATATTTGGCCTAGATATTGCATTATAACTCACTATCCTTTAACAATAACAATGTGACTTAAATGAAGTAATCGCTCTCAAAAACCCAGTCTTAATTTTGTGTCGACAAAATGCATGCACTGCTTTACGCATTTCTTTTGACTTTTCTAAGGCACTTAACATTTTACTGTTGCCTGCTGTGACGCTTAAGCCAGTTAGGAATTTACTCACACGGTTGGGCTTCTTACTATGGGGATTATGTTCCATTTTTAAAAATTAAAAACAAAAAAAAAAAGTAACCAAGGGATTTTTAAATCTTTTTTTTGAAGCACTGAACAAATAATATGAAATAAAGTATTAACTGCAGGTTGTACAGCCATGGGACCCAGAGATGGCAAGCCAACCCCTCTTGGGTCTGCCAAGGTCTAGGTGTTGTGTATCTGTGATATATGCAAGACATATTTCTGATTCTTTAGAGCTACTGGGTGCAAATTGCCAAGCTAGAGATGAGAGTGCAAAGTCCATTTGTGAGAGTGCAGAAGTGCGCAGATCGCTGTGAATGTGTGATCCAGTGATACAAGAGACCTCCCTCCTTGTCTTGTAGCTTCCTCACCTCGCGGGGAGCCTAGCCTGGGGGCAGGTGGCGTGGGTTTGGGTGTCTGATCAAGCACTGGGTGATTCTAAAGAGTTTACTTTTTTAGAAAATCACCATTACTAGAAGCCATTCAACATCTGGAAAAGAGAGGAGCCAATTTGCACAGTTTTGTAAATGACTGCTCCTAAAATGAGTAGAGAAAATTTTCCTCTAGCCTGCATTGACCTAAGCTTTCTCCTTTTTACAACTCGGATATTGTCTCTCAGATTGGAGTCAACCAAAGGAAAGGCTGGTTCCAATTTAAGAAAAGCAGTTTTTTTCTTTTCTTTAATTCCTCTCAGAAGGTAGTTCTGTTACCTTTTCTCTGATGATTTCCTTGCACTCATCACTGCTAATGAAAGCAACATGTGACCATTTCTACGGATCATCTAAGAGAGGATTTTGGTGACCAGGTAATCCAGATGGCAATAAGAGTGAGGTGAATTTTCCCTTGCTTACATTACCGAGCCTACCGGCCTCCTTAAACCTACAGGCCCTTGTGCATATGCACAATGTTTGTGTGCTGGAAACTGAAAAGACATGTGTATGGCTAGAAGTCCATAGGCTTTGTAAAGAACATCAGTGTCAATCAGGACCAATGCCTTCCTCTGGAGGCGGCAGTGGCTGAGACCTATGGGACCAAGGGGGAAATTTAGCCTTGTGCTTGGATGTGAGGCTTTCTTCCTTCCCTCTACTTGATTCTCTTAGTCCAAGACTAGCTGCTTTTTCACCAGACCAGCAGACCGTTGCCCCATTACCTTTATGCCTTGTTGACCCTGGCTCAGTAAGCTGAAACAGCAGTTACTTGGAAAAAGCCAAACATTTAGACTTTGTCCCAGGCCTGATCTTCCCACTAACTTAGCCTTCTCCTGCCTCCACCCCATGCTCCTAATGCGGCTGGTGTTCGCATCCACCTCGTCCAATGTTTGCCTCTCTAAATCTCAAGAGCCCTACACATCTTCACTGCAGCTTCCCACACATCTTTAAAACCAGCCATCTGCACCTAGATTGAGAGGCTGCAAATTCAAATACATGGAGAGGCCAGATCCAGAACACACAAATGTGTGAATGGGACTGGTGAAAGTCAACAGAAGAAGCAGGGTTTGTAAGTAAGGCATGAGAGAATACACATCGCACCACAAAGACGTTCAAATTCAACTTTCCAACACTGTGCTAGCCAAACAAACATGTCTGCCAGCAGCATTCAGTCCCAAAGGCAATAGTTTGGGACCTCTGATTTAGAGCCAACAGGATCAGATTCTTGATTGTGACTTGGTGAGTGTACACACGAAATACACTGAGAACTGAAAGGAGGGAAAAACAAACTTGCCTTATTCAGAGTTACTCTTGTTCTGAATGATATATGCATGTATATTTGTTAGCCACATAAATCTAAACTTAAACACAGAATCTTTGTGAGCGAGGTTCAGAAGAAGAGTACCATAGATGGGATGAAGACTTACCTGCTTCCTGTCACACCGCATCTGACCTGAGTTTATATTGCTGCTACTGCTGTGTAAAACCAGTACGTGCAGTATACTGTACTCATAGCCATTTCATAATATAGGACCTAGACTCTCATTTGTAAACATTCTAACCCTAGTTTATAACGGGGAAATTATTCAGATATCATTTTTAAATGAATTCCTACAAGTACAATGGTTTTGAAATTGGGTTTGCTAAGTATATATACATCTTTTCCTTCTTTGTGTATGGATAGACCATGGTTTGCATATCTATCGACACTATAAATATATATAAATCCTTAGAAGAATTGTTTTTTTAAAGGTCTATTATTGGATTCACGATGCACTTTGAGCTTGATTGTTTAGATATATAATTCAAAGCAGAAGCTGGCAGATACCACAGGAAAAACTTTCTGAAATTTCTGTAACAAATGTTTTGCAATAAAAAAAAAAGAACTCAGTAGTTTAAAACATTACTTGGGCTTCCTTGTGCACTTATTTGCCGCCATCTAATCTCCACCATCCTCATACTAAGAAATTTTGAAGTACAGAGAGATAATTGCCTACGGCTCCACAAATTACTTGTTCCAGTGAGCACAAGTTGCAGACTGGTAGCCTGTGGGTCATATACCAGCACGGAAAGTGTATTATTGGCCAGCACAATTTTTTTTTTTTTTAATTTGAAACATTTAAAAGATTTCACATCTAATTCCAGATTTCTGCCTTCTTTTAAAAAAAAACCTGAAGATCTGGTAATATGAGACCCATATTTCCATATGACAATAATCGGCTGAATCATGGCATCTTGGGTGCCCTTTTAGAAGGAGCCTGTTTTCTCTAATATACCACAGTCCCCACCACTCTCTGTCTCTTATATTTAGTTCTCTTTACTCAGAACATTACCTGGATGGCCCCTACCTGCAGTGGGAGGATGAAATTCTAGCCCATAACAGTGGGTGAATTTGTGAGTGGGAATGTAGTGGTCTTTTACAATTTTAATATCTTTTAAGGTAAAGGAATCAGAATAAAAGAATCAACTGGAAATAACGTAAATGTTGGTCAACAGGAGAAAACAACCGATTATGATACATGATTAAAAATAATTAAATTTTTGTATATTGACATAGATGTCATTGCTATATTATTAAGTGTTTTTAAAAAGAAGTACAGAGAAGCATACATGGTCTGTCTCAGTCCATTTGGGCTGCTATAACAAAATACCTTAGGCTGGGTAATTAATTTCTAAAAAAGAGAAATGTATTGCTTACAGTTCTGGAGGCTGGAAATGCCAAGATGAAGGCACCAGCAGATTCAGTGTCTGGAGGATTTTCTTTGCTTTCTATCTGCTGAGAAACCTGTTGTAGGTATTGTGACAATAATCATAAGCCTTATAATGGCAGGTCATCTTCTCCAAGGTATGGTAAACCTGGAATAAAAGAAAATAAAAATGGTAGCAATGGTTTAACTTATATTGGGAAATTGTAATTTTAGGCATAAATATAATCAATGCCTTTTGAGCAGCTACTTTGTTCCTCTAGAATAACTGAAAATTTTATTAAAAAAGCGAGCCAGTCATGACTAAAAAGATAATTGCATGTTTTAGTTATTTAATTAGAGCTGCTGAAAAAATGGGGACGAGCAGCCTAAGTTTAGCTCATCAACACTAAAACTATTCAAGTAGAAGCAAAATAGCCACCAGAAAGGCAGTGTATGGATGGTTTCCCACATTTGGGTTGGAAATGGGACTAAAAAAAATCTGCTCCGAGACTCTATGTAGAACAGACTCAAAATGTTCTTAGAATTAAAAGGAAAGAATGAACTTTTGTAGCCTAGAAGGGCCTGAAGGAATAGGGCAAGACTAAAGAAGCCAGGAGGTAGAGTCTGGCATTTCCAAGGCTGGAGTCCCAGGCAAAAACAAAGGTGTAGCCACAAGAATAATTGAGACAGGCAGGCATGGTAGCCCATGCCTGGAATCCCAGAACTCTGGGACGCCAACGCAGGTGGATCACCTGAGGTCAGGAGTTCAAGACCAGCCTGACCAACATAGAGAAACCCCGTCTATACTTAAAATACAAAATTAGCCAGATCTAGTGGTACATACTTGTAATCCCAGCTACTCGGGAGGCTGAGGCAGGAGAATCGCTTGAATCTGGGAGGCAAAGGTTGCAATGAGCCAAGATCGCGCCATTGCACTCCAGCCTAAACTCCATCTCAAAATAAATAAATCAATAAATAAAAATAATTGAGACAAATGCCTGGGCAGCAGTTGGAAACCAAACTAACCGGAGCAGAGGATTCACATCTGGAAATTTACCAGAAAGTATAGCAATCCTTATATTCACTTAATCTCAACACATCTATGAGATTGGCCTTAATATTCTCATGTCCCGGATGGGAAAAATGGGGTTATTTTATTTATTTTATTTTGAGACGGAGTCTCACTTTTTTGCCCAGACTGGAGTGCAGTGGTGTGATCTTGGCTCACTGCAACCTCCACCTCCCAGGTTCAAGCAATTCTTCTGCCTCAGCTTCCCAAGTAGTTGGGATTACAGGTGTGTGCTACCAGGCCCAGCTAATTTTTGTATTTGTAGTAGACTTGGGATTGCACCATGTTGGCCAGGCTGGTCTTGAACCCCTGACCTCAAGTGATCTGCCCACCTCGGCATCCCAAAGTACTGGGATTACAAGCATGAGCCACTTCACCGAGCCCCCTCATTTTATATATCAATAGTAGAGTTTCAACTTTATTCTGCGATGAAAAGAAAGCAACTGAAGAATTCTGGTCCAAAATGTGGGCTGTAACAATGTGGCACGGCAAGGGAGAGGGTAGGTGCAGTCAGACTGATTGCAGGATTCCAGGCTCAAGGTGACAAAACCTTATAGATGAAAAGACACTTTGGAGAAATTTCACAACTCAATTCAGGAAATATTTCTTGGATACCCACTATTTGAAAAACGCTTGACTAAGTGCTAGCACCTTCTATGTGAAATGTCAGCCTCTTACTCAATTTCCTGGTGAACAATTAGTCATACTTCACAGAGGACTATTTTTCAGAGTATGAGCATGCCTTGAAATGCCTTCTTGCTGGCAGTCATTCTGTACAATGTGCAAGAGCTCTACACCTTTGGCTACACCTTTGTCTACACCCTTGGAGAAGGAGGCATTGACCCAAGAACACCAACCAGAGTTTTTTCTTTGAGGATTTGGAATAGAGATGAGAGAGCTGAGCAAATCTAGGTAGTGAAACCATAACTTATAGTCTCAGGAGTTGTCAGCAATCATGTTTCTATGCACTGGCTGACTTGCAGAGGAAGTCAGTCTGCCAAAAAAGACTGAAATGAATACAGACACAGAGACAGGAGCAGATATATGAAATGAAGTTTCTACGCTCTTCCAGAAACATGGCTGTCATCTCACCTTTGGTGTCTAAAGCCATATCAATATCTTTAAAATAAATTATCTCTTTAGTAGGCTGAATAGTGCCCCCCAAAGATGTTCATATCCTAATCCTCAAAACCTGTGAATGTTACCTTATATAGCAAAAGGGATTTTGCCAATGTGATTAAGAATTTGGAGATGGGTAGATGATCCTGGATTCTCCAGATGGATCCAGTGTAATCACAAGAGACTTGTGAAAGGGAGGCAAGAGGGCTCAGAGTCAGAAAGTAGACTATGTGACAAGAGCAGCAGACTGAAGTAATACAATTTAAAGATGGAGGATGTGGTCACAAGCCAAGGAATACAGGCGCCCTCTAGAGGGTGGAAAAGACAAAGACTGCATTCCTCTCCTAGAGACTCCAAAAGGAACTGGAACTGCTGACATCTTAATTTTAGCTCACTCAGACTCATTTTGGATTTCTGACTTTCGGAACTATAGGAGAATAAATGTGTGTTATTTTAATTCACTGTTTCTGGCGCTTTATTATATCAGCAATAAGGAAATAATGCACCCTTTGCCCAACTTCAACATTTTTTAAAAAATCAAGTTGGAGTCTATTTTGTGCAACCACAGACTCTAAATCTACAAATCTTCTCAATACTAAGATGTCAGAGACTGTAAGAAACATGACCAAAACAATACCAGATTTGGGGGGGGAAAGAAAATATTGCCACATTAAATGCATACATTGATCAAAAATCATATCCTGGCTTCAGGATGTTAAAAAAAAATGTGCTTAGAATTAATAAAATAAGACAATATATCCTTCAAGTCACAACTAAAGAATATATTGTCTTTACAACTCTGCCTCTGTGAAGCATTCTCCAGCCCACCACAATGAGCTTTCCTTCCCTGTCCAATGACATGGTTTGGATTTGTGTCCCTAACCAAATCTCCTGTCAAATTGTAATCACTAATGTTGGAGGAAGGGCCTGGTGGGGAGGTGACTGGATCATGGTGGCAGACTTTCCCTTTGCTGCTCTCATGATAGTGAGTTCTCATGAGATCTGGTTGTTTAAAAGTGCGTAGCACTGGCCAGGTTCAATAGCTCACGCCTGTAATCCCAGCACTTTGGGAGGCCAAGGCAGACAGATCACTTGAGGTCAGGAGTTCGAGGCCAGCCTGGCCAACATGGTAAAACCCCATCTCTACTAAAAATACAAAAATTAGACAGGCGTGATGGTTGCGTGCCTGTAGTCTCAGCAACTAGGGAGGCTGAGGCAGGAGAATCGCTTGAACCTGGGAGGCAGAGGTTGCACTGAGCCAAGATCATGCCATGGCACTCCAGCCTGGATGACAGAGTGAGACTCCATCTCAAAAAAAAAAAAAGTGTCGCACCTTCCCCTTTGTCTTCCTCCTTCTCCAGCCATGTAAGACGTGACTGCTTCCCCCTTTGCCTTCTGCCATGATTATAAGTTTCCTAAGGCCTCCTCAGCCATGCTTCCATATAGTCTGCAGAATCGAGAGCCAATTAAACTTCTTTTCTTTATACATTATCCAGTCTCAGGTAGTTCTTTATAGCAATGCAAGAACAGACTAATACAACAACACATCAAGCCTTGCATCTGTCCTCTATCATAGCAATTGTTCCCCTACACAATACTGGTAAGTTTACCGGTTTATCTCTCAGCCAGACAGTGAGAGCCTTGGCACAGTTCCTGGTCCCTAGCTTGGTGCCTGCAAATAGCATGAATGAAGAAATAAATAAGAGACAGTTCCTGCCCTCAACGAACTCCCAATCTAGTAGAAACACATATCATCATACAAATCAAACTTTTCAAAGCACCATAAGCAGATTATATAAATAGAGTCCTCTAGATAACAGAGTGTACTTTTAATGTACATTCAAATTTGCAATAGCTGGAAAGAAGGATTTAAAGAAAACTTGGAAGAGCTTCTCAGAAGAGGTGATATTTCAGCTCATATATGTTAGCCTTAAAGAATGAGTGGAATTTCAAAGGGCAGAAAAGAGGGTGCAGGGAAAAGAGTTCAGGAAAAGTAATATAGCATGACCAAGAAGTATCACAGTGGCATGAAAACACAACAGAGCACTGGAAGACAGGTGGGTGCTTCATTGTGGCTGGAGCATATGCCAACATGTTGGAAGTGGCATGCTCTAGATATGAGCTAAGGAAAATTTGACCTAGGTAAGAGCTAAAGATAACCTGAAAGTAGAAATGATAGAGGAAGCTTGTAATACTATAAAATATATTATTTGGTCTTTGACCCCATTGCCTAGCATACAACTCCTAAAATCCTTAGAATCTCCACAGTGATACCTTTTTGTATTCTAGTGAGCTGACTGATGGCTGGCAGCCCCTAAGTAGTTTCAGAATGGGAGATAATCACTGGAAAAACCAAGGCATGATTAGAGAGTGGGGACTTTCAGCTCCAGCCTCCCCCCACCTCTAGGGAAGAGAGAGGGACTGAAAGTAAGTTGACCATCAATGGCCAATAATTTAGTCAATCATACCTACTTAATAAAGCTTCCATAAAAACCAAAAAGGACAGGGTTTGGAGAGCTTCTGAATAGCAGAACACATGGAGATTCCTGGAGGATGGCATGCCCGAAGAGGGCAAGGAAGCTCCACACCCCTCCCATACCACACCCTATGCATCTCTTCATTGGTATCCTTTGTAATATACAAACCAACAAATGTAAGTAAAGTGTTTCCTGAGTTCTATGAATGACTCTAGCAAATCAATCAAACCAGGGAGGGGAGCTGTGGGAGCCCAGATTTATTGCCAGTCAGTCAGAAGCACAAGGAAAACAACCTGGGGCTTGCGGTTGGCATCAAGAACAGAGCGTGGGGGCAGTCTTGGAGACTGAACCCTCAACCTGTGGGATCTGACACCATCTGCAGGTAGACAGTGTCAGAACTGAAGTGAATTAGAGGACACCCAGCTGGTAGCCACTGCAGAACTGATTGCTTTTGCCTATGTGTGGGGGGAAAACTTCCACATATCTGGTCACAGGAGTCTTCCATGTTGACTGTTGTTGTGGTGTAAGAGCAGAGGAAAAATGGTTTGTGCTTTTTCCCCTCAACGCCAAAATGGGAAATAGACAAGACTTGCTAATGGAGTAAAAAGGTCATGGAATGGGTTAAATATAGCAGGAAGGATCAGTTAGGCAGACACAACCAGATGAGAGTAGACACAACCAATGGAAAGAGAAAAGTTAAAGACGACTCTGCAGTCTCTGGTCTCAAATGTAGGTCACAGAAATAGTCTGGTGGGTATGCAATTGTATATTGCGATTGCAATCCCATAAACGTTTACTGAATGGATGAGTGAACACGTAAATGAATTATAAAACAAATGAGCAATGAATGAATGAACAAATGAATAATGGTTTTTTGCCCAACACTGGCAAGTAGACACAAGCCTGAGGTAGAAGATATATGGGACCTTTTACTCAAAATTAAATCAGAGCTAAAAAGTGTTTTGGGGACCATGGCCCCAAATGCTTTGCCCACCAAGGTATTTTTCCCCATGTGGTATGTCTGAATACGCCCTCAGTGAGTTCCCAATCTAGAAGTAACATACATATATATATGATCCAACAGATGTCCCCAAAGAAATATATAGAACTTGGCATGAAAGCTAACTTTGTCATGGGAAGATGCTACTAATAGGGTACTCCACTGGAGGCCCCTCAATCAAGCAAGAGAAGGTGACAGAAAGACTGGAGGAAAAGGGTAGCATCCCA
Source organism: Ateles fusciceps (assembly GCA_036589455.1). Lineage (NCBI taxonomy): Eukaryota > Metazoa > Chordata > Mammalia > Primates > Atelidae > Ateles > Ateles fusciceps. The sequence goes on from JAZHEH010003097.1 coordinate 15,803,774, forward strand.
CACGACCCAGAGCTACCAGAACTGGGAGCAGAGGGGGCCTCTGGACCCACGAGTCTCTTTCATTGGGCACCCAGATGCTTGAAGCCTCTCAAAAATTACTTACATAGCATTATTCTTGGTTATATTTATTCTCCACCCCCATGCCCACCCCTATCATTCTTAATGTATAATTTAAAGAATCTGTTCCATCTTTTTTGGTAAGCCTAGCAGTGCTTCATCAAATAAAGTGCTCTCTTTCAGGGAAAAAAAAAAAAACCTGAGCTATCTTTTTCTGTGTCACTTCTGCCACAGGATCCACTTTTTGTTTTGTTGTTTTTTGAAACGGGGGCGGAAGGGCTTTGTGGAGAAGAATGTAAGTGGAGAGGTAAAATTTGTTGCCATAGATATTTCTCAATATTTTTTTTTCAAAGAGCTCAAATGTAATCCAGGCAGAAGAACCTAGCTGGTCTCCCCCATGCTGCTGGCTTCTAGATACTGCAGGGGCTGTTCCTAAATTTGCTTCCTTTCTTAGGGATTTCAACCAGACTTGTCTCTGCTATTTGGGGTTTCTGTGCTGACAGCAAAAGCTCCCCAGTGGCTCTATTTCATTCAACCGATTTTACTGGGCCATTAGCTTAGTCTGCAGTGGCAGAAAATCAGGTCAATCCTACAAAGTACACAGACATTCCAAAAATTTTAATAACTGATTTTTTTTTCCTGATCAGTTTTTTCCTCTCAGTTTCTCTGTCTTTTAAATGGGGCTTAGAGGTTGAACCACATCAGTGGCTTCTAAATGTCTCAGATTACAACTGCTTACTGGAATCTGCTGAAAACTAGGAATCCTTCCTAAGAGGGGAAAAAGAAGGCTGAGATTTGGACGACTGTTTAAAGGGGTTCACGAAATCCCTATAGTCAGTCACTGTCACCAAGGGGAGAATCTATATATCCCAGGTTAAGAATCAATTGTGCCTTCATCTCTAAAGCCCATAGAAAACACACAATCATTTTTGGAACATCTGTCTCTAGAAGAAATCAGGCTGACAGCTGCATGAGCCGTGATGTCGCGAGCAGCAGGCATTCGCCCATCCTCCTCCACAGCTGCTGAACAAATACACTGAGGTTGAGACAGTAAGATCTCGAATTAAGCAAATCAAACTATTCCCGACAAAGACAATATGAACATTCTGTGCACCTTCCAAGTCTCCTGCAAACCGAGACTCCACAGCCCTCCAATGATAAGCTCTGCCTTCAAATGAAGATCAAGTGAGTCTCGTCAGTTATCTCAGTTTCTCTTGAGATCAAAGTTCCTGCCTCTAACTCCTAAAGGGCTGTCTGCTGACAAGAAGGCCACCCCTATTTTTGCACGTGGCCTTTCTCATAATGACTTTACGGGACTGACACACAACTCTCACACTGGATTTTATACACGAACAAGCTTCATCTGCTATTTTTTGATCCATGAGCTGCTGTTTCACAAACACACCCTGCATGTATAGTCACATCTCTTCGTTCTTCTAGTGAATCTTTTGAATCCTCACATCTTGTTAGTTCAAAGTCCACTATTTCCCCTTGAGTCTCTCTGCTCCCTTTTTTCTCTAACTTTTAATTATGGCATTTTCAAACATATAGAAATATTGAACTATTATAAAAATGAATATCTGTATACCCTCCATCTATATTCAACAATTATTGACATTTTGCCCTATTTGCTTTCTCTGCATGTATATATATATCGCTAAAACTATATGAAAGTAAACTGCAATAATTGAAACATTTTATGGCCTGGCGCAGTGCCTCATGCCTGTAATCCCAGCACTTTGGGAGGATGAGGTGGGCGGATCACTTGACATCAGGAGTTCGAAACCAGATTGGCCAACATGGTGAAATCCCATCTCTACTAAAGATACAAAAATTAGTCAGGCGTGGTAGCATGTGCCTGTAATTCCAGCTACTCGAGAGGTTGAGGAAGGAGAATCTCTTGAACCTGGGAGGCAGAGATTGCAGTGAGCTGAGATCATGCCACAGCACTCCAGCATGGGCGACAAGACCAAAAATCCATCTCAAAAGAAAAAAATATTTTACTTCTATATACTTTAAAATTTATCTCCTAATAATAATACTCTCCTCATAACTATAATACCATAAGAAAATTTTAAATGATCCTTAATGTCATCTAATGTCTGGTTCATATTCAAATTTCTGCAGTTGCTTCCAAATGTACTTTTGTGACTGTTTTTTATTTTCCAAATCATCACATTTGGCTGACATAGCTCTTTAACCTTTTACTCTAGAGCAACCTCCAAGCATACACTTTGCTTTTCATGACATTGAATTTTTAGAGTCCAGGCCAGCCATCTTGTGGAATGTCTAACATTCTGAATTTGTGTGATTATTTCCTCTTGTCTTATTCAGGCTTCTCTGTGTCTTTTTCTCTTCTATAAACTAGAATTTTGGCCTAAAGCCTTTTTCAGACTCAGATTAAACATATTTGGCACAGGATAGACGCCGTGGCTCACACCTGTAATCCCAGCATTTGGAGAGTCCAAGGCAGGTGGAACACCTGAAGTCAGGAGTTTGAGACCAGCCTGGCCAATATGGTGAAACCTCATCTCTACTAAAAATACAAAAATTAGCTGGGTGTGGGGGCGCCTGCCAGTAATCCCAGCTATACACACAAACACTTCACCAGTATCTTACATATTTTTGTATTATAGTACATAATGCCATTACTAGTGGTTAGGGTGGAGACCACCAGATCTCTCCAATGTAAAGTTACATTCTACCTTTACAATTCATAAGTAAACTGTGGTGTGACACTTAAGTCACATGAATAGATTGTTCCCCCCAAGAATTTTACAACTAATAGATTTAGTATCAAGAATTTTACACCTAATGGTTTTAATATTCATTGATACAACCCTTGACTGAATACGTTGGGGATTATAAAATGTACCCCCTTCCCTTCTGGAACTAATCCAAAAATGTCAGCTCTGCTTTCACATTCAAATGAGGTAAGCATGAGGTCTGAGCAGTCACTACTGCCCTTGCTGCTTCTTGACACCCAGCATCACTGTTGAAGACAGTCCCTACACAACCTAATGGTTCTGGTCCACCTTGAGATGAAGCCCCTTGGATCCAAATCCCTGAACAGTCTGCTTATTCCGAAAAGGAGGCCAATTCCAGCCCATCAGTGCTAAGTGGAGCCCTGAGTGCCCCTCCCCTATGTTCCCAGTTCATTTCTCAGGTTCACAAACGCAGACTCACTCAGCCCATCAGTCTCCCTAGGAGGGCTAATTTCACAATTAATTCCAGCAACTTCCACCTCATTGGCTCCATGACGAAAATGACTTCATTCTTTTCCCAAAGACCCACACTAGGGGGCAGGCAGGTTTTCCTTTATAACTAAATAGAGTGGGACTGATGATACTCCCTTTTCCACACTCACCCTTCTTTTTTCAGTTTATTTTGCTTGCCTTATTGCATATATGTTAGGTCTTTGGAAAAAAAACTGATTATTGTGGCATGTAACACGTGGGAAAATCTATGTAAATAAAGGTCTGGCTAATAAGACCAGTGAGTTCCAGCATCTGAGAAGACCCAGTTATGCCTGTCCCTAATAACTATTCTCTCCTCAAGGTAACCATTACTGGGCACAGTGGTTCATGCCTGTAATCCTAGCACTTTGGGAGGCCGAGGTGGAAGGATCACTTGAACCCAGGAATTTGAGGCCAGCCTGGTCAACACAGAGAGACCTTTTCTCTATAAAAATATTTTTTAAACAGGACATAATGGCACAAGCCTGTAGCCCCCGCTACTCAGAAAAGTGAGGTGGAAGGATGGCTTTATCCCAGGGGGTTGAGGCTCCAGTGAGCCATGAGCGCACCACTGTACACCAGCCTGGGTAACAGAGTGAGACCCTGTCTCAAAATAATAAATAAATAAAGGTAACCATTATCATGACTTTTATGCAGTGACGTGATGGTTAGTGCTTAACAACTCTTCCTGAAAAAAAAAAAAGACCTCTCAGATTGTAGTGCTTACTGATTTCCTTGATGTAAATATTCCAACCATGGCCGATTCCAAGCTACTAACAGAGATTTGGGTTGAGATGCCATACCCAGCTCTCCTGATACAGCACAATCCCGCTCCAGCAGACTGCTGTGTTTATGGTAACCACCTCCTTTTTTCTTCAGGCCTTTACTACTTATATATACATACCTCAAAGTTTAATGGAGTTCTCTTTCTGTATGTAATTGGAGTATTATGTGTATGAATCTCATCGATATTGTTTAGACTAACTATACTATGATTATTAACATGGAAATGTAGGGTATCAGTCTGTAATTATGCCACAGTTTACTGGACATCTGGATTGTTTCCAGTTGGAGGCAATTAAAAATAATGAAGATTCTGTTGGGTCTGTACTTCTGATTGAAATTTCTGAGTACTAAGATAAGTGTGTCTTCAACTTCATTAGATTAGCAAAACTTTCCAGAATAGTTTATCAAATTACATTCCTTCCAACTGTGTATGTGACATTTTGCTTCTCTCCATGTTGTCAGTTGATATGGTCAGACTATTTAACCTTAGACTCGTAGAGAGTATATAATGATATTTCATTGTGTCTTAAAGTTTTTTTCTGATCACTAATTAGTATATTTTCTATTGTTTTTGGCCATTTGGATCTCCTCTGCATTCTCAACCGTCCTTTTATGACTGAACTCTTTTATGCTCCTTTAAAAAAAATGAGCCAGTCACGGTGGCTCACACCTGTAATCCCAGCATTCTGGGAGGCCAAAGCAGGAGGATCACTTGAGTTCAGGAGTTTGAGACCAGCCTGGGCAACATAGTGAGACCACATCTCTAAAATAATAAATAAATAGGCTGGGTGCAGTGGCTCACGCCTGTAATCCCAACACTTCGGGAGGCCAAAGCAAGTGGATCACTTGAGGTCAGGAGTTCGAGACCAGCCTGGCCAACATGGAGAAACCCTGTGTCTACTAAAAATACAAAATAATTAGCCGGGCATGATGGCACATGCCTGTAGTCTGTCCCAGCTACTCAGGAGGCCGAGGCATAAGAATTACTTCAACCCAAGCAGCAGAGGTTGCAGTGAGCTGAGATCACACCATTGCACTCCAGCCTAGGTGACAAGAGTGAAACTCTATCTCAATAAAAAATAAAATAATAAAAATCAAAGAACTCTATTCTCAATCAAACCAGGAAAACTCAGAGTGGAAGCTGGAAATTGCTATTGGAGATTAGAGAAAGAATCACCTGTCTCATATAGCAGTGGCCCCATGCGCCCTTCTGAGGGAAGCCATGCTCAGTGACTGAAAGACAATGTGCCAGGTGCAATGTCTTATGCCTGTAGTCCCAGCACGTTGGGAAGCTGAGGCATGAGGATTGCTTGAAGCCAGGACTTGAGACCAGCCTGGGCAACATAGCAACACCTTCTCCATGCGAAAAATTAAAAAATTAGCAACCATAGTGGCACACACCTATAACCACAGTTATTCAGGAGGCTGAAGTGGGAGGATCACTTGAGCTCAGGAAGTCAAAGCTGCAGTGAGCCATTATCAACCACTGTACCCCAACCTGGGCAACAGCAGGATCCTGTCTCAAAGAAAAAAAAAAAGACAACGTACCCTTCTGAGAGTATCTCCCCAAGTGACCCTACAGTACCTATACCCCCCACACTTCTATCTTCAATTATCCAGTCATTCCTGGCACCTCTACCTAGAGAGAAACTTCACAGATTTAATTTTTGGTGCACATTCCTATATGTTCTCCATCATACACTACCTGCAATTAACCTTATGCTTATACAATGTACATATGTTCAAGTGCTGTTACAACTATTGATATACTTTCTTCATAAGGACATTTATGCAGCTTGTGACTATATGTTAAGCCAGTCCATTAATTTGTTAACTTCTCCAAAAGCCTAGTAAATTTCAGCCAGAGTAGAGGACAGAACTCAAAAGCATAAGGTGTTTAAAGCAGAACTTTGAAACAGCTCTACAGAGTAAATACCTCTGGCTAAACTAGGCATACTGAATTTATCTGCATAGACTACAGACATAATTGTCATCTTCCAGGCTACTATTTGTCATGTATCTGTAATTGCAAGACACTTTATAACCATTGTGTCTAATCTTCAAAACAGCTCTAGAAAGTATGTTTTGTTATCTCCAATGTGATGAGGTAATGAAGACTCAGCATGGTTAAAAGGTATTTCCAGGGTCACACATGTAGTAAGGAGGGGAAACTCAAATTTAAACCCAGATCTCTTGAACTCCAAAGCCTATGCTTTGCCCACTCCTCTGCTTCTCACAACGGATGCAAAGCCTAAGTGTGGGATTTTGTCATTCTTTGAACTCTAGGCTGCCAAAGAGAAGCACTTCCACTGGCGCTCATTTAATCAAACTAACCAATGAATCCCAGTGACGTTTTCTTACATCTCATTTACCATATTTATTTGTACAAAGTAATGTTTAATTTTAGTCCATGTTTACCTTCTCCAAATATTTTTATGCCAAGAAAATAGTAAAAAATCAACCTGAATAAGGCACTTTGGGTGGTAATTTTAAAATCAATAAGTAAGACAGGAAGGAGAGGGAAGATCTGGAATCATAAATGTCTATTTCCTGAGCTTGCTGTTAAGCTAAGTTGAAATGCTTAAATGTTTTCCATTCTACATCACAAAGGAATGACCACAACATCCCATTACTTACTGTTTTGACAACAAGTAATCCATCTCATCCGACTCACCTGTTGGAAAGCAAATGGCTCCACTAAGCAAGCCAGAGATGATAAATGGGGAACAAAGTCTTTGCTGGCTGTGGCTCATCCATCATGTCTCCCAGAAAATGGGATCCAGGGGAGCAGATATGAGTGAGGCCATGTTCCCTCTTACCTCCAGGAAGGAACAGGCCACCAAAATGGCTTCTCCAGACCTACTCGGCTTCAGGCCGCAGAATTACCAAATCACTTTCCCTCCTACAGAGCATGTAAGTGCTCAAACCTCACTCCTCAGAGGCAGTCCTCCCATTCATTAACAGGCACCCCCTAAAAAACTAACCTTTTCCATGTCTTTCAGTTCTCTACTTGCCCACTTTGAGGAAAGAGAAGGCAACCAAGGGTTACCGAGTCTGACAAGTCAGCCAATTTGACACGTTTTTCTCCTTAAACAGCTACAACAGCCTGTGAGGTGGGCATTATTAGAGATACCTCTTTTCCAGACAGATTATATCTCGTGCTCAAGGACACACCGTATCAAGTGGCAGAGTTGAGAATAATTTCAGGTAGAGTGTATATAATGTACATAAGCAGAATATGTATGAAGAAAATAATAAATTTAAAAAATTTTTGAAAGAGAGTATATAATGGCATTTCATTGTGTCTTAAAGATTTTTTCTGATCACTAATCGGCAGCTGGAAAGTCTGATAACTCTTGACCCTTCTTCTAAGTAGGTCTCTCCGTTCTTTGAGGTCATGTGTCAACAGGCTAGGAACTGAACACTGCCTTACACCTCTAGAGATTTTGAGCTGCGGTGGGCGGGGACGGACACCTTACTAGGTCATCTACTTGCAATATCTCTCTTATTTGCAACAATGACTTACTCTCCCTAGGCTAAGCCATTTTGTGCTAGGCTGTAGTCCCACTCAGGAAAGCACACCTGGACAGGCAAGGTGGCTCACACCCATAATCCTAGTATTTTTGGTGGGCAGAGAGCTTGAGCCCAGGAATTTTTGAAAGCAGCCTGGGCAACCTGGCAAAACCCGGTCTCTACAAAAAATATAAATATTAGCCAGGCATGGTGGCAGGAACCTGTGGTCTCAGCTGCTCAGGAAGCTGAGGTTGAAGGATCTCTTGAGCCCGGGAGATCAAGGCTGCAGTGAGCCACGATCACATGACTGCACTCTAGCCTGGCAGACAGAATGAGACCCTGTCTCACAAAAAGAAAAAAAAAAAAAGCAAGCACATCAAACTTATGTGGGTAGAGTGGCATTATAACAGGAGACAACGCTAAACCTGCCTTCATTTTTTATTAAGTAAATATAAACTTTTCTACTCTATTAATTTAACTGTTACATGTATTACCTATCATTTATCCCAATATTTAGTTGAAAATCCTAATTCGGTCCAATCTTTTTCTTTCTCAGCCAAAAAAAAACCAATTCAAGCTGAACAAGGGTGAGCGAGTTGCCCAGGTCACACCATTTCTGAGTGGTTTTGCTAAAGTGAGTCTTCTAAATCATGTCTTGGCTTCTGACATTACACCGCAATATACAATAATTAATCCTGGGCAAGGAGAGAGTCTTGTTCCTAGTACCTTGTGGACTCCCCTCTGGGTACCCTCTCCTTCTCCTTAGGATCTTCGTTCTACCTTTTCTTCTTTGAAGTTTGCATTCTCTACGGGTAGAGACCACCTTCTCCCCACCCCTCTCACAGTCTCAGTGCCCTCTTTACCAGCTGTCTCTGAGAAAAATGAACTAAGCCGGCACTCAGATGAAGCTGGATAGTCAGCACAGTTAATTGGGCTGCAGAGCTGTGCTTCTCAAACATTCTGGTCTCAGGATTCTTTATACACTTCAAAGTTACCGAGAACCTGTCAGGTGCGGTGTGGCTCACGCCTATAATCCCAGAACTTTGGGAGGCGAAGGTGGGTGGATTACCTGAGGTCAGGAGTTCGAGACCAGCCTGGCCAACATGGTGGAATCCCATCTTCACTGAAAATACAAAAATTAGACAGGCATGATGGTGGGTGGCTGTAATCCCAGTTGCTCAGGAGGCTGAGGCAGGAGAATTGTTTGAACCCAGGAGGCAGAGGCAGTGAGCTGAGATCGTGCCACTGCACTCCATCCAGCCTGGGCGACAGAGCAAGACTCTGTCTCAAAACAAACAACAAATAAAGTTATTGAGAACCCCAAAGAACTCCAAAACAGACAGACAAAAATTAGTGAGAAGAATAGCATTGTTTTAAATGTTTGCAAACCTCTTTAGCATCTGTCTTAATAGAAGACAGCTGGAGTCTCATAAACGGCTTCTGCATTTGCTCTGCTTGATATCACACATCATGTAGTCTCTGGAAATCTCCCCTATACATTCATGAAAAAATGAGAGTTTTAAAAGGCAAATACCAGGCTGGGCATGGTGGCTTACACTTGTAATCCCAGTACTTTGGGAGGCCGAGGCAGAAGATTTGCTTGAGCCCAGGAGTTTGAGACCAGACTGGGCAACGTATTGAGACCCCCGTCTCTACCAAAAAAGAAAAAATAGCTGGACATGGTGGCATGCACCTGTAGTTCCAGCTACTTGGGAGGCTGAGGTAGGAGGATCACTTAAGCCCAGAAAGTCAAGGCTGCAGTGACCCAAATCATACCACCGCACTCCAGCCAGGGCAACAGATAACAGAGCAAGACCTTGTCTCAAAAAAAAAAAAAAAAAAAAAGCAAATCTCATCTTAGTGTTACTCAAAAATAGTTTTGACTTCACAGACACTGAAAGGGTCTCTGGGACATGGAGAGACATACACACATACACACACACACACACACACACACACACACACACACACCCCTGTGGGTGTCCCAGGACCGTAACTTGAAAGCCACTGCTATAGAATAATGAACACGGGGGTTACAGGAGCTCCAATCCTGGTGACCACTTACTGGGTGTGTGACCTTGGACGTGAATTCATGCATAAGAAAGAGCCTGGCACAGAGAGTAAATGTTTTCTAAAATGCTTTTTAAAAGCTGCTCCCAAAGATATGTATGTAAAAAGAAATAATGCTTAGGCATAGTGCCTGAATGCAAAGAAATGACTCTCAAGATGGGCTATCAGGCAGGCTGGGAAGCACAGATGGGAAGTCAATTTTGAAAATCTTTGGCAGTGGTGGGTATCCCTTGAGTCATCCTTCCCACCCCTTGCTTCGCATCATGCATGTGCCTACTTTGTGGAAAATTCCAGCTGTAGTTGCATATATTTGACTTACTCCAACAATATCTATTGTATCTGGACCTTTCATTCCTTACCAATTCTTCCAATCCCTCCTCTGCCCATGGCATTGAACAGGAAGTCTTCTAAGAGGTTCCCCTGCAGAAATGAGTCCTTTTGATTGAAAGACCTATTTGTACCTGCTGTTGGGTCTCTCTTTCCCCTCATCCTGACAGAGACCACCAGAGCTGTCCTCTCCTCCCATAGCTACCTCTGACTGCAAGCATGGACAAGGTCTGGGACTCATCCCAATCTATTTTCTCACTAGCTTTCTTAATTAGACTTAGTTCTTGGGGGAATCATTTCTGTGGATATTGTAAATAACAGGGTGTGGTCTGTATTCAGAATCATAAAAATTAATTTTGGCTGCGTGGTACACACTCTGCCATTCCTACTCAGCCATCTTTCATGGCCACAGAGGCCCAAGAACAGACACTAAGACCATATTCCTGCCACCAAGGCAGCAGGGTTTTAAAGAACTTCTAACCATAATTTTAATTGAATTATATTGCCCAACTTCCAAACTGCTTGTTTTTTGAGACAGGATCTTGTTCTGTCACCCAGACTGGAATGCAGTGGCACAATTATGACTCACTGCAGCTTGGACCTCCTGGGCTCAAGCGACCCTCCTGTCTCAACCTCCCAAGGAGGTGGGACCACAGGCACATGCCACCATGCCCAGCTAATTTTTTATTTTTAATGGAGATGAGGGCTCACTACATTTCAGGCTGCTCTCAAACTCCTCGGCTCAAGCAATTCTCCTGCCCAAGCCTCACAAAGTGCTGGGATTACAGGTGTGAGCCACCATACCTAGCCCCAACCCTCAAGTAAAACAAAGACCTGAGGAAATATGGTGAGGCCCTAGCAGCCTGGACTTGCAAGTCCTCTGAGATTCTATCTGAATAGAGTAGGAAACACATGACTGAAATGGTTAGGAGGAGGAAAGGCTGTTAGAGGTTAGAAATATAAATGCCCGATGCTAGAGAAGTCTGGTGCCCTATACTAGGCTTCATCAATCTGATAGGCAGGTAGCACAAATACCGCAGTTAGCAGGAGAGCACACACTCCACTTGAAGGGGGCAGAACCTGCAGTTGACTGTTACCAGGCTGCACAGTAGCCCCAGTGTCACCAAGGCTACTGATTTTTCAAGAGAACCCAGAAATCTGGACTTTTTAAAATGTGAAATCTACCACTATTTAAATGTTTGCAGATTTTTAAGTCATATTTATCTTCCAATAAAAATTCAACAAAAAAGTTCTCCAAAAAGTTTTAACAAAAATACCCGTGGGCTGTCAATTCCATCTGATAGCCCAAAATTTCATTCCTCGGAAGACAAGACTATTTCTCTCAACCTGAAACACTGTGACTCCTGCCCTATATTGCCCAGGGCTCAGTTTTTCTTTGTTTTGATCTTCTAGTGTGATGAGAATTTGCACATTACACTGTCACAGGACACATAGAACTGTAGCTGATAGTTTGCAATTTCAGGAGCTGATTTCATGTACTTTTAACAGATCTAACAGGCTTACACAAGGATATTCTTCCTTCTGGAAGATTGCAGAAATCAAATAATTATAGCCTGACTTCAGCTACTTCTCTCTTACCTCAACCACCACTGCTGGCTCCACTCTGGTCCCTAGGGTACATGGCTGCCCAGCACGGTCAATACCAATTTCTTGGTACCCTTTGGCAAGAATGAATCGGAGAAAGACAAGAAAGAAAAGAAAGAAAGGGAAAGAAAGAGAGGGAAAGAAATAGAGAGAAAGAAAGAAAGAAAAGGAAAGGAAAGGAAAGAAAAAAGAAAAGAAGGAAGGAAGGAAAGAAATGGGGAAAACCAAAAGGTAAAGCAGAACAGTGAGCAGAGAAACAGGGGAAAAGAACACTATGAAAATACTTCAAGCCGATGTGGAGGCTCAGGCCTGTAATCCCAACTGTTTGGGAGGCTGAAGTGGGGGGGATTGCTTGACGCCAGGAGTTCAAGGCCAGCCTGGGAAACATAGCAAGCTCCACCTCTATTTTTTATTTAAAAAAAAATTTTTTTTAACAACAAACCTAAAAGTCAGTAGCAAAATAAAGTGAATAACCCCAATTATGTGTCTAACTGGTGGCATGACCACACAGAGATGAACTATTTCCCATTACTTTAAATATATAACTGGAAAAAAGGCTATATTAGGCAATTATATTTTTGGCTATAGTATTGATACTGTTATTCTGAGACTGTCGTGTCTGTATTGTGGAATAAAGAAATTTAGTAGTTAAATTGTATCATTGGGACCAGACGCAGTGGCTCACACCTCTAACCCCAGCACTTTGGGAGGCCAAGGCAGGTGGATCACCTGAGGTCAGCAGTTTGAGACCAGCTTGGTCAACGTGGTGAAACCTCAGCTCTCCTAAGAATACAAAACTTAGCGGGGCATGCTGGTAGATGCCTGTAATCCCAGCTACTCGGGAGGCTGAGGCAGGAGAATCACTTGAACTCAGAAACCAAAGGTTGTAGTGAGCCGAGATCACACCAGTGCACTTCAGCCTGGGCAACAGAAGCAAAAGTCTCTCAAAAAACAAATTAGTTATATTGTATCATTGGCAATTACAATTGTCAACATGTGAGAAGATAAAGATATAAGACTGAGCCTGGGCAACATGATGAAACCTAGTCTCCACAAAAATTACAAAATTCAGCAGGTGTGGTGGCATGTGCCTGTGGTCCCAGCTACTCCGGAGGCTGAGGTGGGAGGGTTGTTTGAGCCTGGGAGGTTGAGGCTGCAATGAGCTATGATTGCAGCACTGCACTCCAGCTTGGGCAACACAGCAAGATCCTGTCGCAAAATTAAAAGCAAAACAGATGTAAGACTGATAAAACTCTGTTGAACTTCCTGAGAAATGGTCTAGGCGGAGAAAAAAAAAAAGAAAAAAACTGTAGAACTAAATTTTACTAGCCTTTAAAAAAAAAAGAAATTTTACTTTGGAAAATTTGTTTTTAAAAACCCCAAGAATGCAATTAATAAGCTTCTTCTATTAAATAAATGTGTGTGTGTGTGTGTATTTGTTCATTTGTTTGTTTTGAGACAGAGTCTTAACCTGTGGCCGAGGCCGGAGTGTAATGGGGTAAACATGGGTCACTGCAGCCTCAACCTCTCAGACTCAAGTGATCCTCCCACCTCAGCCTCCTGAATAGGTGAGATCACAGGTGCATGCCATCACACCTGGCCTTCTATTAAATGTTTAATATATTCAAGACTATACGTGCAATAAACAGAGTACATATTATTGAGCAATCAAGATATGTTATAAAAATGTGTCTTGTGTTAGGCCATAAAGGAAGTTTTTATAAATCTTAAATGACTAATAGCAAATCAGCTATGTTCTTTAATCTCAATGCAATAAAATAAAAAATCATTAACCAAAAAATAGCTCAAAAAGACAAAATAACAAAAACAAAAATGCCCCCAGCGCTGGGCATGGTGGTTCATGCCTGTAATTCCAACACTTTGGGAGGCTGAAGTGAGTGAATCACTTGAGGCCAGGAGTTCGAAACCAGCCTGGCCAACATGGCAAAACACTGTCTTTACTAAAAATACAAAAACTAGCTAGGCAGGGTGGCACACACCTGCAGTCTCAGCTACTGGGGAAGCTGAGGCACAAGACTTGCTTGAACCCAGAAGCGGAGGTTGCAGTGAGCCAAGATCACACCACTACACTCTAGCCTGGGCGACAGACTGAGAGTCTGTCAGAAAAAAAAAAAAAATCCCCCCAAACCCACCATATGTTAGGAAACTATATAATATATTATAAAATAACTCTTGGATCAAAAAGGAAACCATGGAGAAAGAAATTCTTAGAACTAAATGATAATGAAAAACTACATGTTAAGATGTATGGAGCACAGCTGAATAAGTACTAACTTTGAGGGAAATTTATAGCTTTAAATTGAGCCAGTAGGTGATAAGAAAAAAAAAAAAGATTGGCATTTAATTCAAGAAACTGGAAAAGAGCACAGAGCAAACCCTTGCCCCATAAAAGAAATTGTACTTTGATGCTTTTTTTTGTTGTTGTTTTTTGAGACAGGGTCTCACTCCAGCCCAGGCTGGAGTACAGTGGCGCAAACTCAGCTCACTGCAACCTCCGCCTCCCGGGTTCAAATGGTTCTCATGCCTCAGCCCCCTGAGTAGCGGAGATTACAGACATGCACCACCACACCTGGCTCATTCCTTGTATTTTTAGTAGAGACGGGGTTTCACTATGTTGGCCAGGCTGGTCTCGAACTCCTGACCTCAGGTGATCCGGCCTCCTCGGCCTCCCAAAGTGCTGGAATTACAAGCATGAGCCACTGCACCTGGCCCCACCCATTTTTTTTTTATAGGGTCACTCTGTCACCCAGGCTGGAGTACACTTGCAGGCTTCTGCAACATTGCCCAGGATGGTCTTGAACTGCTAGGCTCAAGGGATCCACCTGCCTTGGCCTCCCAAAGTACTGAGCCACCATGCCTGACCAAGAAATTTTACTTTGAATGAATGATGTTTTTATCTTTAAAATGTAAATGAAAATTTCCTGGCTTTATCTCCTTAAAAAAAACTTAGAAACAACAACCAACCCAGTATATGAGCTCCTCTGGCACCCTAATTGTGGTTTCTAAATATCATTTTCCACTATTAGGGAAAAAATCTATTTGAAGAGATGATTGCTTCTAAGTCGAAAACCAAAAATGTATAAAATGAACCTAGAACATCTTTTCATACCTGAAAGCAAGGACGCTATCAGAGACTACTAGGATCATACCAAAGGACTTTGGAACCAACATACTGGTCAAAGATGGGCAAATGTGGCCATCAATTAAAGATAAAAACTTCATTAATTTAAAAATACAGGTATGTTTCTATCAATACAGTCATAGCGATTTTTTTAAAACACAATCATTGGTTACTTCTGGAAATTCCTAAGACTCCAACTCATTATCTTGAAAGTAATAAACAAAAAAGAATCAAGCATTTATTTTGACTTTCCAAAGGTACTGTTACGTCAAGGCAACCAAACAGTTGACATGGGAAAGTTTCTCTTTATAGATGTGTTCCAGTAAATAAAGTGAGATAAAATTAGAATGCTATCATTTTGCAACCCTACTGAGTCAATGTCTCCAGGCAATGAATTTCAATGGCTGCTCACAACCCTAAGGGAAGAGACCTGTATAGACAACAAACAGCAACTCTGAAGTCTTGGGTGGGGGGTGGGGAACTCTAGGTAACAATTTGCTCCAATTTGAATGTACCACAAAGGATAGAGAACAGAGAACACATTAAATGGTACCAGGGTGAGATGTGGAACAGTCAGGTGTGTCACAGGTAATCAAGTTGCTCATCAATCAGTACAACTGCTGTCAAACGACTAAAATCTCTGAGTCTTCACCACCACTAAAGAATGCACTCATTTTCAGCGAAGCTGAGGCATCTAACTGCTCCAATGTTCCACCTCTTCTTGCCTTCTACAATCATATCCCTAAAATAAACCCCATTAACTGAAGTTCCTGATCACATCTATTTCTTCATTAAAAGCATCCTACATATTAATAAGAAAGTACATATTTTGAGAGGCCAAGGCGGGCAGATGGCTTGAGCTCAGGAGTTCGAGACTAGCTTGGGCAACATCATGAGACCTCATCTCTATAAAAAAATAACAAAAAAAGTAGCTGGGTGCAGCGGCACATTCCTGAAGCCCCTGGTACTTGGCAGGCTAACATGGGAGGATGGCTTGAGCCCAGGGGGTCGAGGTTGCAGTGAGCTGAGATCACACTACTGCCATCCACAGAGTGAGACCCTATCTCAAAAAAAGAAAAAAAAGAGAGAGAGAGAAAGTACAAAATTTCCTCCCTAGCCTTTGTACACAAGCATTTCCCACCAGGGTTCCATTGACACGCTACTTAATTTGGATAATCATGTGAACCTGGATTTGATAGGAAACAAATGAGAAGATTAAGTCTAAAGGAGTTTTGACTGCTTGAAGAAGAAAAATGCTGTGAAATGTCTATTTCTATCATTTCCATATGTTGGACAACATCTAGATCACTCAAAAATATAAATTATAACTCACAGAACTTTATTCTTCATATTAAAATGGAAGCTTAGAGAACATCTCCAGAAACTGTTACACTCAGAGGGCTGTGGCTTTTCAACAGGGAGGAGATGTCCAATGTGTTGTTAACACAGCATTAAAGGTATGAAACAATTTCTTAAAGGTCTAAAAACGGCAGAATAGCTCCCCTGTTTCTCTTAGTGTCTCAATCTTTTCCATATTTAGTGAGCAAGAGTCAAAAATATCAAAACTCCTGGGAAATTCTCAGTAAAAGAATGTATTTTTGCTCAGCATAATTTAGTTCCGTTTGTGGTTTTTATCGTGCAAGACTCAGGATCCCTTATACTTGAAAGAGGGAGAAAGAGAAAGACTGGAAACATGACTGTCAGTCAATGGTCCAAATATTCCTTTATCATTTGGCCATTTTCTCACACATTCATATGAAATCAAAAAACAAGAATTAAAAAAAAAATAGGAGTATGGCCTAAAATAACAAACAATTCTTAGATAAAAATACTAAGCTGTGATTTGATCATCTTATACATCAATGGTGACAGAGGGAAATCTTATATCATCTATGACCAGATATCAAAGGAAGCAAATTTATGATAAATAATACCATGCAAAGAGCAGGACATTGATTTTAATTGCTCTTAATGTATACTGCAAGCCAGAGAAAAGGCAAGACTTTGAAGAAAGTAATGATTTGAAAAAAAAAAACAACAACCCTGAGATCATAGTGTCTGTGAGGATAGAGAGCTGGGTTCTGCTTGAGCCATTCTCTAAAGCTGAAAGGAGATATTTTTCCCTTTTCCCAAAGAGCTATCTATATCTGCTACCCTGTAATCTTGACCCATGTTAAAATCTTGGATCTCAAGCTAGATTTGCCATTACTATGACTGCAAAACTCAAAATATCACCTAAGAAATGAATTTAGTGCAAGATAACTGAAGCAACTACGAGATTTCTTTAGGAGATTTCTTTTTTTTTTTTTTTTTTTCTTAAGACGGAATCTCGCTCTGTCACCAGGCTGGAGTATAGTGACTCGATCTCCGCTCACTGCAACCTCCACCTCTCAAGTTCAAGTGATTCTCCTGCCCCAGCCTCCCAAGTGGCTGGAACTACAGGCACACACCATCACCCTCAGCTAATTTTTTGAATTTTTAGTAGAGACAGGGTTTTACCATGTTAGCCAGGATGGTCTCAATCTCTTGACCTCATGATCAGCCCGCCTCGGCATCTCAAAGTGCTGGGATTACAGGTATGAGCCATTGCGCCCGGTGGGAGATTTTAAGGTATAATATTTGCTCTAAATGTTTTGTGCATTCTATTTTTAGCATATATTAGTAATGGTTGGTCTAAGATAGTGCCATCAAGACTGGAATTAATTTTTCTCTTTTTTTTAGAGATAGGGTCTCATTATGTTGCCCATGCTGGAGTGTAGGGGCTATTTACAGGTACAATGATAGCACACTACTGCCTTAAATTCCTGGGCTCCACTGATCTTCCTACCTCAGCCTCCTGAGTAGCTGGGACTACAGGTGTGAACCACCACAGCCAGCTGGAATGAATCTTAACAATGAAGATTATCCCCAAACGACCTATCTTCTACTTTTTAAATTGCCACACAGATGCTACAGACAAGATTGCTGGTGTTCAATGATCTCAGGTTTCTAATCTAGTATACAGTCATATAATTTGAGACTTTTTGAGTTTAGTAGAATCCTTTTAAAAAATCTAGTTCTAGTATGTCTTTTGCCATGTCATTGAGGATATATGTCTAGAGCACTGTGTTTTGGACTCTGGCTATGGTTGGGCTCAATGAGAAAGAGAATTTAGATCAATTAGAGATGCTACTGCCACTTCTTGGACCCTGGAGTTGTGGGGGATAGGACACGTCAGTACATGTACCACAGATTTACCACCCCACTCAGCTCCAACATCCCATTTGGAGGCAAAAGATTCAGATCTATTTCTAAACTCTTCCACTAGCTAGTCTGGGCCAATAACATTAGAAAGCAAAAGTAAGTCACCCAAAATATTTGAGCCTGCGTTTACTCATAAGCAGTCAAATGCAAACAGTCATTAGTAATACCTGCTCCAGCACTCAGGGCAGTTGACAGGATCAAATATGATGATATTTAGGCGAGGGCTTTGCAAACCCAGAACACTCTATGAATATCAGTTTAATTTTTTAAAATAATAAATTATCTCCTATAGATGTATATTTATCTTCAGCTAGCTTCAGCCTATACATACATGAATGTTCCAGTATGATTAGGAAATAAAATCAGATGGAACTATTTTTAAGCACTGTGCCACTGGATGAATATTTTGGAAAGTTTTCATTTATTAATTATATGTATTTATATATCTCTTTTATCTGCCAAGAGTTTGAGACAACGTACAAATCCTGTTAAAAGACATACAATAAACTATAAAACCAAGGGAAAGGGCCACAAAACTGTCAGACAAGATGAAAAATTCAGATCTGAGCTTCCTGGCAACCAAGGAAAAAAATTAAGCCACACAGTTACAAAATTCTCAGTTTTAGAAAGGAGAAAAAAATGTTTAGTTAAAAAATTAGAATTATGGCCAGGCACAGCGGCTCATGCCTGTAATTCTAGCACTTTGAGAGGCCAAGGCAGGCAGATTGCCTGAACTCAAGAGTTCAAGACCAGCCTGGGCAACATGGCAAAACACCACCTCTACTAAAAATGCAAAAAATTAACCCAACATGGTGGCACACCCCAGTAATCTCAGCTACTCAGGAGGCTGAGACACAAGAATCACTTGAACCCAGGAGGGAGAGGTTGCAGTGAGCCAAGATCGCACCTCTGCACTCCAGCCTGGAGAACAGAGTGAAGCTCTGTCTCAGGGAAAAAAAAAAAAAAAAAAAAATTAGAATTAAATTACCTTCATCATGCTGAAGATAGTCTATATTTTTCCATCAAGCCTTCTATTAGTCCATGTAATACAGACCCAGCTAATAATGTCTCTCCAGAGACCTTTTAAAGAGTCTGTGTCACCCAAAATGAGGATATACTTCGATTTTGCCCGAGCATCAATTTCAAATTCTGACAGCACACCCAAGGGGCAGCACAGAACCCTATGAAGAACATAGAACTGAGAATCTAACATCAGTTCATGTCCCAGTCTCCCCATCTGTTGGCTATGTTGCCATGGGCAAATATTTTAATTCTCTGAGTCCTAGTTTTCTCATCTATAAGAAGAAATAGTTACAGCTACCTTGGAGAAGTGTAACAAGGCAAAACAAGTCTATTTGGCAGACACTTCATCTGTAAAACACTAATGACATTTTCATTACTGTTAACTCTAATGTTTTACAGTTCATGAATGTATCTAATGTAGCAATGCCCAGAGCATATTCAATGCGTGCTAATCCCATATATTCCCTCTCAGAGATTTAAAGTGTACATTGGCTGTTTTACTCTAACCAGGCTAATATAACAAAATACCATGGACTACCAGGCTTCTAAACAACAGAAATTATTTCTCACAGTTCTGGAGATTGGGAAGTTCAAGATCAAGGTACCAGCAGATCAGGTGTCTGGTGAGGGCCAGCTTTCTGGCTCATAGACGGTTGTCTTGTGGCTGCACCCCGACATGGTAAAAGGAGCAAATGAGCTCTCTGGAGCCTCTGTGATAAGAATGCTAATCCCAATTCTGAGGGTTATGCCCCCATGACCTAATCACCTATAAAAGTCCCCATCTCTTAATACCATCACCTTGGGGGTTAGGACTTCAACATAGAAATTGGGGGAGGCTACATTCAGTCCACGGCATCAGCATGTTGCAGACCTAAGTGTCCTAAAAATAAAATGCTCTGTTTAGCTTGTTTTAGAGCTCAGTATTTTCAGAGTACAGGCCCCACTTTCTATTTGCATGACCCTATCATGTGATCCATCCTTTGGGAACATTATATTAACCCAGTGGTTCTCAATTAGGGGTGATTTTGCCCCCCAAGAGACACATGGCAATATCTGAATACATGTTTGGTTATCATAGCTGGGGTCAGGGCCGGGGCTGAGATGCTACCGTAATCTACTGTGTAGAAGCCAGGAATACTGCTAAACATCTTACAATGCACAGTTCAACCCTCCACAATAAAGAAGTATCAAACCCATACAGCCAATAATCTGGAGGTCAAGAAGCCCTAAACTAGGCCATTTAAAAAAATATTTTTATTTCTAACCTGTATATTGTTAAAAAGTTAACAGTCCCAGAGGTATATTATCTTCTGTGAGCTGGCATAACTTTTCTTCCCTGCAACCTCATTTGCCGTATGCCTAGTTTATGTATTTATAGTGTTCCAGGGCTTCATGAGCAATCCATGAGGCCCAGTCCTTACCCTGGACAATTTTGATTAAATCTCTTATAGTTTCGTTCATTCTCAGCTACAGTCATAATCTCACAGCTGTGCTGTGTATCAGCACTGCCCCTCAATTTTCCAGCTTCTCTCAGTTCTAGCCATCTTTGAACCTTCTCCAGAGACAGCAGGTCCTTCTTGAAGGGTAGCGACCGATCTACACCCAGAATTCCAGATTCAGAGGACCCTTGCAGTGAACTGGATGCTTCCTAAGAAAAGGAGTATACCACCAAAAAAGGATCAATGCAACAAGAAGAGCTAACAATCCTAAATATATATGCACCCAATACAGGAGCACCCAGATACATAAAGCAAGTTCTTAATGACTTACAAAGAGACTTAGACTCCCACACAATAATAGTGGGAGACTTTAACACCCCATTGTCAATATTAGACAGATCAATGAGACAGAAAATTAACAAGGATATCCAGGACTTGAACTCAGACCTGGACCAAGCAAACCTAATAGACATTTACAGAACTCTCCACCCCAAATCCACAGAATATACATTCTTCTCAGCACCACATCACACTTACTCTAAAATTGACCACATAATTGGAAGTAAATCACTCCTCAGCAAATGCAAAAGAACGGAAATCATAACAAACAGTCTCTCATACTACAGTGCAATCAAGTTCGAACTCAGAATTCAGAAACTAACTCAGAACCGCACAGCTTCATGGAAACTGAACAACTGGCTCTTGAATGTTGACTGGATAAACAATGAAATGAAGGCAGAAATAAAGATGTTCTTCGAAACCAACAAGAACGAAGACACAACGTACCAGAATCTCTGGGACACATTTAAAGCAGTGTCTAGAGGAAAATATGTAGCAATAAATGCCCACATGAGAAGCAAGGAGAGATCTAAAATCGACACCCTATTGTCAAAATTGAAAGAGCTAGAGGAGCAAGATCAAAAAAACTCAAAAGCTAGCAGAAGACAAGAAATAACTAAGATCAGAGCAGAACTGAAGGAGATAGAGACACAAAAAAATCTTCAAAAAAATCAATAAATCCAGGAGCTGGTTTTTTGAAAAGATCAACAAAATAGACCACTAGCCAGATTAATAAAAAAGAAAAGAGAATAATCAAATAGATGCAATAAAAAACGATAAAGGGGATATCACCACAGATTCCACAGAAATACAAACCACCATCAGAGATTATTACAAACAACTCTATGCACATAGACTAGTAAACCTGCAAGAAATGGATAAATTCCTGGACACTTGCATCCTCCCAAGCCTAAACCAGGAAGAAGTCAAAACCCTGAATAGACCAATAACAAGGGCTGAAGTGGAGGCAGCAATTAAGAGCCTACCACCCAAAAAAAGCCCAGGTCCAGATGGGTTGACAGCCGAATTCTACCAGATACACAAAGAGGAGCTGGTACCATTCCTTCTGAAACTATTCCAAACAATCCAAAAGAGGGAATCCTTCCCAAATCATTTCATGAGACCAACATCATTCTGATACCAAAACCCAGCAGAGACTCAGCAAGAAAAGAAAACTTCAGGCCAATATCCATGATGAACATAGATGCAAAAATCTTCAATAAAATACTGGCAAACCGATTGCAACAGCACATCAAAAAGCTTATCCACCATGATCAAGTAGGCTTCATCCCGGGGATGCAAGGCTGGTTCAACATATGCAAGTCTATAAATGTAATTCACCACATAAACAGAACCAAAGACAAAAACCACAATTATCTTAATTGATGCAGAGAAGGCCTTCTACAAAATTCAACAGCCCTTTATACTAAAAACCCTCAATAAACTAGGTATTGACAGAATGTATCTCAAAATAATAAAAGCTATCTACAACAAACCAACAGCCAATATCATACTGAATGGGCAAAAACTGGAAGCATTCCCTTTGAAATCTGGCACTAGACAAGGATGCCCTCTCACCACTCCTGTTTAATATAGTATTGGAAGTTCTAGCCAGCGCAATCAGACAAGAGAAAGAAAGAAAGGGTATTCAAATAGGAAAGGAGAAAGTCAAATTGTCTCTATTTGCAGACAACATGATTGTATATCTAGAAGACCCCATCATCTCAGCCCAAAATCTCCTGAAACTGATAAGCAACTTCAGCAAAGTCTCAGGATACAAAATTGAAGTGCAAAAATCTCAAGCATTCCTATACACCAATAACAGACTTAAAGACAGCCAAATCAAGAACGAACTGCCATTCACAATTGCTACAAAGAGAATAAAATACCTAGGAATACAACTAACAAGGAACGTAAAGGACCTCTTCAAGGAGAACTACAAACCACTGCTCAACGAAATAAGAGAGGACACAAACAGATGGAGAAACATTCCATGTTCATGGTTCGGAAGAATCAATATCGTGAAAATGGCCATACTGCCCAAAGTAATCTACAGATTCAACACCATCCCCATCAAGCTACCAATGACTTTCTTCACAGAACTGGAAAAAACCACCTTAAACTTCATATGGAACCAAAAGAGAGCCCGCATAGCCAAGTCAATTCTAAGCAAAAAGAACAAGGCAGGAGGCATCACACTACTGGACTTCAAACTGTACTACAAGGCTACAGTAATCAAAACAGCATGGTACTGGTACCAAAACAGAGATATAGACCAATGGAACAGAACAGAGGCCTCGGAGGCAATGCCACACATCTACATCTATCTGATCTTTGACAAACCTGACAAAAACAAGCAATGGAGAAAGGATTCCTTGTTTAATAAATGGTGTTGGGAAAACTGGCTAGCCATGTGCAGAAAGCAGAAACTGGACCCCTTCCTGACACCTTACACTAAAATTAATTCCAGATGGATTAAAGACTTAAACATAAGACCTAACACCATAAAAACCCTAGAAGAAAATCTAGGCAAAACCATTCAGGAACTAGGTATAGCAAGGACTTCATGACCAAAACACCAAAATCATTGGCAACAAAAGCCAAAATAGACATATGGGACCTAATCAAACTCCACAGCTTCTGCACAGCAAAAGAAACAGTCATTAGAGTGAATCGGCAACCAACAGAATGGGAAACAATTTTTACAGTCTACCCATCTGACAAAGGGCTGATATCCAGAATCTACAAAGAACTAAACCAGATTTACAGGAAAAACAAACAAACAAACCCATTCAAAACTGGGCAAAGGATACGAACAGGCACTTTACAAAAGAAGACATACATGAGGCCAACAAACATATGAAAAAATGCTCATCATCACTGGTCATTAGAGAAATGCAAATCAAAACTACATTGAGATACCATCTCACGCCAGTTAGAATGGCGATCATTAAAAAATCTGGAGAAAACAGATGCTGGAGAGGATGTGGAGAAACAGGAACACTTTTACACCGTTGGTGGGAGTGTAAATTAGTTCAACCATTGCGGAAGACAGTGTGGCGATTCCTCAAGGACCCAGAAATACAAATTTCATTTGATCCAGCAATCCCATTACTGGGTATATATCCAAAGGATTATAAATCGTTCTCCTATAAGGACACATGCACACCAATGTTCATTGCAGCACTGTTTACAATAGCAAAGACCTGGAACCAACCCAAATACCCATCGATGATAGACCGGACAAGGAAAATGTGGCACATATACACCATGGATTATTATGCAGCCATTAAAAACGATGAGTTCGTGTCCTTTGTAGGGACATGGATAAACCTGGAAACCATCATTCTCAGCAAACTGACACAAAAACAGAAAATCAAACACCGCATGTTCTCACTCATAGGTGGGTGTTGAACAATGAGAACACATGGACACAGGGAGGGGGAGCATCACACACTGGGATCTGTCGGGGGAAATAGGCAAGGGACAGTGGGGAGTGGGGAGTTGGGGGAGAGATAGCATGGGGAGACATGCCAGATATAGGTGATGGGGAGGAAGGCAGCAAATCACACTGCCATGTGTGTACCTATGCAACAATCTTGCATGTTCCTCACATGTACCCCAAAACCTAAAATGCAATTAAAAAAAAAAGAAAATAAAAAAGGAATATACCACCAATATACTTGCGAGGCCACAACAAAGACCTAGAAAGTGTCACCTCAGGCCAGATGCAGTGGCTCACACCTATAATCCCAGAACTTTAGGAGGCCGAGGCAGGTGAATTGCTTGAGCCCAGGAGTTGAGACCAGACTTGGCAACATGGCAAAACCTTGTCTCTACAAAATACACAAACATTAGCTGGGCATGGTGGCATGCAGCCGTGATACCAGCTACTTAAGATGTAGAGGTGGGAGGATAGCCTGAGCCCAGGAGTTCGAGGATGCAGTGAGCTGTGATCACACCACTGCACTGCAGCCTGAGAGACAGAGCAAGACCTTGTCTCAAGAAAAAAAAAAAAGTGTCACCTCATAATCATAGTTTGGGTGATGTCTTTCTATGTGTCATGTGTACAAATATCAGCTGAAGTGTGCCCTTTTCAGCTCCCATTCTGCTCAATGGCAGAAATTTGATCTCAGTAAATTAGGATCCCTGTAGATTTCCATTTCCTCAGGGCTCTCAAGATGTCAGGGGCAGAGTCTATCAGGTCCTTCATGTCACCTCTGTACTGGTCTTCTACTATGTTATTCTAGTTCCTCTTCATGGCCAGTATCCTGTGTCCCATCCACGCCACTACCAGGTCCCCTGTGCCTCAGTTTCTTCAGCCTAACTAGGGCCCCATTGTTCCTCATGCAGACTTAGCCCAGGTACACGCAGGGCACAGGAACCAATATTGTTTCTACCCCTCCAACTTCCATCCTAGGGTAATTTTCCCTGTTTGCCTGTTTTTCTTCTTCGTTCTACTCATCATATATTCTCTATGCCCTGAATCCCCTTAGGAGGCTTGCTTTTGAAACTCCAAAACTTAAGCTTTTGAACTTCAAAAGCTTTTTTCTCAAATTTCCATCTCTACCAGCAGTTTCAAAGTCTATTTAGACTCTTAGCTTTCTCTCTGCATTTTTGCTAAGTCATTCATTCATCTAGAGAATAAAAGTAGAATGTCCTTAGTCTGGATTCAGGGACAGGTTAGGGGTGTGAGCAGAGAAACTTTGCTTAAATCTCAAAATATGATTATCTCAAAATTAGTGAGCTCTCCTGCCACTTCTGGGTTGACTTCAATGTCCTGTCCACATCTTCTTATATCCAATCTCGACAAGGTTTGATGTTTCACATCCTGAAAGAGTAGGGTATAGGGTAACAAATAGATTTTATCTTACTGGACAAATTCAACTGATTGGTAGTGACTGCCTGGAGTAGTGTTGAAAAGGTTTTCTGAGGCCTCAGCTGGGCTCAGCAGGCAAAAATGGATTAGGCACATCTACCATGGGTATGGGAGGAGAGATGTGACAGCATGCAGGCCAAGAATCGCTGGTTTTCTGTTATTTGCAAAGTCACTCATCATCTAGAGCCTCCCTTTACCACGACATAAGTAAGTATTGTTAAAAGGGCTTGATGGAAAGCCTGCAAAAAGAGGGAACCCTGAGTATAAAAGATACCAAAAAACAGGATCATCTCAGGACCAGCACTCCAAGTGGTACCCTCTGGAACCGGGAATGGGATATGGGCAGATTCTCAGGTCCCCCACATGTGGTCCTTCACTTCTCCCCAGCTCCCCAGCCTGCCCCTCAGGGAAGAATGGGAAAATATATTGGATTTGTACCTTCTGGAGTAAGCGGAGAAACTTGATTGCACAAACTAGTTCTTTCATGAGCAATGGAAACCAGTGATGATTTTTAAGTGAAGGAACAAGGTAAGAGAGGATCTTTAACAGAATTAACCCAGCAGCTGCAGATAGAATGATGTGGAGGGGAGAGTATAAAGGCAAGAACGCTTCTTGGAAATCTGCTGCAGTAGACCAGTGAGAAATGCTCATGAATGGGAATGAGTGCAGAGACGAGGCCAGCAGGCCACCCTCACCTGAATGCAAGCCAAACCACAGGCCTTACAGAAGCCGAAGTGTCAGGACTTTCTGCAGCATCTGCCTTTGCTTTTAAGGGAACAAAGGATTTGCAAAAGTCAAAATGCCTCCAAACAGAATGCTGCTAGCCTGGCCTTGATTTAGGAAGGCCTTGTTGGGGACCCTAAAGGGGGACATGCCCACTTCCACGTGCCTGCATGCCCAAAGGGAACTTCTGCTCCAAACTGTGGCTCTAGGCCACCCTGAGAAAGGTCAGGCACTTGGGGTGTGGCAGCAGCTCATTAGCCCTTTCCCTTTGGGTATCTCTCCAGGACTTAAAATGATTCCTCCAAGGCACAAGTCACCCCTTCTCACTGAAACAAACTAAATCAAAAACACAAAAACAAAGGTAAGCAGAGCACATAGATGAGATTTCCAAGGAAGAACACACTCTGGCCTAGAGCTGCTTTTTGATCAATCAAGGCAGGCTTTGGGGGGGCATGGGGAGCTGTATATACTGTCTGGGGTCGAAAGAAAGCATAGAAATAGTAGAAGCCCTTCCACAGGGTTTTCTCCTTTCGGAAAGGTGAGATTTAGGATCGCCAAATGCATCCCCCCTCCCTTTTACTCCTCCCCATATTGACCTGCCTTTTTCTCTTTATATCTGTCTCATCTTCCCTCCCCAATTTGCCTTTCTTACTCCCTCTCTGCTCTGCCTTCTTCTCGCCCCTCCGACCAAACATGGCAAT
Source organism: Ateles fusciceps (assembly GCA_036589455.1). Taxonomy (NCBI): domain Eukaryota; kingdom Metazoa; phylum Chordata; class Mammalia; order Primates; family Atelidae; genus Ateles; species Ateles fusciceps. The sequence goes on from JAZHEH010003097.1 coordinate 15,830,857, forward strand.
AACAGAATGTACCTCTGGGTCAGCCTGAAAGAAGCTCTAACAGACAATTTATGATCATCTCTTCCCGATCCTCCATCCTAGCATGAGCTGGGCAGGTGTCCCTGGAAGATGGCTTAGTTATCCACGGTCACTTCATGCATTCCTAACACCTTACCACCAATCAGGAAGAGATTTCGATTCTGTAGGCTAAGCCTGCTTCCACCTGGCTCTGCTAGCTTCCCTTACTGAGGACACATGGGGTGAGGGGGTGGGCTGGAAAACCTTCATGCTGGCTGCAATCAGTGGGACCTTCAGCAACTCACCCTACTCCAGCACAGAATGAGACATAAACATCGAATGTCACCAACAGGTGCAGGCCAGGCTGCAGAGTTCCAAGAGCAGAGGAGGCTGGGAACCCAGGGAGGCTGAGAGGAGAGGTAGGAAGTTAAAAGGAGCACCCCAGGTTGGGGTGGATGAGTAAAAGACCCCAAGTGAAATCATGCAAAGCCTTATTGGGGCCAGTGAGTGTGCAGGTCAGCCTGAAAGGACAGCTAGAGAGAGAAAGCTAGAAAACTCAACTGCAGCCAGTTTGTAGAGGGCCTTGAATGCTAAGATCAGAGTTTGGAATTTATCTCATTCATAATACACAGACATGGAAAGTCATTAAGTCTAGGAGGAACACTATCAGAATGCTATGTAAGAAAGTATCAAAAGATCTTTCTTGGCTGGGTGCGGTGGCTCATGCCTGTAATCCCAACACTACGGGAGTAAGTGGATCACCTGAGATCAGGAGTTCGAGATCAGCCTGATCAACATGGTGAAACCCCGTCTCTACTAAAAATACAAAATTAGCCAGGTGTGGTGGCGTGTGCCTGTAATTCCAGCTACTTGGGAGGCTGAGGCAGAAGAGTTGCTTGAACCCAGGAGGTGGAGGTTGCAGTGAGCTGAGATCATGCCACTGCACTCCAGCATGGGTGACAGGAGCATCTCGGAGTGGGAGGTGGGGGGAAACCTTTCTTGTTTTAGTACAATTAGCCCTTGGCCCATGGATGAAAACAGTAGCTGCTAAACAACACAGGAAAAAAAAAAAATGAGGCCAGACCCTGCACTTTGGGTCATCCCTGCAATCCCGGTGCTCTGCAAGGCTGAAGCAAGAGGGCAGCTTGAGTTCAAGAGTTCAAGACCATCCTGGGCAACATAGCAAGATACTGTCTCTACAACAAATAAAACAAAATTAGCCAGGCATGGTAGCCTGTAATCCTAGCTACTGGGGAGGCTGAGGCGAGAGACTTGCTGAAGTTTAGAAGCTGGAGGCTGCAGTGAGCTAAGATCGCACCACTGCACTCTAAACCAGGCAACAGAGTGAGAACCTGTTTCAAAAAGAAAAAAATGTGGGGGCCAGATGCCACATGCCCCTACAGTTTATTGACAGGGGTCGGTCCCCTTGGAGTGCCACTACCTCAAACTATATGAGAACTTCTGCTGGGCAGAGATTAGGGAATCAGAAGAGATGAGCCTGGGGAAACACAGTGGCTTTTCCTCCTTTGGGCAGCCAGAGATATACACCCTCTTTCCCCGGTGTTGACAAGGACTCCAGGAGATGCACACGTGGAGACTGAGGAACTTGAAAGGAGAGAATAGACATTCATTCCCTGCTTAGGCAGCAGGTGCTGATCTCCTTCTGAGCCAAGAAAAAGGAAACAGGAGTGACGACAGGTGGAGAGAGAGGGGACTGGGAGCACGTACATTGCCACCACTTGGTACGATATTGTGTCAGCTTCCCGTGGGTCAGGAGGACAACTTGGAAAAAATAGCTGGGCTTAAAGTTTGTGTGATTCCATTTATGTGAAATATTCAGAATAAGCAAATTCATAGAGACAGAAAGCAGATTAGTGAATGCCAGGGTCTGGAGGAAGCAGGAGGATGGGGAGTGACTGTTTCACGTAGGGGTTTCCTTTTCAGATGATGAAAATGGTCTGGACCTAAATAGCAGTGATGGCTGCACAACACAGTGATTGTACTAAATGCCACTGAATTGTGCACTTCAAAATAATTAAATTGGCAAATTTAATGTTAAGTGTAATTTACCATAATAATTTTCTTTAAAAAAAAAAAAAAATAGTAGCTCGTAGCTAGGCACAGTGGTGCACACCTAAAATCCTGGCACCTTGGGATGTGAGGCAGAAGGATTGCTTGAGTCCAGAAGTTCAAGACCAGCCTGAGCAACATACCTGGAGACCCTATCTCTAGGGTCTTTGGGCACACAGTAAGATTGTACTTCCTGACTCTTTTCTGGGTGAGTGGGTCCACATGACTAGTTCTAACCAATGAGATGCAAGTATAAGTCACTCTGGCCTCTGATGCAAGATCTTCTGTGAACTCTTATTCCCTCTGGTACAGAGTATGGCAATGTTAAAGATGGCCACTGTCCCATGAGCCTGAGTCCCTGATCCAGTGATACGTGAGCAGAGCTTCTGCTGACCTGCAGTGGACACGTAGCATGAGAGAGAGGCCTTTGTTGCTCTAAGTCATCCAAATTTGGAGGGAGGTTGTGAGCACAGCATCACCTAGTCCATCCTGGAAGAATCAGCATTTGGACTCTTGCCTCCTACATAGACTTCACAAGCCCTCACTGTCAGCCAAAGACATCAGAAAACAAGACAAAACTACTTCAGCAGCTCATTACGAAAGAGAGACGTGTCCCTTTCCTTTCTCCTCTTCCCCCAGCACAACAAAAAAGATGCCTGGTAGAGGGAGCAGGAAGTGAAACAGTATACCATGCTCTCCTCCTCAGATCCCTACCCTTGAGCAGAGACAATTACATCAGATATGAGATTAAATTTTCAACCCAACTAGACTAAGGTGTAATAAATGGGAGTGACTAGGAAGCCATGGGAGCTCCCAAAGTGAGAAGAAAGGGAGCGTCTACAGATCTTGACTGAAGGCAGTGATTGAATCCCCAGGACGTGTCATGATCCCAACAGACAGCTGATGGATCGTATCCTCATATGGAGGTAATTCAGAAGAGTTTAAGATGGCAGGACTATTTACAAAGTGGTGGGCAGGTGGAGGAGAACCCACAGGGCTAGCAGCAGTAGGAAAAGCAAGGAAGTGGTGGTAGCTCTAGGGGAAGACCTGTGGTCTATAGGCGAGAAACGTGGCCACTGCCAACCTACTGCCAACCTGCTGCCCACCTGGTTGGGTAATACCCCAACTTCATCTTCCCCTTGCCCTCTAGTTTCCTTCCAGTGCTCCCTAACTGGCTGAACCAACAGGTAACTAGATAAAAAGGGAGCCCTTTGATGCACCCATAAAGGTCTGTCTCTCCCAGGGCTCAGAACATGATGGAGAAGAATGAAGAGTACATCAAGAGGGCAAACGGAGACTATCTAAAACCTACCTCTGCTGAGCTGAGATTGCTTGAGAAATTGGTTCCAGGTGTTTTGGGAAGATTCTTTTTGTTTATGGGTGATATCCCTGAGAAGTATGGAATGGAAACGGAGGACCGTGTATAATAGTTGTTGTCAGAGAATGAGCAAAAAGTTTGAAGGCATGGAGGGTGGAGCAACATCTCGAAGACTAAGGGAGGGGGAGGATAAAGAAGAAGTAATCTGAGCAGAAGTGGCTCGGGAGGAAAAGGACTGGAAAGCTTTCTTGGGTACCCATTCTGGATGTCATGATGACCCTCCAGGGAGCTATTTTGGGAGCATGCTGAGGAAGAACACTGCCTCAGTTAGCATGCTGGCAGGAAACAGATGGACACTCAAAAGGGTTGAACTGTAAAGAATTTAATGAAGGGACTATATAGGGTGTAGACTGCATTAAGAAAACCAGCAAAACATAATGATGCACAATCACAGAAGCTGTTTCCACCTCTGTGCCTGAAAAGCCGAGAGAGGGGGTAGTGATTCTGGAGTCGTAGAAGAACCCCTCCCCACCAGGATCAGTGCTATAGAGGATCATAGCCTCTCAGCCTCTGCCAAACCCTTCGTGAGGCTGTGGAGGATCAGAGGCAGCAAACACCTCATCTCACTGCCCTCTCACCTTCCAATCTCCTGCTGTGTCTCCCATTAGGGGAACCAATCAGTAGCCCAAGAGAAAGGGAGCCCAGTGGGGCCAGAGAAGGGCAGAGAATGGATCTGTGGGAAGAAGAGGACAAACAGAAAAGGCAGCCAACTTGGACGAAGTGAAAGCAGGTAGATAGTGAGGAAACGGACGCGAAAGCAGCAAGCTTTTTTCTGTATAAAGGAGAGATATTAAGTAACAACAGTAGTGTCAAGAAAAGGTGTTTTCTTTGTTTTTGTTTGTTTTTTGAGATGGAGTGTTGCTCCGCCAGGCTGGAGTTCAGTGGTGTGATCTCAGCTCACTGCAACCTCTGCCTCCCAGGTTCAAGTGATTCTCCTGCCTCAGCCTCCCAAGTAGCTGGGACTACAGGCGCGTACCACCACGCCTGGCTGATTTTTGTATTTTTAGTAGAGATGAGGTTTCACCATGTTGGCCAGGACGGTCTCCATCTCTCGACCTCCTGATCCGCCCACCTCGGCCTCCCAGAGTGCCGGGATTACAGGCATGAGCCACCACGCAAAGGTGTTTTCTAAGCAAGAGACCTGAGCATGCCTTAAACTGAGACCCAGTTCACCCAAGCCATACCACTGAGGTCATGGTGACCGGTTAATCCTGGCTAAAATTATGTTGAAAAGCTTCCATCAGAGCTATGCGTTTCAGATGACTCAGAAGATTCCAAGGATGAAGTCTGGGGCAACTCGATCACCACACAACCCTGCAAGCGCCTGTTGACTCTACCTATCCATCTTTCACTACAGAGCAGGCTAACCTTTTAAGAATAAGAAAACTTTGTCGTAGTAACATAAAGTCTACTGTATTACATCCTGGGCTCCCTGGAGGCTGGCTGGATCTAGTTCAAATAATTTCTTTCCGGAGTTGCTGTTGCCAAGAAGATTTAGAATAGCAAACAGTGTTGGTCAGTCAAGGTGAAGCTGCCTGTTCTTTACAGCCCTTCTTCCCAGGCACTTTGGAGAAATCAACATCTAACTTTCCAACAACAGCCAACTGTAGTCAACCAATGCATTGCGTTTATTTTAAAGGGTTAGCTGTCCTCTTCAAAATCACCCATAAGGATAGTTAAAAAGGAAGAACTCTCTTCCCTGTGGTTGGAACGGTATGCAGGTGAGCATCTGAAAAGGCCAGCAGAATCTGGATCACTAGTAGGTGTTTAACTAAGAAAGACAGCACAGACTGCTGCATTCAGCATGAAGTGAAAAGGCTCAGAAAAGGGAAAGTGGTCATTGGTCTTAGAGGGGTAGCTGGACTTTGCCAGGAAAATGAGGAGTAAGCCTTCCAGAGTTCAATCTGTCCAATGATTTACCACCAAAGGCAGGGCCCAGAGTACAGAGCTGTGTAGGTTGTATACTGCACAAAGTCTGCCCCCACCTCCCCCAACTGCCCCACTTTCCTGCAAAAGGGGCAGCAACAGTTGAAATCCAGCAGGCACTCCATTCACAACGCCCTAGCATGCAGGTGGGTCTGCCTAAAGGAAGGGGGTGACATTTTATTTGCACAATGATGCTATCCATTTAGCAAACCATGTTCTCTGGGGACTGTACTGCCTAGAGGTGGAAGGAGAGGTCTATTTCTAATCGTAAGATGCTATCTGTGCTAACAGCAACACTAGCCAAAGTCTTCCTCATTGCTAATAACGCATTTACTCTTTTTCTGGAGGGGGAAGGGACTGAGTCTCCCTTCGTCACCCAGGCTGGAATGTGCAGTGGTGCAATCTCACCTCACTGAAACCTCCCAGGCTCAAGCCATCCTCCTACCTCAGCACCACAAGTAGCACCACTGAACCTAATTTTTGTGGGGTTTTTTTGGTTTGTTTTGTTTTTTGTTTTTGTTTTTTTGTGACAGAGTCTCCCTCTGTCACCTAGGCTGGAGTGCAGTGGTGCGATCTCGGTTCACTGCAAACTCCATCTCCTGGGCTCAAGTGATTCTCATGCCTCGTTGCCCAGGCTGGTCTCGAACTCCTAAGCTCAAGTGATCTGTCCACCTTGGCCTCCCAAAGAACTGGGATTACAGGCGTGAGGCACTGCGTCCAGCCGCATTTACTTTCCATGTCTTACCTAAGAGAACCTTGCATATAGCCAACGCACGAGTGGGGGAAATTAAGAAAAGATGATCATAGTAATAACAACAGCAACTCCTCTTTTCGTTTAGCCATTATCATTTTCAAAAACACTTTCCTATCCAGAATCTCATTCAGTCCTCAGTTTCAAACTGAGTAAAGATATCCTTTCCCATTTAAAAATTGTTGAGCTGAAACTCAGAGAGCTGGGACTGAAATCTCAATCTTCTGATTGCAAATTCCTTTGCACAAGACAAACGAAAAAAAGAAAAAGAAAAGAAAAAACTACACATTTAGAAAAGCTTCTAAGGTATATCAACTTGGACAGCCAGCACCTATTTGCCTGTCTCCTCAGTAACACAACAGTGCTTTTCCTCTGGGGGACCTGCTGCCAATCTCAGTTTATGTTCTTCAGCCCAGGGAGAGACAGGCAACTGAGGCCTAGCAATTCGAAGCACTGCCATAATGGCTGGTTCAGGAATGAGCACGCAATCCAACCAGAGCCCTTGAGGGGTGAGGACACACTTGCAGCCCTTGAGATAGGAGGGAGGCTTGACTCTCTTCCATTGGTCTTAAGCATGGAAGAAGGTGTGTCTGGAGTCACTGGCTGCCATCCTGCCCCCATGTGGAATGTGAGAAAGCCAATGTGATAGGGAAGCCAAGCGACATGGTACATGTGAAATCATTTGAACCTCTGGATTTAGGCACACACCCCAGTACTTCTTATTTACTTGAGCCAATTTTTTTTTTATTTATTTAAGCAACTCAAGTTGCAACAAAAAGTACATCATTTGCAACTAAAAGTGTCATCAGGCAACTAGAATTGCACAGTCTGTCACTTGGCTGATTCAAATAGTTTCTTCCCCCTCCTGTCTCGTTAGTCTTACACTGATGCAGGCAATGCTACTCACAGCACTGGGGACCAGCATAACATTTAATTGCCAAAGACTAATGCACAGAAATTCCCTCAGTGCCATGCTATAGTTAATCACCACCTCTCCTCAGCAGTCTGGAAAAGTGAAGGAACCTCCCTTTGCCCAGACGCCCAGTGGAGTAGCCTAGCCTGCTAGGCATTGTGAGGCAATTGTGTAGTGTGATAAGACTTACACCTCGCTTAGCAGACATTGAGCAGGGCTGTAGTTGCGTGGGGATCGCTCCAGCGTAGAGGCCCTCTGACTGTGCCTCCGCCATAATGTGAGCTTGAGCCCAGACATATTTTCCCCTCCTGGAGGCAGTTGAGCTAAGGGAAAGCAGGAACTAAAAGATGGATGATTTTGTAGAAGTTATCTCAGACTCCCTGACACTGACACAATGGCTCGGTGATGGCTGTGTGGTTTTACTAAGACATTGTGTTTTATCTTGGTACCTGTTTTGGGCTAGTTTTATGACTCTGTTTACTAAACATTATCTAAGCCCTGTAACTACTCACATGTCTCTTGGAGATTGTTACCTTTAAGATCTATGAGTTTTGCCTGACCTTAAAGAATGTTACCTTCTCAAATGTAAATCCTTACACAATAGGTAAAGAAAAATCTCCACCCTCGTGCTTACTTTTATGGCCCCTAGTTATGTACTTCCCTTTTATTGGTATTTTATCTTCTCCTCCAGACTTGCGGTATTGTAACTTTTGTTCCTCTTTATGGTATAGAATTAACAATGTGGGTTGACGTCAGCTACTGAAAACTGACAGTATATATTGGGACCCTTTGCACAAACAAAATTGCTGTTTAGGCATTGCTGTATGGGCACTGTCTATTCAGACCTCCAGACCCTACTTTTCTGTCTCCTAGTATTTCCGCGCACTCTCTCTTCCAGGTGTTGGGACCCTCTTGCTGGCCAAGAGCTCCCTGGCAGACGTGCCGTCCCTGACATAGTTGTGCTTGGACACTTGCGTCAGATAGACCCCTGACAGTGAAAAGATGGCTCCTCATGGCAATGGAGTTTTATGCAAGAGACAGAACGAGAATATTTTCCCTCAAGCATGGGTCATGCATCCTCCCCTTCAGTCTGACTGATCCATCTCAGATCATGCACTCACCATTAGATCAACAGCAGTTGCCAGAATGCCATTCATTCATTGGCTTAGACTAACTAAGATCTGCCCTGGAGTGGCAAATGATGTCACCTTCTTCTGAGTCACAATAAGAGGATTAGAGCCCCAAACTGAGATTCTGTTAATAAAGAAATAGGGATTCGCTATTGGGTAAGATCAAGAATGCCATTACAACCACTACGTGACCATGTGACTCTGGGCATATCCCTCTAACTCTTTGGGCCTCAGTTCCTGGCCTGCAAATTGAAGAGAACACAATCAAGGATATCAACACTCCCTATCTACTCTAATACGCTACAAATCTACTAACTCCTCACACAAAAGAGGAAAACCAAGTAGATAGTATGGGAGGCAGGGAAATTTGAGAATGGTGGTACTCGCTGATGTTCACTCATTTCAAACTTGCTTCACTTTGGGGAAGATATCTTGATAGAACAGAGGTGTGTTTTAAAATTTTTTGTAGAGACAGGATCTCACTATGTTGCCCAGGCTGGTCTCAAATTCCTGGCCTAGGGCGATCCTCCCACCTCAGCCTCTCAAAGTACCGAATTTACAGGTGTTACCAGGCCCAGTCAAAGTAAAGATTTTTACTCTCCCTAATTACAAAAAACAATCAAAAGAATTTTCCAGATGACTTTATTACAAAGTCATATTTCTTATTATTCCATATTCTCTGGCATATAGAAAATCAATTTTAGGCACTGATGATCTGTTTAAGCAAAGTCTGGATTTAGCTTTTTTCTTTTCCCCGGACCTGATCAGATCATACAACTACAGCACATTATAAATACCTGGGAAGATTTTAAAATCCCGATGCCAGGTTACAGCATGGGCTACGTAATTCAAATTCTCGAGGGGTGAGCACCTGGCATCAAGAGTTTTTCAAGCCCCCAGCTAATTCTAGTGTGCCCCAAGGCTGAGAACACTGCCTTTGAGTCAGTGGTTGCTGAACCCTAGTGGAGAAAGGAAAGTGAGTCCCATACTTCTCTACTCTCAACTATAGGAAAAGTAAAATTGTTGCTGGATTTTTAAAGTCTAATGATTCCTGAGATATCTAGGGGAGGGAAGGTGTTGTTCTCTCTCAGGATTCTGAGATTAATAGGAACTAGCCAGAATGGGAAGTCTTGCTCCTAAGACATTGTAATTAAATCATGTTCTCTGGTAAGATGGCCCTTCCCAACTCATCTCCCATGAAGAACTGTGGCTGATCTTACTTCTGGAAGTGCCTCTAACCACAGCTGTTTATAGGGCTCCTTAGCAAAGGTCACTGTAGTTATTTTAGTATAATTTTATTACAGAAAGATTTAAGTAAAAGGGGCCAGAGAGGGCACCTGAAACATTCCAAATATTCATCAGGCAGAAGCACTTAACAAGAGGGACACCTCGACTGGAGAAGCTCCAATTTGGGGCTGATCCAAAGGTTTGTCCACATGTAGGCCCAGCCAGAGACCAAACACAGGCACAAGAAGTCATCTCGGGCAGCTGAGGGACCTTTAAGGTGAGGCATAAAAGTGATTCAGGTCAAGGCATAATCAGCTCTGTTAACAGTATTTTAAAATGTTCCCCAACCTCTAACTTCTGTGACTGACAATATTCCAAGAATCCGAGACTAAATACTGGAGGGAAAGAAAATATTCCTACCACTAGCTTAGGAATATTTGGTCATTCCTTGAACCAGGGGTAAAGATGAGTACTATACTGGAAACCAAAAATCTGTGCTCTCTCTGCTTGATCATATCTCTAAGTAATTTGAGGGCTGCAAAGCATAATAAATTACCGTCTACCGAAGTATCTATTAAGCAGCTACAGCTTAGGGCTGTGCAATGACTAAAAAGGTTTGGTCTCTAATTTCTAGCTAGTGCTTATTAAATATATGCCAATTGATTTATAAGAATCTATCAGAAAATAAATCAAACACATAATCAAAAGCCACTACCCACGCACAGGCATTATTAAAATGGAGACTACAGTAAGTTTTTCTTTCTCTATTGTAACCTAATCACAGACACTTATAGTTTGTAAGCCCATTACAGGCTCATAAGCACATTACTATAAATCTTGCTCAATATGAGGATCCTATCCTCTTTTTTTTTTTTTGGTCAGATCGAGTCTCGCTCTGGCTTTTCACCCAGGCTCGAGTGCAATGGCCTGCTCTCAGCTCACTGAAACCTCCTCCTCCCGGGTTCAAGCAATTCTCGTGCCTCAGCCTCCAAAGTAGCTGGGATTACAGGTGTGTGCCACCATGCTGGGCTAATTTTTGTGTTTTTAGATAAAATGGGGTTTTGCCATATTGCCCAAGCTGGTCTGGAACTCCTAGGTTCAAGCGATCCACCCATCTCAGCCTCCCAAAGTACTAAAATTACAGGCATGAGCCACCACGCATATGCCCTTATCTCTTTCAGAGATGCAATGCAGACTATTTGTATAAAAGGCTGGCATGAGCCAGCACGGGAGTGCCAGGTATACCCTGAATGCTAGGAGGATATCAGCACCAAGCCCCAGGCCCTGTGGGAAGAATTTAGTGCAGGAAAAAAAGCAGCGCTATCTGTAACCAGAACCATGCTAAAGCAGTTGACTCAAATAAATAATAATTGCCAGAGATTTTGACACATAATTGTACATAGTTATACATAACTATAACATACTTGTACATAATTGTACAATTGTACATGTGATTTTGATACATGTATGTAATGTGTAATGATAAAATCAAGGTATTTAGGATATCCATCACCTCAAGCATTTATCATTCTTTGTGTTAGGAACATTTCAGATCTTCTCTTCTAGCTCTTTTGTAATATACAATAAATTATTGTTAACTACAGTCACCCTACTTCTGTCAAACACTGGAACGTATTCCTTTTATCTAACTGTGTGTTTGCACCCATTCACCAACCTTGCCCCTCCATCCCCCAGATATTTTATTTATTTTATTTATTTATTGAGACGGAGTTTTGCTCTTGTCGCGCAGGCTGGAGGACAATGCCGTGATCTCGACTCACTGCAACCTCCACCTCCCAGGTTCAAGCAATTCTCTTGCCTCAGCCTCCCAAGTAGCTGGGATTACAGATGCCCACCACCATGCCTGGCTAATTTTGTATTTTTAGTACAGATAGGGTTTCACCATATTGGCCAGGCCGCTTTCGAACTCCTAACCTTAGGTGATCCACCCATCTCTGCCTCCCAAAGTGCTGGGATTACAGGCGTAAGCCCCCTTGCCCAGCCAGACTCATTTTAATCTAGCCCCTCAACCCAACCTGAGGTATCAGTCTAGGCTAGTTGGGGCCAGAGGAACAGATTCAAGCCAGATGCAGGTAATCATAGAGTATGGAGCATGAAGCACACACAGCAAGAATTAGAACTCTTTTAGCTGTGACTTACAGAAGCTCAACAGAAATCAACTTAACCCATAAGAGAATGTATTGTATAACGAATAAGAGAATGACATGAAAGAATTCAAGGTATAATCCTGGCTGGATCTAAGTGCTCAAAAGCTGTTAACCAAAATTAATTGCTTTTTATTCCCCCCACTCTGAGTATTTCCTCCACGTTGGCTTCATCTTCAGACAGGCCCTCTCCCAGTGGTAGCAATAATAATTGCCAGAGGCTGGGTACAGTGGCTCAGGCCTGTAATTCCAACACTTTGGGAAGCCGAGATGGGTGTATCACTTGAGATCAGTAGTTAGAGACCAGCATGGCCAACGTGACAAAATCACTGTCTCTACTAAAAATACAAAAATCAGCCAGATGTGGTGATGTACACCTGTTATCCCAGCTACTCGGCAGGCTGAGGCATGAGAATCACTTGAGCCTGGGAGGCAGAGGTTGTAATCAGCTGAGATCCACACCACTGCCTTCCAGCCTGGACAACAGAGAGCAAGCCTGTCTCAAAAAAATAAAATAAATAATAATTGCCAGAGATCCAGGATCACATTCTACCAGCTTAACAGCCCAGATAGTTCTATCAAGAGCCCAGGGCTAGTTCTCAATGGCCTAACCAGTCACAGACCCATCTCTGAACCAACATCTGTGACCAGGGGAATGTAGTCCTCTCATTGGCCAGGCCTCAGTCACATGCCCACTTCTTCTAGGAGGAGAGGTCAGCCCCACTCATACCACAAGGACTAAGACTTGGAGGAGAGTGACCAAAAGAAAAATCAGGGTGTTTTCCCAGAAGAATGGAAATAAAGGGTTAAAAACAACAGTTTTCCACTGCCTAGACGATGCTGACCCACTTTGTGGATCTTGGAGTTATGACACCTATTCTTACCCTCACTCTCCTTAAATTTTCTGTGTCGGAAACTTAATAGGCAATTAAATAAATAGTTTTAAAATGAATCAATGAATGAATCTGCTTGAGAGCATAAAACATGAACTATTTAAATACTCTACAGTATTTGGTGACATAATAAATGGAAAATATAAAAGCAAAGATCCAAAAATAAAGGAAGAGATGAGGGGATGCTATAGGAATGAGGCAAGGCCTCAACTGGGTCTTGAAGGATGGGGAGAAATGGGGAGGGGAATGCGTCTGTGCAAGGTCACAAGGTGGGCACAGCACTGAGCTCAGACAAATACCATGCATCCAGCAACAGAGAGAAAACTTGCCAGGCTGGGCTTCATGTGGGGAAATAGTGGGAGAGGAGTGGGTAAGTAGGAGGGCCCACCGTGCCATCCGAGGACCCAGAACTGTATCCTGTAGATGCTGGGATGGGGTAGGAAGGGAGAGTAGGCACTGCAGGAAGAGAGAAGAGTTCAGTTTGGGACAAGATGAGGCTGCAGTGTCAGCAGGAAGCATGAAGTAGGAGAGTGATGATGACAGTGCTGCTTTGCACAGATAAGGCTGGTGGAGACACAGAGCGGGCTGGACTGTTAAGGGTGAGGATGGAGGCAGGGTGTCAGTCGGGAAGCTGCTGCCAGGTGGAGATAATGAGGGTCTGGACTCTATTCCTTCAGACCGCCTTTTCCAGCCCAGCCTCAGAAGCCCTTTCACAGCAGCCCCCACCCCATTACTCTTTCTCTCTCCTGCCTTTCCTGGCTCCTGACATGATAGCATGTCAGATATTTGATTATCAGTAAACATCAACTTGAGGAGGCTCCACATAGAGAGGATCTAAAGCGTGCAATGCAAAGACCGTGCCTTGCTAAATGACACAGAAGTCTCTTAGCAAGGCATGGCATGGAAGCACAAGTGAACCAAGGAAGATACAGCTCACTGTCCAACTCTTCAGAAGGTTTTCTGAATAGCATTAAGCAATGGATTCTGTAAATCAACTGACAGAATTCGAATGTCGGTGTCACCGTTTACTGGCTGTGTGATCGTGGGCAAGTTATCTCTCTTCGCCTTGGTATTTCTCATCTGCAAAAAGAAAGTATAATTGAACTTCCCCCAGAGGTCCAGTATTAAAACTAGTTGTGTTAATAATGTATGTAATCAGCCTGACTCTATAAATGTCTATTATTATTATTATTATTACTATTATTTGCATCTGGAAACATCACAAGTCAACCTGTTGGTAGGACTCACCTAAACTTCCTCCCAAAGCTAAAAATCCCAACACATAAGGGAGGCCTTTGGAGGTAGGGTTAAACCCTTCTCCACAGATCCTTAGGCTGAGCTGAGTCTCTCCTGAAAGATACCGACCACTAGAGGGAGAGTGGACTTCCAGAAACCACAGCCCCTTAACCCAGTGTCTTTCAAATTGCAGGTTTGAAACACATTAGTGGTTGTGATACCAACTTAGTGGGACCCAACTAGCATTTTTTAAATAAGGTAAAATAGGATAGAACATATCTGCATTAATTTCAGAAGATACAGGTAGATATTGTTTCATTAAGCCCTTTGCTTTAGTTAAATAATTATATAGACATGTATGTTGTGGATCCCAATACAAAGTATATTTCTCACTGTGGGCCATTGTCAACTCTCAGGAGACCTTGAGAAACACTGCCACAAAGGATGTGCAGAAGAAAGTCACTTGTGTTGTTCATTCTCAAACACCAACAGGCCACATAGAGGGTGACTCATTGTTCTATGTTAAAGAAGAATCAGACACAGAAGTGGAGGACTGGATTTAATTAATGACACCCCGCATTGTTAGGAATTTTTGTTGTTTCTCAGATTCTCTTCCTCTGGTGTTCATTAGGCACCTCTCAAGGTCTCACCTGGCTTTCCTTTTCAGGCCCGTAAATGTCCCTGCATGGCTCTCATCCTAGGTGATCGAATTTACTCCCAAGGCTTCCACTGGTTCCTCTAGGTGGTTGAATCCTGAACTACATCTTTGGCTTTTAACTCCAGATATGTATTTCCAAATGATAGCTAGAATTCACTCCATGGATGTTTCATAGACCCCTCAAATTCAATCTGATTGAAACCCAACTCATTATTTTCCCTTTATAAAAAGAGAAGTAAAAGGCCCTGGTCCTGTGTTCCTTCTCTTGGCTCCTCTTTCCTATCAGTCACTGTATTAGGCTGTTCTTGCACTGCTATAAAGAAATAGCTGAGACTGGGTAATTTATAAAGAAAAAAGGTTTAACTGGCTCACAGTACTGCAGGCTGTACAGGAAGCATGAGGCTGGCATCTGCGTGGCTTCTGAGAAAGCCTCAGGAAACTTAGAATCATGGTGGAAGGCAAAGGGGAAGCAGGCACATCACATGGCCAGAGCGGGTGCCAGAGAGAGGGGAGAGGTGCCAGATCTCATGAGGACTCACCACTATCATGAAGACAGTACCAAGAGGATGGCACTAAACCATTCCTGAGAAATCTGCCCCCATGACCCAATCACCTCTTACCAGGACCCACCTCCAACATTGGGGATTACATTTCAACATGAGATTTGGGCGGCGACACACATCCAGACCATATCCAGTCACCCAGGTGAGAAAATTCAGTTATGGTCAAGTCTTCTTTCTCCCTCTGTTATTGCTGAGGGTGTTGGATTTCCTATTAGAATTCCTCTACCATTCAGGGGAGCATTGTCCTTCTAATACTTCCCATTAGAATCCCCATCCTGTTCCTCTCCCATCAGTTTATTACGTGTACTTCTACTGAGTCACTTATCCGTCCCCAGTGCTTCATCGGTCCAGTCTACTCTTCCCCTCCCACTCACGGCGTTTTAGATGATTTGTGTGTCTTCCTACCGGTCTCCCCTGTTTCCCGCCTCCCACTTTTCCCATGGAGCCCGCAGGCCATCAGCTACCTCACCAAAACACAGGTTGAATTGTGTCATTCTCTCGTATCATTCCGGTCTTAATAACATTCAGTAACGCCCAAGAACAACCAAAATAAATACAATATACAAGCATAGGATTTAAGTCCCAAGCCAAAAATGACAAGGGATTCCATCCCAAGTGCCAATCCCAAATGATTCATGGAGAACTATGTTGAGAAGAATTCTGAGGCTCCATTCAAATTCAAGAGGAAAGTTAGCTATGGGCAAAACCCGGGGGAAGTGGACATCCCTGATCTAGGCTCAATCTATTTTTTTTGCTTCTTCCCACATACTCTACCGAACATTTAGCCACAAGAACTACTTATCATTACCCAAATACACCACGTAATTCTATTAACCACAAATATGGTTCATGTTTATAATTCCTTTCTTTACTGTTAGCTTATTCTTGCCTCAACTTCCTATTAGAATCCTCATCCTGGGCCGGGCGTGGTGGCTCATGCCTGTAATCCAAGCACTTTGGAGGTCAAGGCGGGCAGATCACCTGAGGTCGGGAGTTCAAGACCAGCCTGACCAACATGGTGAAACCCCGTCTTAAAAATAAATAAATTAATTAAAAAAAAAAAAAAGAATCCTCATCCTGTTCCTCTACCATCAGAGTTTATTATGAGTATCTCTACTGAGCATGTATCAACCTCCCTTGTATAAATATATATATATATATATTTCCTCTTTTTTGTAGAGATGGGGGTATTGCTATGTTGCCCCAGGCTAGTCTGGAACTCCTCCCACCTCAGCCTCCTAAAATGCTGGGATTACAGGTGTGAGCACCATGCCCAGATGTAATTTGCATTATAAATATTATATGTATATTATGTATCAGGTATGTGAGTGTGTATTTCTGCCTTTCCCACTAGAAAATAAACTCTTGGAAGGCAGTCAACATATCTTATTCATCTCTCAATCCCTAGATTCCAGCCACCAACTTAAACATAGCAAGCATTCAGGGGGGCATTTATAGAATGAATGAACTATTTAACCAATATTCTGATGGCATGTTGACCTATTACTTCTCAACAACAACGAAAGTCACAGAGAATCTCTGGGAATTAGACCCACCTCAGAAGTAAAGACTCTCTTCTAGAGATCTCCTTGTTGCCAGCAGTTAGCAAAAGCCATAAGACAGCAGCCTCAAACTATGAAGTAGGTGGCAGAAATGCGAATTTAGGAGAAGACTCTCCCGCTCATACAACGGCCTAACACTGGACACTTATAAATGACTCTGCAAATACACAAGACAAGCCTTATGCTCCTTTCACCAATCGAGCTCGGAAGACGTGACTTTCCCCTGTATCACATGAGCACCCCTAAAGAGAAGGAGACTCAAACCCACACTTCAGATCCACAGCTCACACTTCAAAGTTGCATTCCTCCTGCTTCACCAGTGAGTGTTTGGTGAACTTAACTCCAAAGAAAGAAATCCACTATCATTAAAAAAATAATAGTAAGTTGGAAAATCACTGCACTGCACCATTCTGTCTATGCTTAAAGGTCTCCCCGCTCAGATCCTCCAAGCAAGCCCCTAAACAACTCAGCCCTATGACTAGGTGAAGATGGCTTTGGATTTTTTGGGGTTTTTTTCCTGTGGACGTCATGTAACTTGAAAGTTGTGTTTTTTGTTTGTTTGTTGTTTGAGGTGGGGGTCTTGCTGTATGAAGATGGTTTTTGAAAAGAAATTTCCAACCACCTTCCTTTACCAAGCATTAACAGCTTCTCTGATTGGTCATTTATATGGGTGACCCAAAACCCTTACAATTAATTATCTCCAGTTATAGCAGCAAGTTGGGAACACTATTTGTAATCTTGTAATAGCTTGAACGATTGAGAGAGAAGTCACCGGCACGAGGGCCCTTATCTTTCCTTTACGGGAAAATAACTTTTATTGCTGTTGAATGCCTAAGTGGAAAAAGAGAAATTGAAGAGAGACAGTGACAGACTCGTTAATTTCCAAAGTTGATGCCAAGTCCTGTCTTAGAAAAAGGACATCACAGGCGCTTTGTTCTTCCAGGAAGTGTAATGCTTGGGATTGTCAATTTTGAGTAGCGAAAAAGCAAACGGTCTAGGCCAAAATCCGAGAGATCACCACGATTTCAATGATTTGGGGGTTATCTTCCCTGTCTTTTCCCCTCTTTGTCCGTTTGGTTCCTCAAACAAAGTGGGTTGGAAAAGTTCAAACTCAGTTCACAGAAGAGAACATTCTGTACTGGCACAACAGGCTGGGCTGCTCTCTGTAAAACAAGATCAACAGCATGATCTCAGCCGCTGCGGCGGCAGCAGGCACCGCGCCGCTGACCCACAGCCGGGCGTTGAATGCAGGGCTGTCAAAGGCGATCTCTGGGCAGTACACTGCGAAGGTGGGGACACATGCATACACATTCACGCACACGGCACGTGAGAAATGACTTTCTGCCCCTTGTAGTTCAATTGTTACTTCCTCTCCCCCAGAGGTTCAAGAAAGTTGTTTGGATATTTCTCTTTGGAGAGTAATTACAGCTGCAACATTTCCAAGGAAACAACCCCCTGCGTGTGCACTTCAGCTCTGGCATTGATTGGGGCTTTTCAATCTGTTTGGATGTTACTGTAATCAGATGACAGCAGTAATACCAAGTACACTGCTGCCTGGGCTTAGGGAGGGAGGCAGCCAGGGAGGAAAGAGGGGACAGAGGATCAAGTTCACTGTTGCCCCAAGCCCCACTCCCAGCTTTATTTTCTTCTGGATCCAAAGATTTTTCTCCTTTGTCTAGACTTTGGTGTGCAATTCAACACATACTTAGCGAACTCTTATTTTGTGCCAGGGCCTGTCCCTAGAATACTAGGGGTAGCGAGGTTGTTCTAGTGAAGTGAAATCTGCCCCTGACGCCCATCGGAAGAGGAAAGAAAGGAAGAGGAAAGCTGTGCATGGAGACAGGTGGCGGGGTGGGAGGGGAGGCCTGCCAGAATGAAGGATGGACAGGCCCGAACACGGGAGGGTGTTTTAAAGTATGACAAAGCAGACATCTGGGACAGGGCTGCTTTTCCATTGCCCTTTTGACGTTGACTTCAAGCCTATTTGCAAGAGGAAAAAAATGGCAAGAATGCACAAATATACACCCCAGGATGGGTGGAACTGCACCTCAGCCTCCTTTACTTACTTACTTACTTATTTATTTAGAGATGGAGTTTCACTCTTGTTGCCCAGACTGGAGTGGAATGACACAATCTCGGCTCACTGCAACCTCTGCCTCCCAGGTTCAAGCGATTTTCCTGCCTCAGCCTCCTGAGTAGCTGGGATTATAGGGCCCCCACCACCGCGTCCAACTAATTTTTTTATTTTTGCTAGAGACAAGATTTCACCATGTTGGTCAGGCTGGTCTTGAACTCCTGACCTCATGATCCGCCCACCTCAGACTCCCAAAGTGCTGGGATTACAGGCGTGAGCCACCGTGGGTGGCCCTCAGCCTCCTCTAAAGATTTCTGCTTCCCCTGCTGCTTTGGCAGGAGGAGATACCAGCAGGAGGTGAGCAGGGCACAAGGGGCCTCACAAAGAAACAGAAAGAGGAAAATCAGGGGCTCCAGGGCAGTGGCTTTCAATCCTGATTTCTTGTGTGAACTTCAGGCAAGTTCTTCAGACTTTGTGCCCATGAGTCTCTGCGCTGTCAGCTATTAACTGAGGAGAGTCTACCTATTTGTAGAACTATTGTGGGATTTAAGGAAATAATATATGCTTTGGCTTGGCAGACATTAGGTATTTAATAAATAGTAGTCATTGTTATTATTAATGTAAGTACCATTCAAAGAAAGCTGTTAACCCGGTGTCAATTAAGAATTTCCACCAGGCTGGGTATAGTGGCTTACACCTGTAATCCCAGCACTTTGGGAGGCCAAGGTGGGCAGATCACGAGGTCAGGAGTTTGAGACCAGTCTGACCAACACAGTAAAACCCCCTCTCTACTAAAAATACAAAAATTAGTCAGGCAGGATGGCATGCACCTATAATCCCAGCTACTCGAGAGGCTGAGGCAGAAGAATCGCTTGAACCCGGGAGGCAGAGGTTGCAGGGAGCCGAGATCTCACCACTGAACTCCAGCCTGGGTAACAGAGCAAGACACCAACTCAAAAAAAAAGAACTTCCACCAATGTGACCTCCGAAGCGTTTTCTTGCCCACGCATTTTCACCATGTATTTACTTAGTGCATGTCTAGGGAGCACCTGTTTGTAGCACTGTGCTCTATTCCAGGCATGGCACGAGGCACTGGGGCAACAACAGCCTTGTCCCAGAGAGGCTTCCTCACCTCTCCAGGGAGGGCAGTTTACACAGGGCAGCAAACCCTGGGTGGCGGACAAACGCTTCCTCACTGCCTACCTTCTGTCATGTTCAGGCTTGTTTCCTCTAGGTCCAAGACCATCTCTATGATTGTGACCAGCCATCCCGAGGAAATACTCAGAGATACTGGGGAGCAAGGATTGGTCAGGGACAGCCCTGATGTGAGACACTTCTCAGAACTGCTCTGCCAGAATGTAAACACCCTTCGCACTTCAGGACCAGAGCTCCTGCCAAGACTTTGAAAAACAAGTTACACAAGCACCTTTGGGGAGGTTGGCCACGCCACATCACAGCTGCTGCTACACGGGCAGAGGAAAGGAGCTGGTCTCAAGGACTCAGTCAGGGACAATACTTCTACTCCAAACACAAAGCTCACAGGGCCAGGAGTCCAGTAGAACACAAGCCCTTGGGCCACCACACCATGGCCCAGCCTGTGGCCCAAGGAGTCAGTCACTGAGGATAATTTCACAGATCCCCTGCCGCCATCACTGACAGATCCCAGAATTCAAAGAGCAATCACCTGCCATTAGAGCCAGTGCCCAGGCCCACGTGGGGCTTTCTTGGAACTGGTCACCGGGATATCTTTTTTTTTTGAGACTAAGTCCACTCTGTCGCCCAAGCTGGAGTGCAGTGGTGCAATCTCGGCTCACTGCAACCTCCACCTTCCAGTTCAAGCAATTCTCTTGCCTCAGCCTCCCAAGTAACTGGGACTACAGGTATGCACCACCATGCCCGGCTATTCTTTTTTGTGTGTGTGTATTCTTTAGTAGAGATGGGGGTTTCACTATGTTGGCCAGCTGGTCTTGAACTCCTGACCTCATGATCCACCCACCTCAGCCTCCCAAAGTGCTGGGATTGCAGGTGTGAGCCACCACACCCAGCTGGGATATCTTAAATTCTTTTTTTTCAGACAGGATCTCACTCTGTCACCCAGGCTGGAGTGAAGTAGAGCAGTCATGGCTCACTGCAGCCTCAAACTCCTGGGCTCAAATGATCCTCCTACCTCAGCCTCCAGAGTAGCTGAAACCACAGGTGCATGCCACTATATTCAGCCAATTTTTTAGTTTTTTGTAGACACCGGTTTTCGTCATGTTACCCAGGCTGGCCTGGAACTCCTGGGCTCAAGCGAACTTCTGGTCTTGAGGAGTTCCTGGGTTCTTTCTACCTTGGCCTCCCAAAGAGCTGGGATTACAGGCCTGAGCCACCATGCCTGGCCTTAAATATTTTCTTCCCTATGGAGATCGCCTCCCTTCACTCTCCTGACCAGACCTCCCTCACTGAAGGCCCTATTTAAACTTTTGGCAGCAGAAAGCCTGTCTCAAAATCACTTTTCTCCCAATTGAAGTTGTTTGCCAAGGGCTGATGCCAACTCCAGCCATTCGTAGATGGAATTTCTTAGGCCAGAGTGTGCCTGGGGCAGTAAATGCAAAACCTTAAGGATCTGACCTGGACCAAGCTCAATAAATCCAGGGATTGGGCAAGTAACCAAGATCTCAGAAGGAGTAAATGAAGGGAAGGAATTCCCAAAAAATTTAGAAAGCGTTTGCACCAACCCACGCACACCTGGTGGGACCAAAGACCTAAGAGAGTGACATTTGTTCATGAAACATAATGTACCAGGTACTTTACATACATTCTCTCATTCAATCCTCACGGTAATCCTGTAGGGCAGGTGGTAATATCATCCCTGTTATAGATGAAGAAACCAAGACTCAAAGAACTTAAATAACTTGTCCAACATCATGCATCCATGGACATGGCAGAGCTGGCACTTGAACCCAAGTCTACCCAGGCTGAAAGCCCAGATTCCCTTTATTACACTATTCTGCCTCCCTGTATGCTAGAATTTTCTTTTAAAAAAAAAAAAAAAAAAAAAGTTTTTAGAATTGTGTTCCAGAGAATCTTATTAGAATTTAATTGGAATCATCTTGTATATTTTTTTTATTTTTCAGAGACTAAAATCTCAAGTTGAAGTTCTGAGACCAAGTCCCACTCTTCAGTCTCATGAAGTTTACCCCAGCTCAGTATACATAATCAATCAGCAATAGTTACTGAACATCCACAGATCTTCTATTATATTCTGTAGGGGATAGAAAGGTCAGTTAAGCACGTCTCCTGCCCTCAAGGAACTTATAGTCTGGATAGGATAGGTTGTGCTACAGTAACAATAAACCTCTGCATCTGAATGGCTTAACACAGCAAAGGTATATTTATTGCTTACCCCACATGCCCACTGTGAATCAGCTGGGTCCTCACCCAAAGACCCAAGCTAATGGGCAATCCACCACGTATCTCCAACACTGCTAATCACCATGCCAGGGGAAGGAAAGTGTGGTCAATCGCTCAGTAGCTCTTAACACTTCTTCCTCTGAAAGCTTCTTTTCCAAAGGGGCTCATGCCAATTCTGCTTACTTTTCACTGGCCAAAGCAAATCGGCCACACACAATGCCAAGTTATATGCAAACCTACCACAAGTCTGGAAGTGGGGGAAAACCTTGAAAAAATTGGTGAATAGCCCTAATAATGACCACAGTCTGAGACGAGGAATGACCTCAAAGCCTCATCCCCCATATTCCATATTCCACAACAGAGCAAGCCAAATAACTAGGTGCCCTTAGAGTGGGTGCTTTCAAGGCTTATATCCTAAGGACTCAACAGAGATGCATGACTGGGCTGGAGACCTTAATGAAGTATCCTGAGGAGACCTATGTTGAGTCTTGAAGAGTGGGAAGGATTTAGGTAGACCTACAAGACCAGACAAGTTGCATCCACATTGAATTTGAATAGGGTGATGGTAACCCACCATCGATCACCCTTATAAATGACATAGATTACTCCAGGCCTGAACGGACAACCCAAATGAACGCCTGAAGGAAAGACTATGCAGCGTAGGTTTAAAGAGAAGAAGGACCATCATAGCTGAGCAGAGTGCGGGAGCCAAGGAGAAACGGCAGCTGAAGCCAAGGCATTAATTGAGAAGGTGTGGAAAATCCTCTAACAGGAGAAAAACCATGTTTAGAGTGGAACTTTAGGGATTCTAATAGGTGGCTAATTCTTTTATTTATTTCTTCCTTCATTTCACAAACATTTTAAATATTTTGCCTTAGAGATGCAAAGGTGTATGAGGCTTGATTCTTGCCCTCAAGTTGCTCCAGTCTCTAGCGGAAGGAGAATACATGCGTTGGCTATTTACAATACCCTTGTCTTTAAAGCGGGATTGATCTCAAAGAAATCTGATGAATAGAGCCTAAAGCTTCAAGGATGCCAGATAATAGGGAATGGGCAGAGTGCACCAAATTGCTAAATGAGATTGGGGTAGTGGTGAAGAATCCAGGGGGTGGGAGGAGGCTGGAGCCATTGTAGCTGGAGGAGTGGAAAAGATAGGAGAGATAAGGCAGCTGGCAGTGGGAGAAAAGGCTTTGGGAAGGAAGACTTTTAATGGGGATTTTTATAAAGTTTGGCCATAGGGTGTTCAGTGTGAGCCCTCCACTTTTCTCCCTTGTGAGCACTTCAGTGAAATCCACATTGCTGAAATGCTTTTGGGTGGCTTGAGAGGTCGCAAGGGGACAAGTGGATTGCAATGAAGTGTTGATTATGGCTTCCACGTGGGTACAGGGTGTGAGCAGGGATTTCCCCAAGAGCCCAGTCATGTTTTGCTAAATAGATATATGCAATCAAATTTGGACACAGTAGAGTGGCTCATTCTGGGTATGGGAGAGTTAGTCAAGAAAAGCTTCATAAAGGAGATGAAAGATGATCTGGTGCCAGGTGTTGATAGATCAGATGTCTCCAGCCCACTTGAATTAATGGAAAGCATTCCAGTCCAGGCACCAAAAGCAGCACATGCAAAGGTAGTGGGGGATGGAACAGCCTGGCTTGTTCAAGCGACTCCAAGCAAACCTTGATGGACAGGAAAATAAAGTCAGGAGAGGCAAGTTCAAGAATCTAACCCAATAATCGGGAGTGTGTGTTCCATCTTCAAAATAATTCATGTATTTACTGACCCTCTAGTACTTTCTAACTTACATAGTGACACAAAAATCTTTTGCTTCCATTTGGTAAAAACCTGGGAAATTCATGATTGCCTATTAGTCTATTGGTAAGGAAAGTGAGGATGCACAGATGAAATTTTCTAAGGATGTCCTGATTTACTTATACTTACCTCTCACATACACAGTATGACAATATTTATCTTGCTGCTAAGCACCAGGTCTCCAAGTACAGTGGTGAGAATGAGTCAAGATCCTTGAGGTCCCGTGTCCCAGCAGGTGAATGATTGCCTGAAACAGCAGCAGACAGGAGCAGAAATCTGGTGAATATTAAAACACACTGATTGATTTACAGTCAACTGTCAGGTGGGAAAATTTATCTTCACTGATCACAGCCTAAAGTACCCTGTGTGTGGGGTATGAGTGTACATGTGTGCCCACGTCTGTTTTAACTATCCACCTGGGAAATACTCTCAATCAGCATTTATTTCAATAATCTCATACAGAGCTCTGGCACTTTCCTCCACAAATGCTTCCAAAGCAGTTTGTAAATTTTATATAGCTGGGGAGTTACTGTGGGAGGAATAGAAGGAAATAGATATTTATCAGCTTCCTAATGAGAACTGGGGACTCAGTGTACTTTTGTTGAGAAGAACAGATCTAAGAATGTGTATTTAATTCAGAATATGTGTGTTTAAATGACATAGTATTTCATTAAAGTATTTTTCAGATTTTCTCCTAATCATCCATTCAAATTCTATCCAGCTCTCAAGACCCACCCTCTAGAATCAGCTAGTTGCTAAATTTTGGTCCTCTGGAGAAAAATACTGTCACCTTGCCCTGGACATTGCATTTCTCTAAACACGCCCAGAAGACTGGCAGTACGGGAGAGACCTTGTGTCCCTCTCAGGGACATTCTGGCTCATTTCTCAGCAGAGGTTGAAAAGTATCCATCCAGAAGGCTAGTGAGCGCCTGTGAGGAAACTGGAGAAACTTCAGATCATTCATTCAGTCAGTCAATATTTACTAAGCAATTACTATGTTCTAGAAACTATGCCAGGGTGCTAGAGATACAGCTAAGAGCAAAAGACATGGATCCTGGCCTCCCCGGAGCCAGCAGTCTAGTAGGGAAGATGGTCATTGATGGGATAATCACCCAGATCACTGCAAACCAAGCACCAAGATAAAGGGAAGCAAGGAAGATTCTGAGAAGATAAGCAGGGTAGCGAGGTTTCCTGGCTCGTGCCTTCATCCCAGCAATTTGGGAGGCCAAGGAGGGAGGATCACTTGAGCCGAGAAGTTTAAGATCAGCCTGGTCAACAAAGAGAGACTCTGTTGTTTATTAATTTATTTTTTAATTAGCCAACCAAGATGGCACATCCCTGTAGCTCCAGTTCCATAAGAGGCTGAGGCAGGAGGATTCAGATCAGGAGTTAAAAGCTGCGTGATACACCAGGCACGGTGGCCCACACCTGTAATCCCAGCACTTTGGGAGGCCGAGGCAGGCAGATAACAAGGTCAGGAGTTTGAGACCAGCCTGGCCAAAGAGACCAGCCTGGACAACATTATGAAACTCCATCTCTATTAAAAATATAAAAATTAGCTGGGCGTGGTGGCAGGCATCTATAATCCCAGCTACTCCAGAGGCTGAGGTAGGAGAATTGCTTGAACCCAGGAGGCGGAGGTTGCAGTGAGCTGAGATCACACGATTGCACTCCAGCCTGAGCGACAGAGCAAGACTCCCACTCAAAAAACAAAAAGTCGCATTATAGCTGAGCTATAATCATGCTACTGCTCTCCCCCATCCTGGATGACAGAGTGAGACCCTGCCTCGAAAATAGTAATAACAGAAAAAGAGAAAAAAGTAGAACATGAGCAAGGAACATTATTACCTAGACAAATGGATTGGGGGAAGGCTGCCTGAGAAAGCTCATCTGAAGGTTGAGCAGGAGTTATGGAGATGTGTGTGTAACAGCCTCAGTTTCCTCATTTGTAAAATGACTGTACTAACAGTAACTTGTCCAAGTTTGGAGTCCCTAGAAGTAGGCCCTGAGATAAGGACTCACTGTAAGGTGATTTATAAAGAAGTGTCCCTGCTTGAACCAGGAGGCAGAAGTTGCAGTGAGCCAAGACACACCACTGCACTCTAGCCTGGGTAACAGAGTAAGACTCCATCACAAAAAAATAAGTACCCTCAAGGGAAACTGGTAGAGAAGGTAGACAGTGGGAGCAGGAAGGGAAGAAAGGCCAAGCAAGGTTGACGATCAAATAAAGTCCACACACAGGCGCGCCGGAGGCAGAATAGGTCACGTGGGGAGCTGGGAGCATTTGTCCCACTGCACCTGGTAGTCACAGGTAAATTCACAAGCACTTCTGCTCTCTGGACTGAGAAGCAAAGCAGTTCTAGTAGCTCAAGGACCATCCTCCAACACAGAGCCATGGTGCTGGCTGCTGGGTGCCCAAGTACAGGACTATGCAAGGGCACATGGGGGGGGTGTGAGCAGGGCACTGAGGCTCTGGTTACACAGGATACATAAGGAGGTACAGATGCAATGAAATAATGCGTGTAAGGAACACAGCACAGTGCCTGACTCATAGTAAGTGCTCAAGCCATATTAGCTCTCATTGTAACGTTTATTTATTGAATATGTATTGATGCGCCTGACACAGGCTCTGCTCTGCCCAGTTATCTCTGCCTATTGAAATCCTTCAGGAAACCCACTCTTCCACCCGCCACTCCCCGCCAGGCCTCCCGAGACAAACACACCTATAAATATAGCAATATATATTTATATTTCCCAGGATTGTCACATTTTGCTGAGCTCATAACAGAACTGAACAAATAGCCCTGTCATCCTCTGTAATATATGCTATCATTCGCCAGGGCTTCATCTCTCCCTGTCCTCCTGGGCTCTTGGAGCTCAGAAATTCATGTGCTCGGCTGCTTCTTCAATGTGATCTGTACTAACCTGATGTAATTCTCAAGTCTTCATTTCCTGTGCAAGCTGATAGCATTTTTACACTGGAGGGACTTCCTAGGTCTGCTCATCTTGCTGAGCAATTGAACAATGGTTTGCTACTTCAAAAATCTGCATTTTACAATTACATATACATATATATATATATATATTCTGCATTTTAAATATATATATAAAATCTGCATTGTAAATAAAAAGGAATGAACTATGATACCTACAACAAGAAGGATAAATCTCAAAAACCAAAGGAGCCGGACACAAAAGAACATTCATGGTATGATTCCATTTACTGCAAATTCTAGAACAGGTAAAATTAATCTATGGTGACAGAATGCAGGTCAGTGGTGCCTGGGGCTGGGTTGGGGCAACTGTAAAAGGTACCAAAGAACTTTTGGAAGTTGGAAATATCCGCATCTTGGCTGTGGAGTTGTTTATGGTGGTGTATACATTGGTCAACATTCATAGAACTGTATGCCTGAAACGGGTGCACTCATTGTATGTAAATTAGACCTCAGTAAAGTTGATTTTAAAATTAAAGAAATAGGCATTTTATTCCCTGACCAAGAAATCAGAAGCAGATCCAAGACTAGCCATAGGAAACGGCACCGACCAGACACACAGAAGCCTTTGTATTGTTCCCTATCCCCACCCCGTTCTTTCTTTCGGCAACAAGTTGGTCTTTATCATATGTACTAGTGGAGGGACACAATGGTATGGAGAATCTAAAAAGAGAATAATGCACAAGTCATTTACATCAGGCGGCCCTGGAATGTGTTTTGTTGCTTTACGGAATTTGAACAGAGATGTGCCTGCTTGACATACCAAAAAAACACTTCGAATGAAATAACAAAGTTTCCTATAAAGACCTGAATTACTGGTATCTGGGAAGCACTTTGCTGATCTTGGCTAACTTCGCTTCTTCCTTCTCCTTTTTCGAAGCAGGAAATGCAATGATTCGCCTAGTCCCAAAGCTTCCTGCAAGCAGGCTCTCCAGTTTAGTGCCTCCACCTACATTAGACTGGATACCTCTGCATTAACGTGCAGCGTACAGAGGAAGTTGAGATGCTCAAGCCATTGTAAAGAGGCTTAAAAAAGGTTTTCTTGCAAGTTGCTGGAATAATCTACTTGCAGATAATTGAGAACAGATTCTACAAGAAATAGTGTCTTGTATCTAGCATGCAGTTTAGCCGGCTCTGGCTCTGGGAAGACTCTCCTGGCACACCACACTCCCCCTCTCCCTGCTTCAAGCCCTGTCACTTCTGAGATTGGGTTGGCAGCTTGCTATTTGCACCCCCACCTCCCATCCCCAACACCCTGGACTTTGTCCTTCATGGCACTTACCACGTGGAAGGCAAATGTCTGTTTACTAATCTGTGTCCCAGACCAGACTGAGAGCTCTCTGAAAGCAGGGTCAGCTGAGGTCACTGTTGTATCCCCCAGCTGCTAGAACAGTACCAGGCTCATAGTAGGTGCTTAATAAATAGTTATTGAGTTATTATTCTGA
Organism: Ateles fusciceps; assembly: GCA_036589455.1. Classification (NCBI taxonomy): domain Eukaryota; kingdom Metazoa; phylum Chordata; class Mammalia; order Primates; family Atelidae; genus Ateles; species Ateles fusciceps. The sequence goes on from JAZHEH010003097.1 coordinate 15,859,035, forward strand.
ACACACAACAGAGTTTATTTAAGGTTCTGAAAAACAACTGCACAAACAGGAAAATTCTGGCGCTTCCAAAGCGAACTCCACCCAAGCCGAGCTGCAGCAGGAAATACCAAAAAGTAAGTATCTAGCACAAAAATCAGTGTGTGTGTGTGTGTGTGTGTTTCAAGGCAATTCTCATGAGCTATTCTCCAAGAAGCTGTGGAATAGTCTGGAAAACCCAAGGCTTTAGGTTCTCCAAGGCAGATGACAGTCTCCAAGTGAGGGTGGAGGGAAGGGAGGAGAAGCTTCTTGTTATCACCCTGGGGCTCTGGGAGAACACTGAGATTGGAGTCAACAGGCCAGGCCAGGAGGTTTAGACTCTCGGAGCCTCTGTAAATGAGCATACTAATATCTTCTCACATCTTACAGTCCCATCTGTAAGTTCTTAAGGGTGACACAAATTTCAGCTGCCTAGATTATCCGAAACATCAGTAACAAGATGGGCATGTGGTATGTGCCTGCAGTTCCAGCTACTCCAGAGGCTGGGGCAGGGGGATCACTTGAACCCAGGAGCTCGAGGCTGCAGTGAGCTATGATGGCGGCAATGCACACAGCCTCAAAACAAGGCAAAAAACAAACAGGCCAGGCACGATGGCTCACACCTGTAATCCCAGGAGTAATTACTTGAGGTCAGGAATTCGAGACCAGCCTGGCCAACATGGTGAAACCCCATATCTACTAAAATTAAAAAAAAAAAAAAAATTAGCCAGGTGTGGTAGTGGCACCTGTAATCCCAGCTACTTGGGAGGCTGAGGCACAAGAATAGCTTGAACCTGGGAGGCAGAGATTGCAGTGAGCCAAGATCATGCCACTGCACTCCAGTCTGGGCAACAGAGCAAGTGTCTATCTAAAAAAAAAAAAAAAAAAAAAAAAAAGTGACCTTGTGAAATTAACAGATTCCTGTGGCCTATACCTGTCAAGTAACTTACCTAGAACTTAGATAATAAATCATGCCAATACTTGAATACTTGGGGGAAAGGCATAAAAGTTTCAGATCCTCAACAATTAGGTCAACTCCTGGTGAAAATTTAGCTTGCGCCCACCGCTGTGATATCACCAGTCATGCACTCATTAAGTCATTCATTCAGCAAAGGGATAAGAACTTTGAAGTCTGATCTGAACCCTGGCTTTGCTTTTTACTAGTAATATACCTAGTCAATAGGGATAACCTTAGTCAACTGGCACATCTCTTCCTTTGTAAATTGCAGGTTACAATAATTCCTACCTTGGAAATTTGCTGTGAACACTAAATGAGTAGTTGTAACTATTAATAATAATAGCCAGGCGCAGTGGCTCACACCTATAATTCCAGCACTTTGGGAGACCAAGGCAGGCAGATAACCTGAGGTCAGAAGTTCGAGACCAGCCTGGCCGACACAGTGAAATCCTGTCTCTACTAAAAATACAAACAAAAAAAAAAAAAAGCCAAGCGTGGTGTTGGGTGCCTATAATCCCAGCTATTCAGCAGGCTGAGGCAGGAGAATGGCTTGAACTCGGGTTGCAGTGAGCCGAGATCACACCATTGTACTCTAGCTTGGTCAAAAAGAACGAAAATCCATGTCAAATATATATAAATAATAATGGAAGGAATAACTGTTGCTCAGAGGCTAATGCATGCACCAGAGACCAAGAGCCATTTTGCCTTCCCCTCGGGAGTGCACTTCCACGAATGGCAGGAGCTGGGGCAGAGCTCCCCGCTGTTCACTTGGCACTTCACACTTGAAGAACATGCTTTGCAGCCTTAAGGCCTTCTGTGGATGTCACTGCCCTCTTGCTCATGTGCCACATGTAGACATTTAAGGGAATCTAATACAAAGCAAGTTTTGCAAAGTGCTGTGTTTCTAGCAAGAGAATGACAGGCCCATGGGACACAGCCATGTGACTGGTTTTGGAGGGAGAAAAAAAGCTCACATGAGGAGAAGAAGGGAAGGGAAGGGGAAGAGGGAAAGAGAGAGAGAGGAGAGAAAGAGAGAGAGAGGGAGGGAGGGAGGAACAGGACAAGGGAGCAAGGTAAATACTTAAGAAACACAATTTAAGAATCTTAAGTCAGATCTTTCTATCACAGGGTTGTGGTGAGCACAAAATCTTCTCTATACATGTCCCTGCCCAACCACAATTTAAGCACAGTGTTTTGTAAATAACTGGTACCAACACAGTCAATACACATCACTGCCTTCCCTGGGACAGGCAAGGTGAGAACCAAACAGGAGTCATATAGGGTTCTCCCCTGAAGGAATTTGTCTGGTAAATTCTTGATGACTTAAGTAGAAAGTTTTAGAGATCAGTTCTAGCTTATCAAAATTCCATAGTACTTTATCTGTCCCATTCTTAGGGAGCATCTTCTACAAAGCTCACATCTGACGTCTCTTGCCAGAGATGTCAGGTAATAGTGAAGGGCTCACTCCTGTGTCCCTCATAGCACCCAATAGAGTGCCAAGCACACAGTGCATACTCAGTATAGATTGTGCACTCTGATGAGTGTACATCTATAAAACTAAGAGGAACTGATGAAACACATCCCCCCACCTGTACTTAAGATGCAGTGAATCTCAGGCAGAGGAAGGAGGGTGGTGCTCCAGGCCACACAGCCAGCAGTGTGGTCAGAAAAAGGACCCTGGTCCTTAATTTCTTGCTTTCCATATACTCTCTTTCCAAAAAAAATTAGATCCCAAGTTGGAAGAGGGATTTGATTCAAAGAACTAACCTTGAGAACAGCAGAAATGTGAAAACAGTCCCATCCTTGTCTTTTTTGACATTTTTTTTCGGAGACAGGGTCTTGCTGTATTGCCCAGGCTAGAGTGCAGTGGCATAATCATAGCTTGCAGCAGCCTCAACCTCCTGGGCTCAAGCAATCCTCCTGCCTCATTCAGCTTCCTCAGTAGCTGGGACTATAAGTGTACACCAACACGCCTAGCTAATTTTTGTACTTTTTGTAGAGACGGGGTCACACTATGTTGCCCAGGCTGGTCTTGAACTTCAGGTGTCAAACAATCCTCCCACCTTGGCCTCCCAAAGTGCTGGGATTATAGTGCGAGCCACCATGCCCAGCCTCTGCCTGCTCTTTTCTGCTCTTTGTTACTGCAGTCTCCTTCCCCCATCCATGGTGTCAGTCAAGTGGAGGATGCTGGGAGAAAGGTGCGCAGCTGCTGCAGCAAAACAGCAACAGCAAAGGATAACCTTCTGTGGAGGGAAGGGAGCAGCAACTGTTAGGGAGCGCTTGGCAGTCCTCAAGGCAGGCACATGAAGAAAATGGGATTTGTCCAGTGCAAACTGTGTAACGGCCAAGCCAAGGAAACAGAAGTCTGTTTCTCCCTGGCCTGTTCAGCCAGATCAGCCCCCACTCCTACTCAAGCAGTAGACCTCAGCTGTTGAGATTTGAAGAAGTCCCTTTTCCACTCAAGTTTGGAACCAATTGAGACAGTCACAAGAGTCAGGCAGATGGAGATGCAACACCACCCGTATTACTCACAAAGGCTGGGTGGGGAAATGGGCCGTAGGTGTACAGCGAAAGTGAGCTTTCTAATACCGAATCCCAGAATCAGGCAGACTCACCCACCCAGTCACAGGCAGCTCTGGAGGCTTGCAGGCCCCCAGCAGAGGCAAAGGTAAGTGGTGCTGGAGCAGAGCAGGATAGGGGCTCTCTGCTGGCTGGCCAGGCCCAAGAGAGGGAGGAATTGAGCAGCACAACTCACTTCCCTCTCCGAAACTCATCATTCTAATTAAGTCACTCATCTTCTCCTGGGAGGGGTGAGTCAAAGGATATGGAAAGTCCAGAAATATTACTGTAATAGAAGGCCATGCCACATGGAAGCGACATCATGAGTGGTGAGCAAACCCTCCCTCAACATGAGTCCAGACAAACCAAGCTGCATGTGACAGCAGAGATTGTCTGAAAGTGTCAGGAAATAATGCTCTCTACCAGGCACAGTGGTTCATGCCTGGAATCCCAGCACTTTGGGAGGCTGAGGTGGGAGAATGGCTTGAGTCCAGAAGTTCAAGACCAGCATGGACCATGTGGCAAGACTCCATCCCCTGTAATATACAAATAATAAAGAAAAACATGGCCAGGCATGGTGGCTCACGCCTGAAATCCCAACACTTTGGGAGGCCAAGGCAGGCAGATCACTTCAGGTCAGGAGTTGAAGACCAGCCTAAACATGGTGAAACTCTGTCTCTGATAAAAATATAAAAATTAGCCTGGCATCATAGTGCATGCCTGTAATCCTAGCCACTCAGGAGGCTGAGGTGCCAGAATCACTGGAACCCAGGAGATAGAGGTTACAGTGAGCAGAAATCGTACTACCACACTCCAGCCTGGGTGACAGAGACTAAGGCTCAAAAAAAAAAAAAAAAAAAAAAAGGCTGGGCATGGTGGCTTATGCTTGTAATCCCAGCACTTTTGGAGGTTGAGGCGGGTGGATCACCTGAGGTCACAAGTTCGAGACCAGCCTGACCAACATGGTGAAACCCAGTTGCTACTAAAAATACAAAAATTAGCCAGGTGTGGTGGTGGGCACCTGTAATCCCATCTGCTTAGGAGGCTGCAGCAGGAGAATTGCTTGAACCCGGGAGGCGGAGGTTGCAGTGAGCCAAGATCATGCCATTGTGCTCCAGCCTGGGCAACAAGAGCAAAACTCTGTCTCCAAAAAAAAAAGAGAGAGAAAGAAAAAAATAAAATCATGCTCTTCTTCCCCTGATCTTCTTCCTCTTCCCCCAGCCCGTGCTCCTGACTTTGTGGTGCTCACTTTCTTTACAGCTGCCCCCTGTAGTTTGGGTCATGGCACTCTTGCATGAGGGAAAGGAGTAACAACTAGACTAGTGGTTTTTACTTCTATGACAGTTGAAGCAGCACATTTCACAAGGTAGAAAATGAAGAAGTGATACAGGAGGGGGGGGCAGGGAAGTGCTGGGAGGAGAAGGGTGGGGTCCCTGGTGAGGGATCCACCCTCGGGTTTGTGCCCACAGACCTAGGTGAGGACAGGCACTCCTGTTTTGGCACCCAAATGTTACATTTTCCGAGACCACCCTGGCCCGCCATGCCCCCATCCTGTGCCTATAAAAACCCTGAGAACCCACGTGGCCAGAGACCCAAGCAGCTGGACATCAAGAGGAGCATACTCACACTGGCAGAACAACACACTGGCTGACGCCAGCAGACGCCGGCAGGCCATCCACCAGCGGAACAACATGGAAGCCCAGGGGAATTTGGCCGGGGTGCTTGGAGTAGAGTTACTCCGCTGAGCGGCCAACTCCAGGGGAAAACCACCTTCCCACTCTGTCCCCCCTTCTGGCTCCCCATCCATATGCTGAGAGCTACTTCCACCATTCAATAAAACCTTGCACTCATTCTCCAAGCCCACATGTGATCGATTTTTCTGGTACACTAAGGCAAGAACCCCCAGGACGAAAAGCCCTCTGTCCTTGCAACAGAGCAGAGGGTCTAATTGAGCTGGTTAACACCAGCCGCCTACAGATGGCAAAACTAAAAGAGCACACTGTAACACACACCCACTGGGGCTTCGGGAGCTATAAACATTCACCTAGACGCTGCTATGGGTCGGAGCCCCACAACCTGCTCCCCCCTAGAGGTTTGAGCAGAGGGGCACTGAAGAAGCAAGTCACAACCCCACTGCATGCTTTGCTAGGGGTACAAGGGAACCTTACCCATTTCAGGAGGAGGAGGAGGTCAGATTGGTGTGCTCTTCCCGAAAGAATGCAGAACACAAGCAAAAATAATCTAAAACCATTTCATATTGCTGTTCAGAGCCAGAGGGGGAACTCTGGTATAATATCAAATATATTTAGTGCCCTTAAACCCTTGGAATAATTTCCTGTTCCAGGAGTGTCTTTTGCTATTCATAATAAGCACCTTTGGATCACACCTGAGTTTATGCTAATGAGGTGACTTAGGGTGGGGCCCCTAGACAGCCTCAGGATGGGGGCTGTCAACAGAAAGACCAGGTGATTAGAGGGCTGGAACTCCACCCACGGATCCCTGGGAAAGAGAGGAGAGGAAGCTGGAGGTCAAGTTCTATAAAACCTGTTGGACAGTAAGATTTGACCAGTTTTAGGACTGTGGAGCTTGTGGAGGTAGTTGGAGGCTGGTGCCCGAGGGGATGGAAGCTCCATGTTCCTTTTCACATATCTATGTTACTCTTCCATCTGACTGTTAATCTGTATCCTTTGTAATATCTTGTGTTTTGTTTTTTTTGGAGACAGAGTCCCAGTTAGTTACCCAAGCTGGAGTGCAATGGCGTGATCTCGGCTTACTGCAACCTCCGCCTCCCTGGTTCGAGTGATTCTCTTGCCTCAGCCTCCCTAATAGCTGGGATTACAGGCGCTACCACGCCCGGCCAATTTTTGTTTGTTCTTTTAGTAGAGATGGGTTTCACCTTTTTGGCCAGGATGGTCTTGAATTCCTGACTTCAGGTGATCCTCCCGCCTTGGCCTCCCAAAGTGCTGGGATTATAGACGTGAACCACCTCATCTGGCTTGTAATATCCTTTATAATAAAGTGTTAAATGAGTTTTCCTCAGTTTTGTAAGCCATCCTAGCAAATTAATCAAACCCAAGGAGGGGTAGTGAGAACCATGATTTATATAGTCAGCAGTTCAGAAGTATGGGTGATGGCCAGGCCTGGTGGCTCATGCCTATAATCCCAGCCCTTTGGGAGGCCAAGGCGGGAGGATCACTTGAGCCCAGGAGTTCAAGACCAGCCTGGGCGACATGGCAAAATCCCATCTCTACAAAAACTACAAAAATTAGCTGGGGCATGGTGGCACTTGCCTGTAAGTCCCAGCTACTAGGGAGGCTGATATGGGAGGATCGCTTGAGCCCCAGGGTTCAAGGCTACAGTGAGCCATGATTGCACTACTGTACTCTTAGTCTGGGCTACAGAATGAGATACTGTCTCCCAAAAAAAAAAAAAAAAAAAAAAAGCCAGAAGAAGTATAGGTGAGCATTTGGGATTGGCATGTGAGGCAGGAAGATGGCTTATGGGACTGAGCCCTTCCTCTGTGGCTAACTGAACTGAATTAGAGGACGCCCAACAGGGCTATGCTGGAGTGTTGCCTGGCGTGTGGGGAACTCCTCACCCCATCCCCCACACAAACATCTCATCATGAAAGCGTGCAGTGTTGAGTGAGAGCAGAGCAAGGAAAAGTTTGTTTTTTCCTCCAAGGAATCAAATGAGTCAACCCTAGGGCACACTTCACGATTTCAAAGGCTCGATCTTCCCCTGTAATCTTCACTTGTGCATGCATTCTATGAACATTTTCATGGGGCACCTACAAAGTAGGAGGCCCCATACTAGGTGCTGGGGACACAAGGCAGCGCTCGTGAAATTTTTGTCAATCCATGAGTCAAACAAGATTCTGCTGAGCATTTGTTATGTACCCCACCGAGCCAGGTGCTCTGTGAACCCCTCTGAAGCTTGGCCCCTCCAGCCTGCTGACTGCGACAGTGAAGCACCTGAAAGCCTGGTTTCCTTTACTTTGAAGATAGATTTCTTCACAGATTGCCTGGGGGTGGCAGACAGTTTAGGAAAACAAAATACATGGCTGATTCCAGAAATTAAATGATGTGTCTCTCATGGAAGATTGAATAAATTCTGAAGAAGGGTTGGTGGGTATTACCCTTAAATAAGTAAAACCATTCTAAAAAATAACACCTCAGTGGCTTTAAAAACGTTAAAGGGGTGAGACTCTGCATCCCGCTCTTTATGGGGGCGCAACTGCTGACCCCACCATGGCTCTTAGAGAGATGGATCTGTACATTTTTAGATACCATAGAAAGATTTCTTTCTGCCTGAGCTTCTTCAGAGCATTGTACATTTTGATAAAATTGTAAAACAACACAGCAGGCAAAAGAATGAAAGCTTTTTTCCCCCTCCTTTAGTCTCAATATAACTGTGTATGAAGGGCGGAGAGCCAAAAAGTTCACGTTCAGAAACTCAGGTGCTATTTGTAGCTCCCTAATAACCAAAACTTTTCTGGCCATCTACTCATCCATTCATTTTGTTATCTCCAAACCTCAAAAGCCTAAGGGTAGGCACGTAGTAGGTGTTTAGTGAGGGCTTATTGAATGATAAATCAACGAACGGATGGCTAAATGAATGAATGAAATATCCAGAGATTAGTCCATAGCAGATCCAACTTCCCACAAGCACAGAGTAACTTCTGGAGTGGGCGTCAGAAACTCTTATTTATACCCCACTGGAGATTGAAAACAGAGATGTTCTTGTGTGCTGACCCTTAATGGGAATAAATTGAAGAGAGAAATACAATGGACTCATTCAAAAAGATTGCTGAACCCAACAAACAGAGAACTGGAGAAATGTGCAATTCAATCTCTGTATCACCCACCCTCAGGTCAATAATTAACTGTTAAGCTGGGTGAAGCAATGCATGAGGCAGGAGGTCTGCCTGGGCAACACAGTGACACCCTAACTCTAAAAAAATTAAAAATATATATAATTACTTCAGCTTCATTACAAATATTCATTAAGCTTTTACTATGTGCCAGGAGCTATGTCTACCAAGGTGAATAAGACCACACACTCCTATTCCTCCAGCTTACATCCCACCATCTTGTCTCTGACCAACTGCTCATTCCTGCTTTCCTTTTCCTGTCTATGAATTTAGAGTCCTTAGCCCAACATTATGCTAGCCACTCCCTTGCAAATGTCTTCAACTCCCTTGCCCTCTCTCCCCTGTTGCACACACCCAGCGAACCTTTGCTTATGAATGAAACCTGAGACCCACCTCCCTCATGCCAGCTCAGCATTGCTGGGAAAAGTCACACAACTGTGCCAACTGATGTCATTTATAATACATGTCCTTCTCTCAGTTATTTTATTTCAGTAAATGGCACCATGACCCACGCAAATATTTAAGCCAGAATCACTCTTGAAATTCCCTTTTACCTCATGTCCCATGTTCCAGCCATCACCAAGGTATGGATACCATGCCCAACATAAATCTGAGGTCTACCTCTTCTCTCCATCCTCATCTGCCACCACCTTGCCCAGGTCTTTAACACCTGTCACCTGTACCACTGAAATGTTCTCTGAATTGGTCTGCTAGTTTGTTCACTGAAAGAATGAAAGGGTAGAATTAATTTCTAAACTGGATCACGTTTACAGCAGACACTGTCTGCCATATATCTTTACCTTTACCACTTCAGTATCCACTGACCTGACTTCCAACACCAGAACCCATATCTCTTTGCCAGAAGATCTTCTCTGGTAAAGAAGCTGTTTTGCAAGCAATGGGGAAAGGACTCCATGTTTAATAAATGGTGTTGGCAAAACTGGCTAGCAACGTGCAGAAAGCAGAAACTGGACCCCTACCTATCACCTTACACTAAAGTTAACTCCAGATGGATTAAAGATTTAAACATAAAACCTAACACCATAAAAACACTAGAAGAAAACGTAGGCAAAACCATTCAGGACATAGGCGTAGGCAAGGACTTCATGACTAAAACACCAACAGCATTGGCACAAAAGCCAAAATAGACAAATGGGATCTAATTAAAATTCAGAGCTTCCGCACAGCAAAAGAAACCATCATTAGAGCGAATCGACAACCAACAGAATGGGAAAAAATTTTTGCAATCTACCCATCTGACAAAGGGCTAATAACCAGAATCTACAAAGAACTAAAACAGATATACAAGAAAAAAACAAACAACTCCATTCAAAAGTCAGCAAAGGATATGAACAGACACTTTTCAAAAGAAGACATATATGAGGCCAAAAAACATATGAAAAAATGCTCATCATCACTGGTCATTAGAGAAATACAAATCAAAACCACATTGAGATATAATCTCACACCAGTTAGAATAGCGATCATTAAAAAATCTGGAGACAACAGATGCTGGAGAGGATGTGGAGAAATAGGAACACTCTTACACAGTTGGTGGGAGTGTAAATTAGTTCAATCACTGTGGAAGACAGTTTGGTGATTTCTCAAGGATCTAGAAACAGAAATTCCATTTGACCCAGCAATCCCATTACTGGGCATATACCCAAAGAACTATAAATCGTTCTACTATAAAGACACATGCATACGTATGTTCATTGCAGCCCTGTGTACAATAGCAAAGACCTGGAACCAACCCAAATGCCCATCAATGTTAGACTGGACAAAGAAAATGTGGTACATATACACCATGGAATACTACGCAGCCATAAAAAATGATGAGTTTGTGTCCTTTGTAGGAACTTGGATGAATCTGGAAACCATCATTCTCAGCAAACTGGCACAAGAACAGAAAGCGAAACACTGCATGTTCTCACTCATAGGTGGGTGTTGAACAATGAGAACGCGTGGACTCAGGGGAGAGGAGCATCTCACACTAGGGGCAGTTGGGGTGGGTAGGGGAGAGAAAGCAGGGGGTGGGGAGGGAGGAGAGGGTGGGGAGGGATAACATGGGGAGAAATGCCAGATATAGTATGCACCTAAAGTTAAATAAATAAATTTAAAAAAAAAAGAAGCTGTTTTGTCCACCCCTTGGCAGCAGGCTAAAAGTACCTGCTTGTGCCTCACAAGACATTTCTTGTCTCCCAACAGACCTCAAGCAATGGCTTACAGGATTGGGTGTATAAATACTCCACTCTGGTACAGTTGCAGTGGCTTACACCTGTAATCCCAACACTTTGGGAGGCTGAGGTGGGAGGACCACTTCAGGCCAGGAGTTTGAAATCTGCCTGGGAAACATAGCGAGACTGTCTCTGCAAAAAAAAAAAAATAATAATAAATATATATATATATATATATATATGCAAAAATTTAGCAAGGTCCTAGCTACTAGAGAGACTAAGACAGAAAGATCGCTTGAGCCCAGGAGTTCCAGGCTGAGGTTAGCTATGATCGTGCCACTGCACTGTAGTGGGCAACAGTGCCAAACCCTGTCTCTAAAATAAGCAAAATAATGAATAATAAATAAGTAACTAAGTATCAGCTGGCTGCAGTGGCTCATGCCTGTAATCCCAGTACTTCAGGAGGCCGAGGTGAGCAGTTCGAGACCAGCCTGGCCAACGTGGGAAAACCCCGTTACTACTAAAAATACAAACTTTAGCTGGGCAGGGTGGCATGCGCCTGTAACCCCAGCTACTCAGGAGGTTGAGGCATGAGAATCACTTGGACCCAGGAGGCAGAGGTTACAGTGAACCGAGATTGTGCCACTGCACTGCAGCCTCGGCAGCAGAGTAAAACTGTGTCTAAAAAAATAAATAAATACCCCAGTTCTCTGAAACTCAAATGGGATAACTTGAGGGGTACGTTCTAAAGTGGCTCCCAGAGCTCTTCAGAGGGATTGAGCTTCAGTTGTCCCCAGGGACATTTTGATTTATACCTCATCCTTTGTTGGATTTCTTCCCTCTCCTGCCTCACTTTCCCACTCTTCTGTTGATGCTTCTTTATATCACCTCCCCCACAGATCACTTGGACTTGGTCTTCTTCCAGGGGAAAGCAGACAAAGCCAATGTCTCTTTCTACAATCCTTTTACCATAGCCTTATTATTGCCTTTAGGATAAAATTCAAAATTCTTAACTTTTCTCCAGAAGGTCCTATATGATACTCCTGTTTTAACTCCCTTCCCCGTAACACTGGTTTCACACTGCCTCCTTTATTTTTATTTTCCCCCAAGGCAGGGTCTCGCTCTGGCACACAGGCTGGAGTGCAATGGCATGATCATAAGTCACTGCAGCCTCAACCTCCCAGGCTCAATGAATCCTCCCAATTCAGCCTCCCCAGTAGCTGGGACTACCAGGTGAACACCACCATGCCTGCCTAGTTTTTGCGTTTTTGTATGTAGAGATAGGGTTTCACCATGTTGTCCAGGCTGGTCTCGAACTCCTGAGCTCAAGTGTTCCTCCTGCCTAGCCTCCCAAAGTGCTAGAATTACAGGTGTAAACCACTACACCTGGCCTGCCTCCTTTCAATTCTTTGAATATTCTCAGCTCTCTGTCACCTCAGGGCCTTTACACACCCCATTGCCTGGGCCTGGATCACCCTTGTCCAGCTCTTCACATGCTGGCTTGGCCTTTTTCCTCCAAGTCTCAGTTCAAATGTCCTTTCTAGACAGAATTAGTAAAGGCCTTCCTTTATTAATTCAGGCTTTCCTATTATTCTCTCCCTTTATTGCCTTCATGACACTTACTACAACTTGTAAACCTGTTTGTGAGTTTGCTTAATTAAGGTCTGTCTCCCGACCAGACTGGAAGCTCCAAGAAACAGAAATCCTAGCTTTCTTAACACGAACATAGCAGAGGGCCTAGCATATTGGAAGCCATCAATGCCAATTTTATTTTTAAGATCAAACAAAGACATGGTTCTTAACCTCAAGGGGTTCCCAGTATAATGGAAGAAACTTGTATACAAATATGTAATTTCCATGAAGTGAAATTGCCACAGACCGAAGGCGATAATGGATCACAAAGCTCACTGTGTCAGAAAAGAAATGACACCTCATTTTAATGATCCAATAGTCTCTAAGTCCCTTGAGGTACTATGAACCCCCAAAACCTGAGACAGATCTGAGTCAATTTAGGAAGTTTATTTTGCCGAAGTTAAGGACGCATACCAGTGACACAGCCTAAGGAGGTCCTGACGTGTGCCCAAGGTGGTTGGGGCACAGCTTGGTTGCCTTCTGCCATGACTGTAAGCTCCCTGAGGCCTCCCCAGAAGCTGCTGTTGCCATGGTTCCCATACAACCTGCAGAGCCATGAGCCAATAAACCTCATTTCTTTATAAATTACCCAGTCTCAAGTATTTATTTATAGCAGTTTGAAAACAGACTAATACAGAGGCAGAGTTTCTTTAAAATGAGCTTTACCACACAAACCATAACTACTCTCTCACCTACATTCACGTAAGTGCCCAGAAGCGTAAGACTCTGTTGTCCCACAATCCCCAGTCCATTACAAATATTCAGACCATGTTCCTGCTTTGGCCTAAGTAAAAAGTTAGCAAATAGTCCTGTCCTTTTCTGCCCCTCTAGCCCCAGTGTGGGACTAGTGCTAATGATTATTATGACCAGTATGTCAATTGATCACGACTTCATAGAACTGTATACTCAAAGTCTCATAGGATTACAAAGAGCTTAATGAGATTTGTCTGATTATAAATTTAATAAAGGTAAAAAGTATATGCCCAACTTGAGGGGGAAACCCTTATTACTTTTTCCCTCTCCTACTCAAGAAAGTTAACAGAGGGAAGCAACCATTTAGGTCCTTCCTTTTTAACTGCATAATAACAATTTTCTTTTTTTTTAAGATGGAGTTTTGCTCTTGTTGCCCAGGCTGGAGTGCAATGGCATGATCTTGACTCACTGCAACCTCTGCCTCCTGAGTTCAAGCGATTCTCCTGCGTCAGCCTTCCGAGTAGCTGGGACTACAGGCGTGAGCCACCATACCTGGCTAATTTTTTTGTATTTTTAGTAAGAAGGGGTTTCACCATGTTAACCAGGATAGTCTCAAAGTCCTGACCTTGTGATCATCCGGCCACCTCAGCCTCCCAAAGTGCTGAGATTACAGGTGCGAGCCACCGCACCCGGCCCATAATAAAAATTTTCAACACACAGAAGTAGAGAGAGCTGGGCAGTGACTCACATCTGTAATCCCAACACTTTGGGAGGCTGAGGTGGGAGATTCCTTTGAGCCCAGGAGTTTGAGACCAGCCTGAGCAACATGGTCAAGACCTCATCTCTGGAAAAAAAAAAAAAAAAAAAGGTAGCCAGAATGGTGGCATACACCTGTGGTTCCAGCTAGTCAGTAGGCTGAGGTGGAAGGATCGCTTCAGCCAGAGCGGTCGTGGTTGCAGTGAGCCATGATCCCACCACTGCACTCCAGCCTGGGCAACAGGCCGAGACCCTGTCTCCAAGAGAAGTAGAGAGAGTAATATCATGAACCCATCACTCCTGTATCCATCACCAATCATCAAGGCCAATTTTATTTCATCTCTAACCACCCTTCCTGCCCCCATACACTTAACTCCTACCTTGACACTTTGGGATTTTTTTTTTAAATTTCAGGTTATCACAGATATCATATCATTTCATCTATAAATACCTCATCTGTAATACATACCTCTTAAAAATAATTTTTTAACATTACTACGATGTCATGCTACATCTAAATTTTTTAAATCCCTTAATGTCATCAAATACCCCTGTGTATTTATTTCCCTACATAAACCAAAAATATAATTCTAAGGCCCCGTCCAACCATCCAAATGGACCCCTCCTCCTAGCAAAGGGCATTTCAAAGTTAATCTGAAAAACTAGTTCAGTTCATAATGGAAGAGGGGGGTCAGATATATCTCATTATATCCTCCAGCATTAACATCAAAACAGAGCTTAAGTCTGAAAAGACATATTTACAGTCTATTCTCTCTGAAGCCTGCTACTTGGAGGCTTCAGTGGCAGGATTAACCCTCAGTTTTCACAACTCTTTATTGTTACGCAGATACTTCTTTCTATTGACAAGAACTCTTTCAACCAATTGTCAATTAGAAAATTCTAAAATCTAGGCTGAGTATGGTGGCTCACACCTATAATCCCAGCACTTTGGAGGCCCAGGTGGGAGGATCACTTGAAGTTAGGAGTTCAAGACCAGCCTGGCCAACATGGTGAAACCCCATCTCTACTAAAAATACAAAAAATAAAATAAAAATGAGCCAGGTGTGGTGGCACATGCCTGTGATCCTAACTACTCAGGAGGCTGGGGTGGGAGGACTGCTTGAACTCGAGAGGCAGGGGTTGCAGTAAGCCAAAATCACAATACTGCACTCCAGCCTAGGCAACAGAGACTCCATCTCAAAAATAAACAAACAAATAAATAAATAAAATCTACTTATGACCTGGAAGCCCCCCTACTTACAGTTGTTCTGCCCTTCCAGATCAAACCAATATAAATCTTCACATGTATTGATGGATGGATCGTGTTTCCCTAAATGCATAAAAGCCAGCTGTACCCCGACCATCATGGGCACATGTCCCCGGGACCTCCCGAGTCTGTGTCATGGGTGCATCCTTAACTTTGGAAAAATAAACTTTGTAAATTAACTGAGACCTGTCTTAGATACTTTCGGGTTCACACCTAATTGTTTCATGTTTTGTTTTTGTTTTACAGTTGGCTTGTTCAAATCAGGATCCAAACAATGTCTACACATGCATTTGGCTGATAAGTCTCTTAAATCTGTTTTAATTTATGACTTTTGCATCCATCTGCCGTGGGTCCCCACCCACCACACCCTGTACGGGGATTACATTTTGAGACAATCTTTCCAAGCCTTGTGAACACACTGTTTTCCACTTTCAATTAATGACTCATCTCTCCTGCTAAACAAATAACAACATAATGGACCACCTTCTTTTTTTTTTAATTTAAATTTTTTTTTTTGCTGAGAGAGGGTCTCACTGTGTTGCCCAGGCTGGTCTTGAACTCATGGCCTCAAGCCATCCTCTCTCCTTGGCCTCCCAAAGCACTGGGATTATAGTGCTTTGGGGATTATAGGCATGAGCCAACGTGCCTGGCCTAGACCCCCTTCTTTAAGATATAACTTTAAGAGGTATGCTTGCATTTAGATCCCTTTTAAAGTATTAACACTTATCAAAAGATAGTCTGATTACACCTTATACTGGGGGATACAGGAGTCAATTTCACACAACAGTTGCTCTAACACTTTTTAAAAACTCTACTATCAGGGGATGTTTCACAAAAGTCAATAAATATTTTGCTCCATGGACAACGCCTTTGCCATAGCTTTTAAATAATTAATATGAAGTGGGACAATGTTTCAGAGGCAATACACATTAGTGACATCCTAGTGATGGTACCCCTTCTCCCTAGACCTCCTTAAGTTTACTTTTATATTCTTCTCTCTATGAAGTGGTGTAAAACTAATAGCTTCACAGGAAAAATCTCACCGAGACCTCTTGGCAAGTTTCCCCCAAGCTGAGTCGCATCTGTAGAGAACTGGTGTGAAGTGAAAACACAGGGAGTAACAGATATCTGTGAATTTATTTGGGTCAACTTGACACTATTAACTGCAGGCTTTGACGGAAATGCTGTCAACCCTCCGCCCTAGTCTGGCTTCCTTGCTTAGGACCCAGGAGGAAGCACATTCTCAAGGTCTGTTTACTCTTCAAACCTGGTTCCCCTGGGCTTGCACCTCACCCCTGCACTTAACACCTGAACAGGCAAAGTTTTGCACTGTAAATTTGGAGGTGTGAGTCTCATTATTGCTTTTCCTATGGTGCACGCCTAGGATTTGCCCAGCGCTAGAACAGGCAAGAGTTCAAAGCAGCCTTGATGGCACCTTTTCATGGCTTGAGACAATTAGCAAGGGATTCCAAGCCTGGCCTAGAAGTCCTGGCTGCCAGAAAGTCCCTGGAGCAACAGTTGGAATAAAAATAATAAAAACAACTGCAGAGTAATTTGCGAAAATGCCAAGTACAGCACAAACACGCTGACTCTTGTAAACCTTGACATGAACTTGGAGAGGTGGGGCCCAGCATGCCTTCAGGATGGCAGAGGTGGGAGGCTGCTGCCTTCCTGCCAATTCTCCAGCCTTTCCAAATCTTCCTAACACCTTGTTCCATCATCCAACCAAATTCTGCTACATTGCTCACGCTACCTGACCAGACGTCTGGGTCATCAAGGCAGAAAACCAAGAATGATCCTTGGCCAAATGCAGTGGCTCATCTAAGCAGGACCTCTCTACACATAACTCCTTTCTCACGTGAATGAAGGTGTTACATATATAAGGTATGGCCAGACCCCGCGATTCTAACAGCCTGTTAAAACCGCAGCTTTAAAAAGGGGGCCTGCTAAATAGCTCTTCAAGCCTCTAATGACTCCCAGAACCTAAGTAAGTCAATGTTAAACTTCTAGGCTCAACAATTCATCTTTTTCTCTTCTCTTCCCCCCATTAAATGGTTCAGAATGTATGCACCACTACTGACAAAAAAGCAAATATTTCTCTTAAGATAAATGGACTTTCTCCAAGCTCACAGCTGTATAAGCTACAAAAAGTTACAGAAGTGATTAATTGATAAACCACCACAGCTTGGTTTGTATAGACACAATTGAGGCTAAGGACAGCCCAAATCACATTTTGTTACTACTATATATGCTGAACTAAAGACTGTTTTAGGACTCCTACACTTGACCAGATTAGGAAGGTGAGGAAAAAATAATCTAAATTGGAAAGGGGTAAATGAAGATTTGATTTCATATACATTTGCAATTTTTTAACTTTATTATTATTACTTGAGACAGAGTCTCACTCTGTCACCCAGGCTGAAGTACAATGGCATGATATTGGTTCACTAACCTCTGCCCCCCAGGTTCAAGTGATTCTCCTGCCTCAGCATCCCGAGTAGCTGGGATTACAGGCACATGCTACCACGCCCAGCTAACTTTTGTAGAGATGGAGTTTCACCATGTTGGCCAGGCTGGTCTTGAACTCCTGACCTCAGGTGATCTGCCTGCCTCAACCTCCCAAAGTGCTGAGATTAAAGGCATATACCACCACGCCCGGCTAATTTTTGTATTATTGTTAGAGACAGGGTTTCACCATGTCCGCCAGGCTGGTCTTGAACTCCTGACCTCAGGTGATCTGCCTGCCTTGGACTCCCAAAGTGCCGATTTTATAGGCGTGTGCCACCACGCCCAGCTAATTTTTGTATTTTTAGTAGAGACGGGCTTTCACCATGTTGGCCAGGCTGGTCTCAAACTTCTGACCTCAAGTGATTCACCCGCTTTAGCCTCCCAAAGTGCTGGGATTATAGGAGTAAGTGAGCCGCGTACACTTTCAATTTTCTTTTTCTTAATCCTCACTGGGGGCTGGGCGTGGTGACTCACACCTGTAATCCCAGCATGTTAGGAGGCTGAGACAGGTGGAACACCCGAGGTCAGGAGTTCAAGACTAGCCTGGCCAACATGGCGAAACCCCATCTCTACTAAAAATACAAAATTTTGCCAGGTGTGGTGGCACATGTCTGTAGACCCAACTATTCAGGTGGCTGAGGCAGAAGAATTGCTTGAACCCAGGAGGCAAAGGTTGCAGTGAGCTAAAATCATGCCACTGCACTTCATTCAGCTTGGGCAACAGAGTAAGACTCCATCTCAAAAAATAAATAAATAAATCCTCACTGTAATTCTCCTGGGAGCAAGCCGGCGGACAGGACAAAAAGGTAATGACCAATAAGAGACATACAAGGGGCTTCCAGGGGATGCTGGCAATGTTCCCCATTTCTGAACTGGGAAGATTTTTGTTTGTTGTCAAGGTCTCACTGTATTGCCTAGGCTGGTGATCCTCCTGCCTCAGCCTCGTAAAGTGCTGGGATTACCAGCATGACCCCCACATCCGGCCCAGGATTATTCTTGGTTTTTCTGCCTCACATAAGCTCCAGGAGTACCACTTTCCCCCTTTCCCTCACCTTCCCCAAGTCTGCCTCAGTTGGGCTGGGGTGGGATGCAGCTATCTGCTTTTACAAAAGTCATATAATTCACAGGTTCTCAGGATTTGGGAAAAAAATAATAATAAAAGTCATATGGGATAACTTCTGAGCAGGTAGTTTAGGAACACACTTTAAGATACAGTGAGTTCTTAAAGACCTCCATAAGAAATACTTAAAAATAAGGCCGGGCCTGGTGGCTCACGCCTGTAATCCAAGCACTTTGGAGGCCAAGGCAGGTGGATCACCTGAGGTCGGGAGTTCAAGACCAGCCTGACCAACACGGTGAAACCCCGTCTTTCGGAAAAAAAAAAAAAAAAAGAAATACTTAAAAATAAACTTCTTCAATATAAATTTAATTACCACTAAACTGAACACTTAAAAACGGTAAAGATAGTAAATTATATATGTATATTTTACCTCAATAAAAATACATTTAAAAAATTTAAAACTGTTATGTGAAAAAAATAATAAACTATACTCTAAATCTATTTGGGCGTTATAAAAGCAGATAGCTGGATTCCACCTCAGCCCAACTGAGGCAGACCTGGGGGAGGGGACAGAAAGGAGAAACTGGTATTTCTCTAGCTTATCTGAGGCAGAAACCCAAGAATGATCCTTGGCCAGATGTAATGGCTCATGCCTGTAATCCCAGCACTTTGAGAGCTGAGGCAGGAGAATCACTTGAGTCCAAAAGTTTAAGACCAGCCTGGGCAATAAAGCAAGACCCCATCTTTACAAAACTAAAATGAAATTTTAAAAATTAGCCTGGGATGTTGGTGCATACCTGTAATCCCAGCTACTTGGGAGGTCGAAGGAAGTGGGAGGATCCCCTGAGCCCAGAAGGTCAAAGCTGCAGTGAGCTATGATATTGCCACTGCACTTCAGCCAGGGCAACAGAGTGAGATGAGACCCTAGAGCTCACTGCCCACATCCAGACAGACATCGGATCCATCCCATGGCCCATCCTGTAGGCACTGCCTTTCTTTCTTGATCTCCTAATATGTGTCCTGGTCTTATTCTTACCCTCTGCCTACTTGCCCTGCATATGGTTTCCAGGATAATATTTCAAAAACACAAACATGACTATTTAATAAAGGGCCCCCTTTACTAGCCTCCTAACACTCACGCAATTAAGCCCAGCTCTTTAGCAAGGTCTACAGCCCTGACTCTCCACCTTCTTCTCCCTGAGTGCACTCATCATCCCCCACATCTCCAGCCTGCTTTCTGGTTCTCAAACACATCATGCTTTTCTGCAATTTTTTGCCTTTGCTAATTTTGTCTCCTCTGCCAGGAAGTCCCATCCACTACCTTCTTCTCCTGCAGAGTTCTACTCAAATGTCAGGCTAAGGCCACATCAAATGTCACCTCGTCTGCCTTCCTTTCCTGCTGGAAGTTCCTTCCCTTGCTGTCAAAACTAGAATGAATATAATGAATATATTATGTCTGTTTTTATGAAGAATTTTTCTACTAGATTATCATCCCTAAAGAAATGGATCATACCGTGTTCTCTGTGAATTTCTAAAGCCTGACATAGTTTCTGATGCATATTAGGTGCTCAGTAAATGTTTCCTTCACTGAACTCTAACAGAAGAAAACCAATAAAATCTATTACTTGGGCTGCACGCAGTGGCTCATGTCTGTAATCCCAGCACTTTGGAAGGCTGAGGTGGGTGAATCACGTGAGATCAGGAGGTCAAGATCAGCCTGGCCAACATGACAAAACCACATCTCTACTAAAAATATAAAAATTAGCCAGGCGTGGTGTTGTGCGCCTGTAATCCCAGCTACTTGGCAAGCTAAGGCAGGAGAATCGCTTGAACTCAGGAGGTGGAGGTTGCAGTGAGCAGAGACAGTGCCATTGCACTCCAGCCTGGGTGACTAGAGAGACCCCATTTCAAAAAATAAATAAATAAATAAATAAAATCTATCACTTGGCTCTTCAGCCTTGGGCTCTCTTACCAAAGCTGTTTCCTTTCAGTTCCCTTCCAATCATGGTGAACCCTTGATCATTTCCAGTCTACAAAAATGATGCTGCAGAGACCGTCTTTCTTTGCTAAGTCTCCTCTCACTGGCCAGGCTTGGGCCTAAGCAGCCAACACTGGTGCCCCAGCAACTATAATTAACACGCTTCTCCTGCAAACAGTGGCCATGACCCAGCGGCAAGGTGAGCACGGTAACTGGAAAGTGCTCCGTCTTTGCCAGTTGTTAGAGCCTTCTTCTGTCACCTTCTGAAGCACCAGGCAGCAGGTAGAATTACCCTCACCCAGAGCAGAGGTGTCTTGTAGGATACTTAACTCCCTCAAAGCCAAAGCACCTTTTCTTGCAAACCTCACCTTCTCAGACGCTGCTTTTCCAGACTGAGATGTAGAGAAACATCTTAGAATGATTTGAACTCCATGGGCAATCACATTGACTCAGTGGCTGGGCACAGCTTGGAAAGGCCCATGGCTGAAAACAGGTTCAGAAGGACAAACACTAGGTCCATAGAAAGCAATTCAAAAAATTAAGATGATGAGCAGCCTTTCGAATTACAGTGTGTTCACATTGAAAAGGACATTTAACAAATGTTGAGTATCATAGAAGCAATTTAGAGATCAAGTTCACACCCTCATTTTACAGATGAGGAAACTGAGACCGAGAAATGGCGGGGGAGCGACTTGCCCAAGGTCACCTAGCTATCTGGCACTGAGCCTCATTCTATTCGGCACTCTTTCCAGCTTCCACACTTAAGCTCGGGGACTCGCTGGCAATGTTCAGGGTTTCCCAACACCTCTGCCCAGTCCATCGCTCATCTATTCACTTGTCTTTAAGAAGGCTGCACTTGTGGTCCCATGGCCTGTTTATTTAAACTGCACATTGGACCACTTAGCAAATGAATAGGATGTCGCCTCTCCTGCACACTTGGAAGCTTCCCCTTAAGCCATGGTTTCTAAGCCTGCACAAGACCACCCAAAGTGATTTTTAAAATTACAGAATACTGGCCCCTCATATTAGTATTTTCTATCTCAGTAGATCTGGGATAGGGCTCAAACATGTATGTTTTTTTAAACTCCTTCACGAAGTGTCCTGTGAATCAAAATTCCAGGACCACTAGACCAGCTGCCCTTTTTAGGTCCTTCCTGACCTAGACATCTATGCTTCTACATACTATGGAATCCCCCACCTCAGATTCACTGATGTTCCAGTATTTCTGACTTTTTTTGAAAAAAGGATAGTACCAGCCAGGCACAGTGGCTCATGCCTGTAATCCCAGCACTTTAGGAGGCCGAGGTGTGCAGATCAAAAGGTTAGGAGTTCAAGACCAGCCTGGCCAACATAGTGAAATCCCATCTCTACTAAAAATACAAAAATTAGCCGGACATGGTGATGCGTGCCTGTAATCCCAGCTGCTTGGGAAGCTGAGGAGGACAATCACTTGAACCTGGGAGGCGGAGGTTGCAGTGAGCGGAGTTCGCACCACTGCACTCCAGCCTGGGCAACAGAGTAAGACTTCAACTCAAAAAAAAAAAAAAAAAGGACAAAATCAGAAGTATGACTTTGTTATACACACTTGAAGCAACAAAACGGGCATCTAGAGAGAACATGAAATTTGCTCAAGGTCACCGACAGACTGCCTTCATCAGCAGTAGGCATTTTAACTCAAAGACCACGAGGTGATGCTGCCCTATAGAATAAGCAGCAAAAAAAGACCTGTGACCCTGAATGACTCAGCCACTGCCCTGCAAGGTGAAAGTCAACTAATGTCTGTGTACCATCTCTCCATCCATGACATGACAGCGATAACGTTTGCCTCCATTTCAGGCAACAGAGATGCTTATAAAACACTGAAAGGATAAAAGTGTTATGAGAAGACACAACTGCCTTTTTAAAACAACTCAGATGTGATATTCCCCCTTAAGTAGCCACATTGCGTAAAACTTCCATTTAGATCCAGCATGGTCATATGAAATGTGAGAACACTGACATCTTAAACCCCTGTTCGTATAACTTAGACTGGATGGCTAACCTCACTCAGTATGGCTACTTTAATTTATAATTTATAAAATCAGCCTACCACCAAGATACAACTTTCTTAGGTCACTAGATTCTCTCTTAGTCTCCAGCAAATTCAAAATCCTTTACAAACTTTGCAAAAAGGGAGGTGCCTCTATGAGAAAAATCATCAACTTTTCAACTACGAACACTGGACCCTTGGGGCTGGAAACTGAAGGGCTGGCTGAGGGCTTGCTTAGTGACCCAAAGAAAGTTCCCGGAATCATCACACACCCCTAAGAAAACCTTTATTTTAGCTTAGTACACCATCTTGTCCCAAATCTCACTGATTTATGAGCAAACAGAAATAGTACTGCTCGGTAGGATGCCTTAGGTAGGACTGAAAGCTCAAGAAAGCCTTGAATACAATGCCACTGAGCACTCAGATTTTAATGGCTGCCATCTCCTGGGATTGTAGCTCCCACAAGGCTAAGGCTGTTTTCCAACTGATCATGTTCTTTCATCTCCATGCACGTAAAGCTCATATTCAGATTTTCCCACTGGTTTTCGGAATGGGAAGCTCTCACTGATCTTCACTTGCATGCAGTGAGAAGCCACAGAGACTGCAGTATAGCAAAAAGAGACATCAGAAAAACATGGAGCAATGGGACAGAGCAGAGAGAAAGAAGTGGGCACACAAGTTGAACAAGCTCATGGGAAAATACCAGACATACAATGGCAAAAACAGAGGAGAGAGGAGGAGAATAAAGGAGAATAAGATATCTACTTTCAACATAGATGGTAAGTACAAGAAATAGGTCTCAATTCCACGTTGTTTTGACCTAAGGCAGCAGGAATAGCAGTAAAGGATGACAGGTGACACCTACAAGGAAGAGAAAAGTCATGTCATCCCATGGCCTGACTGTACCAAGGCAGTGCTGGGACCAAGAAAGCTACAGCTGTCCAGGCCTAGGTGAGTTCAGGCTGACCTAGCAGACTGAAATCACACAGCAGTGACAGTGAGGAGGCACCTGACATTCCGGTTTCAAGCCCACAGGGAATACTGGGCCACAGCCTGTCCTATGCCAGTCTTGGGGGAGGACAGGGAACTCCCAGTGGGCAAAATATAAATGAGTTTTTTTCCCATAAAATGGACTGGAAACTTCAGCAGATCCCCATTCTGCTCAACCTACTATGTGAACTCCAAATGAAGGTTTCCCAGAACTGGCACATAGAACAAGTCTCTCAGAGTGGTCAAACCAGACAATGTGCCTGTGCTCTCTGGAGAGCCTCAGAGTCTCTGGGAGGAAGCCGAGACTGGTGCCCACTTGTCCTAGGCAGCTTGGGCTACTATAAGGCATGACATAGACCGGGTGACTTGAAAAATATAAATTTATTGCTCATGATTCTGAAGGTTAAAAGTCCAAGATCAAGGCGCCACCAACTAATTCTGTTCTCGGAGAGGAACATCATTGTGGTTTGCAGATAGCAATACCCCCACATGGCTGAGAAAGAGATAATCCCTCTCGCGTCTCTTCTTATAAAGGCACTAATCCCATTCATGAGGGCTCCACCTTCATGACCTAATCACCTCCCAGAGGCCCGTCCTTCAAATATCATCACGCTAAGGATTAGGGTTTCAACATATGAACCGGGGGCAACGGGGCTGATGACTGAACATTCTGTCCATAGCACCACTAGTATTTTTCTCTTTTGCCTTATGACAAAAAATAACCTACAAAAAGGTGTAACATAAACCAGAGTTTCCACCAAGCAGATTTAACAAAAGTTAGTATTTTGCCCTATTACCTTTGTATCTTTATTCTCAATGTTACACCTACACTTGAACCTCGTCTGGACTTTTCCCTGATACAGTTTCCTGTGAAGCAGCCACAGTCGGGAAATTTGTGCTTATCCTTTAAATCCCTCTTTTTAAATTTTTACTACATATCTATGTATCCATGTAAACACTATTTGCTATCGCTTGGAGGTGTTTTTAAAATTTGCATAAAAGGTAATACATATGATCCTGAAACTTGTCTTAAATTCAAACATTTTATTTTTGAAATTCGTCCATATTGCTACATGTAGGTATTTAGAGACAGGCTCTCGCTTTGTCACTCAGGCTGGAGTGCAGTGGTGTGATCATAGCTAATTGTATCCTTGAACACCTGGACTCAGACGACTCTCTTGCCTCGGGCTCCCAAAGTGCTGGGATTACAGGCATGAGCCACCGTGCCTGGCCCATTCATTTAATTGTGGTATGTTCTTTCTTTGAATAGCCCTTGGTTTATTTATTTATTCATTCTCTTGACAGACTTTTGGTTTTCATTTTTGCTGTTGCAATACTGCAATGAAATCCTCCTGAGAGTTTCTCCAGGGTACATGCTTGGTGATAGGGTACCTATATATTTACCTTCCACAAAACTACCCAGTTTTTCCTATAATGTCTCTCCCAATTTATGCTCATTACCAATGTGTCAGGTTTACTTTTTCCCTACACTCTCATTAATATTGTTGACTTTTAATTTTCATTAATCTGAAGAATGTGACATCTCATTTTCATTTTAGTTTGCATTTCTATGACTACTGGTAAGACTGAGCATCTTCATGTATTTTTTCCTCTTCAGATCAGCCTCTTCTGGGAATTGCCTATTTGTAATCTTCTCCAACTTTTCCTTTCTTTGTTTTTGGTAAGTTGTTTCTGGATTATTTGCAGGAGTTCTTTGTATTATTTGCATACTCTGGATGCTAACCCTTTGTTAATTATGTATAACGCAAAGTATTCTCCCAAAAGGTAATTGGTATATTAACACTGTTTTGGGTATCTTATCATTCAGAAGGGTTTTTTTCTTAATATAGTCAAGTGTATCAACTTTTCATTTATGATTGTAATTTTTGCGTTTTGTAGAGAAATTCTTCCCTATCCTGAATGATAGTCTCCTATAATTCATTTTGGACTTTGGCTTTTCATAATTAGAGCTTTAATTATTCTAAAATGTATTTTTATGTATGATAGATTATAGATATGTATTTTTTTCTTATACAGCTATCCAGTTACCACAGAAACATTTATTGAATGTTTTCCCTACTGATTTGTAATGTCTCTTCTATCATATGTCACATTTCATGTATGATGGGGAGCCTTTACGGGCTCTCTATTCTTTTCCATTAGTTTTTCCTGCTTCATCACTCTGCCAGTATCACACTGTTTCTGATTAAATAGCTATTTAATGAGTCTTGATATCTGCCAAAGCAAGTCTCCTCCCCTTCCCCTCCCATTTTCTTCTATTTTTTTTCAGAATTTTCTTAGCTTATCTTTAGCCTCTTCATCTTCCAAATTAATTTTTGTGTTAGCCTGTGAATTTCAATGAAATTTCTGTTTGGGATTGTGTTAGTTTAGGGGTTGATCAGAAGCACAGAACCACTGTAAGTGACACAGAGTAAGGGATTTATTAAAGGGCTGAGACCTCAGACAACTGTGGGAGGGAGTTAGACATTTTATGCAAGGGCATTGGTTCTGTGCCTGGTGTCAGACCTCAAGTCACCAGGGCCAGCAGTAGAGAAAGAAGGTAAGTGGGAAAGAGCAGCAATAATGAGGAACCTGTAAGGGAAAACTCATGTCTGTCATTGTCCTCAACCTTTGTGATGACCAGCAGGATATGCCAGCACCCTTCCTCACGGAGCTGCCACACAAAGCCGGTCCAGCTGCTGTTTCATGAGCTGCAGGAGGGCCTGGCCCTATACTGACCTTCAGAGCATAAAAATGGGTACTACTTCACCTTCATCTTCCAATCCCCACAGAAATTTTTTCTGATGGCTCACCTTAACCCACAACCATTCAATGAAGGGATGTCTGGGTAACAAAATTCCTACTTAGCTAAGCTGACACTGTTCAAAGTTATCTCAGATTTTATTTAGAATGGCTTACGTGTATACATGAATTTAGACCACCTGACAACTTTAAAATATTGGCTCATTTCATCTATATAATTAGTTTATGTTTTCTTTTGCTCAGATCCTTGAAATGTTTCATACGTTTTTCCAGAACATACTTACACATATTTTGAAACTTAGGAACTTGCTAATTTTTTTTAACATGGGTCTCACTATGTTGCCCAGCTTGGTCTCAAACTCCTGAGGTCAA
This sequence comes from Ateles fusciceps, assembly GCA_036589455.1. Lineage (NCBI taxonomy): Eukaryota > Metazoa > Chordata > Mammalia > Primates > Atelidae > Ateles > Ateles fusciceps. Next base: position 15,885,665 of record JAZHEH010003097.1, read on the forward strand.
GTGTTCCTCCCCATTAGCCTCCCAAGTAGCTGAGGTTACAGGTGTGCACCACTGCACCCCGCTCAGGACCTTACCATTTTTGTTTGATACTTTGAATGGGACTTTTAAAATTATTATCTTAGTCAACACATGAGACTAGGGAAGTCTCTCCAAACCTATTGTCGTCCAGGGGATTGCCCAAAAGAAGAAAAAAATACCTAAGACTGGGTAATTTATAAAGAAGTTTCTTTGTCACATAATTCTGGCAACTAGGCAATCCAGAATTTGGCAGCCCATCTGGTGAGGGTCTCATGCGCTTCAACTCATGGCAGAAAGCAGAAGAAGCGGACATGTGCAAAAAGACCAAACGTGAGAGGCAACAACCTGATATCAGATAACCAGTCCAGTTCCCAGAGATGGCATTAATCTATCCATGAGAGACCCACCGCGATTACTTTAACATTTTCCACTAGGCCCTACCTCCCAACACTACTGCATCAAAAATCAAATTTCAACATGAATTTTGGCAAAAACAAACTACATCCAAACTATAGCAATTATGTAATCTAAATGATTTATAGCAAAGATTTTGATTTCTGTAAGTCTGTTGAAGGTGTACCTACTGATATCACTAACTATTATTAGGTCTAATTGTGTGCTCGGATTTTTCTATTTAGACAATCCTATCATGTACACTGTTGAAAATTTTGTGGCCAGGTATGGTGACTCATGCCTGTGATCCCAGCACTTTTAGAGACCAAGGTAGGTGAATCACATAAGGCCAGGAGTTCAAGACCAGCCTGGTCAACATGGTGAAATGCTGTCTTTACTAAAAATACAAAAATTAGCAAAGCATGGTGGTGCACGTCTGTATTCCCAGCTATTCAGGAGGCTGAGGCAAGAGAATCACTTCAACTGGGGAGACAGAGATTACAGTGAGCCAAGATTGCACCACTGTACTCCAGCCTGGGCGACAGAATAAAACTCGGTTTCAGAAAAAATAAAGTAACAAAGAAAGAAAGAAAAATTTGCCCTCTTTTTTTCCAGTCCTATGCCTTTGTGTTTCTTATCCTTGTCTCACTGAATTAGCTAGAACTTCCTCTACAATCTTGTTTTCTGTTTTTTTTTTGGACAGGGTCTCCCACTGTCATCCAGGCTGGAGTGCATGGCAAGTTTTAATAGCTCACTGTCAACCTCCTGAGCTCAAGCTGAGGTCTCCCGGCTCAGCCTCCCTCATACCTGGGATCACAGGCATGCACCACCACACCCAGTTAATTTTTAAATTTATTATAGAGATGGGGTTTCACCATGTTGCCTAGGCTAGTCTCATACTCCTAGGCTCAAGCCATCCTCCTGCCTCTGCCTCCCAAAATGCTGGGATTACAGGCATGAGCCACTGTACCCAGTATACGATCTTAATTAGTGGTGGTGAAGGAAGCGTTCTGGTCTGGTTTCTAACTTTAAAGATAAAGCATCTAGAATTTCACCATAAAGTATCATGTTTCTTATAGAATTTTGGAAACTATTAGTACAAAAGCTTCTTCTATTCCTAATTTAAATCTTTTATTTCTAGTAAATTTTAAATTCTAACTAATGTTTTCCTTTCCTCTATAATTACATACTTTTCTTCTTTATTCTGATGTTTGGTAGCCAGCCAGTAAGATGCCCCCAATAACCCTGCCTCCTGAGATTCACACCTTTCTGTAATGTCCTTCCATCAGTGTGGGGTGGACCTAGAGTCTCACTTCTAATGAGAATGCGGCAGAAGTCATGTTATGTCATTCCTGAGATTAAGTTTAAAAAGATTTGTCTTGGTTTATAAAGCAAATTAGTTCTCTATATTTTGCTGTTCTATAAACAGTTTGTACAAAAGGAAAACCTATTTCTTAAGATTTAGTCAAACTTGTCTGTAAAGTTATCTGGGTCTAGTGATATTAAAGTGATTATTTTTTGAAAATTAAAGTCGCTATCTTGAATAGTTACTGATAATTATCGTCAATTTACTTTTAATGTATTATATTTTTCTTTTTAATTTTTTTTTTTTTAAATAGAAATGAGGTTTCACCTTGTTGGTCAGGCTGGTTTTGAACTCCTGACCTCAGGTGATCCACCCACCTCAGCCTCCCAAAGTGCTGGGATTACAGGCATGAGCCACCGCACCCAGACTAAGGTGTTATATTTTTCTAGAATATTGTCCATTCAGTCAGAGTTTCTGTTTTATTTTTTTTTTGAGACAGTCTTACTCTGTCACCCAGGCTGGAGTGCAGTGGCACAATCTCGGCTGACTGCAACTTCTGCCTCCTGGGTTCAAGTGATTCTCCTACTTCAGCCTCTCAAGTAGCTGGGATTACAGGTGCCCACCATCATGCCCAGCTAATTTTTTGAATTTTTTGTATAAGTGGGGTTTCACATGTTGGTCTGGCTGGTCTCAAACTTCCGGACTCAAGTGATCTGCCAGCCTCGGCCTCCCAAAGTGCTGGGATTGCAGGTGTGAGCCACCGTGCCCAGCCTCTGTCAGAGTTTTTAAATTTAACATCATAAACTATTTCATATTCATCACTTGTGAATTTTAAAAATCTGTATCTGTGGTATAATTTCACTATTATTTATTTATGCTTTTCTCTTTGATTCCTTGATTAATCTTGCCAGAAATTTGGTAATTTTTGGTTTGCAGGTTTATTTTGTATGGGAGGTTTCTGTTGCTGTCTCACCATTCCTGGTCTAACAGTCTTGTAATTACCTCCAACCCAGACCTACAGGATCCCCAGACTACAATTGGGTTTTATAATTGACAGCTCAGGAAAAATGTCCTGGGAGAATATTGGTGATGGGGCTATATAAGGGGCTTGGTTTAAGTCCTGGCCAAGAGGGTCTGTCTGCTTCCACCCACAGCACTACTGTGCCTTATATAACCCAGGGAGTGGTCAGTTTCATTTCTTTTTCACTCTCCTTTCAAAGATGTGAAAGGGTGGAGGGTACCTCTTTCCAGGCCCTGGTTTTAAGCAGTGAACATGTTTTTCATTTTGTTTTATTTTGTTTTTAGAGATAGGGTCTTGCTATGTTGTCCAGGCTGGAGTGCAGTGGCTATTCACTACCATAGTCATAGTCCACTGCAGCCTCAAACTCCTGGCTTGAAGAAATCTTCCTACCTCAGTCTGGCAAGGAGACTGGTTTTGTCCCCCTGGAGGACACTTAGGACCCCATTTCAAGGAAGAGTTGATTTATTAACTGCTTCTGCTTGATTTTGGGCCCAAGGCCAAGCTGACCTATTGCTTCTTACTCACTATTTGTCTTTCTGCTCCATTTCTGATTGACAAATTTTTATCTTATTTTTTAAAAGAAAAACAGGGTCTTGATATATTGCCCAGGCTGGTTTCAAATTCCTGGGCTGAAGCAGTCCTCCCACCTTGGCCTCCCAAAGTGCTGGGGATTACAGGCATGAACCACTGCTCCCAGCCTTATCTTTTAGCATGGCTGTGTCTGTTATGGTTTTTTGTTTTATAATTTGTCTTTTATTGGAATCACTGAAGCAAAGATAGTGATGGGAGCATAAATTTATAATACGGTCTTGACAGAAGTCTCCTGCTAATTCCTGTGTCAGGCCTCGAGATGCAGAAGTCTTTGTCTACATGAAAATTTTAACATTCAAGGATGGGGCAGAGATATGCCAGAAGTTGATTCAAAACCTGTGTTTTGTACGGCTGCAACGTTCAATGTTGGCTCACATGTCCTCCGTAAGTGGGGGGACATTTGTTCAGCTTTGCCACTAATTATGTGCCCAGTTAGCATCACAGCGTTGACCCCAGTGACCCACTGCTTAATAACCCCTTTGTCTGGTAGAATCACCCTGCCCTGAGGTTTCCAGTTAAAGAAAGAGGAACAGAACTGTTGGCAAGTAATTACATGTTTAAAATGTTAAAACAACATTTCAAATGCTGATTTACCTTTCAACTCACAAGGATATGCATCCCAAATTAGGAATATGTGGGAATGTGGCAACGATGGGGTGGGAGCCACATGAAAAGCCACCAGATAAATACTATCTGAGAAAAAAAAAGTATTTTTATATTAAAACAAATACAGATAAGATAGTTTTAATAATAAAGCCATGTGAATTTTTAAAATAAAGCACTCTTTAGAGAAATGAGGAAAAAAAAGTCGCTATTTTCCTTTGAGTTCAGCCCTTAGAATCTCACAGGTTCATTCTTCTGGACTCAGGATGTTTTAGTGGAAACGTTTGAGAGGAATCATCATAAATGAACGAGTTAAAAATCCAAGACTAAAAGGCGGAATGAGAATGCCCATTTTGGGCCAGGCACGGTGGCTTATACTTGTAATCCCAGCACTTTGGGAGGCCAAAGTGAGCAGAACACTTGAGCCCAGGAGTTCCAGACCAGCCTGGATAACATAGTGAGACACGGTTTCTACAAAAGTTTAAAAATCAGCAGGACATGGCAGCACTCACCTGTAGTCCTAGATACTTGGGAGGCTGAGGAAGGAGAATCTCTTGAGCAAAGAGGTAGAGGCTGCAATGAGCCACGAACACACCACTGCACTCCAGCCTGGAAGACAAATTGAATAACAAAATAGATAAATAAATTTTTAATTCCCTATTCATTTACTCACTTTGGTTTCTGTTTTCCTACTTCACACCCAAGGGGGCTGGGAATTAAAGTATAAGTTAGTGATTATGAGTTTTTGTTTGTTTTTGTTAGTTTTTCGTTTTTTTGAGACACAGTCTCACTCCGTTGCCTAGGCTGGAGTGCAGTGGCACAATCTCAGCTCACTACAACCTCCAACTCCCGGGTTCAAGTGATTCTTGTGCCTCAGCCTCCCAAGTAGCTGGGATTACAGATTTCACCATGTTGGCCGGCTGATATCAAACTCCTGACCTTAAGTGAATTGCTTGAACCCAGGAGGTGCAGGCTGCAGTGAGCACAGATCATGCCACTGCACTCCAGCCTGGGCAACAGAGTGAGCCTCTGTATCAAAAAAAAAAAAAAATTCAGATTATCTGAAAACACTGGGCTAGCAGGAAGTACACCTCATAGTTGAATATTCTACCCAAAAGTACGCCAACCAACAGACAATGGTTTCTTTCCTTTCATTCATACTTACGAAGTATTTGACCAGTCCCAAGCCTATAATCACAAATGACCATCATATTCTCCAAACTGAAAGTATGAAACATATGCCTGACAATGGAACAGAACTTTTGACACCAAGACTTTCCTAGAAAATACCTGATATATGTTCATGGGAATTATGCCACTGAAAAAAGCCAGAGATTAAAGAGTAAGCGGTATATGGCCTTCTGCAAAGTGACAATTCAGGAAAATAAGGCCTCAGATCATCTTATCACTATATCTGGCATATACTGAATGATCAATAAAGGATAGCTAGAATGTTCCCATACTCTGTTCTCTGCACTAGGCTGCTCCTATTTATTTAGAGACAGAGTTTTGCTCTATCTCCCAGGCTGGAGTACAGTGGCACAATCTTAGCTCACTGCAACTTCTGTCACCTGGTTCAAGCAATTCTCTGCTTCACCCTCCCAAGTAGCTGGGATTACAGGCACGTGCCAGCACACCCTTCTAATTTTTGTGTTTTTAGCAGAAACAGGGTTTCACCATGTTGGCCAGGCTGGTTTCAAACTCCTGACCTCAGGTGATCCACCCGCCTCGGCCTCCTTGTGGTATTCCATCATCACCACCATTACATGCTTCCTAGAGCTCTCAGCTTCTCTAATAGAACAAGGCTTCCTACTGACAGGGGGCCCTACTGAGCATTCATTCATTTACCAAATCATTCATTCATCTTTCTTTTTTGTTATTCCTAGCCTGTTACTGTTTCATGAATTAACTCGAGTTTCATTTATATTTTCTCTTACATGTTAGCAATTTTTCACCATAATAGCTCTTCAAAAGTTATGCCACTTTGTGATTTTCTTTCCCTTTTTGTTTCTCTCTTCCTCTTTTTTCTTTATTTTAGTGTAACAGTCTTTTTACTCAAATACTCATTATATAAACAATGAACAAGTAGTAATACTTCTTCCTTGGGATTTCAAGCAAAAATCCACTCACCATTTTTTTTTTTTTTTTTGACAATAGTTTATTTTAGAAAATACTATTTGGAACAAATTTAAATTGTGAGTCATGTTAGGTCAAACTCAAGATGTTTGTTGTGTGTACATATGCCCAAAGAGAGGACTGAGAGGCAGCAGCATCCATGGCTCTTTGATCTGCTGGGAACAGGCACTGTTTCCATCCATATACTTCACAGCACGCACACCTTTAGTTTTTTTTTTTGCACTCAAAATGACTTGGCTCCAATGAAACCTTTAGCTTTTATGTTGCCCTGGAGGTATTTTTCTGTGCTGTAATTTTATTTTAGTTCAGTATGGTGCAACAGTCACCCAAAGGTTGAAAAATTGAAAAAAAAAAGAAAAAATTAGTACAATAAACGTTTAATATGTTACCTTCTATGTATAAACTATATTTAACTTTTTCTTTTTTTTTTTCCTGAGACAGGAGACAGTCTCACTATGTTGCCCAGGCTGATCTTGAACAAACTCTCAGCTTAAGGGATTCTCCCACGTCAGTCTCCCAGGCAGCTGGGAATACAGGCACATGCCACTGCAACCAGGCTATATTTAACTTTCCAACTGTTTATTACTTACATTTTTTTTATTCTTCAACTGATAGCTTTTCCTATCTGTGGAAACTGGTATCTGGGAGTGGGATACAGCACATTTTTTCCCGTTAAAATGAATAGAGCTGTTTTTATTTTTATGTAACAGCTTTTGACTTGATAGCAGAATTTTAAAGTACAAATTAAAGTCATTTGGTGGGGGATGAATAAACTATGTTCAGGGCAGCCTATGAGGCAATGGAAATGCAAAGATGAACTGAACACATATTGTGCCTGGAACTCATAATCTAACATGAGAAAAATGATAGGAAAAAGGCAACTTAAAAAGCAATGAGACAAATGCTATAGTAACAGAACAGGGAGAAATACTTCCTGCAAGCAGAAGAGGATGAACTATGAACTTCAAGTGGGTGTATGAATTCTGGGTAGGGGGGAGATGGTTCAAGGCTTTTGCTTAGCCCTTTGTCCTTCAGCAAAAGTATTTCTATCATATTCCTTTAGGACTCTGCAAGTTAACTAGGCTGGTACTCTGTAACAGAGTAACTTTAGGTGAATAGTTAGTGGCTAAAAATTATCCAACTCTCTACTAGGCAACTCCACTTGATGGTCCCACAGAGATCTCAAACCTAGCTCCTCCAAACCCAATTCCTCCTCACCTACCGATTTGTGATGTCCACAGCTGTCCAAGCCAGAAACCCAGGAGTCATCCTCATCCCTTCCCTTGCCCTTATCCACCAAATCAAATTCCCATGCTTTGTCCATCTTTTTGCCACTCACCTATTCCAAGCTACTTCCATCTCTGTTTTGGATCTTTTTTTTTTTGAGTCTGAGTCTCACCATCAGACTCTCACCAGGCTGGAGTGCAGTGGCGCTATCTCAGCTCACTGCAACTTCTGCCTCCTGAATTCAAGTGATTCTTCTGCCTCAGCCTCCTGAGTAGTTGGGACTACAGGTACAAGCCATTATGCCCAGCTAATTTTTGTATTTTTAGTAGAGACAGGGTTTCACCATGTTGACCAGGATGGTCTCGATCTCTTGACCTTGTGATTCACCAGTCTCGGCCTCCCAAAGTGCTGGGATTACAAGTGTGAACCACTGTGCCCGGCCCCGTTTTGGACTCATCTCCCCCTCCTTGGTGCCCTTCAATTCAGCCTGCAGACAGAGATGTATTTGTAAATACAAATCTTGGCTGGGTAAGGTGGCTCAAAAGCCTGTAATTCCAGCACTTTGGGAGGCTGAGGTGGGAGGATCTCTTGAGATCAGGAGTTCAAGACCAGCCTGGGCAACATAGTGACATCTTGTCTCTACAAAAAAATTAGCCAGGTGTGGTGGTGCTTGCCTGTAGTCCCAGCTAGTAGGAAGGCTGAGGCAAAAGGATCGCTTGACCCCAGGAGTTGGAGGCTGCAGTAAGCTAAAATTGCGCCACCGTACTCATGCCCAGGCTGGAGCAAGACTGTCTAAAAATAAACAAGATACAAGAATAAATAAATAAGATATAAATCTTATGTCTCTCTCCTGACTAAAGATCCACATGGCTTGCTATTGCCCTTGGATAATGGTTACGAATATGAGTATTCAAAGCCCCCAAAGTTCTGCCCAAAACCTTCCTTCCCAGCCTCCCCTCTCTCCACTGCTGCCTTCCTGTAAGTCACTTCCTTCATTTCCTTACAAGCAGCATAATCTCTCACCTCAGGAACTTTGTACTTGCTATTCCTTCTTCCTGGAACATCCATCCCCCACCCATTTCCCCTGCTTGCTTAGCTAACTCCTCCTCAGCTTAGCTCTCAAGTCCTCCCTAATCCTCCGACAAGATGTTATGTTTTCCTCCCAGCACCCTTGCATTCTCCTGCCACAGCCCTAATCACAATTACTGCAATTGGTTATTTTCTTCTCCTTGTCGACTGTGGGGTCTGGGAAGGCAGGGCTTATGTGTGCACTGTTCACCATTATATCTCCAGGGCCAAACTCAATGCTGACACAGAGTGGGGAACCCAATCTGTTGATGAATGAGTGAATGAATGAATGAATTGCTCCTTTAGACGTAATTATAGAAAATTACAGGGTTTTGTTTTTTTCATTTGTTTGAGACAGAGTTTCACTCTTGTTGTCCAGGCTGGAGTGCAATGGCGCTATCTCTGCTCACTGCAACCTCCGCTGCCTGTCCCAGGCTCTATGCTTTAACCCAAACAAATGGATTGTCAAGAAGTGCATTCTAGCCGGCCACGGTGGCTCACGCCTGTAATCCCAGCACTTTGGGAGGCTGAGGTGGGCGGATCATCTGAGGTTAGGAGTTCGAGACCAGCCTGACCAATATGGTGAAACCCCATCTTTAAAAAAAAAAAAAAAAAAAGAAGTGTATTCTAAGTTGTGCCAGGCTGGAGTTCAAGACCAGTCTGGACACCATGGCAAAACCCCATCTCTACTAAAAATACAAAAGTTAGCCAGGCATAGTGCTGTGCACCTGTAATCCCATCTACTTGGGAGGCTGAGGCAGGAGAATTGCTTGAACCCAAGAGGCAGAGGTTGCAGTAAGCCAAGATCACACCACTGCACTCCAGCCTGGTCAACAGACCAAGACTTCATCTCAAAAATAAAAACAAATAAATTATTAATTTTCAAAAATTCAAAAATAAGTGGCTAGGGCCGAGAGCAGAGGCTCACATCTGCAATCCTAGCACTTTGGGAAACCAAGGCAGGTGGATCACCTGAGGTCAGGGGTTCAAGACCAGCCTACCCACCATACCGAAAACCCATTTCTACTAAAAATACAAAAATTAGCCAGGCGTGGTGGCGCACACCTGTAGTCCCAACTATTAGGGAGGCTGAGGTGGGAGGATGGCTTGAGCCCAGGAGGTCAAACCTGCAGTGAACCGTGAGTATACTACTGCACTCCAGCCTGGGCAATAGTGAGACCCTGACTAAAAAAAAATTTTTTTTTTTAAATCCAAATATAAATTAAGGCTGGGTATAGTGGCTTACGCCTGTAATCACAGAAAACTCTGAGAGGCTGAGGCAGGAGGATCATTTGAGCCCAGGAGTTTGAGGGTACAGTGAGCTATGACCATGCCACTGTACATTAGCCTGGGTAATAAAGCAAGACCCAGTCTCTGAAATATAAAGAAAAGAAACTAATAAATTATTAATAATTCACCACATTAACAGAATAAAAGCCCCCCAAAAAAGCATGATTATCTCCACAGATATGGAAAAAGCACTTGTCAAAAATTCTTAGTAAAAGCTAACAAATTAGAAATAGAAGAGTACTTTCTCAATCTGATAAAGGATATCTACAAAAACCTACAGCCAACACCATACTTAATGTTTGTGGTTTCCTAGGCAACTCCACACACTGCAGAGGAGTTCAAATTGGCATCAACTTTGTGGAGAGCAATCTGATAATACATAGCCAATCAGTCATTTGCTGTTTGCTCTCAGGTAAGATCAAAAGCAAGGTAAAAACGCTCCCTCTCTCCACGCTAGTCAACATTTTACTACAAGTCTCAACAAATACAAGCTAAGAAAAAGAAATAAAGACATAAAGCTCAGAAAAGAAGAAAACTGTCTTTATTCAGACATGGCATGATAGTACATGTGAAAAATAAAATCGACACATGGGCCGAGTATGGTGGCTCACACCTGTAATCCCAGCACTTTGGGAGGCTGAGGCAGGAAGATCACTTGAGGCCAGGAGTTTGAGACACTGTCTCTGCGAAAAATGCAAAAAAAAAAATTTTTTTTTTGAGAGAGAGTTTCACTCTTGCTGCCCAGACTGGAGTGCAGTGGCACAGCCTCAACTCACCGCAACCTCCACCTCCCTGGGTAAAGCAATCCTCCTGCCTCAGCCTCCCGAATAACTGGGGTTACAGGCATGTGCCACCACACCTGGCTAATTTTGTAGTTTTAGTAGAGACAGGGTTTCTCCATGTTGGTCAGGCTGGTCTCAAACTCCTGACCTCAGGTGATCTGCCTGCCTCGGCCTCCCGATGTGCTGGGATTACAGGAGTGAGCCACTGCGCCTGACCAAAAAAAATTTTTAAATAAATAAACACATGGGATTGGGACAACTATAATTTGGAGAAAATTAAATTGGCTACTCTCTCACAAATTACACTAGAAAAAACTTTTTTTTTTTGAGATGGAGTCTGGCTCTGTCACTCAGGCTAGAGTACAGTGGCACGATCTGTGCTCACTGAAACCTCTGCCTCCTGGGGTCACACAATTCTCCCGCCTCAGTCTCCCGAATAGCTGGGACTACAGGTGTGTGCCACCATGTCTGGCTAATTTTTGTAGAGACGGGCTTTCGCCATGTTGGCCAGGCTGATCTCGAACTCCTGACCTCAGGTGATCCAACGGCCATGGCCTCCCAGTGAGTTGGGATTACAGGCATGAGCCATAGCGTCCAGCATAGAAAAAAACATTTTTTAATAGATAATAAAATCAAAGGCAATAGAGGAAATCACGGGACAACTATAATTTGTGGAAGGCCTAATTATAAAATAATATCCAGAAGAATAAGGAACTAATAAATATAACAATAACAACAACAAAAAAAAACCTTCTGCATATCTTATTGCAGAAGGTAAGAGGGAAATAACTGCATGGCTAAAATACAGTAAGTAAAGTTAAATGGCAGAAATTGAGAAAAATATTTGTGACTCATACCACAGGCAAAGGCCCAATATCCTAATATAGGGAGACTCTACAGGGAAGAAGCCTACAGTCCAAAAGAAAACAGGCAAAGGAAATAGATGAAAAAGGAAATACCAAAAGCGCTCAAGAATATGAATATGAAAAGATTCTCAATCTTACCTACAATGAATGAATGAAAATGAAAAACACCCTGAAATACCATTTCTTTTATCAGTAAGATTGGCAAAGTTCAAGCTTGTTTTTTGGAAGCAGGGTCTTGCTGTGTGGCCAGGCTAGAGTGCAGTGGCTGTTCTTCACAGGTGCAATCATAGTGCCTTGAATTCCCAGGCTCAAGTGATCCTCCTGCCTCAGCCTCTCCAGTAGCTGTAACTACAGGTGCATACCACTGTGCCTGGCTTCAAACCCATTTTTAACATACTCATTGATGAGGATATGGAGAAATAGGCACTTCTAAACATTGCTAGTAGGACTATAAACTCTAACATAATCTGACAATATCTATCAAAATTACAAACACATGTACCTTTTAACCCAGCAATCAGATTTGAAGAACTTTATCATACAGGTGTGTTGCTCCAAAGTGAAAGGTTATTTGCTGTAGTATTTTTGAAATTCCAAAAGAGCCAAAGCAACCTAAATGCTAGGCAGTAGGGGACTTGTTAAATAAATTAAGGTATATTTACATCAGAGTTCTATTGCAGCCTTAATCATGAGAAAACGATGTATCAAAGGTCAAAATATAGAGGACCTTCATGTAGTTACCCTGAAGATATGTTAATAGGCTGGGTGCCCACACCTGTAATCCCAACAATTTAAGAGGCCAAGGTGGAAGGACCACTTGGGTCCAGTAGTTCAAGACCTACCTGGGCAATGCAGTGAGACCAGGAGATATCACCTCCATTAAAAGAAAAAAAAAAAAAAGAGATGTATTATTGGCCAGGCATGTGGCTCAGACCTGTAATCTCACCACTTTAGGAGCCTCAGGCAAACGGATCACAAGGTCAGGAGTTCAAGACCAGCCTGGCCAATACGGTGAAATCGCATCTCTACTAAAAATACAAGAAAAATTAGCCGGGCACGGTGGCAGGCACCAGTAGTCCCAGCTACTCAGTAGGCTGAGGCAGGAGAATCGTTTGAACCTGGGAGGCGGAGGTTGCAGTGAGCTGAGATAGCGCCACTGCACTCCAGCCTGGGTGACAGAGCAAGACTCTGCCTCAAAAACAAACAAACAAAAAATACATATATATATATACACACACACGTATATATAATGTTAATAAGGCGCAGAACACTTTTTTTTAATTAATTAATTTATTTATTTTTAAGACGGGGTTTCACCATGTTGGTCAGGCTGGTCTTGAACTCCCGACCTCAGGTGATTCGCTCGCCTTGGCCTCCAAAGTGCTTGGATTACAGGCGTGAGCCACCGCGCCCGGCCAGGACACTTAATAATAGTAACCATTTGTGTGTAAATGTGGCAAAATATATGTATTTGCTTGGATATACATAAAATATCTTGAGAAGGATTTATAAATAGTAATATTTGATTGCTTCTAGAAAAGGCATCTAGATATCTGAGGGAGAAGGTTGGGAAGAAGATTTTCCATTACATATCCTTTTATACTTTTTGAATTTTGACACACATGAATGTTTATTTATCCAAAAGATAAATTATTCTTTTATTTTTATTTTTTAGAGATGAGACGAGATTGAACTATGTTGCCTAGGCTAGAGTGTAATGGCTATTAACAGGTGTAATTATTGCATACTGCAGCCTCAATCTCCTGGCCTCATGCAATCCTCCCCCCTCAGCCTCCCTAGTAGCTGGCACTACAGGTGCACACCACCATGCCTGGCTAAAGATAAATTATTTTTTAAATAATAGGGTAGATGAATGTAAAATGTAGAAAACATTCATAGAAACTTGTTAGCTAAAAAAGAGATTTAAAAAAATAGCCTGTGTTTTTTTTAAATGTGCTATCAAAATACCAGTGAAATTCTTCACAGAAATAGAGAAAAAATCCTAAAATTCACATAGAACCCCAGAAGACCCCAAATAGTCAAAGCAATCCTGATCAAAAAGAACAAAACTGGAGGTATCACACTACCTGACTTCAAAACAAACTACAAAGGTCGGGTGCGGTGGCTCACACCTGTAATCCCAGCACTTTAGGAGGCTGACAGGTGGATCACCTGAGGTCAGGAGTTCAAGACCAGCCTGACCAACACAGAGAAACCCTGTCTCTACTAAAAATGCAAAACTGGCTGGGTGTGGTGGCACATGCCTGTAATCTCAGCTACTTGGGAGGCTGAGGCAGAAGAATTGTTGAACCCAGGAGGCAGAGGTTGCAGTGAGCCAAGATCACGCCATTGCACTCCAGCCTGTGCAACAAGAGTGAAACTCAGTCTCAAAAACAAAAACAAATCATACTGTAAGGCTATAGTAATCAAAACAGCATGGATCAGGCACAGGCACGGTGGCTCATGCCTATAATCCCAGCACTTTGGGATGCCGAGGTGAGTGAATCACTTGATATCAGGAGTTCGAGACCAGCCTGGCCAACATGGTGAAACCCCATCTCTACCAAAAATACGAAAATTAGCCAGTCATGGTGGCATGCACCTGTAATCCCAGCTACTCGGGAGGCTAAGGAAAGAGAATTGCTTGAACCCGGGAGGCAGAGGTTGCAGTGAGCCAAGATTGCACCACTGCTCTCCAGCCTGGGTGAAAGAGTGAGACTCTGTCACAGGAAAACAAAACAAACAGAAACAAAAAAAAAAAGCATGGTACTGACATAAAAACAGGTGCACAGACAGACCAAGGAAAAGAAGAGAGACCCCTGGGCTGGGCGCAGTGGCTCACACCTCTATCTCAATTAAAAAAAAAAAAAAAAAAAAAAAAAAGAATAGAGAACCAAGAGATAAATCCATTTATTTACGGACAATTGATTTTCCACAAAGGCACTGAGAACATTCAGTGGCGAAGGACAGTATCTTCCATTAATGGTGATGGACACTTAGGTCGATTCCAAATCTTGGCTATTGTGAACAGTGCTGTAAAAAATATGGGCACATGGATCTCTCTTTGATAATGCTGATTTCCTTTCTTTTAGGAAAATACCCAGCAGTTGGATTGCTGGATCACATGGTAGATCTATTACTAGTTTTCTGAGGAACCTCCATGCTGACAGGAAGATCTATACCGGGAAAACTGGATAACCACAGGCAGAAAAACTAAAGTAGCCCTCCCCCATCTATCACCACATACAAAAATCAAATCAAAAGACTTAAATGCAAGACCTGAAACTATGAAACTGTTAGAGGAAAACACTGGGAAAACACTTCAGGATACTGGTCTGGGCAAAGATTTTTTGGGTAGGACCTCAAGGGCAAAGGCAACAAAAGCAGTAATAGATAAATGGGATTGCATCAAGCTAAAAATGCTTCAGCACAGCAAAAGAAACAATCAGCAGAGTGAAGAGACAACCTTCAAAATAGGAGAAAATATTTGCAAACTATGCATCTGACAAAGGATTAATAACCAGAATATCTAAGAAATTCAAAGAACTCCAGAGCAAAAAAAAAAAAAGAAACAAGAAAAAAGATCTAATCTTTAAAACACGCAAATGATCTCAACAGATATTTCTCAAAATAAGACATACAGGCCAGGCACAGTGGCTCACGCCTGTAATCCCAGCACTTTGGGAAGCCAAGGCAGGCAGATCACAAGGTCAGGAGTTCAAGATCAGCCTGGTCAATATGGTGAAACCCTTGCCTTTACTAAAAATACAAAAAAAATGAAGAAGAAGATATACAAAGCCAACAGGCTGGGTGCAGTGGCTCACACCTGTAATCTCAGCACTTTGGGAAGCCAAGATGGGTGGATCACTTGAGGTCAGGAGTTGGAGATCAGCCTAGCCAACATGGTAAAACCCCATCTCCACTAAAAATACAAAAATTAGCCAGGTGTGGTGGCACACACCTGTAATCCCAGCTACTTAGGAGGCTGAGGCAGGAAGATTACTTGAACCTAGGAGGTGGAGGTTGCAGTGAGCTGAGATCATGCCACTGCACTCCAGCCTGGGCAACAGAGAGAGACTCCATCTCAAAAAAAAATAAAGAAAATATGGTACATATAAACAATGCAGTACTATTCAACCTTTAAAAAGAATGAAATTATGTCATTTGCAGCAACATGGATGAAACTGGAGGTCATTATGTTAAGCGAAAAAAGCCAGGAACAGAAAGACAAATATATGTTCTCACTGCTATGTGGGAGCTTAAAGAGTTTATTGGGGCCGGGCGTGGTGGCTCACGCCTGTAATCCAACCACTTTGGAGGCCAAGGCGGGCGGACCACCTGAGGTCGGGAGTTGAAGACCAGCTTGATCAACATGGTGAAACCCTGTCTTTTTTTAAAAAAAAAAAAAAAAAAAAAGAGTTTATTGGGCCGTGCGCAGTGGCTCGCACCCGTAATCCCAGCACTTTGGGAGGCCAAGGCGGGTGGATCACAAGGTGAAGAGGTCGAGACCATCCTGGCCAACATGGTGAAACCACGTCTCTACTAAAAATACAAAAATTAGCCAGGCGTTTGGCACGCACCTGTAGTCCCAGCTACTCGGGAGGCTGAGGCGGAATAATCACTTGAACCCAGGAGGCGGAGGTTGCAGTGAGCCGAGACTGCACCACTATGCTCCAACCTGGCAAAAGAACAAGACTCCATCTCAAAAAAAAAGTTTATCTCATGGAGGTA
The DNA here is from genome assembly GCA_036589455.1 of Ateles fusciceps. Lineage (NCBI taxonomy): Eukaryota > Metazoa > Chordata > Mammalia > Primates > Atelidae > Ateles > Ateles fusciceps. Next base: position 15,901,697 of record JAZHEH010003097.1, read on the forward strand.
GAAGAATGATGGTTACCAGAGGCTAGGAAAGGTAAAGGTGGAGGAAGAAAATGAAGAGAAGTTAGTTAATGGGTACAAAAACATGGTTAGATAGAAGGAATGTGTTCTAGTGTTTAACGGTGCTAGTACTCATATGGAGTCAACTCATTCTTCAGACAGACAGAACCTGTCATGTGCCAGGCACAGAGTAAGGAGATACAATATGGTTCATCCCAGGGACAGGCATGCCAAACACACACTTGCCACTCTGCTTATGTCCTCTGCCATATTCCCCAGCACCTCATTGGCACATGCTACCATGCTCCAGTCCAGCTTTACAGAGAAAACAGATGCCACTAGGCATGAATTCCTAGGGCTTTTCTCTTCTCCATCTCCAAACTTCCCCAAATTTTCGGCTAGGCTCATATCCTTTTAAAAAAAAATAAAATAAGCCGGGTGCAGTGGCTCACGTCTGTAATCCCAGCACTTTGGGAGGCCGAGGCGGGTGCATCACTTGAGGTCAGGAGTTCAAGACCAGCCCGGCCAGCAAGGTGAAATCCCATCTCTACTAAAAATATGAAAAATTAGCCAGGCATGGTGGCTTGTGCCTGTAATCCAGCTACTTGGAAGCCTGAGGCAGGAGAATTGCTTGAACACAGGAGGCAGAGGTGGCAGTGAGCTGAAATCATGCCACTGCACTCTAGCCTAGGTAACAGGGCGAGACTTGGAAATGAACAGAATAGAATAGAGTAAGTGACAAGGTCTCACTATATCGCCCAGGCTGGTCTTGATCTCCTGGGCTCAAGTGATCCTCCCAACTCAGCCTCCCAAGGTGCTGGGATCACAGGTGTGAATCATTGCACCCAGCCTAGGCTCACATCCTTCTTTCTGCCTCAAAGGAAAACATGGCTTTCCTCTTCCTTCCTGGGTCCTTGAGACTATTCCATTCTCTACCTTGTTTTACCAATGATCTTATCCTTCATATATTTTTAATTTCATTCTAACTGCTAGCTTCTTCCCCCTCAATTGAAACATATTCAAGTATATGCAATCTAGAAAATTAATCCCACCATATTCCTTCCCTCAACATACCCCTACATCTGCTAACCTCCTTAACCTGTCAACTTCTTCCCCGGTGGTCTAGTGGTTAGGATGAAAAATAAATTAAAAAAAAAAAGGAAACCTGCCAACTTCTTGAAAACTCATGCCATAGTCTCTGAAGATATGTTTACTCCAGTTCACAGCTCGGGTCATTGCAGTTTGACCAATGCTCCCACTAATCTACTAAAACTTTTCTTCCTAAATGTATCTGTTAGGGCTGGGAATGGTGGCTCACACCTGTAATCCCTTCTCCTGAGGCAGGAGGATAGTTTGAGGCCTGGTCAACATAATGAGACCCTGCTGAGGGACTGTGTCAAAGAAAACTTCTCTTCCCATGTCCGCATGGAGCATAGTTTGGAAGGCAGGAGTTTCCTGGCTCCACACCTTCATCTGGAAATGTAAAGTTCTTTGTCTGGGTTTCCCGGGCGTGTGGGCTAGGTAGAAGAATTCACGGGGGCTCCTTTGTCCAAAAAGCCTGTGGAAACCTCTGGGAGGAGGGGTCTCTAACTCAGAGTTGTGGACCAAATAGCCAATCTGGTATCAGATCAAAGATCAATCACTCCAGAGGAAGTTTAATACTCCTCTCATTGGACAAAAATATGAATAGGGAGGGAATAACTCAAAGGTTAAAATCCCATTGCTAAAAAGAAAAAAAAAATCCCATTGCTGCCTCCCTATATGGACTCCTTCGCTGGATCCCCACCCACGGTGTGGGAGCTGTCTCTCTTTCTGCCTGATAAGATGCTTCTCTGCAAAACTCTTTGGATCCACAATATTTATTCCAACAGTAAACTCACTGCGCCTCTGGGCCCCTTTCCCCATTCTTGGGGGTAAGAGAGGCCAACAACCTTATCAGGGAACTGGGAGCATCTTTAGGATGCTCTCCACGCCCCACCCCCAACCCAGTTACACTGCCTCTATCTAAAAATCAATCAATTGATCAATCTATGTATCTGTTAGGGATACTTTTGGCTACAAATAGCAGAACATTCAACCAGCAATGGTTTAAACACAAACAGTATATTTCTTCTCATATGACATGCCAAGAAGTAGGTCATTGCTGGCAATTCAATACTTAGCAGATGACAGGGCTCTGAGTTGATATCTCAGAAATCCTCTTGACTTTCTAGTCAGGCTCATAACAGAGCTAAATACCATATCCTCACACAACTCTGTTCCAAGGCAGGAGACCTGAACAGTGGCTGAATGAACAGAATTTCCCTGCATGTACCTGATTCTCAGCATGGAGGAAAAGCTTTCCTAGATGCTCTTAACTTTACCCTTATCCCTTCCCTATGGTTTGAAAGTTTATTTCCCTCCAACATTCTTATGTTGAAACCTAATCACCAAGGTGATAGTATTAGAAGGTGGGGCCTCTGGGAGGTGATTAAGTCATCAGGGCTCCACCCTAGTCAATGAGATTGGTGTCCTTATGTTTTGTCCCCCCCACCCCCACCCCAGATGGAGTCTCACTCTGTCACCCAGGCTGGAGTACAGTGGCACGATCTAGGCTCACAGCAACCTCCACCTTTCAGGTTAAAGTGATCTTCCCTTCTCAGCCTACCAAGTAGCTGGGACCACAAGCACGTGCCACCACACCTGGCTCATTTTTGTATTTTTAGTAGTTTCATCGTGCTAATCAGGCTGATCTCAAACTCCTGACCTCAAGTGATCTGCCCACCTTTGCCTCCCCAAGTGCTGGGATTACAGGTGTGAGCACCCAACCCAAATTTCTATTATTTATAAATTACCCGGTATGTGATATTTTGTTATCGCAGGACAAGCACACTAAGCCAAGGCCCTTCTCGACAGCTGTATAGTTCCCACCACTCCCAGAGGTAGAACTGGATGACGATTGGTGCTCTAACACAGTCTGCACCATTTTGCTCTCACCTCCTTGCTCATGCTGTTTGCCAATTGTGGGATGCTTTCTTCTCATCTTCTAATCATCCTTCACAACTTCGCTCAAACATAACTTCTACTGGGAAGACTTTACCTACACACCCGCAAAGAGTGCTAATCACCGATTCCTTGGAATTCTGGAGCTCTTTGTGTAACTTTTCATGTTGCACATACCACACTATCTTGTAATTATTTGGACAGATGTCTCCTACCACACTGTGAACTCTTTGGGAAGACATACCATGGTAGTCATTAATTTGCTATACATCAACTATGTCCACTTAATGTTATCCCATTCGCATACAATTCAGAAAATTTCTTATCACAGTACAGGTCCATTTATCCATCCTTTATACTATGATGGTCATAAATAGTGCATTTTTATTGTTATAAACCCCACAAGACAATAATTTTGATTTTAAATAATTAATATGTATTTTAAAGAAATTGTTTAGGACGGGCTTACGCCTGTAATCCCAGCACTTTGGGAGGCCGAGGCGGGTGGATCACCTGAGGTCAGCAGTTCGAGACCACCCTGACCAATATGATGAAACCCCATCTCTAGTAAAAATACAAAAATTAGCCCGGCATGGTGGTACGTGCCTGTAATCCCAGCTATTGGAGAGGCTGAGGCTGGAGAATCGTTTGAACCTGGGAGGCAGAGATTGCAGTGAGCCGAGATGGCTCTACTGCACTCCAGCCTAGGCAACAAGAGCAAAACTCCGTCTAAAAAAAAAAAAACTTGTTTAAAAAGTTGTTTTTTTTTTTTTGGCGGGGGTCCCACTCTGTCGCCCAAAGTGCAATGGTGCAATCTCCGCTCACTGCAACCTCTGCCTCCCAGGTTCAAGTGATTCTCCAGCCTCAGCCTCCTGAGTAGTTGGGATTACAGGCACACGCCACCACATCCAGCTAATTTTTTGTATTTTTAGTAAAGATGGGTTTTCACCGTGTTTGCCAGGATGGTCTCAATTTCCTGATCTCGTGACCTGCCCACCTCAGCCTCCCAAAGTGCTGGGATTACAAGCGTGAGCCACCACGCCCAGCTAAAAAGTCTTTTATCTTCACCCACGTATTCACCATAGCTTTACCTAACATACCCTGACTGATAAAGACCTCACTTAAGATAAAAATTAAGAAGAAAAAATACCTCACTTAGTCTTTTATATTAGTCTTTTATCTTCACCCACGTATTCCCCATAGTTTTACCTAACATATCCTGACTGATAAAGACCTCACTTAGTTAACACTCATACTAGTTTTGATAGCTGATGTCCACAAACTTAGTGGGTTAAAATCTCAAAAACGTGTTATCTTACAGTTCTAGAAGCCAGACGTCCAAAATGCATTTGCACGACTTTCTTTCTTTTGGAGGCTCTAGTTTCTTGCCTTTTATGCTACCAGACGCTGCCTTCATTCCGCGTCTCACAGCCCCGCTCCATCTTCAGAGTCAGCTGTACCGCATCTTCTCTTCTCCAGCCTCCCACCTCCTTCTTATAAAACCCTTATGATTACAACAGGCCTACTCTATTAAGCCCAAATAATCACTCCATCTCAAGACCCTTAAGTTAGCCAGGCATAGTGGCTCACACCTATAATCCCAACACTTCAGGAGGCCAAGGATGGAGAACTGCTTGAGCTCAGGAGTTTAGGACCAGCCTGGGCAACATGGCAAAATGCCATCTTTAATACTAAATTCGGGCCAGGCACGGTGGCTCTCACCTGTAACCCCAGCACTTTGGAAGGCCGAGGTAGGTGGATTACTTGAGGTCAGGAGTTCCTACCTAAGGTGACATTCACAGATGAGGGATTGGGATGTGGATATCTTTGGGAAGACATTATTCCACCTGGTATTATTCACAACATTTATCACTAGTACCTAGCACAGTAAAATATATAGAAGGTGCTTGATAAGGCCGGGCAAGGTGACTCACGCCTGTAATCCCAGCACTTTGGGAGGCCGAGACAGGTGGATCAACTGAGGTCAGGAATTCAAGACCAGCCTGGCCAACATGGTGAAACTCCATCTCTACCAAAAATACAAAAATTAGCTGGGCGTGGTGGCAGGTGCCTGTAATCCCAGCTACTCGGGAGGCTGAGGCAGGAGAATTGCTTGAACCCAGGAGGCGGAGGTTGCAGTGAACCCAGATCGCACCATTGCACTCCATCCTGGGCAACAAGAGTGAAACTCTGTTTCAAAAAAAAAGTAAATTTGCATCAATTAAATACATCTTTGCTAAAAAGTGGTTTGATGACCATTAGTATTAGCATCACATGGGAGCTTATTAAAATGTAGAACTCTGGCCCACCCCAAACATACTGAATCAAAATCTGCCCTTTAACAAGATCCCCAGGTGATTCTTATGCACAGTAAAGTATAAGAAGTATTGAATTAGATGATCTCATCTAACAGTTAAAATAACAATAGAAAAAATATATTAACCATTTGTAACAGATACTTTGTATGTATTCAAGTGCTCTGATCCACCTCTAATTTCAGCCACGGCTACATTCAAGATTGCTGAGAGAGTGCAGATTTGTGGCTGACTCCCTCCTTTAGGGTGTACTTTCTGCCCCAGGGACTTCTTGAAAGGCATGAGAAGCTAGTGCAAGGGTTAATGCTCCAGGGCAACCCTTCACCAGTGAGGGCAAAGTGTTGGAGGGCAAATCCCTCTGTCTCCCACTCTTGGGATAGACAATTCTAAGAAGCATTTCTAGATCAATGATCTTAATAATGCTCCTGGCACTCACAGTGGCTCCAATCTGTAATCCTAGCACTTTGAGAGGTCGAGGCAGGTGGATCACCTGAGGTCAGGAGTTCAAGACTAGCCTGGCCAACATGGTGAAATCCCCTGTCTACTAAAAATACAAAAATTAGCTGAGTATGGTGGCACATGCCTGTAATCCCAGCTACTTGGGAGGCTGAGGCATGAGAATCACTCGAACCCAGGAGGCAGAGGTTGTAGTGAGCCGAGATCATGCCACTGCACTCCAGCCTTGGTGACAGAGTGAGACTCCCTCTCAAAAATAAAAGAAAAAACAATGCTCCGAAATATCGGCTTTCTTCCTTCCCCTGTGTCACTCCTCCTGCTTCCTGGGATTACCTCCCAAATAAACCATTTGTCCCCAAGTCCTTGTCTTCAGCTTGGCTTTCCTGGCAATCAAACCAAAGCAGTGTTTATTAAATACCAGGCACTCTATCATAAGTTTTATATGATTTATCTCATTTTATACTCATGACAACACTGTATTTCTGCCCTATTTTTACCCTCTTTCAGATGAAGAAACTTTAAAAGAAGTAATTTTCCCCATTTCATAGAACTAATAAACGATAGAACTGAAATGCTAGGGTCCAGGCAGCTTGCCCCTCGGGCTTGTGCACTTTCTCAGTAAGTGCCTCCCGGATGAGAACACAACAGGGTTTACATTTGTATAGTATTTTCCAAATGTAAACTGAAAAGAATAAATTCCCTCATTCTCTAGACTGCTGGCCAACTGAAAGGAGAAATGGACCAGAAGCTCCTGGTAATACTGAAAACTAGACTCAAGCATAAAGCAAGTTCATCTCTGATGACCATGGAGAGAAAAGGTGAATGAAGTGGATGAAAGCATGCTGCAGAGGATGGGTGGGTTGGTTGCAGAGGATTAGTGGGAAGAAGGATGACTTCTTCCTAAGAAAATCCCATCTGCTGTACCTTCTCCATATGACTCAGGAGAAGGAGATCCACCTCCAGATCCAGGAGTACCTCCCAACCAGGACAGACCTCTTTCAGGAGGGGACATGTGAGCAAAGGCTCAGCGAAGGTAAGGGGTGTGAGCCATGCTGAGATCTTGGAGAAGAGCATTCCAGGTAGAAGGAAGAGCCACTATGAATGCTTGTATGGCAGGAGTCCAGCTGGTTAGTTCCCAGATGAGCAAGGTGGGTAGCAGGGCTGGAGCAGAGTGAGGAACGGGGTGAAGTAGGGGCAATCAGGAAGTCTCCTTTTGGGTCAACAATGAGGCTTACCCCACTGTGAGGACAGCAGCAGTTTCTCTGAGTAACACTAGTCACTGCTGTGTTTTGAGCAGAAGAAAGCTGTGACCTGACATGTATTTTAAGAATAGCACTCAGCTCTTAGCAGTTGTGTTGAGAAGAGAAGCAAGGTCAAGGGTGGAGGCAGGCAGAGCAGCTAGAAGGCTCCTGCAGTTTTCAAGGCAAGAGAGGAAGGGGCATGGCATGGCAGTGAAGGTAAGAAGGGCTAGGTTACGGAGATATTTGGAACATAGGACTAACAGGAGTTCTTGATGGATGATTGGCTATGGGGTATACATTTAAAAGAGGGATGAAGGATAACTCATTGGCTTTTGTCTTGAGCAACCAGAAGCATAGGAGTGTCTCTATGTAACATGGGAAAAGCTACCAATAGAGCCATCTATTGTGAGGGAATGATTGGCAGTTCAATTTTAGTATGTTAAGTTTAAGATGCCCATCATATATTCAAGTGGAGATGATGACTAGATAGTTGGATGGTCATGTGTGAAGCTCAAGAGAGAGATGTGGGCCTGGCACGGTCGCTCATGCCTATAATCCCAAGCACTTTGGGAGGCCAAGGTGGGCAGATCACTTGTCAGGAGTTTGAGAACAGCCTGGCCAACATGGTGAAACCCCGTCTCCACTAAAAATACAAAAATTAGTCTGGCATGGTAGTGGGCGCCTGTTATCCCAGCTACTCGGGAAGCTGAGGCATGAGAATCCCTTGAACCCGGGAGATGGAGGTTGCAGTGAGCCGAGATCAAGCCACTGCACTCCAGCCTGGACGAGAGAATGAGACTCTAAAAAAAAAAGAGAGAAGTGTCAATTGAAGATAAAAATTGGGGAATCCCTGGCATGTAGAAGGTATTAAAACCTGTCACCCAGATTGGCATGCAATGGGGCAGTTGCAGATTATGGCAGCCTCAAACTCCTGGGCTCAAGCAATCCTCCCACCTTGGCCTTCCACAGTGTTGGGATTATGGGTGTGAACCACAGCACCAGCCTTGAAGATACTAAAGCCTTGAGGCTGCTTAAAATGACCAAGGGAGTGAGTACGGATGTGGAAGAGAGACAAGGACAAGGCCCCAGGGCAACTCAACTTTAAGAGAGCCATGAGAGGCCAGGCACACGGTGGCTCACGCCTGTAATCCCAGTGCTTTGGGAGGCCAAGGCGGGTGGATCGCCTGAGGTCAGGAGTTCAAGACCAGCCTGGCCAACATGGTGAACCCTTGTCTCTACTAAAAATAGAAAACTTAACCGGGCATGGTGGCACATGCCTGTAATCCTAGCTACTAGGAAGGCTGAGGCAGGAGAACTGCTTGAACCTGGGAGGTAGAGGTTGTAGTGAGCTGAGATCACGCCATTGCACTTCAGCCTGGGGGGAAAAGAGCCAAACTTCATCCTATAAATAAATAGAGAGGAGAGAGAGAGAGAGAGAGAGAGAGAGAGTGCACCAGGAGAAGAACTGAAAGTAGCAAACAAGAGAAGAGAAAAAATAAATCCACCTCTCTTCCTTTTCTTCACATGGCTTCTAGCACATCATCATCTCCTGTTTTCCTCTACTTCACTGTCCACTCCTTAGTCTTCTTTGCTGTGATGTGAAGTGAAATAACTGCCCAATATTTGGCATCATGGAGATCATCGTGATCCTGAGAAGAGTAGTTTTGGTCAAGTGATGGAAATGATCGTCTGATTGGCATGAGATCAAGAGAGAACAGGAGGGCTAGGCACAGTGGCTCACGCCTGTAATCCCAGCACTTTGGGAGGGCAAGGCAGGCAGATCACCTGAGGTCAGGAGTTCGAGACCAGCCTGGCCAACATGGTGAAAACCTCATCTCTACTAAAAATACAAAAATTAGCCAAGCAGGGTGGCTCACGCCTGTAGTCCCAGCTACTCAGGAGACTGAGGTAAGAGAATCGCTTGAACCCAGGAGAAAGGGGTTGCAGTGAGCCAAGATCCCACCATTGCACTCCAGCCTGAGCTGGAGACTCTGTCTCAAAAGTAAATAAATAGGCTGGGTACGGTGGCTCATGCCTGTAATCCCAGCATTTTGGGAGGCAGAGGCAGGTGGAGCACGAGGTCAGGAGATCATGACCATCCTGGCTAACAGGGTGAAACCCCGTCTCTACTAAAAATACACAAAAAAAAAAAAAAAAAAAAAAAAATTAGCCGGGCATGATGGCATGCACCTGTAGTCCCAGCTACTTGGGAGGCTGGGGCAGGAGGATCGCTTGAACCCAGGAGGCGGAGGTTGTGGTGAGCTGAGATTGTGCCACTGCACTCCAGCCTGGGCAACAGAACCGGACTCTGTCTCAAAAAATAATAATAATAAATAAATAAAGAGAGAACAGGAGGCATGCACATAGAGGTAACTTTGAGATGTGTGCATACAAGGAAGATGGCAAATGGAGTAATAGTGCAGGAGGATATGAGATCAAGGAGGCACACATGCACAAGTATACATATAAAGACAGGAGGGAGGACACCACATTTTTTGTGCTGAAGTGAATGAATCAGAATAGAGCAACAATTGATGAGCAGGAGATGGAGGGTGATTTTAGGAACAGTCATTAAATAGTCTAGAAGGGAAGGGAAGCTGGTGCCACGTGGAAGGGTTTGCCTTAGACAGGAGCAGGGACAGTATATCCAGGTGACAAGAGAAAGGGCAATGTCTGGGTGGAGAGGCAGGTAGGATGGAAGATAGGATGGTGGGAAGAGGAGGTAGTTCTTGTCAAAACGCTTTTATTTTCTCAGTAAAATAAGCAGCAAGGTTCTCAGCTCAGAGTGAGAAAGGGAGGGTGTCGGAAGTTTGAAGAAAGAAGGTGCAATATAGTCATTTCAGAGTGTGGGAAAGTAAACTGACAAGGGAAATACACACGGACAGTATTGACAGCCCGCTCGAGATGTATGATCATGAATTTCGTGCGACAACAGCCCTGTCATTTTTGTCCAGTGTGTTAAGCTGGACAGAATCAAGAGTTTGGCCAGATAGTCCCAGGAAATGAAAGAGTAGGGGTTGGTGCATGCGAAGGAATGACATAGTGACAGACCATGAAATCTAAGCTGGGTAGGAGAGATATAAGAATCAAAGGACAACGACAGACAGTGAAAAAGTAGATTGGAAGTCAAAATAGGGTCATTAATTGTTCAAATGTGGTTATTTGAGCAAACAAGCTGGGAGAGGAAGAGATGTTGGTCAGGAAGTAGCGTGATGGTCAGAGGTGGTGCTGTTATTTGGTAATGAATAGATCGAGGATACCCTCGTGACAGTGGGATGGAGCAAAAAAATGATTGCAGTTCAGGCACTAGGGTTTCAGATAGGTCATTAATCTACTAGGATGCTAAATTCACCAAAAATGTTAATAGGAATTGGGGTGGAGGTGGGGGACTGAGTCAAGTGCTAGAATCTTCGGGGGAATGAGGGGGGAGTGAAGGAGAGCCTGCAGATGACAGCCACCAAGCGGAGGTGGTATAGTCTGATGGCAGGTACTTCAAAGCAGCTGGGGTGGAGGGGGAAGCAAGAAAGAGTCTAACTTGGGGGAATAATTCTGCCAAGGGTTTGTTCTGAATTCCACTCTCTAGTATCTCACCAAGCTTCCTTCCCCTCTTTTGGCAGCTGAGAGGCCATCCAGGGTAAGGATTTATTCAGGGTCTTGGGGTCAGAAGGAAACCAGCAGTCGGGACTTTTATTCCCTCTTCTCTGCTACCAAAAATACCGAGGCAGTGTTTTGGAAATTTATTTAAAAGAACATTTTAAATGTCCTTGTTTGTTTCTGCCTCTGTGCAACATTGTGCTGGGAAGGACGGGGAGCTGGTAACCATGGCAGTGGAGCAGGGGGTGGTGGTGAAGAGGTGGTTTTTAAACGGGGTGAACTTCAGGCAGGCGGCACCCAGAGCTGGAACCCCCACGGCCTCCTTGGAGTCCTTTGTTCATTCAGCTTACTTAGGGAGAGAGAGGCTGCATTCTTCCCGCTGGGAAGCAAGCTTTGAAAGGAAAGGTTTTGCCAGACTCCATAAGGAGAGGGTGTGTCCCTAGGAGCAGGTTTTGGGGCTCTGCCTGAAAGCCTTGGTCGGCAGGGAACTTTGGGCACCCTGTCATGAACAGGACAGTCTGTGATGGCAAAGAAGCCAGCTCTGCAGCATCCTGGATGCAGAGTTCTTACACATTGTCAGCTGTCTCACCACTTCTCCCTGGACAGGTGGCCACTCGTGGGGGTGGCCCAGAATCCTGGCCAAAAAGGCAGCCAGGCAGGGCCCCCACAGGAAGGTAGCTGGCAGGGGGAGCCAGCAGAGAGGAAGGGGGAGGGAAGCAGTCGCCTCTTCCTCGTTCCTGGATAGGGAGCCCCAAGAACCTTTTCAGGACAAAGAAGTGCCCCAAACAAGCGGACACAGGGCAAGACAGGACAGGGCAGGACAGGGCAAACCTGGGGCAAAGCTTAGGTCCAGGAAAGTCCCATGACTGCAGTGTTCAGCCGCAGGTTTCCCAGCAGCTCTGGGCGGGAAGCAGCTCTGGGGAGATGGGGGCGGGGGAGAAGGGAGGGGAAAGAGGAGGAGGGAAGTAAACAGGAGACCACAGAGAGAGCCAGTTCCCTGCGTTGAGAGAACACAAGCCGCCTCCGGTTCCCGGTGGGTGGCTGTATGTGTGGAAATGAAACTGGGAGGAGGAGGGAGAGGGAAGAGCAGGCACGCACTACGCGGCTGTCATCCACCTGGCCTCTCCCGACCCGCCAGCCCACTCCCCACCGGGGTAGGGGTTGGGGGAGGTGGGAGGGAAACGGTTCTGCAGACGCCCACCCCTTAGTATCAGCAGCTGGTTCAGCTGTCGGTGAATCAGACACTGTCTCAGCAGCTTGTCACCTGCGCTCGGGAGGGGGAACACAGGGCAACCCTGGAACATGGCAGGGGGGAGGTTGGGGAAGGGCAGGATCCAGCACTGGGCCTGGGCCTGGGCGTCGGGGTGACGCTAGGGGCTGGGAAAAGGGGTGTCCACCTCCCTACACCCACACACATCTCGACCCAGTACCCGGACACCGAGTAGAGGTGGTGGAACAAGAGCTTGGGGGGCCCAACGGAAGGGGGACCTGGAAGCAGGGGAGGGAGAATAATGGGGTGGGGGTGTCCTGCGGCGGGAAGCGTTGGGTGCGGGGCAGGCGCGCGCGCGCGCGCGGGGCAAGCCGCTGCCCGGTGCTTGCCCGCGCGGGGTTATGCGAGGTAACCGCGCGGCGAGGAGGGAGGCGGCGGGGGCCGCGGGCCGGGGTGTCTGGCACTCGTTGGACAAGAGATGATGAAACGTGAGCGCTATATTTACCAAGGGGGTGGAGACGGGCCGGGGGTGGGGTGGGCTGGGAGTAAAAGGACAAACTGTTCCACAACAACCACAGGAAACACAGCCCATCTGACTCACCGGGAGGGCCGCACCGACCCCCTGGCAGGCTTAGCCTGGAGACTGACGCGGGGCGCGGGTGCTCCCGGGACCAGACCGAACCTGGGCACTACGGCTGGGGCTGGGTTGATTTATATATAAGTAAAGGCACATTCGATCCAAGAGTGCGTGTGGTTCTTGTGGGGTAGGGAGAGCGCGGGAAATGGGAGGAATGTTTCCTAACGCCTTGGCTGGGCCTTCGGGGGCGAGATCTGCCTGCAAACTCTGAGAGCACAATTCCTGCAAAGTCATCTCCCGCACAGCCCGGCCGGCCTGCCCGCCCCGCCCCGCCCCGCCCGGGGACAGCAGCACCCGCCTCCCCCAGTAGCTCCCCACCCCCGTAGCCCTCGGAGTTGGGGTGCGGTGCGGTGCCGGTTATGTTTAGAAGCTGATGTCATCTCGACACCCTACTCTGCAGTGTTCCCAGGAGGACCGCAGGGGCAGGTTTTCCTCTTCCTCGCGGGCGTGGGGGATGGAAGTTGGCCTGCCCTCTCCCCAACACACGCACCCCACAGCCATCTACCCGGGAGATTAAAAAGAAAAAAAAAGCAACACCGCCAGAGTTATGAACAGGGTGGCGGGGGCGGTACGTGCACGCGGAGAGCTCAAAGCAAGGGCCCGGGCCGCGCTGGGCTCCCCCCCCGGTCTCCGCCCACTCCTACCCCCGCGCACCCGGGTGCAGGGGCTAATCTCAAGGTTAGCTCACGTGGGCGTGGGCGCCCGGAGCTCCTTGCACGAGTTTGGGGCGGGTTCCTAGTCCCCCCAATCTAGGGCAGTTTGTTCAACTGCAGTAAAGGGAGCTTGATGTTCCAGCAGGGAAGGGATTTCTGAGAACTGGGACTGTCCTCAGATGAACTCGCCTCCTCAGGCTGCTGCGGCGGCGGCCGCCTGCGGAAGACTTTTTAAAAGGGCGATGCCAGGCCGGGGCGCGCAGCCCGCGAGTGGCTGAGTCGCCTGCCAGTCGGCGGCCGGAGCCGAACGCCCACCCCCGAGCGCGGGTGATTCACCGAGTGCCGCGCTGGGCCGGTCGGAGCGCGGGGGGCTGCGAGCTGAACTTATCCTCCTGCATATGCATGAACGAGCGGCCTTTCTGCGCTGCAGAGGAAAGGGCTGGAGTTTTGCGGAAGGCTGCTAAGTGAAGCGGGGAGCAAAGTAGGGCGGCGTGCAACTTTGCGCGCTTGCCTGAGCTCCCTTCCCCCTCCGGCCCCTGGGTGTTAACTTCATTATGGCCACGGGCGTTCACCTTATCACGCTTTACCTGATTGTATTTCAAAATCCAGGAACACCGCCATTGTTGGAGGCTTTACCCCTTTAGCCCCGCCTCTCCCCTCCTCAGGCTCGCCTGCTTCCCTAATTCCTCTGCTTTCACCAAAATGAACACTGGTTTTCTCCACATTTGTCCCGTGTGCCTAGGTGGGGGTCGCTGGAGCCGGAGGGCCTGGGGCCTTAAAGGGAGAGGTCTGGATCCAGCCCAGAATGAGGTCCAACACGTGATCCTCTACCCCCAGTGGGCCATCTGTTCTCCTCCTTCCTTCCCGCCTGGAGGCTGGCAGTTCTGCCCGGCACGGTCCACGCCTCCCAGCAGGAAACAGTGAGAAAAGCCAGAATTGGCAGAACCCAGTACCTACAGAATATGATTTTGGCCTAAACTTCTCTGGGCTTTGAGCAGGGGTGACACCCCGCAATCTGTATTTTAAATTGAGCGCCAGGTGATTAGCTCCACCCTGCAAGGTGGGGGAAACCCTGCCTTGGGGCGCAGTTTGAATAAAAATCTCCAGAGGAGGAGCCTGGGAATCTGTGCTGCTTAAACCAGGAAATACCTTACTCCCGGCTAGGGTGAAACATTCACCTTGGGCCGGGCGCGGTGGCTCGCGCCTGTAATCCCAACACTTTAGGAGGCCGAGGCGGGCGAATCACCTGAGGACATGAGTTCGAGACCAGCCTGGCCAACATGGCGAAACCTCCTCTCTACTAAAAATACAAAAGTTAGCTGGGCATGGTGGCCCACGCCTGTAATCCCAGTTACTGGGGAGGCTGAGACAGGAGAATCGCTTGAACCCGGAAGGCGGGGGTTGTTGCAGTGAGCCGGGATCATATCATTGCACACCAGCCTGGGCGACAGAACGAGACTGTCTCAAAAATAAATAAATAATATAATATAATAAAATTTACCTCCGAAAAAGAATAGATTATTTTATTTTTTTACTTTATTTATTTAGAGACGAGGTTTCACCGTGTTGGCCAGGATGGTCTCGACCTCCTGGCCTCGTGATCCGCCTGCCTCGGCCTCTCCAAGTGCTGGGATTACAGGTGTGAGCCACGGGACCCAGCCAAGAATAGATTATTTGAACTCCCATTCCACTTTCTACAAACCAGCTTAAAAGAAAAAATTGAGACCATAAAATTAAGGAAGAAGGGATTTTGAACACATTTATATTTGTGTCTGCTATCCATTAAATGTTGATTTAAGGTTTTCTGACCTTCACTGCCATAAAGAGCAGTATTTGTAGATGTACAGCAGATAAGATGGTATTTAAAGAACCCAAGTCTTGCCCCAGTTTTTTTCTCTAGGATTTTTTTAGATCTCTTGAGTATTTGGAGTTTGGGAGGAACTATTGGAGATATATTAATCTAATCCCATCAATTTACAGATAAAGAAATAGCTCCGAGAGGTTGCCTGAGGTTACAGAGTTGATCCTCAGACCCAGAGGCCAGTTCCTCACACTGGCCTACAATGCTGAAAGAAACAGCTGACTGTAGGCACTACTTACTAGAGCTAATAATAATACTGTAATTATTTTAGGATGCACAGAAAACAAGGCTTATATGTTCCGGCTACAGGCCCCTAAGCCATTGTTTTGAGAACTTGGATAATAAAGCAAATTCTTAGGCAGAATATAGAGAGGAACGCATAAACTAAGACACACAGTTACAGTCTGAATTTTCATGCTCCTCTGGTTGGTTTGTGTGGATTTGAAAATGTGTATTTACAAAGACTAACGGGGGAAACAGACCTGTTACATCTATGTGGCATAATATATAGTTTAGTGATAAATTATTTTAATTAGGACTGATTCATATTAACTTGGGATCATTTATTTTGCCAACATTTAATTGGGACAACCACATGCTGGCAAAACAGCCTAAGCTGGTTTTAATCTTAAAACTGTTATAATACACATTCCAGCACCCCAAAGAAACTTCACTGTTGAAAATACAAGAAAAAAAATCTTGACATAGAAATTATTATTTGCTGATTACCTTATTTTATATATATATATATATGTTTTTAACATATAAGCTTCATGGAGGACAGAGTCTCTTCATATCCGTATTCCCCATGCCTAGCTCATTGCCAGGAACATAAATATCTGGAGAATGAATGAGTGGAAAGGAGGAAAAGAAAACGCATTCTACAGTTCTAGAATTGCTGAGTTTAAAAGATATTCTAAATCAAGTCAAGCAGCAGTTATGTTTGTAGATGTGTGAGAAATTCATGTGGATGAAATCTCAGTTTTCTTTTATTACTTTCTTTTATAAGTCTGAAATGAGTGAGTTTGGAGAATTCAGTGTTTATGTCCAGTTCAAACAAAGTGAAATTAAAGAGAATTAAAGAAAAGCAAGGAGTAAGGAAGGGAAAAGTTTATATTTTTAAAAAATCTAAAGTGATTGATTTATTCAGATTCCTGGATTATATAATCCTCAAGGAAAGACACAGACTTCCTCAATTCTGGAATAATGATGATGTTAGTCCTAGGGCTATCTATAGATGCCCAGGCCTGAGAAGTCTGTTTCACCAGTACAATCCCAGCTAAAACACAAGTCTGAGGGTTTGTATAGCCCATGATCATAGGGATCCTGGAAAGACCCCGCTGGTGTGTATGCTAGGCCTTAAGGAAGCATGTAAAGGTGCAATTTCTAAGTGATCATGTATCCTCGGGGGAAAAAATTTGTCCCAGAAAAATCATGAAGTAGGCAAACTCCCCTGGGCTTCAATGAATTCTTTTCTAAAATTAAGAGATTAAGTTCTAAAAATCCAGAACTCCAAGATGGCTTGGAGTTTTTTATACACTATATACCTACCTTCCAGGGTTGTTGTAAGGGTGTATGCAGGGTGCTTGGTACAGGGCCTGACACAGAGTAAGCCCTCCATGAAAGGGTCAGTGATAATGACGCTGATGGTGATGATATTCTTGGTTGCCCAGTATCCCCTACCCACAGCTTTCTTCCACAGGCAGTCACCTACTTTGATATCTTCCCTGTACCACTTTAATTTTTGTTGTTGTTGTTATTGTTTTCTTTAATTTTTTAAGGTGTGCACTTTTATTGAACTGGTCTCAAATCAGGTTTGTTTTTAATTAAAATTTATTAGACTCTTATTTACCTAAGCCACCCTTAGTTATGATTTTTTTTTTTTTTTAAAGACAGGGTTTCACCATGTTGATCAGGCTGGTCTTGAACTCCCAACCTCAGGTGATCCGCCCACCTTGGCCTCCAAAGTGCTTGCATTACAGGCGTGAGCCACCACGCCCGGTCGATTTTTTTTAAGAGGGCCTTTCTCTGTTGCCCAGGCTGGAGTGCAGTGGTGTGATCAGGGCTCACTGCAGCCTTGACCTCCTAGGCTGAAGCAGTCCTTCTGCCTCACCCTCCTGAGTAGCTGGGACTACAGGTGTGAGCCATCATGCCTGGCTAATTTTTTTTTTTTAATTTTCTTTTTTTGATGTTCCACTTTAAAAATAAAGTCAAAAGAAAATACTCTAGACCTCAAATTAGTAGTGTCAATTTGAGACCCTTCCCTTGGAGACTAGCACCTGGTGCAACTTTCTCTTAACAAAGGTTAATAGCCAGTAGGAGTCAGGGTTGGAACTCACCGAATCCCTATCACATACAATCAGGTACCTCTCACATTTCACGAAAGTGAATTATTTTTAATCAGTTGTTCTGACAGAATGCCTCTTGCAAAAAGACACTAGCCCTAGATTCTTTTCTCAGCTATCAAGAGGGAAAACACCTGCATCATTAATAAGGAGGGAGGGGTAAACCAAGTTAATCAGACTCCAAGATCCATACTAATTGCTGACCAAGTAATGCCATAATATTCCACGGCTAAGGATCTCTGGCTTGTTCCAGTCCCTAAAAATCTGTTCAGCACAGTTAATATTTCACAAAACCAAAGGGCTTAGTTGTAAGCACAAAGAGCTAGAAATCAGGAGACTTGCGGTTTCTATTGAGTTCTGTCATTATCTAACAAGATAAATAAGTCACTTCTCTGTATCTAGTCTCCACATTTGTGAAGTGAGGAAAGAGAAACATGTCCCAAAAACGATGCAGGGGCTCTGGAAAGAAAATGAGCCAAGAATGGTGGGTTTTTGTTAAAAGTTACACAAATGAATGGTTTATGTCTCCATTTATCATTTAACCCGCCATTTAAGGTGGGTTAAAAATAGCTTCCAAATAAAGCTAAAAGAATTTATTTAGATTAAGTTGCACCAGAGAAGTAGAGGAATTAAGAGATATGACAAAAGCAAAGATGGGATGTTTCCATGGAAGAATCTCGGGCAGTAAAAATGCTATGCTGTAAAACCAGTACTTTTGTTAGCACTGCAGTTTAAAGATGAATTGCTCATAGTTAATGTATTGGATGGAAGAATTTTTAAACATCTGCCTCGAAGTATGCTGCATCCAAAAAATATATATAATAAAACGAATTCTTTCTCATTTGTGTTTATTCTTGGATTTATCCTGACATAATGGGGTTTTTAAAAATTACAGATTAACACTGCATTTATTCATCACCCTTGTCCTCTCATCCATAACTCAATATTTACTACCAGCAAACAAACACAAAATACAAAGATGTGTCCAGTTTCACTACAGCTCTTCGCGATTACAAGTGTCGAGCGCTGGCTTTCGGAACGCCCTTCTTATTGGCCGAGCCAATGCCAGTGACATCAACCAACTTACTTTTGATTGGAAGGCTGGTTGCTGGGACTGTAGCGTTTGCAGGAAGTCACTTAACTGTTTGGGAGCTGGAAAGACGAAGCTGAAGTTCTCTTTTGCCATAGGAACGAGCGCAACTGACTAGGGAAGATGTGTCCCAAGGCTCCGCAAGCTGGAACGTGAGCCAGGAGGCCTGCACCGGCCACGGGACCGTGAGGCACTCCGAAAGCGTGCGGCTGCTCCTTCCCTGCCTCCAGCTGTTACCCTTTTAAATGTCAGTGTTCGAGGCTGTAGGGGTAGCACGAGGCAGCGAAACGGAACAGTCGGATTGGCCGCACGCCTCAGTTCTAGACGCACCTCTCCACCGAAAGGCCGATCTGACTGGCAGGGGGAGAAAGTAAACAGAGTTGAATCACCCTCCCCACTGGCCAATTGGAGGGGGTTTGGTTTGTGACGTGATGGGATTCTGCGAAATTGTTACTGAGCAAGAGAATGCCGGAACGGTGCGGACCGGCCAGAGCAGGGGCTCAGAAGCCGTCAGTGGACTCGGGAAAAAGTGTCTCTTAGACTTGGCGCTCGGCGTGGCCCTCGCCACCCGCGTCGGGGTGGTCGGGTGAATGTCCTGGGGCTTTGGCTCGACGGAGAGGCGGCCGAGGGCGTGCACGTCTCTTGCAGTTTCCTCTCTCAGCGCCTCGGGGGCGTTTTCAGTCGAATAAACTTGCGACCGCCACGTGTGGCATCTTTCCAAGGGAGCCGGCTCAGAGGGGCCGGCGCGCCCGTCGGGGGATCGCGGCCCGCGCCGGGCAGGGGCGGCGGCGAGAGGCGGCGGCGCCGCGGAGCCTGGGGCCGTGGATGCTGCGTGCGGAGGCGCTGCCGGTTACGTAAAGATGAGGGGCTGAGGTCGGCTCCGCGCTCCTGCGAGTCGGAAGCGCCCCGCGCCCCCGCCCCCTTGGCCGCCGCGCCGTGCCGCGCCGCGCCGCGCTTGTCGTCCGAGGCTAGGGCAGGGCGAGCCGAACCTCCGCAGCCACCGCCAAGTTTGGCCGCGCCGCCGGGGCTGCCGTCGCCCTCACCATGTCCGCGACCGCCTACATGGACTTCGTGGCTGCCCAGTGTCTGGTTTCCATTTCGAACCGCGCTGCGGTGCCGGAGCATGGGGGCGCTCCGGACGCCGAGCGGCTGCGACTACCTGAGCGCGAGGTGACCAAGGAGCACGGTGACCCGGGGGACACCTGGAAGGATTACTGCACGCTCGTCACCATCGCCAAGAGCTTGTTGGACCTGAACAAGTACCGACCCATCCAGACCCCCTCCGTGTGCAGCGACAGTCTGGAGAGTCCAGATGAGGATATGGGATCCGACAGCGACGTGACCACCGAATCTGGGTCGAGTCCTTCCCACAGCCCGGAGGAGAGACAGGATCCTGGCAGCGCGCCCAGCCCACTCTCCCTCCTCCACCCTGGAGTGGCTGCGAAGGGGGAAACACGCCTCCGAAAAGAGGCACAAGTGCCCCTACAGTGGCTGTGGGGAAAGTCTATGGAAAATCCTCCCATCTCAAAGCCCATTACAGAGTGCATACAGGTTAGCGGCGTCGCCCTCTCCCCCGGAGCTCTGGGGTTAGTTAACCTTTGGCCAGGCAGCGTTCCTGGGCGTTCAGGACACTGCACTCGGCCGAAAGGGTGCAAACATGTTGGATAAGATGCGGTTTTAACTCTTTTAATAATTTGTGCATTGGCGGAAAGCTCACTCTCTCCTTAATTGTCCCCGGCCTCTGGGAGCCACGGAGAGCCTTAAACTGGCGGGCAGAGCGAATGCAGTGCGTGGCTTCGCGGGGAGTGGTGTCCGCCCCTCCCCCGTCCCCGCCCCGCCCCCGGGACTCCCGCACCCCGCGACGGTGGGGCCACCCCCACCTGGGAAAGACGGTGGCAGCGGGGGAAGTCAGATGGCGTATCTTTTATTTAATTCCCTTGTCGGGTTGCAGAGAACTGGCTAAAACCGAGGCGGGACGCGGCGCACTTTACTTCGAGCCTTTTAGGGATGACTAAGGACTCATTTAGCTGGATGCCTGCTACTTTTCTGGGCTTGCCAAGGTGGTTTTAAATATGGTCAGGAGTCCCCTGAGAGGTTTAAAATAACCCTGCTTCAGGCAGCAGAGGAGTTTGATCAAGTAAGGGTGGGTTAACTTCACTCATTAGCCTTCCTAATGAGCCAGATTTCAGAGCTGACTGTTTTTTTGGCCAGGTGGCTTAAGTCGCACCTTCTACCCCTGAATCAGGCTGTTTGCAGGGAGGTGTGGTCCTTGCCTGAGGTCAAAGCTTGGTAACGAATGCTGGGCAGTTCTGGAGGCCTCAGGGAATAGTTCCTTCCTGGGATGGCGAGAGGCAGGCCTGGACAAATGAATGTTGGCCAGAAAGATATCTATCTGCCTTATAAAACAGGCTTTGGAGACTTCCAGGGACCTTGGTCAGCCAATACTGTTGGTTATGTTTAACATGTACGGTAAAAGTGGGAAAACATTCACATTTGGACAGGCTATCTGACCATCTTCGGAAAGCTGCTTTTACAAACGCCATTCAGATGAGGTAGCTGGGGCTTGGTCCTCTCAGAGAAGCCTTTTGCCTCTGTCCTGTGACACCGTGTTTGAGTTACTTGGAAAAGTGTTGTCATTTTTTGGTGTAATACTTCGATACTTTTAAGATGAGGTCCTGGACCTGTGGTTTAACAGTGATACTTGGTTGAGGTTTTTTGTTTTGTTTTGCTTTCCATTTTAAAAGAAAGGCCACGTAACTGCGTCTCATTCCATTTCCTTTGGAAACTTGTTCTTATGGAGGTGGCTGCTGGCACCGGAATCAGACTGAATTTCCTCCATGGTTAATGCAAAATCTGGTTCTGTTTGGGGTCATCATCTAGGTTGCCATAAAACAGCACATTTTAAGGTTTGTAGCTGTAAGGTTGATGAAAGGCATGTGCCTGCGTTGGGGAACGTGACCTTTAGTGTGGCTCTGGGGGTGAAGTAGGGGTATATTAACCGGAGGGTGTTACTCACCAACAGCTGCTGGGCGGGCCTGGCTGTGTCAGCCATGTTCCCGGAGTTCAGTTGTTCGCATCGACACCCACTGCCACCTTGAGCAAAGGCATTTTCTCCTTCAGGGAGCTGCCCAGTCGTGCAGCCAGGGAGGGCCGCAGCGCCTCTGTGAGCTGCCAGAGTCTGTCCGACTCAGGAATAGGGTTTCCAGGGTTCTGGGCCATTCGGCTCAGATTTTTCTCAGGCATTTATAGAAATGGCTGCTTATGTGTGCGTGCATGCGTGCTGCTCCTTAATTCTCCATAAGGCAAGTCATTCGGCTCAGCTGCTTCAAGAGAACCTTTTTCACAGTCAAGAGTGGAAAACTAAGTGAGATGTTCACCCAGCTTTAAGTGCCACCGTCAGTCCTTTGAACCTAGGGATATGGTGATTGCAGGTGTCTGTGTTTTGGGGATCTCTAATCCTAGTGCATGGTCAAACAAAACCTGAGCCTGGGTTAATATTGTCAGTAGTGTATTTCTGCTAGAGGAGGTACGTGTTAAGGTCACTTTAAATAAGAGACTTGGAGATTTCTTGCATCTGGAAATTTCAGATACAACTTCAATTTAAATTGACTTTAGGGTAGGGTAGGGTAAAGAGTTTCCTAATTTTCTTTCTGCTGGTGTTAAATCAACAAGGTGGGCAGAGATGGCATTTGGAATGTCTGCATTCTGTGAAGATTTTAAGAGTTAAACTCCCAGCCACACCCCCTTGCTCACTGCTGCTAACATTCCTGCAAGAAACCCTCCAGCTTGCTCACTTCCTTATAGAGCCTCATACAGCTGCCACTTCCATAGACCACTTCTACACCAGCTTTAGAAGTTGAATCATTCAAACAGATTTTCTTCTAATTCAGTGCTGCTACTTACTTCTGTAGTGTCCTGGAAGGAAAGACACAGTTGAGGCCGGCTGAGCTGGGTTCTGATTTGTCCTATTGTTTCTCATTTGAGACCATAAGCAAGTTACTTTAACTCCGAGTTTGCAAACTGGAGGCTTGCTGCTGAATTTGCTTTGCAGATTTGTTTGGCTTGGCCAGCACAGGGTTTATAAAAATTTAATTAGTTACCAACATCTAAAAATCAGAGGATTATGGCATGAATCCAGATTTCTGGCTTCTCTGGAAAAAAAAATCAAAAGATCTGGCAAAACGGGGCCTGAATTCCTCCCTAGCAATAATTGGCTTGAACAGATCATAATACGGGGCAGTACCTTGTATTTTAATCATTTACATGATTTCTTCTGGTATTTAAGTTTCCAACCTCTGCTTTGTTGAAGCCTCACTTTCTTTCTTCTTCTTCTTCCCTTTTTTTTTTTTTTTTTTGGTATACTTTAAGTTCTGGGGTACATGAGCAGAACATGCAGTTTTGTTACATAGGTATGCACATGCCATGGTGGTTTGCTGCACCCATCAACCTGTCATCTACATTAGGTATTTCTCCTAATGCTATTCCTCCCCTACCCCCCACCCCCTCAACAGGCCCCAGTGTGTGATGGTTGCCTCTCTGTGTCCATGTGTTCTCACTGTTCAACTCCCACTTAAGCCTCACTTTCTTAATCCACAAGACAGGGCTGCTATCCTCAAGTCACAGGTTCTTGTGCAAAGATAACATCTGTAAAGCAGTGTTCCACACACAGTAGGCCCTTGAGAAATCCTGGGTCCTGTAGTTTGTGTGTAATATGCAGAACGTCACCTCAAAATCAGGAAACACTGGATAAACGTATTAAGTAGTATATTAATTTACATTTTCAAATAGTCTGTTCAATTTGTTTTTCTTCAGCTTCCAGACCAGACCTTTTCAGGTGATACACCTCTAAAGTTTAAGCAGTGGATCCATTGTTAATCTAAAGAAAATAAGATGCAACAAATACACTATTTTTCCTGTTTCCAGACTTTTGGGACACTTTATGATGTATTTATTTGTACTGTTTCAGGTTAATTTTAGAACATGGAGTATTTTACATGAAAATATACCAAGCCTATTACTTGAAAGTGTAATTAACATGAAGTTCATCCTAAGTCTCCTGACTTTGCAGATATCCTTCACATAGAGTATGAGCAGATTTTGGGGGGGCAGGTGGTAAAGGCAGTGTTACCCTTTGGAGAAGGAAACAACTACATTCTAATTCCAGTTCGGAAGTCATCAGAATGGGCTGATGTTGAACCATACTGGGTTAATATCCGGATGATAGAAACCTGAGGCCTTGTTTCTATGCCAGTTGCCATCTTATTCTCTTTTGGAGGGGCTTAAGTCAGCTCTCGCCAAGTGGTGACAATGGGTTGAGATTGATAGCACTGGTTATAGGATTCTGAAAATCAGAAAACCCCAAATTCCAACCATCACACCCCAGTTCTATGAAAAAAGATTTTTAAGGTTTAATATATATATATAAAACCTTAAAATAGTGAAAAATGAGGCTTACATAAAAAACCAGGAGAGACAGGAGCTACACAAGCCCTGAGTGGAGGCTTCTGCTTCTCCTTAGCCTCTCTGAACACATCCCGTGATGCTTGGCATACCTCGTGAGAGGGATCTGGACAGCCTCCGTAGTAGAAGTTGTCCTCCAGTATGGGAAATAGATTTTTCTGGCCCCTCTAGGAATGTCCATCACTGGCCAACTATAACTTAGGTAGGAATTTTGCTTAAAGGCATGAGGTTGTCCTGAGCCTCTTGCCCTCTTCTCCCTTAATTACTGCAAAACGCTTTGGAATCAACTGTTCAGTTAAGGAGAGTCTGATGTCATCAGAGGTATGTGGAAAAACTCACCTTCATTGCCTTGGAGGTGGGGCTTTAGGGACAAAACAAGGCCTTGCCCTAGACTAAGGGGCCTTAGCTCACTGCGCTGCCCAATTAAGTAGGCCCTGCCCAACCCTTACCACCTTCTCTTCTCTTCATGAGTGGAACGGAAGCCCTGTGCCTGGATCCTTAGGTATACATTCTCTCTACCCCATTCTTCTTTGCAGAGGGCTCCTCAAAGTGATTGGAATGGCATTTCATAACCCGACTTGCTTCATCCAACATAGATTTACAACTAGGCCTGAGTGGGGCTTGTGCAGATAACTGTTTCTCTATCTTTTTACCATAATTGTCCCCTCCATTACTGATTCTCCTGCCTCAGCCTCCAGAGTAGCTGGGATTATGGGTGTGTGCCACTACACCTGGCTAATTTTTTGCATTTTTAGTAGAGACAGGGTTTCACCATATTGGCCAGGCTAGTCTTGAACTTCTGACTTCAAGTGATCTGCTCACCTTGGCCTCCCAAAGTGCTGGGGTTACAGGCATGAGCCACTGTGCCCGGCCTACCCCATTACATTTTAATTCCACAGATACATCTGTTTATGAACTATGCCCACTTCCAAAGGTGACAAACTGGTGTAATAACTAAGAATTTTTTCACCTGCCACAGAACCAGTTTTTGCCCCCTTGGAGATGATACTGCCCAGCCCATTCAGCAAAAGGATATAAAGTACCCTGTTAGGAAAGAATAACAGTCTATGCAAAAGGCTGCTTGCACATGGCTTCTAGCTACAGAGGATGGGTTTCTAAGGCTGCAAGAGTTTCCTGTAGAGTTTGCTTCTGGGTTTTAGGCCAGAGGCTAAAACTCCTTTGAATCAAGTGAAATATGCGCAGACAGTTCTTCAGCCAGAGCTCGCTGCAGAAGTCTGACCCTGTGGATGGAGTCTGTTAGGGCCCTACAGCTCTTATTATTAATCCCAAGGTAGGAGCCAGCAGTTGCCGTTCTTCCCACATTTCCTGCTTGTCTTGTGTCATCTTCCAGCTATCTGCCCTAGCAAAGACAAAGTGGGGGGGTGGGGGGCCTCTTGAGAAGCTTCTGCTGGCAGGATTACTGTTTCACAATAGAAAACACAAGTGGAGTCAAATTACAGAGTACGCACACTGTTTCTCTTGATTTTCGTCTCACATCTTCTGTGGGTGGTGAGAAGAGAGAGGGGAGGGGTATAAGTGGGTTCCTGGGTAAGAGAGGGAGGTACCAGAGTAAATACAGTGCCACTTGGACAGTGACACCCCATTACCTTCAGACACAAAGATGTAAGCTGAGGGGAAATGAATTCTTGGATTCAGGGAAATGAATTCTTGGATTCTGAACATGAGGCTCAGATTTACATTCCTGTCTCAATTGTTGACGCTTATCCCAAGGACTAGTCATTCTGCAACATCTGTGGGAAATTCCCAGATTGAACTTCCCGTGGAGAAACATCATATGACATATTGGGAAAATGGCTGACAACGGTTTTCCTTACTAAGTTCATTGAGAAGAAAAGTGGGCGGATGATTTCCCAGTCTTTACTCTTTCAGAAGCCCCTAAAACAATCTGACATGCTCTAGGTGGAGCCTGCTTTCCATCCCATCAGTTTGATTTCTGAATGCCTTATGATCATTAGCATTCTTGATTTAAAAAAAAAAAAGCTTTCTCACATTTGTTAGTCTTGACTTCCAAATCTTCTTATTCTTTTTTTTTTTTTTCTCTCTCTCTCCCTTTCCCCTTGGCTGTTCTCAGGCTTGGAGAAAAAGCTTGTAGCATGCCATTCCTTCCTCCACTGCTAGAATCCTCCCCCACATCCGACCCTCCCACCTTTTCCTAATGTTTCTCCAGCAAGCCCAGCGCCCACTGAAGAGTGTAAATTAGTGCCTAGTAATTGGTACAAAGGCACTTTCTGTTTCTATGCAACACATGCAAAAAGGAGGGGCAAAGGAAGAGAAGAAAAAAACACCACAGATGGTTAAAAAGGGAAAGAAGCGAGATCCTCTTTCGGTGGTCTTTGAGCAATCCTGGCTCACTCTCTCCGCCCCACTTTTTGTTGGAAGTTAGTCACAGGCCTGGGCCTAACTCAGAGCACTTGGCGACAGCAGTTGTTAGTATTAAAAGAATAGCACTTGGAGGTTGGAAGTGACCTTGAGAGGTCATCACATCCATCATTTTGTCTTTAAGAAAGCGCAGCCCTCCCCCTCTCTCAGAGAGATGGGGATTGTTCTCTTGAAATGTTTTGGGGGGGACTTGGAGGGCTTTCAAGCACACCACCAGGGTTCCAAAGCCACCTCTCTGCCTTGGCTAGCATGTGAGTGGTCATATTGTGTGTAATCTCCCAGAGACTCAGCGGTACATGAGGGTACTAGGTGGTGGGAAGCATTGGCTTCAAGCTTGGTTCTGTTTGTGCCTAGGAATTTTTCCTTTATTTTGAATTATTTGCAGTTTTTCATTTGAATTCTTGTCCCCCACCCCCACCCCCACCCCCCAGCAGCTTCCCTGTGCTCTCCTGGGGCTTCAGTCTATAGTTAACATTTTTGGTTTTCACCTTAGTTTAAAGGGGTGCTTCATGGAATTAATCAAGTGAAAGGGCAAAGGTGAAGTTAGCTGGGGTGGCCTATGCCGGTTTTATGGGAGCAGCACTCTCTGAAACGGCCCAAGGCAGTGCTGCTGAGAGGTTTCCTACCACTGCTTACCTGGAATCCTCCTGAAACTTTAATACCTTTTTGATGCATTAAGGTCAAAAGTAAACATTTGTTTTATCCCAGCCTCAAGCAGTCCCCCTCAGCAGACAATAGGACTAACATTATTATTCATAAGAATGCGGTCCCCACTGAGGCTGTGAGATGCATCTATTTTTTTTTTAAACACATGGGACCTTGCAAGGCATTCATTGCCATGTGTGTCCAAAGACTTTTTGATGGTGTACCCGAAGACTTCTCTGTTAATCTCAGTTTACAGTGTGGCATAATTGACTTTGGAATCCTGAGATGAGAATTGAAGAATCTGGATCTGAAATCTAAAGGTTCTCAAGCTGAAAGAACCAGTTTGCTCACGATCTAAGCCCAGAGCTGCTGCTGCTGAGGCTTTGAATTTGTTTATTTTTTAATGAAACTGAGAATGATAATTTGAACAGGAGAAGGGCCTATCCTTAACTGGCCAGATTGAGTCTTTTAAAAAGTGAGGACATTTATTTAAATAGATTCAAATAAGAGACAGAAGCTTAAGCCATACAAAATTAATGATAAGGATTTGAAATGCAGTCAGTGGTGGTATGTATTCAATGAAGTTTGACCATTTTTCCAAGCTGAGCCTCCATCCTTGTGGAAGGGAGTATCTCCCAAAGTGCCTGACTTCAACCAAAGTGGGAACCAGTGGAATAGGCAATGGACGAAAACACAAAAGTCTCTCTTGAGAGTTTTGGACATTTGTAGACCTGGGAACAAAGTTACAGATCATCTTGGCCCAAAGAAATAGAGGGCAAAGGAAAGGTTTCACCATCTCTCTTTTCCAGAGAGCTATCTTTGATAAGACAGGCAGTTAGAAAGAAAGAGTAAGGCCTGACCCATTTATATTGAACAGTTAAGACTGAGGAACTGGAATGTGAGGGGCCTTTACTTTCAGTACAGAAACAGGAGACAGAGTCGTCAAAGCACAGGCTTTCGGGTCCCTCACATACGGGTTTTGAATCCTGCCTCTACCACTTTATTTGTGACAACTTAGGGCTATACTTACCTTCTGTGAGCCTCAGGTTTCTCATCTGTAAAATGGAGTTGAGTAATTACATATTTATGAAGTTGTTAGGAGGCTTAATTCAGACAAGGTGTTTAAATCATTTAGCACACCATTATAATTAAAAATTAAGAATTTATATGTGTGTCCCGGAAGCCCTTGAGATTCCTAGAATTTTTGTTCAGAATTCCAGATTAATCCAGCACTGCCTCACTCACTTAAATTATTTATTACTATTATTATTTGAGACTGCGCCTCACTCTGTCGCCGAGGATGGAGTGCAGTGGCACAAAGGATCTTGGCTCACTGTAACCTCTGCACTCTCCCCCAATTCTCCCCGCCCCCCCACTCAAGCAATCCTCCCACCTCAGCCTCCCAAGTAACCGGGACCGCAGATGCACACCACCACGCCTGGCCTATTTTTGTGTTTTTTGTAGAGACTGGGTTTACCACGTCGCCCAGGCTGGTCTCAATCTCCTAAGCTCAAACCATTTGCCCGCCTCAGCCTCCCAAAGTGTTAGGATTACAGACGTGAGCCACTGCACTGGGCCATCTCACTCACTTAAATTATTTATTGAGTGACTTACATGCAAAAAGCTGTGTAGAATGCTGATAGCAGGCGCTTTGGATTTTGCGAATAATAGTGATAATATAATATCTAACAGTCATTATATGTCAGGTTCCAACCTAAATGGTTTACATGCATTGTCATATTTAAACTCACAGCAATCCTGTGATACAGAAAGGTGCCTTCTCTTCTTATTTGTAAGTGGAATCAGACTGAGAGTTAGTTAACCTACTTCAAGGTTATACTGGAATTTTCCTAGTCTGTCTCTAGGTGGGTGGAGTTGGGCATGAATGCTTGCTGATCTGGACCCCTTGGGTTTCTGCCAGTGGGAAGAGACCCTGTGTTTTACGTGGTTCTCTTGGATTTGGTCCCAGAGCCACCAGTCTTCAGCTGTCTACTCTTTTGTTCCAACTCTGGCTCGTGGTTGGTTTTCATGAACCTCAGTTGGGAGTGTCAGCAGAAATCTTAGATTCTGACCACACCTACTCTGTATTTTCCATAGTTATCCAGAAGCTGCTTCCTTCCCATTGAAAAATAACCTGGTTGTGGGCCCAAAGCTATTTTAGTCAGGACAACAGAATCCAAACAGAGACTGGCTTAATAAAAAAAATGAAACTTTATTGGTTCAGGTTATAAACACATCTAGGGGTAGCTCTCGTTTCAGTGTCTGTGGGTACAGGCGCTCAGCGTCTGCCTCTCTGTGGCTCAGCTTTGCTGCCTTTTCCTCTGGTCTCATTCATGGCAACAGTCCGGGGGTTGGTGGGGGGGGAGGAGCTGTCTCCAAATAATGGTGAGATGGCTGCCCGCAGTTCCAGACTCATATCCTGCCACTTAAGCAAGCCCCAAGGAAAGACAATTTTCCATTCCCAGTGATTTCAGCAAAAGTTCTGGGCTTTAAGCTCTATGACTAGTTCAGATTGAGTGCCCCATCCCTGAAATGAATCACTATGGCCTGACTGGTTCACAGCCAACCTCTGGGTCTGGAGATGTGGGGTCACCCTCCCTAGAATTACATGTAGTCTACTCTGTGAATGGGGAAGGAGTTGTTGCAAAAGGAAATTTAGTGTATTATTTCTTCTCCAAAAAGGAATAAATGCCAGACAGGCAAAACCAACACCTATTCACTCTATCATCCCATTTATTTATTTATTTATTTATTTATTTTTATTTCTATTTTCACTTTTATTTTTTGGAGGCAAAGTCTTGCCCTGTTGCCCGTCCTGGAGTGCAGCGGCATGATCTCAGATCACTGCAACCTCCACCTCCTGGGTTTAAGCCATTCTTGTGCCTCAGCTTCCCAAATAGTTGGGATTACAGCCACACACCACCATGCCTGGCTACTTTTTGTATTTTTAGTAGAGTTGGGGTTTCACCATGTCGACCAGGTTGGATCTCCTGACCTTAGGTGATCCACCCGCCTTGGCTTCCCGAGGTGAGCCACCATTCCCAGCTATCGTCCCATTTAGAACTACCAACAGGATTTTCCAAGGAACAGAGTCTGACAAAATGAGAGGCAAACAGTATGATCATATTTTTTTTCCTCTATATTTTTCTTTCTTTTGATGGGGCTCTGAACTGCCTCTGGAGTTCAACTCGAAAGATAGGCCATAAGTGAATGTACAGAAGGGTCTTTGCAGAAGATAGATGATTTTGACATGTATTACGTACTCGCAGGCGAACACCCACAAGCCCTCCTGAGTGGATATTCTAGAAGCCGATACCAAAAGCCTCACATGGAGCAAGTGTAACAGCAGCAGTAGGGTGAACTTCAAAGCCATTGACTTGGTTTTAATTCCAGTCTGTCTATTTTAATGCCCAGAGAAACAAATCAAGTTTACAAAAACATTTATTACCCTATGTGCTAATAGATAAAAGCCAAGTCTAGCAAAGATGAGCTGTTTATATGGCAGTTCCCACTGAGATTCAGAAGTGTATTCAGCGTGCACAGTGCCTGAGAAAAAAACTATAATAAATCATAAGAGGCAAAAAGGAAAGCTTAAAAACAGCTTAACAAAAACACATAAAAGTGACTGAAATCCCTATGCTACTGTCATTCCACAGTAGTTTTGTACCATTACCATTTAATGAAAATAAGCAAAATGACAACCAAACAGCTGGCTTTCTCTCGTATTGCAATCCATACTCATGGCCAGCCCCAAATACTTGTTCAGTGAGCATTATCTCACTAAAGCAGGGCTTCCTACCATATAAGTCAGCTGCAGAATTTAGAGGTGGATGAGATCGTAGTGATCCACCAAAGGCCCAGAGAGATGATGCAACCTCCCGCCAACCACACAGCCCTTCAAGACCAGGCCCTGGCCCAGACTAGGTAATTCCTGCCATCCCAGACTATGCTGCCTCTGTCCAGCTATTTGTGGGAAAGATAGATAATAAATAAATATCTACTGGGCTGGGCACAGTGGCTGACGCCTATAATCCCAGCACTTTGGGAGGCCAAGGCGGGTGGATCATGAGGTCAAGAGATGGAGACCATCCTGGTCAACATGGTGAAACCCCATCTCTACTAAAAAAAATACAAAAATTAGCTGGGTGTGGTGGTGCATGCCTGTAGTCCCAGCTACTTGGGAGGCTGAGGCAGAAGAATTGCTTGAACCCAGGAGACGGAGGTTGCAGTGAGCCGAGATCCTGCCATTGCACTCCAGTCTGGGTGGCAGAGCAAGATTCTGTCTCAAAAAAAAAATTGTCTGCTGTCTTTTGTTTGAGGTCTGCTGGGACCCTGTGTGCTGTCTCGCAGATAGCTGAGGTTGGGAACATGCACGTGATGTTTGGATAGGCTTGCTTCTTAGACCCCGGCATGCTTAAATGAGGAAGTGCTGTGTACAGATGTCACAGACACATACCCACTTCCCATATTTCAGAACCTAAAGCATAGGACAAGTTGCTTTCTACAGATAAGCACAGAGATCCGGAATTAAAATCTCACACCTACGCTCTACACTGTCTCTGTTGTATCAACAAATAAAATATAAACAGAAGCCAAATCACAAGAAGGATTCAGTGAGAGATCAGAAGCAAATGGTAATAATATGATGGGGTAGCATTCAGGCAGGATTATTCTTTCAAAGCCTATCAAATATTTTTATTCATGCAAAGCAATATTTCTGATAAGCAGGAGACTTTTGAATGAATGATTTTTGAGTTCAGTGTTTATTGAAGTGATGTATGCAGGAAAATGTGGACTTCTCTGTACCCAGGAATGGCCTGCACACTTCTTCTTTAGTTGCATTGGTTCGGCATGTGAGGGTAATGGAGAATGGGGAAAAAAGCAACTGTTCACGTTTTGTACCTGCATGTCAACATTGCTTTTTGGTGATGAAGAAGCCAGATGGTGATGAACAATGGGTTGCTTGAGGCCTAGGCAAGGCAGGTCTGTGTGGATGTGTGCCCCACCAGCCTGGTCCACGAGCAATGCTTTCTTGGACTCAAATCTTTGCATCTCTTCACGATCTGACTCCTCTCACCGGCTTTCTAACAAGGACACTCCTTTGTTGGGCAACCCCCTACTGTTACCGTTTGTGTATTTCCACCTCTGAAGCAAAGGGGGCCATGTCCCTTTCACATATGGAAAAAGTAGGAAAGGTAGAAATAGAGAAGGAGTGAGAAAACAGATGTAGTATGTTCAGGAAGTTTCCTTCTCCTTTTTTTGAATCAGAGTCTCACTGTGTCGCCCAGGCTGGTGTGCAATGGCGCGTGATCTCAGCTCACTGCAACCTCCACCTCCCAGATTCAAGCAATTCTCCTGCCTCAGCCTCTCAAGTAGCTGGGATTATAGGCATGTGCTACCATGCGTGGCTAATTTTTGTATCTTTTTTTCTTAATTTTTGTATTTTTAGTAAATAGGAGGTTTTGCCATGTTGGCCAGGATGGTCTTGACCTCCTGACCTCAAGTGATCCACCCACCTTGGCCTCCCAAAGTGTTGGATTACAAGTGTGAGCCATCGCACTGGGCCAGGAAGTTTCTGACTTTCTGACAATTAATTTGACAAGAATACAAAAAGACTCTTCTCCTCTCTTTGGTCATGGATGAATTACTGGAGTGTCCCAGTAATTTCTCAATAGCAAGTAAATCACCCCCTGCCCTCCACTTCCATGCCCATGGAATATATTCCTTTTAAAATTTTTAAGGGATGAGGTCTCACTATGTTGCCCATGCTGGTCTTGAACTCTGGACCTCAAGCAGCCCTCCCTCCTCAGCCTTCCAAAGTGCTGGGATTACAGGAATAAACCACCATGCCTGGCCTGGGATATATTCTTGATCAAGCCATTTGTGGAACGGTTTGAACTCAGATGTATCACTGTTTTCAGTGAGACTTTTAAAAAATATTAAAATAACTTTCTTTTTCTCGTAAGTGAAATTTATACTCACTTAAATCAGAAAACATAGGGAAAAGTTACAAAAGGAAGTAGAAGTTATTTTTTCTCATTTTTTTTTAATTTTTAAATTTACAGTCACTTTCTATTTAAGAAGTTATTCTTTATCTCCTCACTGGTAGATAGTAATTGTTCAAACTGTGTATATATTCTTTTTACTTTTTAAAAATGTTTTTATTTTAAATTGTAGTAGAGATGGGGGGGGGGGTCTTACTGTTTTGCCCAGGGTGGTCTTGAACTCCTGACCTTAACCTCCCAAAGTGTTAGGATTACAGGTGTGAACCACCTCACCGAGCCCATATTTCGTATATATTCTTCCAGGATTTTTTCTCTACATATATATTCACACACTTATGTACCTTATCATACATCGTTCTTCTCATTTAGCAGTGTATGGCTAACATTGTTCCATTTCATTATATAACAGTCTGGTACCTTCTTCACAGGTACATATTAGTCCC
Organism: Ateles fusciceps; assembly: GCA_036589455.1. Lineage (NCBI taxonomy): Eukaryota > Metazoa > Chordata > Mammalia > Primates > Atelidae > Ateles > Ateles fusciceps. The sequence continues at coordinate 15,935,031 of JAZHEH010003097.1, forward strand.
TTGTGTGGATGTACTGTATGTATTAAACCAGTTCTTTATTGTTCAGCATTTAAGTTGTTACCAACTTTTAGCTCTCATAAGCAATCCCTTTTCATGTCCATATCTAATTATTATCAAATTAATTACCAGAAATAATCTGTAAGAGAATATTGCCAGATGGCCCTTGGATTAATTATAAATCCCACCAGTGTGGTAGAAGGCCTGTTTCCTCATGCCTCCACCAATGGTAGGTATGAACAGACTTTTTAACGTTTTCACTGGCCTCACAGATATCTTGCTGGTTTCTTAATTGGCATGTTTTGATTACTTGCGCGATGAAATACATTTTCATGTTTATTTCTTGGTCATTAGTTTTTTTTTTTTTTTTGAGGCACGGTCTGGCTCTGTCACCTAGACTGCAGTGCCGTGACATGATCTCAGCTCACTACAACCTCTGCTTCACTGGCTCAAGTGATCCTCCCACCTCAGCCTTCTGAGTAGCTAGGACTGTAGGTGTGCACCACAGAGCCTGGATAATATTTGCATTTTTAGTAGAGATGAGGTTTTGCCACGTTGCCCAGGCTGGTCTCAAACTCCTGGGCTCAAGCGATCTGCCTGCCTCAACCTCCCAAAGTGCTGAGATTACAGGCATGAGCCACCTTGCCCGGCCAGTATTTCTTATTCTATAAATTGTTTATTTGCATCCTTGCCCACTTTTATTAAGTTGGGCTATTCTTTTTTATTTGCAAGTCCTTTTTGTGTTATAGATTTTAACCTTTTGTCATGTGCTATAATTTCTTTTTTATTCATTTATTGTTTTGATTCTTAAATATTTCTACCTATATAATATTTTTAACATGCAGAAGTTTAACATTTTTATGTATTCAAAACTATCCTTTGCCGGGCGTGGTGGCTTACACCTGTAATCCAAGCACTTTGGAGGCCAAGGCGGGCAGATCACCTGAGGTCGGGAGTTCAAGACCAGCCTGACCAACATGGTGAAACCCCCCTCTATGAAAAACAAACAAACAAAAAAACAAAAACTATCCTTCAAGTAGGATTTTGCTTTTGGTTTCATGTTTAGAAAGTCTCTCTTCATTCCAGGATTCTAAAAATATTCACCTATATTTTATCATTATGGTTTTATTTTTTACATTTACATTTATAGCCCATTTGGAAATCATTTGAGTGAAAAGTATGAGGTAGGAATTAAGATTTAATTTTTTTTCTTTTACCTGATGTCTAAGCCACTTACTGAATTAAACATTTTTTGTTTCACTGATTTGAAATACCCCATTTACCATGTACAGAATCCCTATGGATTCTTAGGTTTATTTTCAGACCCTACTGTTCCATTGATTTGTCTTTTCCTGTGCTGCTATCTCACTATCTTAATTATTACAGCTTTAATAATACATTTTAATAACCAGTATTGCAAGTGCTCACTTATTATTTGTTCTTCTGCAGCATTTTCTTGGCAAGTTGGGCATGTTTATTCCTCCAAATGAACTTCAGAAATAATTTTGTCAAGTTCTGGAAAAAGAAATTCTTATGGTGTGAGTTAATTTCATAGATGAATTTGTACAGAATTGCCATATTCACACCATTCAGCCTTACCATCCAAGAGCCTAGGAAGCATATCATTTGTTCATTTTCTTTTACATCAAGCCTTCATGGATTTCTTCACCAAGGTCCTGAACTTGTATTGTTAGGCTTATTCTGACTGGTTGTGGCTAGCATAGAAGAAAACCAGTGCTCTTTTGTATAGTTAGACCTGTGAATGCACTTTTAATTTAGATTAGATTTTTCAGTTATCTTGAATTTTTTCAAATAGAAAGTTGTGTCAACTGCAAATAATTCTTATTTTCTAAACCCCCTCCTTCTCACCATTTACTTCTTATTTTATCTAATTGCACTCATGTTAAATTACATCAATGGGAGTGGGTGTTCATTCATCCTTTGGGCTAGACTTTAGTAGTTAATACTACCTTTATTCTACTGTTGACCTTGCTGAGGAAAGGTTTCAGAGCTGATCTTTATCCTGCTAAGGAATTATTCTGTTTTCCTGAAAGCTTTTATTAGGGATGGTTGTTCAATTTTATCATATACTATTTTGTATACAATAAAAGTGTATAAATAATACTGTGTGTTGTGTTGTGTGTGTGTGTGTGTGTGAGCTGTTAAATGGGAGAATAATATCAATTTGATTTTCTAATATCAAATTTTCCTTTTTAAAATTACATTTCTTTTGTAGAATAACTGTGTTGCCCAGGTTGGTCTTGACCTCCTGGGCTTAAGAATCCTCCTATCTCAGCCTTCCAAAGTGCTGGGATTATAGGTATGAGCCACCACAGCCAGCCCAAATTATTCTTTTATCCCTGGAGTCCTAGTCCTGTTTTTGCAATCAGAAACCACTCTTTTTTTTTTTTTTTTGAGACAGGGTCTCACTCTTACCCAGGCTGGAGTGTAGTGGCACAATCATAGCTCACTGCAGCCTCAACATTTGGGCTCAACCAATATTCCTTCCTCAGCCTCCCAATTAGCTGGGACCACAGGCAGGCACCACTACCCCTGGCTAACTTCTTGTATTTTTGTAGAGATGGGGCTTCACCATATTGCTCAGGCTGGTCTTGAACTTCTGTGCTCAAGTGATCCACCATGAGCAGCTGACCATTAATTTTCTTCCAGAAGAAATCTTGATTTTGCACATCTGCAAGCAACTTTGATTCTTTTTTTTTTTTTTTTTTTTTTTTAAAGATGGGGTTTCACCATGTTGGTCAGGCTGGTCTTGAACTCCCGACCTCAGGTGATCCGCCGCCTTTGCCTCCAGAGTGCTTGGATCACAGGCGTGAGCCACCATGCCCGGCCACAACTTTGATTCTTAATTGGCAATTTCAGAGTTCTATTCTGAAAGGGAGGCCTAAATCCCTTAGATTTGTTTTTTACCAGATTGGTTTACTTTTGCTAGAAGCAATGGAAGCTTTTGTTTTTGTATTTTTGACCTTCCTGCCTTGATTAAAGTTAGGCCATTTTAGGCCCATCCCCGGATGGGTCGGTAAGGGAAGATGAGAAAAACCAGGGAGGAAAGAGATGACATTCAGATGGTAGGCCTCCCTGACCTCAGGTAGGACTTCAGTGGCAGCCTGGACAGCTCAGGGAGCCTGGAGAGGTTGCTCCAGTGAGCAAGCCTAGCACTTTCCAAGTGCTCAGCTTCTGTCTTCTCTATGGAGAACTCACCTCATACATTTCAGGACTGCCCACAAAGAACAGGCTTCATTTGGCATCATCAACTAATCAGCAGTTGAGGAGGCTCCCTCTCAAAAGCAGGAGCGTCCTTTTGTGCTAAATAGGCAAGCACGTAGCCAGGGGGCCCGTCTACTGCTCTTGCACCCTCTGTAGGCCAGGAGAATTCTGGACACCTGATCTGTCTCTGCAAAGAAAGTCTTTTACACATTTTGCGCAGTGTTCAGTGGCTTTTTTGATCACATTTATTTTATACTCTGAACTGAGTCAGTGAGCGAGAGGTGCTTAGCTTGTTACTGAAAGGGGCGGGAAGTGGTATATAAATAATGAGAACGCAGAGAAACTTGTGCTGTTAACAGCTCTGCTCCAGTAAAGCGGGGTTTATTGTGTCACTGCCTCTGGGTGTGTTTTCCTATGAAGGCCAGAAATAAAGCAGTGGTACAAGTCTGTTGGGTTTTTTTTCCCCTTTCCCTAGGGGGATGGTAACTCTCTCATTAATACTAAAGACAGGTTTAAAGATTCTCTAATTGATAGTTGCGTTGGTGTGTGATTTGTTCTGCATGAAGGTTGACCATTGTCCTTTATACCTTAGCACTGAGCCTCAAAGAGAAGGCCTGACTTGGTTTCCCCTAGGCTGCCAGATGAAGGTCAAGTCACCATCTCTCTAGGCCAGTCCTCTCCTCTGCAAATCATCTCTGGCCCCATTCAGGCTTAATTCTGTTCTTGTCTACATGTGACTTCCCCATTCCCTGCTTTCTTAGATGCAAAACATCTATCATTTTCTAAATAATACCTTATTATATGACTGCCATTAACTAATATGCCGGGATGTTAGATTAAACATCACGGCATGTTAGATCCAAACTCTCCACTGTGTTAAAAAGGTGAAAGATTTTTCAAAGGGCTGCAAATTGTAGGTCCCTAAGCAGAATCCAACCTGTGTACACACCGCTGGATGGCACCATAATTTATAATGTTGAACTTGAATGCCTCTAAGTAGGGAAAGCACCCTTCAGTTCACCATGGAATCCATTATGATCCATGATTGAATGCACCTGCTCCCACCCTGCCCCAGCCTGTGTCTGGCTCCTGAAGACATTTGAATTTACAAATTTTGGAGCACACCAGTTAGAAGTTCTAGTCCTCTGTTATTTATTTATTTGAGACAGGGTCTTACTCTGTCACCCGACTGTAGTGCAGTGGCATGATCTTGGTTCACTGTAACCCCTCAGGTTTGAGCAGTTCTCATGCCTCATCCCCAGTAGCCGGGATTACAGGTGTGCAACACCACGCCCGGCTTCAGGTCTTCTGATTGAGATCAGGAATCAGCCAACTTTTTGCAGAAGGGCCCAATAGTAAATATTTTCAGCTTTGCAGGCTATTCAGCCTCTGTGGGCAACAGCTCAACACTGCTGTTTTGAAAATGCAGTTGTAGATAATACATAAACCAATAAGCAGGGCTGTTTCTAATAAAACTATATGTGGGCCGGGCACGGTGGCTCACACCTGTAATTCCAGCACTTCGGGAGGCTGAGGCGGGCAGATCACAAGGTCAGAAGATTGAGACCGTTTTGGCTAACATGGCAAAACCCCGTCTCTACTAAAATACAAAAAATTAGCCGGGCATGGTGGTGTGCACCTGTAGTCCCGGCTACTCGGGAGGCTGAGACAGGGGAATCACTTGAACCCAATAGGCAGAGGTTGCAGTGAGCTGAGGTCACGCCACTGCACTCCAGCCTGGTAACAGAGCAAGACTCCGTCTCAAAAAAAACAAAAAACAAACAAAAATATATGCAGACATGGTAATTTTACTTTCATGTAACTTTCTCCTGTCATGAACATTCTTTTAATTTTTTTCAACCACTTGGTAAAAACCAAACATAAGAATGGTATAAGCTATTCTTAGCTCATGGCAGGTCAGATTTGGCCAGTGGGCTGTGGATTGCTAGCCCCTGATTTAGATCACTGACCAAAAAGTTCTTTTGTTTTCCAAAGGATGCCAGATAAACCAAAACGATCCTGGGCCTTTTATACTGGCAACTCACTTCCAAGCAGATCTGTTTTAAATGCATAAAAACAGTAAACTTGAATTATACAAGTTACATGAGTCTGACGAAGGCCGCTATTAGCTCCTGATTTTCTCCGGGCTCTGTGGGGTGCCTCTTTGCTCTCTGTGAGACATTTCAGGGATAAGGATGCCAGGTCAATGACAGCACCTGGATTAGAAGCAATGAGAACCATCACAAAATGACAGCCCAAGGGGCAGTCAAGAGAATATCACTGTCAGCTAGATGGAAAGCAAAATCAGTAGGAACAGACCCTGATTACACTTGAAATATATGTAAGTCACAAGCATAGAAACTTAGTTCTCCTGTTCCGACGGTTTCATGCCAATTTTCCACGATCACCATCTTACTAACACAGTAAGAGTATCTTATTTCTTTTCCAGTCCTAGCCCACAGCTGAATGGTCTTCTGGTCCATTTTCCCCACGGTAGACACAGATCCATCCCCTCAACTAAATGAATCCCCTCTTCTCATGACTCACTTAAAAGAAACGAGTACACGTGCCAGTGAAGAGGCTAAGCCACATTAGCATTCCTCCAAGAAAACCACTTCTGATGAGTTTTTGTCCTAACAAGCATTGAGAAAACACTGAGCTCTTCCTTTCATTGTTTTCCTCACCACTACATCAGAAAGGAATGGAGAAAGGGCCCCAGAAAGGACCGAGCAGAGAGGGCATTTTGTTTTGGTTTGGTTTGGCTTTTTGCAGTTTATCATTCTATGAGTTCTGACCCCTTTATATATATATATATATATATATGTTTTTTTTTTGTTTGTTTGTTTGTTTGTTTTTTTGTGGTTTTTTTTTGAGACAGAGTCTTGCTCTGTTGCCAGGCTGGAGTGCAGTGGTACAATCTCGGCTCACTGCAACCTCCACCTCCTGGGTTCAAGCAATTCTCCTGCCTCAGCCTCCTGAGTAGCTGGGACTACAGGAACACGCCACTACACCCGGCTAGATTTTTGTATTTTAGTAGAGATGGAGTTTCACCATGTTGGCCAGAATGGTCTCAATCTCCTGACCTTGTGATCCACCCACCTCAGCCACCCAAAGTGCTGGGATTACAGGTGTACGCCACCACGCCCAGCCTCCCTTTTTATATTTTTAATAGAACATGTTTAGAAAAACATTTCCCCCATAGCTGCTTCGTTAGGGTTAAAGAGGACTTCACGGCAGTCTAATTCTGGAATAGCCCAGAAGGCTCCTCCAGTAACTAGTAATATCTGAGCAGATTTCAATGTGAGTGACCAGGAGGAAGAATAGACTGTGTGCGTATGTGTGTGTGTGTGTGCATGTGCGCATGCATGTGTGTGTGTGTATGTGTGTGTATAAAGTCTGAGCATTTACCAAATGCTTGGCACCATGAGTAGGACAAACATACAGGACATTATTTTTGCCTCAAGGTCTGCTGAAGTGGGTTAAAATGCTGTTTCTTTAATAGAAGTTGCAGAAGTGTAGTTTTCAACTCCATGTCTTTGTTGAGTTTTTCAGGGGAGGCTCTTTTTTTTTTCCTTTTTACAGCCCCACCCCTGAGCATCAAAATGCATTAATAACCCTAGCGCTCATCCACCTTGAGTAGGACCCAGCATTCATTGGTTCGCTATTGCCTTTTGCTGCTGTAGCTCTTCAGTTCAGAGCTCCATAAGGATTGGCACATAGATCTGCACATAGAGAAGCAGCCGCTACAGATTCGTCTTGCCCACATTGGGTTTCCTCGAAAAGTACACTGTATAGGGTGTTGTTATGACTATTGCTCTGCTTAGAGAACAGCAGAGAGCCTTCATCACGTATAGATTATCACAAAGGTGACAGAGTTGGTTTTGTTTTATCATACTTCTGCATCTCATCAGCACAGGATAACAGAAGCTGGGGAAAATAGAAAGAATAATTTTGGATGACTCAAATGCACCATGCTGGACAGCTCCCAGCCTCTGCAATTTCTCTATGGGTTCCAGGAAGGCCAGGACAGGAGTGAGAAAATACTCACTCCTCACACCTAGCCAAGGAGTGTCTGGAGAGTTCTGTGGAAACCAGGAGTCTGTGTGTCCTCTGTCTATGCAGCAGCTGTTGTCCGCTGTGCTTGGAGAGGTGTGAAGAGGGGGGAGGCAGGCTCTTGGGAGCCGGGTGATGGCAGTCACTTACAAGGGGAGCGAGTGAGGTTCTCATCATCAGCAGCTTGTCTGCTTGTCTGCCTGTATGTGTCCTCCCCAAATGCGGACATGGGCCCTCGCCTGCCTTCGCCTTGTGGGGTAGGAGCAGCAAGAGGTTCTGGATGCTCGCCTGATCACATCTGGCAGGCAGGGCTTAGCTGCATTATCAGTGGGACAGACATTAGCCTGAACCCAAGGAAAGCAATCAGAAAGGGAGGGATATGGAAACTGTCAAGTCCCCAGGACCCCCAGGAGTCAGGACAGCCAAGTGGCCAAGAGCATGGGCCTTGGGGTCAAGCAGACGGGGCCAATTCATGACTCTGCTTTCCAGTCGTGTGACCCTGAGCACAGAGCCTAACCCTCCAAGCCTTGGTTTCCTCATCTGTGAAATGGGGCAACTTTGTGGGGTGCTTGTGAGAATTTAGTGAGAAGGCACAGGAAGTCCTTAGCTCTTTGCTTAGAACAATGTTAGTTCGTCTTTTACGAGGAATATCGAAGAAACTGGAATCGTTTGGTCTGCAGAAGAGATTAGAGAAAAACATACCTGTCTGCATATATTTAAAGGATTATTATGTGGCAGAGGGAACGAACTTACTTCTTTAAGACAATATGACTTAAAGTATGGCCTTTGCAGGAAGGCAGATTTTTTTTTTTTTTCTGTTGAGATGGAATCTCACTCTGCTGCCCAGGCTGGAGTGCAGTGGTGTGATCTCAGCTCACTGCAATCTCCACCTCCCAGGTTGAAGCAATTCTCCTGCCTCAGCCTCCCAAGTAGCTGGGACTACAGGCACCTGCCACCGCACCTGGCTTATTTTTTGTATTTTTTTTTTTTTTAGTATAGATGGGGTTTCACTGTGTTAGCCAAGATGATCTCAATGTCCTGACCTCATGATTCACCTGCCTGAGCCTCCCAAAGTACTGGGATTAAAGGTGTGAGCCACCATGCCCAGCCAGATTTTATATCAACAAAAGAATGTTTGTGACAGAGATGCTCAGGAACAACCAGGCTGTCTTGTCAGGTTTGGGACTCCATCACTAGTCCTTTGGCCAACAGATGCTGAGTGGCCCCTGTACTCAGAAGCTCAGGGAGAAATGCTCACTCCAGGTGGGAAGTTGGTTAGACCCAATGCAAGTTCTCTTCCATCCTGTGACACCAAGACATTTAGCAAATGGGCTCAGCCTTTTGACTCTTGAAAGAATTTATGAAACCAGCAATTGTGTGGAATAAAACCAGAAAAAAATAATTTCCAAGGGCCCTATTGGGTACCAAATGGCAAGCTCATTTGCTTAGAGATGTTGGCAACTTTCTCATTGTATTAGCTGGGGCTGCCGTGACACACGACCGCAGACTCGGTGTCTGGAACAACAGACCTCTTATTCCTCACAGTTCTGGAGATTGGGAGTCCCAGGTGGGGGCGGGGTACATATTGGTTTCATTGGAGGCCTCTCTCCTTGGCTTGTAGATGGTTGCTCTGTCGCTGCCTTCCCCACGGTCTTCCCTAATCTTCACATGACTGTGTCCTTGTCTCCTCTTATGAAGACAACAGTCTGGATTAAGGCCTGCCCTCATGACCTTGTTTAACCTCAGTTGCCTCTTGAAAGGCCTTAACTCCAAATGCAGTCATCTTCTGGGGCGCTGGGGTTTAGGCTTCAACATAGGGATTGTGGGGGAGGGGGACACGTAACAATCATCTCCAAGGGATTTATCCTTTGAGTCGTAGGGTGTGTTGACCGTGACCGGCCTTCGGAATTGTTTACAGGTTCTTTAAACTGTATCCTGTCTGATTCCTTTCTCTTAGGTGAACGGCCCTTTCCCTGCACGTGGCCAGACTGCCTTAAAAAGTTCTCCCGCTCAGACGAGCTGACCCGCCACTACCGGACCCACACTGGGGGAAAAGCAGTTCCGCTGTCCGCTGTGTGAGAAGCGCTTCATGAGGAGTGACCACCTCACAAAGCATGCCCGGCGGCACACCGAGTTCCACCCCAGCATGATCAAGCGATCGAAAAAGGCGCTGGCCAACGCTTTGTGAGGTGCTGCCCACGGAAGCCAGGGGAGGGATGGACCCCGAAAGGACAAAACTACTCCCAGGAAATAGACACATGAAAACTGAGCCCCAGAAGAGGCATACTGACGGCACAGGAAGTCACTGCTCTTTGATCAATATCCTGATTTTCCTCTCCCCTGCATTGTTTTTAAAAAGCACATTGTAGCCTAAGATCAAAGTCAACAACACTTGGTCCCCTTGAAGAGGCAACTCTCTGAACCCGTCTCTGACTGTTGGAGGGAAGGCAAATGCTTTTGGGTTGTTTTTTTTTTTCTCCTTTATTTTTTTGTGGGGGAGGGTAGGGGTGGGTGGTGGGAGGGGGGTAAGGCCAAGACTAGGGTAGAATTTTAAAGATTCAACACTGGTGTACATATGTCCGACTGGGTGAGTTGACCTGTGGCCTCACACAGTGATTCTGGGCCCTTATGCTTGCTGTCTCTCAGAATTGTTTTCTTAACTTTTAATGTAATGACGAGTGTGCTTCAGTTTGTTTAGCAAAACCACTCTCTTGAATCACGTTAACTTTTGAGATTTAAAAAAAAACCGCCATAGCACAGCTGTCTTTATGCAAGCAAGAGCACATCTACTCCAGCATGATCTGTCATCTAAAGACTTGAAAACAAAAAACAGTTACTTATAGTCAATGGGTAAGCAGAGTCTGAATTTATACTAATCAAGACAAACCTTTGAAAGGTTACACTAAGTACAGAACTTTTAAACCTTGCTTTGTATGAGTTGTACTTTTTGAACATAAGCTGCACTTTTATTTTCTAATGCAGAGGATGAATAAGTTAAATACATGCTTTGAGGATAGAAGCAGACATTCTGTTTGGCACCACGTAATAATCTGCTTATTTTTACAGTATACACATTTCCCTAAGAAATCATGGCAGAGATGTGAGGGCAGGATATACACAACAGACGCTGAAGGAGAAGGAGGGTAGTGTTTCACGAAGAAAAAGAACCAACAGATTTTAACTCTATTAACTTTTCCAAATTTTCCTATGCTTTTAGTGAACATCATCTTATTGTATCATAGTGCCACGAGGGGGAGAGGGCTTTTGACTCTGTTGGGTTTTATTTGAATGTGTGCATAACAGTATCTAGATCTGGAAACACCTGTTTTTCGGGGAAAAAGGTTTGTTGGTCTCCTTCCTGTGTTCCTACAAAACTCCCACTCTCAGGTGCAAGAGTTACGTAGAAGGAAAGGGAGCTGAAATAGAAAAAAGAAAAATCAACCCCTGTAAGTAGTGAATGCCAAGGGAAAATACCACGATGATTTCCGAGGAGGCTCTGCAAAATCATCCCTTTTGGAGAACGTAGGCAAAAGGGAATACTACGAATGAAATCACATCACTGTATCTTTTACATGGATAGCCTCACCACTAATCTATCTTGTATCTAGGTGTCTATAACGGCCGAAACCACTACATCATCCGTAATATGCCATTTACCTGAAAACTTAATTGTGGCCTATACAAGGCCAGAAAAGTGAACTGAGTTTTCATAGTTAAGAAAAGACCTCAAATGTGGGGGAGTCAGCAGTGATCATGGGGGGAAATGTTTACATTTTTTTCTTAGGAAGTAACACTTTCTGATGATTTTATCTGATATTTAAAACAGGGAGCTATGGTACACTCTGGGTTACACTTGTGCTCTAAAATGTGTTGTGTAAACGTAGGGTGCCTACCGATTTCACCTGACACATGCTTGCTTCTGATTCAGAATCAGAGTGGGCTCCCGAAGTGGGCGCAGGTCACGGCTGACTCCAACTTCCAATACAACAGCCATCACTAGCACGGTGTTTTTTTGTTTAACCAACCTAGTTGTATTAGTAGTTCTATAAAGAGAACTGCTTTTAACATTAGGGACTGGGAGCAGTCCATGGGATAAAAAGAAAGTGTTTTCTCACGAGAAAACATGTCAGGAAAAATAAAGAACACTTTCTACCTCTGTTTCAGATTTTTGAAACACTTATTTTAAACCAAATTTTAATTTCTATGTCCAAAATAAGTTTTAAGGACATCTGTTCTTCCATACGAAATAGGTTAGGCTGCCTATTTCTTACTGAGCTCATGGAATGGTTCTGCTTATGATACTCTGCACGCTGCCTTTTAGTGAGTGAGGAGTTTGGAGTTGCCTAGCAACTTGCTAACTTGTAAAAAGTCATCTTTCCCCTCACAGAAAGAAATGAAAGAAAACAAAGCAAAGTCAGTGAAAGACAATCTTTATAGTTTCAGGAGTAAATCTATATGTGGCTTTTGTCAAGCACTTAGATGGATATAAATGCAGCAACTTGTTTTAAAAAAATGCACAATTTACTTCCCAAAAAAGTTGTTACTTGCCTTTTCAAGTTGTTGACAAACACACATTTGATATTCTCTTATATGTTATAGTAATGTAACGTATAAACGCAAGACTTTTTATTCTTTGTGATGAAATCCTGTTTTAAAATGTCACAAAACAGGAACCAGCATTCTAATTAGATTTACTATATCAAGATACGGTTCAAATAGGACTACTAGAGTTCGTTGAACACTAAAACTATGAAACAATTACTTTTTATATTAAAAAGACCATGGATTTAACTTATGAAAATCCAAACGCAGGATAGTAATTTTTGTTTACTTTTTTAACCAAACTGAATTTTTGAAAGACTACTGCAGGTGTTTAAAGAGAAAGAAAAGTTGTTTTATCTAATACTGTAAGTAGTTGTCATATTCTGGAAAATTTAATAGTTTTAGAGTTAAGATATCTCCTCTCCTTGGTTAGGGAAGAAGAAAGCCCTTCACCATTGTGGAATGATGCCCTGGCTCTAAGGTTTAGCTCCACATCATGCTTCTTTTGAGAATTCTATTTGGTAGTTATAATTACAGAAACTGATTAGTTTGTCAGTTTGCAGATAGATTTAGCACAGTACTCATCACTCTGGATAGACTGAGATGTTCTTTCACAACAGATGATCTGTAACACTGTAAGATACTGATCTTTACAACTGTTTAATCAGTTTTATTTTTGTACAGTATTAGTGACCTAAGTTATTTTGCTGTCCTGTTTTTGTAAATCAAATGAAATTATAAAAGAGGATTCTGACAGTAGGTATTTTGTACATATGTATATATGTTGTCCAAATAAAAATAAATGATAAAGACTGAATTGTTCCAGCCATTATGTGTAGTAAAAGGGGGCTATTTCACCATAATGAAAGTTACTTCTTTAACCTGTGTTCACGGGATTTTGGGATGAGGGCAAAGATCATTTTACCCTGTACCTTTCAACACATGCAATATTTATATAGACTTGTGTGTATCTACTATTCACAGACCTCTGAGGAAGTACATGGAATAGAGGTCACTTGAAACCACTGTGTTATGCTGGAGGGGAATATTTATATTTTGGGAGATAAATCACTTTAAGAAGCTTTTAGAGCTCATAACTGTGCAGGGTGTACTAGGAACTGGCCGGGGAAAGTTGTAAGCTCAGCTTGTGCTCTTGATATATGATATTAATAAGAACACACAAGTTGAGGTTTCATTGACTCTACTGTAGAAAAATAACACCACGCAAAGACAAGCATCAAAGTATGTGTGTGTGTGTGTGCGTGTGTGTGTGTGTATGATTTATGCAGATATATACTAGCTATTAATCTTTTACTGTAAACTAGTCATGGTATTTGGTGTTTAGGTTTTTCTCATTTAATCCTTATAGCAGCTCTGTACAGTACATAATTATTGTTATATACATATTTATGATGAGGAAATTGAGGATTGGATAACTTGCCAAGAGGCACATCTAATAAGTGGCAAAGACAATGTTTAAATTTGGATCTGCTGAATCCAACCCTCCTTCTTTCTATGCCTGCATCACAGCAGCAAGGGATTTACTGGAGTGCACCATTCACTTGACCCCATTTTATTGAGCACACCTATTAGTGCCAGGGGCTGTCGTCACTGGATACAAAGGTGAAAAAATAGACAAGGTCCCTGTGTTCAGGAGTTTCTGTTAGTAGAGGGAAATATGTAGCAAGTAAACAAATTATCCATGTACTCTCAGATGGGGATAAGCAAAGTGACGAGAATAGAATAGGGTGGTGTGATTATGACTTAGGGGGGTGGGGGAAAGCTACTACAGACTACTAAAGTAGTCAGGGAAGGTCTCCCTGGGGGTCTTCATATTTAAGCTGAGACCTAGATGACTAGAAGGAGGTAGCCTCAGAAAACGTGTAGGGAGTGTGGAAGGAGTTTGGCAAGAATGCGACCAGCGTTTGGAGGGGACAGCGTGACAGTGGGGGTGGCTGGAATACAGGATGAGAAGGGAAGGGAAGTGCTGGGGTAGTTGGCAGGGCCCAGGTCAAAAGGGCCATATACTGCAGGTTGTAACATGGTGTTTGATTTTGATTCTAAGGGGAGGGACAATCTGTTAGAAGTTTTAAAGCAGAAGAGTGCTATCATCCCACTTGTATTTCAGCAAGCTCTTTCTGAGTGCAGAGTGGAAAATGGATTTTAGAGGGACAAGAGTGGAAGCTGGGAGACTAGCCAAGAGACTTCTATCTCTCTGGGCAAAAGATGATGGTTTTCCAGTCCTGATGGTTAGCAGTGGAGGTGGAAAGAAGTGAATAGTTTCAAGAAATACATCAGAGGCAGAGTCATTTGGACTTGGTGATGTTAGGATGCTGGGAGTAAGGCATAAAAAAGTCTAGCAATGACCCTCAAGTCTATGGCCTGAGCAACAGGTAGATTACTGCAGAGTGGTGAGGGTGGAGGAAAGGGGGAAAATGGGGGAGGGATGAGGGGAAGGTCAGGGGTTCATCTCTGGACATGTTAAGGTTGCAGTGCCTGTCAACTGGGAATGTCAAGAGAACGACTACATTGTTCAACTCTCAAAAGAAGTGGACTGGACTGGAAATTTGGATGTCATAGTCATATTTGATAGTAACTGGAGCCAACGAAGTGGATGAGATCACCTGGGAGAAGAAGTAGTTAGAGCCTAGAACCAAAGAGGAGGAGAAGGAGGAGGCAGAAAGGAAGCTCAGGAAATAACAGGACAAACAAAACCCAGAAAATCGCAAGGCTGTGGAGTAGGGGGTTGGGTGGGCTAGTCAATTGTGCTGAATGGTATTGAGGAGTATAGTAAGACCAGTGCTGAAAATCATTCCCAAATTTAGGAATCTGAGGTTATTGGTGACGATTAGAGCCATTTTATTAGAACGGCAGAAATAAACAGCTGGTTGGGGAGGGAGAGGGGTAATCGTGAGGTGAAAACTGTAAATAGGAAGTACAGTCAATTCTTGCATAGTTTGCAGACTTGATTTATATACAGCAAAAGACAGGAAAAAGGAGGCACAAGAAAAACAAAGACAAGATGAAGGAAAATAGAATGCACATGCCACTTAAACTTTACTAAAAGTTAGATTCTCAATTTGGATCAAAAGCAAAGTCACAGCTCCTCAAGAGGCTGAGGCAAGAGGATGGCCTGAGCCCAGGAGTTCAAGGCTCCAATGAGCTGTGATGGTGCACTGCACTCAGCCTGAGTGACAGAGAGAGACCTTGTCTCTAAAAAAACTGCGTGTATTATCACTAGGCAATAAAGTGAGCAATTAATAACAAAAGGATAATTTTGAAAGACCAAAAATAGTAGAGATTAAAATACTGTCTTAAAATAATTTTTAGATCAAATGGAAAACACAAATTACAGTTTAAAACAATCAAGAAAACAGTATGGCCATAATATACCCTATACCCTAAAGCAGTACTTACAGGAAAATTCAGAGCCTCGTAGGCTTCATT
Source organism: Ateles fusciceps (assembly GCA_036589455.1). Classification (NCBI taxonomy): domain Eukaryota; kingdom Metazoa; phylum Chordata; class Mammalia; order Primates; family Atelidae; genus Ateles; species Ateles fusciceps. Next base: position 15,950,295 of record JAZHEH010003097.1, read on the forward strand.
ATCATCTGTGAAAAAATAAAAATAAGCCAAGGAATCAATTTATGCTCAGTTTAAAACAATCGAGAAAACAGTATAGCCATAATACACCCTATACCCTAAAGCAGTACTTACAGAAAAATTCAGAGTCTTGTATGCTTCATTATCATCTGTGAAAAAATAAAAATAAGTCAAGGAATCAATTTATGCTCAAAAATGAACAGTATCTAGGAAAAGTATGAGAAAATAAAATGAGATTAACATATCAAACCAAGAAGTGGATCTTTGAAAAGACCAATAAAATAGACACACTTTTGACAATGTCAGAAAGAAAAGAGAAAATCTAAATATATATTCTGAATGAGAAGAGAGGCATAATTATAAATAAAATCAACTAATAATTTTGGACATCTTGATAAAATGACTAGAACTGTTGTAGAAGAGTTTTTGTGGGTGGTACAGTTGTATAGACTGAAAACCACTTTTAAACTGACAAGAGTTTTGATGGGTGGTACAGTTGTATAGACTGAAAACCACTTTTAAACTGACAAGAGTTTTGATGGGTGGTACAGTTGTATAGACTGAAAACCACTTTTAAACTGACAAGAGTTTTGATGGGTAGTACAGTTATATAGACTGAAAACTAATTTTTTGATTTACAAATACAGAGAATTCAGCACCTAGAAAATTATATAGACAACATCTTTCAAACCTTTAAGGAACCAATAATTTCTCTAAACTATTAGAGGCCAGGTGCAATGTCTCACACCTGGAAGCCCAGCACTTTGGGAGGCTGAGATGGGAGGATGTCTTGAAGCCAGGAGTTCGAGACCAGTCTGGGCAGCGAAATGGGTTTGGTGGTATGTGCCTGTAGTCTCAGCTGCTCAGGAGGCTGAGGCTGGGAGGATAATTTAAACTCAGGAGTTTGTGGCTGCAGTGAGCTATAGTAGAGCTACTTCCACTCCATCCTGGGCAACAGAGGGAGACTCTATCTAAAGAAAAAAAAAAAGAGTGGCATCACAAATCAGTGGGGAAATGTTTGAATTATCTACTAAATTTTGTTTAGCAAAATATTATCTAGGAAGAATTCAAATTATCACGCTATATACCAAAATAAATTCTATATACATTAAAGATGTAAGTAAAATGATAAAATGTAAGTGAAGATTAATAAATCATGATTCATAAAGCATGCTTTGCACAAAACTAAAGGTGGAAACTATTAAAGGTGTGAAACTATTATAAATGAAATATTAGCCTGAACAAAGTTTAAAAGTATGGACATGGATATGGAAAAATGCACATTAATAGGATTAATATCTTTATAACTTACAAGTCAATGTAAAAAAAATGAACACATATTTAGAAAAATCTGGCATACTATATAAATTGACACTTTATAAAATAAGAAATAAAAACAGCCAATAAACTTTTCTTAAATATTTGCCATGCTTTCAAAGAAATGTAGTATAAAGTAGTGAGGTACTGTTATTTGCCTATGGTTGTACAGATTAAAAAATATAAAGCACCCTTTTGGTTAAGAACTGGGGGAAAAGGACATATTGCTAGTGGGGGATGCAAGTTGGCACAACTTTTCTAGGAGACAATTGGGCCATAAGGATTTAAAAACTACACAAATGTTCATCTACCTTTCAAAGCAATTGCATGCCCAAGGAATTATCATGAAAGTTTGCAAAGATTTAGCTGCAAAAAAATATACATGGTAGCATTTTTTATAATAGTGAAAATTTGAAAACAATATCAAGGTTCAACTCTCATGGATGGTTTAAATAACAGTAGGGGTGAGGCGCGATGGCTCACACCTGTAATCTCAGCACTTTGGGAGGCCAAGGTGAGTGGATCAGCTGAGGTCAGGAGTTTGAGACCAGCCTGGCCAACATGGTGAAACCCCGTCTCTACTAAAAATACAAAAATTAGCTGGGTGTGGTGACATGCTCCTGTAATCCCAGCTACTCGGGAGGCTGAGGAAGGAGAATTGCTTGAATCTGGGAGGTGGAGGTTGCAGTAAGCTGAGATCCTCCCATGCACTCCAGCCTGGGTGATAGAGTGAGACACTGTCTCAAATAAATAAGTAAATACCAGTAGAATAGTATGCATCCATTACAAAGGATATAGAATAGCTTTTTACCAAGGATATTCTGTAGAACATTAATTTTGTAAGTGTTATCTTACAGGAGGATCCCATGATTAGATAAGTGTGGGATACCCAGGCGAGGTGAACCAAGTTTCTCTACTGGATTTCTTTGCAGAGTCTTTGTTATGATCCAGAATGCATCAGTCATATCCCAGGGGCTGACACAGCACGCAGATTGCACAAACTTATTTGACTATAGTCATTTTGCCCTAGTTTGTTTGTTTTTAGAGACAATATGAAAATCAGTCTTTGGGAGATGACATAGAAATATGTTCACAATGTATTTCTATAAAAAGCAGCTTACCCAGTATAGTCTCACTTTAAAACATGTATATGTGTTCAGAAAAAAAAGGCTAGAAGGATTTAAAGGATACTTACTACACAAGAATGTTAACGGTGATTATCTTGACACACGAGAGTAGGGATAATTTTAAATTTATACTCCTTTTCTATATTATGCTAAGGTTTCTACAAAAGGAGTACATATTACACTTGTAGAAAGAGGGAAGACAAAAAGGAAATCACCAGAAGCCAATCTAAATACTGTATTTTAGTTTGTTTACTTATTTATTCTGCAATACCAATACAGTCACGCATAAATGCCATATTTTAGAACTGCAAAACATGAAGCCCCTAGCTCTTGAATGAGGGTTAACTTGCCCAACTATGGGGTCACACTCAGAAGCTGGTTTGGGCTGATTTGGGGTGGCCTCTGTGGCTGCTGGCCTGGCAGAGCAGTGAATTCTTGATCTCTCTCATCTGTTCTCTAGTTCATGTAGCCTCTGTTCACCTTGGCAACGAAACAGTTGCTTCTTGAGTTTCAACTCAAGTGAAGAGTTGAGTGCAGTTTTTTCTCCTGCTTTTCACTACAAACTCAATTCTTCCTAAGTCAAGTGGTGTCATTTAGAGTTTTCTCAAAAGACCAACCTGTGTTAGGCCATTCTCACATTGCATTGCTGTAAAGAAATACCGGATACTGGGTAATTTATAAAGAGGAGGTATAATTGGCTCATGGTTCTGCAGGCTGTACAGGAAGAATGGCGCTGGCATCTGCTCGGAAAATTTTTTAAATTTTTATTTATTTATTTAGAGACGGAGTCTTGCTCTGTCAGTAGGGCTGGAGTACAGTGGCTCAGTCTCAGCTCACTGACACCTCCACCTCCCAGGTTCAAGCAATTCTCCTGTCTCAGCCTCCCAAGCAGCTGGGTTATAGGCACTTGTCTCTACATCTGGCTAAGTTTTGTATCTTTTAGTAGAGACAAGGTTTCGCCATGTTGGCTAGGCTGGTCTTGAATTACTGACCTCAGGTGATCTGCCTACCTCAGCCTCCCAAAGTGTTGGAATTACAGGTGTGAGCCACCGTGCCTGGCCAGAAAACTTTCAATCATGGTGGAAGACAAAGGGGGAGCAGTAACATCACATGGCATAGTGAGCAAAAACTATTTGCAATCTTAATGATAATAACGTATACATGAATATAAGGAAAAAATAAATCCAATGCATTTTGAGGAATTATACTAAGTAGACAATGTTGCTCATTGTAAAAAGTTAGGATGAGCCTCTCCATCTTCTGGAGATAATGAGAGAGAGTGAGGTGGGAGTAGGAGACAGTAAGTTGTAGAGCTTTCCACGAGAAACTGTTACACCTAAGAGAAGTGACATATAAAGTTCAAAGGATTATATGCATTTACTCAGCTAATGAATCATTGATATTAAACACGAGAGATTAAAACTGTTTTTTCTTTTTTGCTAATTGTTATTTATCTTTCAACTGGCAAATAAAATGTACATATTAATAGTGTATACAACATGATGTTTTGAAATATGGATACACTGTGGAATGACTAAATCTATTAATTTTTAGGGCTGGGCGCGGTGATTCACACCTGTAATCCCAGCACTTTGGGAGGCTGAGGAGGGTGGATCACCTGAGGTCAGGAGTTCAAGACCAGCCTGGCCAACACGGTAAAACCCTGTCTCTACTAAAAATGCAAAAAAAAATTTAGCAGGGCATGGTAACAGGAGCCTGTAATCCCAGCTACTTGGGAGACTGAGCCTGGAGAATCACTTGAACTCAGGAGGCAGAGGTTGCAGTGAGCCAAGATTTCGCCATTGCTCTCCAGCCTGGGCGACAAGAGCAAAACTCTATCTCAAAAAAAATAATTTTTTAAAATTTTATTTTATTTTTTACTTTTTCTTTTTTCCCCCCCAATAACCAATAATTCCATAAAAAATTATTCTTCTGGGCTCCTGCAGCACACAACATTATACAATTATGGCAGTTTGTTTACTCTTGTCTTTTCCTCTAGGTTCTTGGTTTCTTTTTATCTTTTGAGACAGGATCTTGCACTGTCGCCCAGCCTGGACGCCATGTGTTGGAGCTGGAGGCAGCACTCATACGGCAGCCCACAAAGGAGAGAGACCAAGACTTCCTTCCATGCCAGGGGTTGCAGACACTCTGCAGGAGCAGGATAGACCCTCTGCCAAAAATTTGGGTTCAGATGTCAAGATGGTGCCACACACATACACTGAGGAGACAGCAATGTTTGTTCCTTATATAATGAGTTTTCTGGGGACAGCAGGGCAGGCCCTCACCAAGTGTGTCCAAAAAGGGAAGGGAAGGGAAGGGAGGGGATGGGAGGGGGAGGGGAGGGGAGGGGGAGAGGAGGGAATAAAAACTTGGGAAATGGACTGAGCTCAAGAGAATTTCAGGTCACCATTAGAAAAGTGGAGCTGTGCTGGTGTGGTGGCTCATATCTGTAATCCCAGTACTTTGAAAGGCTGAGAAGGGCAGATGGCTTGAGCTCAGGAGTTTGAGACCAGTCTGAGCAACATGGTAAAACTCTGTCTCCATGAAAAAAAAAATATATATATATATATATATATTTTTTTTTTAATTAGCCAGGCATGGTGGTGCTCATCTGTAGTCACGGCTACTCGGGAGGCTAAGGTGGGAGGATGGCTTGAAACTGAAAAGTTGAGGCTGAAGTGAGCTGTGATGGTGCCACTGCCCTCCAGCCTGTGTGACAGAGACCCTGTCAAAAAGAGAAAGAGACAGAGAGAAAAGAAAGAAGATGAAAGAAAAGAAAGGAAGGAAGAAAGAAGAAAGATGAAAGGAAAAAGAAGAAAGAAAGAGAAAGAAAGGAAAGAAAGAGAAAAGAAAAGGAAAGAAAAGAAAGGAAAAGAAAAAGAAAAGGTGGAGCAGCAGTTGAACAATTTCTGGACACCATGCATTAGAGTTGGAGGCAGCACTCATATGAGACTACTTGGTCAGAAAAGGATGGGTGGGGACTGCACTTTTCAGAGCAGGCGTTATCTCACTTAATCCCCACAGTAGCTCTGCAAAGCAGGCACTTTATAGATGTGGGGATAGAAACACAGAGGTATTGGCCGGCGCGGTGGCTCACACCTGTAATCCCAGCACTTTGGGAGGCTGAGGCAGGTGGATCATGAGGCCAGGAGTTCAAGATCAGCCTGGCCAACATTGAGAAACCCTGTCTCTACTGAAAACTACAAAAATTAGCTGTGCGCGGTGGAAGGCACCTGTAATCCCAGCTACTAGGGAGGATGAGGCAGGAGAATCGCTTGAACCCAGGTGAGGGAGGTTGCAGTGAGCCAACATCGGGCCACTGTACTCCAGCCTGGGCAACAGAGTGAGACTCCATCTCAAAAAAAAAAAAAAAAAAAAAGAAAAGCAGAGGTGTTCTGTCACTGGTCCAAGGTAAGCACTGGAGTCCATATTCAAATAAAGGTCTGCCTGGCTCCATAGCCTCACAGGCTGTGCTACACCAAGCTGCTTTTCTTTGCTACTCATTAGCAGACATTACTTTTAAAGTGGGAGAAGAGGCCTTCCAGGTAACTGGGACTACAAGCATGCACCAACCATGCCTATTTTTTTTTTTTAATTTTTAGTAGAGATGAGGGTTTTTTTTCTTTTCCTTTTTCCTTTTTTTTTTTTTTTTTTTTTTGAGACTGAGTCTCTCTCTGTTACCCAGGCTGGAGTGCAATGGTGTGATCTCGGCTCACTGCAACCTCCCACTCCCAGGTTCAAGCTCCTGCCTCAGCCTCTTGAGTAGCTTGGATTACAAACACCTGCCACTACACCCTGTTAATTTTTGTATTTTTTGTAGAGATGGGGTTTCATCATGTTGGCTAGGCTGATCTCAAACTCCTGACCTCAAGTGGTTTGCCCGCCTTGTCCTCCCAAAGTGCTGGAATTACGTTGTTTTTTTTAAGGGAGAGCGAGAAGTACAATAAATGGAAAAAAAGGCACCTGTCCAAATAGCTCCAGTTAAGTGTCATTTTATTGTCACTTTTTCGTTGCTTTTATTACTATTTATGTGTTTTTTGTTTGCTTTTGTTTTTATTTTTGAGATGGAGTCTTGTTGTGACGCCCAGACTGGAGTACAGTGGCATGATCTCAGCTCAGTGCAACCTCTGCCTCCCAGGTTCAAGCGATTTTCCCGCCTCAGCCTCCCAAGTAGCTTGGATTATAGGCGCCCACCACCACACCCGGCCAATTCTTGTATTTTTAGTGGAGACAGAGTTTCAACATGTTGGCCAGGCTGGTCAACATTTATGTGTTTATTGTCTCTTAATGTCAAATGACTATATATTTTCTACTCATAATTCATAGGTTCACACACATATATTCTCTATATTCTGTCTCAGAGCATGGCATTATTCTTTGGATGTACACACAAAATTTATGCCCAGCAACCAATCCCAATCCTAGTTTTTCAACAGCTTATGATTTTCCATGCATCGCACAGGTTGCTACAGTATTCTTGCTTTAAATTCCTCAATATTTCATTTCTGAAAAGCGACACATTTGGCATTGAGGAGCAAGGAAGAGAAGGTGAAGAGAATATCACAACATGAAAGAGAAATGATGCACCATAATTCCAGATTAATGTAAAGAGCAGTCAACCAGTAAAGTCCGCGGGAACAAGGCTTTGGGGTCCACATCTGTCCTCTGACAGGTTCATCTGCCTTTTGTTGTGCTCACTGAGACAGAAATCAGCTCTCTTTATTCTCCTCCCCCTGTGTTCACCTCTATCCAAATCTGACAGATATTGTACTCCATGGTAATACAACCTCTCTATACAAGCTGTTATCCATTTGGAGTCTATGGCACAGGCTGGAGGCAGGAGTACAGATAATGAACAGAATCTCTCCACCTGGGCCCTCTGAGTTCAAAGGCTTCAGGCTTATTTCGGTAAATTGAATCCAGCCTTACACAGAATAGATTTATATTTCCACATTCTGATAAGAAAGACAAAAAGAAACAGAATTAACTTTCTAATCTCCATCAGGAGACACAATGGTAATTAATTCATTAGGCTCGGCGTTCTCCTTCCCCTGGTTTATATAGTCAGAGAGGAATGATTTCTAAGACGAAACTTTGGTGGTTCTAACCTCACAAGCATGGGTCATGATCAGCTGAGAAACTGTTCTCCTCCCTCTACAATGATGACAAATGAGTCATTTAGAATTTTAAAGGTGAGGTTATTTTCCAGAGGATTTTTGGGTCTGGGTTTTTGCTTACTTTATATCAAAAGAGCCTTATGGTGACCCCCAGGAGGTAGTATCCACAAAAGATATTCTGTATGTTACCCCAAACTTTCCTCTTTAGTTCCAAGAACCATAATGAAGATTTATTATTGTCATCATGGGTATGCAACCATCCAGTTACACAGGCCCTTGTTCAGAGGGCCTGTGCTGGGTTTATTGCTCTGTTGTCACTGTCTTGAAATTTTAAAAAATTTTGAACAGGGGCTTTGCATTTCATTTTTCACTGGGCCCTGCAAATTGGCTCTGTTGGTTACATTTGAGTTCAGATACCAACTTGTGTTTAGATCAATGATGCTGGCCCTATATTTTATAACTTCACAGCTGCGAAATCCATTGAACTTGGCATTAGAAGCGACGAGAAACTAACAATTAAAACAATCTTTATCACATGTACCCTAAAATAGGTGTATCAATTAAAAAATGTCAAATTGAAAAATCCTGGTGCCTCTGAAGCGAAGGCAATTAGGTGCTGCTTATCTGGGCGTTAGCCTTCCATGCAAACCGGGCCTCCTGGGTTTATAAATGCCGCCTCCCCGCGAGGTGGATCTCGTGCCTGGCCAGCCCCGCCTGGCCTTCCCTCCTTCCCCACCTCGTGGCCGCAGCAGCCCTCCAGCTTTGGCTGGATGGACTGGCTCTCCCAGAGCAGCTGCCCAGGGCCGACCCACACCCCCAGGCCTGCCGACGCCTCCCCGGGGTGCCTCCCTCGCCCAGGCCAGACATCCAGCAGCACCTGGGAGCCCCTTCAGGCCGTCAGTATCAAGGAGGCTAGGTCCTCAAATCTGCCAGCGCCAAAGAAGACCGTGGCTGGGTTGGGTAAGTACCCACTGGCGGGCCCCCAGTGTCCGCACAGCCTTCACTGTGGAGCAGGTCCACGCCCTGGAGGGCATCCTCCAGCACCACTAGTACCAGGGCACTCTGCAGCGGAAGAGACTGGCCAGGGGGATGTAGCTCTCAGAGGTCCGGATAAAAACCTGGTTTCAAAATCGCCGGTTGAAACACAATAGCCTCTTCTCCGGGGTCGTTCCACGCGCTCCCTCCTCTCCACTCACTCTCTTTGCGCTGGCCAATGTCCTGTAGCTGCTGTGCCCTTAGGCACTCAGGCTCTGATGCTGCCCCCTGACTCCTTCTGGGGTTTCTGCCGAGTGGAACAAGAGGCCCTGGTCTCTGCGTGGGCTTCCTGCTGTGGGCGGCCTCTGGCTACCACCCCGAAGCCCAGAAAGTGGCGTGTATACGCTGGGACCAGCCCTGTCCACCTGGGCCCTGGGGCCTGTGTGCTCTGGCCAAGACAGGGGATGCATGTGAGGAAGCGCCTCTGACTCAATGCCTGCCACACATGCAGTCTGCGCAGATGGCACCTGGCGCCTACCTGGAGGACTCGGCTACTGTACTGTTTACATTGTGGCGGCACCTCTCCGCAGTGACCCACGAGAAGGTTCTGGAGATTTCTGGAGAATATATTTATTAAAGCTCCCCTCTTCACTGAGAGTTACCGAAAGGGTCGGTTTAGGGAGTAAATGAAGGGTCGTTGAACAGAGTCAGACGCAGAGTGGGCTTGTTATGTATGGGTAGGGCTTTCAGCATATGATAAAAGGATCATTTGTTTTTTAAAAGGTGTTGGAAAAACTGGTTTTCCAGTTGGAAAAAGTAAAGGTTGTAAACTTTGTGTGTAAAAAAGAAAACCATGAAGGATTGGAAGGGAATGAGGCGTCGTGTTTATGACCTTTTGGTTCGAGTCCCTCTTAACAAGGACTCCAAAGGTGGAAAGCAGGAGGGAACAAAAATGAAAATAAAGGCAGGGCGCTGGGGCCCTGCCGTGCGCTGTAGGCCTTGTGTGAGCTGGGACTGTGCCCGCAGCCTGCTGGGGCTGCTCTTCTCCGGCCAGGGAAAGCCGGGCGGCCGGGACCTGCAGCTGTGCCTGGACTGAAGCCGTCCCGCGTGTCCCCACCCTCCAGCATGTGCTCACCTGTCTCCCTCTTCGCACTAGCCTCAGAGCAAAATAGAATGACTCAAGGACAGCAATTCCTGCAGTCTGGAAGTGCCCCAGAATGGGAGGCATGGAAGCCCCTCCCCCAAAAGGACTCTCTCTCATTGATGGACCATTCTTGGTGCAGATTCCTGACGGCACGCACCGAACCTCAGACTAGCGTGTATCAGTTCACGTCGCCCCAGAGTGCCCAGAAGGCAGGAAGCGCGGGCACCCAGACAGACGGGTTCAGCCTGCAGGACTGCGAGACGACCTGTGAAACTGACCTAAATGTCCCAATGGGAACAAAAGTGTGGACCTGTGGTCTGGGCCACGGCAAGTTCCACTTTCCCCTTGCTCATTTCTGCATTGTTGGTAAGTGTTTACAACCAGCATGTGCTTTTGTAACACAACCTCAGGTAAGAGTGGGGAAAAAAAAATCCCATGTGGCCAATGTAACTTATGTAGTTGTAGAGGTTCAATCTTATTTCCTTCTGAACAATCATTCAAGGCACTATTACTTTAAAAATGATTTTTTTTATTGAGGTTAAGTTCACACAACATAAAACTCATTGAAAAGTGTACAATTCATAGGCATTCAGGATATTCACAGTACTGCACACCCATCACTTCTATCTAATTCTAAAACATCTTTACATTAGAATCATATAGGAGAGTTTTTATTCCCCTCTACCTGGGCCCCACTTGAAGTTAATTAAATCAGAATTTCTGGGTATGATTGAAAAACTTTCCCAGGTGATTCTAATATTTGGTCAGTATTGACAACCACAAAATTAGACAGCAGAGCATATTATGCCACAAAGGAAGCCTTAATATATTTCAAAACATGGATGTTCTGGAGACCACAATTTTTGTCACAACAAAACTGAAAATAATAGCAAAATTAAAACAAATATGAAACTAAATAAAACAAGCCAACAAAAAGCCACAGATAGCCAGTTGGAGGAAGATAATCTCCTAAAAATGTCTTAAGAATCACAACTACAATTGCAGAAATCTAGAAGATGGGAATAAAGAATAATATATACAAAAACTGAAAGGACAGGCTAAGTCAACCCAGCTGTCTATTAAAACTGTTTCTCAAGCTATCATGCACAAGAAACAGCTGTGGAGCTTGTTACATACGCAGATCCTTAATCTTCCTCTCGAGATTCTGACTCGCCTAGCTTGACTGAGAAAGTAAGAATGTGCATTTTAATAAGCATGCCAGGTAACACTGATGCGGGTGGTCAGCAGTGGATCTTACAAAGTAGATCTTAAAATGGCAAAATAAGCTGAGTGCAGTGGCTTATGCCTGTAATCCCAACACTTAGGGAAGCTGACGCCGGAGGAGCACTTGAGCCCAGAGTCCAAGACCCACCTGAGCAACATAGTGAGATCCCTGTCTCTACAAAACATTCAAAAATTAGCTAGGTGCTGTGGCACACACCTGTAATCCTAGTACTTTAGGAGGCAGAGGTGGGATGGCTTGAGCTTAGGAAGTCGAGGTTGCAGGGAGCCATGATCATGCCACTGCACTCCAGCCTGGGCAACAGAGCAAGACCCTGTCCCCGCCTCTCCAAAAAAAAAAAAAAAAGCAAAATTTGCCAGAAATGGCCTTCATGTTATGATTTGCTCAGGAACAAGAGCCCCTTTATTATCAGAGTCTATTTTCTCATCTGCTAATGGTGATGATCAGATTAATTTTTAAAGGTTGCAATTAATATTTATTAACGATTTTACCAGCTTTAGCAAGCCATAATTGATGTACAACAAACTGCACAGATTTAAAATGTGGAATTGGATAAATTTTGACATATATACACACCCACGAAACCATCACAATTGAAATAATGAACATACCCATCCATAAGCATACTCTTTGAGGTAATTAACATACCCATCAGCTCCAAAAACTCCTTATGCCCCTTTAAAATTGTTCCCTCCAGGTTGAGACTTCAGGGAGCCATAATTGTGCCATTGCACTCCAGCCTGGGCAACAGAGTGAGACCCTCGCTTAAAAAAATAATAGGCCAGGCATGGTAGCTCACACCTGTAACCCCAGAACTTTGGGAGGTCAAAGTGGGTGGATCACCTGAGGTCAGGAGTTTGAGACCAGCCTGGCCAACATGGTGAAACCCCGTCTCTATTAAAAATACAAAAATTAGCCAGGGATGGTGGTGGGCACCTGTAATCCTGGTTACTGGGAGGCTGAGGCAGGAGAATTGCTTGAACCCGGGAGGTGGAGGTTTCAGTGAGCTAAGATGGTGCCACTACACTCCAGCCTGGGCGATAGAGTAAGACTTCATCTCAAAAATAAATAAATAATAAAATTAGTTCCCCTCAACATTTTTCTCACTCCCTCTGCCACAAACCAAAGCAATCACTGATACAGTTTTTATCCTTATAAATTAGTATGCATTTCCTAGAATTTTATATATGTGAAATGAAACAGCACATTCTATTTGGGGGGGTGAAGGGGTGTGAATTCTCTTAGCATAATTCTTTGAGATTATCCATGCAATATTCCATTGCATGAATTTGCAATAGCTTGCTTATCTCTTCATCTATTAACAGGTATTTGGGTTGTTTTTATTTAGTGGTTAACAATAAACACCCATGGAAAAATATTCACACAAAATTATGCATTCAATTCTCTTGGGAAATACCTACTAACAGAAAAACTATCTCTACATCCTATGATGGGTGTATATTTAACTTTTTAAGGAACTGGTCAATTGTTTTCCAAAATGGTATGTACCGTTTTACATTCCCACCAACCTTGTATGAGAGTTCCAATTCCTTCACCTCCTTGTCAGCACTTGGTATTATCGATCTTTTACATTTTAGGGAGCATGTAATAATACTGCATTATGGTTTGATTTTGCATTTTTCTAACGACTAATGATGTTGAGTACTTACTGTGTTTATTTGTCATCTGCATATCTTCTTAGGTGAATGTTCTGTTGAAAATTTTTGCTCATTTAAAAATGTATTATGTTCTAAATTACTGAGTTTTAAGAGTACTTTATGTATTCTGGATGCAGATATATGTTCTGAAACTATTTTCTACCAGTCTGTAGCTTTTTTTTTTTTAATTCTTTTTTTAAAAACTTATTTATTATACTTTAAGTTCTGGGGCATGTGCAGAACATGGAGGTTTGTTACATAGGTACACACGTGCCATGGTGGTTTGCTGCATCCATCACCTGGTCATCTACATTAGGTATTTCTCCTAATGCTATCCCTCCCCCTAACCCCCTACACCCTGCTATCCCTCCCCTAGCCCCCCACCACCCAACAGGCCCCGGTGTGTGATGTTCCCCTCCCAGTGTCCGTGTGTTCTCATTGCTCAACACCCACCTATGAGTGAGAACATGCAGTGCTTGGTTGTCTGTTCTTGTGTCCGTTTAATGAGAATGATGGTTTCCAGCTTCATCCATGCCACTGCAAAGGACATTAAATCATCCTTTTTTATGGCTGCATAGTATTCCATGGTGTATATGTGCCACATTTTCTTCATTCAGTCTATCATTGATGGGCATTTGGGTTGGTTCCAAGTCTTTGCTATTGTGAATAGTGCCATGATAAACATATGTGTGCATGTGTCTTTATAATAGAATGATTTATAATCTTTTGGGTATATACCAAATAATGGGATTGCTGGGTCAAATGGAAATTCTATTTCTAGATCCTTGAGGAATCGTCACCCTGTCTTCCACAATGGTTAAACTAATTTACACTCCCACCAACAATGTGAAAGCATTCCTAGTTCTCCACATCCTCTCCAGTATCTGTTGTCTTCTGACTTTAATGATCACCATTCTAATTGACATGAGATGGTATCTCAATGTGGTTTTGACTTGCATTTCTCTAATGACCAGTGATTAGCTTTTTTTCATATGTTTGTTGAATGCATAAATGTCTTCTTTTGTAAAGCGTCTGTTCATATCCTGTGCCCACTTTTTGATGGGGTTGTTTTTTTCTTGTAAATTTGTTTGAGTTCTGTATAGATTCTGGATATTATCCCTTTGTCAGATGGGTAGATTGCAAAATTTTTTTCCCTTTTTGTTGGTTGCCAGTTCACTATAATGATAGTTTCTTTTGCTATGCAGAAGCTCTTAAGTTTAATTAGATCCCATTTGTCATTTTTGGCTTTTGTTGCCATTGCTTTTGGTGTTTTAGTCATGAAGTCCTTGCCCATGCCTATGTCCTGAATGGTATTGCCTAGGTTTTCTTCTAGGGTTTTTATGGTGTTAGGTCTTAAGTTTAAGTCTTTAATCCATCTGGAGTTAATTTTTGTATAAGGTATAAGGAAGGGATCCAGTTTCAGCTTTTTACATATGGCTAGCCAGTTTTCCCAACACCATTTATTAAATAGGAAATCCTTTCCCCATTGCTTTTTTTTTATTTTGTCAGGTTTGTCAAAGATCAGATGGTTGTAGATGTGTGGCATTATTTCTGAACGTTCTGGTCTGTTCCTTTGGTCTGTATCTGTTTTGGTAGAAGTCCCATGCTGTTTTCATTACTATAGCCTTGTAGTATACTTTGAAGTCAGGTAGCATGATGCCTTCAGCTTTCTTCTTCTTCTTCCTTTTCTTTCTTCTTTCTTCTTTTTTTCCTTCTTCCTTCTTCCTTCTTCTTCTTTCTTCTTTCTTCTTTTTGCTTAGGATTGTCTTGGCTATGCAGGCTCTTTTTTGGTTCCACATGAAGTTTAAGGTGTTTTGTTTCCAATTCTGTGAAGAAAGTCAGTGGTAACTTGATGGGGGATAGCATTGAATCTATAAATTACTTTGGGCAATATGGGTATTTTCATGATACTGATTCTTCCTAACCATGAGCATGGAATGTTTTTCCCTCTGTTTGAGTCCTCTCTTACTTCCTTGAGCAGTGGTTTGTAGTTCTTGAAAAGGTCCTTCACATCCCTTGTTAGTTGTATTGCTAGGAATTTTTCTCTCTCTGCAGCAATTGTGAATGGGAGTTCATTCATGATTTGGCTCCCTGTCTGTTATTAATGTATAGAAATGCTTGTGATTTTTGCACATTGATTTTTTTTACCCTGAGACTTTCCTGAAGTTGTTTATCAGCTTAAGGAGATTTTGGGCTGAGATGATGGGGTCTTCTAGATATACAATCATGTCATCTGCAAATAAAGACAATTTGACTTCCTCTTTTCCTAATTGAATACTCTTTATTTCTTTTTCTTGCCTGATTGCCCTGGCCAGAACTTCCAATACTATGTTGAATAGGAGTGATGAGAGAGGGCATTCTTGTCTAGTGCTGGTTTTCAAAGGGAATGCTTCCAGTTTTTGCCCATTCAGTGTGATATTGGCTATGGGTTTGTCACAAATAGCTCTTATTATTTTGAGATACATTCCAACAATACCTAGTTCATTGAGTTTTTAGCACAAAGGGCTGTTGAATTTTGTCAAAGGCTTTCTCTGCATCTATTGAGATGATCATGTAGTTTTTGTCTTTGGTTCTGTTTATGTGATGGATTACATTTATAGATTTGTGTGTGTTGAGCCAGCCTTGCATCCTGGGGGATGAAGCCGACTTGATCATGGTGGATACACTTTTTGATGTGCTATTGAATTTGGTTTGCCAGTATTGAGAATTTTCACATCAATGTTCATCATGAATATTGGCCTGAAATATTCTTTTTTGTTGTGTCTGCCAGATTTTGGTACCAGGATGATGATGGTCTCATAAAATGAGTTGGGGAGGATTCCCTCTTTTTGTATTGTTTGGAATGGTTTCAGAAGGAATGGTACCAGCTCCTCTTGTACTTCTGGTAGAATCTGGCTGTGAACCTGTCTGGTCCTGGACTTTTTTTGGTTAGTAGGCTATTAATTGCTGCCTCAATTTCAGACCTTGTTATTGGTCTATTCAGGGTTTCAACTTCTTCCTGGTTTAGTCTTGGGAGGATGTAAGTGTCCAGGAATTTATCCACTACCTCTAGAATTACTGGTTTATTTGCATAGAGGTGTTTGTAGTAATCTCTGATGGTAGTTTGTATTTCTGTGGGATTGGTGGTGATATCCCCTTTATTATTTTTTGTTGCATCTATTTGATTCTTCTCTCTTTGCTTTCTTATTAGTCTGGCTACCAGTCTATTTTGTTGATCTTATTTCAAAAAACCAGCTCCTGGATTTATTGATTTTTTTTTTGAAGAGATTTTTGTGTCTCTATCTCCTTCAGTTCTGCTCTGATCTTAGTTATTTCTTGTCTTCTGCTAGCTTTTGAATTTGTTTGATCTTGCTCCTCTAGTTCTTTTAATCGTGATGTTATGGTGTTGATTTTAGATCTTTCTTCGCTTCTCCTGTGGTCATTTAGTGCTATAAATTTTTCTCTAGACACTGCTTTAAATGTGTCCCAGAGATTCTGGTATGTTGTGTCTTTGTTCTCATTGATTTCTCAGGTTGTTCAGTTTCCATGTAGTTGTGTGGTTTTGAGTGAGTTTCTTTTCTTTCTTTCTTTTTCTTTTTTTTTTTTTTTGAGATGGAGTCTTGCTCTGTTTGTTGCCAGGCTGGAATGCAGTAGAGATATCTTGGCTCACTGAAACCTCTGCTTCCCAGGCTCAAGCATTTTTCCTGCCTCAGCCTCCCAAGTAGCTAGGACTATAGGCGCACACCACCACACCCAGCTAATTTTTGTATTTTAGTAGAGACGGGTTTTTACCATGTTGGCCAGGATAGTCTCGATCTCTTGATCTTGTGATCCACCCACCTTGGCCTCCCAAAGTACTGGGATTACAGGTGTGAGCCACCATGCCCAGCCTTGAGTGAGTTTCTTAATCCTGAGTTCCAATTTGATTGCACTGTGGTCTGAGAGACTGTTACGATTTCTGTTCTTCTGTATTTGCTGAGGAGTGTTTTACTTTGCATTGTGGTCAATTCTAGAATAAATGTGATGCGGTGGTGAGAATAATGTATATTCTGTGGATTTGGGGTGGAGAGTTATGTAGATGTGTATTAGGTCCACTTGGTCCATATCTGAGTTCAAGTCCTGGATATCCTTATTAATTTTCTGTCTCATTGATCTAGTATTGACAATGGGGTGTCAAAGTCTCTCACTATCATTGTGAGGTAGTCTTTGTAGGTCATTAAGAACTTGCTTTATGTGTCTGGATGCTCCTGTATTGAGTGCATATATATTTAGGATAGTTAGCTCTTCTTGTTGCATTGATCCCTTTACCATTATGTAATGCCCTTGTTTGTCTATTTTGATCTTTGTTGGTTTAAAGTCTGTTTTATCAGAGGCTAAGATTGCAACCTCTGCTTTTTTTTTGCTCTCCATTTGCTTGGTAAATCTTCCTCCATCCCTTTATTTTGAGCCTATGTGTCTTGCACGTGAGATGGGTCTTCTGAATACAGCACACCGATGGGTCTTGACTCTTTATCCAATTTGCCAGTCTGTATTTTGGTTGGGTCATTTAGCCCATTTACATTTAAGGTTAATACTGTTATGTGTGAGTTTAAAACAATAGCTGGTTGTTTTGCCCATTAGTTGATGCAGTTTCTTTATAGTGTCAACGGTCTTTACAATTTGTTATGTAAAGTGTTTGCAGTGGCTGGTAGTGGTTGTTTGCAGTGGCTAGTAGTGGTTGTTCTTTTCCATGTTTAGTGCTTCCTTCAGGAGCTCTTGTAACGCAGGCCTGGTGGTGACAAAATCTTTCCGCAATTGCTTGTCCATAAAGGATTTTATTTCTACTTCACTTATGAAGCTTTGTTTGATGGATATGAAATTATGGGTTGAAAATTCTTTTCTTTAAGGACGTGAATATTGGCCCCCACCCTCTTCTGTCTTACAGGGTTTCTGCTGAGAGATCTGCCATGAGTCTGATGGGCTTCCCTTTGTGGGTAACCCAACCTTTCTCTCTGGCTGCCCTTAGCATTTTTCCCTTCATTTCAACCCTGGTGAATCTAAAGATTATGTCCCTTGGGGTTGCTCTTCTCGAAGAATATCTTTGTGGTGTTCTCTGTATTTCCTGAATTTGAATGATGCCCTGACTTGCTATGTTGGGAAGTTCTCCTGGATCATATCCTGAAGAGTGTTTTCCAACTTGGTTTCATTCTCCCCTTCACTTTCGGATACGCCAATCAAGTGTAGATTTGGTCTTTTCACATAATCCCATATTTGTTGGAGGCTTTGTTCATTTCTTTTTACTTTTTTTCCCCTAATTTTGTCTTCTTGCTTTATTTCATTGAGTTGATCTTCAATCTCTGATATCCTTTCTTCTGCTTGATCAATTTGGCTATTGAAACGTGTGTATGCTTCACGAAGTTCTCATGGTGTGTTTTGGAGCTCCATCAAGTCGTTTATATTCTCTATGCTGGTTATTCTAGTTAGCATTTTGTCTAATCATTTTTCAAGGTTCTTAGTTTCCTCACATTGTGTTAGAACATGCTCCCTTAGCTTGGAGAAATTTATTACTACCCACCTTCTGAAGCCTGCTTCTGTCAGTTCATCAAGCTCATTCTCCATCCAGCTTTGCTTCCTTGCTGGTGTGGTGTTGTGATCCCTTGGAGAATAAGAGGCATTCTGATTTTTGGCGATTTCAGCCTTTTTGTGCGGGTTTCGTCCCATCTTCATGGATTTATCTACCATTGGTCTTTGAAGTTGGTGACTTTTAGATGGGGGTCTCTGAGTGGACATCCTTTCTGTTGATGTTGAAGCTATTTCTTTCTGTTAGTTTTCTTTCTAATAGGCCCTTCTGCTGCAGGTCTGCTGGAGTTTGCTGGAGGTCCAGTCCAGACCCTGCTTGCCTGGGAATCACCTGCAGGGGCGGCAGAACAGCAAAGATTGCTGTCTGCTCCTTCCTATGATAACTTCCTTCCAGAAGGGTACCCACCAGATGTCAGCCAGAGCTCTCCTGTATGAGGTGTCTCCCAGTCAAGATTCATGTGGTGAGGTAGCCACTTGAGGAGACAGTTTGTCCCTTATCAGGGCTTAAATACTGTGCTTGGAGATCTGTTTCTCCCTTCAGAGCTGCTGGGCAGGGACATTTAAGTATGCTGAAGTGGAACCCACAACCACCCCTTTTTCCAGGTGCTCTGTCCTAGGAAGTTGGGAGATTTATTTATAAGTCCCTGATGGGCTGCTGCCTTTTTTCAGAGATCCCGCCCAGCCAGAAGGGAGTCTAGTTGACAGTCTACCTGCAGATGCCTTGCTGAGCTGCCATGGGCTCTACCCAGTTGCTGAGTAAACTTCCCGGTGAGTTTGTTTACACAGGTGAAGTGAAAACTGCCTACCCGAACCTCAGTAATTGTGGATGCCCCCTCCTTCCACTGAGCTCAAACGTCCCATGTTGAACTCAAACTGTTGTGCTGGCTGCAAGAATTTCAAGCCAGTAGATCTTAGCTTGCTGGTCTTTGTTGGGGTGGGACCCACCAGCCAGATCACTTGGCTCCCTGGCTTCAGCCTCCTTTTTCAGGGGAGTGAGTGGTTCTGTCTCACTGCCCTGCTGGTGTTTCAGGCGCCACTGGGTATGAGAAAAAACAAAACAAAACTGCTGCAGCTAACGTGCCCCACTCAGTTTTGTGCTGGAAATCCAGGGCACTGGTGTTGTGGGCACTGGTGTTGTCGGCACCGGAGGAAATCTCTTGGTCTGTGGGTTGTGAAGACGATGGGAAAAGTGCAGTATCTGTGCCAGAGTGCCAGAGTGTTGGAAAACGTCTCTAATGGCTTCCCTCAGCTAGGAGAGGGTGTTCTCTGGCCCCTTGCGCTTCCACACTGCTTTGGCTTGCCCTCCTTGGGCTGCACCCACTGTCTGTTCAGTCCCAGTGAGATGAACCTGGTACCTCGGTTGGAAATGTGGAGATCACTCACCTGCTGGATCACTCTCACTGGGAACTGCAGACTGGAGCTGTTCCTATTCAGCCATCTTGGTGGAATTCCCTACAATTTTTTTTTAAATTCTTAATAGTGTCTTCCAATGAACAGAAGTTTATTTAGTTTTGATGAAATACAATTGAACAATCTATTTTATGAATTGTGCTTTTGATGTCATATCTAAGAAATCTTTGCCAAAGCCAAGGTCACAAAAACTTTCCTCTGTTTCCTTCTAGGAGTTGTATAGTTTGGTTTATAAATTTAAGTCTGTGATCTGAATTATTATTACCTAGAGTTGGGATCTTGCTATGATGCCCAGGCTGGAGTGCAGTGGCTATTCACAGGCATGATCATAACACAAGATAGCTTCAAACTCCTGAGCTCAAGCAATCCTCCTACCTCAGACTCCCAAGTAGCTGGGATTATAGGCACATGTTACTGTGCCTGGCTTGAGTTAGTTTATGTGTTGCAAAATTTGGATCGAAGCTCATTTTTTTTAACATAGGGATATCCAGTTGTTTCAAATGAAAAGACTGTCATTTATCCACTAAATTGTTTTGGCAGCTTTTTTTTTTAATTGTTCATAGGTGTGTGTATCTGTTTCTGGCCTCTTTTTTTTTTTTTTTTTTTAATTTTTTTTTGGTATATAGACAGGATCTCACTTGGTCATCCAAGCTGGAGTGCAGTGGTACAATCTCAGCTCACTGCAACCTCACCTCACTGCATCTTCCTCTCAGGCTCAAGCAACCTTGCCCCCTCAGCCTCATGAGTAGCTGGGACCACAGGCATATGCTACCATGCCTGGCTAATTTTTGTATGTTTTGGTAGAGATGGAGGTTTGCCATATTGTCCAGGCTGGTCTCAAACTGCTGGGCTTAAGTGATTCACCTGCTTTGGCCTCCCATAGTACTGGGATTATAGGTATGAGCCACCACACCTGGCTTGGACTCTTGGTTGTGTTCTTGTTATCTATTTTTATTCTAATACTCTCAGTATATTGATTAGTTTTTAATAATAATTCTTGAAATCTAATAGTGTTAGTCATCCAACGTTGTTTTCTTTTTCAAAGTTGTTTTGAATACTCTAGGATTTCTGAATTTCCGTATCAATTTAGGAATCAGCTTGTTGATTTCGATAATAATGCCTACTAGAATTTTGATTGGATTGTGTTGAATTTAGGGATCATTTGAGACAACTGATATCTTAACAGTTTCTGATTTATGAGCAAGGTGTCTCTCTCCATTTACTTAGGTCTTCTTTAATTTCTCTCAGTGTTTTGTAGGTTTCAGTGTTTAAGTTTTTCCTACCTTTTCTTAGGTTTGTTCCTAATAATTTCATGTTTTTTAGGCCATTGCAAATAATATTGCGTGTTTTTTTTGTTGTTGTTTTTTTGTTTGTTTGTTTTTGAGACAGTCTCGCTCTGTCGCCAGGCGCTAGGCTGGAGTGCAGTGGCACGATCTCGGCTCACTGCAACCTCCGTCTCCCGAGTTCAAGCAATTCTGCCTCAGCCTCCTGAGTATGTGGGAGTACAGGCACGCGCCACCATGCCCAGCTAATTTTTGTATTTTTAGTAGAGACAGGGTTTGACCATGTTGGCCAGGATGGTCTCAATCTCTTGACCTTGTGATCTGCCTGCCTCGGCCTCCCAAAGTGCTGGGATTACAGGTGTGAGCCACCGCACCCAGCCATAATATTGTTTTTATTTTCAATTTCTGATCGTTTATTGCTAGTCTATAGATATACAATTCTTGTATATTGTTCTTATGTCCCAAACTCAATAAACTCACTTATTGGTTCTAGTAGGGTTTTCGTTTTTTGGGTTTTTTTTTTAGACGGAGTCTCACTTTGTCACCCAGGCTGGAGTACAGTGGCATGATCTTGGCTCACTCCAACTTCCGCCTTCTGGGTTCAAGCAATGCTTCTGCCTCAGTCTCTCGAGTAGCTGGGATTACAAGTGCACATCATCACACCTCACTCGCTCTCGCGGGTCTCTCTCTCTCTCTCTCTCTATATATATATATATATATATACATTTTTTTTTTTTTTTTTAAGTAAAGACAGGGTTTCGCCATGTTGGCCAGGCTGGTCTCAAACTTCTGACCTCAGGTGATTTGCCTGCCTTGGCCTCCCAAAGTGCTGGGATTACAGGCATGAGCCCCTACACCTGGCCTTTAGTAGGGTTTTTATGGGTTTCATCAGATTTTCTACATGAGTTGTTACTAGTTTTTTTACTACCTTATTTTATTGAATTGATAATGTATACTGGAGCATACCATTAAAAAATACCCTAAAACTAACTCATATTTACTTAGGTCTTTTTAAATTTCTCTCATGTTATTTTAAAAAAAGATAGCTTTATTCCTTCTTTTCCCGATCAGGATTTTTTCCCCCTCGCCTGTCACACTGCCCCAGAATCTTCATCATTGAGGATCTTTGTATTGTTCCTGATTTTAAGAAAAAAAAATTCACTCTTTCACCATTAAGTATGATAGTACTTGTAGGATTTCATGAATGGACTACTGGAAATGAGCTCATATGAGTTAGTTTTAGTTTTTTTATAGTATGCTCCAGTGTACACTGTCAATTCAGTAAACTTAATCAGTGAACAACTAATAATCTGTGGTTGGTTTAATCTGCGGTTGGTTGAATCCCCAGTTGCAGAACCCATAGATACAGAGGGCCAACTGGATCTCCTTCTTCAAGGATATGGGGGGGTAGACAGCTAGCTCCTTCATTGTGTGTTGTACAGTGTCACCTTGTAGGGGATATCATATATATCTCCTAAAACTCAACCCGAAAAAGGCCCCAGTAGAAATCAGTGGGCAAAGAACATTAATAGGCAATTCAAAGAAGAAATACAAATGATTAAGAAATATAAATATAGCCTCCACCGTACTAATAAAAAGTTCAAATTAAGCAAAAATAAAGAAAAATTTTATCAGAGATGAAAATGAAAAAGATTGGTAATATCCAATATATGGGAGCATATTAATTACAATAAGCCTGTACTATGGTAACAGACACCAAATAAGAAAGTGGCTTAACAATGTTGCTCATTTCTCTTCTTTTTTAATACTGCCAGTGTGAGTAGTCCAGATAAATTTGGACAGTTTTGCAAGTGGGTACCTTGCCCATGACTCAGTTCCCCCTCCTTTACAGGCTTTGTGTTCTGTATGAGGCAGTCCTCCAGGGGTGACCTGGCTGCCTTCTCTTAGGGCTTTGGAGACTTTTGCTGCACAATGCCAGTGGGCCCTTTCAATTGATGTTCTGTCTTGCCTCTGATCGATGTGGTCACATCATGCCCTCCCAGGCCAGCCTTAAGTCTTGCCAACAAGGGACAGACATTTCTTGTGTGAACAGGGCTGCCACTCTGACTTTGCCCATGGGCCCCTGGTTTTTCCTTTTTCCTGGCAGTATGTGGAAAGTATGGGTGTGGTCAACAGTGATTATGGCTTAAAGAGCTCAAGAGAAGGTGCTGTTGGAAAATGTGTTGTTCCACATTTATGTGACAAAATTCCAAATGGCAAATTTAACATGACTACAAAATGAATTAGGGTTCATATCTTCCTGCATACTTTTTGGTTAAGACATGCTTTTTCTTCATCATCAGTGAAGCATGGTAACAACCGTCTTTGACAGAGTGATTGGAAGTCACTGTATGATGCACAGCCATGAGTAATAATGTAACCAGCATTAAATAAGTAGCACTAGGGAACTGCATAGCCAAGATAACCTATGTTGTTTCTTTTAAAACAAAATTTATTATACTTTAAGTTCTGGGCTACATGTGCAGATCATGTAGGTTTATTACATAGGTATAAACGTGCCATGGTGGTTTGCTGCATCCCTCACCCCATCATCTACATTAGGTTATTTCTCCTAATACTGTCTCTCCCCAATCACCCCACCCCCTTCTATCCCTCCCCAATCCCCCCCACCCCGCGACAGGCTCCAGTGTGTGATCTTCCCCTCCCAGTTTCCATGTGTTCTCATCGTTCAGCACCCACTTATGGGTGAGAACATGCAGTGTTTAATTTTCAGTTCTTGTGTTAGTTTACTGAGAATGATAGTTTCCAGCTTCATCCATGTCATTGCAAAGAACATTAAATCATCCTTTTTTATGGCTGCATAGTATTCCATGGTGTCTATGTGCCACATTTTCTTCACCCAGTCTATCGCTGATGGGCATTTGGGTTGGTTCCAAGTCTTTGCTATTGTGAACAGTGCCACAATAAACATATATGTGCATGTATCTTTATGATAGAATGAATTATAATCATTTGGGTACATACCCAGTAATGGGATTGCTGGGTCAAATGGTATTACTGGTTGTAGAGGAATGGCCACACTGTCTTCCGCAATGGTTGAACTAATTTACACTCCCACCAACAGTGTAAAAGCGTTCCTATTTCTCCACATCCTCTCCAGCATCTGTTGTCTCCTGATTTTTTTTGTTGACTTTTTTTTTAATATATATTTTGTTGCATTTTAGGTTTTGGGGTACATGTGAAGAACATGTAAGATTGTTGCATAGGTACATACAAGGCAATGTGGTTTGCTGCCTTCCTCCTTATCACCTATATCTGGCATTTTTCCCCATGATATCCCTCCCCAACTCCCCACCCCCCCACTGTCCCTCCCCTAGTGCCCCCCCCACAGACCCCAGTGCGTGGTGCTCCCCCTCCCTGTGTCCATCTGTTCTCATTGTTCAACACCCACCTATGAGTGAGAACATGCAGTGTTTGATTTTCTGTTCTTGTGTCAGTTTGCTGAGAATAATGGTTTCCAGGTTCATCCATGTCCCTACAAAGGACACAAACTCATCGTTTTTTATGGCTGCATAGTATTCCACAGTATATATGTGCCACATTTTCCCTGTCCAGTCCATCATCATTGGGCATTTGGGTTGGTTCCAAGTCTTTGCTATTGTAAACAGTGCTGCAGTGAACATTTGTGTGCATGTGTCCTTATGATAGAACAATTTATAATCCTTTGGATATATACCCAGTAATGGGATTGTTGAGTCAAATGGAATTTCTATTTCTAGGTCCTTGAGGAATCACCACACTGTCTTCCACAATGGTTGAACTAATTTACACTCCCCACCAACAGTATGAGTGTTCCTATTTCTCCACATCCTCTCCAGCATCTGTTGTCTCCAGATTTTTTAATGATCGCCATTCCAACTGGTGTGAGATGGTATCTCAATGTAGTTTTGATTTGCATTTGTCTAATGACCAGTGATGATGAGCATTTTCTCATGTTTGTTGGCCTCATATATGTCTTCTTTTGTAAAGTGTCTATTCATATCCTTTGCCCAGTTTTGAATGGGCTTGTTTGTTTTTCTTGTAAATCTGTTTTAGTTCTTTGTAGATTCTGGATATTTGCCCTTTGTCAGATGGGTAGATTGCAAAATTGTTTTCCCATTCTGTTGGTTGCCAATTCGCTCTGATGACTGTTTCTTTTGCTGTGCAGAAGCTGTGCAGTTTGATTAGGTCCCATTTGTCTATTTTGGCTTTTGTTGCCAATGCTTTTGGTGTTCCAGTCATGAAGTCCTTGCCTATGCCTATGTCCTGAATGGTTTTCCCTAGGTTTTCTTCTAAGGTTTCTATGGTGTTAGGGCTTATGTTTAAGTCTTGGATCCATTTGGAGTTAATTTTAGTGTAATGTGTCAGGAAGGGGTCCAGTTTCTGCTTTCTGCACATGGCTAGCCAGTTTTCCCAACACCATTTATTAAACAGGGAATCCTTTCCCCATTACTTGTTTTTGTCAGGTTTGTCAAAGATCAGATGGTTGTAGATGTGTGGCATTGCCTCCAAGGCCTCTGTTCTGTTCCATTGGTCTATATATCTGTTTTGGTACCAATACCATGCTGTTTTGATTACTGTAGCCTTGTAGTATAGTTTGAGGTCGGATAGCATAGTGCCCCCAGCTTTGTTCTTTTTGCTTAGAATTGACTTGGCTATGCAGGCTCTCTTTTGGTTCCATATGAAGTTTAAGGTGGTTTTTTTCCAGTTCTGTGAAGAAGGTTATTGGTAGCTTGATGGGGATAGCATTGAATCTGTAAATTACTTTGGGCAGTATGGCCATTTTAATGATATTGATGATTCCTAACCATGAACATGGAATGTTTCTCCATCTGTTTCTGTCCTCTCTTACTTCGTTGAGCAGCGGTTTATAGTTCTCCTTGAAGAGGTCCTTTACATTATTTGTTAGTTGTTTTCCTAGGTATTTTATTCTCTTTGTTGCAATTATGAATGGCAGTTCATTCTTGATTTGGCTCTCTTTAAGTCTGTTATTGGTGTATAGGAATATTTGTGATTTTTGCACATTGATTTTTGTATCCTGAGACATTGCTGAAGTTGCTTATCAGTTTCAGGAGATTTTGGGCTGAGATGATGGGGTCTTCTAAATATACAATCATGTCGTCTGTAAATAGAGACAATTTGACTTCTTCCTTTCCTATTTGAATACCCTTTATTTCTTTTTCTTGCCTGATTGCTCTGGCTAGAACTTCCAATACTATATTGAATAGGAGTGGTGAGAGAGGGCATCCTTGTCTAGTGCCATATTTCAAAGGGAAGGCTTCCAGTTTTTGCCCATTCAGTATGATATTGGCTGTGGATATGTCATAAATAGCTTTTATTATTTTGAGATACGTTCTGTCAATACCTAGTTTATTGAGAGTTTTTAGCATAAAGGGCTGTTGAATTTTATAGAAGGCCTTCTCTGCATCAGTTGAGATAATCATGTGGTTTTTGTCTTTGGCTCTGTTTATGTGGTGAATTACGTTTATAGACTTGCATATGTTGAACCAGCCTTGCATCCCCCGGGATGAAGCCTACTTGATCGTGGTGGATAAGCTTTTTGATGTGCTGTTGCAATCGGTTTGCCAGTATTTTAGTGAAGATTTTTGCATCTATGTTCATCATGGATATTGGCCTGAAGTTTTCTTTTCTTGTTGAGTCTCTGCCGGGTTTTGGTATCAGGATGATGTTGGTCTCATAAAATGATTTGGGAAGGATTCCCTCTTTTGGATTGTTTGGAATAGTTTCAGAAGGAGTGGTACCAGCTCTTCTTTGTATGTCTGGTAGAATTCGGCTGTGAACCCATCTGGACCTGGGCTTTATTTGGTTGGTAGGCTCTTAATTGCTGCCTCCACTTCAGCCCTTGTTTGGTCTATTCAAGGTTTTGACTTCTTCCTGGTTTAAGCTTGGGAGGATGCAAGTGTCCAGGAATTTATCCATTTCTTCCAGGTTTTCTAGCTTATGTGCATAGAGTTGTTTGTAATAATCTCTGATGGTGGTTTGCATTTCTGTGGAATCTGTGGTGATATCCCCTTTATCATTTTGTATTGCCTCTATTTGATTTGTCTCTCTTTTCTTTTTTATTAATCTGGCTAGTGGTCTATTTTCTTGATCTTTTCAAAAAACACCTCCTGGATTTATTGATTTTTTTTTTTTGATGGGTTTTTTGTGTCTCTGTCTCCTTCAGTTCTACTCTGATCTTAGTTATTTCTTGTCTTCTGCTAGGTTTTAAGTTTTTTTGATCTTGCTCCTCTAGCTCTTTCAATTCTGATGATAGGGTGTCGATTTTAGATCTTTCCTTGCTTCTCATGTGGGCATTTATTGCTATATATTTTCCTCTAGACACTGCTTTAAATGTGTCCCAGAGATTCTGGTATGCTGTGTCTTCGTTCTCATTTGTTTCGAAGAACGTCTTTATTTCTGCCTTCATTTCATTGTTTATCCAGTCAACATTCAAGAGCCAGTTTTTCTGTTTCCATGACGCTGTGTGGTTCTGAGTTACTTTCTAATCCTGAGTTCTAACTTGATTGCACTGTGGTCTGAGAGACTGTTTGTTATGATTTCTCTTCTTTTGCATTTGCTGAGGAGTGATTTACTTCCAATTATGTGGTCAATTTTAGAGTAGGTGTGATGTGGTGCTGAGAAGAATGTATATTCTGTGGATTTGGGGTGGAGAGTTCTGTAAATGTCTATTAGGTTTGCTTGGTCCAGGTCTGAGTTCAAGTCCTGGATATCCTTGTTAATTTTCTGTCTCGTTGATCTGTCTAATATTGACAGTGGAGTTTTAAAGTCTCCCATTATTATTGTGTGGACTCTAAGTCTCTTTGTAAGTCATTAAGAACTTGCTTTATGTATCTGGGTGCTCCTGTATTCGGTGCATATATATTTAGGATTGTTAGCTCTTCTTGTTGCATTGATCCTTTTACCATTATGTAATGCCCTTCTTTGTCTCTTTTGATCTTTGTTGGTTTAAAATCTATTTATTCAGAGATGAGAATTGCAACTCCTGCTTTTTCTTGCTCTCCATTTGCTGGTAAATCTTCCTCCATCCCTTTATTTTGAGCCTATGTGTATCCTTGTATGTCAGATGAGTTTCCTGGATATAGCACACCAATGGGTTTTGGCTTTTTATCCAATTTGCCAGTCTGTGTCTTTTGATTGGAGTGTTTAGCCCATTTACATTTAGGGTTAATATTATTATGTGTGAATTTGATCCTGCCATTTTGATGCTAGCTGGTGGTTTTGCCTGTTACTTGATGCAGTTTCTTCATTGTGTCAATGCTCTTTACCATTTGGTATGTTTTTGGAGTGGCTGGTACTTGTTGGTCCTTTCTATATTTAGTGCTCTTTCAGGAGCTCTTGTAAAGGTGGCCTGGTGATGATGAAATCTCTGAGTAATTGTTTGTTCATAAAGGATTTTGTTTCTCCTTCACTTATGAAACTTAATTTGGCTATGAGATTCTGGGTTGAAAAGTTCTTTTCTTTAAGGATGTTGGATATTGGTCCCCACTCTCTTCTGGCTTGTAGGGTTTCTGCTGAGACATCTGCTGTGAGTCTGATGGGCTTCCCTTTGTGGGTAACCCGACCTTTCTCTTTGGATGCCCTTAGCATTTTCTCCTTCATTTCAACCGTGGTGAGTCTGACGATTATGTGCCTTGGGGTTGCTCTTCTTGAGGAATACCTTTGTGGTGTTCTCTGTATTTCCTGGACTTGAATATTGGCCTGCCTTGCTAGGTTGGGGAAGTTTTCCTGGATAATATCCTCAAGAGTATTTTGCAGCTTGGATTCATTCTCTCTGTCACATTCAGGTACACCTATCAAACATAGATTAGGTCTTTTCACATAGTCCCATATTTCTTGGAGGCTTTGTTCATTTCTTTTCATTCTTTTTTCTCTATTCTTGCCTTCTCGTTTTATTTCATTGAGTTGATCTTCTACCTCTGATATCCTTTCTTCTGCTTGGTCAATTCGGCTATTGAAACTTGTGAATGCTTTGTGAAGTTCTTGTGTTGTGTTTTTCAGCTCCATCAATTCATTTATATTCATTATATGTTTATTCTCGTTAGCATTTCGTCAAATCTTTTTTCAAGGTTCTTAGTTTCTTTGCATTGGGTTAGAACATGTTCTTTTAGCTCAGAGAATTTTATCATTACCCACCTTCTGAAGCTGTTTCTGTCAATTCATCACACTCATTCTCCATCCAACCTTGTTCCCTTGCTGGTGATGAGGTGCGATCCCTTGGAGGAGGAGAGGCGTTCTGGTTTTGGTTGTTTTCATCCTTTTTGCACTGGGTTCTTTCCATCTTCATGGATTTATTTACCTGTGGTCTTTGTAGTTGGTGACTTTTGAATGGGGTCTGAGTGGACATCCAGTTTGTTGATGATGAAGTTATTTCTTTTTGTTCCTTAGTTTTCCTTCTAACATTCAGGCCCCTCTGCTGTAGGACTACTGGAGGTCCACTCCAGACTCTGCTTGCCTGGGGCTCACCTGCAGTGGCTGCAGAACAGTAAGGATTGATGCCTGTTTCTTCTTCTGCTATCTTTGTCCCAGAAGGATACCTGCCAGATGTCAGTCTGAGCTCTCCTTTATGAGTGACTCTTTGGATATACGGGGGTCAGGGAGCTGCTTGAGGAGACAGTCTGTCCTTTAGGAGCTCAAGTGCTGAGCTGTGAGCTCTGTTGTTCATTCAGAGCTGCTGGGCAGGTATGTTTAAGTCTGCTGCAGCAGAACTCATAACCGCCTTTTTTTTCCCCAGGTGCTCTGTCCTGGGAAGGTAGGGCTTTGTGAGTTTCATCATACTGCTGCCTTTTTTAGGGCTGCCCTGCCCAGCGAGGAGGCAGCCTAGTCACTGTCTGCCAGCAGAGGCATGGCTGAGCTGCTGTGGGCTCTGCCTAGCTGCTGTGTGAACTTCCCTGTAGTCCTGTTTATAGGGGTATAGTTAGAACTGCCTCAGCAATGGTGGCCTGCCTCTGTAATTGCGGACTCTTTCTGTAATGGCAGACTGCCTTGGCAGTGACGGGCTGCCTTGGCAATGACGGGCTGCCTCAGCAATGGTGGACTACTTCGGTAGTGGTGGACTGCCTTAGTAATGGTGGACACCCCCTCCCCCACAGAGCTGGACCATCCTGTGTTCAGCTGTGCTTGCTGTGAAACTCTCAATCCAGAGTGTTTCAGATTGCTGGTTTTTGTGGGGGGTGGGACCAGCCGAGCCTGATTTCCTGGCTCCCTGCCTCAGATCTCTTTTTTTTCAGTTGAATGGGCGAGCTCTCCCAGGAGTTCCAGTCACCAGTTGAAACGGTGCCCAGATCTGTGTGATTTCTTGTGCAGAGACCCACTGCACTGGCTGAAACAGCCCGGTCTCTGTTGTGCGGAGACCCACTGCGCCGGCTGAAACAGCCGCTGGAGACTTGTGGCACTCTCCGCCTGGGAATCTCCTGGCCTGACTCCCTGTTTCAGTCCCCGTTTTTCAGTTGAACAGGTGACTCTGCCTCCCAGGTGTTCCAGTCGCAAGTTGAAAAGGCACCTGGATTTCTGTGAGATTTTGTGCGGAGACCTGCTGCACTGGCTGAAACTGCCGCGCTGGAGACTTGTGGCTCTTTTCCACTTGGGAACCTCCTGGCCTGGCTCCCCCATTACCATCCCCTTTTTATCAGTTGAATGGGCGACTCTGTCTCCCAGGCATTCCAGTCACCTGTTGAAAAGGAGACCCACTGTACTGGCTGAAATGGCAGCACTGGAGACTCGTGGCCCTTTTTCGCTCTGGAATCCCCTGGCCTGGCTCACTGTTTCAGTCCCCTTTTTATCATTTGAATGAGCGACTGTTGCCCAGGCACTCCAGTTGCCAGCTGAAATGGCGCCCGGACTCGTGACTTTTTAGTGCTGAGACCTGCCACACCAACCAAAACAGCTGCGCTGGTGACCCATAGCTCTCCTCCACCCCGGAATCTCCTGGTCTGTGGGCAATAAAAATCCGTCTGGAAAAGGGACGTCCACTCACTCTCTGCACTCTTGCTACGAGCTGCGATCCAGAGTTGCTCCTAATTGGCCATCTTGGATCCCCATTCTGTTCATCTCCTGATTTTTCAATGATCACCATTCTAACTGACATGAGATGGTGTCTCAATGTGGTTTTGATTTGCATTTCTCTAATGACCAGTGATGATGAGCTTTTTTTCATGTTTGTTGGTTGCATAAGTGTCTTCTTTTGAAAAGTGTCTGTTTATATCCTGTGCCCACTTTTTGATGGTTTTTTGTTTTTCTTGTAAGTTCATTTAAGTTCTGTGTAGATTCTGGATATTAGCCCTTTGTCAGATGGGTAGATTGCAAACATTTTTTTCTAATTCTGTTGGTTGCCAGTTCACTCTAATGATAGTTTCTTTTGCTATGCAGAAGCTCTTAAGTTTAATTAGATCCCACTTGTCAATTTTGGCTTTTGTTGCCATTACATTTGGTGTTTTAGTCATGAAGTCCTTGCCCATGCCTATGTCCTGAATGGTATTGCCTAGGTTTTCTCCTAGTGTTTTTATGGTATTAGGTCTTATGTTTAAGTCTTTAATCCATCTGGAGTTAATTTTCATATAAGGTATAAGGAAGGGATCCAGTTGCAGCTTTCTGCATATGGCTAGCCAGTTTTCCCAACACCATTTATTAAATGAGAAGTTCTTTCCCCCATTGCTTGTTTTTGTCAGGTTTGTCAAAGATCAGATGGTTGTAGATGTGTGGCATTATTTCTGAAACGTCTATGCTGTTCCATTGGTCTGTATCTGTTTTGGTAGAAGTCCCCTACTGTTTTGATTACTATAGCCTTGTAGTATACTTTGAAGTCAGGTAGCATGATGCCTTCAGCATTTTTTTTTTTTGCTTAGGATTGTCTTGGCTATGCAGGCTCTTTTTGGTTCCATATGAAGTTTAAGGTGTTTTTTTCCAATTATGTGAAGAAAGTCAGTGGTAGCTTGATGGGGGATAGCATTGAATCTATAAATTACTTTGGGCAGTATCGGCATTTTCATGATACTGATTCTTCCAAACCACGAGCATGGAATGTTTCTCCATCTGTTTGTGTCCACTTTTATTTCCTTGAGCAGTGGTTTGTAGTTCTCCTTGAAGAGTTTCTTCACATCCCTTGTCAGTTGTATTCCTAGGTATTTTATTCTCTTTGCAGCAATTGTGAATGGGAGTTCACTCATGATTTGGCTCTCTGTTTATCTGCTATTGGTGTATAGGAATGTTGGTGATTTTTGTATATTGATTTTGCATGCTGAGGTTGCTTGTCAGCTTAAGGAGGTTTTGGGCTGAGATAATGGGGTCTTCTAAATATACAATCATGTCATCTGCAAATAGAGACAATTTGGCTTCCTCTTTTCCTAACTGAATACCCTTTATTTCTTTTTTTTTGCCTTATTGCCCTGGCCAGAACTTCCAATACTATGTTGAATAGGAGTGGTGAGAGAGGGCATTCTTGTCTAGTGCCAGTTTTCTAACGGAATACTTTAAGTTTTTGCCCATTTAGTATGGTATTGGCTGTGGGTTTGTCACAAATAGCGCTTATTATTTTGAAATATGTTCTATCAATACCTAGTTTATTGAGAATTTTTAGCATAAAGGGCTGTTGAATTTCGTCAAAGGCCTTCTCTGCATCTCTTGAGATAAATCATGTATTTTTTGTCTTTGGTTCTGTTTATGTGATGGATTACATTTATTGATTTGTGTATGTTGAAACAGCCTTGCATCCTGGTGATGAAGCCGACTTGATCATGATGAATATGTTTTTGATGTGCTGTTGAATTTGGTTTGCCAGTATTGAGAATTTTCACATCAATGTTCGTCATGAATATTGGCCTGAAATTTTCTTTTTTAGTTGTGTCTCTGTGAGGTTTTGGTATCAGGATGATGATGGTCTCATAAAATTAGTAAGGGAGGATTCCTTCTTTTTGTATTGTTTGCAATAGTTTCAGAAGGAATGGTACCAGCTCCTCTTTGTACCTCTGGTAGAATCTGGCTGTGAACCTGTCTGGTCCTGGACTTTTTTTGGTTGGTAGGCTATTAATTGCTACCTCAATTTTAGACCTTGTTATTGGTCTATTCAGGGATTCAACTTTTTTCTGGTTTAGTCTTGTGAGGGTGTAAGTGTCCAGGAATTTATCCATTTCTTCTAATTTACTAGTTTATTTGCATAGACATGTTTGTAGTAATCTCTGATGGTAGTTAGTATTTCTGTGGGATTGGCGGTGATATCCCCTTTATCATTTTTTATTGCATCTATTTGATTATTCTTGCTTTTCTTTTTTTATTAGTCTGGCTAGCATTTTATTTATTTATTTATTTATTTTATTACTATTTAAAAAAAAACAGCTCCTGAATTTATTGACTTTTTTGAAGGATTTTTTTTGTGTCTCTATCTCCTTCACTTCTGCTCTGATCTTAGTTATTTCTCATCTTCTGCTAGCTTTTGAATTTGTTTCATCTTGCTCCTCTAGTTCTATTAATCATGATGTTAGGGTGTTGATTTTAGATCTTTCCTCACTTCTCTTGTGAGGAAAGTTTAATGCTATAAATTTCTCTCTAGACACTGTTTTAATGTGTCCCTGCAATTCTGGTACATTCTGTTTTCGTTCTCATTGGTTTTGACGAACATCTTTATTTCTGCCTTCATTTCATTATTTATCCAGTAGTCATTCAGGAGCAGTTGTTCAGTTTCATGTAGTTGTGTGGTTTTGAGTGAGTTTCTTAATCGTAAATTGTAATTTGATTGCACTGTGGTCTGAGAGACTGTTACGATTTCTGTTCTTTTGCATTTGCTGAGGAGTGGTTTACTTCCAATTATGTGGTCAATTTTAGAGTAAGTGAGATGTGGTGCTGAGAAGAATGTATATTCTGTGGATTTGGGGTGGAGAGTTCTGTAGATGTCTATTAGTAGTTCTGCTTCATCCATATTTGAGTTCAAGTCCTGGATATCCTTATTAATTTTCTGTCTCATTGATCTGTCTAATATTCACAGTGGGGGTGTTAAAGTTTCCCACTACTATTGTGTGGGAGTCTAAGTCTCTTTGCAGGCCATTAAGAACTTGGTTTATGTATCTGGATGCTCCGAAATTGGGTGCATATAAATTTAGGATAGTTAGCTCTTCTTGTTGCATTGATCCCTTTACCATTATGTAATGCCCTTGTTTGTCTCTTTTGATCTTTGTTGATTTAAAGCCTGTTTTATCAGAGGCTAAGATTGCAACCCCTGCTTTTTTTTTGCTCTCCATTTGCTTGGTAAATCTTTCTCCATCCCTTTATTTTGAGCCTATGTGTCTTTGCACGTGAGATGGGTCTCCTGAATGCAGCACACTGATAGGTCTTGACTCTGTCCAAATTGCGAGTCTGTGTATATTGGTTGGGGCATTTAGCCCATTTACATTTAAGGTTAATATTATGTGTGAATTTAAAACAATAACTGGTTGTTTTGCCCATTAGTTGATGCAGTTTCTTCATAGTGTCAATGGGCTTTACAATTTGTTATGTGTTTGCAGTGGCTGGTAGTGGTTGTTCTTTTCCATGTTTTGTGCTTCCTTCAGGAGCTCTTGTAAGGCAGGCCTGGTGATGACAAAATCTTTCAGCAATTGCTTGTCCATAAAGAATTTTATTTCTATTTCACTTATGAAGCTTTGTTTGCTAGATAAGAAATCATGGGTTGAAAATTCTTTTCTTTAAGGATGTTGAATATTGGCCCCCACTCTCTTCTGGCTTGTAGGGTTTCTACCAAGAGATCTGCTATATGTCTGATGTGCTTCCCTTTGTGGGTAACCCGACCTTTCTCTCTGGCTTCCCTTAGCATTTTTTCCTTCATTTTAACCCTGGTGAATCTAAAGATTATGTCCCTTGGGGGTTGCTCTTCTCAAAGAATATCTTTGTGGTGTTCTCTGTATTTCCTGAATTTGAATGATGCCCTGACTTGCTATGTTGGGAAGTTCTCCTGGATCATATCCTGAAGAGTGTTTTCCAACTTGGTTTCATTCTCCCCTTCACTTTCAGATACACCAATCAAATGCAGATTTGGTCTTTTCACATAATCCCATATTTGTTGGAGGCTTTGTTCATTTCTTTTTACTTTTTTTCCCCTAATTTTGTCTTCTTGCTTTATTTCATTGAGTTGATCTTCAATCTCTGATATCCTTTCTTCTGTTTGATCAATTTGGCTATTGAAACTTGTGTGTGCTTCACTTGTGTGTGTATTTTGGAGCTCCATCAAGTCGTTTATATTCTCTGTGCTGGTTATTCTAGTTAGCGTTTTGTCTGACCATTTTTCAAGGTTCTTAGTTTTCTTGCATTGGGTTAGAACATGCTCCTTTAGCTTTGAGAAGTTTGTTATTACCCACCTTCTGAAGCCTGCTTCTGTCAATTCATCAAACTCATTCTCCATCCAGCTTTGTTCCCTTGCTGGTAAGGAGTTGTGATCCCTTGTAAGAGAAGAGGCATTCTGATTTTTGGCAATTTCAGTCTTTTTGTGTGGGTTTCATCCCATCTTCATGGATTTATCTACCATTGGTCTTTGAAGTTGGTGACTTTTGGATGGGGTCTCTTAGTGGACATCCTTTCTGTTGACATTGAAGCTTTTTCTTTCTGTTTGTTAGTTTTCTGTCTAACAATCAGGCCCCTCTGCTGCAGGTCTGCTGGACTTGGCTGGAAGTCCACTCCAGACCCTGCTTGCCTGGGAATCACCTGCAGGGGCTACATAACAGCAGATTGCCGCCTGTTCTTTCCTGTGGTAGCTTCCTTCCAGAAGGGTACCCACCAGATGTCAGCCAGAGCTCTCCTGTGAGGTGTCTCCCAGTCAGGATTCATATGGTGAGGTAGCCACTCTAGGGGACAGTTTGTCCCTCATCAGAGCTCAAGTGCTGTGCTTGGAGATCTGTTGCTCCCTTCAGAGCTGCTGGGCAGGGACATTTAACTATGCTGAAGTGGAACCCACAACCACACCTTTTCCTAGGTGCTCTGTCCCAGGATGTTGGGGGCTTTATTTATAAGTCCCTGACAGGCTGTTGCCTTTTTTCAGAGATGCCCTGCCCAGCCAGAAGGGAATCTAGTTCACAGTCTGCCTGCAGAGGCCTTGCTGAGTTGCCATGGGTGCTCTGCCTAGTTGCTGTGTAAACTTTCCAGCAACTTTGTTTACACAGGCAAGGTTAAAACCACCTACCCGAGCCTCAGCAGTAGCAGACACTCCCTCCATGGAGCTTGAAAGTCCCAGGTTGAGCTCAGACTGCTGTGCTGGCTGCAAGAATTTCAAGCTAGTGGATTTTAGCTTGGTGGTCTTTGTGGGGGATGGGACCCTGCTAGCCAGATCACTTGGCTTCCTGGATTCAGCCCCCTTTTTTGGGGGAATGAGTGGTTCTGTCTCGCTGGTGTTCCAGGCACCACTAGGGTTTGAGGAAAAAAAAAAAACTGCTGTGGCTAAAACAGCCACTCAGTTTTGTGCTGGAAACCTGGGATGCTGGTGTTATAGGCACCAGAGGGAATCTCCTGCTCTGCAGGTTGTAAAGACCATGGGAAAGGCGGAGTATCTGAACCAGAGTGCCAATGTCAGAAACATCCCTAATGGCTTCCATTGGCTAGGAGAGGGAGTTCTCCAGCTTCTTGAGCTTCCTGGGTAAGGTGATGCCCCCACTCTCCTTTGGCTTGCCCTCCTTGGGCTGCACCCACTGTTTAACCAGTCCCAGTGAGATGAACCTGGTACCTCAGTTGGAAATGTGGAGATCACTAGCCTTCTGGATTGCTCTCCCTGGAAACTGCGGACTGGAGCTATTCCTACTCAGCCATCTTGGTGGAAGTCCCTATATTGTTTCAATACAAACAAATTCCCAAGAGCCATGGCATTTAAAGTAGGAACAGTGTTGCTGCTTTTCTCTCAGGGTGGGATACGGTATTAGCCAGAAATGATGCATTGAGAATTCCTGGACCTGAGCAGGAAAATACGGTGCTCTTGTTGAACAATAAGCAAATATATAAGTACTTATCTATTGGTTATTCTAAAGCTTCATCAACAAATCACTATACAGGGACTGATGAATGCTGTAATATATATATATTATATATAATCACTCTACAGGGACTGATGAATGCTGTAATATATATTACTGATGAAGCCTTAGAATAACCAGTAGATAAGTACTTATATATGTTTATTGTTCAATATATATAATATATATTGAACATATATATATATCTATAATATAATACATGTAATATATATTATATATTATATATAAATTTATTATATATTGTAACTGTATCTAACAATAAGCAAATATAATATATATTATATATATGTATTTTTTTTTTGATACAGAGTCTTGCTCTCTCACCAGGCTGGAGTGCAGTGGCACGATCTTGGCTCACTGCAACCTCCACCTCCCAGGTTCAACCGATTCTCCTGCCTCAGCCTCCTGAGTAGCTGGGATTACAGGTGCCTACCACCACGCCCAGCTAATTTTTCTATTTTTAGTAGAGATGGGGCTTTCCCATCTTGGCTAGGATGGTCTCGATCTCTTGACCTCATGATCTGCCTGCCTCAGCCTCTGAAAGTTCTCGGATTACAGGTGTGAGCCACTGTACCTGGGCTGCTATACTGTATTTTAAAATTAAATTGTTTACTCTGAAATCAAAAAGTAAGGATTTTTTTTAAGATCAGGAAGAATTATACCAAATTTTTATAGTAATTGTGTCTGAGTGTTGTTTTCAAGTGACTTTGTTTCTTTTCATATGTTCTATAATGTGGTCACATTAAATTAGAAAATAACTTGGCCATGGTCAATTAGCCAGGCATGGTGGTGCGTGCCTGTAATCCCAGCTACTTGGGAGGCTGAGGCAGGAGAATACCTTGAACTTAGGAGGCGGAGGTTGCAGTGAGCTGAGATTACGCCATTGCATTCCAGCCTGGGCAAAAAGAGCAAAACACCATCTCAAAAATAGTAATAATAATAAAATTCTCTTTGAATGCAAAACCCATGAAGTTTTATTAAAAAAATAGGTAATATAAGGTACATCTTTCAAAAGATACAAAATGGCATATATGGTGAAAAATGAATCTTCCTCCTATCCTGTTCTTAAGTCACTTCATTCCTTTCCCCAGAGGCAACCACTATTAGTTTCTTTGTATCTTTGAACAGATGGAAAATCTATCTCTGTGTGTGTGTTTGTGTGTGTGTATAAATTTTCTTTTACAATGCAAATGGCAAAAAAATTACACAGTTCTGTACTTCACTACTTTTATTAATACAGTTTGGAGATCTGATCCTATCAATCCATAAAGAGCAGACTCTATTAAATAGGTGTATACGATATAATTTAACTAGTTCTCAATCTATTGTTATTTCAACAATATTGAACTTGATATTCTCACACGTAGACCTAGAAATACCTGTGAGTTAAAATGGGTAATATGTAAGTGGATTTGCTAGATCAAAGGGGATAGTCACTTTAAAATACATTGTAAAACTGCTCACTAAAGACGCTATACCAATTTTACACCAACAGTACATGTGTATCTCTCACCACAAGCTTGCCAACTTCTTGAATCTTGCCCGTTCCCAGTGCTCTTTTCAGTAGAACACTGCCTGCCTCTGAGTCCCAGTTCCAGCATCATATACTAGGTTTGCGACTTTGGACAAGTCCATTTAATCTCTCTGGACTATCTTCCTCAATGGAAAGAATATTCATTTTCTAAAGCTCCTATAAAAATTAAAGGAGATATGCTAAAGGCCAACTATTACACAAATGACAGGCAGAATCCATATTTTTATCTATTCTACATATAAATATTGGGTGCGAAAGCAATTGCGGTTCTTTGCCATGACTAAAAACCGCAATTGCTTTTGCACCAACATAATAGCTGTCGCACTTTTGTCTCCTTCAGTTCTCAGCAGGGCAGCAGTTCTGGCTTTATTATTCGTCTGCTTGCTTTTTGTTTCTTCCTCACACACTCAGTCCCTCCTCCCCCTGATTTGACGATCAAATAAATGAATCTTACTGAAGTTCTATTTGTGCTAATCTGCCACTTAAAAAACAAAAACAAAACTCTGAAGGGCGAGTGTGGTGGCTCACAGTGTATTCCCAGCACTTTGGGAAGCAGGTCACTTGAAGTCAGGAATTCAAGACCAGCCTAGCCAACATGGCAAAGAGGCTCTACTGAAAATATAGAAATTAGCCCGGGAGTGGTGGCTCACATCTGTAATCTCAGCACTTTGGGAGGTCGAGGCGGGTGGATCACCTGAGGTCAGGAGTTCGTGATCAGCCTGGGTCAACATGGTGAAACCCCGTCTATACTAAAAACACAAAAATTAGCCGGGCGTGGTGGCATGTGGCTGTAATCCCTGCTACTTGGAAGGCTGAGGCAGGAGAATTGCTTGCACCCGGGAGGAGGAGGTTGCAGTGAGCCTAGATCGTACCATTGTACTCCAGCCTGGGTAACACAGTGAGACTCGTGTCCAAAAAACAAAATTAGCCAGAGGTTTTGGCAGGTGCCTGTAATCCTAGCTACTCGGAGAGGCTGATGCAGAATTGCTTGAACCTGGGAGGAGAAACACTTGAACCCCGGAAGTGGAGGTTGCAGTGAGCCGAGATATTATCACTGCACTCCACAACAGAGCAATTCCTCTCAAACAAAAAACCAAAACTCTAAAGCTAACAGGAAATTCTGTACCTTGTCCTCCATTATCTAGCCCTACCCCTAGGGGGCTATTTCCCTTCGCAATTTTTTTACTACTGCCTTTAACCATTGTTATAATTCCATTAAAATATTCCAGCATAAGCAGCATATTACTTCCTAGGTTAAATTACTAGGGCAGTAAGTTGCCCTAATCAGTAGTTCACATAAAGCCCATATTAGAGTGGTAGCTATCATAAGTGCTGCTAATATTAATAGCACACAGCAGCTTTGTTAATTAGCACCATGAATATCAGAAATTGGTTTTTTATTAAATTGATGGTTGTAATAAGCATGAGGAATGTTAAAAATGCGTTCTGAGAAATTAGAGGTTTTCAAGATATGTATTAATAGAGTGGCTAAAATGTTCAGACAGTCCCCATTATTTCCTGAACTGGGTTTAAGAATCCGGGAAGGCCAATATCCCTCACATCCTTAGGGGTGCTTTCCAAAGCTTAAATTAAGAGTCCTATGATCAGACAATGGGTCTAAGGATTTCTAGTTGTTTCATGCTCATTTAAAGGAGCCTTTGGAATGTCGTCATACCTGGTATAAGCAAACATTTCATGTGTGATCAAATTACCCAAAATGATCAAGAACTAGAACTCTACCATGCTTATGAAACAAGTTATAATGAACAGTTTTGTGCTTGCTTGTAATACATGTTTCACAAATGTCTGTATGAGTGGCAGAATTTGACCTCAGACTTACTTTTATCGTAATCTGCTAACATGGTTGTGGAGAAATAGCTAACTCTCATCCACATTAAACTTGGTTAGTCTTTTACCCACAAAACCCTGAGTTGCGCATGACCAAATTGTCTTGGATCAGTTGGCTGTGTATTTTTTAATCTTTCTACTTCCTATAAAGCACCCTATGACAGCCTGCCTGCATGCTACTTCCCTCTTTTACTGTGAGTACCCAAATTCTGTAACTTCAGGAAGACTTCCAGATGCCAGGTAGATCCCAATCCCTCTCAATTCCAATAGTGTTCAATCCGTGTCACTTATTGCGCTTCAAAATTTGTCTTATGCCTTTGTGATCCACTTTCTAGCACTTGGTAGCTTTTCTTCAGAGTGGAATCATATGCAGGCCATACTTTTCATTTCTCAAACTATGTAGTATAGTGCTTTGCTTACAGTGCAGGTAAATAAGGATTAAATGACTAATAGAATATGCTCAAATCACTCTTGGTGTTGGGAGGAGCGTTCACTCTTTCATGCTAGTTACTGAGTGCTTACCATGTGCTCAGCATTTTTCTAGGTTCTGGGATGGAAGCAATCAACAAAGTCTCTGCCTTCAGAGAACTTATATTTTAATGGAGAAGACAAAATATATAATGGTAAATAGTGACAAAGGCTATGAAGAAGGAACATTTGTAAGACAGCAGAGTGGCACAGGGGTGTGACTTCAGATGGGGTAGGCAGGGTTACTAAGTAGGAACCTTGAAGGCTGTGATGACTCTGGATTTTTATGAGTGTGATGGAAAAGCTACCAGGTCCTTGCTTTGAATACCCTGTCAGTAGGCCATAGGGTAATTACTTATTTCTTGGGTCTTGTGGCAGACTCCTGACTGTCCTCCAATATTCACTCTCCCCTTCCTGAGTAACAGGGTGGCTGGAGTTTGTGTATGCACATAGCCATACAGCTAAAGATGACATATTCTTGCAGCTAGCTCAGACCATGTAGCTAAGTTCTGGACAAAAGCAAAAGTAATGTGTGCCTCTTGCAGATCATGCTCTTAAAAGAAGCGGTCACAGTCTCCCCTTGTCCCTGTCTTTTTTTTGTCCCTCTCTCTCTTTTTCTTTTTTTTTTAAAGCCAGGGTCTTATACCATGTTGCTCAGGCTGGTCTTGAACTCCTGGCCTCATGATCCTCCTACCTGTGTCTAAAGTAGCTGGTATTACAGGCATGAGCTACAGTGGTGGCTGTTTATTCCTTAGATGGTTTGGATACAGATATGCTGGCAAGAACTAAAGCAGCCATCTTGGGCTATGAGAGGGAATCCACAGGTTCCTGAGGAGAGCAGAACAACCAAGAGAGAAGTTGAGAGAGGAGTCAGCCTATCAGCTCCAGCATGCTTATACTCTGTTAACAAAAAACTTCTATCTTGTATCCATTATATTTTGGTCTTTGTTAACAGTAGAAGAAATCTGTACCCTAATTTAGGGGCATATTGGAGAAGCAGTATCTTATCCACAAGGAAGTTAATTATTAAGTATGGACTGCTTATGGTATAACTCCAACAACTCAAAAAGCTAAGGTAGTTTGATAGCAAGGCATGATGGTATTTTCTAAGGAAAAAAACAAAAACAAAAAACGTTGGACCCAGTTATTCGGTCTCACCTCTGCCACTTACCAACAGTAAGAACTTGAGGCTGGGCGTGGTGGCTCAGGCCTGTAATCCCAGCAATCTGGGAGGCGGAGGCAGGCAGATCACCTGAGGTGGGGAGTTCGAGACCAGCCTGGCCAACATGGTGAAACCCTGTCTCTATTAAAAATACACAAAACTAGCTGGGCATGGTGGTGGGCGCCTGTAATCCCAGCTACTTGGGAGGCTGAGGTAGGAGAATTGCTTGAACCTGGGAGGAGGCTGCAGTGAGCTGAGATCACGCCATTGCCCTCCAGCCTCGGCAACAAGAGCAAAACTCTGCCTCAAAGAAAAAAAACCCCCAAAAACAAAGGAAAAAAAAAAACCCAAAAGGCAAACCAACAAAAATTTATCAAGTAACTTATTTCCATGATTTCTGACTGAAAAGAAGGGGATAGGCTAAACCACTCAGAAGGTCCCTCCTAAATCTAACAACTAATTTCTGATGGTACAGAATTTCACATTGTCAGAGATCACTGGAACTAAATTAAAAATCTAGGCAGGGCACGGTAGCTCACACCTGTAATCCCAGCACTTTGGGAGGCCGAGACAGGATTGTTTGAGGCCAGTTTGACACAAGCCTGGGCAACATACCAAGACCCCATCTCTTTTAAAAAGAAATTCTAAATAATATGAAAGGAATGTAAAATTTACCACTCTGTAACATTCATTGGGCAGCCTGTCCCAAATCTTTCCTTCACTGGAATTCTTTTAACACACTCCTTTACTGAAAATTTGGCAGGAATGGTCAAGTGGCCCTCTTGACACCCTGTCCCCCTCAACCTTCACTCTAAACACATGGTCCTGAATGCAAAGAGTGTGTAACATGCTCCTAAGAGGCAATAGGAAACATTTACTAACAAAAGCGTGGTCAGACAGGTAAGGTAATATTCGTGGAAGGAGAGTATCTTTCAGGTCTTTCTGACCTACCTAAAAATAACTAACCTATGTTGCAGCCTCTCTGATAAATGCAGGGTCAGAGCTGTTTTTAAGTTGCCCTCAGCTTCACCGAGTCCTCTTAGCACAGCTTAGAATGAAGCTAACCCGATGAGTCCTGCTCTCTCTCTTGGGATTATACAAAGCTTTTTGGAAAATATCTAACTCTTCCATCCTGTCGCCAGTAAATTATTTTGCAGCAATAAACAAACAGCTATAATTCAACATTAAAAAATAAATAAAATCCCCCATACGTAACCTTTTTGGTGGAAATAAAAAGCCTGAATTGTCAACATAGTCAAATCTCTCAAATGTGTAAACTCTATTAATTACAAATTTTCCAAAGTATATATCAATATAAAATAATGAGATGGAATATCTTTAGGAAAGCTCTAACTTATATTTAAACTTAACAAGGTAACAAGATCTATAAAAATAACTATCTGTACTGTTCAGTGCTCAAAGTCTATAGGTATTTGTGTCCTTTGAACTGACACAATTTATCAAGACTACAAAATAGTTAATCTCTACATTCACTTTATTTAGAATTCTCAGACTTGGATGTATAAAATTCAGAGTACATTTTTCAAGATTTAAAATACAAGAAGGCATGTAAGCATTAATAATGTGCTCACTATCACGCTATGTGCCCACCCTGTGAATTAGGTATGATCCTCATTTCAATGATGAGACTATCAAGCAACTTTAAAGTGAACAAGATGGGCTGATTAAAAAATACATTTAAAAAAATTACTTTATATAGTAGCTTAAGAATAATAAGTCAAAATTGGCTATTGGGCATGCTGTTAGCAAACTTAGTGTTTAAACCCAAAAATAATTAACCTATGTTGCAACCTCTCTGATGAATACTTGGCCTTGTAACTTGGCTTCTTTAACTGGTTTAGGCCCTTTTTTTCCATAAGTGTTTATTGCTTCTATTAGACTGTGATTTCATTGCAGGCAGACAAGGGACTAAATTTTCTAACCTTTTGAACATTAATAGACTGCCAGACACTATTTTGTAAATGGTAGGTACGCAACAGACTTGTTTTTTTTTAGTACATCTGAAAACCAAAATGACACT
The DNA here is from genome assembly GCA_036589455.1 of Ateles fusciceps. Taxonomy (NCBI): domain Eukaryota; kingdom Metazoa; phylum Chordata; class Mammalia; order Primates; family Atelidae; genus Ateles; species Ateles fusciceps. Next base: position 15,994,176 of record JAZHEH010003097.1, read on the forward strand.
TAATGGTTCAGAGTAAAAAAAATAGTTCTCACTTAAAATAACATACACCAAAAGAATATGAAAATACCGATTTATTACCAACAAAGGATTTCCCACAAAGTTTTTTTTCAATTACATACACACATGCACACATAATAGCAGAATGAAATTACATTTTTCACATCTAAAGGTTTATACCCCAAAGAAAATAAGCATGTGTCCAAAAGACAGAAAGCAGCAAGAAATCTTTCCTTTTGAGTATGAAAAACCTTTTAACAGAGACTCTTCCCAGGCAAGCCAACGAAGATTTAGACATCCAAAATGCTTGTCACCTTAAGGTTTTAAATATCATTGTACTCACCAAATCAAGTTTTTACTAGAAGGTTTTAAAATTTTTATGTACTTAAAAATCAACTTTTGCAGAAAATAAAGTTTTAAGTGGCTGACACTATGTGCTACATAATTTATTCTTCACAGCTCAAAATTCAACATAAAATCAAATATTAATTTTGTCCAGTAGAGAAATTAAATGTTTACAAACAAAGTATGGAATAATTGTTGGCCTAAGCAAATTGAAATGTAATTGACCATTTGATTTTCAAACATGCTTAATCTTCACACTTCTTTTTCACATTGATGCTCATTTTGCAGAAATAAGATGACTGGTACTAATTCAGACAATAAACTACACCAAGCACATTTTAGTAAAGATATTTTGGTGGAAAACAAAGTAATTAACAAAAACATTTGGTAATATCCATTTACTAATATGTTACCAAGTTCTTCAGTGTTTACATGACTTGCTCAAATTAGTAAAAATGTCATTTTATCCTAGGTATTGTATTCTTTTTGTGGCAAAAGTTGAAAAAAAAAAGTCATTTGAAAATATTTTCATACTTCATGCACTGGAGTTAGTTTAAGAAGGGAAGGTTCTTTTAAAATTTTATAAAGAAGACATCTTTTTAAAGAAAAAATGTCTAAGTGAGAGGACATAAACTTATGGTTCATTATTTTTTGACCTAATAAGACTATAAATTAAAATGGCTACTTAACAATGTGCAAAACTCAAAGTGAATGCAATTCTTCAATTTATTCAAGCAAGCAAGCCAAAAAAATAATTCTGTCAGTCATTACTGGCACAGTTCAATCCACTGTTCAAAGACATGACCTTGGACTGTCCATTTTCTTACAAGATTTATTTTTTTAAAAGAAGAGAAATTGTTTGGCTCTATTAATTAGTATAACTTAGAGATAAATGATTTTCCCATTTAATTCTTTTGCACTGAAAGAAAACAGTTTAAACTAGATTTTCTAAGATAATGGGTTTATCAACAATGTAAGAAAGGCCCTATAGGCTTAAGTTCTAAAAACATTATGATTTTAAAGAAATCAATGCTTTTACCTCACTCTTTACATAACACTAAGAAATTTCAAATATAAATTGTAGAAACCAGTATATGAAATTTTAAGAAAAATCTTACTAAAAATAATTATAAAAATGCTTTTAGAAATTTAAGATGTAAAATACAATTGACTTTAAATAAAATAAAAACCCCGCCCCCACACTTTACAAGGTTATTCTTTAAAAACTCTTGTCACCTGATTTTACTCTCTGTCAATCTTTTGGTTGCATTTTGCATCATCTAGTGGCCACCGTGTAGCATTTCAAATCGGTCCTGCTACCATTTTTGAACCCCAGTGCTTCTTTCCCTTTGAAATACCAATTACAGCATCAAGTTTCATAAAAGTTTCTTTTAAAGGCCCATAAAACTCCATTTCCTACTGGAGATAAGGTAATCTTTTTAATAGCAAGAAATGAATAGATCTGTCATAAATTATTACTATACATTAGATATTTTCGTATCAATTTTTAAAAATTAAATATAACACTGGGAGAAACTAGGGCTTAGGCTCTAGAGTCATCTTTAGGCTCTAAAAGTAATTAAAGTTACTCTGCAATTAAAGCTCAGGGATGCCATATAAGTAAACTTCTTGTGACTGATTAAACCCTCTTCCACTGTACCCTTGATTTGTAATATTAAGTACCTTTTTAACATGAGAACTCAATGACTCATGGTCAGAGTTGCTAAGGACTCAAGTTCAACCAAGACTGAAGAAGACTTAACTTTTACTACCAGATGATGTTTTAGAAAGGTCATTATGGTTTCCATTATCAACCTATTTGTATTTAAAAGCAGGTTTCCAAAAATAACTGCTTTTGTTTTAATCATTCTCCTAACTTTTATTCAGTTGAGCCATACTTATAAACAGAACTTAACAGAAAAATTCCCAAGTTTCCTCTCTACTTTTATTGAGAAGGCTGAGTGAATGTAATACGGCGCCGCCGTCTTTGGAAAGCCTTTAAATTCCATCTGTTTGGTTCCAGCATATGAGGGCCATTGTAGACAAATAATACTGTCATCTTTTCAGAATAAGGAAGATTTTGCAGGAGCTGTCAGTATTAAAACAGACAAACTGTCATATAAGCTCAATACTGAGAAAAACAGTTTTCCAACCTTGTATGTGTACAGTCAAATGTATTATTTGTAATATTAATAAAACTTTTTTTTTTTTCTTCACTCTGTTGCCCAGGATGGAGTGCAGTGGTGCGATCTTGGCTAGCTGCAACCTCCACCTCCCAGGTTCGAGATTCTCATGTCCCAGCCAGCCTCCACAGTAGCTGGGATTACAGGCACGTGCCACCAGGCCCAGATAATTTTTATAGTTTTAGTAGAGACGGCGTTTTCATCCTATTGGCCAGACTGGTCTTGAACTCCTGACCTCAGGTGATCCGCCTGCCTCAGCCTCCCAAAGTGCTGGGATTACAGGTGCGAGCCATCACGCCCAGCCAGTAAGACACTTATGGACCCCTTAAACACCTCAATATAAACCTTGCCGGACTGTAATCCTTACCTACATTAGCATACCTGCAGCCTGGCCTAAGGAATAATCAAAATAAGGAATAATTGAGCCCTCTAGATTCACAGGATAACTGGGATTATTCAACTTCCCAGGGAGACCTTGGAAAAGAGTATGTCTTCCATAATTTTCCTAAGATAGATACTTTCACTTTTTATTGAAAAACACTTCTCAAGCAACTTGTTTGATAGCCTACTATCCTGAAAAATGGGTAACAGGGACATTTATAGGCTAAGGTATTTGGCAAGCAGTAGGGTATTAACAGATCTGACTATTCCACAAGAATATCTGCTAAAAAAAGACAAATGACACTATTTAACAAAAATTTGAATGTAGGATGGGCGAAAGCAATTTATTTTTTTTTAAGACAAAGTCTCACTCTGTCACCCAGGCTGTAGTGCAGTGGTGTGATCTTGGCTCACTGAAACCTCCCCCCTCCCAGTCTCAAGTGATCCTCCTGTCTCAGCCTCCCGAGTAGCTGGGACTATTGGTGCATGCTGCCGCACTCGGCATTTTTTGTGTGCAGACATGGGGTTTTGCCATGTTTCTAAGGCTGGTCTCAAACTCCTGGGCTCAAGTGATCTACTTGCCTTGGCCTCCCAAAGTACCGGGATTACAGGTGTGAGCCACTGCACCTGGCCAAAATTTTTCATGAATACTTAATTGAAAAAGAAAATATCTGATTACATTAATAAACACATTTTGAATATATACACTTTGTAATTTACCCATAACACTAGATTTAACAAAAGAAAATTTCTCATTGCAACGGTTCTAGACTATGGAAAATTCTCTACAAAGACAATTCTGTTGTTATCAAAGTTTAACCTGTGAGTAGAAGATGTTGGGATACTTAAATTTCCCCTGGGCCAGCACTGTAGTGGCAAATAAAGAGGAACGGTAGTATATGACAAGAGAGGCTTTTCTTGGGAAAATGAAAAGCCAGAGTTTTAGGGGTTGCATTCCCCAGTCATCTTTTAGTGCTGAAAGAGTGCCTTTTCCAGGAAAGGAATGAGAATAATCTAAATTCCAGCACATAATGATATGCCTCCTACGTTTCTTCTTCTGATTAGGACACTGGAACTTATCCCTTTAATAATGTAAATATTACTGTTACCTTTTAAATTCCTTTTTTGGGAATGTTCCTGCTAATATGTACATATTGGGCCAAAAACTATATGATTAAGCCACAGGGGATTTCTATGTATATGACCACTTTTGTTTTTTTTTTTTTTTTAGACGACTTGCTCTGTCACCAGGCTGGAGTGCAGTGGTGCAATGTTGGCTCACTGCAACCTCCGCCTCCCTGGTTCAACTGATTCTCCTGCCTCAGCCTCCCAAGTAGCTGGGACTACAGGTGCACACCACCACGCCCACCTAATTTTTGTAATTTTTACTAAAAAAGATGGGGTTTCACCATGTTAGCCAGGATGGTCTCGATCTCTTGACCTCATGATCTGCCCACCTTCGCCTCCCAAAGTGCTGGGATTACAGGCGAGAGCCACTGTACCCCGCTAATTTTTGTATTTTTTACTAAAAAAGATGGGGTTTCACTATGTTGGCCAGGATGGTCTCAATCTCTTGACCTCGTGATCTGCCCACCTCGGCCTCCCCAAGTGCTGGGATGACAGGCGTGAGCCACTGCGCCTGGCCTGTGACCACTTTTAGGTTACTTTTTACCTACCTTTGGTGTTATGAAAAAGTATTGAGATGTATTTTCTTTACAGGCAGTATTTACAACCATTTCAAACACTCTCCGTTCATTGATTGGGTCCATTCCCTAAACAATGACAATAATAATGATTATATTTATACCTGTTACAGGCTATAGGAAGATCCAAGTAACAGAATAATCACCATACCTGATTGATTTCATCAACTACTCTGAATGGACATCTATTTAGTTCCTGTAGTGCCATCAAGTATAACATGGTAGAAACACTTCTTTCACCTCCACTTTGATGATGAGGAGTTAATTCATGAAGTTGAGTACTACTGCGAAATTTGACTCTAATTCGAATTCCATACTTATCATAATCTTCCTATAAAACATTTAGAAAGTTGATGAAAAATGAGTTTCCTTTGGTAATGTTATTCTATTACTTGAAAATGGATTGAATTAACTGAATAAGAGTAAAGAACTCAAAATTTAGTGATACTAGTTTAAAAATAAAACAATATATATTTTTTACAACAATAAATATTAGTAACTGTTTGCCTATCTAAACGCTTTAAGGGTCTCCGAGGATCTATTTAGATACGGAAAATATTCAGATTAAATTAACATCTTCCTCCTCCATACCATTCTATTCAACTTTAGTAGGCTTCCCCAAGAGTTTTTAGAAATTACTGAGTGAAGAACCCTGTCCTGGAAAGGCACTATTTATTCTAATTACAAAGTGCTAGGTTTTTAAACTATAGGTGAAAGCAATTAGAACATAATGGAGTGTTATGCTCTCTTCTGCTGGAGGAGCGGCTGTGTACAATAACTGCAGAGGGCCAAGAATCCCCCTAACTTCTTCAGTTGGTTAAGAAGAAAAACACAAGGTAGGAATTAAACATATACTTTGAAAACTTAAGTCATACATACACACAATACTCAACAAAAAGCAAGTAACATAACAGGTGCTCAATAAATATTTGTTGTAATGAGTACATTGGTGTTTAATAAATTTTGTCAAAACTGAGGATGCTCTAAGGTTTATTTACTATTCTCACTGATGGCATTTCTAGGTCAGTCAGGTTCAGATTTACATTAAAAATGAGATACATAACTTACTAATTAGGCCAGACGTGGTGGCTCATGCCTGTAATCCCAGCAATTTGGGAGGCCAAGAGGGGGGTGTGGATCACTTGAGGTCAGGAGTTCAAGACCAGCCTGGCCAACATGGTGAAACCCCATCTCTACTAACAATACAAAAATTAGCCAGGTATGCTGGTTGGCATCTGTAATTCCAGCTACTCGGGAGTCTGAAACAAGAAAATCGTTTGAACTCAGGAGGTGGAGGTTACAGTGAGCCAAGACCGTGCCAGTGCACTGCAGCCTGGTCAACACAGTTTCAAAAGAAAAAAACTTACTAATTAAAGGTTTATCTATTAATTGAATAGAACTTTAAGGTCTAAGACAGTACTGACCAAGAGAAAGATACAATGCAAGCCACATAAGTAATTTTCAATTTTCTAGTAGTCACACTTTTTTTTTTTTTTTTTTTTTTTTGTGAGACAGAGTGTCTCACTATGCTGCCCGTGGTCTCAAACTCTTGAATTCAAGTGATCCTCGTGCCTTGTCCTCCCATACTGGGATTAGGCATGAGCCACAGCAACTGGCCTTTGGACGTCTTAATGAAACGTTTATTCTAGCCCAAATTGTAATGCATAAACTTATAGCTCAAGAAATTAGTAGAAAATTTCCCAATATCTTCATTCTCGTTAACTTTCATTAAGTTCTTTTTTTTTTTTTTTTTGAGATAAGGTCTGGCTTTGTTGCCCAGGCTGGCGTGCAGTGGCACCATTTTGGCTCACTGGTACCTCCACCTTTCAGGCTCAAGCCATCCTTCCATCTCAGCCTCCAGAGTAGCTGGGACCATAAGTACATACCACCACACCCAGCTACTTTCTGTATTTTTATAAAGATGGGTTTTGTCATGTTGCCCAGGCTGATCTCAAGCCCCTGAGCTTAAGCTATCTGCCTGCCTCGGCCTCCCAAAGTACTGGGATTACTGGCATGAGCCACCACACCCAACCATGAATTCTTAAATTCTTGATCAAAAATAAACCACTGATACATAGTATATTTCAAACTAATCTGTTTACAAGTCTTCTAACTCCAGCTGTGGTAGCTTTATAAAGCAATATATTTATTCAACACAACTGAATAACCATTACTCAGACTGTATTAAAAGAGTAAGGTATTAGTCACTAATTCCAAACATCACCAAAAAAAAAGCGACCCTAATGGAATCCCATAGGTGGTCTTCTCCTTTCTTTCAACATTTTGGTAAACAAAAGTTTTCACAGATATAACTCTAAAGCAAATAAATCATCTGTATGTGCTTTAAGCATATGATTAAAACTACCTGCCAGAAATATATTTCAAATGCAATTTTACCTCATTTTCTGTATGGAGATCAACTTCACCAGCACACTGCATGGAACTAAAAAAATTGCTGAATTTTTCATTAATTTTTTCTACCAGCTCTTTTAAAGGATTAAGCCACCTTTCTTTTACCTACAAATAAAGGCAATATAAAAACACAATTTAAAAGCAATTTTACTATATTCTGACATAAAATTTTACATAAGTTTTTTATCAGTATCAGTGTGGTCATGATAAAACACTTCTCTTAGAAGCATGTCATTTCATTTTCCATTATTCTACATTCTTATTTCATTAATAAGCATATGATAAAAGATTAAAAACTAAAAAATTACCTGTGAAATGTTTTCCCTGTATTGATCTAGTTCAACTTTCTTTCCCTTTAGTTCCTCAGTTAACTGCTCTATTTCTTCTTCTCTTTTGTATATTCCTGAACAATCTGGCAGGGGAAAAAAAACTTTAAGATAAATCTACCCAAGGATAAAACTACAAAGAATTTTGCACTGATTAAAACATTAACTGAAAATGCCAATTGTGCTATATTGTTTGTATACAAATAATTTATGTTCTTATTACATACTAAAAGTGACATTTTTTATCCTTGAAAAAATAGACATTGGAATATTTCAGGTTAGCCCAACTATTCTTTTTTATAAAGAAAAGGCATAGAACATTGTGTTCCTTAGGAAGAATCTATTTAAAATTCTAATAGATTCAGAATCTGGCATTTAAAGCACATTGTTCCTGCTGTCTAGCTTATTATTACCAAGAGCTCTAGTACAGAGTGGGAGGCAAGTACTGGAGGGAACTCTGTGTGTGTATGTGTGTATATGGGGAGGGTGGTGGTGGTGGTTGGCTGCAGAATGGGAATAGAGAAAGAGGCATACTGCAGGATTCAGTCCCGTGAAGCAGGAAGCTCTTGATCTTCTTCAATTAATAAAGCATCAATTTCATCCAAAGTGTTTGGAAGATCCTGGAAAACCTAAAGAAAAAAATCGCCCATCATTACAGATATAATGAAAACAGTTCCATTCAAATAGCTAAAAGAATAATCTGCTGAATAAGTATCTACTATCTGTTCAAGAGCATGCTAGCAGACAAGGATACAAAGGAATTATAAACAGGGTCATTTGCCTTCAGAAAGCTTGTACTTTAAAGAAAACAAAATGCATGTACTGGATAACACCTTAAGGCAATGTATTGATGTTGAGTATTAAAATAAGCAGTACATATCATATAGGCTAAGGAGTTTGGAGAAAGGAAGTATCAGTTCATGCTATAGGAGAGTTAAGAGAATTCAAAGGCCTAGAATTCATCTCCCAGCCTTAAAGCAAATGGCTAGGGAGGAGCAAGGCAGAGGGAAGACAGGAGGTTGGGAAAAGAAGAATGAGTACCGCATACCATGGGGAGTGAGGAGTTGTGTCCATTTGGAATGGTGGGTACTTGCTGAATTGGTAGAATGGGTCCAGAATATGTGGGGCATTGAAAGAGAGCAAGAAGTTAGAACTTTATACTGTACTTACGAAGAACTAAAAAAAGCAACCTAAGAATCTAATTCCTTTGACAGTTGCATTTCATCACAGTACTATTTTCTGAGTCCATGCCATGGGGACAAATTAGAACAGATATTTTTTTTTTGAGGGGGAGGCAAGCAGTACATTGTTTGGCCTAGCACAACCTGCAAAGGCTATATACTACACAGTACAAAATGAATCCTGAAGCCCTGAAAAAGAGCTTGACATATTAATCTAATATCTTAAACCTCTCAGAAAGCAGTTCAACTTCTATAGAACTTCAGGTATTCATTTGTTGAATCTCTGACTTACTGAGATTTAAGCTCATGTGCCCAACACTTATTTACTTGATATCCTCACTTGACTCTAACAGGCATCTTAAATTTAAGATGGTGAAACAGAATCTGGATTTCACCCACCTTCCCTACCGCTTTAAGCAAACCTGTTTCTCCTTCAATCTTCTCCATCCCAGTATATGGCATTGTAATTTGTTCAGGTGAAAAATGTAGGGGTTCTCTCTCTTATCCTTCATGTCAAATCCATCAGCAAGTCTTGCTGGATCTGTCACCAAAAGGTATCTAAGATCTGTCAACTTCTTGTCTCTCTTCAGTGCTACCACCCTAATTCATGCCATTACATATCACTTGTGTGGTCCAAAGCAATGACTTTCTAAATGGTCTCATTGCTTCCTTTCTTGTATCCCTACTTTAGACTCCATCTAGAAGAACAGAAGTTAGAGTGCTCTTTGATAAATGTAGTAACGTTACTCTTCTGTTTAAGATCCTCCACTGGAGTCCATCCCCAAAAGAATACAACCTTAATTCCCTGTACAGTCTACAAGCCCTACATAATCTTGGCTTCTGCCTTCTTCTCTGCTTGGATAATTTTTTGTAATTTTTTTTAAAAATAAAGATGGGGTTTCACCCTGATGGCCAGGCTGGTCTTGAACTCCTGACCTCAGGTGATCCACCCACCTCGGCCTCGCAAAGTGCTAGGATTACAGGCATGAGCCACCGCGCCCGGCCTCTGCTTGGATAATTTTTAACCCCAATGAGATTCTTATTCTGAAACATCCCAAATATACTTCTCTCTTGGGGCTTTGTCTGAACTGTTTTCTCCATCTGGAATAGTTTTCCCTCACTCACATCTTCACTTGACTGCTCTTTTCTCTTCATTCAGGACTGTTATAAAATGGAATTTTCAAAGGAAGTTTCCCTTACCAAGTTCCCGTCCATGTTACTCCATCTCCTCAACCCCGTTTTCTTTTTTTTTTTTAAATAAATAGATAACGGGGTTTCACCTTGTTGGTCAGGGTGGTTTCGAACTCCTGACCTCAGGTGATCCACCCACCTCGGCCTCCCAAAGTGCTGGGATTACAGGCGTGAGCCACCATGCCCGGCCCCATTTTATTTTTTATTTTTTTTTAGCATCTCTTGCTACCTGACATTATCTGATTTTTGATTTGTGTTTTCATCTACCCAATCTTCCAGACTACAACATAAGTTTCAGCTGAGAAGGAAGTATGTCTATCTTGTTCAATGCCTGACATATAACAGGTAATTAATACATTTTAAAGAATATATTAATCATCTTCTAATTTTGACTCTTTCAAAAACAGTATGACTTATCAACAATAGAATCATGCTTTTTTTTTCAGAGAAAAAATTAGTACAAATTGTACTTATATTTATTTTATAACAACACAGTGAATTCTGAAGACATTCTAGTCTGTTTTTAGAAACAACCTTCTCAATTAGTTTTAAAAATATCTACTGTATTCCAACTATGTATCCAAATAGTCAAATCCATTCTCTGTGATTTATGTCTGATACCATAAATCATTTGAGGACTTGAAAATTATAATCCATTTTTTTCCAGTTGTTTATATCTTTTAGTAGACATTTCATTATCTATTTAAATAGATAGCATTTGAAATTAAGAACTTTAAAAAACACCAATACTGGATACTTTTAAAATTCATTTTCTAATTTCATTTTGACATTATTCTGAATAGGTATGTAGGCAAAGTATCATCCCCACTTGTCACAGAGATATGTAATTAATGGTGGAATGTGACTAAAGGGCAGCATGTCCTAATTTTACTCACTGATGTGCCAGCATACAAAATATAATGGAAAAAGACCTCTTTTTTCCTTTCCTTATTGGCCGATGTTAGCTCTAAATATTCAGCTCCCATTGAACCCTAATTAAACACCCCAATTTCCAGGGAAACTTAGGCTTTATTTTTAAAATATCCCCCCTATTATTTCTTTATTTTTAATTTTTTGCCATGAGCATTGCTTCCCTGTATTATTTCTTATATACCAATTACTGGTACAATGTTTCCATAAAAACTACACACCATATGTTCCAGTTGTACCCATTAAAAGCAGTTTGGGGGGGAAAAGCCCATTTGTATTGGAAGAATAAATGTTACAGTACCAGTAATTTTGCAAAGTGATACCCATGTTTTAATTTTAATAGGAAGCAGTAAGACTGGTGGCCAAATTTAAGTATAATAGAGAAAATCTGTTAAGCAAAATTTTATATATGTATGTGTGTTCCACCTAAAAATGTGAAAAATTCCCTATTTTTTATGACACATCATGTTTTTTATGGACTATTACAATACCTAAGATCCTATAAGCTAATATGTTAAATATGGCAATTGTAGCATTATCTACTTTTTATACTTACTGTCTGGTATTCTTGAGGAAGAGTCTGCTCTGCACCCAGGTTACATACTTGCCTAGCTCTCTTCATAAGTTCCTTGCATTTCTGCAATAATCTTTGTCTATTTTCATCCAATTCAATGAAATGTTGCTATTACCAAAAAAAAATTATTTTGAAAATTTGAAATGTTACTCTTAAGTCAGAGGGCTGTTTTATTAAACTACCACATATTAAATATATTGTTGAATTCTGATTATGATAACCAAATTATCTGAAACCATATCTCAAACAACTTTTATTATAAAGGTTAAATTTGAACTTAAACTTTAAAATACATCAGCATATCAATAACCTGGCATTTCTCTAATCCATAAGAGGTATAAAATTTAAATTTTACTGCCTTTTTCTGAAAGTTTAGCTGTATGTGATTATATTTATTTATTTTTTGAGACAGAGTCTTGCTCTGTCACCCAGGCTGGAGTGCAGTGACATGATCTCAGCTCACTGCAACCTCTGCCTTCCAAATTCAAGTGATTCTCATTCCTCAGCCTCCCGAGTAGCTGAGACTACAGACGTGCACGACCATGCCTGGCTAATTTTTGTGTTTTTAGTAGAGACAGAGTTTCACCATGTTGGCCAGGCTGGTCTCGAACTCCTGGTCTCAAGTGATCCATCCACCCTGGCCTCCCAAAGTGCTGGGATTATAGGCATGAGCCACCAAGCCTGGCCATGTAATTATATTATAATGAGATTTGAGATGCACAGTATACAGGCTTCATAACAGAAAACTCAGTGCTCAAATGTAGTCAGAACCTTTAAATCATGTTTGATAGTTTTCCAAGTGCCATCCATGTAGTTGTGTATTCATGATCTACTCATTCCTTCAACAAATAATTACTGAGAACCTATTAAATGCCAGTATTATAATCTGCATGGGTCACAGAAAGGTGAATAAGTAGGAAAAGACACAGGATCATTAACCTAACAGAAACAGGTACTCTTTACTGAGTGCTTTTGTGCGAGGCCCTTGGCTAGGTGCTTCACATACATTATTCCCTTTATTTCTCACAAATACTGCATAGTAATATTATCCTCATTTAGTGCATAAAAAAAAAAGACTGAAAGGAATTAAGTAACTTGCTCAAGCCCACACATTTAGTTAGAGACTGTCATGATTCAGATCCCTGTCTGCTTATAGGACACATGCTCTTTTCATTACAGCATGGCACCTCTCAGCGGAAGCAGAATGGACAGAGTTTCTATGCAGAGAAGGTCAGAGTGGCCACAGAAACTGTGACAACTGAACAGCCTTAAATGACAAGAAATAAGAAATAGCAGCAGAAGACATTCCAAGGATAGGTGATTATAAATTTTAAGGTGTATACGTCTCAAAGACCTGCTTATTGAAGAAATACGTGATCTAATGTGGTTGGAGGAGATGAATTTGTAAGGAGGTAAAAGATCAGAGTTGGCAGACAAGGGCCAGACTGCAAACATTTCACATGTAATGGGGAAGGTATCTCATCTACTAAATGTCTTCTGTAGGTCAAGCACTGTTACAATCATTATCCTGTTAATTATCCTAATCCCCATTATAATCTTAAAGAAAAGTGTTATCTCTGTAGATGTGGCTCAGACACATTAAGAAACTTGCCCAAGGTTACGGTACTAGCAGACTTCTGAGAAATAAAACGGGTCTAGTTTGCTCTTTTCACTAACTCTCAAACTCTAGTTGGCACAAAAAACACTTGAGGCTGGGGGATCTGGAATGGCCTAGCCACATTCCAGATCTATTTGATTAATATCTCTGGGGCCAAGGTCTGGACACCTGTATTATTAAGGGGGCCCTCAAGTGATTTTTATGCACATGAGTTTGACAGCAAATAAACTAAATCAAGACAATAGTTACGAAAAGTAAAAGGATATATACTGGACCAAACTGAAAATACAAGTAAGCCTTTATACTAACCACTTTGTACTATGGTTTCCTTGAATAAATTCCTCAGTCCCTACAGCTTGAGAGAAATAAAAGAAAATGTTAAAGACTCCCAGTCATCCCTACTCTGCTCTGTAAGGGCCACTGTATTCAGGCAAAGGCAAAACAAGGAACAGCTGTATAGAAACTAAACACTCCTAATTTCTTCTATTCCTGCTTCTTGTTCCTCTGGACTTTGCTAAAAATATTAGAACACTATGGAAAAGAAATATCAATGAGTTGATAATTTGAAGCTCTGGACTTAGAAGGACAAAATCTCATTTAATTTCTTTCCGTTTGGTGGCATATGTATAATAAAATATCTGAAAATATTCTTTCTGTACATATATATGTGTTTGTGACATAGATCCTCACGTAGCACCTGTTTTACTTTTTGTTTTTAAAACTATAATTATTGCTGAGCTTTTTAAGGGGGGCAGTGGGAAGGAATATATAATTATATCAGATAATGCTGTAAATTCGGACTGGTGAAAAGGCTTTATCTGCATTTCTGCTTAGAGTCTAGCCTTTAATAGTTAATAGAGAATAGAAAATATTCCATCTGTTTAAGATGTAAGAGGAGAAATGGGTGAAATGTACAAAATATCCCCCACTAACATCTCAAAAAAGATTACTTTGTAGTTACACATCCCAGAAAAAATTAGTATTATTTTTTCTAAATTCTTTTTTGTGAAAGTTCATTTGTCATGGAAATCGTACAGAAATATATCGGCATTAAACAAGAAAAAGCTTTTCTAAGAAGGCCCTCTTGTGGAAGAAGTACGAATTATTCACAGAATTTCTTATGAAAACTATATATATATATAAAAACTGTTATTTTGATACAATTTCATTCCATTTAGTTGATTTCAAATTCAAATGTTAACCATTTGTTTTAATTACCAGACAGAATACACATTTAAAAGTATAAAAATCATTCTTTAAAAAGTCAACTTTAAATTTTAATACTTGAAATTTAAAAAATAGTAATTTTAACTGATTTTTCATATACAAGTCCATAAATTCTACTTACACGAATTTAATCATAAATAATAAAGGGAATAATATTTGCTTGTTAAATGTTTTCTTCAAAATTATATACATCTCATTTGAGTAAAAAATGTCTCCTCTGAAATTCAGTTCTTTTTTGAGGGGGAGAGTGGCAAGCAGGTAGGCAGAAGAGAAGTCAGATGAAAGGCACAGAACTCCTAAACTTAGTATTAGTATAAGCAAATAAATGTAACAACTTCCCATTTTTATAACTACTATTTCTATACTTTTAAAGGAAACACTGGCTTCATGCTAAGCAGCACTCTAGGCATCCTGATGTATATTATTAAACCGAGTATCATAATATCCCTGCAAATTAGGTAGGTATCATACTTACAGCTGCAGATAATGATTAAGCTTGGAGTAGTCAGGAAACCTGCCTATGGTCAAAAACAAAATAACAGAAATTTTTATCTGTCTACCTCTGTATTTGGATTCACACACAGCTTACTAACTTGTCGTAAAAATAGTTCATAAATTAGTGACATTACCAAAGAGAGGCTTCTAATCATTTGCCTTTCTCTGGGGATGTTTTATAAGAATTGTTGCCCTATTTACCTTCCAAAAATCTGAGAAAGTATCAAACTCCATAGTGGTTAGTTACCTCTAAGTCCCCTCATGAATACAATCTCTACTGAAATTTTGTGTCAATCTTCTTTTGTGAATTTATTTTATGATAGAAAAATGGACAAAACCAGAAGTGGTAGCAATAGTTCCTCAGAGCAACCTGCCATGTGTTCAAAGGGACAAGTAGGAAAAACAGTATTTCTCTTTGGTTCAAATGAAGCTGGATAGCAGGAACAACAGATAAGATAGATAAAATCATGTGCAGGTAAACGGCAGCAAATGTGAGAAGAAAACAAGAGTACATACAAGAGAAAGTGAACTACCATACACCTACTCTATTATATATTTTTACTCATTCTTGACCCTTTCAAATGTGTGGCTAATGGCTATGATCAGACAGCAACAAACATTTATTAAGTATGCAGAACAAGAAGTAAAAGAACCTTACAAAAGGGCTAGTAAAGCATTTGTAAATGAAAAGCATTTAAAAATTTTATTTTTTTAGAGATAAGGTCTTACAATGTTTCCCAGGCTAGACTCGAACTCCTGGGCTCAAGGGATCCTCCTATCTTAGCCTCCCAAGTAGTTGGGACTATAGGTTCATTTAGATCATTTAAGAACTTTCAAATCAACATATTAGTAAGGAAAACAAAGTGGTATGAAATATTGCTGAGGAAATGCAAAATAAAGTTGGGTAGTTTTAAGTAAGGTTACTATGGAAAAACTTGCTAAGGTGTGTGTGTATGTGTCAAGGAAGAGTTCTGGTTTTAAAAAGCAGCAATGGACTCAGAATGACAAAGGTGAAGGAATAATGCAGGGAAGATACAGAGGTTATAAGCAATGCTAGGAACACTGGAACAGCCAAACAAGGTAAAAAAAAGGCTAGAAGTTGGAAGTAGACATTAGAAGACTACT
The DNA here is from genome assembly GCA_036589455.1 of Ateles fusciceps. Lineage (NCBI taxonomy): Eukaryota > Metazoa > Chordata > Mammalia > Primates > Atelidae > Ateles > Ateles fusciceps. Next base: position 16,009,864 of record JAZHEH010003097.1, read on the forward strand.
ATAAAGCTTTGGATCATGTATAATCATTATAAAGCTGTATATTTCTGCAGCACAATATAAAAATGAGTATATTTTCTTCTGGCAGTTAAATGAATGCAAAATTATTAAAATACAGCTATTAGGACTTAATGCCTAGACAGAGCAGTAAGCCGCAGTAGTTAGAGGTGAATAAGGAATGTGGTAATAGCAAAATTGGGCAAAGGGTAAGGAAAAGGAATAAGAACAAAAAGAGAATCAAAATGTGCTAAGTAAAATTTTTCCAATTAATTTTAAAAGTAAGCAAATGCCCAGGCATGGTGGCACATGCCTGTAATCCAGTACTTTGGGAGGCCAAGGTGGGAGGATTGCTTGAGGTTCGGAGTTTGAGACCAGTCAGGGCAACACAGAACTCTCTCTCTCTACAAATAAAAAATAGCCAGATGTGTGGCGTGCACCTGTAGTCCTAGATACCTGGGAAGGCTGAGGCAAGAGGACTGCTTGAGCCCAGGATTTCCAGGCTGCAGCAAGCTGTTCTGTTGACTGTGCTACTGCACTTCAGCTTCGGTGACAGAGTAAGACTCCGTTACCCCGTTCTCAAGGAAAAAAAAAAAAAAAAAGCAAAAGTGTTGAGAAATTATGCATCATTAAAATATCAAAATAATATATAATGAGTTACTTTGGCTATTTGTGCTTTCTAAATAACCTAGATGCATTCAACTACAGGAATTGTAACTTTAAATTTGAAAGTGGCTGTCTTTGTTAAAAAAAAAAAAAAAAAGTAATTCACAGATTGAAAACAAAATGCCCTCCTCAAAAAAACTTTTCTACTTTCCAGAAACACAGCAGTCAGCTCTACTCAAAACAGTATTCTTGGCCAGGCACGGTGGCTCACGCCTGTAATCCCAGCACTTTGGGAGACCAAGGCAGGTGGATCATTTGACGTCAGGAGTTTGAGACCAGCTTGGACAACATGGTGAAATACCATCTCTACTAAAAATACAAAAATTAGTCAATTAGCCAGGTGTGATGGTGCTTGCCTGTTGTCCCAGTTCCTCAGGAGGCTGAGGTAGGAGAATCGCCTGAACCCAGGAGGTGGAGGTTGCAGTGAGCTGAGACTGTGCCACTGCACTCCAGCCTGGGTGACAGAGTAAGACTGTCCCCGCACCCCACCCCCTGACAAAACAACAACCAAAACCCAGTATTTCTATTAACAAAATGGGTCAGAAGAGAACACCTTGTCAATCTGTACTAACCTCAGACCATCTCTAAAGGCTATTGGAGGAGTATCTCTCACTGTGTCAAGAGTGGGTTCAAGTTTAGGAACGTACTTACTCCAAAGCCATTGATTTCATACTTATGTTAACATGACACAAACTCATTTTCTTAAGTTCTCATTAATACTGATTTAAAAGTAAAACTTCAGGCATCAGAATCAAATATTGCATTGTTGATAACGGTTTGGCTGTGTCCCCACCCAAATCTCCTCTTGAATTCCCATGTGTTGTGGGAGGGATCTAGTGGGAGGCAACTGAATCATGGGGGCAGGTCCTTCCCATACTGTTCTCCTAACAGTAAGTCTCACAAGATCTGATGGTTCTAAAAGGGGGAGTTTCCCTGTACAAGCTCTCTTTTTGCCTGCCACCATTTGTGTAAGACGTGGCTTGCTTCTCCTTGTCTTCTGCCATGACTATGAGGCCTCCCCCAGCCATGTGGAACTGTTAAGTCCATTAAACCTCTTTCTTTTGTAAACTGACCAGTCTCAGGTATGTCTTCATCAACAGCGTGAAAACTAATACAATTGTATTATTGGATTTAAAGCTATACATACATATTAATGGTATCTGCCTGATGGGTCAACTTCTTCATGAAATCTCTTTTATAACAACATTTCCTACATGAACAACAACATTCATAAGCTCAATCAACGAAGTAACTTCAGCATGGGCTTTACAATTACTTAACAATAGAACAGATGAATAAGTAGCAGATGACCTTACCAACATGCCCAGGAAATAAGCCCTGATGAGGCTCTCCTCTGGTAGCTAGTTCAGTTTCTTCTCTCTCCACTCCCAATTAAGACTTATCTTTGGTTGCTTTTTGTTGGACCCTGAGTACCTATTTAGAATGACCATTGCTATTCTTTCTGCCATCTTTCCTTCCTTTGTTCTTGGTGGGAGTGGGGGAGTGGGGGGAAAAGACTTTCCTGTCTCCCACATCTCTGGCTTTTGCCCAATCCTAGAATACCAAACCTAATCTTCAGCTTCATTTGGCTACATGTGTTTGTGCGTGCATGCTCCTAGTTGCTTATCTGCTAGCAAAATTGTTTTTCTTAAGTCAAAGGGTGTGAAGAGGTTGGCTTCAGAATAATAAAGCTACTCCTTTACTCTGATTTAATCTTTCCATTCACCCATGTATCCTATGTCTACATTTCCTAAAATCTATCCTCTATAGATGCTTTCCACAAAGACAAAAAAACACCCCTACACAGCTCACATTTACGTAACAGATACATTTATGCAGTTAAGTATACAGTGAATTATGTACATAACCCCGCCGGAGAGTGGCAGACTCTGGGGAAGTAGATGAATAAATGGGGAAGGGTATAAAGAGACTCTGAATACATGAAGAAGTTTAAAAATCTACAATACGGCAAGGGTTATCATTTGTTAAAGAGGGGTAATGAACATATGGATGTTATGTTACTCTTCATATTCTTGTATATGTTTAAAATGTCATAATAAAAATTCTAGAAAAAAAGACAAGTGAAGTATATGATAAAACTTAAATTTCTTTTTGTAACTTGTTTCAGCTTTCTTCTCTAACTTTTAAGGTGTAACTAAGGAATCATGAACTGCAATACTTAAAGGAGACAACTTGATGAGTTCTGATAAATATATACGCTTGTAAAGCTATTACCATCAAGATAATAAACATCTAACACCCTCAAAAGCTTTGTGTCAGCCAGCCACGATGGCTTACACCTGTAATCCCAGCACTTTTGGGAGGCTGAAGCAGGTGAATCACCTGAGGTTGGGAGTCCGAGACCAGCCTGACCAACATAGAGAAACCTCATCTCTACTAAAAATACAAAATTAGCCAGGTGTGGTGGCACATGCCTGTAATCTCAGCTACTCTGGAGGCTGAGGCTGAAAATCACTTGAACCTGGGAGGTGGAGGTTGCGGTGAGCCAAGGAGCTGGAATTACAGGTGTGTACCACCAAGCCTGGCTAATTTTTTTATTTTTAGTAGAGACACGGTTTTGCCATGTTGGCCAGGATGGTCTCGAACTCCTGACCTCTGATAATCTGCCTGCCTCGGCCTCCCAAAGCCCGTCTTTTTAATGACAGGATTTTGCTTTCTTGCCCAGACTGAAATGCAGTGGTGTGGTCACAGCTCATGGCAGCCTTGACCTTCCTGGCTCAAGCCATCCTCCAGCCTTGGCCTCCTAAAGTGCTAGGATTACAGGTAAGAGCTACCATGCCCAGCCAAGTATGCCATTTTTGTTGCTATTGTAAATAGTATTGTTTTAAAATTGCAACTGCCCATTGTTCACTGCTTGTAGGGGGAGCTGCAATGAATTTCTATATACTGAATTTATCTCCTACAGTCTTGCTAAATTTTCACTGATGGTTCTACTGGCATTTTTGCAGATTCCTTAAGATTTTCCACAGATAATGATCATGTTTGTCTGAAACAGACAAGTTTTTCTAAAGTCTGTAAACGTTTAATTTTTCAAGCCTTACCGCACTGACTAGAACTTCCAGTACAACGTGGACTAGAAGTGGTGAGGGTGGGCATTTTCCTTGTCCCCAATCGTAAGGGGACAGTTTACAGTCTTTCACCAAGATTGGTATGAGCTGTTGGTTTTCAGATATCCTTTATCAGAATGATGAAGTCTCCTTTGATTCCTAGTTGCAAGTTTTTATAATGAAGGGATGCTGGATTTTGACAATTTTTTCTGTATATATTGAAGGGATCATTTGGTTTTTCAGTTTCAGTCTGCTAATATGGTGAATTATATATGGTGTTGGTCCTGTGGGTGCATAGAAGGCAAGAGTTGAAGTTTGGGGGAGACTCTGCCTAGGTTTCAAAGGATGTATGGCAATGTCTGGATGTCAAAGCAGAAGTCTGCTTCAAGGGCAGAGCCCTACTAGGGCAGTGTGGAAGGGAAATGTGGTGTTGGAGCCCCAACACAGGAGTCCCCACTGGGGTACTGCCTTGTGGAGCTATGAGAAGAGGGCCACCGTCCTCCAGACCCCAGAATGGTAGACGCACTGACAGCTTGCACCGTGTGCCTGGAAAAGCTGCAGGCACTCAATGCTAGCCCATGAAAGCAGCTGTGGGGGTTGTACCCTGCACAGCCACAGGGGTGGAGCTGCCCAAGGCCTTAGGAGCTCACCCCTTGCATCAGTGTGGCCTTAATGTGAGACATGGAATCAAAGCAGATTTTTTGGGGGGCATTAAGACTTAAATGATTGCCCTGCTGGGTTTCAGACTTGTATGGTGCCTGTAGCTCCTTTGTTTTGGCTGATTTCTCCCTTTTGGAAAGGGAGTATTTACCCAATATCTATGCTTCCATTGTATCTTGAAAGTAACTAGCTTGTTTTTGATTTTTCGGGTTCATAGGTGAAAGGGACATGCTTTGTCTCAGATAAAACTTGTACTTGAAATTCTGAGTTAGTGCTGGAATGAGTTAAGACTTTAGGGGACTGCTGGGAAGGCATGATTGTGTTCTGAAATGTGAGAAGGACATGAGATTTGGGAAAGGCAAGGGGCAGAATGATATGGTTGGCTCTGTGTTCCTACCCAAATCACATGTTGAATTCTAAATCCCAATGTTGAGGGAGGCTCTTGGTGGGAGGCGACTAGATAATGGGGCAGATTTCTCCCTTGCTCTTTTCATGATAGTGAGTGAGTTCTCACAAGATCTGGTTGTTTAAAAGTGTGTAGTATTTCCCCCTGATCCTCTCTCCTACTACACCATGGTAAGATGTGCTTGCTATTCCTTCACCTTACACCATGATTGTTAAGTTTCCTGAGGCCTCCCAGCCACACTTCCTATACAGCCTGTGGAACCATGAGTCAACTAAACCTCTTCATAAATTACCTAGTCTCAGGCAGTTCTTTATAGCAGTGTGAGAAGAGATACCTAATTCCACAGTGGTGATGTGTCCTTTCACTAGGATGCAAATAAATGTCTGGCTGTCTTTTTGTGATGCTGGAAACTAATGTAATCAGATTCATCAGCAGCTGCAAAGTAGTAACAGTTGAATTCTTTCCTTGCTTATATATTACTTCTTTAAAGAACTTTTCCTCATCACGTATTTGTTTATTCTCAATAACAGTTCATATAGAAAAGGCAGGATAAATGCAAAATTTTCTATTTAACCATTTTTCAAAGTCACGAGCCAGTTCCCCAATATCCTCCAAAGTGACCAATATTATTTTAGAATCATTATAAACTTGTGGATTTAGACATTTGGTAAGTTTCCATCTATTATCCCTTTATGTATGGCCAGTAAAAGATTCTTTATGTAGGCTCCCAGGTACCGCTGATAACCAAGTCATCTTTGATCATTTCTTTGATTTTTCTTATGACAAGACAATCATGGCTAATCTTATATAAACATTTCTTTCTGTGGACCTGAAATCAGCCATTTCTCTAATGGGTCATTTTGGTGGAAAATAGTATTTAGAAGCCATAATGTGGGTCTTTTTAGTAGGCAAAGCTAGGTTTCTTTTTTTGAGAAAATACATTGTGAGTTCATTCTGCTAATTACATTCAAATTAAAAGCTTTAAGTTTTTATTACTTCTTTCATTTATATCTTCTTTCTTTCATATCTAATCCCTTTTCTTATGCTGAAAAACTGTAATTATATTAACATAACTACTTATTTGCTTTACTCTATAATATTTTCAGAATAACATTACAAATATTATTAACATTATGATTACTGAAAACAGTACAAGATTTTTTTTGCAATTCTTTTTGCCCTTAGAATCATATTACAGTGTTTTATAGTCATTTGGAATAATTTTTCTCTTTTAGGCTATGTTGCTAACTCAAAATATAAGGTCTATTTAGACGAGTGTAACTTTTAACCTTTTCTCACCCCAGTTTAATTTAAAAAAAAAGATTCCAGTTTATCATTCTAATTTTTAAATAAGCCAACATAAAGGCATAGTAATCACTTCCCCTGATCCTTTCTTTGATAGTAACATACTATAGTTTTCTCTTTCTTTTTTTGACCTAAAAAAATATATATATCACTCCACAGCAGTATATTGAGATATTTAAGCCTTTTAGAAATTTTATTTCCAATTGCCTGGTACACCTTTGCACATCCATTTATTTAAGTTTTCCTGAGGTATAATTTATATACCATAAAATTCACTCATTTGAAGTGTACAATTCAATGACTCAGTAAATTTACAGAGCTGTGTAAACATCTTCACAGTCCAATTTTACATTTCTATCACCCAAGAAGATCCCTTGTACCCCACCCATCCTTTTATTTTAAAGCTTTCTCAATCTCTTTCTTTAAGATGTACCTCTCATATTCTGCAAGTGTTGGAATTTACTTCCAAAAAATATTTTAACAGGTAAATTATATCCATTTACATTTAATAATATGACTGATGTTTGGCCTTAGGTCTGCCACTGTTTTATGTCATGTTTGTTTTTATGTCTCTTACATCTGTAAATAAAATATCTAGTCTTTAGTTATGTGATTTTCTTGCCCTGCCAGTCTCTTGTCTTGGTATACCTTTTTGATATTTAGGAAGGCTTCTATTTTTATTCTAAAGGTTATTATTATGCAAATATCTTATATAATATCCTTAGTAGTTTTGTGGGATACTATCTATTGGCTCCGTACTATAAATAATTTTGAAATTCTCTGTTATTTTCCAATCCCAAAACATCTAATTTGAAGTAGTAAACTTTTTACTTCCTGAAAATGCCTACAGGACAATCAGTAAATATATTCTATTTTAGTTGCATTATTTCTGTTCTTGCATTTTCAGAGAATTGTGCTTTAGTTACACTGTCAGACTTATAACCATACAATATTTTATTATCTCCTTTATTATGTAGCTCTAGTTCTCTTCGGTAAGAAGTTTTATTCTGCAAAGGAATTTTGCAATTAGTTTGAGAGTTCATAGGGCTAGATCACTCCAGCACTATCCAACCTTTCTGAAGTCTATAAAGTTGCCTTCCAGTTTTAGCTGCTCTCAAATTGATCTCTAAGCGTTCTAAAACTAATGGGACCTCTTCCCTTTAGATAATCAGGATGCTGGCAACCTGATTTTTGGGTTCTCTGAGCCCTCCTTTGCTGATATCATGCTAGTCTTGACGTTGCTGCTGATTTATTTCACCCACTTGTATTTTGGAGTTCACAGGTGTTGTATAATAAAGAATTTGGGCTTTGTTGCTGGTTCCTCTAAAGTTCTTGGAATTGAGCAACAGGACAATCTTTACTATTCATGAGCCCCTAGGATCCCTCCTGAGTTAATGCTAAGAATATGACTCAGGATAGGTGTAGAAAATGCCACAAAGATTAACTGTATGATCTGAACAATATACATGTCTTTGAGCCATATGATTTCAGCCCAATTTCCCAAACTCCAGGGAAGGGGGCTGAAGATCAAGCTTAACCACATGGCCAATGATTCAATCAACCATGTCTACATAATGAAATTCCAACAAGAAACCTGAGTACTGAAGCTTCGTAGAGCCTCCTGGTTAGTGAACGTGTAGATGTGTGAGGAGGGTGTGCACTAATTGCACAAGAGAAGAGTAAAGAAACTTTTGAGTTTAGGACCCTCTGAGATGCTGCCCTGTGTCTCTTAATTTGGCTACTCCTGATTGTATCTCTATAATAAAATTATAATCGTTAAGAATATTGTTTTCTTGAATTCTGAGTTGTTTTAGCAAATTATTGAACCTGAGTGGGGGTCATAGGAACTCCTGAATTTGTAGCCAGTGGTCAGAAATACAAGTGACGTGGGGGACCCCTAAACCTGCAGACAGTGTCTGAAGTAAGGGGGGTCTTCTTGGGAACTGTGCCCCCATGGTGTAAAGTACAATAGTGATTCTGGATGGTTAGTGTCAGAATGGTATAGCAGTACACCCATATGGGTACCTTGAAACTTAGTTTTGTTATACGTGTTATCCACAGGTTTGTTGTTATATTATTCTAGCCGCTCTTCTATTTTTGGGAAGGGATTTTGGAGATTCAAAAACCATGCCACTGTCACTACCATCTTGTTGCCAGCTCTCCTTCAGGTTTTAAGTTAATACGGTATATCACATTTTTCTCCCCTCCACCCACTCTTTGTGTTTATCATTTCACAGTCAGATATTAACAAAAGCTTAAATTGCTGAAGTTATTCAGCCAGTCTTACGTATTTTAAGTATTGCTTCATCAGTATGATGCATTAGATTTGTAAGTTAAATAGCATAAAACAACAAACTATATATTGCAAGGGATGACACATGATATATATTTTCAAAGTGGTCTGAGGTTAGAATCTCAAAATAAAAAGTAAAGGCAAAATTTTTACCTCTGTAAGACGGAGTTGTGAAGATGCAGCCATATAATCTGATTCTAATTTGTTCTTCTCAGAGATTACTGTAGTATTTTGGAGAATTAAATCTACTTTTTGAATATGCAAAGAAGTACAAATCTAGGAACAAAAACCCCTAAGAGTTAATTTTTATGTTATCTGTGTTTTAGAACTAAAAAAAATATAGTTTTCTAAAATAAAATTATAAACCATGAAAAAATAATTTTGCTTTTTTTTTTCTGGAGATGGAGTCTCACTCTGTCACCCAGGCTGGAGTGCAGTGTTGCGATCCTGGCTCACTGTAACCTCTGCTCTGGGGTTCAAGGGATTCTCCTGCCTCAGCATCCTGAGTAGCTGGGACTAAGAGGCGCCCGGCTAATTTTTATGTATTTTTTAGTAGAGACGGGGTTTCACCATATTGGCCAGGCTGGTCTTCAACTCCTGACCTTGTGATCCACCAGCCTCATCCTCCCAAAGTGCTGGGATTACAGGCGTGAGCCACCACGCCTGGCCGAAAAATAATTTTCCTATTGACTGACATCTCTCTCAAACAGTTCTTACAACAATTTTTTTTGAAGGTGTCTTCCTTTGTTTTTAAGAGAGTCATCGGAATAAACACATTTAGCCTAATGACTGCTTCTATCCTATTTATTATCTCTAAAAAAAATGTCAAACAACTAAGCAAGCTGAAACATGGTAAAGATCTCTTGCTTATATAATGTCAAAAACCTTAATCAAAACCTTCCCTCCCTCTAAAGATTTTGCTATCTTATCTACCCACTATTTTTTAAAGAATGACTACAATTAAGAAAATACCTTACCTTTATTAGGTTTGTTAATTCGGTAACAAGTTTTGCTTTTTGAACATTTATTTCTTTGATTTTGGTACTTGCTTTTCGCTCTTCCTCTTCAAGGTTGCAAGTATCCTGTTCCATGAGCTTTAAACTGTATGACACACATAATAATGAAGAAATCAGGGTTAAACACATGGATTGAGCCCAAATTCTTAGGTCTCCCGCAGTTTTCTGGGATATACTTAGCAATGCTTTTCATATACATAAACTGCTCGCTTCTAGCTTAAACAATCATTTTATGTGATCAGTCAGGACTGAAAATTATTTATTGAGATATAGTATGTGCCCTAGCATAGTCCATGTAATGCCTGTGTTAATGGTTTAGGATCTGGAGTCAGAAAGATGGCTTTGTTTCCTCTTTGCCATTCACTAATAAGCAGTTTAACTCTGGACAAGTTACTCTTCTGAGCCTCGGTTTCCTTATCTATAAATTACAGATAATAACAGTACTTCCTCCATAGGGCTGTGGTGAAGCTTAGAAAAGGTAATACATTGTTTCCTTATGTATGGGGAGGAGGTTACACATGTAAAACACTAAATATAGTGCCAGGCCCATAACTGATCCATCAATATTAAGTTGTTTCTGTTGCTATTAATATAGTTTATAAAACAGTCCCTTCCCTTAAGGAGCTTAAGTAGAGATAGTTAATAGCTAAGAAACAGGAAAAAAAAAAAAAAAAACACAACACAAGAATCCTAAAAGTTAATACTATGCTCTCAATTTTAAAAATGAAGGAACTAAGGCTCAGGGAAGTAAAGTAAAATTGCCTAAAATCACAGATACTAAGTGTTAAGATGTGTTTGGTACCAAAGTCCATGTTCTTTCCACTACACCATGTTGCCACCAAGGAAAAAGAACAAATGATGGAAGCAATAATAAGTTCCGTGGGTGCTGTGGAGAGTGGCCTGAATGGTACAAGGTAGGGTATGTTGGGGAGGGGAGGGAGATAAGTTGGAATGGGTAGAGCAAAAGAAGATTCTGAATAATCATAAAAGCTTGTCTAAAGGACAGTAGTGTTTAATTAAATTTCACATAGTAACTGTAGAAAGTCTTAATTTGTTTTTTTTTCTGTTGTTGTTTTTTGAGATGGAAGGTCCTACTCTTTCACCCAGGCTGGAGTGCAGTGGCATCTCAGCTCACTACAACTTCTGCTTCCCAGCTCAAGTGATTGTCCTGCTTCAGCCTCCCGAGTAGCTGGGATTACAGGCACCTGCCACTACGCCTGGCTAATTTTTGTATTTTTAGTAGAGACAGGGTTTCACCATGTTGGCCAGGCTGGTCTCAAACTCCTGACCTCAAGTGATCCACCTGCCACAGCCTCCCAAAGTGCTGGGATTATAGGCATGAGCCACTGTACCCGGCCTCATAATGAATGGGGTAAGAATATGCAAACAAAATAAATTTTACAACAGTCTTGTGGATGAATTAAATGGAGAAGTGACCAGTCAAGCAGAGACCAATAAATATGTCACCACTTTGCAGTAGTCCAAAGTGAAAAGAAGTTGGAGATAGTGGGCCAGTAACATGTCTGAAAAGTCATCTCACTGTGAAAATCAACATTATGAGGAGAAAGTTTAGTTTTAGACAATGGGTTCAATATAGCAGTTGCACAGTAAAGGTTGAGTGTTTTGCAGATGATTGAACAGAGAATGAAGGAAAGGGTTAGAAATTGAAAAAAAAAGAAAAGTTGAAACAAATTCTGGAAAGCAGAACTAAATAGATATATCTTGCTTTAAACAACCAAGGCACATTACCAATTTTAAAAACAGAAGTTAACGGGCAATTGTTTGCTTTAAAAAAAGACAAACAAGGTAAACACACCTTATTCATGACAAAGAGCTATAACTTATTATTAAAGATTGATTATGTCACTAATCTCTAGTCTATAGACAAGGCAGAACAACAACAAAAAGCTGTAGGCTGTGTTACGGTAGGAGATGGAAAAAACCTTGAAACTGGAAACCGTGTGCCTTTTCCTCAGACTTGATACTCTAATACCTTTAACCTACCTTATATATTCTGGTTTCTACAAAATACCTAAATTCAAAATAAAGGTTATAATCAGTTCTGAGAATGGTTGCCTGGGCTTTCACAGTAAGCCAGTAGTTTTCCATTTAGAAAAGACTTTTGGCTGGGTGTGGTGGCTCATGCCCGTAATCCCAGCACTTTGGGAGGCCAAGGCAGGAGGACTCATTGAGGCCAGGTGTTCAAGACCAGTCCCAGCAACATAGCAAGATCCCATCTCTACAAATAAGCTGGGCATAGTGGTGCACACCTGTGGTCCCAGCTACTCAGGAGGCTGAGGTGAGAGGATCGCTTGAGCCCAAGAGTTTGAAGCTGCAGTGAGCCATGATCATGCCACTGCACTCCAGCCTGGGTAACAGAGCAAGACCCTATCTCAAAAAGAGACAGACACAAAGACAGACAGACAGAAAGAAAACAAAGGAAGGAAGGAAGAAGACTTTTGATATTCATACAAAATTCTATGGAATATATTACCCATTAAGGCCAAGCAAACATAAAATAATTGTCACAAGGAAGACTGCAACTGAATGAGTGAGATAAACCCTCAGGTGCTCAATCTAATCTATTCTGTAAAAATCAGTATAACTTTCTCCATCCCTATTACTCCCTTTCAGAACTAGAGACAAAACAGCCTACTTTGACAATTTTTCTGCCTACACCTTCCCCTCCCCTCTCCTATCATTCAGAACTCAATGGACATATTGTTTTGGATGATCATGTAGGGCAGTGGTTCTCAAAGTGTGGTCCACGGACTGCTGGGTATACCTGAAACTATTTCAGGAGTCTGTGAGTTAGAAACTATTTTCATGGTAATAACAGGATATCATTTGCCTTTCTCACCATGCTGACATTTGCACTGACGGTGTAAAAGCAATGGAGAGTAAAAATGCTAGTGCTTTAGAATAAATCAAGGTAACAAACCAATATTAGTACACCAAAGTATACTAGTAGTCCTTACATTCTTCACTGTCATACACTTGAAATTTTTTAAAACACCAAATTCCCTTAATATGCTTCATGAAGCAGTAAAAATTGTAAACTTTATTAAACCTCAAAATCTTAAGTATATGCATTTTTAATATTCTATGTGATGAAATAGGAAGTACATAATTGTCCCCCAGTATCCAACAGCGATTGGTTTTAGGACTCCCCAAGAATTCCAAAATCCACAGATGCTTAAGTCCCTTATATAAAATGGTGTAGTATTTGCATATGACCTATGCACATCCTCCCATGTATTTTATATTATCTCTAGATTACTTATAATACCTAATACAACATAAATACTGTATAAATAGTTGTTGTATTGCTTAAGGAATAATGACAAGAAAAAAGTCTGTAAATGTTCCAGACAGACACAACCATCCATTTTTGACCCCCCCGAATATTTTTCTTTCTTCCACCCTCCCCTGCTGTCTAAAGAGATGGGGTCTTGCCATGTTGCCCAGACTGGTCTCAAACTCCTGGACTCAGTGATCCCCCTGCATTGGCCTTTCCAAAGTGTTGGGGTTACAGGTATGAGACATTGCACCTGGCCTCTCAAATATTTTTGATCTGTGGTTGGTTGAATCCATGGATGTGGAACCCACAGATACGGAGGGCAGGCTGTACTTATTAAACACTTGCAGTATATTCATAAGTATAAAGGTTGTTTCAAGGAAAAGCACTTGTGTGACTGTTTAAGTTTGGAGTTATACTAGACTTTTTTTCACGGAATACCATTTTTACTTAAAAAAAAAGAAAAAGAAAAAACTATTATTATCTGCACTTGGCTATTTGGTCATTTTTCTTTTTCCAAAAAGGAATAAAGCGAGCTTGTCATTTCAAGGAAAATAACTGACATTATTTGTTCCAATGATAAAGTTCAAACTTACTTTTTTTTTTTTTAGACGGAGTTTCACTCTTCACTCTTGTTGCCCAGGCTGGAGTACAGTGGCATGATCTCAACTCACTGCAACCTCTGCCACCCGGGTACAAGCGATTCTCCTGCCTCAGCCTCCCTAGTAGCTGGAATTACAGCCATCCGCCACCACGCCCAGCCAATTTTTTTTATTTTTAGTAGAGACAGGGTTTCACTATGTTGGTCGGGTTGGTCTCGAACTCCTGACCTCAGGCGATCCACTCGCCTTGGCCTCCCAAAGTGCTGAGATTACAGGCATGAGCCACTGTGCCCGGCCAAGTTTGAACTTTGAAATGAAAATTAGAATTTTAAAAAATGTGTATCCGCTGCCAAGCTTGACAGCTTCCTGATTCTTAATAGCTTTTCTGATGGAATTAGTGATCAATGTGATCTTTTAAAAATATTATAAAGTATGTCAACATTTGAAATATCTATGTGACTTGATGAACCAGTATTTTCCAAATGACCAATGCACGCTATAACTAAATCATTCATGGGTAAAAGTGCCATCTATAGTGCAATGTATTTTAATGTAACAGAGTATACAAGTTCACTGATACGGTTTCAAATTCCACATTGCAATTAATTTAACTTTAATAAACTATACTTTGGCAAGTTTTGATGTAGTATTAAGAATATCCACAATTATCTGAAAAGTCTACAATACTCCTCTTTTCCAACTGCATATTTATGAGAAGCCAGATTTTCTTCATATACTTCAACTCAAACATCTCACAACAAACTCAATACAGAATCAAATAGGAAAAAAACCTACTGACTTCAACTAAAGAAATCTGTAAAAATGGAAAGCAATGCCACTCTTCTTACTAAATGTATTTTGTCTGTAAAGAAGTTATTTTTAATGGTTATGTTAACATATAATGGGTTTGTGTTATTTTTAAAATAAATTACTGCCCTATCTCTACCTAAAAAAATAAAAAATAAATTAATGAATATTATAAACATTCTCAGTTTTAATTTCTAATGTGCTAAATACCAATAAATATAATCCACCTAAACAAAACCTCTTCAAGATCCTCATTAATTTTTAAGCATATAAAGGAGTCCAGAGACTGGAATAGTAGATCAAGGAAGAGAACTTGTAACACTCAAGGTTCATCTCCTTTGGCCCTATAGACTAAAATTGTGTTTTATGTAGTAAGATCAAAGCTTTACAGAGAAATTACTACAAAGTGTGCTTGTGGAAAAGGTGTTGTTACAACAGTATATAATTAATATTCTCCCATACAGCACTTTGTGCTCTGCCACCATGAATAGGCTAAAAGATACCTTCCTAGTTTGGAACTAATTTTTTGTTCCAGTTGTCTTTTCTTGGTTTTTCTCTCAAGAAGCTCCTTCTTCTTTTGTCTAAGTTCATTGTCTTTGTGCTCCAGGTGTTTGCTTGTTTCACGTAAGGCAATCAACCCTGATTCCACTGCTTGCAATTTTCTATTAATTTCCTACGAAATATTTAAAAATTGTTAACATATTTAAAAAAGCTGTTCCAGTGAAAAGTATTAGAAATCCAGTTAATGTTCTTTTCTGACATTTGGATCAAATTAACCAACCTTTAGCTGTTCTTCTAAGTGTCGTCTTTGCTCTAGGTCCACAGTGACTGTGAGAAACTGGGCTACTTTTAGAGATGTGTTACTAGAAATAACTTTGTTTGAATAAAAAGAAGTTTTCACCACATACTTTTCTTCTGCTGTATAAATTTGTTTTAATCGGGTTTCTTGTATTACCTAAAATGTAAAACAAGTATTAGTGCACATTTAATATTAATAAATGTTTTAAAGTACTAAATAATTAGAAATATAGAGTAAGTGAATTTTGGAGGACCAAAATATACTAGATACACATTTTTATTTTTATTTTTGAGACAGGGTCTTGCTCTATCAGTCATGCTGGAATGCAGTGGCATGATCTCAGCTTACTCCAGCCTCAACCTCCCAGGCTCAAGTGATCCTCCCACTTCAGCCTCCCGAGTAGCTGGGACTATAGGCACGTGCCACCATGCCTGGCTAATTAAAAAATTTTTTTGCAGAGATGGGGTTTTTCCATGCTTCCTGTGAGGGCTGGTCTCGAATTCCTGCCTCTGAGAGTCTCCCACTTAGGCTTTCCAAAATGCCAGGATTATAGGTGTGAGCCACTGTGTGCAGCAAATTTTTTTTAACCTACCCAACAAAACTTCAAAACAGGTGGCTCATACAACTAGCAAAGTCAGCTATACTTCTATGCTACAACTCTCCCAAGCAGTTTTGGAGCTTTGTTACATCTAAAGAAGAGATACCAGGAGCAAGAGATACCAGGAGAGAAGGGTACTCAGTACACTGAACTATGTTATCTTGGGTAAGTCATTTACTCTCCCCTCCTCTCAGTTATACTGTTCAAAGATATATAATCTTATATTTAGTTCCTGTGTATTTGGGAAGAATAACCAAGTGGAACATTTTTCGTAGATTTCAAAGCCTTTTCTTCTAAATTTTTTTAGAACTTTTCTCTCAAGAATTTATACATAGATTTCATAAACTAAAATATATTATAAATACCACAACCATTCTTTGATCTATTTTTGTATATTTATAGAGTAGGCTGCTGCAATGCAGAACATTTTTAGATTAAAGATTTTAGATTTAGAGATTTGTTTCCAATCTCTAAAAACCTTTAGATACTATTATAATACTATTGTGGTTTGTTTCCTTCCAGAAGTTTATAGTTTAAGTCAAGAGATAAGACGCATTTAAGCACACTAGGTCAACAGGGTATAAATCTTAAATCCCGACTAATCTGAAATAAGGGGAAAAACTGGATGACTTTAGCCTATCCAAGATTCCTAAAAATGAGTTTTAAACTGGAGTTGAAGCTACAGAGTTAGTGAAGGAAGGACACTTCCCGCAAAAGTGACATCTCAAGCTAAAGAAGTCAGCAGACAATTTAACTAAAGGGAGACTCTTAGAAATTAATGAGAGAACAATTCCGTACATAGGGTATACTGTTAGAGAACCTAAGATGCTAAGACTTAATAATAAAGCAAAACATACATAAAGAATGCATTTTTATTCTGAGGAAGAGATACAACCATTATTGCTATTATCTAGTCATTACTGCCTCAAACAGAAGGACTGAGGACATAAAGGTAGTAAATTTCCTCAATAAAGGTTTGTATCTTCTGAAAGATAGCTAAGATAATGTCAAGGGCTTTACCAGGTGTTTGAAATACTTTCTAATTTGGTTTTCCTGCATATACACATCTGAAAAGCATATAATCATAAATTATTTATATACAACACAGAACTGAGTTAGGCACTGGGTAAATAAGGTATTTGATGTGTTTGAGAATTTAAAAAATACAGCATATAAAATCAAAGAGATTAAGATTAATGAAAACACCTGAAAAAGAAATGGGGCTAATTAATTTCACTTTTAATATAAATTATATGGATTCCAAAGCTATTTCTCTAGTACAAATAGCAGTGCCAAAGCTCCCTAAGTGACTTAAACATAATGTTAACAGTAAAAGTACATGGAAACAACTCAATTTGAAGCAATGTTCAAAAAGGAAAAGAAATTTCCAAGTAAAGAAATTGCTCCTTTCTGTCCCAAAGTTAAGTTTAAAAGTCCTTATCAACTTTTCTATTGTCTTTCTGCATTAGTAAAGAAGTCCCACTAACCTTACTTTCAGAGATAGCCCTGCCTACCCCCTCCTCCACATGGAGAGTTCTACTTTTGGTTTTCGCAAATGATTACCATAATAAGGTATAATTCTAATCAAAGGCAGGCAACTTATTATAAGTAACTTGTTTTTGCAAAACGGGTTGATAATGAGCTCTCAATTTTCTGCCTTCTGTTAATGAAGTATAGAGAGGCCCCAAATGAATCAACTTAGGAATATTTATATATTGGTTGTTAGAAATTTAAAACATTTTCTAATAAATTCAATATTATAAGTAGCAGTTAGGTCTGTAATTAGTTACCAGATGCTTATAAGCAGTATTAATAGAGAAATTCAGTATTTATAATACTGGAAAAACCTGTTCCAGGAGAGATTTCTTTTCTGTTTCTGCCTGTGATAAAAGTGCATATGGTTTGGAGTCATGGAGACTGCTTGCAAGAATAAAATTTCAAACAGCATTAGCAGAATACAGAAACTAGGCGTTTCTGTAGCTGTATGTACTAGCCAAAAAAATCCTATGATGAGTGGTCATTCATATGTGAGATAATCTTAAGTACAAGTTTTAAGTAAAGGACAGTTGACCAAAAACAGTTTTATACCCCAGCCTAGCATTCTAAAGTATAATTTGTCTTAAAGATAATCTCACATATAATAATTTAAAAGACTAAACTATTATTAACACAATGTTTGAACATAGGCTTACCAAGCAAAGCAGAATCAGGTTAGGGTACCAGGTATTTCTTTTCAGGTTTTAACTTTACTGAATTACCTTAAATGTAATAAATATTTATTCTAGTTAATTCCACATCACTCCTCTCAAAATGTATTAGTTAACAGTTACTGTATGGAAAATAACTAAATACAAAGATAGTTTCTCCATGGTTGAAAACAACAGACTTATTTAAATTCTGACACATTTTGCTTGCCTTAGCTAACTTTTAACAAAACTGCATTTTTGGTACATGATTCAGTACATGATTCACTACTTACCCGTTCAATTTTTTCTCTGGTCCTTTCAGTTCCTACAGGAACTTCATGAATATGATACTGACAGCAAAGGTAACTCATTACAGGATCAGGTGCATCAAATAACTCTCTCAAATAAGAGAAAAATCCATATTGTCTGAAAGGAAAAGTATTGATTAGATTTCCTTCTGAAAATATTGTTTAAAAAATCAGAGTTGATAAGCCATCAATAAACAGTAAGTAAAACACATTATTTCGACAATGACACAGCAACATTTTTTCTTTTTTTATTTTAAAATCACGCATGACTTACTTGCCACAAAAGTTTAAACTTTTTATGATTACAAACTACTCTTCTTAAATTTCATCTATCATATTTCGAATGTTTAGTTATATTCTGAATTAAGATATTTACTTATAATTATTTTATAGTGACAATTTTTACATTTAGTCCTTCTGGAAATTATTTTTGTGTTATAAGTGATAATTTATCATTTCATTTTCCCAATAACCAACTAGTATCTTTTTTCTTTTTTTTTGTAAAAACTGTAAGAAATGGCATTAATAGTATCTTTTATTAAAAAGTTCAATATTGTTCTGCAGATTTGAAACGTCATACCACATCACACTCACTGCATGCTAACTGTATCATAGTCCTGTGCCTAAATTTTTCCTTATATTCGACTTAAGTATAGATCCTACAAGGAAATAATACAGCTTGTAACAGCTTATTTATGTGACAATAAATGTTAATTCAATATTTAAATAAATCTTAATATTTTCAAGACTTACTTAAGTTCATTCAAAGATCTTGAAGGTGCTCTGTCTGCATATGAACTCTTGGGAGCAATAACAGCATTTACTCTTAATTTTTTATTGTCACGAACCTGAATATAGAGAAAAGAAAATATTATTTTAATTACCATATATTCTCTACTGAAATGATTTACAAAGTTACCAAACTCCTATTGGCATTCATGGAATGGATAAAAAATCTGAAGACTGCATATTAGATGTTACTTAGAATAAATTTTTTTTACTGTGTTATTAAAAACAGTCCACTTCTTACAGAGATACATACCAAAATATTTTCAGGTGAAACAGAATTATCTGGAAATTACTACAAAATAATACAGAAGGGGAGATAGTTACACTTACTTTATTGGCAGATTATCTTGTATTGGACTAACTTTTCTACTAACAGTGATCATAAACTCTGGCCAAAATTTTAAAAACAATTATTTTAAGGCACTGGGGATGGACAAAAGGAAGGAGTTGGAAGGGAGTTGACATTTGAAAGATAAGAATAGCACTAGGTGAGATTTGTGTTTATGTGGCTTGTGGCTTGGGGGCATTCTCCAATTTGGAACATCAGAAGTGGGGAAAGAATCTGGTAGAAAGCTGTAGTCTTTCTGGCTGGAGAAATCATAGGATGGAAGGACGGAGTTTGGGGTGACTTAGAATTATTGTAAACTGAGAGGGTAAATTCTTGGAAGAAGGAAACTGCAAAGTGAGAAGCCTCAAAATCTGCATAAAACACCCATCTAAATCCTTGGCTGCCCCACAAACTATGAATGCATGGGAAATTTCTAGGGAAATGGAGGAAAGCAACAAGTGGAAGGCTAAAACAACAACAACAACAACAACAACAACAACAAAAACCCACTGAATGGAGACTTTAGTTGCTGTCCATTGCTTGAGAGACAAGAGTTTGGAGTTTAAGTTCAGCTAAGTTAACTGCCTTATTCCAGTCTCTTTGGAAGAAGACAACTGAATCCAGTCTCTACAGTATTACCCACAATTCCAGAATACAATAAAAAATTACTGGCTGGTTGTGGTGGCTCATGCCTGTAATCCCAACACTTTGGGAGGCCGAGGTGGGGAGATCACCAGAGGTCAGGAGATCGAGACCAGACTGGCCAACATGGCAAAACCATGTCTCTACTAAAAATACAAGAAAATTAGCTGGGTGTGGTGGCGGGTGCCTGTAATCCCAGCTACTTGAGAGGCTGAGGCAGGAAAATCACTTGAACCCAGGAGGCGGAGGTTACAATGAGTCGAGATTGTGCCGTTGCACTCCAGCCTGCGTGTTAAAAGTGAAATTCCATCTCAAAAAAAAGGGCCAGGCAGATTATAACTGCTTTAACCACAACACACTAACCCACAAGCTGAACAAGTCATCCAGTGTCCACTTCCACAAGCCGACTTCAGGTCTTTTCAAAATAAAGCATCATACTTACTGTATTTATATATTACTTAACAATTTAACATGTAAAACCATGACACCATTTTTCATAGGTTTATCTTTCTGTGTGTGTGATTGATGAGCCTCACCCTCCGAGTAGCTGGGATTGCAGGTGTGTGCCACCACGCCTGGCTAATTTTTGTATTTTTAGTAAAGATGGGGTTTCACCATGTTGGCCAGGCTGGTCTTGAACTCCAGGCCTCAAGTGATCCACTTCCCTAGGCCTCCCAAAGTGCTGAAATTACAGGCATGAGCCAATGTGCCCAGCCGAAAATTTTGTTTATTTTACTTTACCCTCATTTTCTCATAAGTCTTGTGTTTTTATTGCACATATTTGCACAACACAGTGATTTTTAAGAATGCCTACGTTGTCTTAGAGCAGAACTTACTTTGCAGTGGAGAAACAATAAGGGAAATAGGACTAAATGTAGATAATCAGTGACTCTGGGACATAGGATACAGAAGTTCCATGTATTACTCTTATAAGTTTTCTGTTAGTTTGAAATAGTATCAAAATAAGTTATTAAGAAAAAGAGTGGTGGTATAGATGAAACAATATTGGCCATTAGTCAATATATCATTGATGTTAGTATATGGGGTACATTAAGTTATTAAAATTTATTGTTTGAAATAAAACAACTACATAGTGAGACAGTAATTTTCTCTTCAGTTCCTTTTCAGTATTTCAAATTATACCAAGGAGAGAAGTTGCAGTATGATGTCAGCATGTCCTCAACTCCTTGTTATCTTTTTTTACGTTACCTGCTTTCAGTAAGCAATGATAAAGAATTTACTAACACTGTTTTTGTCGTCTTATTGTTATGTATATTATTTCTTTTCTTTTTTCTTTTTTTTTTTTTTTGAGATGGAGTCTCGCTCTATCCCCCAGGCTGCAGTGTAGTGGCACAATCTCGGTTCATGGCACAATCTCGGTTCTCCACCTCCCAGGTTTAAGCAATTCTTTCCTGCCTCAGCATCCTAAGTGGGTGGGACTACAGGTGCACACCCCACCTGGTTAATTTTTGTATTTTTTGTATTTGTAGCAGAGATGCGGTTTTGCCACGTTGGCCAGGCTGGTCTCAAACTCCTGATCTCAAGTGATCCACCCACCTCGGCCATCCAAAGTGCTAGGATTAGAGGCATGAGCCACCGTACCTAGCCTATTATTAGTTTTCTAACTTTGTAATAACGTATTTCCTTTTAGAAGATTTTGTTTGAGTAACAAAAAGTGAGGTGACTGAAAGAGAAACAAGAAATAATACCGCAGGAAGTACTCAGATTTGGCAAAAATTATGATGGTTGCATATGACAGTATGCAGAAATGGCAAAAATTGTGAAGATGATTTGTAAGTTACTGAAGGATGGGAAATGGTACTCTAGTATATACAATTACAGGAGAAGGTTATATAGAATAAATTTTAAAGCTTAAAATATACACACAAAAAGTCATAGATACAGAAGAAAGTTCTGGTTCTATCTGATGAGCAGTTATGGAAAGTTGTTACAACACAAGAAAAAAGAATACAGGTCAAATTATTAGGAATCTATATTGCATCATCAACATATGGTTGAAATCCTCAGTGCAGAGGCAGAATGAGTTTTTGAGACAAGGAAAAGTACTCCGTACAGGCTAGGCTGGCCATTTGCTAAATAGAAATCATTTAATTACACCTGACTGCATGCCCTTTACCACGTATCATGTCTTAAAGACATGTAACCCAAGCAAAGCAACTGAGCTCTGACATCAGATGAATGAATCACTGGTTAGGCTTAAATAGCTCTAACATACACAAATTTTTAACTTTTTGGAGTCCATTTTATAATTTTATACATCCAACCTTTTTATCCAGTCACCCTTATGTTCATATACCTTGCCAACTCCCAAACCAGAAGTGGGGCAATATAAGAGCCAAAGCAAGTCAAGATTCTTTCCAAGTACTTGTGTACCAGAGAAACAGAGGACCACTTGAGCTGATTCAGAATCCTCTCCTCACTTAGACCAATTAACAAAGTTGTTTAAGCAAGGCATACACAAAAAGAATCTAAACCTAACCTTTATAAGCTTTTTAAAGAAATAGAAGACATATGCAAAACGAGTAAGAAGTCTTAGACAATACAACATATAGCTAACCATACATTTAAGAATATCATATACAGCTAACAATATTATACTACATGTTATGTAGGTATATAACAATAATAATAGCTAACTAATAAGCACTGTTATAAGCACCTTTACATTTATTAACTGACTTAATCCTTACAACCATCTTTTGAAGTAGATAATGCTACCCTCCATTTTACAGACAAGAAAACTGAGGCATAAAACACTTAGGCAACTTGCCCAAGTTAGAAACAAAGCCAGATTTCAAATCCTGGCAGCCCAGCTACAAAGTATACATTCTTAACTACTAAGACATATTGCCTTTCAGTGGCTTAGATTCTTGGACATTGGCTTTTCTCTAGCTATATACAGGGTTTCATTTTTTAAAGAAGTTTTATTTGTATTAATAAGCAACATCGTACTGATTTTCCTTTCAAAGGAAAACTGAGTTCATTCCAATACATTTTCAAAACAAGGATGTCTAAGACCAAAGGTTCATCACTATGTTTTTTTTTCTTAAAACATGATAGAATTACTCTTTATATTAATTTCAAAATATGTTACAAATGGAATATTATGGGCTAGTTTCCTTTAATAAAGTAAATAAATTGCCCCATAATGTCATAAATAGGAAATAAATTAACAAAATTGAGTGACTTTGCATGAGAGTGAACTGGTGGTAAAATTAGCTATCACTTTTTGCTCTAGTGAAATTAAATCTTCAAGCACTAAAAGAGAAGTGATAAGTGAATCAAAGTGTTACGCTGGTTCGTACTTGCCTCTTTGAGGAAAACCTCCATATCTTCTTGACTTTCAAATACAAAGGCTCTCAAGTCATTTGATGGAATATGATTTTCAATATATTTGGCATTTTTATTATCTTTCATATTGATCTAAACAAACAAACAAAAGTAGAATTTCATGAAACCCAACGGATTATTAAAACATGTTTATATTAAAATTGGATTTATTTAATTAGATTGTAATACTTGAGAAAGGGGAAGATAAGAACAACCTGGAATCAAAGAGTTATTTTAAAACATCTACTCCATTACTCAGAAACAACCAATACAGTACATAGTTAAACAAAAGCCAAGATTTGAACAGTACTGGATGCATATTGCTTTTTATACTATCTAAGAAATAACTTCAGTTCCTTTCTAGTCAACTCATTGAAAATATTTCAGTCTCAGATTGTGACTTGAGTGTAAACATTTCTTATCTTTCCCTAAACTTTTCATATTTTTCTTAATCTTCAAGAGAATTTCATAGATGGAATAACTCATAGGTACCAAAACACAAAGTGAATAAAACTTTAAAAACTAATGGGAAAAAAACCACTATGGCTTAACTGTAACTATTACTGCCTTTAAGAGAAATGTGAAGTTTGCATCAGCAGAACATAATCTTATTGATCTATTTTACTTATTTAATTTATTTTTTATATTTTGAGACAGAATCTCTGTCATTGAGGCTGCAGTGCAATGGCATGATCTCAGCTCACTGCAACCTCTGCCTCCTGGGTTCAAGCAATTCTCATGCCTCGGCCCCAAGTAGCTGCGACTACAGGCATCTGTCATCACGCCCAGCTAATTTTTATATTTTTAGTAGAGACACGGTTTCATCACGTTGGCCAGGCTGGTCTCGAACTCCTGACATCCAATGATCCACACACCATGGCCTCCCAAAGTGCCAGGATTACAGGTGTCAGCCACCGTTCCCGACTATAGATCTATTCTAAAAACATTAACTGGGCCAAGCATGGTAGCACTGATAACCCCAACACTTCGGGAGGCCAAGACGGGAAGATAACGCTTGAAGCCAGAAGTTCGAGAGCAGCCCACGAAACAAAGTGAGACCTGTCGCTACAAAAAACAAAAATAAAAAAAAAATTAGCCAGGTGTGATGGTGCTACTCAGGGAGGCTGAGGTGGGAAGACTGCTTAAACCCTGGAGTTTGAGGCTACAGTAAGGTATGATTGTGACACTGCACTCCATCCTGGGCGACAGAGTGAAACTGTCTCTAAAAAGTAAGATAAAGTAAAAATATGAATTAGACAATCCTGCATGTGAGGCTCAACGTTATGGAAGATATTAAGATAGGTTAGGGGAAAAAGCTACTTCAGGAAGTATATAATCTATTATTTATTGTACATGAATAAGTATGTTCAAAGCAGAGCATGATAAAACTCCCATTAACAGAAGTGTATAAATATAAAAAGTACTATCTATGGAATTTTAGAGGAGAGATTGATAATTTCCAAAACATGGGAATCAGCTTTCTTGAAAAAATAATGAAAGGAGAGGTATTTATGTACTATAATCTATTACAAAGCAAACTAGCTAAGAGCTAGGGCTCTGAAGTCAGACAGATGTCCTTTCAAATCATATGCTTGATCTTGCTCATATACCACTTAAATCTCAGAAAGCTTTCATTACTTTCATCTGTAAGATAGACAGAGTAAAACAGTTTATACCTCATAGAACTAAATGTGGATTAAGAGACAATACAATTAAAATAATAGCACAGTTCTTGTTACATAAATGTTGGCCAATATTCCTATTTTAAATTATAGAATATCAATCAGTATAGAAAAATGAGAAAACAGATACACACACACAAAAATTAAAACCACATGAAACCATCATCCAGGCATAAACACTATAAACACTGAGTCTATTGTTTCACAGTTTTTTGGGGTGTTGGGGGGAGAAGATACTAAATTACTTTATTGGAAGAAATGATACAAATAAAATAAAATGTATGTGGATGTTTACTATAACTTATAGAAAAGGTAAAAGTAACCCCAAAATTACCACAGAAAGTCATTGGTAAAAAAAAATATATATAGTTATATATAAGCCAGTCTAGGACTTAGCTCTCATGATCACATTCTCCCAGGGTGTTTTTTTTTTTTGAGACAGGGTCTCACTCTGTGTTGCCCAGGCTGAGTGCAGTGGTGTTATCATGGCTCACTGCAGCCTCAACCTCCCAGGCTCAAGCAATCCTCTCACCTCAGCATCCCGAGTTGCTAGGACTACAGGTGCGTGCCACCGTGACCAGCTAATTTAAAATTTTTTTTGTAGAAACAGGATCTCACTATGTTGCCCAGGCTGGTATCAAACCCCTGGACTCAAGTGATCCTCCTGCCTTGGCCTCCTAAAGTGTTAGAATTATAGGCATGAGCCACTACTCCTGGCCCCAAGGTGTTTATATCAGAAATATTCTGCCACGTCAAATTCCAAGGCTCCCAGCTTGTATAAACTGGTTTACATGGCATTTCAATTCTTTGATGGACTTCACCTGCTCAACAGGTAATGAGTCTCAAGGAAGTCACACAAGTAGGGGTCATTTTGGTCACTGGCCAGGTTCTGTGGTTCCAGTAGTGACTTATTTACACTTTTTTCCAAGTGTAACACACACTCTATTGCACTCACAGTTTGGAGGTTTCCCTAATATCCTTAGGGAAGATTTGTTTATTTCCTTATTTATTTATTTATTTTTTTTAAGATGGAATCTTGTTCTGTTATCCAGGCTGGAGTGCAGTGGCATGATCTTGGATCACTGCAACCTCCACCTCCCAGTTCAAGCAATTCCCCTGCCTAAGCCTCCCAAGTAGCTGGGACTACAGGTGCATGCCACCATGTTAGCCAGGCTGGTCTTGAACTCCTGACCTTAGGTAATCCGCCCACCTTGGCCTCCCAAAGTGTTGGATTACAGGTGTGAGCCGTGATCACGCCTGTCCCTTAAGGAAGATTTAGACAACTTGTTGGCTCTGCACATTCCAGTTTCTTGGGATGTTCCCTCTCTTCACGACATCAATGAAGAAAGTATTTGTCAAAGTTCTCCAAAGAACTTCACAGCCATATCATCACAATCAAAGTAGCAAGACAGAGACAGGCAGATACAGGAAATGCAGCACTCTGTGATGATCTGGTGGTTGATGGCAGCTTTCTGTTTTATGATTTTTTTAAATGAAATTTTTCTGTACATCTTATTCCATAACCTATGTTATGATTTGCTAAATTTATTTTTATATTAGTAAATGGAGACCAACAGCAACATTTTAAGGGCTCCATAGTATTCCATTATAAGGATATAAAGTAATTTATTTAACCAATCAGTATCTTCATAAATTTTCTTTTTTTGCTCCATCATTAGGCTATCGTAAACACTACTGTGTAGAGCACATATGTAAATAAATCTTTATACACTTCTCCAATTCTAGACTGGAATTGTTAGAAATAAATTATAGACAGATTGCTAAATGACCATTTATGTGACGAAAATTTTAAGTTTGCATATTGCTCACTTGTGTATAATGGTAGTGGCATTTCAATTAGACCTAGAAAGGTAAGTAAACTGTGTGGAAGATATGAATGTAGGAAGTGGCAGGAAAGGTGAAAGGTTAGTCTAAAAAGGGTAAAAAAGCAGACTATATCTCCTTATCTCAAAGCTTCCAATGTAATTTAAAACAGAAACATATGTCAGCTAGTAATCTGAGTTGGTGAAATGTGCTACTGTTAGAAAATCAAATGACAAGAGGAGACAAATCTAACACAGTTCTTTAGTATTATTTTGACGCTGGCATTTTAGTAAAAACGTTAACAATTACATCTGCATTATAACTTTTATAAGGGTAACATATTTTTTCTTATACTTCCGTTCAATCCTTATCAGACTAAACAAAATAATGTCTGCATCTAAAACAGAAATTCTCTTCTTGATCTAGCAAAAATATTCTAATAACGCATACCTGAATAAGAGAATGTTATGAATATTAATTTTACTAAGATATAATAAAAATTGAAAACTATATAAAATAATTTTCAATAAAGAATAACACAGACATGAGTTACAGAGAATAGAATTTTTCACGAATCTTGCAAGGATCTACTTCTAAAGAAAAAAAAACAATCTAGCAAAAATAATCCTTATGTAATTTTAGGATAAGTTTTAAGTTTGCTCTTTCTAACGTATCATTACTTAACAATGTTAATTTTTTACTCTTTCATCCTTTTATGCGGCCAAAGTTACTATTTTAAATAGTTTGGATGGCAATCATCCTAGTAAATCCTTGGCCACACTTCACTTCACCTATTCTTGATGACCTGCAAACAATAAAAGCTATCAAATATTTTATGATGTCAATAATGTTTTCATTTTCAAAATCCTCAGAATGCCCTTTCTTTGTAGCAGGTGATTTTCTTGCCTATCCTCTTAGATTTGTTCCTTTAATCAACATATTTACAGCAGTTTTCTACCTCTTCGGCAGGTTTTAATTGAATGCCTGCTATAATCTAAAAACAAGTGCCAAAAGAAACCAGCTAACCAAACTAATATTCTACATGATTCTAAGTCAGTAAGTTGCCAGTTTTATACCTCTTTCTAGAAAAAAAGCACAGGTTTTATGACAGTTATTACCCTCATTGATCAGGGGACCTTTAAAAAGCCCATGTATGGATTCAGCAGTATGCCAGATCCCACAAGTCTGATAATGTAAAACCAGGGTATTATTGGGACTAAAAAGTCTTAAAACAAAAATCTATAATGATTACAATAATAAAACAAATACTACCAACATGAACAGTTTCTTACCGTGAGCATTATGGGTTCACAGACTCTTTGTTTAAATTTCTCTCTGTTATTTCTCAGCCATAAAACAGCATCATATGTGTCACGAAATCTCTGTCTTAACTTATCTTCCTTCTGATTCATAAGATTGTCAAAACGTACAATATGATCGTCCACACCTAAAATTGGAAAACAAAACAAAGTCTTATTTCTCTGAAAATTTTAAATAGTGAAATAAACTAATAATAATACAAAAGAATACCCTAGATCTAAAGGTTACAAACACTACTCAGCAAGTACTCCACATATGGAAAAGATGTGACCTGAACAAATCATTCTAAAATGTTCAAAAACCTGTGAAAAATATGATCTTGAAACTATCAAATATAAAAAACAGGTAACCTACCAAAAAAAAAAAAACCCATAAGAAAAACACTAGATTTCCTATTAGAAGACAAATGGCAATAGGCCCTCAAAATTCTGGGAGAAAAATTAGTATTTTCATCCTAGAATTGTATATACAACAAAACTAAAAAAGTGGGGGATGATAAAATAAGTATATTTTCAAGGGTGCAAAGATGCTGAAATTAATTCCCAAATATCTCTTCTTGAGGTTACCTGAAAATGTACTCCAACAAAATAAGGGCATGATGTAAGAAAATGAGACATGGAATTCGCGAATAGGTTTATAACACAGAAAAGGCATGAGAGAAATTACAAATGATAATCATGCAGGCCTCAAGAAGAACCAATTTAGATGGAAGGAGAAGGACAGAAGGCTATTGAATTCAAGAGAATGCCTGATAAGACAGCTTTTTTTTCCTCTTCAATTTAAGGAAATGCTAAAGCAAATTTTAAAAAAATTAAAAGCCTTTTAAAAGCTATCAATCAATAAAGGGAAATTTAATTATAATGCACTACTTGGTTCAGCTATAACCAAGTTTAATAAACAATACTTAGTATTTCTAAACTTCTAGAATTAACCCAAAAATAGAGCACATAAAATGCAAATGCAAACACAAATGTCTTCAGCCTTGAAAATATAAAAACCAGAGTATAAATGAGAGAATTTAGAATGTGAGAAGGGAGGAAAGTAACAAGCAAGGATGGGAGGAGTACTAGTATTTACAGCTTACTAAGTGTAGATTCAAGCAATATTGACAATTGTTAAATGACCAAAAAAAGATATGTATATTATTTATAATAATAAAAATCAATATTAATCTTATTTGAAGAATTATAATAGGGAGGTCTTATAAGGTAAAAATCTACATCTAGAGTAAATACAAAAAGATAATGTCTAAAGTTGATTAATCAAGCAATAGTGAAATAAGAATATGATAAATATATATGAAGGACTACTAGAAAAATATCTGCTAAAACAGTAAAAAGTGCTTATTCTTGATTGGCTCTGGAGGTAAAAAAAAAAAAGAAGGGGGGGGGGTTGTGCCACCCTTCTAGTTTTTTTGTTTTTTTTTTTTGCCATACACATCTAGTACTTTGATAAACACATAATTATTTTTTCTGATCTTAAGTCATATACAGTAAGCAGACAGAATACAAAATCCCTATCCAAATAATACTACAGATCTATTCACATGGTCTACAAAAAAGAAAATCAAAGCTGAAATTGGACAGGTTTCAAGGAACTAAGCTAACAGATGGTTATGAAGGTTAGAATAAAGAGCTTAAATTTGATATAAGTAATAGTGAGTGACTTTGTAAAGAAAATAAAGCTAAGCATTTATAGAGAATTAAATCAACTGCTATAATCTGACAGAAGACAGTGGTCAGTTATCATAGCAAATTACAGTACACAATAGATGTAGGTAATCAAGGTATGAAGTTGGAAGAACTGAGCTGAGCTTCCTCAAAAAGGCAACTTGAACATTTTATAGAAATAATTACCATGGGAAGAAAGCAGCCCATCAACAGAAATCTATGTCCATTTTATAAACATTTCATTCTAACTTTATGAAAACTTACTCTTTTTCTCCTTCTCTAGAGTTTCCCTCTCTCTTCGCTTATCAATTATCTCGCCTTCACATAATGCCTTTTCATCCTGAATCCGTCTCAGATCATTTGTAATGGCATCAATCTGGGGCTGAAGATTCTCGCAGTTTTCTGTGGTCTTGAGTTCGTTTTGTAAATCCTCTATCATTTTGCGGGTATTACTTATTCTCCTCTGTCGGTCATGCTCTTCATTTTGCTTTACTGTTAAAGCCTGCTGAAGTTCTTCAATCTAATAAAACAAAAGCAGGTTAGTACTTGAGATTGTTCTTCTGCTGATAAGATTTTCATAGTAATATAGTTTTTAAAATGCAAACAATCTAACAGGTGTTTTCCTCACTAAAAGGTGTCCTGTGAGAATTAGATTAGCACATTACCAGTTCTACCAGACTACCTATATCTTTGTTTTACACATTCACTAATGTATCTCAAATACTTGAAGTGGTGCTCAGTAAATAATTAGTACTCATTAAATATTTCCTGAATAAACAAAATACTTAAAAAGCCAAACAGATTTCTAAGTATTTATAGGAAGACCAAAATTAAAACAGTCATGTGGCATATGTGATAGATTCCATAAATAATAAAGATTACAAGTCACTCTATTACAGGTTGAATATCCCTAATCCAAAAATCACAAATCCAAAATTCTCCAAAATCTGAAATTTATTTAGTGCTGACATGACACCACAAGTTACCCAGAACACATTATTTTTTCACTGTATTAGTTGTATGTCACTTTGTACTGTTAAGTATTTATGTGTAAGTATTTAAAAATGATTGTTTATGAGTAGCATATAAATTCAGAGTCAGGAATGATGGTGATGTCATCAACCACAGATCATCCACATGGGTGGCTGAGATACTGACACCTTTATTTCCTGACAGTTCAACATATACAAACTTTGGTTCATACACAAAATTATTAAAAACATCATTTAAAATTACCTTCAGACTATGTGTATAAGGTGTATATGAAATATAAATGAATTTTGTGTTTAGACTTGGGTCGTATTCTCAAGATATCTCATTATGTATATGCAAGCATTCCAAACTCTGAAAATATCTGAAATCCAAACACTTCTGGTCCCAAGTATTTTGAATAAGAGATACTCAACCTGTAATTTGAAACAGAAATAAACTATTTTCTTCCAATGGAAATATTTTCTACCAATACTTCAGATTAATATTTTGAGATTTTAATTATCAATCTATATGCTTAGACTTCTTGACTTATATTCAAGGTAAATTATGTTTTTAAAACCAGCTATGTAAGTTGCCACTTAATGTCAGTGAAATTTTTATCAAAACCATGGTCTACCTAAGACAGAGTTAATATTTTCTTTAAGACACACACATACAAACAATACACACTTACACATCCAATTTATTTTTTACAATTAGAGTTTTGTATTAAAATAAATAAATTTAACACACCACATAATCTGTTTATTAGCTGGCTTTATTTCCAAGTCAGATTTACTCCCTCTCCTTCCTCATTATAAAAGTTATAATGTATTCATTATGGAAAATACAGAGACTTATAACTAATAAAAATAACTTATAATCTTAATGTCCTTAAACTTTTACTTTTTTTTTTTTTTTTTTTTGAGACAGTTTCGCTCTATAGTCCAGGTTGGAGTGCAGTGGTGCGATTTTGGTTCACTGCAACCTGGGTTCAAACGATTCTTGTGCCTCAGCCTCCTGAGTAGCTGGGACAACAGGCATATACCACCACGCCCAGCTCATTTTTGTATTTTTAGTAGAGCTGGATTTTCACCATGTTGGCCAGGCTGGTCTCAAACTCCTGGCCTCAAGTGATCTGCCTGCCTCAGTAAACTATTACATTTTAATGCCTACCTATATCTCCTGTAGAATATATATTCTTTTTACTAAATGGTATCACTAAAAATACATTGAGAGCAGTTTCTCATTTTCCCTCATGTCCTGACAAAATGGGATTTTAACATCTTGTGCATCATCATGTCCTGTGATATGGATATACCACATTTTATCCCATCTTCTGTTGAAATGTGGGTACCGATTTTTTCTTTCTAAAAATTCAGCTTTGGCAGTAACAAAATGCACGTATCCCCAAATCTTCTCTACTATAACCAAACATATAGAAGAAGCAAGAGAAAATATATCTGAAAAAATTAAGATACATGTCTGTCACTGAACATTAACAACATTCAACGGGCCTAAAAGAAAGTAGATAATAGGAAGTCCAAGGGATTCAGGAAAATAAATGGGCATATCACAAATGACAATATAGAATTAAGAATCGCTAAACGCATGAGGATGTCCAAGTTCATGAAAAAGGGACAAGAAATTTAACAAACAGAATCTTTGCAATCCCAGCAAAATAGGGACCACCACACTACTGAAAATCACTGGCCTACCATATAAAGTTCTATCAAGAGAAGGTCTTTGTCTGATACTGATCTGAAAAACTGAAAAGCAGCCCTATGATCCCTTACCTTTAAGTTTTCTGAACACTAACTCATTTGTCACCTTCATCCAAGAGACTACCATGACTAATCCCATTAGTCCTACCATGACTAATACCTATGTTTAGCTCAGGTACAGTAGGTCTAAACCTCTTACATCACCCACCTTCACTAGGATACTGTTCCCATACTGCTCTATATCTGCAATTTCTCTGAATGTTCCCTCTTCTTGTTCTAGTGGAAACTTGGCTATTTCTGGAAGACACTTGTTCTCCCTAGATCCCTCTCAAGCGGTGACCTTTTCCTGCCATAAACCATTATTTCTGGACACAGAGGTGGGAAGGGCATCCTCATTAATCCCCACTGTACTCCTTCCTCCTTTAATTAAGCCCCACTTTGGTTCCTCTAAAGACCATGGGATCAGACTTTGTCACCCATTACCCTTGTTGCTATGTTAACCAGCTCCCTGAAAATCCTCCCCAACCTCATCCATTCAGGGATGGCTTTGGCACCTGATTTGCTGTCTTCATGTGACTTCAACATATCTATGGAAAATCAATCTAACTCTTTAGCCTCTATGTTCCCTTACTTCTTCAATTTCAGTCATCTTTTCCTTAACCTTTCCTCAGCCATCTGCCTACTGAACAGAAAAAGGGGGCTGAGGAGGGTTATGTTCTAGATCATAAAGCTCCCCAAATCATACCACTTCTGAAAAACATTATTTCTGTAATTCTGTTCTTTGGTCACCATTTCCTTTTCTTCCATTTTACTTATGCTGGTATTCCTACTCTAACTATCCTTTGACCCCACCAGGCTGTGCAATCCACTAACCCCACTACCTTTTCACAATCCCTTCATTTCTTTCCTTAATCAGCTGGGATTCAACAATGCAGCACTATAACCACTCCCTTGCAAAGATCCCTTGACCTTCCTTCTTATGTCACACTGGCCAGGAAAGAGCCCAGTTCTAATTAAACCTATCTACATACCTTCTAACTATCCATATCTAAGCAACTGAACTAATGAAAGAAACCCTCAAAAACTGGTCTCACTTTAAATCTATGGCCTCAAAACTTAAACAGGCTCTCAAAACTACAACATAAACCTATAACACTTTTTCAATAAACTTGTGCTCTCTTTCTGAGGCAAGTTCATACCTTTTGCTCCTTCTTCAATCCTTTATTGCTGCCTTCTCTCTACTTACTCAGCTAATGACCTTGCCTCATATTCCATTAACAGAAGTTATAATTAGAGTACTCCCTCCTTCTCTTGCTTTTAAATTTATCACTTTACCTACACCCTTACTCACTCTGCTTTACCTTGTACAATGTAAGGGGAGTCCCAGTAGCTACCTAAATCTCACTCCTCCAAGGCTACTCCAGAGCAATGTTTCTCAAATTACACCATAAGGTGTAATTTCTCTTGAAGGACCATTAAAAACAAAAATTCCAAGCCATCACAAGTCAACTTTTATTAATTACAATTAAATTACCCAATTTCTGGAAAACAGGTTGGCAATTCCTTAAAAAGCTGAATGCACACCTATGATATTCTACTCCTAGGAAATTATCCAAGATAAATAAAAGCATACGTCCATATAAAAAGTGGTAGAAGAATACTTATGGCAGCTCTACTGGTAGTAGCCCAAAACTAGAAACAATCTAAATGTCTAAAACCAAATTAGTGAATAAACAAATTGTGTTATCAAGAAAAATGAAAAGAAAAATAGAATAAGCTGAATGAAAATAAAAATATATCAAAATTTTTGGGGCACAGCTAATGCAGTGATGACAGGAAAATGTATAACATTAAGTGCGTTCATAAGAAGAAAAGCATGTAATGAATAATCTATGCTTCCACCTCAAGAATCTATTAAAAAATGAGCAAATCTATATCAAGCAGAAGAAGGAGAATAATAAGAATGGACATCAAAGAAACTGGAAACAGAGAGAAAAATCAATAAAACAAACTGCCGCCTCTTTGAAAAAAATCAATAAAACTAGCAAACGTTTGGCAAGATTAACTAAAAAAAAGGAGAGCGGGATAAAAATTGCCAGTATCAGGAATGAAATAGGGGTATCACTACAGATTCTATACATATCAAAGGATAAGAGAATTTATACATACACGAATTTGACAACTTAGACAAGAGGACCAATTCCTCAAGAAACACAACTATCACAATTCACCTAATATGAAACAGATATTTGACTAGTCCTACAGCTATTAATGAAGTTGAAAACATAATTTTAAAACTCCCTCCAAAAAGAAATCTCTAAGCCCAGAGAATTTCACTTGAGAATTATACAAAATGTTCAAAGTATATAAACACCAATTCTATACAATCTCTTTCAGAAACCAGAAGAGGAAGGATCACTTCCCAATTCATTTTATGAAGCTAGTTATCCTAATACCAAAAGCAGGCAGAGAATACAAAAAGAAGACTCTAAAACAGTATCACTCGTGAACACAGACACAAAAATCCTTTTACACAGAATTCAGCAATATGTAAAAAGAATTATACACTTATACACCACAACCAAGCGGGATTTATTTTAGGGATGGAAAACTGATTTGGTAGTCAAAAATCAGTCAATATAATCCATCACTTATTAACAGCCATCAATAGATACAGAAAAGCATTTGACAAAATTGAATATGTACTCATCATAAACATTCTCAGAAATACAGGAATATGTATAAAAATTTTCTGAATCTGACAGAGCATATATATATATATATATATCACACACACACACACACACACACACACACACACACATACATATATACATATTTTTAAAACCTGCTATTACATACTGAATAATGAAAAGCTGAATGCTTTCCTCCTAAGATCAGGAATAACGTGAGGATTTCAGTGTCCACCACTCTTATTCAACAGAGTGCTGAAGTTCTAGCCAACGCGATAAGGCAAGAAAACTAAATCATCTAAATAAATAGAGATATACCATGTTCATAGATCAGAAGACTCAACATAGTAAAGATTTCAATTCTTCCCAAATGTTTAATGAAATTCCTATTAAAATCCCAGCAACATTTTTCTGTAGATATAGAGAATATTTTAATGTCATCAGAAATGATGAAGTCAGGAACTCCAGAAATCTCCTCCATAAAAGTAATGAGGACACTGACAAAAATTGTCCAAATTAACTCTTTCAGAACTCTGGAATTTAACCAAATGCTTGTAACAATGTGGGAAGCTCTTATTAAAAAACAAAATGGCTGAATCTCAGTAAAAATAGCAAGCTCTGTAGAATTCTGAACTTGCTTCATTCCTAAACCCCTTGTTCCATTCATGTGGTATGCTTGAAAAGCAATAGCCAACAATCATAGTGAAAACCTGCAGTCTAGCAGCCACTGGAGAGAGATGATCAGGTTTGGAGCTCTTTTATAATGGCAAAAAAATGCAATTACTTTTGCACCAACCTGGCAAAAAAAATGCAATTACTTTTGCACCAACCTAATAAATCCTCATTCTCAGAGAAATGTCATTATCTAATCTATCTGGCAGTTTCCTGGGAAAACTTACTTGTATAAGGCTTGTCTGTATTTGACCTGACTCAGCTCACCACTGCAAAACAGCCTTTTCCTTGGATGCATTTGTCAAAAGCAATCAGAAGCAACTGTTTAATATCACAGCTGCCTAAAGCAGATTAATAGTTACAGCAAACAATAAGCTAACCAAAACTCCTAAAAGAAAAAACTGGTGAATGAGCTTCTCCCCCAAACCATATGAGGTTTTAGAAGCTCCAGTGATTCTAGGAAGTCATGTGCATTAGCAGGATTGTGTGCATGCCCACGGCTGTGTTCATGCTCCAGAAAGACCCAAGGAGACCCTACGTAGTCACCTCTGTTTCACTTTGATATGTGCAAATAGGAAGTGAAGATTGAGACAGAGTTAACCAAAGTTTTCAACAATCTTAGGAGCATCTATTCAAGAAAAATGATTGAATCTCAGTAAAGTGTTAACACTGCCTGGCTGAGTGTTGAAGGCATGACCCAACATACATACAGAGATCCTCAACAAAGACTGGGAAACATATGGGTTTCAGGCATTTAAGGAAATATATATTCAGTCACTAGCTAACCACTAAACTAACCTAGCAGTGACTTCCATAGCCACATATGACCAAGGATACAGACCTTACAGAACTAGGAAAGTCACTAAGCAAACAAACACCAACAACATATTCAATGAAACAGCAACAACATCAAGCCCTGGAGAGGGGAACGGGATTGACTTCCAGAGTTGCTACAGTATGTAACTTAAACTGTTCAGTTTCGACACAAACACACTGAAAGAAATAAGAAAGTACGGCCCATACTCAGGAAAAGAGCAGTCAATAGAAAAAGTCCCTGAGGAGCACAGAAATGGACTTATAAGACAAAGGGGCTCTACCCCTTTTCCCATTTGCCCTGAGAATATCTGCTGGCGGTGCTTGCGGCTGCAGCATTTACCTCAACATAACTTTGACACAAAATATCTTGCTTTTATTATTTTGACATCATTCTAGTATGTTGACTTTGGAAACAAAAGCCATCAATCATTCTGTTTATAGCATTTGGTTTTTAGTAATATAGCATTTCTATGCATGATGTTAACATCATTCTGGAACAGTTGTTGGCCAAAGGTTCATTTGATGAATCCAATTTTTCTGAAATAGATGATTCTAACAATTCAGAAGATTCTGATGTTAGTTCTGTTGAAAAATAACTCCAAGAACAGTTTTTACATTTTATTTTCATATTGAAAACTGGTCAGATTTGCTTAAGCCTCAAAGAGTGTGTTTATGTAAAATTAAATGAGTGCCAGCAGTGAGCTGCACGCACTTTTTTCTAAACAGGAAAAGCATTAAAACAGCTATTTTAAATATGTTCAATAAATTAAAAGAAACCATGTCAAAAAAAACTAAAGGAATGGAAGAGAACAATGTCTCACTGAATACAAAATATCAATAGAAGCACAGAAATTACAAAAAAGAGCCAACTAGAAAAATCTGCAGTTGAAAAATGCAGAACTAAAATAAAAGATCAGAGACTCTTAACAGCAAATCCAAACAGGCAGAAGAAAGAATAAGTGAACTTGAAGATCGGTTGATTGAGACTATCCAGCATGCGAAACAGAAAGAAAAAAGAATCAAGAAAAACAGATGGCCAGGTGTGGTGGCTCATGCCTGTAATCCCAGCATTCTGGGAGGCTGAGGTGAGTGGATCACCTGAGGTCAGGAGTTCCAGATCAGCCTCGCCAACATGGTGAAACCCCATCTCCGTAGAGAAAATTAGCTGGGTGTGGTGGTGGGCGCCTGTAATCTCAGCTATTCAGGAGGCTGAGGCAGGAGAATTGCTTGAAACCGGGAGGCGGAGATTGCAGTAAGCCTGGCCAACATGGTGAAACGCCATCTCTACTAAAAATACAAAAAATTAGCCAGGTGTGGTGGTGGGTGCCTGTAATCCCAGCTACTTGGGAGCCTGAGGCAGGAGAATCACTTGAACCCAAGAGGCAGAGGTTGCAGTGAGCCAAGATCACACCATTGCACTCCAGCCTGGGCAACAAGAGCGAAACTGCATGTCAGAAAAAAAAAACCAAAAAAAACAGTCTCTGAGATTTGTGGGATACCATTAAGCATATCAAAATATGCAAGTCTCAAGAAAGAAAAGAAACAGGCAGAAAGAATATATGAAGGAATACCGACAAAAGACTTCCTAACTTTGATGAAAAACATTAATCTGCACATTTAAGAAGCTCGATGAATTCCAAACAGGATAAACTCAAGGAGATTTTCATGTAGAAATATGATCAGCTACTGAAAACCAAAGGCAAAGAGAAAACTTTAAAAGCAAGAAAAAATGATTCATCATGTACCAGGATCCTCAATAAGATTAACAACTGACTCCTCATCAGAAACATGGAGGCCAGAGGGCAGATGAACGACATATTCAAAGTGCTGGGGGCGGAAAAAAACCCCACGAAGAATTCTATATCCAGCAAAACTATCCTTCAAAACCAAACAAAAACTTAAGGTATTCTTAGATTAAAAAATATACATATATTTGTCACTAGCAGACCTCCCCTAGAAGAAATACTAAAAGGCATCTTCAAGGCTGAAATGAAGGGACCCTAGACAGTACTCTGAAACTACACAAGGAAATCAAGAACCAGTAAAGGTAATTATATAGGTAAATGTGAAATATAACAAATGTATTTTGTTGTTTATAACTCTTTTTTCTTCCTATCCAATATAAAAAACTGTTGTGATATAAATATATATATTTAGTCTTTGTCCTAGGTTCCTGGCACAGAGTTCAAAACCATTGGAGTTTTCTGAGTGAGAAGAATGTCTTTTATTATTCATAACGATCCCCCTCCTACAATATCTGGTTTTATGTTAATGAAGACAAAAAATCATGATCCAACTATCTACTGTCGATAAGAGACAGTTTTTAGATTCCAAGACACAAATAAGCTGAAAGTAAAAGGATGGAACTTTATATAGTCAAAAGAGAACTCTATTTCTCCTTCCCTAGCAAGCCAGAGGGAGTATAATGCAACAGCAACACAATCAAACAAACCAACTAAACATATTAGTAAATCTAAACACAGGCTGATTATCCTTTATCCAAAATGCTTGGGACCAGAAGTGTTTCGGATTTCAAATTTTTAAGACCTCTGAATATCTGCATTATACTTACAGGTTCAGCTTCCCTAATCCAGAAATCCAAAATGCTCTAAAGTGCATTTCCTTTGAGCATCATGTCAACACACAAAACAGTTTTGGGTTTTGGAACATTTTAGATTTCATATTAGAGATACTCAACATGTAAATAATGACAGTTAAAAAAAAACAAACATTTTAAGTAACCACAAGTCAAATTTCTGATGATACTGACATGGGAGTAAAGGAAGAGAAAACAGAAGCTTTCTAGTATTTTTTCTTAATTAAGTGGGAGAATAAAGATACTGATAAACTCTTTTATGAGAAATGCATCACTTAAAATTTTAAGATAATCACTAGAATAGGACTAAATATAACTTTCAACCTATAGAATAAAAAACAGAATGAGAAAACCTTGGTTAACAGCAACAGAAAATACAAAGAGGAGAAGGAATCAAGTAAAAAGTATATAACAGTAAATGTGAACTGCTTAAACTTCATCTGTTAAACTCCTTTATTTCCCATCAAATTGAAAAAAAATTTAAACAAAAACATGGTACAGAAATAAAAACAAAATAAGAAAGCTTTAAAATCTAGGAAGCAAAAAGTGATGTAATTACAAGGAAAAACAGAAAAATCTATACTCACAGAAGGAGATACTGACATCTTAAAAAAAACTAAATCAGGCCAAGTGCTGTGGCTCACACTTGTAATTCTAGCACTTTGGGAGGCCAAGGCAGGTGAATCACTTGAAGTCAGGTGTTTGAGACCAGCCTGGCCAACATGGTGAAACCCAGTCTCTATTAAAAATACAAAAACTAGCCAGACGTGGTGATGCACACCTGTGGTCCCAGCTACTTGGGAGGCTGAGGCAGGAGAATCACTTCAACCTGGGTGGCAGAAGTGGCAGTGAGCTGAGACTGCGCCACTGCACTCCAGCCTGGGAGACAGAGCAAGACTCCATCTTAAAACAATAACAAAAACAAAAACTATATCAAGTAGGTTAACAAAAAAGTAGAACATTTTAGTAATATAATTATATATAATTATAGTAAACATGTTCTAATGTATGTACATATGTATGTGTATATATATCTACATACCTGAAGACAGCATGTACTTTCTTTTCAAATACATGAAGAATAGGTACAAAATCAAATATACAATAAAATAAAATAAAAAGTCTCAAAATATTCTTTATAAAAGTCATAAGGCCACATTTATTGATCACAAAGCAGTGTAAGTAGAACCTTTTTTTCAAAAGCCTAAAAAATTCCACATCCACAGAAATTAAAACAATAAGAACTGCTAGGTAACCTCAAATGAATGAAAACATTTAAATGATAATTATATCTTAAACTGAAAAAAAGAGCCTACTTATCAACACATATGAGATATAGCCAAAAGATACCCAGAAAAAAATTTATATCCTATGAGGCATTTATTAAACATTAGGAAAGTTTAAAAACAAAAGAAACACACTTTTTACAATTCAAGAATGTTAAAAACAATCCTCAAAGCAGAAAAAAATGAATTAAGAAAGTTAAAGAAAAAATTAAATAGCCAACAAAAAATAAAGTTGCTCTAAAAAAGGTTAGTTGAAAAGACTTATAAAAGTGACAAGCCCTGGCAAATATGGGAAGGGGAAAAAAATGGATACACAGATATCAGTAATAGGAAGAGAAGAAATATAAATGACAGAAACGGATCCAACAAGTATTAAATTACTTACCAGGCCTGCATAAGCCTGAAAACAAAACCAGTTAAGAATAGGACAAAAAATAAAATTATAGGTCAATCTCACACAGTTCAAAAAATCCTAAATACAAAATTTTCTAGTTGAATACAGCAATACATTAAAACATTAAGTAAAATTTATGACAAGAATGCAAGGGAAGTTCAACATGAGGCAATCTACCAACCTTGTATTCATGTCTGGGGATACAGGATGAGTCTTTATGTCTTTTTCTGCCTAACCTTAATAAAATGATAGAAATGGAGTAAAAAGGGTACCATCCCATGAGGACAAAAGACAGAGAAAAGATATGAGTAAGTGGAAAGTTTAATAAATACTTTGAAGATGAAAAAACAAATAACTAGTTTAGCAGTTTATTATAGGAACCTTGTGTAAAGAATGAGTGAAAAAGAAAGGAATGTGAAAAACTGATTATTCCCTCTAAAAAATAAAAACAAATAAAAAACACAGAGATTCTTAGGACTAGGAAATGCCAAGTACAAATGACATCACATAGAATGCAATTATTCCTACCCTCCTCCTTATCCCAATCCCATCTTACCCCAACATACACAACCCTAAGCACATAACACCGACAACCAAGCTTCTTCTGTGAACATTTGTGGTTAATTCTTTGGAGAAATTAAATGAGATGCCTGGGACTTAAAATAAAGGGATAGAAAAAGGGGTGAGGCTAAAAACTAGGAGATTAACATAATGCTTCAACCACTAGAAATGCGTGATGTTACATGTCTACCTCCAAGGCAGGTAATTTCAAAATTTAGTCTCAGAAGGGTCCTGGAGAATAGAAACACACATATATTTGGGCATAGCAAAAAAAAAAAGCCCACTTTCTTACCTAATCATCCTAACATAATTTTGCCATCAGACCCCACTTATGCACAAAAAAATCTGTGATCAGCCTTTTAATGCCTTACTCTTAACCATAAAGAAATAACCAAAGATGCCCAGATAAACAAGGAAAAACTCCAGGAAGAAAACAAGAAACCAAAATAAGAAAAGAAACAAAAATCTACTAGGAAAAAAAAGATAATACAAAGGAAAAAAAAACTTTAAAAACTTTTAGTTTATATTCTCAGATTAAGAAGCTGCATACATCAAAAACAGGATATTACAAATTAAAAGATTTTTCCTTAGCAATAAATCACCTGCAGTAAGCTAAGTTTCACAACATTAACTGTTTTCATTTCTAGAAACTGGAGCTATAAACCAAGATTACATCAAAACAGATTAAAACTCAACAATAAAAATATAATAAAGATGAAAAGTTCCAGTCAGGGCAGTGGCTCATGCCTGTAATTCCAGCACTTTGGGAAGCCCAGGCAGGTGGATAGCTTGAGCTCAGGAGTTCAAGGCAAGGATGGGCAACACAGCAAAAACCCATCTCTACAAAAATTCAAAAAAGCTGGGTGTGGTGGCATGCACCTGTGGTCCCAGCTACTCAGAAGGCTGAGGTGGGTGAGCCAAGATCACACCACTGTACTCCAACCTGGGTTAACAGAATAAGGCCCCGTGTCAGAAAAAAAGAAAAAGAAAAAGAAAAAATCCATGGTTTGAATATACTTTGTCTCACTAATTTCAATCATGCATAAAGGTATGCATTTTCTATATAAATGTCACTCATTTTTCAAAATGAAAGATTTATATCTGTGTTTAAAAAAAAATAAGAATAAATCCCTTAGAGTTTAATTTTTGCTAATAAGGTAATTAAATCCATCATTATCCTATTAAAAAACTATAGTCACCCAGCTACGAAGTTAAGGCATGGCTATTAGTCTACTACTAGTTTTCGGAAATTTTTCCCAATTGTCCTCTGATCAACTACTATACTTCCAAATCTTACTCTCCCTCAAATCAAAAAATAGAGAATGCAGAGGATCTTGGCCATTCTCCAACAAGAATCTGTCCCATAATCCAGATTTAAAAACAAAAGTTAGAGCAAATTTTGATGTAATAAAAATTTTAGTATGAAATCTTACATGTTTATCTTTCCTTTCTATAACATCTTGCTTCTGTTTGCATTTTTGAGATGCCTCCTTAATATCTGTTGCCTGTAAAATTAAACCAGAGGAGGGGGATAGTTAGTTAAAAACTCATGCAAGCAAGTGATATGGCCCTGCCCATTCAAATATTGAGTTAACCCACAGCAATTTATTTCAAACAAAATCCATAATTATCAACAAAACACCAAGTCATTTGCAAATCGATGAGGTTATTCCTACTGATATTAATAAACAGTGCAGTAATATGCATGCATGTTTTTCTTTCCATTTATTTTCCTATTTTATCTGATCCTAAAAACAACCCTACAGGATAATCAGGACAAATATTACTGACTAATAGGGCTCAAAAGAGGCCAACTAACCTGTATATACAGCTAAAAAATGGTAACTAATATCCAAAATCAGGTCTTATTTCAAATATAGAGTTCTCTCTAACATACCAAGTATGTTACCTCCTTGATGTTTTTCATTAACACATAAAACACATACATCACATATTATGGACACTTATTACACATCATTAACGCCTACAATACGTTAACACCTACAATATAATATATAATTCAAACAGTAGAGAACAGGGCTGTACAGAAAAGAATTAACATTATGGGCTAAGACTACTATTCCTAGAAAGGCTAGTTTGCAAGGTTGGTCCTTGGTTTTTATCTGAAAACTTGGATTTTGGGAGTATTTCTACCATTTCCTAACTGGTAAGAGTGGCTCACTGTGCATGTCTGTACAAACAATTTGGCTGATGTGGAACATCTGCTTTCCTTCTTGGATTCTGGAAGTTGAGTATGTGCTGCTAGAATGCCTAGTTGCCCAAAGCCTATAAAACTCTCGGGTTCTGAGTCTGTAATGCACTTCCCTGCAGAAAGGACTTTAAAAGCGTTGTCACAATTTTATGACAGTGGAATTATGCACATTCTGTGTGACTTCTCTGGGTGAGGACCCTTGGAAGCTTGTGCCTGGTTTCTTCTGGACTTTGTCCCCAGGGCATTTTCCCTTTACTGTTTTGTATCCTTTCACTGTAATACATCTTAGCTGTGAGCCCTCCTAGCAAATCACCAAACCCATGGTAGATCTCTGATGCCAAGAGGTAACAGTTTCTTCCCAGAGGGGAAAACTAATTCTCTGACGCTAGTAATACTGATGTATGTATGCTTAAATCATACATGCTAATCATGTAAGATAAAAATTACTATTACTGTCCTCACCTGACTGAGGAGGAGAGTAAAGCTCAGACTAAATGATTTGCTCAAGGTCAGACAGCTGAGCTATGATTTAAAATATAGGTCTGTGTGACTCAAAAGCCTATGCACCGTCCATAACACTTTACCACCTGCCTGGAATTAAAAACAAAAACCAAAAAAACCCAACTACAAGTGCTGGAAAAAGTTTTCTGCTGGAACAGAACGAGTAGGAACAAGAACAGCATGAATACTGAACAAAATTAACCACTGTGTTCCTGTTGCAAGGCTATGGGTGCTAATAACTACTTTTACTATAGACTGACATAAGTACCACTTCAGAATCCAGGATCGCTTCCTTAGGAAAATAATTCTAAAACATCTTAGGACATGTAGATTTTCACATAAATAAGGCTCATGGATATCTGACAATGCCGTAATAGCTGGGCTTCTGTTATAAACAGACAAAACGAAGGGTTTTAAATGTTTCCTTAATTAAGAGATTTGAAATTTATTATGTACATTTTTTTCTATCACAAAAGTAGTTCTGCAGTAATAGAAGATTCAAGAACCAAAAAAGCAATTACAAATCCACAATTTAACTGCAACCAATCTTCATTAACATAACAAT
Organism: Ateles fusciceps; assembly: GCA_036589455.1. Classification (NCBI taxonomy): domain Eukaryota; kingdom Metazoa; phylum Chordata; class Mammalia; order Primates; family Atelidae; genus Ateles; species Ateles fusciceps. The sequence continues at coordinate 16,054,468 of JAZHEH010003097.1, forward strand.
GACTGCCACCTATTAGCTCTATATTCTCGAGGAAGTCATGTTATCACTGGAATTCAGTATCTTTAACAATGAGAGGACGTGCCTAGATAATATCTACAATCCCTTCTTCCCCTAACATTTAAAATGACCAACGGCAACTCTTTCAGAATCAGATCTAATCAAGTCCTAAAATCTTTATCTGATCTTGATAACTGCTTAATCTTCTGGACTTGAGTGCAATAATTTTAACCCACTTTAACCTGTATTAGAATTAAGATATAGTGGAGCTTTTCTGATATGATAGTAGCAAAGTCAAAACTGTTGATTCACTTCCCCTGTTATAAAGTTTTCTTTATATTGCTAGACATGGCCTTTCTCACTCAGTAAGCATTGGTCAACACGTACCAACTAGCTCAAGAAATCATTTTTCTGACTTTCGGGTGCCTAAAAAGAAAAAGTACAATCACATCTCGAAATCAAAGAGCTCCACATAACTTCTTTCTTACAAACAGAAGATAAAAGTTATATTAATCAAACCTGTATAGTGAATGTCCTTTATGATATGGCAATCTTAAGTTCAGTAACAAAAAACCTGGAGTAGCATATTCACATGAGAATAAAACACAATCTTTAAAAATAGAGAAGATGCCTACAAAAAAACAATACCGCTAAGTTTGTAACACACTATCTCCTAAATAATCTTTCAATAGCAGAAATCATGTTTCACACAATTTTTTCCCAATAGCAGTGCCAGGCCAAGATCCACCTTTTATGTTCATTGCCACCCATCTTCAAGCACAGGGGCCAACATCAGGGGTATACAGTACACATAGATTGTGAATGGTTTTCTGGTTTCATAAAATTTATATATATAGCATAAACTCCACTGGTCTAATTACAAAGCATTCTACTTATTTAAGCCAAATGCTAATTTATATCACAAATTCTTTTTTAATTTTGATTTATTTTTAATTTTTTATTATTATATATATTGTCTGAGACAGGGTCTTGCTCTGTCACCCAGGCTGGAGTGCAGTGGCGCGATCTCAGCTCACTGTAACCTCGCAGGCTCAAGTGATCCTTCTGCCTCAGCCTCACCAGTAGCGGGGACTTATAGGCCTGCACCACCATGCCTGGCTAACTTCTTTGTATTTTTCATAGAGATAGAGTTTCACCATGTTGGTCAAGCTTGTCTTGAACTCCTGAGCTCTACTGTTCTGCCTGCCTCAGCCTCCCAAAGTGCTGGGATTATAGGTATGAGCCACCGTGCCCAGTCATATAGGAGTAGGGGTCAATACCTTGACATCTGTGCATCCATGAACCTCCAAAATCTCATGCACAATTTTGGATCTGCCTGTACTGCATTATTCTAGAAGCAGGAATTTAAACAATTCTCAAATAATCCACCAAAGATTAGAAGCCATCATTATAAAAAATTTCTAGGAATACTTTTAAAATACAGGGATTATTATTATATTATATTATCCATCCCAAAAACATCAAGATTTCCTATATTGCCCTCCTTCAAAAGGGTGTATAATTACAAAGCAGATATAATACATTCAAAAAACAGCTCAGTGTTTCCAGGAATACTACTATGAATCCTCTTGTAATTAAAAAAAAAATCACATTTCACTTTTCTCTCTGTATATCTTGGAAGTCCTAAAAAGTAGCAACACTTCAACAGTAATGAGTAGTCCTTGAAAGCCCTATGGTGGCAGAATTCCTGGTTAAAAAACTTAAGAAATGAAAGACACAAGTAAACCCTTGAAAATATTTTCAATCACCTGCAAAATATTTTTTATATTTGCTAAAATAAAGTTCAGATAATCCAAAATTGAACCCAAAAAGTACCTTTTCTTTGATTCGAGCCTCCAAATTGTGACGCTCCCTTTCCATTTCTTCAATTCGACGTGTCATAGGAATCTGCCCTTCTTAAGTTTTCTGACCTCTTCCTTCACTCGGTCACGAACAAGTTTTACTTCTTCATATTCCTGACGAACATTTTTCATATTCCTTGCAAATAATTCAACAATCGAAGTTAATGCACTAGCTTAAACTAACACATACACTAAAATCTAGATACAGGCAGCAACCAAATCTAAGAAAAGATTGTTTTGACATCCCTTTGGCAGTTCTATTAATGTAAAATTTGTCCTCTGAGACAACTTCAGAAATAGTAAATACACATGTAATGGTTTAATAACAGTCTTGATAATCACTGAGCATTTACTTCTATTACTAGTTCACATTCTTGGACTTCCACCTTGTTCTCTGAAACATATCCTAATGGCTATGAAAATGTGACTTACCACTAATCCATCAATAAAGAAGAGTTACAGGGATGTATGAAGAAGCAAAAGAAACTCAAGTATAAAGGGTAAAAATGAAAAAAGAAGAGAGAGATCCAAGATGGCCGATTAGCAGTAGCTCAGGATTGTAGCTCCCACTGAAAGCGCAGAGAGTGAGTGGACGCCACATTTTCAGACGAATTTTTATTACCCACGGACCAAGAGATTCCCGATGGAGGAGCCCACGGGTCGCCAGGGCGACTCTTTGGCCGGCGCGGCCCTTTGCAGGCGCCCCGGCGCGGCGGTTCTCAGTCGGGAGTATACGGGACTGAGTGCCCTTTTAGTTGGCGTTGGTGTTAGAACTCCGGGAAGGCAGAGTCTCCCATTCACCTGATTGAAAAGCAGACTGAAGTGGGGGAACCAGACTGGGAGATTCCCAGGCATAAAGCGCCACGAATCTTAACGCAGCTGTTTCAGCCTGCGTAGTGGGTCACCGCAGGGGAAGGCTGGTCCCCCCCTCAACAACAACAACAAAAAACCAGCAATTGGAACTGCTGAGGATTGAGAGTTTCACAGCAAGTACAGCTGAACCCGGGAAGGTCCAGCTCTGTGGGGGAGGGGTGTCCGCCGAAGGAAAACTAAGAAATAGAAAAAACTTTACCACCACCACGCTTGACGTCCACTCAGAGACCTAATCTGAAAGTCAGCAATTACACAGACGACATGTGGATAAATCCACAGAGATGGGAAGAAACCAGAGCAAAAAGGCTGAAAACACCCGAAATCAGAATGCCTTTCCTCCTACAGAGGATTGCAGTTCCTCATCACCAATTGAACAAGGCCTGATCGAGAATGAATGTGAGGAATCAACAGAATCAGGCTTCAGAAGGTGGATAATGAGAAACTTCTGTGAGCTAAAGAACATGTTCTAGCCCAATGTAAGGAAACTAAGAACCTTGAAAAAAGGTTTGACGAAATGTTAACGAGATGCACAATTTAGAGAGGAATATAAGTGAATTAATGGAGCTGAAAAACACAATACAAGAACTTCGCGAAGTATGCACGAGTTTTAACAGTCGAATTGGCAAGCAGAAGAAAGGATTTCAGAGGTCGAAGACCAACTTAACGAAATAAAACAAGAAGACAAGATTAGAGAAAAAAGGGTAAAAAGAAATGAGCAAAGTCTCCAAGATATATGGGACTATGTGAAAAGACCTAATCTACATTTGATAGGTGTACCTGAATGTGACGAAGAGAATGAATCCAAGCTAGAAAATATTCTTCAGGATATTATCCAGGAAAACTTTCCCAACCTAGCAAGGCAGGACAATACTCAACTCCAAGTGATACAGAAAACACCACAAAGATATTCCTCAAAACCCCGAGGCACATAATCATTCCTCAAAACCCCAAGGCACATAATCATTAGATTCACCAGGGTTGAAATGAAGGAGAAAATACTAAGGGCAGCCAGAGAGAAAGGTCAGGTCACCGACAAGGAGAAGCCTATCAGACTCACAGCAGATCTCTCAGCAGAAACTCTACAAGCCAGAAGAGAGTGGGGGCTAATATTCAACATCCTTAAAGAAAAGAACTTTCAACCCAGAATTTCATATCCAGACAAACTAAGTTTCATAAGTGAAGGAAAAATAAAATTTTTTACGAACAAGCAAGTACTCAGATATTTCATTACCACCAGGCCTGCTTTACAAGAGCTTCTGAAAGAAGCACTATATACAGAAAGGAACAACCAGTATCAGCCACTCCAAAAAACCCATCAGTAAGCTGCATCCAGACCCATCTCACATGCAAGGATAACAGAGACTCAAAACAAAAGGATGGAGGAAGATTTGCTAACCAAATGGAGAGCAAAAAAAAAAAAAAAAGCAGGAGTTGCAATTCTTGTCTCTGATAAAATAGACTTTAAATAGAAACCAAAAGAGATAAGACGGACATTGTATAATGGTAGAGGGATCAAGGTAATGGGAAGAGCTAACGATCCTAAGTCTATGTGCACCCAATATAGGAGCACCCAGATACATAGGGCAACTTATTGGTGACTTACAAAGAGACTTGGACTCCCACACAATAATAGTGGGAGACTTTAACACTACATTGTCAATATAGGACAGATCAATGAGACAGGTTAACAAGGATACCCAGGACTTGAACTTAGACCTCGAACAAGTAAACTTAATAAACATTTACAGAACTCTCTACTCCAAATCTACAAAACATACATTTTCTTCAGTAGCACATCACATCTATTCTAAAAGTGACCACATGGTTGAGAGTAAATCACTCCCCAGCAATTGCATAGCATTTCATAGGTTTGAATGAAATATTGTTTGACTGTTTGTTATTTTCCTCCCTTATTCCTTCCTGTCTCCATTGTATAACACAATTATTACCATAAAAGAGCTTTTCAATACCCATTTTTAGACTGCATTCTAGCCTGGACAATAGAGCAAGATTCCCGCTCTCTCTCCCTCTCTTTTCTTTTTCCCTTTCTTTTGTTCTCTTTTTTTCCTTCTTTCTTTCTTTCTTTCTTTTTTCTTTTCTCTTTCAAAAAAAAAAACCCTTTTGTCTTCTATTTTGCCAAGTTATCATCTATATATGCCTCTTTTTACATATCACTAATGTATTCACTTTCAAATAACTTCTATTCTCATAATTTGTCATTACTATTAAAATTTATAGATTATGGGGAAAAAAAGAACAAAGGAAAATGGGTCAAAACAAAAAGAAAAAGCAGCATGTAGGTGAAAGTGATGCCTGTCATGTCACAGGAATATTTGCTAAACAAAAATTAAGTGGCACACTAAGACAACATATAATAAGAGTGAATGGGAAGATGGTAAGAAAAGAAAAAATGAATAAACGTAAGAGTAAATCAAAAAAGAAGAAAAATGAAAAAAGGCAAATCAATCTTAGGAAAAATCAAAAGACAAAGTGAGTGAAGCAGTAATAATGGACATAGAAAAAATGAAAGTTAGAAAAGCTGAAGAAAGGAAAATTTAAGAATCATGAAATGACGGAACAGGGTAGGGAGAAGCGGGGAAGACAGAACAAGAATGCCACAAATATAGCCACTTCAAGCTATAACAATTATTTCCATTCTAACTGTGGAACAAACACTACAAAACTTTCTTACCTATCTTGTTCTACCTATTATAAAGTAATGCAATGAGCGAAGTGAATCTTTAATCCGAACTATAGTCTTAAATTATAAAATAACATCACAGAGTGATTAGAAAGAACAGATTAGCCTCAGGAAAATTATAAAACATGTGAGAAGATTATAGTTAAGACACATCAGCTACATATGTAACTGAGGCTGATACTAGTGGCAAACCCCAAATAAATTCTTAGTGACATGACTGAGGACACTCAGAGATTTAATTTTCTGATCATTAACATCTTAAAAAAACAATCAAAGAACTATCTGTTGAGGACTAAAATCTGAAAGAAGAGCACTGAGTTAATTATTATTTATTATACAGTAATACTAACACACAGCTAATGTAATAAACTAGTAAAAGATAGTCTGGTGTGGTGGCTAATGCCTGTAATCCCAGCACTTTGGGTGGCAGAGGTGGGCAGATCACCAGAGGTCACGAGTTCAAGACCAGCCTGACCAACATGGTGTAACCCCATCTCGACTAAAAATACAAAAATAAAATTAGCCAGGCATGGTGGCACACGCCTATAATACCAACTACTGGGAGGCTGAGGCAGGAGAATCGCTTGAACCCAGGAGGCAGAGGTTGCAGTGAGCCGAGATCGCACTATCGCACTCCAGCCTGGGTGACAAAGCAAGACACCGTCTCAAAAAAAAAAAGACGTATGAATTTTATTATGTATAACATATAAAGCCAAAAATGAAAAAGAAGCACCTAACTTGAATACACCGTAATTAATGCTTTCATTACAATTACTCTGCTACTTAAAGAAATATCTATTTTGCCTCTAAAAATTATGACTTACCACCCATGGCCTTTTTGCTTCAAGCATCTCAATCAAATCTAAATGTCGCTTCCGTTCGTAGAACCTCTCCACATCTTGTTTATATCTTTCATTCCTCTGAACCATTTTCTGTAGATATTCAGTTTTCTCTTTGCATGAGGTCTACAATAAATATATGTTGAACAATCAGTTTAACTGAAAAAAGACAACAGGTCAAATCTTTTAACAACGAAAAATAAACAATGATAGCAAAATTTCACAATAAAGAATTCACAGTTCTGAAGAACTATGTAGACTCCAGCCTGGGCAACCGTGAAACCCTGTCTCAAAAAAACCCCAAAACCTGTGTAAAAGTAACATTCATATCCAAGTTCTGCTCTAGAGTCTACAATTTATTAATACTAACTGCAAAGAAGCCCTGTCACACCTGAGTCCAAGCTCTTCTTGCCCAAAGATAAGAGACGTATCTGCTCCATCCACTTGAAGGGTAGAAGCAATTCACTTAATATACATGAAAGCTAAACGAAAGCTGTAAAAGTGATATACAAATGAAAAGTAGTATTACTAGGATTAGTATGTTAAACAAACACTCATGACTGAAAGGTCTTAGAAACTAGATGAAAGAAAGCTAAGAATTAGCCTTTATGTTGTGAATTAATAAATACAAAGATGTACTCAAAACCTAGTAGAATATATGCTTGCACGCTTGTTTTCTTTCAGAGAATGGTTGAGAGTGTAGGTAAGTGTTTCAAGTGAAAGTATTAGATTGTTTGATGTAGAGAAAGATAAAAGAACACAATATCTGAAGTAGGATAAAATAATTATAAAAAGCTCAGAACTCCTTTGATTATTCACTTTGAATAAATATAATAACAACATTCTCTTCCCTGTCTGGTGGACAAAGGTAAAACAGTAACATTTAATTACGGTAAAATACATATTATTAAGTATAGAAAAGCAATTGGTTCCAAGATTTCTATGCTTACTACCTAGGTGACACACCAAATCCCTGTGACACAACGTACCTATATAACAAACCTGCACATGTACCCCTGAACCTAAAATTTAAAATAAATAAATAAATAATTTTTAAAAAGGATTTCCTTTTTTTTTTTTTTTTTGAGACGGAGTTTCACTCTTGTTGCCCAGGCTGGAGTGAAATGCCACGATCTCGGCTCACTACAACCTCCACCTCCCACGTTCAAGCGATTCTTCTGCCTCAGCCTCCCAAGTAGCTGGGATTACAGGTGCCCACCACCATGCCCGGCTAATTTTTGTGTTTTTAGTAGAGACAGGATTTCACCATGTTGGCCAGGCTGGTCTGGAACTCCTGACTTCAGGTGATCCATCTGCCTCGGCTTCCTAAAGTGCTGCGATTTCAGGTGTGGGCCACAACCCCCGGCCAGATTTCCCTTTTTTTGAGACAGGGTCTCACTCTGTCACCCAGGCTGGAATACAGTGGTACAATCATAGCTCACTGCAGCCTTGACCTCCTTGGCCCAAGCAATCCTTCCACCTCAGCCTCCCAAAGTGCTAGAAGTACAGGCATGCACCACCATGCCTGGCTAATTTTTGTTACTTATTTTTTTGTAGAGACAGGGTCTCCCTATGTTGCCCAGGTTGGTCTTGAACTCCTGGACTCAAGTGACTGTACTGGGATTGGAGGTCTGAGCCACAAAACCCAGATTAAAAGATTTATTATGAAAATTTACTGTATTTATTTTAGTTGCTGGGCTATAGAGAAAAGATCCATTAAATAAAACACCTTTACAAAGGATATGCTATAAAAGTATATTTTTATGTTTATTAAAGGTGAAAATAACCAAGAACATTCCAATTAAATATATAATTCTCTTGCAAAGTCTACATTCTCTTGCAATGTGTACAGTGTTCTTACACATAGCAGGTGTTTGTGCCAGGCACTATGTAGATAATGAATGAATGAAAGAGCACTGTAACTTCCTGAGATAAAATTTTGTTTTTAATACTATTATTGGTTCCTTAAAAATTTAATTAACATTGCTTGTAGCCATTACTGGGAATAAACAAATAAATAAATAATTCAATTAACAGTATGTATTTGCTGAAATAGTCAACCTTTTTAAACTTCACATTATCAGATCCATTCTCACTCTGTCACTTTAACCAATGATATTAGCAGTACAATCCTAGGTAAAAAAAAAAAATCACAAATATAAAGTCACTCAATGAATAAATACTACTATTCACTCCCTCACATTTTGAGATACAGAAATCAGTAAGAAACAATACAAATGAGTTGCCTATTTTAAAGTACCTCAAGCTGTTTTTCTTTCTCCCTGAAGTTTTTTAGTTCACAGTGGTATCTGTGCATTTCTGGGGGACCAATGGACTTTTCAGTGGCTTCAAGTAGTTCAATTTTGCTGAGTTTAGCAAATTCTCCAACTTTGTCCTAGAGCACAAAAATTAAATATCAGCAACTATCATTTATCTACAAATATCTTCAAAATGTATTTCACTCAATGCTTACGCTTGTTAAGGTAAACCTCATTTATAAAAACCTTTGAGATATAAACCTTTTGAACCTTATTCTTTAGGATAATGAAGATAAACTTAGAGTATAAATTGTTATCTTTCTGATCATCTTTAAAAATTTTTCTATGCCAGTATTTCAAGGTTGAAATGTTTATACACGTGTAATAAAAATTTGGGAATAAAAGAACACATCGTCCCAACATGAAAATGATCACAGTCTATTACATATCAGTTGAAATGTTAGAGGGTTTAAAAAGAAAAAAAGGCAATTTCAAACATCTACTTCTGGAGATAATCTGACATTAGCTGATAAGTGTTAAATAAAAAGCTTTAAAATGTTTAAGTTTTATTTAATTTGTGCATTATGAAATCATCACCGTGTTTCTGAACAAAAAGAAATTAACTAATAATCACTAGACAGCATTCAAAGTCAAATTTAAGAGGTAATATGACTTCAACATACATTATCAGCATTTTTATTTTTAATAAAGTATACAAGATTTTAGAAGGTATACTTATAAGAGTTTTAATGTATCCAATATTTTACACAAACAAATACATTGACTAAAAAGCTGTTTATTAACAACATTTTGAGGGTCTACAAATAGAAGCACATAGCTGAGATACTCTCTGAACTTAAAAATAATACAAGTTTATTTCAAAATACTCTAATTTAGACTTTACTAATTGAAATTTTTCCAAATTACTACAAATTATTAACATTATACTCTAAGTGATGAAATGCTACCTTTACAAAGAAATGTAAGAGTGCTATGTTCAATGTAGTCATTACAACAGCCCTTCTATGGCATAAAAAGGAAACACTATACACAAAATTTTCCCATCTTTGCATTTACTCTCTCTCATACCTGAGGTAGAAATTGGCAAAGATTCCCCACTTGAATATTTAAGGCTGCAACTTGCTCTTCCACTACTTTCTGTGTGGTAGATTTTTTGTTGATGAACCAAAAGGACTGATTTTTTGCCACATCAATCTCACGGGTGATTACAAGATTTCCAGAAGCCCTGAACCTAATTAAAAAATAATTTAAGAATCTTTATATTCAAAATACATACATTAGCTTTGAGATAAAATTTCCAAAATTGTCTTGCAACAAAGGTGCCAGATAGATTATTATTATAATTTTTATTCCTTTTGATATTTTGGCCCCTCCCAAGAAAACCTTGGCATTTTGTAAGTAATACCATAAGTGACCACATCAGTTACTTACTCAACATTCAAAATTATTTAAACTATAAAACAAATGTCAATACTAATTCACAAACACTACTTGAGGAGTCGCATATCTGGAGTTGTTTATCCTTTAATTATGATGCTATTCTTCAATTACATGTGTTGACTGCAACCCAAAATGTGTTGGTATATTAAAGGGTAGAGCAGTTAAACCTTCAAACTCCCCCTGCTCAGAAAATGTATGAATGAAAACTGACTCTTAAGCATGTCCAGAAATCAAAACTACCCATACAGGTAGCCCATGGATTCCTCACCATGTCCTCCACTCTGAATTCAGAGAGGATTACATCAAATGGATATAAAGGAACATTAAGCAATACAGAATCTGAAAGAAGGGTATTTACTTATTTCTCGATTTTAGAAGTACCACTGCTCCACACCTCCCATCTATTCATCCATCTTCTTCACTGGGATTCAGCAGCATGTGGTAGAAGATAAATTATTGGTATCCAATCGCTAAATGACAATAATAACTTATAAATGTTGTATATATAGATTACATTGTAATCAGGCCACTTGAAACAGTAAGATTTTAGGACTTTAAAGGAAGTATTTTAAACTTTCATTTCAAGGAGAATGACGAATAAAGTACCCCTATTGATCCTCCTGCTGTAAACAACTAAAAACAATAAAATATTAAAATATCTTAATAAATCAATTCATCTGTTAGCATGAAAGTAAGGAATTCTGGCTAACATCCTAGTACAGATGGAAACCCAGAGTAAAAAAATAAAACTGGCTTTCATCTTGAGGGGATTTGCCCAGTCAGGTGATCCTGAGAATTCATTTTCATGATCCGCTGGAAGAGGACAAAAACAAACAAAGCCCATAGCCATGAAAGAGGGAGACTCCAGCCGAAAGCCATACCTAAGGGACATACCCTCAGTGTAAGGGTAAATTAGGGATATTTCATTGCTACCACCATAAGCTGAGAATTCTATACACCGTGATTCTGAACTGAAAGGATTCAATGGTCTCTGGCAGAAGTTAGTAATTTCCTCTGCCAGAATCTATGTTATCTTCAAAGAATTAACACAGATAAAGTTCAAAGGAAAAGAGTAGCTCACTAGAAACACGCACACAAGAAAACAAAGCATCAAGAACACTAGCAGAAATAACAATGCAAAATATGAAAGATATCCGGATGACTAAGAAAGCTTAAAACGTCTAATAAAAATTCTAGGACAGGAGACAGAGAATGGGTCAACAGCAATATTTAAAGAGATCATAAATAAGAACTTTGCAAAACTGATGAAAGATGACAAATCACAGGTTTAAGAGTTTCATCAAATATCAAGAAAAATAAATAAAAAATAAATCCACACCTAAATATACATGAAACTAAAACACTCAATAAGAAAAAAGAAAGAAAATGAGTTTATAAGCATCTTGAGAAAAACAGAATGATTACTATCAAATAAACTCAGATCAGATTCACATCAGATGACATCAATGGAGCCAGATGTGGTGGCTCTTGCCTGTAATATCAGTATTCTGAAGGCCAAGGTGGAAGGATCACCTGAGCCCAGGAGTTCAAGATCTGTCTGCATAACATGGTGAGACCCCAATCTCTATAAAAAATAAAAAAATAAGAAAAGCTGGGTATGGTAGTGAGTTGCCTGTAGGCAGGAGGATCACTTGAACTAGGGAAGTCGAGGATGCAGTGAGTCATGATCGTGGCCACTATGCTCTACCTGGGTGACAGAGTAAGACCCTGTTGCCAAAACAAAACAAAACAGGAAGACAACAATGGCATTATACTATTATACTGTGAATATGCAAGAAGAGACCTGCCAATATAGAATTTTATATCCACGAAACACATCTTTCAAGATTTAGAGCAAAATAACATCATTTTCAAATTAAAAACTGAGTGTTCCAACAGAAAATCCTCATAAAAGAAAACTTCAAAGAATGTCCTTTTGGCAGAAAGTGATCCCACAGAGAAAATCAGAAATGGAAGAAGGAATGAAAAGCAAAACAAACAGAAATAGCTGAGGTAATTTTAAACAAACATTGATGACATAATTAATATAACTATATTACTAATAATAATGTCTTGAGGAGTTTTAAAAAGATAGAAATTTAAAAGCATGTAAGTTCAGGGAAGTTATTAAGAACAAAGTTATAGCACTTTCTTAGTGCTATAGTCCAGATATTCAGTCTGGATTTCAATAAGGATTCCTGCTAAAGTTCCAGTAACCACTAAAACAAAAGAATGCAAGACGACAAGGAAAAATGAAAGAAATATCTGACAAAAACAAGCAAGAAAAGAAATGCTGAAGAGTGTGAAAAACAAAAAGCAGAGGATAAGATAGTAAAAATAAGTTCGAACATAAAATTATATTTGTAAATTGATTATATGCTTTACTTAAATGACTAGAGAAAAAAATAACACAGCTATACTAGTTTAAATGAGATAACAAAAGATATTAAAAACATGAAATGAATGAAAAAAGACAACTAGAAAAATCCTAAGGCAAAAAAAAAGATGCTAACTACATTAATGGGAAACTAAATGGACTTTAAGGCAAAAGAAAGATCAAGATCAGTATCTAACAATACAAAGTTGAAATCACCAGAAAGATAAACAATTTGAATCTTAGATGCAATTAATAATGTCCTAGAAATACATAAAGCAAAAATTGACAGGACAAGGATAATTAACAACTCTGCATAGAGAAACAGTGTAACCTTTATCAGTAATTAAGGAATCAATCTGACAACTGAAATGAACAAAAATATAGAAGACTGACAATGTAACTAATAAACCAAGGACAAATACAGAACACTGCAGATATCTACAAGAGAAAAACTTACTCTTTCAGCCAAAGAACAATTACAAAAGTTCACTACAAAAAAGAAAGAAATTTCAAAGGCTTAGTAACATAAAACCAGTATCTCTATATATTTAACTGTAATACAATCAAAGTGGAAACTAATACTAAAAAATAAGAAAATCACTACATTAGAATTAGAAACAACTTCTAATTACAAACTCATAAAGAAAATACTCAGAACTGAAAAACAGTAAATAGTATATACTAACATTGGAGAGAGAGAGCTAAGGCAATACTAAGGGGGACATTTTTAACCTTAATTGTTCACATTAGGGTAAACAAAAGACTGAAAATTAGTGCAAAAAATAACCATTTCAAAAAATGAGAATCAGTCAAGGTAAGAATAGAAATTAAACAGAAAACCATGATATAAAACAAATGCAAAAGTTAGTTCATTTAAAAAAAAAACTACTAAAATTGACAAATGAATTTTTAGAAGACACTTAAATACTGTCATATATTATACACATATATTAAAAACTCATATAAGAGAATGGTGTTCATGTCAATAAAATTTAAAACTAAGAAAAATGGGAGAATTCTTTATAAAATATAATCACAGTGTTCCAAGAAGAAATAGAAAAATATAAGCAACCAGTTTACTACAAATAAATCAGTAGTTAGAAAAAAAATGAAATTAGTAGTTAGAAAAAAAAAGCCAGATGATTTTTTTTTTTTTTTTTGCAAGACACCCTACAATACACATCAGATTATTTTTGGCAGTAAGTCTAACCAAACATTCAAACTACAAATATCTTTCACAAACAAAATACAGATGTAAAAATCCTAAATAAAATATTAGAAAACCAATCTAGCAATGCATCAAAAAAACTACGACCAAACTGGGTTATTCTAAGAATGCAAAATTGAGCAAACATTACGGAATTAATTCTTCAACTTAAATGATATGGCAAACTCAATAAATACTGATGATGAACTCTTTGTTCTCAATTTACTTGACTTATCACCAGTATCAGACACAGCTGATGGACAATTTGACTCCCGAAATTGTTCCAAGTACTGGTTTCCAGGTACTGTATTCTTCGAACTCACTAGCCAATTCTCTCAGTTTCCTTTCCTAGTTTTCCCTATGTTCAATCTCTTAAAAGGTGCACTGTAGCAGATAAGTTCTTAAAACTCTTATGTATCTCTGAATCATTGGTGATTTAACCTATCATAATACTAATGACTTCCCAAATGTGTTATCTTCAGCCCAGACTTCTCCCAGAATGACAGGTGTATCTATTATCTAACTGCCTGTTAAACTTTCCACCTGAAATTCAGACATGTGTGTGTGTGTGTGTGTGTGTGTGTGTCTCTCTCTCTCTCTCTCTCTCTCAAACCTGAGTTCAAGCAATTCTCCCGCCTCCACCTCCGCCTCCCTAAGTGCCGGGATTATAGGCATGAGCCACCATGGCCAGCTCTACTAAATATCTACTAGGCATCTCAAACTCTATAGGTTTGATTCTAAAAGTACCTTTTTTAAAAAAAAATTAACAACTCTAAATTGGGATACATTTCAAACTATCTGTGCTAGTTTAATTTTAATTGGATGCTACATCATACAAGTGGTGGCATCTTAGTTCAATATGTATGATCTACTCTTCAAATGATCTACTGTTTGATCTTACTCCCAAAACCTTCTGCAGTAGGTTTGTCTGCCTCAGTTAATGGATACTTACCCTTAATCATGCCAGACACCTTAGAGTCCTCCCTATGTCTTGCTCCCTCTCCCACACCCTACATATAATTCATAAGCAAATCTTAAGCTACTATCATCTCTCATAGGGTTGTTCTATTAGTCACTTAACTGATATTCTTGCTTTTGTCTTTGCTTTCTTAAAGTCTACTTTCCACACAGCAACCCAATCTGTTAAACTTTTAATTTACATCACATCATTCCTCTGCTAAAAACCTGGTGGCTTCACAGCTTATACAAAATAAATGCCAAGGCTTACACTGAAAATAGCCTTGACTCCCTGATATTTTCACAGCTTATCTTTTACTATTCTCCTTCAATTCGATCCAGTCACTGTGAGTACCACTTCAGAGCCTTAGCATTTGCAGATCCCTATACGTGAAATAATATCCCGCCAATTATCTCCATGCTCATTACCTTTCTTCCTTCTGGTCTTTGCTTAAATGCTATCTTCTCAGTGAGATCTTTTCTGATCAGCCTATTTAAAACTGTAAAACTCTGTCACTCTTCCTTTCCTGTTTTATTTTTCTACGTAGCACTTACCACAACCTAACATAATACATAGTTTACTTATCTAAGTGTCCCCCCCCTTATTCCGCCAACTATAAATTCCATGAGGGAAGAGTACTATATCCCCAATGTATAGGCACTCAATAAATATTTGGAAAATTACTACATAAATATATGCCAGAGATTATTCTACCCACCATTCTACTCAAGGAATACATGGCCATTTGGTACTCTCAAGGCCATGTGAACCTTCATGGAAAAAGTGTTCAACACTGATACACTTAAATTTTATTTACGTGTAGGGTGTTAGGTAAAGCTCTAAATTTATCCTTAAAAAATTAACAATGACCTCCACTCAACTGAAATAATTTATACTATCATACTGTGATATACAGGTTGAGTATCCCTAGTCCAAAAATCCGAAATGCTCCAAAATCCAAAACTTCTTTCATGCCTACATGACACTCAATAGTAATGCTCATTGAGGTGTTTTGTATTCAGATTTTCAGACTGGGGATGCTGAACTGATAAGTATAATGCAAATATTCTAAACTCAAATCCAAAACACTTCTGGTCCCAAGCATCGCATTTAAGGAATATTTAACCTGTAATAAGAAATGTGTGGGCCGGGCATGGTGGCTCACGCCTGTAATCCCAGCACTTTGAAAGGCTAAGGCGGGTGGATCACTTGAGGTCAGAAGTTCGAGACTAGCCTGACCAACATGGAGAAACCCCATCTTTACTAAAAATACAAAAATTAGCAGAACACAGTGGTGGGTGCCTGTAATCCCAGCTACTTGGGAGGCTGAGGTGGAAGAATTGCTTGAGCCTGGGAGACGGAGGTTAGTTACAGTGAGCCAAGATAGCGCCACTGCACTCCAGCCTGGGCAACAGTGACACTCCGTCTTAGGAAAAAAAAAAAGAAAGAAAGAAAAATACGTATTTAGTCTCTGTCCTCAATTCCTGACACAGAACTCTCAATCCCTTGGAATTCCCTAAGTGACAAGTGTGTCTTTTTCTAATCAGGCAACTCTTGGTGGGGTCCTGGATGTGGGCTGGTTACCAAAAAGATGAAGTCATAAGGAGAAGCTTAGAACCTTTAGCCCCACCAACCTGCCCCTCATGCTCTGGGAAGGAAAGCAGGACTGTAAGAAACTTCAGTTTCTTATATCCATGTGATGAAGCCTCCGTAACATTCCCTGAACCATGGGTTTCAGAGAGCTCCCAGGTTGAGGAACACCTCCATATGCTGGGAAAGTGGTGCACCCCAATTCCATGTGGACAGAAGCTCCTGCACTCTGGACCCTTCCAGACCTTGCCCTGTATTTTGCTAATCATCTGCCTCTGTAGAATCAATTTATAATATATGGGTAAACCTAAGTGTTTCCCTGAATTTCATGAACCATCCTAGCAAAGAACTCAACCAAGAAAGGGGTCCTAGGAACCTCAATTTACAGCTGGTTGGTCAGAAGTACAGGGCACAACCTAAGACTTGAAATGGCGTATGAAGTGGAGGGCAGTCCTGTGTAACTAAGCCTCTAAACTATGGGTCCTGTACTGATTTTGGTTAGCGTCAGAACTGAACTGAATTGCAGGGTGTGGGGGAAAACTCACACATCTGGTGTAGAAGTGTTCTGTGCTGTGTTGAGTTTGAGAGCAGCAAAACAAGTTTGGTTTTTCCTACCTCTTACAATATCCCACACTTAAACTAATGCTTTTACATTAAGTTCTCATGTACATTTAGATATGCTCCTGGTTTCTCCATTCTGCTCCTCTCACCTTCTATACCAGTATCACACTATTTTACACCAACTTTACAGTATACTTCAACATGTGGTAGACAAAAATGTTATTCACAACT
The DNA here is from genome assembly GCA_036589455.1 of Ateles fusciceps. Lineage (NCBI taxonomy): Eukaryota > Metazoa > Chordata > Mammalia > Primates > Atelidae > Ateles > Ateles fusciceps. Next base: position 16,071,383 of record JAZHEH010003097.1, read on the forward strand.
TTGCCTTTTCAAAATCTCCTTGAGTTTTCTGGCTCATTTATTCTTCAAGATGAAGTTTAGAATCAACTTATAAACTTACCTGATGAGACTCTCATTGGAATTGTTTCAAATGTATTAATTTAGAAAGGATTGACTTTTCTGTTTTTGTTTTTTTTTTGCAGACAGTGTCACTCTGTCACTCAGGTGATTCCCTCACCTCAGCCTCCTGAGTAGACAGGACTACAGGTGCGCACCACCATGCCTGGCTAATTTTTGTATTTTTTGGTAGAGATGGAGTTTTGCCATGTTGCTCAGGCTGGTCTCCAACTGTTGAACTCAAGCAATCACTTGCCTTGGCCTCCCACAGTGCTGGGATTACAGGCATGAGCCACTGCACCTGGTCTGACATGTTAATAATGACATTAACTTTATGATTTTAGGAACAGATCATGCTTCACCATTTCTTCAGGTATTGATTTTATATTCTTAAGTAAAATTCTATCATATTTTAATAAGTTGGGTATTTTAAAATTTATTTTCTTTTTACTTCCATATGTATCTTTCTCATCTCTACAAAATAAAAACTTTTCTAGTCATTTTTTATAAAAGATCATTTCCTCATCTCATATCAAATGGTAGGGCTATCAGATAATCTTTAAAAGCTTTTCAGCTCAAAAACGCCACAACTTTCCACTAATATTCCAAAAGCAACAGTCTCTAAAAATCACCTAAACAATGTGTTTATTTATGTGTAAAAGATTAAAATTATATACACCAAGGCTGGTCAACTGGTTTCACCATAAACATCAACTCTAATCCATCAGAAATAGCTGCCAAGAATGGTCAATTGAGAATATCCATGCTCAAGGGAAAATAATATCACGATGAATTATTGGTGTCATAAGGAAGGAAATAAAAAATGGTGACAGAAGTACCAAGTTCTTGTCATACATGAGATTTACTAAACTATTAACAGTAGTTATTTATAGAATTAGTAATGATGGCAAGAAGGCTTTTATTTTCAACATTATACACTTCTACATTGTTTGCATTTTTAAAAAACAAGTATTACTTTGAAGATCAGCACAAAAAAACCCCAGATACTTTAAATTTATGAAAAATATTGTAACTTTACCATGACGATTTAATAGTACTATAGTTCTATTTCATTACCTGCTATAAACTTATCATTTCCTTGATGATTTTTTAAAAATAAAATTGTCACAAGTTTTTTTTTTTTTTAAGGTAGTCTTGCTCTGTTCCCCAAGTTGGATTTTTTTTTTTTAGGCAGAGCCTTGCTCTGTTCCCTAGGCTGGAGTGCAGTGGTGCCATCTCGGCTCACTGCAACCTTCACCTCCCTGGTTCTAGCAATTCTCCTGTCTCAGACTCCCCAGTAGCTGGGATTACAGGCTTGAGTCACCAAGCCCAGCTAATTTTTGTATTTTTAGTAGAGACAGGTTTCCCCATGTTGGCCAGGCTGGTCTCCAACTCCTGACCTCACGTGATCCGCCTGCCTTGACCTCCCCAAAGTGCTCGGATTACAGGCGTGAGCTACCATGCCTGGCCTATAATTTAAGTTTTTGAAAATACATTTTAAAAACCCCTTACTTACCTGGATTAAGTATTCTTTAAATATTTTTTCCAATATTTATGCCATAATACTATATTAATACTCTTTTCTAATCATCAAGAAAGCATGAATATAAACTAAGTATTTATACAGGAAAAAGGAGTTTTAGCACTTTTACCACTTACAATTCAATTTCAACCATGCCTCTGGAACATCCTCTCTTCACAAAAAACCCAACCTAAGACATAAAAAAGAAGAAGTGAGCTGTGTAATGACATTCCCAGGTTAATAATCAGAGATTTAGCAGTCATCATTATTTGTCAAATCAAGATTTTTTCAGTTACCACTTGTAGGTCCACTACTGTCACTTTCTAAGGTATCCCTCCCAGGTTATTCCATTATTCCCTCCCACAAATAACAACAATAATAATATCAGGTAAAATTTATTGAACTCATATGAACTATATAGCTTCTTACAAAGCTAGTAAGTGCCAGAAAAGGATCTGAACCCAGGAAATCTGGTTTCAGAGCCTGTGTACTTGGCCACTATGTTAAACATTCAGAGAGAAGAGAAAATGCCTGTGGGAAAACAGGTCCTATAGTACAACCACTAAGCACTCAAACCTTCTGACTACCACTGAAGACTTCCTACAGTCATACAGGTTAAACATTAATAACCATGCTAATATTACCTATCCTGTTAATGATATAATTGCCACCAAGCTTTGTTTTAAAAGGAGCAATATAAATGAAATTTACATGATAAAATAGACTTATCTGTGCTAGTTTCTATATGCTTATGAGTCTAAGCACAAAAACAAAGGCTGAGCCTTTAAAAAAATCAAACTGGATCTTAAATTAGGCTATAAATAATAAATACTAAAAAAGGTAGAAAATATACCTCAGAAATAATAATCTTTTTAATAGTGATAATGACAGTGATGACAACAGCTAACATTTGTCAAGCATTTACTATATACTGTTGTGCTAAGCACTATACATGTATTTTCTCATTTAATACTCATAAGCAACCTTGAAGTATATATTCATTTTATAGATGATGAAACTGAGTCTCAGAAAGATGGAAAAGAAAAAGCCTTATCTTGTAACCACCAAGTATAGTCTAATGCTTAAAGCACAGGTTTTAACATCTACTATGTAGGTTCAAATCTCAACTCTACAATATACAAGTTGTCAGCATTGGCCAGGTTACTTAACCTCTCTGTTTTCTCACAGGGAAACCAAGGACATCTTTGTAGGAATGCTATCTGCTTGTCAGCTTGCAAGAATTAAAATACTTGGTACCAATGAGGAGGAAAAAAAAATCAGGTGGCAGCTCTTATTTTAAAGTATCTACAGAGATGGTACAAAATATGTTTTTGTTAAATTTTCATATTAGCATTTAAACAAAAATACATTAAATATTCTTGCTGAGAACTTGGGCATCCCATAAATACATCTGTGTATACCCCAAGGGCTACAATCTGTCATTTAGGAAACACTGCACTCCACAGCCTCCCTTAAAAATCTTATCACTCAAGGATGAGGAGATGTGTTTTCATGACAAAAATAAACACGTGAAAGTTAGCAAAAATTGTTATAGCCAATTCACTCCTATTGTACGGTTCCTAGAATACAATCCAACAGACCATTACAAGGAGATAGGGATTAAATGATCTGACAATATTCATAAAAATCTGAGTTGGTCCTGGGATGCTATCTGTTCCAACTCTCCTATTTTTGAAATGAAGAAAAACTGAAGTCCAGATAATTGTTCAAGGTCACAAGGCTAGTTATTAACAGAGAAAAGTATCTATTCTACCTGATAAATGTCTCCCACATAGCACTAAACACACACACACACACACACACACACACACATTGTTCAAGGTCACAAGGCTAGTTATTAACAGAGAAAAGTATCTATTCTACCTGATAAATGTCTCCCACATAGCACTAAACACACACACACACACACACACACACACACACACACAACACACACACACACTTTTAAATAATTTATAATTTTAAGGGGTATTTGCTCTCATTTTGTAACCTTCCCTTAAATTTTAATTTTTTACTATTTCTGTCTTAATAGCATTGTCTCCAGGATATGACTATGTTGTGTCCATTTTTTGATACTTGCTTTATGACTCAGTACACAATTAACTTTTAGAAACGTTCACTTGTGCTTGAAAAGAATGCCTACTCTCCAGCTGTTGAGTGCATTTTTTATATGTCCATTAGTTCAACCTTACCTTCACTATTAAAATCTTCTGTAGTCTAATTTTTAATCTGATTTTTTTATCTGATTATTGACAGCTCTCCCAGTATGATTATGGATACGTTAACTGCTTGTTAGCATTCTGCAGATTTTGCCTACATATTTTGGAGCTAGATTATAATGTGAATTCAAGTTGAGAACTGAATTATTGTCTGGTGAATTGAAACTTTCATCGGTGTTTAATGTCCACTACTATCTCAAACGAGCGCCGGAACACCTACTTTCTTTTGTATATTTGCCTGGCATGTATTTTTTTCATCCTTTTACTCTCAACTTTTCTGTAGCACTTTAGATATGCTTACTAAAAACAAAAGAGAAATGAACTTTATTTCTCCATTCTAACAGACTTTTTCATTTAATGAGAGTTTAGATCATTTATAATTATTGTGATTATATCTGTACATATTTCTGCCATCTTATTTTGTAATTTTTATTTATTTTTGAGACAGTCTCGCTCTTGTCACCCAGGCCGGAATGCAATGGCGCGATCTTGACTCACTGCAACCTCCGCCTCCCAGGTTCAAGAAATTCTCCTGCTTCAGCCTCCCAAGTAGCTGGGATTACAGGCGCCCGCCACCATGCCTGGCTAATTTTTGCATTTTTAGCAGAGACGGGGTTTCACCACCATGTTGGCCAGGCTGGTCTGGAACTCCTAACCTCGGCCTCCCAAAGTGCTGGGATTACAGGCATGAGCCACCGCACTGAGCCAATATTTTGTCATTTTTAATGATCTCATGTTTTGTATTTCTCATCTCCTCCTCCTCCTTTCTCAAGACTCCCTCTGGATTGTTCAGGCAGTGTTTTTCCGCCCCTGCTCTCATGGATATGGTAAGTGCCCTGTACAGGTGTACCATTTTTATCTTTTATACTGTATTTTTACTGTACCTTTTCTATATTTAGATGTTTACAAACGTACAATGTAGGCCACTGCGTTACAATTGTCTACAGTATTCACTACAGTAACATGCTCTACAGGGATGTAGTCTAGGAGCAATAGGCCATACCATCCAGGTTTGTGTAAGTACTCTATGAGTGCATACAATGACAAAATTGTCTTATGATGCATTTCTCAGAATATGTCCCCATTATTAAGCAACATTATGACTGGATTTTGTTTCTGACTTTTCTAACGTTACTTCACTGTTCCACAAGTCAATCGATGCATTTTTTTAAAAAAGACATATTACATTATTTCTAGCATTTTAGGTATAAGGGACTTGGAGAATCCTCTATTATTATAGTCCAAAATACTCCTAGAAATGAAAATCTCCTTCCAGCTTGTCTACCTGCCAAATTTATTCTTCATATTCACACACTGTAAGCTTGTTACACCCAAGGAACTGGGGTGTAGAAAGTGATGTTACTAAAAGCAATTAGGAGTTTTGAATTTTCTTAAAAAGTACTTATGTTAACTCACCTTATCTGCTCGTCCCATGAAAGCAGGTTTCCCAGCTAAACCAAGGCAAATGGCACACACGATGCTCGACTTCCCTGTTCCATTGGCTCCAATGATCATATTCAAGTGGGGTCCAGGAGATACTTCACAAATATCATATGTTCTGAATTATAAAGAGATGAAATTATTAAGGAGAGAAACAAAACTGCTTTTCCTTGCTTTACATTATCTATGAGTTTGCTCAAATTCCTTTAAAAACTAGTTAACTTACAAATTTAATGTTTTTTATAGGTTTTTAATAAACAACTTTGGAGAGAAAATCTACCAATAGAAAAAATGAAAAGGCAGTAATGCATAACTAAAGTAACACTATAATTTCATATACTTTTTTCAAAAGTCTGCTGAAAAAAGTGAAGTTTGATACTTTGTTCTTTTTTAATAATTACAAAACACTGGATGCTATATCAAAGACACCATACAAATAAAATAACTTTAAAACAAATTTTATAGGCGAGGTCATGGCTTACCTTAAATCTGTGAATTTTACATTCATATTTCTTTTAAATTAAAATGCTTAATGGTTATTCATATTTTAATATTTGAAACAATTCAAGCAAATTTTTAATTACAAAACTGAAGATATATCAACCCAAAGATTTCATTAATTTAAAAAACTTATTTTTCAAGCCAGGCACGGTGGTATGTGGGAGGCTGAGGTCATAGGACCACTCGAGCCTAGGAGGTCAAGGCCAGCCTAGGCATCATAGAAAGACACCGTCCAACAGAACAAACAAAAGTTGAAGGCTATCTAGCACTCTAAATACAGTTAGCATTTATTCTTTATTAGTTGCTAGGGACAGTTATGACAAAATATGAAGCAAACTCTCAGTCAGACATTCTTCTAACTTGCCTTTTAATGCTCTGAATTTGAACCCCAAAATAATGTCCTTTGTCTATAGCATTTCAGTTAGCTCTCAGGCAGCTGCCAACTAATTCCTCATCAAATGCTTAGTCTGCTATTCACCTGCTAAGTATACAAATAACCAACCACATGTTAATATTTTAAGAAATTAATGATTTTGAAATGTCAGGTGGTAATAAAAATAAATACAGGTGGTAAAGAAGTATTTTCTGGCAGGTTTGCTAATCCCACACCTCTACACAGCATCTACTACTTTATCTTCTTAGATGTTGTGTTCTGCTAGCAGCTGGGTCTCAAAAGAGCCCTTTATAATGGTTACAGTAAAACTAGCTTGGGAACTTCAGACATGTAGGAAATTACCTGACATGGAACTTCTTACTCTCAACACATGAAGCCCCACTCTTTTAACACTTGGATTTCCTGTTGTGAAATGTCTGTGCGAATGCTATACTAAAACAATGATACAACAACTGGTATTTAAGAAAACAGTAACAGGAAAAAACATGATAATTTCTGGCCTATTAAATACGCCTCGATATTATAAATAGGGAGAGTTGCCAAAAACAAAGCCTCTGCATTTTTTTTTTTTCCTTGCCTTTACCCAAATCAAGCCTCTGTACTGTTTAAAATCACTCTTCTGACTCTACGATGTATTTATTGGGAATTCCCTTATTGCGAGTTTCCTTTCCTCTGAGCTCCCCTCTCAAAGAGCTAATTGGTAAAGACCCACCCTTTTATCATTCTACATACTTTACAAGGTATCTCATGTATTCTCTATGGCCTCAATGATTCCTTCTTTCTCCAAGTCTTTGCATACTATCTACATGCTGAAAGTCAGTCCAGATGACCTCAATATGCAATAATCACCTCAATAACGCTATTTGAATGTCTCACAATGTCACTTTAAACTTAACACATTTAAAACTAAACCCACCATCTTTCCCATCCAAAACCACTCTTGCGGTCTCTTAGCGAATGGTATTGTCATTCATTCCATTGCCCAAATCAGAAACCTAGGCATTAGTTTTGCATCATTTTTAGTTCTTTCATCTCTTTTGACTCTACCCAAACCACCACTCCATCATCCAATCAATCACTAAGTAATGTTGGTAGAATTGCAAATCTGATGTCACTTGTCAAAAAAGAAAAATTAAGGAAAAAGGAGAATACATCACAGTCAAGTTTCATCTTTTTCTACTTTTTATCTCCTTTCCCTATTCTGTCCTCAGACCTCTAAATTCTACCCATAATGTACTTCTTTCAATTTTTTGACTATAAATCCTTCTTTCTCTTAAGCCTTTGCATGTGTTATTCCTTCAGCCTCCAAGTCTCTTCCTCCATGCCCAACTCCATTTGACTTGGTTCAGTCCCTACTCCCTTCCAGGCTATTTAAATTCTCTGACTACCCCCTCCCTATTTCCTTGCTCATTCTCTAAGCCTACCTTTCTCTACCTCATGCCTAAAACTCCAAGTCCACTCATTAAAATAAACAATATCTCACCTGCCTCTGCACTTCCAGCTACCTTTTCTTTCTTCTCTTTGCATCCAAGTTTTACTCTCTCACCCTCATTCATTCTTCTATGACATGCAAAGTTTTCTGCCCCCACTGCACTTCATTAAAGGGTCAAAGATTTCCCAATTACTAAATGCAGTGGGCTCTTTTCAGTCCCGTTATCTGACTTCAACATAGCAGGTGATATTTTTGAAACATTTTTTTCCTTGGCTTCTTTGATAATTGTCTCCCAATGTTTTCATCTTACCTCCCTGAATAGTTCCTTCTGACTTTGAGTTCTTCTTCACCTCCCCCTTAAAAGTAGGCATTCTCCCAAGACTCTGTACATGGTCTTCTAGTCCTTCAATTTATAATTCCTAATGGGCAATCATAACCAGTTCTGCAACTTCATCAATCACCAGTATGCATGACTTTCAAATCTCTCATCTGTTCACATTTTCCTCTAATCTCCAGACTCTCACATTCTACCTATAGAACATCCCTCTTAGATGCCCCAAAGGAAACTGCCTATAGAACATCTCTCTTTGTGCCCCAAAGTCACAGTATCTAACAGGCATTTATTATTATTCTCCTCAAACCACTCCCTCTTCTGAATAGCGGCTGACCAATTAGCTAAGGCAGAGACTTGGGGAAAACGCTGCATTCCTTCCTTTCCCTGCCTCACAATTATTCTGTAGCTGGATCTTGTCAAATCTCATTTCTTCATGCTCTGATCATTTCTTGCCTTCATATTGTAAGTCTCTTGCCTCCAATCTTGCACACTTTCTAAACATCCTTCACAGTGCTTCCAGATTAACATAAAACACATGTCATTCCCTGTTGAAAACACACCGTGGATGCCTACAGAATGATGCTGGAACTTCTTAGCATAGAAAACATACAGGCTCCTCAATAGTTGCCTACCCTCTGTCCAAATATTCACTCATATCCTATATTCTTGCCATACTAAAATACCTGACACTTTCTAAATATACCAAACTATTTCAGACAGTTTCTTTTGTCTTCAATACTCTTCACTTCTTTTAAGACTTTCCTGTCTTCTCAGGCGGGTGCAGTGGCTCATGCCTATAATCCCAGTACTTTAGGAAGCCGAGGTGAGTTGCTTGAGCCCAGAAGTTCGAGAAAAGCCTGAGCAACATAGTGAAACCTCATCTCTACAAAAAGTTTTAAAAACATTAGCCAGGTGTGGTACGCGACTGTACTCCCAGCTACCTGAAAGGCTGATGTAGGAGAATCACTTGATAAGGGAGGTCCCAGGCTGCACTGAGCCCTGATCATGCCACTGCACTCCAGCATGGGCAACAGAGCAAGACCAAAGACTTTCCTATCTTCTTTACAAAGCCCATTCTCATACTTGTGGACAAAATTAACCACTTCATCCTTTGTGAAGGATCCTGATATATATGTTGTTATAAAACTGGGCAAAATAACCTATTGAGCTTCTTTCAGCAATGGAAATTATCAAGATCGAGTTGTTATGAAGGAAGAATTAGTGCACTGGGTAAATAAAGCACCTAGTTCTGTACCTGGCACACAACAGGCGCTTGAAAAAAAGGTAGTATTGTTATTTCAGTGCTGTTATCTTTATTCCACTATCTGCAAGCTTAAAAAAGACTTTCAGCCGGACATGTTGGCTCACGCTTTTGGGAGGCCCGAGGCGGGCAGATCACCTGAGGTCAGGAGTTCCAGACCTGCCTGGCCAACATGGTGAAAGCCCGTGTCTACTAAAAACAAAAAAATTAGCCGGGCGTGGTGGCCCGTGCTTGTAGTTCCAGCTCGGGAGGCTGAGGCAGGAGAATCGCTTGAAATCGTAAGGCAAAGTTGCAGTGAGCCAAGATAGTGCCACTGCAATTCAGCCTGGGGGATAGAGCGACACTCCGTCTCAAAAACAAACAAACAAAAACAAGAATGAACAAATGAACTGTGAGCTGCTAGACAAATACATGATATATTTTAAATATACTAAATTCTAAAGTTATAACTAGTTTTCTGAAGGGGAGCGGGAGGAACCAGGGAAGAAAGCTGGATTTAGAGGGGTCGAGGGTTTGTTTGTAGCGAGGTCCAACAACTGGCAGTAAGGTTTAATTTTTTTGGACACTCTAACCTCCCATCCTGAGCAACCTTTACCGTCTTATCTACTCCTCTCTGGCAAATGACTGCTCTGAGAATCTGCCACAGCATCACCATTACTCCGAATTAACTGTGCCTCCTCTTAAGTTCCAGGGACCAATACTTTTGTGAATTACAGACCAGTGACCCTATGGACCGCGACTCCCAGCGGGGAGAGACCTACTCCCTAGTACAACCACTATCTGCTACACGACGCCTTTGGAAACGTTAGCGGACTAAATTTAAAAATCACATCTCACAAGGCACACATATCCTACACCATACACGTCAATCTCCACAGCCTACATAGAACAATCCTTAAGGAAACCCCGGCACGAATTCACAGCCAGACCCACAAGCCAAGGACACACACACACGCCCACCGCCCCGCGCAGCCGGCGCCCCCGGGCCTGCGGGCCCCCACGCCTCCACAGCCCGGGCGGGGCCTTCAGGCCACTCACAGGAAGTTCTCCATCGAGATGCGGACGATGGAGCCTTCCACGAAGGGCCTGGACGACTGAAGCAGCGGCAACTGCGGGGCCGAATTCTTCCTCTTGCTCGGGACCTCTGACGAAGGGTCTCTTGGGATAGCTCTCTTGGAAGCCTGGGGGCTTGCGGTGGACGTCTTTCTGTTCGGAGTCGCCATTCTGGCTTCCTCTGCGTCCCGCAGCGGCTTCCGTTCCCACCGCCCTGCAGCCCAGGCGCCCCAGCGCCCGGCTGCCGCGCGAACTGCCGCGAACTGCTCCCGCGCGCTCGCGCTCGCGCCCGCGAGCCTGCGCCGCGCCGCGCCTGCGCAGTTCAGGTCCAGCGGCGACGGTAGGCCCGGCGACGACGCTCTTCCAGCGCCCAGCCACTAAATCCGAGGCCCAGAGTGAGGGCGGAGACGCTGGCGGGACTAGATGGAGGCCTGGGGAGATGGGGCAACAGGAGTTTCTAATCTGTACATTTCGACATGTTTTTCAGTTTTTGTTTTTTTTTTCTTAACAGGAAAAGAAGTCAATTGCATTTAGTATTTTGAAAGCCACTTTATTGCTTCCCGAGCCTCAGTCATGTGTGGTGGGAGGTGGCGGCGGGAGGCTGCTGAGGGTGGCACCTGGGGCGCCCAGTGCCGCCAAGGCGGGGGCGAAGTCAGGCTCTGCTTGCTCTCACCCCTTCCAGGGTTCCGCCGGAGAGCTCCCGGGCGTGCCCGTCCTTGGCTTTTCGACTTCCCCGTTGCTTCAAATCAGGTCCCCTTCTCAAAAACCCGAAAAAGAAACCCTCCCAAATAGCTCTGTGCCCCACGCTTCATTAAGGCATCGTGCTAGGCGTTCTCAAACTCGTGAAAGGACTGCACTGCACAGATCACCCTCATTGCTTCTCTTACCCCTACCTCCTAATTTTCTGGTTAAACTTCCGCCCCCGAGGTTTCTAGAAATCCCTGAGCTAGAATGCACTAGCTTCATTAAGAGGGTGGTTCTGCTTCCGTCTGCTCATTCACCCCACCTTCATCTAGTGAGCCCCCCTCATTAAAAAGGCACATGGAGGCCTGCATAGATCTTCCTTCATTCAACTAATAATGAATGTCTAATCTACTAGAAACTGGAGCCGTGGCAGTTTAGGAGCCTGCCAAGGTTGCATCCCTGGGAGCTTAATTTCTAGTGGGGGAGAGAGGAAAAGAACAAGTGAATCAACTGTGAAATTAAATAATTCAAACTTAAAGCTGTTAGAACTTTAAATTATTCTGAGCCTTGCGTAGAATGTGGCTATGGGGCCTGTGTCCCATGACATACAGCTGCAACTGCTTCCTTGTTTTTTCCTGTAAATAATTAGGAAGACCAGAGACAGAGTTAAGACCGATTCTCCATAAATTAATATAGTTATCTTCCTTGGAATGTAGCTATATATGACTAATCTAATCTTTGTAATTTATGCACTGGTCTTGTATGGAAAATGTACTCCTGCTGAACCTTCTTTGTCTCTGCCTATGTAAATGAAACCTTAACTTCACTTTGGAACATTGACCCTATTTGTTTGGCGGTAGTGTTTCCAGGTGGCTGTCCTCAAGCTTTTCATTAGAATAAATGCTATACTTAATGACATTTTCTGAATTCCACTATTTAAGGTCGACACAACAAATGATCAGGATAATTTCAGACTGTGATAGTTGTTAGGAAGAAAACAAAATGAACCAGATGGGTGGGAGGTACGGAAGGCCTGTCAGAGGTGGTGATGTTTCTGCTTGAAGGACAAGAAGAAACTGTGTGAGATCTGAGAAAGAGCATCCTAGGCAAAAGAATTTTGCTGGAATATTCCAGTGAGGACAAAAGCTCTGAGGTGGGAAGCTCCATGTGGCTGCAGAGCAGTGAACAAGGTTGCATGGCAGAACCTTGCCCATGTGAAAAAGTCTGAATTTTATTTTTAAAGCAATGGGAAGTCATTGCACAGTTTTAAGGAGGAGGGGGCCATGATCTGATTAAAGCTTTTATTTTTTAAAATTATTTTAATCTTTTGAGACAGAGTCTCCCTCAGTCGCCCAGGCTGGAGTGCAGTGGTGCCATCTCGGCTCACTGCAACCTCCGCCTCCCCAGTTCAAGCAATTCTCCTGCCTCAGCCTTCCGAGTAGCCAGGATTATAGGCACGCGCCACCATGCCCAGCTAATTGTTGTATTTTAAGTGTTTGACCATTTTGGTCAGGCTGGTTTGGAACTCCTGACTCAACTGATCTGCCCACCTCGGCCTCCCAAAGTGCTGGGATTACAGGCATGAGCCACCGTGCCTGCCCTTAAAGTGTTTTAAAAAATTCATTCTGGTTGCTGTGTGGAAAATGGTTAGGAAGGGATCAAATGTGGAAGTGAAAGGCCACTTAGAAAGCTATTACAATAAAACCCTGATTCCTGACTCCTCAACCAAAGCTCCTTTCCCAGGTCCCTGCTTCTTCTCACACAAGGACTCTGCTCTTTCTAAAAGTTATAACCAGAGAAAACAGAGTAAGTAAAAAGCATGTGAACTTGTTATAGTTACTGGGAATTTTCTTAAATGCAAATGAAAATGAGGGAGAAGGAAAGGAAAAATCAGTGGAAAGATTCAGACTGCAGAAGCAGCCTGCCTGAACAGGCAAAAAAATACAACGACCTTGGGAAAACCTCAGGCTGCACCTGGGCAGATAAACAGACAGCTTTAAGCACAGATAAGTAAGTACAGAGGAGTGGGGGAGTCTCTGGGGCAATCACCCCAGAGACTTCATACTCATACAACGAGACCCAGTAAAAACAGTGGGCCTAAATAAGTACATTCCTTTCCTTTTAGGCACACTAAGATAGGGAAGCTAGAAGCGTATGCAGGGAGGTTCAGGGGATGCCTGCAGCTGCAAGAAAATGTCTGGAAACGGACACAGAAACTTAAGCGACACAAAGCAGCACAGAGCAACACAAACTAAAAGTCTGCTTATGTGATTAAGGAATTGGGTAACAGCTGATATAAACTCTGCTCTATGCCAATAGCACACCTGGTCCTAAAATCTAAATCTTCAGGCCCTAGGAAGATAAGATACCCGCTCCTCACTAGTCCCTTTATAAAATCCCTGACGTTTTTACTACAACCTGGCAGTCCACTCCGACTCCCCCTCTCCACTGCGGAGAGCTATTTTCTTTCTTTCACTTATTAAACTTTTGCTCCAACCCCACCTTTGTGTCCTTAATTTTCTTGGATGTAAAGACAAAGAACCCGGCGTACTAGTTCAGACAAGAAGAAACTGCTATATTAAGGTGCGTTGGTAAGACTGCAACAAAAATAAAGAATAATTTTTTCAGCTGTTCAAATGGTGGGCAATAATGAAAAAATTCAGTGCTCAGGAGGATATAATACTGTCCTCTGCATTGCTAGCATGAATTTTTTGAAAAGTGAAGGCTCCGCTTCAAGAGCTTTAGAAAAGTCAGATTGCTCGATGAAGTAATTACATTTAGGGGAATCTACCCTGATGAACAAATAAGTGCAGACATTAGTGATGGGAGTTGAGGGCAGGGAGCTAGTCATCATTTCTGTACCATAATCAGCCCTTTTTTCTTCCCCTCCCTTTTTTTGGCAATCAATAGCAACATTTACTTCCTAGATCCCCCAGGAGAGGGGCAAGGAGCCAAGGAACCACACATTTTAAGACTTGCAGCCTCTGGAGAAATTGCATGAAGTCTAGAGCTGCAGGGAGAAGTAGCTCTGTGAGTAGCATGGTTAAATAATTTCAGATTTTCTATGTCTTCTAGAGTCAGTTTTAATAGGTTGTGCTTTTCAAGTAATTTGTCCATTTCATCTAAGTTGTCAAATTTATTGCATGAAGTTATGTGTTAATATCCATTAATGTCTGCAGCATCTGTAGTGATGCTTCCTCGTTTACACCTGGTCCTGGTAAATTGTTCATTTCTTCCTCTCATTTCTTTATTAATCTAGTAGGGGTTATGTATGTTTTATTAATTGTTTTAAAGAAACAACTTGTTGATTTTTGCTATTGTTGGCTTTTGATTTCATAATTTCTACTTACCTTTGTAATTAACTTTCTGTTAAAGTTTAATTTGTCCTTTCCTCACAGCTTTTTAAAATTTGTTCTTCCCCTCTCAGCTTTTTAAAAATCATTATTTTTTGAATATGTTTGTACATATTAATGGCATACATGTGAAATTTTGTTTCATGCATACGATATGTAATGATTAAGTTAGGGTATTTATAACGTCTATGTGATGGGTCCAAGAAAAGGATCTATTTCTTCTAGCTATTTTGAAAAATACAATAGATAACTGTTAACTATAGTCATTCTACTGTGCTATCAAACATTAGAATGTATTCCTTCAATGTGATCAGTCTTTAGTGAACTTAATCAAATTGTGTTTCTAAACTTGAAAGTTAAGAATGAGTCATTGAACTTGTGATGACTCCACACACATGCAGACACACTACAAGTTCTAAAAAGCTAGTCAGTCAAGCTGTAACACAATCGTTTTAAAAAGGAAATGTCTGCAGTACCACTGATTTGATAACTGAAACAAAAAAAAGAAAAGAAAAAGGAAATGTTACTGGTTTTAGCTGTAATTACCAAAGCAACACATGTTAAATGCAGAAAATTTGGGAAACACACAGAAAAACAAACACATGCGAAGGAAAAACTTACTCATAATTCCTCTACCCAGACTAATCATTGTTAAAATTTTGTGTATGTTTTAGCATCTCTTTTTCTTGTATACTTGTACATATGTATGCATCTTTTGTTTTAAAAAAGGACGATACTGCACAAATTATACCATACATACTGTTAACTCCCTTCCCCCACTTAATATATTATGAATAACTTTCCATGCCATTAACTATTTTTCTGTGATATAGTTTTAAGTAATTACATAGTATTCCATTAAACAGACATACCATTCTTGATTTAAATAGTTATCTTTTGTTGGATTCTGTATGACTGGAAGTTAGCATGAACAAAAGATACTCTGGCAGACTATACTAGCTCAGTACTTTCTAACACTTTGACAATTTCATGCACCTGTAAAAGTATACACAATATCTTGCCACATTTCTATTATTTAATTCCACTTTGCAAACCATCTTGAAAGAGGTAATTTTAAAAAGGCAGAGAGAGAGAGATCTTTGGAAATAGAATATCAATTAACCAGAATTTGATGCTAATTAATGAGTGAGCCACAACAGCCCATGCTATGCTTTTAAGGGCCTAAAGTCAGTCATCAGCTAATAGACATGGCAAAGCAATTGTATTTAACTTCCTACTGATCAAGGACTAAGTGACCAGGGCCATTTTGAGTGACAGCCTTCCAATTCTGCAGGAACTTTAAAAACTGACACAAATAAAAAGTTGACAGAAATGGGCAGGGTCAAGGATTATACATATATTTCACCTCACTATCACAATCCCACTGTTTTAATATATTTGGGTTGGGCTGCTCTAAGAAAATACCATAGACTGGGTAGCTTATAAAAATAGAAATTTATTTCTTGCAATTCTAGAGCCTGAGAAGTCCTTGATCAAGGAACCGGCAGATTTGGTGTCTGATGAGGGCTTACATCCTCATAGTGCCTTCTCACATGTGTCCTCCCATGATGGAGAGGAAGAACGCTTATCTCTATAGCCTCTTAAGGGCACTGATCAATTTATGGGGGCTCTGCCCTCATGACCTAATCACTTTCCAAAGCCTCCATCTCCTAGTACCATCATAGTGGGGGTTAAGTTTCAACATATAAATTTTGAAGGGAAGCAAACATTCAGACCATAACAACTATCTTCTATCTTCTCTTTTTTGGCTTCACTCAAGCTCTTGATAATGGTGCCACAAGAAAGGGGAACAAAATGCATATAATAGAACCCTGTGAGACTGCCTCTAACTGAGGGCATATTACTTTTGCTTTTTGCAAATTCATAAAGTAGAAAAGTGAACCCTCGTGCCCTGAAAGGGAAGGAAGAAGTCAGATGCTAAAACCCAAGTCCTTGGTACCCAGGAACAAGTCCCATTCCATTCCCCCAACTGCACCTCCCAAACACTGAGCAAAACCACGCACTTTGTAATCAACCTTGTTAAAGAATTGGTGGAACAGATCTAGGCAGGGATTAGGGGTTCTGAGGAAAACCAATGCCCCTCCCATGGGGAACTAAAACCCCATAAAGCAGGCTTCTGCTGGAGATATGAATAGTATACTTCTAAAGTTTTTCATTTTTAAACATTTGTTTCAAACAGCATACAAAAGTTTAAAATCATCATAATGTCTGCTGCTTTTTACTGTAGTAGTATTAACATTGGAACTGGTTGTAGTAATAGCTGTAGAATTGGTAGTAATAGCTAATACTAACAGCATTTACCACATACCAGCTATGGTTCTAAGCACCTTTATTTATTTTGTTTCTATATGCTGGATCAATGTGACTGGTCTCTTTCGAAAATTTTCATTTATTAGGTGCAAAAACCAATGGAAAGATTCAAAAAAAATCATCAGAATTAATGTAACATTTCAAGTGTTCTTTGTGATGTGTTACAATAGAGAGCCTAAAGATGAACGGGCCTTCATCTCTTTCAAGGATATAAAATGAGAAAACAGTATTAAATTGTTCCGGAAGAAATAACCTTCAGTTTCAGAAAGATCACGAATGAGATGCGAAAGCACGGTGTAATCTCCTTTTCTGGAAGTCTGTGCAAATTGAACTCACAGTCCTTCTTGCCCAGAGAAGGCCAGGAGCCTAAGCAGAGCCCTAGGAGGATGTCGGGATGGGCAAGTATTTCCCCCTCCCACCCCGTTACTTCCCAAAGGAAAGAAATTCGGTAGTTGTCAGAACTGTGTTAAAACTTCAGAAACCAGCTACCTAAATTATAAAATTACTTTTTTGGTATCAGTCTCCTAGAGTGACACTTTCATCCCAGCATTATTCTAACAAGCTGGGCTGCTGCTGCACTCCCCCAGAAATGGGCTGGTTTTAATCTCTCATTTCCACAGCTTTCATTAGTAGACATAATTTTTTTTTAGAATTAAAATTATTTTTGTATTTTTGTTATTATTTTAGGAAATTTGAAAATTCAAAAAGTGCAGAGCAGAAACCAATCACTGTTCATCCATATTCCTATAATCAAAAAATATTAATACATGGCAATTTGACATTTCTTCTAGTTTTTTTTTTTTCTATTATCTACTTTTAAAAAAATTACATATGGTGCCAGGCACGGTGGCTCATCCCTGCAATCCCAGCACTTTGGGAGGCAGGCAGATCACTTGAGGCCAGGAGTTCAAGACCAGCCTCACCAACATGGCAAAACCCTGTCTCT
Organism: Ateles fusciceps; assembly: GCA_036589455.1. Classification (NCBI taxonomy): domain Eukaryota; kingdom Metazoa; phylum Chordata; class Mammalia; order Primates; family Atelidae; genus Ateles; species Ateles fusciceps. The sequence goes on from JAZHEH010003097.1 coordinate 16,088,949, forward strand.
ACTAAAAGTACAAAAAAATTATCTGGGCATGGTGATGTGTATCTATGGTCCCAGCTCCTCAGGAAGCTGAGGCATGAGAATTACTTCAACCCAGGAGGCAGAGGTTGTAATGAGCCGAGATTGTGCCACTGCACTGCAGCCTCAGCAACAGAACAAGACTCTGCTTGAAAATAAAAAATAAAAAAATTACATGTGAAACATACGACTACATTCCCCTTTTAAAAACAAAAATAATACAAATAAAATCAGTGTGCATTCGAATTTTCTCTCTCTCAGTCTTGTTCCTTTGTCCTTTATCCTCCAGACTTAACTACTGTTATGCACTTGTGCAGTGTATAATGTAATGTCCTTTCAGGCTTTTTTGTTTTTGAGATAGAGTTTTGCTCCTGATGCCCAGGCTAGAGTGCAATGGCGTGATCTCAGCTCACTGCAACCTCCACCTTCCGGGTTCAAGTGATTCTCCTGCCTCAGCCTCCCAAGTAGCTGTGATTACAGACATGAGCCACCACACCCAGCTAATTTTATGTTTTTAGTACAGATGGGGTTTCTCCATGTTGGTCAGGCTGGTCTTGAATTCCCGACCACAGGTGATACACCAGCTTTGGCCTTCCAAAATGCTGGGATTGCAGGCGTGAGCCACTGTGCCCGGCCCTTTCAGCCCATTTTTATATTTTATGTGCATTTTATCTATAGGGAATATGCAATAATATTTTGAGTGTAAATATATTACATAAACACAATATATTAAATACATACATACATAAATATATTAATATAAAAACACTAAGAATAGTTATACAGTTTGATTTTATATTAAAAAGTACATATTTTGAAATGTGTCCATGTTGACACATATAAATCTGGTTCCCTTTTATTGCTGTATTTATATGAGTGTGTGATACTTTATCCATTACTCTACTGATTTGACATATAGATTGCTTCCAGTTTTTCATTTTTACAGTGTTTCAGGGATATGTCTTCATGTACACCTGCAAGCATTTCTCTAGGGTAGATACCAAGGCTTAGAATTGCTAGACTGTATACCACACTTATTACTCTCCTTCAGTTTCTTGGTATTGTGGATATTACTGCTTGTGGCAAATTTCTTGATAACTGTGATAATTTGAAAATTATATCAGAACAGGCCGGGCTCAGTGGCTCATGCATGTAATTTTAGCACTTTGGGAGGCCAAGGCGGGTAAATCGCTTGAGCCCAGGAGTTGGAGTCCAGCCTGGGCAACACGGCAAAACCTTGTCTCTACTAAAAATACAAAAACTGCGGCTGGGCACGGTGGTTCACACCTGTAATCCCAGCTCTTAGGGAGGCAGAGGCAGGAGGATAGCCTGAACCCAGGAGTTTGAGATCTGCCTGGGCAATACAGCAAGACCCATTCTCCACAAAACGGAAAAAAAACCAAAAAGACAAAAACTGAGGTGGAAGGATCACCTGAGCCTGGGGAGATCGAGGTTGCAGTGGGCGGTGATGGCACCACTACACTCCAGCCTGGGCAACAGAGCTATACCTGGTTTCAAAAAAAAAATTATATCAGAACAAAATCTCTCTCATTTCCTCTTTCTACTATTGCCTTTAGTTCGTCTCTCTCTCTCCGTGTGTGTGTCTCTCTCGCTTCCTATCTCTACCATTGTCTTTCGTTGGTGTCTCTCTCTCTCTCTTTGCTTGTATGTGTGTGTCTCTGTCCCTTCCATGCACCTGCACATACACCTGCAGATACACGTATCTCTTTCCTCCACACAGTGTCCTCTCTTTCCTCCACAGTATTTTGGTTCTACGGGGCCTGAAGTTTATATAATTTTTGAAGCCTCCTCTAAAAAATACAAAATTACAAATACTAATTCTGATTATTCAGAATGGGAGAGAACTCACACCATCAGCACTATTGACATTTGGGGTTAGGTAGAGTTCTTTGTTGGGGGAGGTGGGGCACTGCCCTGTGCATTGGAGGATGTTCAGCAGCATCCCTGACCTCTACTCACTAGATGTCAGTAGCATCTCCCTTATTTTGACAACCCAAAATGTCCCAGATATTGCCAAATGTCCCTTAAGTGGCAAAATTGCCCTCAGTTGAGAACCATTGCTCTAATTCTACCCATTCTTTCAGAGCATAGCAAAAGAACACTCTCCAGTTCCTCTTCTGAGTCTAACTTTATCTAAAATCAGATAAGGAAATTAAAAGAAATAAAAATTTCTTGTTAATCTTACTTAATGAACATATGTGAAAATATCTAGCAATGTCCAAAAAAGTAAAGTTAACATGACCTAATTGAGTTCACTGAAGGAATTCAAGGTTGATTAAATACAAGTAAGTCAAATCAATTAATGTAATTCTTCATAGTAAAAGATTAAGGAAGAACTATTAAAGCAGAAAAAGCATTCAATAATTTCCTTTTTTTAAAATCAAGGCCATTATATATAATATATATTACATGTGTAATAACATGCATTATTATTATGTATATTATAAATACATATTATTTCAATAGCTTTTGAGGTACACGTAGCTTTTTATTACATGCATGAATTGTATAGTGGTGACATCTGAGATTTTAGTGCACTCATCACCTGAGTAGTGCACATTGTACCCAATATGCAGTTTGTCACTAGGCTGGAGTACAGTGGCACAATCTCAGCTCACTGTAGCCTCAACCTCCTGGGCTTAAGCAATCCTCCCACCTCAGCGCCCAAGTAGCTGGGACTACAAGCTTGTGCCACCATGCCCAGCTAATTTTTTTTGTATTTTTTGTAGAGACAGAGTTTTGCCATGTTGCCCAGGCTGGTCTCCAGTTCCTGAGCTCAAGCAATCTGCCTGCCTTGGCCTCCCAAAATGCTAGGATTACAGGCAAGAGCCACTGTGCCCAGCCAATATGCAGCTTTTTATCCCTCACTCCTCTCCCACTCTCCTCTTTCTGAGTCTCCTAAGTTTATTTAACCACTCTGCATGCTTTTGCATGCCCATAGCTTAGCTCCCACTCATAAGTGAGAATACTCGGTATTTGATTTTCCATTCCTGAGTTACTCCATTTAAAATAATGGCATCAGCTCCATCCAAGTTGCTGCAAAAGACATTATTTTGTTCTTTCTTATGCTAAATAGTATTCCATGGTGCATATATACCACATTTTCTTTTTCCATTCATTGATTGATGGGCACTTAGGTTGGATTCATATCTTTGCAACAGTGAACACACAATAATTTTCAACACACATTCATGATTAATATTTCTAGGAAACTATGAGTAAAAGAAAACTTTCTTTAACCAATAAAAGGCAACTTAAAAAACATTCAATAAACTCATATTCAGTGATGAATTTTTTAGAAATATTCTCTTTAGTTCAAGAACGTTAAGGATGATACTATCACTACTTCTGTGGAGCACTGCCTTGAATATCTTAGCCTGCTAAATAAATGAAGAACATAGAGTGGATAGAGGAGTTGAAAAGGAAAACTCAGTCCTGGCATGATGGCTCACACCAATAATCCCAGTAGTTTGGGAGGCTGAGGTGGGCGGATCACCTGAGGTCAGGAGTTTGAGACCAGCCTGGCCAACATGGCAGAACTCCATCTCTACTAAAAATACAAAAATTAGCCAGGCACAGTGGCACACACCTGTAATCCCAGCTACTTGGGAGGCTTAGGCAGGAGAATTGCTTGAATCTGGGAGGCAGAGGTTGCAGTGAGCCGAGATCGCGCCACTGCATTCCAGCCTGGGTGATCAAGTGAGACTCCATCTCAAAAAAAAAAAAAAAAGGAAAAAAAAAAAAGAAAAAAAAAGAAAAAAAAAAGGAAAACCCAAAACTTGTCTTGCTAAGAAGTCTGTCCTAATAGCCAAAGAAAATTATGGTAAGCAGAATAATGCTTCCCTCAAAGTTGTCCACATTCTAATCCTCTAAACTTATGAATTTTCAGATTAATCTGCAACATTTAAAACAAACAGAAGCATAGTATATGGAATATTAGATGATTCCTATAAATCTGTAAAAAAAAAAAAAAAAAAGAAAGAAATAATTCAGTAGGGAAATAGATAAAATTGGCATTTTTGCCCAAGGTGAAATGTGAATTGTCATGGAATATATGAAAAGATGCTCAATTTCATTAATACATAAATAAATTAAAATCTATGTATTAATGAAATACATGCAAATTAAAATCTCCATGAAATACATTTTCACAAGGATCATGTAGGCAAAAATTAACAAGCTAAACACTAGCAAGTTTTGGCACTTAAGTATATTGGTAAGGGTAGCATAGATTAGTGCAGCCACTGGGAAATGGTTTTTTATCATTTGGTAAAGTGTACATATCTTACAAACCAGCCATGTATATACTAGACATAGAACCTAAAGAAATTCTTTCACATGGGTACCTGGGTATCTATGAAAGAATATTTTAGCACCATGATTCACAGTAGTAAAAAACTAGAAACAAACATTCGTCAACAGTAGAATGGATTCATAAATTACAGTATAATCATTTGATGAAATACCATAACATAGTAAAAATTAACTACATCTAGAAATCAACATTACTGAATCTCAAAACATAATCTTGAGCAAAAAAGATGAGTTATAGATGAATATATATACAATGATTTTATCTGAACATTTTTTAAAAACCAGCAAAACTAAACAATGTATTGTTAGGGTGCATATATGAGAGTCAGGACTACATAAGAAAAAGTAAAAAAGACAAAACAGATTAACGTGAATTTTAAGAATGTACTTGCCTCTCTGGCAGTGGAAAGGATATATGATTTGGATTAGTACACAGCTTCTAAGCTGTTGGTAATACTCTATTTTTCATGCTGTATCAATGTTACATGAGTGCTCATTTGATTACTATTCCTTAAAATATACATACATTTTACCTACACATTTTTATGGTTGTTTCACATAAAAAGTTAAAAGATTTTCAATGAAAAAAAAAGGAGAGAATCTTTAATATATCTATATAATTTACCATATTAATGGATTAAAGTGAATTATCTCAATATATGCAAATAAGCATCTGATAAAGTTCAATGTCTATGTGTAATAAACTCAGAAAACTAAGAATGAAACTGAAGTTTTTTAAACTTGATAAGTGCTTATATATCAAAAATTTATAGCACACATGGTAATTAATGAAGATACTTTGCATTCATTCTAATTAAGATCAAAAGAAAGATATCATCCCCACTACTGCAGATCCTAGATAATGCACTAAGATGCTAAAATCATTAAGAGATTTAAAGATTCTGTGCTGGTTTTTCTCTGCTCACACCTATATGTCCCTTGTTTGTCCCTCAACCTGCTCCATGCCCTGGGAGCCTGATTTTTCTGGCCAATGACATCTAGGCTTGCTTGCACCTCTGACTCCGATTGGCTGGTGAAAGGCTCCAGCGGGAAACTGGAGGGTTGACTGCCTTTTGGTAGTGGCTGAGTTCCACCTCCTATGGCCACAGTTCCCTTTACCCAACACTTTTTCCATGGCTACAACTCTTGCTGAGCTTGGCAGCAGCTTCCTTGACTCTTCAGGCCTACCTTCTAACTGACACATAAAATGCAAATAAAGAACAAGACATGAGAATAGCCTGGTATTCTCAACTCATATGAGAAACTGAGCATGCTCATGGAATGTCTGAAGTCCCACAGGCTCTTAGGGTAGAGGTCCCCTTTGCATATTATCTAATGCCTGAGATGCTTGCACAAATTATACTTTTCCTATTAGATGTTTGGTTTTTTAGGTCATTAATTTATGTTCTTTATATTTTCCTTCCTTTTCACTTTCTTTAGCCTTTACGTTCTTTTCTAATGTTTTGAGTTGGATGCTTGTCTGAATAACATTCTTTTTTTCTGTTTAAAGTTCATTTTTTAAGGTAATAAAATTCTCTATGTATTAATTTAGCTACACCCCACAAATTGTGATATGTACTTTTACTATCATGTATATGTATATATACACATATTATCATACATTTACATACATGTATAAAACACATGATTTCTTTCTTATCTGAAAATAACATTATTTCCTCTCAGCATTTTAAAGTTTTTATTTCACTGTCTTCTCACTTGCTTCATTATTGATGAGTTAGATTTTGTTTAATTTTCATGCATTTGTACTTCATCGGTCTTTTCATTTTGGTTGCATTTTTCTCTTTTATTTTGGTATTTCATAATTGCATAATAATGTATTTAGGTATGGATTTATTTTTATTTATATTGTTCAAAATTTACTGAACTTCATGTTTTTGAACATTTTTATTGATAACCAATTCTGAAACTGTCTCAAATATTCTCCCTTTGAGCATTACCTCTCCCCGTTTCTCTTTTCTGTAACTCTGGTTTCAGTACATTGACTCTCATTCCTGTTCTTCTTCACAGTTTCCGTTTCTTTCTCTGTGTTGCACTCTGCTTTACTACCTTGTATTCCAGTTCATAATTTCTCTATTAGATATGCCTAATAACTTGTTTGCCTTTCCCACTGAATTTTTCATTTTATAATTTTATTTTTTATATGCAGAAGTTCTATTTTTTTAAATTTACCTTTCCCACTGAATTTTTCATTTTATAATTTTATTTTTTATAGGCAGAAGTTCTATTTTTTTTTTTTAAATTTACCTGATTTTTGCTGGGTGCAGTGGCTTGCCCCTTGAGTTCCAGCTACTTGAAAGGCTGAGGCAGGAGGATCAGTTGAGCCCAGAGTTTCAGGCTATAGTGCACCATGATCGTGCCTGTGGATAGCCGCTGTGCAGTCTGGATAACAAAGTAAGACTCTCATCACAAAACAAAAACAAAAACTATCTGCGTTTTCATAGAGTATTGGCTTCGTTGTATCTTTTTCTCTAATCATTTAAAAAATACTGCTATTTGTTGACAGCTGATTTTTGCTCTTAGAGGGTTTTTCCACTAAATGGTAGTTTTGGATTGTTAGTCTTTCTTTAGCGCAGTTTTATATGTGTGAACTGTCCACAGCCTAGGTTGAGTGCATGGTCCCCTAAATAATTTTTGTATTAATTTCAACAAGGTGCCTAGCTAGGGACATATTCTCACATTAAACTTTGAGCTTGTGGATTCCCAGATCAGGTAGGCAGGGTAATTTTGCACTCTAAATTTGTGTATTATAATTAGGAATTCTCAAGGAAGAACTCTTATCCTCATACCACAGTCCAGATGGAGAAGGGTTGGCATCCTGATGATCTCCCTGTGCTGAAGGAAGATTTTTATTTTTATTTTCTTTTCCTGATTTACCCTTTTAGTGAAAATGTAGCTCTTGAGCTTATTTGGAATTCTCTGTTCTATCCTCCCCACCCTTGGCAGGCTCTTTCTGATCCCTTTATGGGTTTAAGAGCCTAGGCCTCCAGGTTACCAAGACTGACAGCCTCCCTCTAGGTAGCTATAGCATCAGCTTATATAGTTATATCTCTGCTTTTCAGTTCACTTTTTCAAAGGAGAGGAGGGGTTGCAGAGGGTGGCTGGACATTTCCCTTTCTTTTCTTTTTTTTTTTTTTTTTGAGAAAGAGTCTAGCTGTTACCAGGTACCAGGCTGGAGTGCAGTGGCGCCATCTTGGCTCACTGCCACCTCTGCCTCCCGGGTTCAAGCAATTCTCCTGCCTCAGCCTCCCAAATAGCTGGGACAACAGGCACACGCCACCATGCCCAGCTAATTTTTGTATTTTAGTAGAGACGGGGTTCATCATGTTGGCCAGGATGGTCTCAATCTCTTGACACTGTGATCCACCCGCCTTGGCCTTCCAAACTGCTGGGATTACAGGCATGAGCCACCATGTCTGGCCATTTCCTTAATTTCTTACCAGCTTAGATATTCATTTACAATAAAGCTCATCAAATTTCACCAGGAATTTTTAAATGTTTTGTCTTGTGTATGTATACGCATGTGTATGGGGGAGCAGGGCAGCGTTTAGATAATTCATTCTGCCACACGGAATACCTTCATGTTCTCAAGCATATATATCTTGCCATGTTTGTTAATTTAACTTTTTGAATAAGCAACGTGTTTATATGATATCAATAGGTATACATTGTAATGTTTCACTCATCTGCCTTTACCTATCTGTTTTACATTTTCCCCCACCCTTTCTTGCCATATTTTTTTATAGTCAATGGGGTTTTTAATTTGGGTTTGAATTCATCGCATATTTTAAAATATGCAAGTATTCATTGTACAGCCTGGTGGGTTTATAAAATGTTAGAGGCTGGGATTATCTGGGGAGAGTAATGTCCAGACAAATAGATTAAAATGACCAATGAAACTGTGATGGATCAAAGACCACCATTATATTCCTTGTTATGTTTGAAACCCATATGCATGTTTGTATTAAATGAAATGCTTTTACTAAACATTTGTTTATTCAATCCAGAAATCTTTGTTGAGTATTCTAGGCAGTAGAGGTATAAAACTAAGTAAGCATTCTTGAGGAGATAAACAAGAAATTAGGTTTAGCAAGGATACATTTTGCTAGGGGCAAGTGGAGTGGGAAGAACACAGGGGAAAGCATTACCCAGCTACCGGTCAAAATGAGTTGTACTGTGAGTCATAAAGAAAAAGATAAAATGACAAAATTATATGGTTGCTTTATCCTTAAGATGGCACTATAAACTCACAATTCCTCCATAAAAAAGGAATACATAAAAATAACTATGATTTATCTGAAATTTCATGGAAACCTTATGAACTTAGAATGGCTTCTGTGTGTTTGAGACTGTTATAGGTGCTCATATTATTCTCATTTAATATTTGCAGCAACTCTAAAAAATAGGAATAAATATTTGCCGTATTTTGCAGACTAGGAAAAGGAGTCAGAGAGAGTGTAAGTGTCTTGCCTTCAGTCACATAGCTTCTAAGTGGCAGACCCAAGATTTAAACTGAGACAGCGTAAATCCAGAAATAGTGTCCTTAATCACTGTGCTGTATTATCTCTTATAGTAATCCATATGTTGAAAATGCAGTGTCTTTAGAATTATCAGTTACAAAAACTCAGTATTTTTTTTTTAAATTTCCAGTTCTGGTTAAATCACACAAGGAAACATGTCCCTGGCATGAGACCAAGAAGTCACAGAGTCCAGGTCTTAGCCCTCAGAGAGTGCAAGAAGACATGAAGGCATCAGGGACACTGTGCAAGTGGGCCCTGCTGGTTTCCACTGCTCTCTCCAGACTGCAGCCAGGAGGCTGCCTCTGCCCTGCCATGTCAGATGTGCCCCGGAGGCCCTCCCATGTCACCCTGGGTATATGGCCATTTTGTACTTAGCACTCCAAACTGTGTTGACTGGTTTATATATCTCTATTCCTCACTAATCTGTGAGCATTTCTGTAACCTCCATGCTCAGTACAATGCTTGGAGCATAGATTTCTCAAGAAATCTTTGTTGAACCTTTTCTTCCTCCGTATTAAACCAGACCCTAAATCACAAGCACTATTTCTCAGTATTCTGTCCTTCCCTCCCTTCTAGACACAAATAATCTCCACCCTAGACAGGAAATTATAGGAGAGAAGGCAATCTGTGTGAGAAAGCAATTTCCATTTGAAGCACTTGTGTGTTTAGGTGCTGCTGAGAATTGGAATAAAAGCAAACACTGGGCTTAAATTGTTAAGCAGTATCTATCAGGCTAGTATTTCTTCCCCCTGGGCATTTCTAAACCCCGAGAACTTATAATGTGCTTACCATCCTTCCATGTATTCATCCAGGTGAAATATAGTTGAAGTGAATGCCAAGGGCAACCTGGAAAGGGAAAAGAAGCATCATACAATTAAATTTTGTCAAAGGAGCATAAATGAGGGAAGGCGAAGTTAAGCAGCTCACTTTCCATCTCCTTTTTTCTCTTAACTTCAGGTTGTTTCTTAGCAATAATTGGTAATAATTACCTCCTTTCTGCCCTAAGTCAATATCCAGTACCCCAACCCCCACCTTTATTCCCCCAATTTTCAAAGTTGGCATACCTAGGAGGATTCCTGGTTAGCAACCTTAGAGGCAATTTTGGTAGCCAATAAATCCTCTTGAAGAGGGAAACTTGGAACTCTTGCCTAGAGTGTAAATTGACACTGAGGATGGAGCTGGTAGGAGAGCTGGCACATTCAGGAGGTGACCTTATGAAAGTAATTTATACATTCAGTGCTATCTCCATCAAGCTACCATTGACTTTCTTCACAGAACTGGAAAAAACCATCTTAAACTTCATATGGGACCAAAAAAGAGCCCACATAGCCAAGACGATCGTAACCAAAAAAACAAACAACAGACAAAAAACCAAAGCTGGAGGCATCATGCTACCTGACTTCAAACTATACTACAAGGCTATAGTAATCAAAACAGCTTGGTACTAGTACCAAAACAGAGATATAGACCAATTGAACAGAACAGAGGCCTCAGAAGTAATGCCACACATCTACAACCATCTGATCTTGACAAACCTGACAAAAACAAGCAACAAGGAAAGGATTCCCTATTTAATAAATGATGTTGGGAAAACTGGCTAACCATATGCAGAAAGCTAAAACATGATCCCTTCCTTACACCTTATACAAAAATGAACTCCAGATGGATTAAAGATTTAAACATAAGACCTAATACCATGAAAACCCTAGAAGAAAACCTAGGCAATACCGTTCAGGACATAGGCATAGGCAAGGACTTCATGACTAAATCACCAAAAGCAATGGCAATAAAAGCCAAAATAGACAAATGGGATCTAATTAAACCTAAGAGCTTCTGCACAGCAAAAGAAACACCATTAGAGTGAACTGGCAAGCAACAGAATGGGAAAATTTTTTTGCAATCTACCCATCTGACAAAGGGCTAATAACCAGAATATACAAAGAACTTAAACACATTTACAAGAAAACAACAACCCATCAAAAAGTGAGCAAAAGATATGAACAGACACTTTTCAAAAGAAGACATCTATGCAGCCAACAAACATATGAAAAATGCTCATCATCACTGGTCATTAGAGAAATGCAAATCAAAACCACATTGACATACCATCCCATGCCAGTTAGAATGATGATCATTAAAAAAATCAGGAGACAACAGATGCTAGAGAGGATGTGGAGAAATAGAACGCTTTTGCACTGTTGGTGGGGAGTGTAAATTAGTTCAACCATTGTGGAAGACAGTGTGGTGATTCCTCAAGGATCTAGGAAAATAGAAATTTGACCCAGCTATCCCATTACTGGGTATATACCCAAAGGATTATAAATCATTCTATTATAAAGACACATGCACACGTATATTTATTGTGGCACTGTTTACAATAGCAAAGACTTGGAATCAACCCCAAATGGTCATCAAATGGCCATCAAAGATAGATGGGATAAATAAAATGTGGCACATATACACCATGGAATACTACGCAGCCATATGAAAGGATGAGTTCATGTCCTTTGCAGGGACATGGATAAAGCTGGAAACCATCATTCTCAGCAAACTGACACAACAGAAAACCAAACACTGCATGTTCTCACTCATAAATGAGTGTTGAACAATCGAGAACACATGGACACAGGGAGGGGAACATCATACACCAGGGCCTGTCAGGGGTAGGGGAGCCATAGGAGGGAATAGAAGGGGGTGGGTGGATTGGGGAGGGATAGCATTAGGAGAAATACCTAATGTAGATGAAGGGGGATGGATGCAGCAAACCACCATGGCATGTGTATACCTATGTAACAAACCTGCACAATCTGCACATGGACCCAGAACTTAAAGTATAATTAAAAAAACAAAAAAAAGGAACACGTGTGTCAGCGAAACAGACTCAGGTTCAAACCCAGGCCCTACACTAGCTGCTGACTTTCGACAGATTTAGTTTCTCTATTTATAAAATGAAAATATTACTAGGATATACCTCATGGGGGCTGTTGTCAGATTAAATAAGTCAACTCATGTAAAACTCTTTGAACAATATCTGAAAATAGTATTCAACAAATGATAGCTGTGATTATTACTATGGATTTATGTCACCAGTAGAGAGTCTGGTGAATGACTTCATTCACTCACCACATATTTATAACCTTCTTACTAGGTACCAGATACTGTGTTGAGTTCTTAGATACAATCTTCACTCCTTAATTCAGCAAACATAACTATAGCTCCAGATAGGAATGATGCTTTGGAGGAATTATGATGCTTAACCTAGTACATGGCTCAATAGGTCAACATCTTGAAAGCTTCCTTCCCCAGTGTTTCAGCTCTGTTTAGGGATTTCCTCCACTATAGGCAATTAATCATAAAACAGAAATAATTTGATTTGCAAAATTTTGTTTTATTATAAAATTTTATTTTCTTTTCTCCATAAACCTCAGGATGTTTGTGTAGTTGAGAATTTGTTTTCTTTGCATTCAGAAAGACAATGCTCTTAACAGATTAATTTATGAATTTAGACGCTCTTAAGTGGGAAACCGTCCCCAACTTCAAGAAAACAATGGACTTTTGGCTATACAATGTAGTTGAGAGGTAGAAGCCTTTGGGTCAGAGATACCACAGTTTTAAATTCCTCCATTTAACAGATACAGAAACTTGAGTAATTTCTTCACTCTTTTGAGACTCTGTCTCCTTATCTTTGAAAGAGGTAAAATATTTCCATCTCACAGAAGTTGGAAAGGTATTCATTCATTCAATTATTTTTTTGTTGAGCACTTACTATACCAGACATTTTCTGAGTACTGAGAATACAAAAGTAAAACAAAACAGTCAAGAAATCTTGTGCTCTATGTTAGGATATAGAGTTTACATTCTAATGAGGTAAAAAATTGAGATTGTCTGTGAAATAAAGCATGCTATAAAAATTACTGTATCAGTGGGGAAGAAAGAGGTAAAGGGAAAATTAAGAGGAAAAAGAAAAGTAATAATTATTGTACTAATGTATAGCATGTTATGTCACTTATAAGGCTTATGCATTTTGTCTGTAGCAGAATAGAGATTCAAATTAGAATCTGCAGTTACGTAGTGGAGATATTTTGATATAAGACAAGTAATGTAGAAATGAATTAATTGCTAGTGAAAAGATTTTCAAATTATTTTTATTAGGTAATTTATAATTTCATAACAGCTGTTAGGTTACACACATATATACAATTTTCTAAACTAGTAAAATAAAAAGCAGTTTAGTATATCTGCCTAATTCATATTACTCAAAATCTTACTAAAACATTTATTTTAAAATCAGTAAAATTGTTTAACATAGTTATAAAAATTGCTGGGTATGGCACATAAACATTTTAAGCTTGCTTTACAAAAGAGCTCAATTTCTACCCATGTGCTCATAGTGACTTCAAAGGTAGTTCAAGGGAAAATAAAGAAGGTAGCATTGCTTTGTAATATAGCATTAATTAATACTGACTTTCCCTGGGACAGTCATGAAGATCCTTTATCACATATGGTGAAAATATTAAAAATACTCCATTTCTATGAATAAAACATAGAAAATAAGACTTTATTTTTCCAGACTAACTCATTAGCATGAAAGACTGCATTCATTCTGCAGATATTACTGACACCCCATATTATTTACTTTAAAAATATTTATGATACTTAAAACTCAAAAGGAAACCTGCAAGACCTATTCTTCTCCCAATACATTCACTGAATGCAGATTTAAATGAGCACATCTCATTTTGATTGTGCCCTTTGTTTACTTTAAAATGACTATATAATATAGTACATTTGTGTTTTTAACTGATATTAAAATTAAGATGAATGATCTAGGCAAAACCAGTAGCCTGTATTTCTAGGAACAGTTGTCATATGGAAAAGAAAAAAAAAAAGCCCTGAGTATTTTTTTTTTTTTTTGCAAAAGTAATGAAGGAGGGTGCTCTAAAGTCATTTTATAACTTATAAGATGGTTAAGACTATCCAGTATTCATTTGCTTTGTTTTCATTTCTGATTCTGAAGAGAGGTATGGTTTTCATCTAGTTAATCCAATTCAGATCATTTCTTAATACTCAATTTCATTCCACTCCTCAGAATATCCTGATGATTGTTGAGTTGTATCTTCCATTTCTGTCAGGAATACAAATATACAATAACAGTATTTTTATTACAGAAAAATATTTAATTTGTATTCTTGTAGTTTAGATAGTATTGCATTTTCAGTCAAGATCATATAATTGGGAAAAAATATTACCTCCACAGGGTCCGCCTGAAATTTAACATCATCAATGGCAATATCACTTTTATTGATACTCCTCGAATGGCTTCAAAATTATCTGAAAGAATAATGATGTTTGAATTTAGAAATATAATCATCCTAATAATACGGTGTAGTCAGGGCAGATCCAGGCTTTGTGGGTATGAAAACTCAGATTGTTCTTGAGGATCCCTTTAAAGAAAAGAATACCAAATTACAAATTCAAATCTAGGTATTAAAGAGAATATTTATTTGGAATTTAAAGAAACAATAAATTACTGAAGTCTTGAAGATTCACGTCCTTGTCTTCTGAGGTCTAGGTAATTTCCCAGAAATGCTTGTCTAGAAATGCTTCCTGGTGGTAACCTGGTTTCCTCTCCCCAACTGGAACACAATGCTCCAGCATCCCCCAGCACTCACAGGGTCTATGAAAGTGAGGGGGATCAGAAATCAAATTTCCTTTAGCACTCCACAGATCTACCTTGCATACTGCTATTAGGTGGAAAAATTTAGTATGACTGATGATACCCATGTATGAACAGAAAAGCATAATAATGAAGTTTACCAAAGATAATGGTTCACTACGTTAAATACGGTAACACAAAAGACATAGTTCAGGCAGAAGAAAGAATCAGTTTTATAACTTTAAATTCTGAGAAGAAAATAACTGATCAGATATTGTGGTTGTAGGAAAAATAGATTACTTAACCAGCCCTAAGGCTGTCCCCAACAATGGTTAATAAATTACTGAATAGTCCAGTGAGACCCATGGGTAATGAAAGTTGTTCAGAAGACACATTTGCTCTATTCATTTTATAAGCAAATGAGTCTTCATTGGACTAGTTTATAATTTAAGTTAAATAAAGAAAGCCCTTAAACAAATTTTATTTAAACTCTCCCTAAAATTAAATCAAAGAACATAAATTGAATAATTAATAAGTTCATAAAGTTATCTTGAAATTAATGTTTCAAAGAAACTTTAATGACAGGCCAGTGGCAAAATACTGTTAATAAAAATTCTAAGGATCCAACTTGTGATGGTGGATTTTAGGTGTCAACTTGACTGGGTTAAGGGATACCCACATTGCTGGTAAAGCATTATTTCTTAGTATGTATGTGGAGGGTGTTTCTGAAAGAGATTGGTATTTGAATTGGTGGACTAGAAAAGGAAGATCTGCCCTCACCCAATGTGGGTGGGCACCATCAAATTGGTTGAGGACACAGAACAAAGGCAGAGGAGAAGCAAGTTTGCTTTCTCTTCTGGAATCTAGTACACCCATCTTCTTTCTGTCCTTGGACATCAGAACTCTAGGTTCTTCAGTCTTCAGACTTCTGGAATTGTACCAGTGGTACCCTAGGCTCTAGTTCTTTGGCTGCAGACTAATAGTTATACCATTGGCTCCTCTAGCTCTCAGGCCTTGGGATTTGGACTGAGCTATGGTACCAGCTTTCCTGTTCTCCAGCTTATATATGGCATATCATGGGACATCTCAGCCTTATAATAATATGAGCCAATTTCCATAATACAACCCCTTTCATATCCTCTCTCTCTCACACCTTCTGTCTGTCTTTCTGTCTCTCTCTCCTCTATTGGTTCTATTTCTCTGGAGAACCCTGATCAATACACAAGTCCAAATAAACGGCAAGAAGAGGGAAAAAATGTCTTAACACATCTAGAGACAGGAGGACACCTAAGTGCAGATAATAAGGATTTTGGTTCTCTGAACAATAAAATCTGTTTTTTTGGCCTTTAAGTCTGCAATGAAAATAGTAATAAACAAATTACCTGAAGGAATTATATTCTGAATAGTCTATGATTTGGCCAAACACTCCATTTCATACATTTTCTCCCTCCGAATTTTCTTTTCTTTTTTTGAGATGGAGTCTTGCTCTGTCGCCCAGGCTGGAGTGCAGTGGCACGATCTCGGTTCACTGCAACTATGACCCTTTTATAGCACTGTGATTTTCTGCTTATATTATAAATATATAGTAGTATCTCTTCTTTTTCTACATTGACAATAGGATTAAGCCGACTTATCTTTGCACTTTAAGATTAACCAAATCTATCCAAATCTATTAGTTACTGAACCAATACTTGCTTATTTAGATAATAAACATAACAAATATAGAATCAAATAAGATAATATATGTCTTTGATTCCCAAAGTGTGTGCTGAGGTGCTCGAGGGTGTCCAAGTACATTCACGGGGTGCTGTGGATAGTTTGGAATTGTAAGAGAAATACAGCAATATTCAACATACAGCAGATACCATGTGAACTGCTAGTTCAAGGTCATTCTTGATAACATATCTTCATAGAGCTGAGGTTTTGGTAGCTGCTGCAATTAAAAGCAAGTATTGTATAGAAATCAGTGCAGAACATAAAATAAGGATAGTGTATCCAATCTGATTCCAAGATTTGGGAAGTTTGTGCACAACAGGTATACATATTCTATTAGTATATAATTTTGGTTAAGAATTAGAGAAAATGTTATTTTTTCTTTTAAGTATTTTTTCAAATGGCTACTAAGTTGTCAGAACATAAATACTTAAGTTGTTTGAATTCAAATACTTAATATATGAAACTGTTTGATATTTCTTTTGGTCTTGGGGCACCAGGAAAAAATTACGATGGACATCATCAACAAGAAAATTTGGAGACCTGAGTCGTTCTGTTTTGTTCTGTTTTGCTCTGTTTTGTTTTGAGACAGTCTTGCTCTCAGGCTGGAGTGCAGTGGTATGATCTCAGCTGACTGCAACCTGTGCTTCCTGGGCTCAAGTGATCCTCCTGACTCACGCTCCCTGAGTAGTTGGGACTACAGGCATGCACCACCGTGCCAGGGTAATTTTTGTATTTTTAGAGGAGACAGGGTTTTGGCCATGTTGCCCAGGCTGGTCTGGAACTCTTGGGCTCAAGAGATCTCCCTGGCTACAGCCTCCCAAAGTGCTGGGATTATAGGTATGAATCACCACACCCAGCTAACCGGAGTCTTAGCTAAGTATGCAGTGCATAGAAATCCCTAGTAAATGTTACACAGTATAATTAATAATATAACTGATGTAAATATTTCAGTGAGCTGGGAGTTTGTATAACACTTTACTTCAATGGCATCAGAATCTAAGAAATCAAAAGAAAAGTCCTGAAAGCAGGAGAGGAGGGGTAATCAGGGAATCCAAAGGAAATAGAATGATTTTGTGCTTTTGATCAATAGTGAGCCAGTTTCTGCTTAGCACTAATAAATCTTTTAGGAGAAGGCACGATTAAAAATTTGCCATTTGATGCATTTCTTTTTCCCAGAGGGATGATCTAAGGAGTGGAATGCCTTTAGGAGGCTACCCACATATTTTCCCCATAGGATCAATCTCACATGGCAGCAGTACTACCACACTGTAAATACCACCTCCACCTGCCTACCCCCACTGATGCTGTACACACTTATTTCCCTAACTCTCTTCTCTTCCCTGAACTCGTCTCATATCCTATTATTTACTTACACCCATTTGGATTTCTAATAGACATAAAAAGTTAACATGTCCCCCCCCCAGAACTCTATTAATTTCCTTTCTGCACACAATGCCCTCACTTCAGGTCTGCTCTGCCTCAAGTCTTCCTCATCTCAATAAATGATATCTCAATTCATTTTAGTAATTTCTTGGGCCAAAAGCTTTGGAGTCATCTTGATGTTGCCCTTTCCCTCAAACTCTACATTCTACACATAAGAAGTCCCGTGGGCTTCTGATGACATCTTCTCACCTCTGCTACATAGCCTAAGCCACCACTCCTTTTGCCAGAACTACTGCAGCAGCCCCCAAAGTCTCCTTGTCCCATTACAGTATTCTTTCCACACAGTACCTGGAGTGATCATTTCAAAATCAGATCATATTACCTTAAAGCTGTATGATGGCTTCTTGCTGCTTTTGGAATAAATTTCAAACTCTTCACCACAGCCTCTAAGGCTTTTCATGATTATCCTGATACTTCTTTGACCTCACCACCTGATCAGCTTGACTACTTCTTCTTCTTTCCCTCCTCTTCTTCTTAAATCAATATTATTTTTAATTGATAAATCACAATTTTATATCTTTATGGGGTACAATGTGATGTTTATTATATACATATATATATATAAACAAAATGTGAAATGATTAAATCAAGTTAATTAACACATTCATCACCTCACTTATCATTTTTTGTGGTAAGATGTAAAATGTACTCTCTTAGTTATTTTGAAATATACATTACTGACTACAGTCATCCTCTGTTCAACAAATCTCAAAAACATATTCCTCCTATCCATCTGAAACTTTACAGCCTTTGCCCAACAACTCCCCATTCCCTCCTCCCACTTCTCCCAGCCTCTAGTAGCCATCATTCTACTCTCTACGTCCAAGAGTTCAGCTTGACTTCTTCATAGCACTTATTATCTGATGTTACATTGTGTGTGCGTATACACACATATGCTGTTTGTGTGTACATATACACACACACAAACACAGCATACATATAATATATACATTATATACTATATAATATATACTATAGTATATAATATATGCATTATATAGTATATAATGTATATATTATATACTATATATATGCATATATTATATACTATAGTATATATTATATACTATATAATGCATATAATATATACTATAGTATATATTATATACTATATAATGTATATAATATATACTATAGTATATAATATATGCATTATATAGTATATAATATATACATTATATATAATGTATATATTATATATAATGTATATATAATGTATATAATATATACTATAGTATATAATATATGCATTATATAGTATATAATATATACATTATATATAATGTATATATTATATATAATTATTATATAATGTATATAATATATACTATAGTATATATTATATACTATATAATGTATATAATATATACTATAGTATATATTATATACTATATAATGTATATAATATATACTATAGTATATATTATATACATTATATATACATTATATATAATATATACATTATATATAATGTATATAATATATACTATATAATGCATATATATGCTGTTTGTTTGTTTTGACTTGGTTTTTGTTTTAGAGACAGGGTCTCAATATGTAGCCAGGCTGATCTCAAACTCCTGGTCTTAGGCAATCCTCTCACCTCAGCCTCCTAAAGTGCTGGGATTATAGATATGAGCTACTGTGCCCAGCTTTGGCTTGCATTTTCTACTTCCTCCCCACTAGAGTGTAAACTCCAAACAAGTAAGAACTTTATATATTATATTCATTGCAGTACCTTCAGCACCTAGAATAGCAAGTGAATAATACATATTTATTAAGATGAGATATTTTGGTCTCGAAAAACAAGAGCTCAGTCTGGATGCCTGATGTAGCTATTGAGAATATCAATTCTGCCATGGTGATGTGAATTAGTGACTAGGGAGACAGGTGAGAATACGTTGTTAGAACAGTGATAATATCTTTTTTATTTTGGTACTTTAAAGTTTATAAAAACCCTTTCACATACATAATCTCCTTTGACTCTCTAACTCTGACAATGTCAGCACAGCTGACTAGGAATTATTATCCCTTTTTGAGAATGTATAAACTCTCTCAGAGAGTAAAAGACGTCTCAAAATAATGTAGTGCTTGTAACCATCAGGCCAATGAGGATTATTTTGGAACTTCTGTGGTGGGGAGGCAGTGTAGAACAGTGGCCTAGGGATACAAACTTTGGAACCATGCAGATCTGCTTCTCATTCAGCCACTTATCAGCCGGATATTTACTTTTCCCCACCTGTAAAGTGTGGAAATAGGATCAGTTGAAAGAACTTATGTACAGCTCTTAGCACTGTAAGTGCCTGGCATGTAGCAGATGGCTGAGCTATTTGCATGTGAGTGTGTCTGTGTTTTATCAGGACACTAGGATGTTTTGGAGCAACTAGTTCAGCCTGGTAATCCTGCCATCATTTGGATTCCTGAGGGGAATCACTAATGCAAATGAGATTGTTATCTGTTCCATTCTAAGCCAAGGGGTAGCATTCTGGAGTCTTCTTCCCAGACTGTGAACTGGAAGTCTCCAACGTTGTCCGCACCATTTGAAGAGCACTAGATGCCATTTCAGATGCCACACTACTCTGTACTCAAAACCTTCAAATATCCATCTACCCAGTAAGCCTATTATGTGCAAGGCCATGTGGCTCATCCCCAAGGCTTAGATGCTGAGAAGTTTCCTGTTCCCAGAACTCAAATCTTAGAGCACTTATGCATCAGTATCACTTGAGAGTTAAATAAAAAAATCAATGCTCAGATGCCACTCCCAAAGATTTAGATTCATTTAGTCTAGCATAGAGATTCTCTATCTCTAGCACGCATCAGATTCACCTGGAGGGCTTATAAGCAAATTGCTGGGACCCCCAAATCCTAGTTTTTGATTCATTATTTTTAAAGTGGGGCCTGAGAATTTGCATTTTCAGTGAATTTGCATTTCGGGTATTGCTGGTACTGCTGGTACCTGGATCACACTTTGAGAACCATTTGAATAGAGTAGGAGTACCCTAATAGCCCAACAAAATTAATCTGTCATCTCTGAATAATGATCAATTATATTAGTAAGTTCCTGAGCCATCCACTTTCTTCTTGTGAACAGACATTAAATCACTATAAAATTATTCCTGAAGCTACCTGTTAGTCTTTGCCAAATGTCTAGACAGTTTATCCATGTTGGGATAATGGGCCTTTCCCAGATAATGGCTCGTCTTCCCTGTCATTTGCTCTTTAACAATGTAACTCCCTTGACTGCACTG
Source organism: Ateles fusciceps (assembly GCA_036589455.1). Classification (NCBI taxonomy): domain Eukaryota; kingdom Metazoa; phylum Chordata; class Mammalia; order Primates; family Atelidae; genus Ateles; species Ateles fusciceps. The sequence continues at coordinate 16,109,903 of JAZHEH010003097.1, forward strand.
CAACTTGGCCATCTGAGCTTCTGCAATTCCTTCCCATTTTTATCTGTAGAAAATTATTTTTGGTCATAGATTGGTGCAAAATAAAGCCCTGAATTTGGATATCTCTCCCCAGGAAGATCTGGGTTTAGACCAGACAGCCAGTGGTTAAAACCTGAGTGCTGGTCCAGGAGGTTTATCAGCTGGAAGTAAGGATAAGTAGGAAGATGTGCCTTTAGTTGGAGGTCATCCTTGAGAATTTTACAGAGCAATTTTAATAACGGTCAGAAATCTGAAGGTTATCTCCTACAGCTTTCTGGAGCTTTGGCTCGTGGCAGGCAGGTAAAATGTGTGGCTACCAGAAGGCAGGTGTGGTTCTCCAGGCTAGACTGGCTGCTCAGCCCCTACCTACTAGAATTTAAAAGGATGTTTCCTATTGCTCCCCAGATTCCTTTATGGAAGAGAATATCTAGGATGGAGATCTTCTATAGCACATGAGACGAGACCCAGGACTTGGGATCAAGTCTCTCAGTTTCTTTTGCAACAATGCAGTGATTGAGGCAGAGGCATTATACAAAAAAAATTTACTTGCTCTGGACCACACTCACTGTTAAATAGAGGCTTAAGGCAAAAGCTCTTACATGTATGTGGGTAACGATGAGTAAAAGATGCAGCTGCAACTAATTAGGTAATACCAAATTTAGAAGAAAAGAAGACTTCGTTTTGGAGATTTTCAGGATGCATAGAAATATACTTGACACCCATAATGTATCAAGACAAAAATAGATATACTTTTATCATAGAACTGCAAAAAAATAACTTCATGCATAAATTTCCAAAGCTTTCTCTCCTTGTAACTGCTTAGATTGAATCAATGTATAAACTAATTAAGTTTACTCTCTCTCAATCCTGCCTTTATCTATGACCCTGAAAAAGAACAAAATATTCTCTCTGGTAGCAAAAATAAAAAGGAACATCAGAAGCTCCTACACGTTTTCCATTGCTTGGTTCTTAAGTCTCTTGGCTTACCTGGTGTTGCCTCTCACAGCTGTATTCAATCAGTGCTCGTAGCCAGGAAATGCTCTGTTCACCTCTTCTCCTCCATAAGAGGGACTCTTCACCGTCTTCTTCCTTTTTCAGATAAACACTCAGCAGGCCAGTTCCCCCTCCATACATGTGGTAGAAAAAGGTCAAGCAGTGTTTTCCGGAGACTCCTCGCAGAGGCCTGGACAAAAGGCGTGCTTTTTGTCCATACACCATGTGGGAGGCCTCAATGTACATGTAGTAGCCTTGATGAAAATGAAAAGCAGGTATCGTCAAAAAGGACACAAATTACATTTTCTCCTTCCATAATGTTTTTTCAGAATTTTAAGTCAAGATGACCTGACTAGAAGTACTGGTAAAGGGTTTTGTAATTTTGAATACATATTATCTAAAGAAAATAAGCTACAAAAATGAGACCAGAAAAATGGTTTCTTAAATTTAATGATTTATAATTCAGTTTAATGTACAAGAGGTGATTAATATACTAGTATTATGCCACTGACACAGTGATTAACACGTCAGAATTTATATTACTCATTCACGGACAATATTCTAATGCTTCCAGATGTTGGTTTGGAATGAGAGTGAGTGGGTTTTGTAGTCAGGTAGATCTGGGTTCAAGTCTTGACTCTATTTGTTGTCTATCTGATTCTGGTCTAATGAATAATCTCTGAACTTACATGCATCATTTTAAGATAAGGGTTGATAACACCTGTGCTACAGTATTGTGAGAATTAAATAACATGATGTATGCTCACATGTCATGCATATTCCATTATTTGTTTTCTGTCCTGCTCAATTCCTAAAGTTTTTTGTGTTGCTTTTAGTCTTGAAAACATATTCTGTAACATTTTAAAATTGCCTTTCCAATTTTCTTTTCTAATTTTATTGCTATTTTTTAATTTGTTGGTTTCAGGCAGAAATAGGATTAGTCGACATGTAGGTAAGACAGTGGCGTGCTGCAGCCAGCTTCCACGGGCTTCCAAGAGTCCACTGTATGCATCCTCTCCCAGCTCCAAGTGACTTCACATCGGTAGCTGGAAACGTGCCATGATGGGACTATTTACACCACAGAAACTGGATATGTATACAAGTCAGCACATCCTTCCCAAAGAGAGCCAGTTGGTGTTACAGTTTCAGAACTAGTCTTGAATGATTTGTATGTGCACTGAAAAACAATGTATATTTTGCTGTTGTTGGGTAGAGTTTCAGTTAGGTCAAGTTCGTTGATCATTTTGTTGAAATCTTGTATATGCTTACTGATTTTGTGTCTGTTTATTCTATCAATAAGAGAGAGTGTTGAAATATTTCAGTGTAGGCCAGGTGCGATGGTTCATGCCTGTAATCCCAGGTCTTTGGGAGGCCGAGGCCAGCGGATCACCTGAGGTCAGGAGTTTGAGACCATCTTGACTAACATCGAGAAACCCTGTCTCTACTAAAACTACAAAAAGAAAGAGGTCTTTTCTAGAGTAATTCACTGGTAATATAATTCTGTGCATCTGAGGCCCATTATTCCAAAGGCCCTAAACATTATTCCAAAGAACTACTGAGTCAGTAGTTCTTAACCTTTGATCACTTGATGAAAAGTTTAGACCTCTTCTATTTGAAAAATACACAAAGAAAGTTTGCATGCAACTTTGTTGCTTTGTTTGGTGTTATATTTGTGTTTGGAATGTTTGTGTCTCCCCAAATTCATATGTTGAAGCCCTAACCCTAGTGTGATAGTAATTGAAGATGGAGCACTGGGGAGATAATTAGGGCTAGACGAGGTCATGAGGCTGAAGCCCTCCTGATGACAGTAGTGCCCCTATAAGAAGAGACACCAGGGAGCTTGTTTTCTCTCTCTCTTCAGGTGCATACACCAAGGAAAGGCCATGTGAGCACACAGCGAGATGGTGCCTGTCTGCAACGTAGGAAAAGAGCCCTTGCCAGGAACTGAAACAGCTGGCACCTCGATGTTGGGCTTTCCAGCCTCCAAAACTGTGAGAGGTAAATTTCTGTTGTTTAAACCATCTAGCCTATGATACTGTTATGGCAGCCCAAACAAACACCAACATTTACTAATTTTATTTTTTACATATATGATGTAAAAAGTAATCTTCACAAAGTATCATATGTCTCATTATTTCATGATGAAATTAATGACCAAATCAAGGGGAAAAATAAAGAGATCCCAAATAATACATGCAAATGAAATGATTTCTTTATAGTTTGAAGTTTAATCAATGAACTCTAATTACTCATTCCCCAAAATATGGTGATCAAGATATCCCAACAAGAATTGGTTGGAAGTCCCCTCTATGTGCCTGAGAGGCCTTTCTCCTTTTCTTATTTCTACAAACACAAATCTGAGACGTTCTATAGACTTATTAAAACAGTGGGAGAAAGCATCGTTGGTCTTAATAAACTGTGTGCACAGTGCAAGCCCTTCCCCCAGTGTTTTACTCTATAAAGTTTTTACCCTGCGAAACTGGGCTAATTCATAGGACGTGGCCTCCATCAACTAGTCACATCTAAGGAATGATGCTGACCCCAAGCAGCAGAATCAGAGCAGAGTTCTGTGTCTGTCACTCAGGTTGCCTGTTATCAGGGCATGGTGCCACAAAAGGCTCCACTAGCTGGGGATTCCTGAATGCAGTGAACAAGTGGGAATCAAAAACCTCATTGAGGGTACTCTAAAGACTACATACATTTCAGCCCTGTTCAAAAGTAAATTTTAATTAGAAGGATAATTGGTTTAAATAGGAAATTGAAATTGTGACAGTGTCTTGATCTGGTATGTTACATTTGACATCCAGTCAATTTCAACTTTTCATCTCATTGGCAGTAGTTTCGTCCAGATGGATGCTAAAGGGAAATGGCATAGCTGCCAACTTTCCCATGATCTGCTTAAAAATATTAGCAAAAATACTATAAATGTTCTGGAATGCTCACTGGTGACATCCTCATTATGAAATCCAGGGGTCAGTTTTCAGTCTTTGTTATTTTTGTACCATCAGTAACATCGGACATAATAGTTTACTTCTTACTTCAGAAAGTAGAATTACTTTCTTACCTTGACTTGCAAGGTACTGAATTCTCAGCTTTTTCTTCTCCCTCACTGGTCACTCCTTTCAAGTTCACATTTTTTGTTTTGTTTTGTTTTTCGTTTTGCCAATTCCACTTTTTCTTTCCTGACCTCTTGACCCCGGAGTGCCCCAAGGTCCAGTTTTTACTTCACTGTTCTCACTTCCTTGATGATTTTATCTTGCTTCAGGGCTTTAAATATCAAATATGTTGTTATATCTCAAATTTAAATTTTCAACCTTTTTGCTGAAATCTAGATTTGTTCAACCTAGATTGTCTAATGGACATCTCCACTTACTGTCAAGTAGATACCTCACACTGAACATATTCAAAACTCAACTCCTAACAGCCTGAAGTAGACTCAATGTCCAGTCTCTCACACCGAAACCTGTGAATCACATGCCACTACTCTCCTTCTCTCATTCTCCACATCGAGGCTATCAGGAATTCCCACTGGCTGTACCTTAAAATATATTCATAATCCAGTCACTTTTCTTACCGCCTCCACTGCTATCACCCTGGTCCAAGCTGCTATCATTTCTCGCTTGGATTAATGCAACAGCTTCCCAACTACTCTGTCTGCTCTACTCTTGTCTCCTGCAATCTCAACACTGTATTCATAGTGTTCCTTCTAAAGCAAAAACAAAATCGTACCATTTATTTAAAACCTTTCATTGGCTCAGCATTTCAGAGCAAAAGCTGAATTCCTTACAATTCACTTTAGGACCCTGTACAATCTCCCACCTATTCTTTTACCTCTCTCATTTCTACTGCGTTTCTCCTCACTCACTGTGTTGCTCGGCCACACTGGCCTTTGTATTATTCCTGGAATATGGCAGGTATGCTGCTACCTCAAGTCCTTTGCATGTGCTAAGCCTAGCTCTTCCTCCAGATAATCTCAGGTCTCACTCTGTTACCTCCTTTAAGTCTTTGCTTAGATGTTACTTTTTCTATTAGACCTATTCTGACTATACTATTCCAAATTGCAATCCCTCTTCCTTTCGTATGTTAAGTTTTCCATAGCTAATTCCCTCTTAACATACTGTGTAATTTTCTTTTTTCTTTTCTTTGTTTTTCCATGTTTGACTGTCTCTCTCCTCTAGAAATCACAAAGGCAGATATTTTTTTCTTGTTTAGGTCACTGCCACATTCCTAGGTCTTAGAACAGTGCTTGGAACATAGTAGATGCTCATTAATATCTGTTGAATAGATGAATGAATGCATTATTTTCCCCACAGCTCTAAGCACAAACCAATGTGACCATTTGTAGGGCACATGGCTCCACCAAAGTCACTCCAAATGTGTGAAGTTCTTGGCAGTGAGATGTGCACTTGACTAAGATGCTCCGGGGGCAAACTAGAGCAAACCCAAGTTTTGGTAAAATTAAAGTCTTATCAAAGCAAATCTTCTCAAAGTTCTACACCATCTGAAGTATTTTTTAATGAACACATAAGATAATTCTTTGAGTTCATTACCTTCATTCTTTCAGTGACAACAAAGTTGGTACACAAGAAGCACAGGGGGTTTTGCACATTCAGTGATGAAAGGAACCTTTATTTTACATCTTTAACATTTTCTAACTTAAGTTAGGTCAATGTAAGCAACACAGATATACATAATCCTAACAGAAGGGTGTGTTTAATTCTATGGAAAGATAGATCGAGGCATGAAAATGACCATGGTATATCACCTAACTATGTACAAAGGAGCCCCATCTATCCTACACATAAGTTAGTAGCATGGTAGATGGAAATAATATCCTAATATATTTAACTTAAAAAACATTTTCTCCCAAAAGTAATTTTTAAAACAACAAGAAAAAAATGTTAGCACCTGCTTTGGAGCTCTGAAAAGGCCCATTTGAATCCTAGGTAAAGGACCTTAGCTGTAGATGAAATTCTCAATATAGGGAAAAAAGCTCCTCTGAAAGATGCTGTCACTAGGGATCTGGAAAGTAGATTATTAGGTCCCTGAAACATAGTCTTTTCAAAATGGAGGGGGAAGCAAGGAATTCATCATGAGAGAGATGACCCAAGAATTGTCTTTTGTTTAGTGATGATGGTTGTGCATTCCTACGGATAACACTACAAATCTGGACCAGGATTAATCTGAGGTCCCAGAAGAGAGGAAGACTCTTATTATCCCCAGGATCATTTGATTGACTTCTTTCTTTCATTGGTGCAATGCACTAATTCATTTAGTTTCAGAGGGTGAAGTACTAATCTGGTTGCCCAGTTCTTGTCAATAGGTTGGGACTCTAACTAAATCCGGGACAGCCTGCACAGCCTCCTCTAACCATCTGTTTTTTGGACCACACACACCTCCACAGATGTAACTCCTGAAGTCTACTATGCTTTCAGTTTATGCACCTGTGGGTCGCAGGTATCAGGCTGAAACTATTCACCAAGGTTTCCAGTTCCAGAAACCTTTGTATTTAGTACCATCATTATATGAAAGGAAGTCTCCTATGTTCCTTGTTGTATAATTGTGCTGGTTTTGGAGGAGAGGAGTGACATCAAGGGGAATTTAAGTGCCGACTATTTTTCTTGAATTATTTTGGTCTTTGTAAATCCTTTAGGATATAATTTATATTCTAAGCACACACAGTAGTCCTCCCTGGTCCTTAGTGTATGTGTTCTAAGACCCCCAGTGGAGCCTGAACCCACAGATAATACCAAGCCCTATATAGACTACGTTTGTTCCTATACACATATACCTGTGATAAATTTTGTTATAAATTAGATGCTCTAGAGATTAACAACTCACAATAGAAAAATTTTAACAATACTCTGAATGGTGCACAATTTAAAACTTATGAATTGTCTAGTTCTGGGATTTCCCATTTATTATGAATTGTCTAGTTCTTTTCAGACTGCCATTGACTGAGAGTAACTGAAACTCTCAGTTGGAGAGTGAACCTGTGGATAAGCGAGGACTACTGTATGTATATTCCATAAGGCAATACCTATGTAGAGCATTCTAGACAAACATCTTACCTAAACATAATTTTAACAAACTATCAATGGATCAGAATATGCCTCTCTGATGTACAAACCAATTATTCCTTTTGATGACAAATATTTTTCTTCTTGATTTATATATTATACTTGCATTCCCCAGAAAAGATCAGAACTTCACAGACAGCCACTCTGCCTCATGTGTTTGGAAAGCAGAGAAAAGCCCTGTATGTTGACAGGTTGTGCCACATTACAGCTTCAAGCACTGTCTGTCTCAGCAAACAAAAGCCCTGGATGGGAGCCAAGAAGCCCCAGTGTTGAAGCTTCAGACCGGCTCACGTGTTCTTGCCCTTGAAGGATTCCAGTCTGTGAAAGGGATTACTAACTGGAGAAAATAAGTCACATTCTCCCTGTGGATCACTGTTTAACATTCAAAACGGGGGGTTCCAATGGATTTATCGGGAGTTCAGGGTCCCATCTGTTCTTTGCACAGCAACTGTGATGTGTTTAAGACACACAGACACACACCACATCCATAATTCTGGACTGTGAAGCAGCTGTTCCTCTAGTCTTGTGGCTCTTTTGCAGGGTAGGGGAAGGCGCCTGAGTGGTCTGTGTGGAGAGGCTGTGTGGAATGAACAGCTAGCTGCATTCGTCAGCTGGAAAAGGAGTCTTAAATATCAGGGAAAAAAAAGATACCAATATTTTTGAAGAACAACTGCAGAAGTTGTCGCTCTAAAATTTCTTTTGAAGGCTGTCATAATTGAGGAGTTATTGTTTAATGTGTACGGAGTTTCAGTTTTGGGAAATGAAAAAAAAGCTCTGGAGATGGATGGTGGTGATGGTTGCACAACAATGTGAATAGACTCAGTGTCACCAAATCATACACTGAAAAATGGTTAAAGTAGTACATTTTATGTTATATGCATTTTACCACAAATTTTTTAAAAAGCTTGTCACAGAAGCCTTCTCTGTGTAAGCAGAATCTGGCAATATCAAAAACTAACATAATAAAAAATAATTTATGGAAAGACTGAAGGACATAGGAGATTTTAATATTCTGGAGCTAATTCCTCAGATAGTTACAAACTACCTGGGCAGTGTTTTTACATGTCTGAATATCAACTACAAAAATTCTTGAAAGACAGGGACTTGAAATAAACTGGAACTAACACATTAAACATGGAGTTGTGATATTCTTTTGTCTCACAGCAAACTTTTATAGGTAAATTTTAATATTTAATATTTTAATGTATTATTAATATTTCAATCATACAAGAAGTTCTTGTGTTATTGGTAATGAAGAAGACTTCTACCTTTACTTAGTAGCATAGTGGAAGAGAATTTATTTGCCAGAAATAGGGAAGGTTTATTGGAATATTTAACTATATCACAAAAAGAAAGTGATGGTGTGTCTTTCTCTGGAAATTGTTAAGAAAATGAGGCAGAGCTGCTTTTCTGGATTAGTAGGATCAGGGAGGGGAGAACTGAATGACTTTTTTTTTTTTTTTTTTTTTTGACACAGAGTCTTGCTCTGTTGCCCGGCTGGAGTGCAATGGGGCAATCTTAGCTCACTGCAACTTCCACCTCCTGGGTTCAAGCGATTCTCTTGCCTCAGCCTCCTGAGTAGTTGGAATTATAGACAAGTGCCACCATGCCTGGCTAATTTTTTTATTTTTAGTAGAGATGGGGTTTCACCATGTTGGTCTGGAATTCCTGACATTGTGATCCGCCTGCCTTGGCCTCCCAAAGTGTTGGGATTACAGGCATGAGCCATCATGCCTGGCCAACTGAATGACTTTTATCTATTCACTGGGGGGGGGGGGGGGGGTGGTCAGTGGCTAGGAAATGTTACAGTTGAAGACATTTTCTCACTAACCTGGATAGTTACTGTTGGCCAATATATTTCAGTATCATCTGGCTACAAAATCCCTGTAAACTTTAGATCAACTAAAACTAATGTTTACAAAGAATTCTGACAGCATAGTATCATACAAATGTTAATAAAATTATAATGGCCAATACCACCTTGGGAACTTTGTTAAGACTTGTATTTATTGTCTCATAAATACAGTAGTCTTAAGTTCCACAACCCCCACTGGATGCCTGAAATTGTGGATAGTACAAAACCATATATATACTATGCATTTTTCCTATACATACGTACTTAAGAGTTTAACTTACAAATTAGGAACAGTGAGAGATACATAACAGTAACTAATAATAAAATAGACCTATCATAACAATATATTGTAATAAGAATTATGTGCATGTGGTCTTTCTCTCTCTCAAAATATCTTACTGTACTATATTTATTTTTCTTGTGCCTATGTGAGATGATAAAATGCACTCGTGATGAGACAAAGTGGGATGAATTACTCTGGCATTGTAAAGTAGTGTTAGGCAACTATTGACTTTCTAGGGACACATCAGAAGGAGGAGCATCTGATTTGGGTGATCCTGGATGAATGAGCCATGATGTCATGGATGGCTGGATGTCAGGAGAAGATGATGTTGATGTCTAGAGATCCTCAGTAGTTGAAGGTTTTTGTTTGTTTTTGCCGAAAACTTTTGGAAGAGCATTGTAATGGAACGTTATTGTCTTTCTTTTTAACTCATTAAAGTGTTGCCAAGATGTTGCAGTCCTTTGATCTTACCGGTGACCTTAATGCTGCGTTCCATCCTAGGATCATATTCCATAACTTTGTCCCTTGATGTCTGTACAATTTGAAACCCTTTGGCAAATTTTAGTAATACCCACATAGCTGGTTTTGCTTCAATTTCTTCTTCATCTTTCTCTTCCTCTGTAGGTAACATGTTCTTCCAATTCCTCATTTGGAAACACTTGAAAACCTTCAATATGTTCTTTTACTTCTTCATCAAGTATGTTGGCAAATCCTCCACCAACTTCTCTTGCTGTGTGAATGATTTTCCTAACTTCTTCATCAATCCCCAGAAAACCTTTAAAATCATTCACAACTTTACTCCTTAAGTTCTTCCAGCAGGCACTTGCAGTTTCTGGTTCTAATTTGTCCATTGCAGCTTTGATGAATGTTACTGCATCTGTAATAGTGAATGATTTCCAGCACAGATTACACCCAGAGTAAGGTCTACATCAGTTGCTGATCAATTGTGATCAAATACAAGGCAGGTGTATGTAGCCTTGACAAACCCAATGATAGTAAAAGGCTGAAGCAATGAGGTTGTATTCAGAGGCAAAAACACAACCTGAACATTTTCATTTTGTTTTTATAGCAGACAGACTTAGGATGGCTAGGAGCATTGTCTATTATTAACAGTACTTTAAATTCCAACTCGTTTTCCAAGTAATTTTTTTTTTTCACTTCTGGGATAATACACTGGTGGAACCATTTCATAGTCAAGATGGCTGTCACCCATGCTTTCTGATTATGTTGCCAAAACATGGGCAGATAATTTTTGTTTCTAAGAGTACTGGGTTTTTCGCTTTGTACACTATGCCTGGCTTTATCATATGCCTTGAAGCATTGCCACGTGATACTAGAGTTCATTTGTCTTTATATGTTTTATGCCTTGGTGCCTCCTTTGCACTTTTATGAATGCAAGTTCTATCCTCTTCCAGAAGACTTGAAGATTTGCTTCAGATGGCATCCTTTCTTTTTAATTATTTCTTCAACTCGGCCAGAAAGGTGGCAGAAACTTCTTCATTGGCAGATGCAACCTCTTCAGTATTTTTTATATTTGTCAGTCCAAACCTATTCCTGAATCTATGTAACCATCTCTTACTTGTAGTAAATGGCCTGGTGTCACTTTTTCAGGGGATCCCTTGCTGAAGTCTTCATATAGTCTCAATGCTTTCTGTTGCAACATTTTGTCAATTGGAACATGTTTTCTTTTCACGTCTGCCACCCACAAATTTAATGCCTTTTCCATCTTCACTAAACACTTATTATGTACTGTGGCCATAATTTTTGCAGTTTGAGGTGCAACAGCAAAACCAGCACAAATTTCTTTTTCCTTCTTTACAATTTCACAAATAGAAGATGATATAGTTTGGCTGTGTCCCCACCCAAATCTCACCTTGAATTGTAATAATCCCCACATGTCTAGAGTGGGGCCAGGAGGAGGGAACTGAATCATGAGGGCAGTCCCCCCCCTACTTTTTATGGTAGTAGTGAATAAGTCTTACTAGAGCTGCTGGTTTAATAATGGGAGTTCCCCCTGCACAAGCTCTTTTGCCTTGCCACCATGTAAGACGTCCTTTTGCACTTCCTTCATCTTCTGCCATGACTGCAAGGCCTCCCCAGCCTTGTGAAACTGTGAGTCCATTAAACCTCCCTTCCTTTATAAATTATCCAGTCTCAGGTAGGTCTGTATTAGCAGAGTGAGAACAGACTAATACAGAAGGTTTCATTCTTAATGTAGTCCTTAGCAACCCCAGCATACAATTGTTTTTTCTTTCCTTAGCAAGTCAAGAACTTTCACCTTTTCACTTAAAGGAAGTGCTTTATGGTTTCTCTTTGGCATATCTGAATTGTCAGAAACACTATGCTTGTGCTTTGGGGCCACTGTGAAGTAAAATGAAGGTGACAAACACAAGCACTGTGGTACCAGAACATCTGATAATAGAGATGGCTACTAAGTGACTCATGGTCAGCAAGTATAGACAGCATGGATGATGCTAGTGAAATGGGTGATTCACATGCTGGGTAGGATAGAGAAGGATGGGGCCGGACAGTGTGAGATTTCATCACACTATCCAGAACTGTACTTAATTTAAAACTTATGAGTTATTTATTTCTGGAATTTTGCATCTCATATTTTCAGACCAAAGTTTACTGCCCTCAGAGAGGAAGATCACAGAGAAGAGAGGACTACTGTAAGTAGCACCTATGTCAGGAAACTTTGTATCTCTGCCAGGATAGAGCTACTCAAGTAAGTGGTGGCAGAAAATGATTTGTCGAATCCTGCAGAGTCCATCCCACTTTGATGCAAGTCACTATCCACCTGTCACAGACACCTTTATTATTATGTTATTAAATAGGAGCCAAATGGTGGAGGTGGATTTAGTTGGTTTTCTAGTCTTTATTGTTGTTCTACTAGAATGACTTGTTTACAAATGTTTCCCAAACTTTAGTCGTACAAATAGCACCTTCGTGATATTTTTTGCCTATCCATATTTGTACTATTATTCATTTAATGTTTCTCTTTAAGTAGATTCCATTTTTAGTACATTTATTCAAATAGGAAACTTCATATTAGTATGAATATAGGCAGCTAGCTATAAACCTGTGAAATAATGGTTTTGATGTGCTGGTTAAGTATTTTTCTTATACATGAATATTACTATCAAATTAGAAAAATATTTGTGTACTTAACACTTGAATTACCTGGTGATAAATATAACGTAATCTGGGTAACATTGGCATAAGGTTCCAATAGAACTTCTGATTTCTACTAACTCATTTTACTTGTACTCATATGTCATAATTTTCTATTTTATAAAAGCACAAATGACAAAACAATGAATCCAGGAAAATATTCCAGACATAAACATCAGAATTTGTAGAAGATTCACTAATTGTAAAAATAATAATACCATTCAGTTCAGTGGAGCTTATAATTATACTATTCAGTTCAGTGGAGCTTATATATTATTAAGTTTCACAGATATAATCTCAGTTAATCATCAGAGCCACACTATGAGATTAGCAGATGTCAGTCTGGTTGTGCTACTATAGCAGAATAGCTAAGATTAGGTAATTTATCAAGAACAGAAATTTATTTCTCACAGTTTTGGAGGCTGGTAAGTCCAAGATCAAGGTGCCAACAAGTTTGCCTGTCTAACAAGGGCTGCATCTTCCAGAGGGGGAGGAATGCTATGTCCTCACACGGTGGAAGGCATAAGGGCAAGCAAGTTGAATACTGCGTGAAACCTCTTTTACAAATGCCTCAATCCCATTCACAAGGAAGGAGTCCTCATTGCCTAATCATCACCTCTTAAGGGTCCCATCTCTAATCCTGTTACATTGGCCAATAAGTTTCCACACCTGAAATTTGGAGGAGACACATTCACATCATAGCAGCAGGTCATTGATTGTTATCTTTATTCTACATATGGAGAAGCTGAGGCTCAGAGAAGTCATGCTTTCTCTAGGTTATTCAGGCAGCAAATGGCAGAGACAGCTCATCGTTTGGTCTTCCCATACCATGCTATACTCTAACATTTGGAGAGGTTTATTCCATCACCAGTTAGTAAGTCAGGAACTATAGCTTCCTTGGAATTGCTACATATGATGATGTATTGATTGTGATAGACACAAAATAAATGGACATATTTATAGTGAGTCTTTTCTAAGCTTCTCTTTTTATTTAATTGATTTATATTGACTGACCAGCTAATGTAGTTGTCCGTAAAACAGTTTTGTAGGACTCTCTCCTTTTTTTTTCCTCCCTGTATGTGTTTTTTTCAAGTACAGATGGCAGGCTTTAAGAATGGGAAGTGAAAAGGTAGAATTCAATCTACAAATACAGGTATATCTTCAGAGAGTCCCAGAGTGCACCACATTCATTCAAAAAGAATCCTGTTACACCAATACCAAACAAACACCCTGTAGTCATCAAGGAGGAAAATACTGTGGCCAGGTCTTTGAGTTTATTACTTTACTAATGTATAGAATAGAAAGTTCAGCCATTTTGGTATCCTGGCATTGCTTTATTGCCTACATATGGAAAGGAGACATAGAAAAGGTTGTTAGGATTAAATGCAATAAATCAGCAATACAGGCTATGGGAGTCTCCTTTTGAATGTAATATAATTGTGGTTTAAGTTGCATATCTAATTACAGGCAAGCTTCCTGTTGCTATCCCAGGATCCAAGCAGACCATAGTTAATACTCCCTTGAATGGGTTTTATTCAGTGTTTTAATATTTTAGATGCATATGTTGCTTTAGCTGATCTAGAAGATATGATCTATGAACTTGTTGAGTCAATTAAAATTTTCTTATTATTTTAGGATATATCATCCATGGAAAAGAAATTTCAGTGACATTAATCAAAGCAACACTACATTTATACTATAAGAACCCCCTACCCTCAATATCTGATCACCCTCAATATAAGTTTCCTCATCCTCCATTATCCTCTGGGTGATGTCCAATCACCTTGGCCTGTCCTCAGCAAGAATTCTGTTAGGTTGGTTTAGTCAGAATTTCCCTAACTCTTGATGTTACCTCTTAATCATTTTTCCTTCTGACCCTCAACTGATTATTTGACTATAAATCCCCACTTGCCCGCACTTTATTCAAAGCTGAGCCCAACCTCTCTTCCCTACTGCAAAATCCCATTGCAGTGGCTCCTATAACTATCCAACAGTCCTGAATCAAGCTTGCCTTACTGTGCTTCAGCAAGTGTCATTGCATAATTTTTTCTTTAACATAGTTAGATGTCACCAATATTTATTACTCGAGATGAGGACTTCTAAAGGGAAAGAAGTAGAAATTGCCATGGTCTCTTAGGCAGTTTAAAGCCAAAGGCAATATAAATATAAATTTTTATATGTATACTCTTCCCCCTCCTACCCCTGCCGAAGAACAGAACACCATGAAATAAAGTAATCTTAGATACAGCAAGACCTTGGGCAGAACAGTCAGAACATAGCAACAGAAGAATAAGAGGCCAGAGACACAAAGATCTCATTCAAAGCACTATGACTCGTTGGCTTGTAGTGCAGAAGGAAGAAAGCATATTTTGAGTATAATAATCATGTTCTTAAATAAATAATGCTAAAAAATAAAATACAAAAGGCATCCCCTCTGTCTCTGTTAAGTAACTTGTAGCAGAGATACACTCTGCTAACAGAAATTAGAAAAAAAATATTTATTTTTAAAGAAAACACCTGCTTTGAGGTTATCAGAGACATTTCCAAACAGCAAGGACATGAGGGACCAAAATCTCAGAAAAAAATGGAAGGTCAATGAAATGAGCTCAGTATTCTTCAAGATGCTTTCCACCTTGGGGTACTTGCCTGTTTAGTTTAGATGCTATTCAGAGAACAGCTGCCAAATGGCAGAGAAACCAACAGATCTCACTGGGTTGGGAAGGTAATAACTGGATTTCAGGGCTACCAAAGCAGCTAGGACTTTCAGGGCCAACTTTTCTGAGAAAAGAGAGGTATAAAAAAGTGAGCCCATCACTTGACAATCTTCTTCTAAAGCATTTGCGAAATTCTTGAATTGCAGAGAGCAAGAGGCCAAGAAGCCAAATGTAAAACAGTGGGATTTTTAGCAATCTCATCAGCTTAAGAGACAAAAATTGAAGATTAGTGCATACTAAGGAGGAGAGTTCCTAGTTAAATCTGAGAATATATTTTGGAGGGTATATCCCAGGTTTAGGGGAGAAGCAGAGTAGGCCAGCAAAAACAGAACTACAACACTACCTCAAGTTAGCTTAGTTCTGATTGGACTGAGGTGACCTGCTCTATTTGAGTTGTCTACTGGAGAACAGGTTGAATTCTCTCTAGAAGGAAGTACCATCACCCCAGGATTCTATAATTTTTCATGAGCAAGTCTAGTATTCAGTCAAATTTACCAGACATTATCAAGAACAGGACCAGAGAGGATGGGGGCGTAGGTAACAGATGATAGAAACAGAACCACAAGTGGCCCACATGTGGAGTTATCGCACAAGCACTGCAAATAGTTATGATTCAATAACATGAGCATTCAATTATATGTTTAAGAAAACAGATAAGACATAGAATTTCACCAGTGAACTCAAATATATTCAAAAGCCAAAAAATCGGAGGAATATGGAGCCTTCAGAATGGTGGAGTAAGGACCTCTGAAAATATGCTCCAGCATAAAAGCAATGAGAACACTTGCAAAAAAACAAAAAAAAAAAACTTTCACAATCAACTTTTTCAGAATTCTGGAAATTAACTAAAGGTTTTGACAATCCAAAAGTGCTTTTCCCAGAAAAATGACTGAATTTTGCTAAGAACCTTTTACTTGCCCCAATTCCATCTCCATCTCTTCTACTCTGCAAAAGATGTAAAAGCCAAGAGCTTTGTAACTAGCTGTTTTAAAAAACAGTAGCTTAGCAGCCACTGGAAGATACAGAACAGATTTGGAGCTCCCTATAAGCCCCATCTCTAGAGAACTGGCATTATTTAACCTGTTTAGCAGCTTCTGAAGAGCTTCATTCTCAGCGCTTGCCTTTATTTAACCTGAGTGAGGTAAATCTTACTCTATATGAACAACTTTATCTGCCATGGCATTTATCAAAAACAATCAATAAAACAACTGTTTAACACTGTAACTGCCTGAGGTGGTATTAATAGTTGAAGCTAACAAAAGGCTGACCAAAAATATAAACGAAAAAATTTGGGAATGGGATGTCTGTAGGGAGCTTTACAAAGCTCCAACATATTTCTGGAAATCTGAAAGGCTACACAAATGTAAAGAGCTATACATAACCCCAGAAAAAAAAACTGAGAAAATCCTAATTTTTCATCTCTGGCTGACCTTTAGGCTCTTCATGAGCAAGAAATGGAGGCTAAGGTGAAGTTGAAAACTGACCGTTAGAGCACTGAAGATGTGCCCCAACACAAGCACAGAACCTGCTGGCAAGTGCTGGGGGGATCTATTGTTGTGTGTTGGTTTAAGGCATTTAAGGAAAATCTCTGTTCAGTAATTAGTTGACTGTTAAGAGAACAGAGCAGAGCCATACACAACAAAGAGTATAGACTCTGTGGAATTGGTCCAGGAAAGTCACTAAGCAAACATACAGCAACAATGACAACAAAAACAAAACGACAAACAGCAATAACAAAAAAACCACAGGGAGAAGAAGAATCTGTAAAATGGTATTATTCAAAATGCCCAGTTTTCAACAAAAATTATGAAACACACAAAGAAATTGGGAACTACAGCCCATACATAGGATAAAAAGTAGTCAACATAAGTTAACCCTGAGGAAGTCAATACATTGGACTTACTATACAAAGAAGACTTTAAGTCAACTATTATAAATATGTTTCAAGAATTAATGAAAGCTAATTCTAAAAGTATGAGAATGATGTCTGATTGCATAGAGAGTATCAGTAAAAAAGCTAGAAATTATAAATAAGAACCAAGTAGAAATTATGGATTTGAAAAGTATAATGAAATAAAACATTCATGAGAGGGGCTCAGCAGCAGATTGGAACTGGCAGAACAAAGAAACACTAACCTTGAAGGCAGGTCAATGAGATTACCCAATCTGAGGAACATAAAGAAAAAAAGATAAAAGAAAAAATGAACAGAGACTCAGAGACCTGTGGAACACCATCAGAGAGTACCAACATATGCATAATTGAAGTCCCAGAAGGGAAGAAACAGAAAGGGGGAAAAAAGAACCTTTGAAAAATTAATAGCCAAAACCTTTTCAAATCTGATTAAAAAAATATAAATCTATATGTTCAAGAACATCAAAGAACTTCAACTAGGAAAATTCAAGGAGTCACTCCTAGAAAAATTACATTTAACTGTTGCAAGCCAAAGACAATGAGAAAATCTTTTTTTTTAATTAATAAAATTTTTTATTTGCTAATTAGCTGACTTTAAGGTGAGAATCTTGAAAGCAAAAGAAAAGTGACTCATTATATACAAGAGAACCTCAATAAGATTTACGGCTAACTCCTCATCAGAAACTATAATGGTCAGAAGACAGTGAGATGACATATATAAAAGTAGTGAAAGAAAACTAAGAATTCTATATGCAGGAAATCTGTCCCTCAAAAACAAAGGAGAACTTATGAAACTCTCAAATAAATAAAACTAAATTCATCACTAGCTACTAAAGGAAGTCCTTCAGGCTGAAAGCAAAGGGTACTAGATAGTAACTCAAATTTTATGAATAAATCAAAAGTCGCAATAAAGGTAACTGTGTAGGTAAATATAAAAGACAGAATTTACATGTATTTTTATTTCTCTTATCTTCTATCTGATTCAAAAGACAACCAACTGCATAAAGCAATAATTACAAAACTGTGTCAATGGGCTTATAATGCAAAAGATGTCATATTCATGACAGAATAATACAAAGAAGGAAGGAAGAAATGAAGCACAGTTTTTATATGCTATGAAATTAAGTTAATATTAGTATGAACTAGATTATCTTAAATCAAGATGTTAATCAAGGGCCAGGAGTAGTGGCTCATGCCTGAATCCCAGCACTCTGGGAGGCTGAGGTGGGAGGATGACTTGAGCCCAGGGGATTGAGACTAGTCTGGATAACATGTGAGACCCCATCTCTTTCTAAAAAAAGTCAATTGTTTTGATCTCCTTCGGCCTTTTGGTTAAGATCATGTGTAGTATCTGTTATCAGTTTAATATCTGATATGTCCTCTGAGGATGCTATATTAAATGGGTTTTTGGAGTAGGGAGGTTGGATAGGAGCTTGCTCTGTTCACTCCAGGCATTGACCTGGTATTGCAGTACCTTCAGGAATGGTGCATCCCCTTTGGGGGATAATAACATTTTAAAAAGTTATTTGTTAAAAAGTATTTTTTAAAGGTGTCAATTGAAATCCCTAGGGCAACCACTAAGAAAATAACTTAGAAATATATAAACAAAAGAATTAAAATGGTATATTAGAAAATACCTATTTAACATAAAAAACAGTAATAGAAGAATAAAGGAACAAAAAGAAGATGTAATACATACAGAAAATAAACGCCAAAATGCAAACATAAATTCTAACTTATTAGTCATTATGTTAATTATAAATGGATTTAACACTCTAATCAAATGGTAGAGACTGGTCGAATGAATTGAAAAAAATGATCCAACTATATGTTGTCTCCAAGAGACATACTTTAGATTCAAATATACAAATAAGTTGAAATTGAAAGATTGGAAAATGATATTCCATTCACGCCAGTTCCCAAAAAAGAACTGGAATGGCTATAATAAAAAAGAGACAATAACAAATGTTGACAAGGATATGGAGAAACTGAAACCCTAATACACTGCTAGTGGGAATGTAAAATGGTACAGCCACTTTGAAAAGTCTGGCAATTATTAAATAGTTAAGTATAGAGTTACCATATGATCCAACAGTTTCACTCCCTGGTTTGTACCCTAAAGAAAATGAAAACATACGTCCACAGAAAAACTTGTTCACAAATAAAATAGCATCATTATTATAATAGCCGAAAAATGAAAGCAACCCAAATGTTCATCAATTGATAAATGTATAAACCTCTAAAACTTTGGCTTAGTGAAAGAAGCCAGATACAGAAGACCACATATTGTATGATCCGATTTATATGAAAGGTCTAGATGGGCAAATCTACATAGATGGAAGGTAGATTAGTAGCTGTTTGGGGGTGAAGCAAAGAGAGAAGAGATGGGGAAAGGGAATGGGAGTGACTGCTAATGGATATAGAGTTTCTTTTGAGGTGAAAAACATGTTCTGGAATTAGTGGTAAGCATTACAAAACTTCATGAATACATTTAAAACCATCGAATTATATACTTTAAAAATGAATTGTTTGAAATGCAAGTTCCATCTCAATAAAGCTACAATTAAAAAATGAACAAATAGAAATTCCATAATTGAAAAATAGAATTACAGAAATTAAAAAGCAATTAATGGGTTTAATAACATACTGAACATAGCTGAGAAGAGGATTCAACTTTTTTAAAAAAATTGGTCAATAGAAAATCTCCAAACTAAAGAACTGAGAACAAGAGAAAGAAAATATTTGTAAAAGAGCATGAAGGATATATAATACATAGTAAGAACTTTTAATGTACAAATAATTGGAGTCTCAGAAAGATAAGAGAGAATGGGACAGGGGCAATATTTGACAAGATAAAGGTCAAGAAATTTTGAAAACTGGTGAAAGATCTCAGCCCAAAGATTAAAGAAATTTATCAAAACCCAAGCAGAATAACTACAAAGAAGACTACACATGTGCATGTTGATATAGTTTGATATTTGTCCTCTGAAATCTCATGTTGAAATGTAACTCTCAATGTTGGAGGTGTGACCTAGTGAGAGATGTTTGGGTCATGGGGATGGATACCTCATGAATGGCTTGGTGCCATCCCCTTCATGGTAAGTGAGTTTTTGCTCTATTAGTTCATGCAAGAACTGGTTGTTTAAAGAACCTGGTACCTCCTCCCCACTCTCTCTCTTGCTCTCTTTCACCATGTTGACATGCCTGCTTCACCTTTACCTTCCACTATGAGTAAAATCTTCAGGAGACTTCATCAGAAGCTGAGCTCATGCTAATGCCATGCTGGCAGAGTCTGCAGAACCATGAGCCAAATAAAATACTTTTCTTTATAAATTATCCCACCTCAGGTATTTCTTTATAACAGTGCAAAATGGACAAATACTAAAATGCTGAAAATCAAATATGAGGAGAAATATTAAAAGCACCCAGAGGAAAAAAAGTACACTTTCAAAAAAACAACTTTAGAACTGACATCTGACTTCTCAATAGATATGACAGAAGCCAGAATTCAGCTGCATTATATCTTTAAATAAATGGCTGATAAGAAAATAATTGTTCACCTAGAATTCTATTCCCAGAAAAACTATCCTATAAATGTAATGAAAAAAGACATTCCCAGACAAACAAAAACTGAGAGAAATTATCATCAGCAGATATGTACCAAAAATAAAATGAAAAAAAAAAAACAAAAACAAAAGTGAAAAGCGATATGCAGAAGAAAATTCTTCTAGCAAAAGAAAAATACTTCCTGCAAAAGAAAATAATTCAAAACATGGAAATGTAGAAAGGAATGAAGATGAATGGGGAAATATGTGAAAATAGAATATTTTTTAGGATTTAAAAAATATATAAATAAAATATAAAGCAAATGCTAGGGTAGTTATGAAAATAATACAACTATTATAATGTTAGTTGTGGGCTACAGAAAAAAATGTAACTAGTAAAGGAATGTAAAAAATAAGAACTCAACAACAAAAAAGTCTATGTTGAGATCTGGCAAGGTGGCTGCATAGAAACAACTCTGGTCTGTAGCTCTCAGCAAGACCAGTGCAGAAGGTAGGTGATTTTTGCACTTCCAACTGAGTGGTGCCTGGGACCCCAGCAAGACAGAACCATTCACTCCCCTGGAAAGGAGCCAAGTGGTCTCACTCAGTGGGTCCCACTCCCATAGAACCCAGCAAGCTAAGAAACACTGGCTTGAAATTTTCGATACCAGAACAGCAGTCTGAAGTTGATCTGGGACAATTGAGTTTGGTGTGGGGAGGTGCATCCACCATTACTGAGGCTTGTGTAGGTGGTTTTCCTCTGACAGTGCTAAGGAGTCCAGGAAGTTAGGAGTGGGCAGAACTCACCACAGTGTGGCAAAGCAATTGTGGCCAGACTGCCTCTCTACATTTTTCCTCACTGGGTAGGTCATCTCTGAAAGAAAGGAAGTAGCCCCAGTCAGGGGCTTATAGATCAAACTCCCATCTCCCTGGGACAGAGCACCTGGGGGAAGGGGTGGCTGTGGCTGCAGCTTCAACAGACTTAAAAGTTCCTGCCTGCTGGCTCTGAAGAGAGCAGTGGATCCTAACAGGAAGGATTCTCCCAGCACAGTGCTTGAGCTCTGCTAAGGGACAGACTGCCTTCTCAAGTGGGTCCCTGACACCTGTGCCCACTGACTGGGGAGACACCTCCCCAGCAGGAGTTGATAGACACTCATACAGGAGAGCTCCACGCCAGATGGCATTAGGCTAGTGCCTCTCTGGGATGAATCTTTGAGAGAAAGGAGGAGGTAGAAATCTTTGTGTTTTATATCCTCCACTGCTAATACCCAGGCAAACAGGTTCTGGAGTAGGCCTCCAGCAAACTGCAACAGACCTGCAGAAGAGGGGCCTATTAGAATAAAAACTTTTCTGTCTATGACAGAAAGCAATAACATCAACATCAACAAAAAGGACAGCCACACAAAACCCCATCCACAGGTCATCACCCTCAAAGATCAAAGGTAGATAAATCCATGAAGAGGAGGAAAAACCACCACAAAAATGCTGAAAATTCCAAAAGCCAGAATGCCTCTTCTCTAAATGATCACAACTCCTCTCCATCAAGGGCACAAAACTGGATGGAGAATGAGTTTGACAAATTGACAGAAGTAGGCTTCAGAAGGCCGATAATAACAAAGTCCTCTGAGGTAAAGGAGCATGTTCTAACCTAATGCAAGGAAGCTAAGAACCTTGATAAAAGGTTACAGGAACTGCCAACTAGAATAACCAGTTTCAAGAAGTACGTAAATGATCTGATGGGGCTGAAAAACACAGCACAAGAACTTTGCGAAGCATACACAAGTATCAATAGCCAAATCAATAAAGCAGAAAAAAGGACATCAGAGATTGAAGATCAACTTACTGAAATAAGGCATGAAGACAAAATTAGAAAAAAAAGAATGAAAAGGAATGAACACAGCCTCCAAGAAATATGGGACTATGTGAAAAGACCAAACCTATGACTGATTGGTGTACCTGAAAGTGACTGAGAGATGGAACCAAGTTGGAAAACACTTCAGGCTACTATTCAGGAGAACTTCCCCAACCTAGCAAGACAGGTCAACATTCAAATTCAGGAAATGCAGAGAACACCACTAAGATACTTCTTGAGAACAGCAACCTGAAGACAAATAGTCATCAGATTCTCCAAGTTTGAAACAAAGGAAAAAATGTTAAAGGCAGTCAGAGAGAAATGTCAGGTTATCTAGAAAGGGAGGCCCATCAGATTAACAGCAAATCTCTCTGTGAAACCCTACAGGCCAGAAGGAAGTGGGGGACCAATATTCAACATTCTTAAAGAACAGAATTTTCAACCCAGAATTTCACATCTAGCCAAACTAAGCTTCATAAATGAAGGAGAATTAAAATCCTTTACAGACAAGCAAATGCTGAGGGATTTTGTCACCACCAGGCCTGCCTTACAAAAGCTCCTGAAGGAGGCACTAAATTTGGAAAGAAAAAACCAGTACCAGCCGCTGCAAAAACATACCAAAATATGAAGACCAATGATACTATGAAGAAACTGCATCAACTAATGTGCAAAATAACCAGATAGCATCATGATGACAGGATTGAAATCACACAACACTATTAACCTTAAATATAAATGGGCTAAATGCCCCAATTAAAAAGACACAGACTGGCAAAATGGATAGAGTCAAGATCCATCAGTGTGCTGTGTTCAGGAGACCCATTTCATGTACAAAGACAAACATAGGCTCAAAATAAAGGGATGGAGGAATGTTTACCAAGTGAATGGAAAGCAAATAAGAGCAGAGGTTGCAATACTAGTCTCTGATAAAACAGACTTTAAACCAACAAGGATCAAAAAAGACAAAGAAGGGGATTACATAATGGTAAATGGATCAATGCAGCAAGAAGAGCTAACTATCCTAAATATACATGCACCTAATACAGGAGCACCCAGATTCATAAAACAAGCTTTTAGACATAAGACCTAACACCATAAAAACCCTAGAAGAAAACCTAAGCAAAACCATCTGGGACATAGGCATAGGCAAGGACTTCATGACTAACACACCAAAAGCATTGGCAACAAAAGCCAAAATAGACAAATGGGACCCAATCAAACTCCAGAGCTTCTGCACAGCAAAAGAAACAGCCATTAGAGTGAATTGGCAACCAAAAGAATGGGAAAAAATTTTTGTAATCTACCAATCTGACAAAGGGCTAATATCCAGAATCTACAAAGAAGTAAAAACAGATTTACAAGAAAAAAACAAACAAACTCATCCAAAAGTGGGTGAAGGATATGAACAGACACTTTACAAAAGAGGACATATATGAGGCCAACAAACATATGAAAAAATGTTCATCATCGCTGGTCATTAGAGAAATGCAAATCAAAACTACATTGAGATACCTTCTCACGCCAGTTAGAATGGCGATCATTAAAAAATCTGGAGACAACAGATGCTGGAGAGGATGTGGAGAAATAGGAACACTTTTACACTGTTGGTGGGAGTGTAAATTAGTTCAACCATTGTGGAAGACAGTGTGGCGATTCCTTAAGGACCTAGAAACAGAAATTCCATTTGACCCAGCAATCCCATTGCTGGGTATATATCCAAAGGATTATAAATTGTTGTATTATAAGGACACACGCACACGAATGTTCATTGCAGCACTGTTTACAATAGCAAAGATTTGGAATCAACCCAAATGTCCATCGATAATAGATTGGACAGGGAAAATGTGGCACATATATGCCATGGAATACTATGCAGCCATAAAAAATGATGAGTTTGTGTCCTTTGTAGGGACATGGATCAACCTGGAAACCATCATTCTCAGCAAACTGACACAACAACAGAAAATCAAACACCACATGTTCTCACTCATAGGTGAGTGTTGAGCAATGAGTACACATGGACACAGGGAGGGGAGCATCACACACTGGGGTCTGTGCGGGGGGGGAACTAGGGGAGGGACAGTGCGGGGTGGGGAGTTGGGGAGGGATAACATGGGGAGAAATGTCAGATATAGGTGATGGGGGAGGAAGGCAGCAAACCACATTGCCATGTATGTACCTATGCAACAATCTTGCATGTTCTTCACATGTACCCCAAAACCTAAAACGCAATAAAATATATATTCAAAAAAACAAAAAAGTAAACAAGTTCTTAGAGACCTATGAAGAGACTTAGACTACCACTCAATAATGGTGGAAGACATTAACACCCCACTGTCAATATTAGATCAACAAGGCATATAATTAACAAAGATAATTCAGGACTTGAACTAAGCTCTGGACCAAGCGGACCTGATAGATATCTACAGAACTCTCTCCACCAAATCAACAGAATATACATTGTTCTCAGCACCACATAGCAGTTATTCTAAAATCCACCACATAATTGGAAGTAAAACACTCCTCAGCAAATGCAAAAGAATGGAAATCATAACAATCTCTCAGACCACAGTGCAACTAAATTGGAACTCAGAATTAAGAAATTCACTAAAAACCACATAGCTACGTGGAAACTGAACAACCTGCTCCTGGATGACTACTGGGTAAATAACAAAAATAAGGCAGAAATAATGAAGTTCTTTGAAACCAGTAAGAACAAAGAGACAACGTACCAGAATCTCTGGGACACAGCTAAAACAGTGTTAAGAGGGAAATTTATAGCACTAAATGCCCATATCAGAAAGTGGGAAAGATCTGAAATTGACAACCTAACATCACAATTAAAAGAACTGGAGAACCAAGAGCAAAAAAATTCAAAAGCTAGCAGAGGACAAGAAATAACTAAGATCAGAGCAGAACTGAAGGAGATAGAGACATGAAAAACCCTTCAAAAAAAAAAAAATTAATCCAGGAGCAGACTTTTTTTTTAAAGAGTAACAAAATGGACCACTAGCCAAACAAAGAAGAAAAGACAGAAGAATCAAATAGACACAATAAAAAATGATAAAGGGGATATCACTACTGATCCCACATAAATACAAACTACATCAGAGAATACCATGAACACCTCTATGCAAATAAACTAGAAACTCTAGAAGAAATGGATAAATCCTGGATACATACACCCTCCCAAAACTAAACCAGGAGGAAGTCGAATCCCTTAATAGACCAATAACAAGTTCTGGAATTGAGGTAGTAATAAATAGCCTACCAACCAAAAAAAGCCCAGGACCTGATGGATTCACAGCCGAATTCTACTAGAGGTAAAAGAGGAGCTGGTACCATTCCTTCTGAAACTATTCCTAACAATAGAAAAGAGGGACTCCTCCCAAACTCATTTTATGAGACCAGCATCATTCTGATAGCAAAATCTGGCAGAGACACAACAAAGAGAGAAAATTTGGGGCAAATATTCCTGATGAACATTGATGCAAAAATCCTCAATAAAATACTGGCAAACTGAATCCAGCAGCACATCAAAAAGACTATCCACCACAATCAAGTTGGCTTCATCCATAAGATACAAGGCTGGTTCAACATACGTGAATTGATAAATGTAATCCATCACATGAACAGAATCAATGACAAAAATCACATGATTATCTCAATAGATGCAGAGAAGGCCTTTGATAAAATTCAATACCCCTTCATGCTAAAAACTCTCAATAAACAAGGTATTCATACATACCTCAAAACAGTAAGAGCTCATACCTAAAATAATAAGAGCTAGTAATGAAAAATCACTTTTGACATACCTCAAAATAATAAGAGTTATTTATGAAAAACCCATAGGCAATATCAAACTGAATGGGCAAAAGCTGGAAGCATTCCCTTTGGAAACCAATGCAAGATAAGGATGCCCTCTCTCACCACTCCTATTCAACATAGTATTGGAAGTTCTTGCCAGGGCAATCAGGCAAGAGAAATAAACAAAAGGTATTCAGATAGGAAGAGAGGAAGTCAAATTGTCTCTCTTTGCAGATGACATGATTGTACATTTAGAAGATCCCCTCGTCTCAGTCCAAAAATTCCTTAAGTTGATAAGCAACCTCAGCAAAGTCTCAGGATACAAAATCAATGTGCAACAATCACAAGCATTCCTATACACCAATAATAGACAAGCAAAGATCCAAATCATGAGTGGTCTTCCCATTCACAATTGCTACAAAGAGAATAAAATACCTAGGAATACAACTTATAAGGGATGTGAAGGACTTCTTCAAAAAGAACTACAGACCACTGCTCTAGGAAATATGAGAGGACACAAAAAATTCCATGCTTATGGATAGGTAGAATCAATATTGTGAAAATGGCCATAGTGCCCAAAGTAATTTATAGATTCAATGCTATTCCCATCAAGCTACCATTGACTTTCTTTACTGAATTAGAAAAAACTACTTTAAATGTCATATGGAACCAAAAAAACAGCCCATATATCCAAGACAATCCTAAGCAAAAAGAACAAAGCTGGAGGCATCATGCTACCTGACTTCAAACTATACTACAAGATTACAGTAATCAATACAGCTTGGTACTGCTACCAAAACAGATACATAGACCAATGGAACAGAACAGTGGCCTCACAAATAACACCATACATCTACAATCATCTGATCCTGGATAAACCTGACAAAAACAAGCAACGGAAAAGGATTCCATTTTTAATAAATGGTGCTGGGAAAACTGGCTAGCCATATGCAAAAAACTGAAACTGGATCCCTTCCTTACACCTTATACAAAAATTGACTCATGATGGATTAAAGACTTAAATGTAAAACCTAAAACCATAAAAACCCTAGAAGAAAACTCAGGCAACACCTTTCAGGACATAGGCATGGGCAAAGGCTTCATGACTAAAACACCAAAAGCAATGGCAACAAAAGCCAACATTGACAAATGGGATCTAATTAAACTAAAGAGCTTCTGCACAGCAAAAGAAACCATTTTCAGATAAACAGCCAATCTACAGAATGGAGAAAGTTTTTTTATAAGCTATCCATCTGACAAAGGGCTAATATCCAGACTCTAGAAGGAACTTAAACAAATGTACAAGAAAAAGACGAACGACCCCATCAAAAAGTGGGCAAAAAATATTAACAGAGACTTCTCAAAAGAACACATTTATGCAGCCAACAAACATATGAAAAAAGCTTGTCATCACTGGTCATGAGAGAAATGTAAATCAAAACCACAATGAGATACCATCTCACGCCAGTTAGAATGGCAATCATTAAAAAGTCAGGAAACAACAGATGCTGGTGAAGATGTGCAGTAATAGGAATGATTTTACACTGTTGGTGGAAGTGTAAATTAGTTCAACCATTGTGGAAGACAGTGTGGCAATTCTTCAAAGATCTAGAAGCAGAAATACCATTTGACCCAGCAATCCTATTACTGGGTAGATACCCAAAGGATTATAAATCATTCTACTATAAAGACATATGCACATGTATGTTTATTGAAGCACTATTTACAATAGCAAAGACTTAGAACCAACCCAAGTGCCCATCAATGATAGATTGAATAAAGAAAATGTGGCACATATATACCATGGAATACTATGCAGCCATCAAAAAGAATGAGTTCATGTCCTTTGCAGGGACATGGATGAAGCTAGAAAGCATCATTCTCAGCAAACTAACACAGGAACAGAAAACGAAACACCACATGTTCTCTCTCATAAGTGGGAGCTGGACAGTGAGAACACATGGACAGAGGGAACTGTCAGGGGGTGGGAGGAAAGGGGAGGGAGAGTATTAGGACAAATACCCAATACATGTGGGGCTTAAAACCTAGATGATGGATGATAGGTGCAGCAAAGCACCATGGCACATGTGTACCTGTGTAACAAATCTGCATGTCCTGCACGTTCCCAGAACTTAAAAAAAAAAAAAAAAAAAAGAATATTTTATCCATTTATTCTTTTTTCTTGCATTTTTTTGGTGTTTTGTAGCCAGAGGTCACAGTGATTGCCAGTGTATTTTGTGCTAGGAAAAGAGGTCTATAATTTATTTTTGTTCATCTTTCTAAACACTGTACTCATTTTGGCTGGAATTTTATAGGCATATATATCTTCTGGCTAGAAGTTTGAAATGTAAAATTGGGTTATTCACTAGGTTTTAAAGTTTTTTTTTTTCATATGTAGAAAGGAATGCCTTATATTGCTAATTTTAAGAAGATCTATGTCTCATTTTAGTATTGTTGTGTTAGCTAAAGATAGATCTCCAATGTCTTAGATTTAGGTAATTTCAATAAAGTTGGTGGGTACATTTAATTTTTAGTAACATTTTTTACAATAATGTCTTAACCAATGTTTCCTATGATAAGTGTTGTTAGTCTCAGGGTTGTAGGTTGATAATCTTTGGAAGTATTAAAACAAAACTTTCAATATTGCAAAAAATAAAAAAGCCTATATTTTAGACTCCAGTTTGTTTGTAGTCCTGGCTGACAATATTCTACATGCCAGCCTAGTCACTTATAGTTCCTCAAACGCCGCCACACTGTTTAATGACTCCATACTTCACACCAGCCATCCCCTCATCCTGGAATGCTTCCTTTCTCCCTACCATTCTTGAACTCACACTCATCTTTTAAGATACTCACAAGGAGATCTAGATGTGTGGTTTCATTATCTGCAGGACTTCACCTTTATAACTTTACTTATTACAACTCTGGGGCAGTTATTTCACGTATAATGCACAGTGAGTATTCAGGAAATATGGAATAGAACGAGATCCTAGGGATCCTGGACTATATACCATTTATGATTGCTCTCAGTTATAAGAGGTTTAATTCTTATATACATGTAGCTTCTGACGCTGGTGGTTTTAACAAATAAGTGAATGTTTTAGAGGAATCTTTGTTTATGCATTAATTTTTGAATGGGTAACTGCTATAGTTTGGATGTGTCCCCCAAAACTCATGAGTTGGAAACTTGATTCCCAAATGCAGTGGTGTCAAGAGGTAGGGCCTAATGGGAGATGTTTGGATCATGGGGGCACTACCCTTATTAATGGCTTAATGCCAATTTCATGAGAGTGGGTTTCTTATTAAAAGATGAGTTTGATTCCCTCTTACTCTTCCCCTCACCCTCTCTCTTTGCCCCTTCCACCATGGGATGATGTAGCAAGAAGGCTCTCACTAGATGTCAACACCTTGATCTTAGACTTTCCAGCCCACAGAACTGTGAGGATATAAGTTTCTGTTCTATAGAAATTAGTCTCAGACATTTTATAGCAGCATAAAATGGACTGAGACAATAACCCTTGTCACATTGCAATCTGAGTGTCAATACATCAGCCACATCAAGCTCACACCATTAGAGGCTAGGACAAAGGAAAACCACTCTTTTGTGGGGTTTAAGATACACAATAGGTGTGTGAGCTATAGCCTTGGGGTTATGCTTACAACATTGCCTTATAGACACTAGAAATAGATTTTAAAAAGTTATTGTGTTTTCTGCTGGATCCATTTCTAGGAATGCTCCAAAATACCAATCATTGTATTTTCTAAGAGAAGACACTCTGCTTTGCTGTGAAGGGTCTTTGGATTATGAAAAACTGTGCTTCTCATACATAAGTTGTCATAGCCATTCCAGATCATGTGTGGTCTCTTGGCAGCATGTAGGTTTGGAAACCCTAGTGAAGCAGTGCAGGCAGAGTATATAGCCATTAGAACCAGACTAATGTGAGATTCAGTTTCTACTCTACCAGTTACTACTGTATGGCCCTGGAAAGGCACTTAACTTATCTGAGCTTCAGTTTCCTCCCCCGAAACATGGGAACTTTGATTTGCCTTACAGGTTGTGGAAAGGATGTTGAGGCTCCCAGCACAGTGCCTGCACATGGTGAATGTCCAATATAGTAGTCCCCACTTTATCTATGTTTTCACTTTCCATGGTTTTGGTTATCCACAGTCAGCTGTGGCCCAAAAATATGAAATGGAAAATTCCAGAAATAAACAATTCATTAGTTTTAAACTATGTGCTATTGTGAGCAGCATGATGAAATCTTACACTGTTCCACTCTGTCTTGAGCAGGACATAAATCATCCCTTTGTCCCATGTGCCCATGTTGTTTACACTCTTTGCCTGTGAGTCACTTAGTAGCCATCTTAGTTATCAGATTGACTGTCATGGTATCACAGTGCTTGTGCCCAAGTAACCTTTATTTTACTTAATAAAGACCCCAAAGTGCAAGAATAGTGATGCTGAAAATTTAGATATGGCAAAGAGAAGTCATAAAGTGCTTCAAGTAAAAAGGTGAGGTGGGGTGCCGTGGCTCACGCCTGTAATCCCAGCACTTCGGGAGGCTGAGGGGGGGTGGATCAAGGGTCAGGAGTTCGAGACTAGCCTGACCAACATGGTGAAATCCCGTGTCTATTAAAAATACAAAAATTAATTGGGTGCAGTGGTGCGTGCCTGTAATCCCAGCTACACAGGAGGCTGAGGCAGGAGAATCGCTTGAACATGGGGCGCAAAGTTTGCAGTGAACCAAGATCACACCATTGCGCTCCAGCCTGGGAGACAGAGCAAGACTCTGTCTCTGAAAAAAAAAAAAAAAAAAGAAAGAAAGAAAGAAAGAAAAGGTGAAAGGTCGCGACTTAATAAGGAAAGGACAAATCTGAGGTTGCTAAGATCTACAGTAGGAACAAATCTTCTGTATATGAAATTGTGAATAATACATTGTAATTATTCTATTTTATTATTGGTCATTATTAGGCACAATAAGGTGACTAATTTATAGATTATGCTCAAGGATAGGTATGCACGTACATGAAAAAACATATTGCATATAGGGTTCAGTACTGCCTTTGGTTTCAGGCATCCACTTGGCCTCTAGGGACATATGCCCTGAAGATAAGGGGGAACTACTGATATTATAAGTAGTTCCCCCTTATATTATAAGGGGGGACTACTGATATTATATATATAAATTATCACTGATATTTTATTTCCCTAGAAAATCAGTTATTAAAGTAATTTCAAGAACAAGAACAAAACACCTTCAACCTAATGCTATATTTGTACGTACCCTGGGCACAGTGTACAAAATTTGTCTTCTTATTTACATTGTTGTACATGGGAATAAAAAGACATAAGCGGTAAACGATTTAGTTAGAAAAGTGGAAGGTGTCTTCAGAAATTTTTTAAAATCTGTATTGAAGTAAATGAAATAAAGAAAAAAGAAGGCAGATCCTAGAAAAAATTTACTTTAAAAATCAGAATTCTTAAGTTGTACACCAGAGAATTTTATTTAATGTGTCAAACATTCACTCAAAATAAATTTTGAACACACTAAGAAGTTTATGCATTCAAATTTTTCAGTAGTATATTCACATAACAACATGCACTCAATTTTTGCTGTGAAGTTTCACCCAGGCAGCTGAAGCATCCTTCAAAGTTCTTCAGAAGACAAAGCAAACACAACCACATTATTTTCTTTAGACAAAGCAATACTATGTTCGCCAAAATGTGTCCACATAACCCAGAAATAATGTAAATACAGGAGTAGAATTAGGAGCAGCTTAATATCACTGCATTTACTTTTGTTAGATTGTCATAGACTGTGTGTTAATGAGGACAAGATAGGACATGGCCTACCAGTCAAACAAGCTCAGACTATAACATTATTTTAGCATAATGACATGGGGTTGGTTGTCAGCCATTTAACTTAAGAGTTTACCCTGTTCCTTGAATGTTCAACCTATTGCCCTAAATCCTGGGAGTGGGTTCAATTATATGTCGAAGCCCTAACCCCTATACTAGAATTCTAGGGACTATATTTGGAGATAGAACCTTTTAGGAGGTAATGGGATTGTTAGAGTGGGCTGCAATTCGTTCTGACTGGTGAACTTATAAGAAAGTACATATCAGGGGTGCACTGGCACAGAGGAAAGGCCACGTGAAGCAGGAAGGCAGCCATCTGCCAGCCAAGGAGACAAATCTCAGAAGGAACCAACCCTACCCACATCTTGACCTTGGACTTTGAGCTTGAAGAACTGTGAGAAAATAAATTTCTGTTGTTTAAGCCACCCAGTCTGTGCTACTTTGTTATGGCAGCCCTGGCAAACTACAGTAGTTCCCCCTTATCCTTGAGGGATACGTTCTAAGATCCCTGGTAGATGCCTGAAACTGCTGATACTACCAAACCCTATGTATACTATATATTTTTTCCTATACATGCATACTTAACGATGAAGTTTAATTTATAAATTAGGCCCAGTAAGAGATTAACAACAAGGAATAATAAAATAAGATAATTATAGCAATATGCTAGCATCACTACCCTTATGCTTTGCCATTTTTCAGTAGAGTAAGGGTTTCTTGAACACAAGCAAGGTTTTATCAGGCTACTCAGAACATTGCTCTTTTTCTTATACTCATCTAATCCATCATGAAATTCTGCGGCTCAGCTTTCAAAATATATCCAGGATTTGACCACTTATCACCACCCTCATTGCTACTACACAGTCCAATCCATGGTTGCTGGTCAAATCTGCTATCATAGTCAAATTTACCATCGTAGTTCACCTGGGTTATGTGCAGTAGCCGCTGACAGGGCTCTCTGATTTCACCCTTGCTTCATTTCCACCCCCAGTCTTTCCTCAACACAGTAGCCAGAGCGATTCTTATAAAACTCGATCAGATTGCTTCTCTCCTAAGTTCAACACTCTCCAATGACTTTCCATTTGAGATAAAGTAAAATCCAAAGTCCTGGCCTGGGCACAGTGGCCCAAGTCTGTAATCCTGGCATTCTGGGAGGCCGAGGCAGGCAGATCACCTGAGGTTAGGAGTTCAAGACCAGCCTGGGCAACATGGCGAAACGCTGTCTCTATTAAAAAATACAAAAATTAGCCGGGTGTGGCATTGGGCGCCTGTAATCCCAGCTATTTGGGAGGCCGAGACAGGAGAATTGCTTCAACCTGGGAGGAGGTTACAGTGAGCAGAGATCGCACCCACTGCACTCCAGCCTCGGCGACACAGTAAGACTCCATCTTGGAAAAAAAAAAAATCCAAAGTCCTTCTAATTAATTACAAGGTCCTCCATGATCTGGCTCACTATTATTTCTCTGGGTTTCTCCTAGCACTCTCTCCCTAGCTCACTACACTATAGCTAAAACAGCCGCCTTGCTGTTCCTAGGACACACCGAGCATGTTTTCACTTATGGGGCCTTGTACTGGCTGTCCCCCTCTACCTGGAACACTGCTTTCCAGGTACGCCCTTGGTGGGCTACCTCAACTCCTTTCAACTTTACCTTCTCAGTGGACTTCATTGTGACTCTTCTATTTACCTTAGTTAACTCCACTCACATCCTCCTCTCAATTCCCTAACTCCCTCACCTGCTCCATTTTTATTTCTGTAGCAATTACCAATGATCACCTTTTAAAATACTGCATAATTATGATTAAGCTTAATATTTCTTTTCTGTCTCCTCTATTGGAAGTTCCATGAGGGTAAATCCTTGTCTGTTTTGTTCATCTGTGTTTCACAAGTGCCTAAAACAGTACCTGGCACACAGTAGACACTCAATAGGTATTTGCTGAATGAAGGAATAAATGAATAACAGAGCAAGAATTAATTGTCATATGGCAGGTCTTATTCTAAGTATGTTTCATATCTTGTTTCATTTAAACCTCAACAGTCTGTGAGGTAGGTATTAATTATTCTTAATACAAAGATAAAGAAAATAGGCTTAGAGAGGTTAAAGGTATAACTGAGATTTGAACCCAGGCAGTCTAATCCCAAAGCTCTCAGTTTTTAAATTCAACTACCCTATGAAGTTAGGTAAACAGGTAAGTAGTTACAATTATTCTTACTTTCTAGATGACAAAACTGAGACTTAGAGATTTTAAGTCACTTTCTCAAGGTCTCATACCTAGTGAATGGGAAACCATAGGTTGTCCTGATGCCCTAAGTTCATGGATCTGTTATAACCTGGCTTGGTACCTCTCCTTACCCTTTTCAGGGACTCCTTCCCTTCACTGCTATTTTTCTATGTCTTCTCTTCCACGTCTAAGGCATTCCACAGTGTTCTTTACCCATAGAATTCCCTGCAGTAGTCTACCACAACATATTTCTCTTTGCTTGTACCTCTTCTTAGATCTCTTATTGCTCTTCCTGACAAAAGGAAGAAAAACTATCAAAACCTTCTCTCAAGAAAAATACACACACACACAACATATAGATTACAATAGACTCTAGCTAAAACTGATTAATTCTTAACTTCCTCTTGGAATAAAAGATACCTTTCTTCCATCCCATTTTCTAGGGTTTCACTAAATAAATAGTTATTATTAAATGTGTCAATGAAGGCTTGTAGATTCATTTATTCATTTGTGTATTCATTCATTCCACAGGCATTTTTGAGCACATATCGTGTATAAGGCAGAATATGAAATTTTGTGGGGAATCAAAAATGGCCTTTATGGTACCATGCCCTGAAGACATTTCCAATCAGAGCCAATGAGAAGACTCAGTGTGGCTATTTTTGTTTGAGTTTTCACTTTCCACTAGATTCAATGTTGAAAGGCTGTGAGACTGCAGTTGCTACAGCCACTGTGTTGCCATGACAGGAGATCCTGTCTAGATTTGAGCCAACCCAGAAAAACCAGTTTGAAGAGAGAGAGAGAGAGAGAGCATGCAAGAGAGAGAGCATGCAAAGAGAGAGAGAGAGAGAGCATGCAAGAGAGAGGAGAGAGAGAGAGAGAGAGAGAGAGAGAGAGAGAGAGAGAAACTGGCTCCTGAGGACACAGTTTTAACCCCTGCATCAAGCTGTGCCTGAAGCTAAGCCCACACTAGTCTCTTTCTGTAACAAAGTCCAAAAAAATATTTTCTTTTCACTTAAGCCAATTTGAGTTGTATTTTCTGTTATAAGCTTTCAGAATAGTCCTAATACATATAGGCCTTTCTAGTTATATTTTTAACATCCTGATATCTTTCCAGAGATAGTTCCACACATTCCTAGAGCTACCTTAGCAACCTTCACTCAATGCTGAAACTGAGTATCTGGTCTGCCTTTGGGCCAATGCTAAATCTCTTCACAGCATCCTTTACCGAAGCAACATTGTCCCAGAATCTGCTGAAGCAGCAAGAAAAAGAGGTCAGCCGTAGAACCAGCTGCATATCTTCTTAGGCAGGCAGGGGTGTATCACTACTGAGGCCAAATGGACACTCACTAGCAAGGTGGCTGAAAAGAACTGTTCTTGAAAGAACCCAAGTGAAAACTTCCAGGAGGAAACCAAACAGAAAATCTATGTGGGTTGTATTCTGCAGTGCAAGTACTAAAGGAAGGGGGTAGTCTCAGAGGGTTAGCCAGTGAGTACATTGCCAGAAATGTAACATGCAGAGGCTCCTGAAAGAGCCACTATTTAGACATCTGTCATAACCAAGGACTTGCAATAGCTAAGAGATAATTTTAAATAGCAACAAATATTTTAAAAGTTCCTTTCTTTTCTTCCTCCTCCACCTTCCCTGATTAAAAAATCATGAAGATGAGGGGCAGGAGAGGAGGTGAAACAAAGAAAATGAAAGAATAGACAGTTTCCTCCTCTATCCTTCCCAACTATGAGTCAGGGAAAGAGAGAAGATTCAATTGAATGAGAAATGGAAGTCTTGATTTGAACTGGACTTTTGACATACCTGAACATGTAATTGTTCTAATATCACAACAGGACTGGGAAGTTAAGGGATTTGCTAAGGCATGGGGAAAAGAGGATCTTTAAAGTATGTTTGAAGAGTGATAGAAAGAAAAAGTAAAGCTGTTTATGATTGCATTCTACCTTTTTTAGCCAATTAAACAAATAGGTTTACTTGAGTTAGACCAAGCTTGTCCAAACTGCAGCCTGCAGGCTGCATGTGGCCCAGGACAGCTTTGAATATTGCCTAACACAAATCTGTAAACTTTCTTAAAACATTATGAAAAATTTTTTGCATTTAATTTTTATTTATTCATTTATTTTTAGCTCATCAGCTATTGTTAGTGTTAGTGTATTTTATGTGTGGCCCAAGACAATTCTTCTTCTTCCAATGTGGCCCAGGGAAGCCAAAAGATTGGACACTCTGAGTTAGACCATAAGAAACAGCACAATGCAAATTACTCTCATATTTAATGTCATAGTGGTTTCTCTAGAAGGATTCCTGAGGAACTGTCCCTATGAGCTTAGTATCAGGGGTAGTTCTCCTTCTCTGGACTAAGAGCTCTGCTTTTATTCAGTAGGTATACCAAATGAAACAGGGGTGTCAGTGAGAAAGATCCATTCTATGGAATGTATTTTTGGTTTTGTTTTGTTTTGAGCCAGAGCCTTCCTCTGTTGCCCAAGCTGGAGTGCAATGGCATGAACATGGCTCCCTGTAGCCTTGACTTCCCAGGCTCAAGCAATCCTTCTGCCTCAGCCTTCTGAGTAGCTGTGACCACAGGTGCACACCACCACAATTGGCTAAAATTATTAAAAAAATTGTCGAGATAGGGTCTCACTATGTTGTTTAGGCTGGTCTTGAACTCTTAGGCTCAAGTAATCCTCTCACCTCAGCCTTCCAAAGTGCTGGGATTATAGGAGTGAGCCACCACGCATGGCCTATGGGACACATTTTGTCACTGACAATGTTTACAATTGCTGATACATGTTGGTAATATAAAGTAGATCAACTTTTACTCTGTTTTATTGCAGTTTGTATGTTTTCTACAGAAAATGCACCCCGTCATTGCCTACACCCCACCCAAGTGGACTGCTCATTCTGTTTTTTCCTAAGGATGCTGTCAATCATGTTTCACAGCTAAGTTTTAGCTACTGAAAGCTTGGAGTCAAATCTGTGTGCCTCTTTGTCTACTACTACATTTTGTATATTAGGCCTCGGCCCTGGCTCCAATTTAGATTACCATTTTCCCCCCTAATTTGTCCCTCTCTTTGACTTTTTAACTTACTTCTAATTAAATTTTTGTGTGCCTATCTTTGTAAGCCCTGTTAGATTCTTGTTGCAGCAATGAACATAAGCAATGTAATAAACAGAAAGGATGACATTCAATGCACATATTGAATCATCCTGTGTGTGTAGAATCACAAGTGCATTTCATTCTAGACACAAGACATAATTTTGCGCATTTCAAAATGCAGTAAATGATTCCTAGAATGCTATTTTAGAAGCTTTCCTTAGGAAACTGTACCACGTGGCATAACTCACCTACCCCAGTAGTGTGATCTCCCTTTGGTCCTGTGTAGGAAGTGGGAGTTTCTCCTCTCCTCCTATGCCAGCTGCTCCGGTTTCTTTTCTCTTGAGTAAATACACATTCATCTTGCTCGAAAGTACACTCTCCAGGTGGAGGCGGAAGTTTCTCTGCAAGGAAATAGCAGGTGTTGCAATTGCTGTGACACTTTCAATGACTCTGTTGCTAGCAGCCCACTCTGCATGTATGAATGCTGTCTGGCCATATGGCATGCGATGGAGAGGCTATCCCCACTGGTGACCCACCTACACAAAGCCATTGCTTCCAGCTGGAGGCTGCACTCCACTGTGGGTCCTGCCGCAGACACAGAGAATAATCAGAGATACAGATCTAAAATACTGGGATACTTTGAGAAAAAACTTTCCCTGACTTGTGAATTTGTGTGAATTTTTCTACCACTCCAGAATTTAGAGGTATATTGCCTTTATGAAAATATGGAAAATAATAAAATCGTATAATGCAGGCACTTCCTTCAGAAATCCTAGATGAGTGAAGGGTATCCTCATAACAACTCCACAGGTGGAGGATATACCGTAACAACTTTGGAGGTGGAGGAGAATGTGAGAGCGCTTAAATGGACTTCTGGAGGCACAGCTGCGTGGAACAAATAACTTCATTTCTCTGTGCCCTACAGTTCTTATCTGTAATGTGGGAATATTGATGGTAGTCACTTCATGAGTCTGTGAGGATTAAATGAGATGGTATACATAAAGTGATAATTTTTAATATAAAGTTCTCAATAATTAAATTTTAGAACTTATCTTGCCATCCAGAGCTTTATTTTCCTATTCCCAGATCCAATGTCTATGTTTTTGAATGCTGTCTTCAATAAAATTCATAATTATTATTAGAATGGTGCTTCTTCCCAATTTATTGGGGACTTCTCCTTTGACTAAACTTGGTTACACCTCCCTACACCCAGATTCTTAGCAAATTTTTCTAATAAATAGCTTGTTTCATATGTGTCTTGTGTGATCATTGTTTTTATTTTACACACAGTACTAGTTAATGAAGGCTCATTCTTTCTTCTATGCCTTGAGTGGAATGATTTTTATCTGGGTTGTCCTTGCAGTGCCTGGTAAATCAAGGGACTAAAAACAAATTGTCTTTTAATTAAATAAATGTGGAGATAATTCTCCAGTGCCAGACTGATACCACGATTTGCCTGTGTGTCAAAGAAACGGATGTCCTATGATGTAGGATGCCACGGTAATTAGCAGATACAGACCAACGATCTGGATTGAGTTATGTGCCATTTTCTCATGAGACATAATGTCCAACACGTAGCTAGCTACCATGACTTTATTTCGCTGCTATCATCATTGCTTTGTCTATTGTTCCACTGTCATTTAATTCACTTAGAAAATGTTTATTTTATTAAAATTTTTAAATTATATATTTAGCAAGTACCTGTAAAACAAGAATTTCATCAATACTGCTTGAAAATCTCCATCATGTAAGGTAACAAAAACAATAATAATAGTAATAATTATAGCAGAAGATACAGGTGTGACAGTGTTTTTAAAGCACTGTTTTGTACCAGGTCTTATACTAGGAAAATGTGTATGTGTTATCCCCAATATTCAGGTGGATATCATTATCTCCCTTCCAAATGAGGATAAAGGGGTTAAGTCACATGTACAAAGACAGGTATTACATCGCAATCATCATCTCTAAATTTCAAAGCCTGCTACACAGCTCTGCAGGAGACACTTAGTCAAGAAAAGCAAAGGACGGACTAGCACAGATGAAATGTGTGTGGTTCTCAGAGACACAGGAAATGTATGTTTAGGCCAGAGAGACAGAGAGCTGAAATGATTGCCTTCTTACCCGAAGACGAGCAGCTTCCCAACTGTACTGTGATATCATCCAGGGCTACAAGTCCACAGTCCCAGAAGCTTTTGCATAGGCTCATGAAAACCACCTGTAATTCATAAAAATAAAACTATAAGTTCTGTTAACTGAAAACTGAAAACTCTTAACAACCTGGGATTCACTTAGCACAGCAGGCAAGCACAGGTAAATTACAAGCAGCTCTTTTTCGTCCGTATGAACGACAGAACACAGTGGCAAGAAGAATGGTTACCATCTGTATGAGACCCTAGAATTATTTTTATTATTATTAAATTTTGAGATGGAGTCTCACTCTGTCATCTAGGCTGGACTGCAGTGGTGTGATCTTGGCTCACTGCAACCTCTGCCTACCAGGTTCAAGCAATTTTCCTGCCTCAGCTTCCAGCAATTTTCCTGCCTCAGCTTCCTGAGTAGCTGGGATTACAGGCACCCGTCACTACGCCCGGCTAATTTTTGTATTTTTAGTATATACAGGTTTTACCATGTTGGCCAGGCTGGTCTCAAACTCCTGACCTAAGGTGATCTACCCGCCTTGACCTCCCAAAGTGCTGGGATTATAGGCATGAACCACTGCATCTGGCCTAGAATTACTTACACTGTTTTTTTGAGCAGAAATAACCTTATAATGATATATTGTGCATATTAATGCTGAAATCAGTGGCATTTCATAAAGAATTGACAGGAAGAATGAGGAAAGCAAGAAGTTAACTGTGTGACAGAGAAAAGCCTGTCAGGTTTTAAACATTTTCCCCAGATAATCCACAACGTAGATAAGACTTGATGGTTTTCTGAGCATTTTTCAAACATTTCCAGTACAAACACTATTGATTTTTTGGAAATGACTTTCTGGCAGTATGCTTCACTCACATTGTGAACAAAGTCCTGATGATTTGCCATCTGGAGGCTTATGTTCCATTTCTAAAGACAAAGATCTATGTTCCCAGTTGGTGTCACTAATAAAAGCCCTAAATGCAGTTATTTTATCACTCCTAACATTTTTATTGTTGTGTGTGAAGGAAAAACAAATCCATACCATAAATTATTAAATCTACTGTGCCAGAGAAAGGGAGAATTCTTGGATTTCTTTCCATTAGGCATATTTTAAAGGTTGCTTTTCACATATAGGATGAGCTGAGACCTTTTAAAAACATTTGTATTAGATTTTCACTGTACTTGCAGTTTACAAAGCTGCTTTGCATATATCACAATGTTTAAGTAGCATAAGCTCATTTAGTCCATGTTCGCTCAATCCCTCAGTTACAAATGTAATTCAAACATACAAAGGATGATATAACAGAAGCTAAAACCCAACTTTCAATAATAATAACACGTGCTTTTTTTTTTAGGTTCTAGTTTAAAATGTTATGTCTTAAATTTATTGTGTTATCAGTAGGGTTCTTTTGTTTTTTGACGATCAGATTTGTTAGAATATAGAATTTATTTAAAAAGAAATGTAAAGATCATGTGACAGCTTACTAGCATGCAAAATATAAAATGTCTTAAGCGAAGACCTTCTGGATATTACTAACTGTAACATGTGTGATGGTTTACTTGCACTGTATTTATATTGCTTTCAATTATAAAAAGGATAGTTTAAACTCGTCACAATGTATAACTATGTATATATACAAAGAATAAAATAAAACAAGGTGGATTGTTTTTTGTGTGTTTTTTTCTGGTTTACTTCTGTTAGTTGTTTCATGTTTCTAGATTCTAGAGATGCTTTGAACATGTAAAATATTTTACTTGCAGAGTTTACCACTGGGAACTTATTCCCTGTTTGTAAAGCAAAGGTCTGTGTCATCAGCCCTGAATGCAGTTACATTTTAGCAGCAATTTTTACTGTTAGATGGGAAGGAATATTAATCCATCTCATAATTTATTGAATTAATTGTGCTGCAGAGAGAAAAGTCTTGGCTTTATTTTTTGGGGTGGGGGGTGGCTTTAAATTATATTTTTCACAAGCATAATAAAAAAAGTGCTTTTTCAAAATGAATATGTGGTAGTAAAATGGTTCACCATCTAAATCGTTACCTTCATAAAACTCAAACATGTGGCATGGTAATGGATTCTAAGAGGAGAAATATTAACATGCTTTCTTACGTTTACTATAGCATTATTTTATAGTGACCATAAAATCATACAAGCAAGCAAGCAGGTAAACACTCAAAATTTCAAAAGTAGAGGAAATAAACGAACTATGGCACAATTACCTAAGAAATTGTCCACTGTCAGATCTGTTAACTTGGGCATATTATTTAGTAGTACGGAAATATATTCCTTTCATAATGTTAAGTGAAAAAACTAAAGTAAATAAAATAAGACAAAATAATACCTAGTTCATCTAAAAATACATAGAAAAAGCCTGGAAAATTTACCAAATTAAAACAATTATGTTAGACTCATAAAATTATAGGCATTAAACAGAATTTCCCCCTACTTTCTATATTTATATATGTGTGTGTGTGTGTTGTGTGTGTGTGTGTGTGTGTGTGTGTGTGTGTGTATATTCATATATATTTATATTATTTTGAGATGGAGATTTGTTCTTGTCGCCCTGGCTGGAGTACAATGGTACAATCTGGGCTCACTGCAACCTCTGCCTCCTGGGTTCAAGCAATTCTCCTGTCTCATCCTCCCGAGTAGCTGGGATTACAGGCGCGTGCCACCGCACCCGGCCTAATTTTTGTATTTTCAGTAGAGATGGGGTTTTGCCATGTTGACCAGGCTGGTCTCAAACACCTGACCTCAGGTGATCCGCCCGCCTTGGCCTCCCAAAGTGCTGGGATTACAGGCGTTAGCTGGGGGCCTGGCCTCTATATTTGGATAAAAAGATAAAGGAATCACGATATTTACAATTAAGCTGTGGAATAATCAGTTAGTCATTATTATTTCCTAGATGGTCTTGTCTATTTTGATAGCCACTAGGTATATGAGTCTATTACAATTAAATTAAATTAAAAATTCATGTATTCAGTCACACAAGCCACATTCGAAAATGCTCAATAGCCACATGCAGCTGTTGGTTAACTGGACTGAACACAGATATGCAGCATTTCCTCATTATAGAAAGTTCTATTGGATAGACTTCCCTGGCTCCTTCTGGATGTTCCAAATACTTTGTGAACTGCCACAGTGGGTTGAATGAAATGCTAAAGATGTTTTGGACAATAGCAAGCATCTGGGTTGTTCTACCTCAGCACTTTTTCCATACTTAGAACACTAGTCAGACCAAGTGTTGTTCTGTCTGATAAAAGATCCCCAAGGTTAGTCAGCTACTGACTAGGTTCAAATGATGGCCTCAAGCTCAGATTTGCCTGGCAGTTATCTGTTAGCATTGCAACACATAAAAGAAACACAACCAGATCAGCCTGTTTGCTCTAACACACTGGATTTTCTGCCTGGTGATTAATAATGCTGATCATGTCAGCGCCTATTTTGGGGCCTCCATTTTACATTTTGTATGCTCCTTGAGGTGGAGAGGTTAGAGTAGTTGGTGACTGGGCAAGCAGATGAGTGGGCCTGGTTGAGACAGGACAAAGAATAAGTCAAACATGTTGTCCTGTTCTTAAGGACTCACCCTCTGGGTCCAGTTAAGAACATGACATGAAGGAAATCAGTCATAGTTTAAATTCTTGATGGAATTAACCTCTTCTTTATTTATAGATCTGTTTTAACAACAGTGCTTATTTCATTTTAGGCAGTATTTCGAAGAAAGTGTAACATCTCTAAGACTGGAAAAATCAGCTTAAATGTGTATTAATATCTATTCAAGAGGGTACCACACCCTCTAAAATATGAATTATATTAAATATTAAATTAAATATTAACATTAAATATAGGAATGAGCCAGCATGCCTATAATCCCAGCACTTTGTGAGACTGAGACACAGGATCACCTGAGGCCAGGAGTTCAAGATCAAAC
The DNA here is from genome assembly GCA_036589455.1 of Ateles fusciceps. NCBI lineage: Eukaryota > Metazoa > Chordata > Mammalia > Primates > Atelidae > Ateles > Ateles fusciceps. The sequence goes on from JAZHEH010003097.1 coordinate 16,153,390, forward strand.
TGGGCAGCACAGAGAGGCTCCATATCTACAAAAGAATTTTAAAAATTAGCTGCATGCACTTGTAGTCCAGCTACTTGAAAGGCTGAGGCTGCAAACTCTCTTCCACCCAGGAGTTGAAGGCTACAGTAAGCCATGATCATGCCACTATACTCCAGCCTAGATGACAGAGTGAGACCCTGTCTCTAAAAAATAATTAATTAAAAAAAAAGGAGCTGGGGGAGAAGATGATGGTCCAAGTAAAGTAATATCCCTTAGAAAGGTATTCTTGATTTTATGCAAATCTCTTCAAAGTTAGGGACAAATTAAATTTACGTAAATCAATGCTTCCATCTACTAAAGATCCCAGTCCTTAGGTGCAGATAATACTTTAAAATGTTTGTCTACATGGAGAACATTCATATCTGAGGAAATCTGCCTAGACTAACTGGAAACACAAATAGAGTAAATGGAGAGCTGCAAAAACATATTTGCAAAGAAATAATTCTAAATACAGTCAAGGAAGGATCAACAATATTACTTAACTTACTCTCTACTGTACTAAAAATAGATAGTATACATGCTTTTTAATATTCACAACAGGGTATTCTTACCTTGGCACTACTGATGTTTTGGGCCAGATGATTCTTTGTTAGGACTGCCTTGCGGATTGTAGGATGTTTAATAGCAACTCTAATCTCTATTCATTAGATGCCAGCATCACTGCCAAGTCATGACAATCAAAAACTCCTCAGACACTGTCAAATGTCCATTAGGGGGAAATCTCCCTAGCTGAGAACCACTGGTCAAGAGTAGTAGAAAACTGTTGTGTGGGTTATAAAACCCCAGTTACGAAATTCCTGTTATGTGTAGTCCTTGTCCTAGGCACTTTCAGATCTGGATTTCTCTCTCTCTTTTTTTTTTTGAGACAGAGTCTTGCTCTGTGCCCAGACTGGAGTGTAGTGATGTAATCTTGGGTCACTGCAACCTCTACCTCCTGGGCTCAAGTGATTCTCCTCCTTCAGCCTCCCAAATATTTGGGACTACAGGCATGCACCACCACACCTGGCTAATTTTTATATTTTTTGTAGAGGCAGGGTTTTACCTTGTTTCCCAGGCTGGTCTCAAACTCCTGGGCTCAAGGAATCGGCCTGCCTTGGCCTCCCAAAGTGCTGGGATTACAGAATAAGTCATTGTGCCCAGATCTGTTACCTGATTTTTGGATTTGCTTTTTGATTTCAATCTATTTATTCTCTCTACTCAGAATAAGACTGGTCTAAAAATGAACTAGATTTAGTTTTCCTCTACACATCACCAGGTGGTTGTTCTAAAAAGCAATGAAATATAGGCCAGGGGCAGTGGCTCACACCTGTAATTCCAGCACTTTGGAAGGCCAAGGCAGGCGGATCACTAGAGGTCAGGAGTCGGAAATCAGCCTGGCCAACATAGCAAAACCTTGTCTCTACATAAACACAAATATTAGCTGGGCATGGCGGTGCACACCTGTAGTCCCAGATACTCAGGAGGCTGAGGCAGGAGAATCGCTTGAATCCAGGCGGCAGAGGTTGCAAAGCGCTGAGATGCTGCCACTGCACTCCAGCCTAGGTGACAGATCAAGACTCTGTCTCAAAAACAAAACCAAAAACCAAGAAATATCCTCAAGCCCTGGAAACAAAAGGTAAAGGAGCAGAAACACAAGGCAGATGGACTAATACCCAAACTGAATAATCATCCCCTGGATTATAAAGGATTTATTGTTCCAATTTCCTGCTTTAGAAAACTGTAATTATTAAAGGGCAATAGAATCTCCTCTTTATTCTCATCTTTTTCCCTTTAACAAAACAATGATCTGCTCTCTAGAAACAACATGACAACAGGCAGTAGAACCTAAAAGGTCACTGAGCAAATGCTCCTCATAGTATATAATTTTAAGTCTCTTCTAAAGTTGTTTTTTTTTGAGGGGGGTGGTTGATTAGGAGAGGGTCTGTGTGGAAACCCAGCTACAAGGCTGTGTTAGTCAAAGGGGCCAGACTGCCCCAGGCCTGTCAAAGTCCATAAAAGTTCCTGGTTAAAGTACCCATGAGTCCAAATGCCATGGCTTTTGCCTGTAATCCCAACACTTTGGGAGGCCAAGGCAGGCAGACTACTGAAGGCCAGGAGTTTGAGACAAGCCTGTGCAACATGGTGAAACCCCCCCCTCTACTAAAAATACAAAAAACTAGTTGGGCGTGGTGGTGCACACCTGTAGTCCCAGTTACGCAGGAGGCTGAGGTGGCAGGATCACCTGGGCCCAGGAGGCTGAGGCTGCAGTGAGCTGTGAGTGCACCACTGCACTCCAGCCTGGGTGACAGAATGAGATCCTAACCTTAAAAAAAACAAAAGTACCCAGGAAAGAAAAAGAAGACAATCAGATATGTTAAGAATTCATGTTCTCAAACTAAATCAAGATAGGTTTTTAAAGAACTAAGGTTATCGCTTTTCACTTTATGAGACGTCATAGTTTAAGAACTGCCAAATATAATGAATAGAATTTTGCCAGGAGAAGAAGGAAATAAGTTTTGTAGGGTGCTGTGAAATAAAATCAAACCAAATCTTTGTTTTGCAGTTCAAAGGGACTGTTTGTGTTAAAGAACTAAATACTGGCTATATTAACTGTTTTTTACTGCCTTTTAGAGTAGATTCCATGGCCTTCTCGATAGACGTGGCAGACCAGGTTGTTGGGTTAATCCACCATCTACTTTACCAACTGAATGGCCCCATTAAGGCCTATAATTAGCATGTGAATTATAGCTTCCAGAAATTGCCTTCTATATTTGGATAGAAACATTTCAGTCCTGTGCCAACAATATCATAACTTACCCATGTTCACAAAATGAACTTAGTTAAGTTCTTGTTATAAGCGGTGGACCTCAACAATTTCCCAGACGGTTCAATTTTGAGTTAAATTTAACTTTTCTTCTGATGAGGTTAAAATCTTTTGAAATCATTTGCACAGATAAATTTGGTTATGACAACTACAGAGTTGGTGGCATAATTATTCACAAAATTACTATAATCCAGTCAGTGAAATTCCACAGCCCTTCATTTAAGATGCTATTGACACAACTGTAAGATATACTATATGATGTAATTGCACTCATTCAACTGTTTGACAATAAGTTGTAATAGAGTTCTAAAAAAATTTCAATATTGAGATACTTGGCAAAATGGATGAAATTATTACAAATCCCTAAAGACAGGCTAAGTGAAGCTTTATCTAGAAAAGTAAGTGTGAGATTTTAGCATTCGTAGAACCTAGCACTGTTCTGAGAAATAGTTGCTAAATTGCAAAAGCATACCTCCCTGCAGAGACTATATTTGGTCTTCATCTCCCATAAAAGGCAGAATGACCATGTGTTTTTAAATAAGTTTTTAGCTGACCAATACTTTTTTTCTTAAAGAACCCATCTGGTTAGCTTTTTCTTGTTTAAAGGCCCATCTGATTTAATTCAACTTTTGGCTTTCACAAGTGACAGAGATTCAGCAGTTTCCAGCTTTTTCCAGTGTGAAAGTCTTTCTGCTCTGAGGAGCCTTCAGGTCTGGGCTAGGACCACACTGTGATAGAATACAGGCCTGCAGCTGAACTTTTTCATTGCTATTTGGGTGGTAAACATCCAAATCTCTCGACTCAGATTTCAGAAATCTGCTTTATTTTCATATCTTTGGGCCACTGTAAGTGCAGGGGAGGTTCCAGAAGGGACCACAGAATCAGCCATTTTTTAGAATGAAGAACAGGTCCAGAAAGTCTGTGATAGCAGCTCACACAGCAGCAAGCTGCAGACTCAGGTATGGAACACGATATTCCTTCCTGATCCCCCGAGAGAATATACTTCATTATACAGCCTCCTCATTTTCCCTATTTTGCTTTAGGTATCTTAAAATATGATTTTGAGAGACATGATGCAACTCCCCAATTAATAGCACGAGACCAAGCATTTCTTTGACATGTGTTTACAACCAGCTTCCTGTCATTTTGCCTTATGTTTGTTTTTAGAGTATTCTGGTAACTCAGCACAGGAGCCTGACTCTTACATAGATTGTGACTGATTTTCAGAACCGCCTAATGTCGAACCAGCCATAGCCTCTCCTTTTCTCCACAACAGCTCTTCCCCTGACTTCAGCCACATCCTTCTCTCTCTTAGCCGAAGACATCACTGCCCTGCTCTGCACTGAAAATGTAGGCCCCCCAAAAGGAATACTCACAACTTCTCCGACATCCACATCGACACCCTCATCTTCATTTGCACCCATTTTCACTTTCCCCCTCGTTTCGAGTAAAGTCTGTCTGATTACAAAGTTCTTGTTCTTTTCATGGTGGGACAGAGAAGACTAATCCTACACAATTAATGTTGAAGATGCAAGTGGAAAATAAATGAGAAAAGCCTCTGAAAAAATGAACATTAGACGAAGCTAAGATGACATCATTTTTAATGTTTTAGTGTGTAAGTGTCTAATTCCATATCCTAATAATGAAGACATTTTTATATTTAATTATCCCATAAAGCTTTCATTATCACTAAGGGAAAATAGGTACAAATGCCTTCCTGATTTTTACATGTACTCCTCAAGAAGAGGGGCAGGTGACCGTTGGTGACTACAACTTTTTTTTTTTTTTCTTGAGACAGGGTCTTGCTCTGTTGCCTGGGCTAGAGTACAGTGGTGCAATCTCAGCTCACTGCAATCTCTCCTTCTTGGGTTCAAAGAATTCTCATGTCTCAGCCTCCTGAGTAGATGGGATTACAGGCATGTGCCACCATGCCAAGCTAATTTTTTTACTTTTAGTAGACAGGGTTTCATCACGTTGGCCAGGCTGGTCTTGAACTCCTGGCCTCAAGTGATCTGCCCGCCTCACCCTCCCAAAGTTCTGGGATTACAGGTATGAGTCACAGTGCCCAGCCAGTCTGGTGATTTTTAATAGGTCTCCAGGCTGCCTATGATTTTTTATATATATAAAAAAATCAATCCTGGGATAAATATACAATGTGATTTCTCTCTGGCCCACCTCCCTCTATAGGGCATTCCCCTGGTGGAACACTTTCCTGACCAATATAATGTAATAAAATGTAAAGACCAATTTAATAGTCATGTCCAAGAATAGTCATTACAATTGAAGTCACTGTTGTGGCCCACTTGGATGGAGATGCAAAAAGGTCAGTCCTGCCAGAAGATAGATATATAGAATGCAATGCACAAACAGCAAAAAAGGAAGAATCTAGGTCTTCCTCTTGTCTCTCAAAGGCTCACTCTGCTCTAGATGAACTTCTCCTGGGTTTGAAGAAGACAGCGGGCACTTTTAGCAATCCTCTGCTAATACTCAAACAGGATATTGACTTTGTCCCTCTCACCTCTGAGACATAGAGACAACTAGTCTAATTTTCATGGATTCCCAAGCCAAAGTGTATATCTGTGAAGTGAATTAGAGCTGCAGTTTAAAGCTTACATAACTCTAACCCCTTTTCAACCTATGCCACACTTATTTAACCAGCCCCTAATAACAGACAATATGGTAGTTTTCACCGTTTCAGTATTACAAATATTACTGGAATGAATGATGATAGCTAAATCTTTGTGCATAACCATGATTATTTCCTTAATAAATCCCTAGATGTAGAATTGTTATGTCATAAAGTATGCATGTTTGAGTGCTTTTTGATTCATGTAATTAAACTGTTATTAAAACATTGTATGAGTTTACCCTCATATAAGACCACACGATAATCCTTATTTCCTTGTGTCCTCACCTTTCCAGGGTCATATGTGTGTGTGTGTGTGTGTGTATATATATATATATATATACACACACACATATATGTGTGTGTGTGTGTACTGTGCACACACATGTTTATATGTATATAGTCATACACTACATAATGGTGTTTCAGTCAATGCCAGACTGCATGTACAATGGTGGTCCCATGAGATTATACTACCATATTTTTACTGTACCTTTTCTATCTTTAGATATGTTTAGATACACAAATACTTACCATTGTGTTGTAATTGTTGACAGTATCAGTACAATAACATGCTGTACAGGTTTACAGCCCAGGAGCAATAGGCTATACCATACAGTCTAGGTGTGTAGTAGGCTATTCCACCTAGGTTTTTATAAATGTGGTGTCCTCACAAGGATAAAATTGCTTAACAAACACATTTCTTGGAATGTATCCCTGTCATTGATACATGACTGTATATACATATATGTACATTTGAATGTATTTATTCAATTAAAAAATAAATCTTTCACTTTAGACCAGAAAACATATATGTGTATATATGTATAATTATATATTTTAAAAATAAATCTTTCACTTAGATCAGAAAACATTGATATATATATATATATATGTATGCATTACACATATTTAAAGATAAATCTTTTCACTTTCAACCCAAATATAATTTTATATATATATGTGTGTATATATATACGTATATATATATATATATATGTATATATATGTGTGTATATATATATGTGGGTATATATATACACATGCATCTAAAGTGAAAGATTTTTTAAATTAATAAATTGAATACAAATGGTATACAGTATAAATACTGCAATTAATATAAACGTCATATTCCAGGGTACTATATTTTTAAAGTATTTTGATGGACAAATGTATTATTTCATTACTTTTAAGATTTCTTTGGCTGGGTGTGGTGGCTAATGCTTGTAAAGCACTTTGGGAGGCCACACATGGATGGATCACTTGAGCCCAGGGGTTTGAGACCAGCTGGGTAACAGTGAGATTCCATTTCTACAGAAAATGCAAAAATCATCTGTACATGATGGTACACACCTGTAGTCCCAGCTACTCAAGAGGCTGAGGTGGGAGGATCACTTGACCTTGTGGAGGTCAAAGTTGCAGCGAGCTATGATCATACCACTGCACTCTAGCCTGGGTGTCAGAGTAAGACTCTGTCTTAAAAAAAAAATTCTTTGATTATAATGAAGTTGGATATATTTGTGCACTTATTTTCTGGTTGTATTCCTTTTTTTCTGATTTGCCTGTATATATCCTATCCACTTTCCTATTGCTTAATTGACCTTTTGCTTACTGATTTATTAGATTTATATATTTATTTTAAATGTATTAAGAGTTTGTTGCATATGTTGCAACCTTTTTTTCCCCTCTGGCTTTACATTTGCCTTTCAGATTTGTTTGTGAGGCATTCCTCATTTGAAGAATAAAACAGAGAACCAAATGTGTTGGCTTGAAGGTTCAGCTGAAAGAGGAGAGCCACAAATAGTAATTTGTCTTTGAGCATGGTATAGATACACATGTAACCTGATACTAAACAAAAAGTAAAAGCTCACGGACTGTCAGTGGTATGGTGGGGTATGCCGGAGTGAAGTGATTTGTGAACTCCCTGGAGAAAGACTTCTACTAGAGGTACGAACTAAACAGATAGTGCAGAAAATATCCATAGAAAGATACACAAGAGAAGAAGAGAAAGGTAGGGATATCTATGCAAAAGGAAATAAGGTATGTTTCCTCTGGTGAAATTAGAGAGTCTTTATTAACGAGTGAATTGTCAATTTCCAATTGCATGTGTTGAACTTGTAGCTCCAGAGGCCAGCAAATATTTATTTGGTCTATGAGTTCAGAAAACCAGAAGATCCCCAGAGAATCTCATTGTAAGCATCAAAAAATAATATGGCATCACCCAGAACTTGGGAAAATATTCCTTTAAAATCTAATGATTGTAAGGCTGTGAAATAGTCACAAGATAGAAATTTGGAAGTGGGGGAAGGGAGGTAGTATTTTTAGGTTCATAACAAACTTTGGAATAAACATTTACCTAATTAAGCTTATTAGTAAAACTATAGGGGAAGAATGCCTGGTCTGTTTTTCAGATGTCTCCACATTGCTGGGAGAACAAATTGCTGATCCAACAATGTTCCAGGAAATTAACTACTCAGGAAAGTCATGAAAGAATTGACTGACATAAACATTATGTTATTGTAAACTGTGTTAGCAACTACCAGTTGTGCTAATCAGTCTTCTTGTAATTTTCTCATAAGTTGGCATGAAACACAGAAGCCCTCAACAAATACCTGAAAGGAAATGAAACAGAAGGAAAACGAGTATCTCAGCCCTGCCTTACCCATATTTAAAGCAATGCAGAATTCTTGGACTCATAAACGATGCTGAGTTTAGCTTGAAAAACTCAAGAGTAGGTTCCTTTTCCATCCTTAGATCCTCTGTTCTTTGACATGAAAACTTATTCCACTTGACAGTATAATTTTCCTTGTTCTGTGTACAAAGTCACCTTAATCTGGTCTATAATGTGTTGATTATCTTGTTAGTAATTAATGACCTTTCTATTTCTACTTTTCTCTCAGCTGCTCTGCTTTAATAATGCTGGGACATTGATACCCTGAAGCAGTTCTCCTCCAATGTTCCCAGACATCACAAAATGTGATAGGAAATTCACCTCCTCTCATGTATCTTGTCTACACATTGGTTTTCTGCTTCCTTAATCTCTTTATAGCAGGATGTCTTGCTGTTAAACAGCCAACTATTTATAAATCTCTACAGAAACTTTTTAGACTTGCTTTTCTATTCAAATGAACTTCTAGGGCTGCCTTTAAAAATTCAGAACCCTAAGTATTTTACATGTAGTCATATTTTCATTCTGAAAGGGCACAATTTAAAAGATTTTAAAAGTGGAAATTTGAATCAAAGACTTATATTTCAACTATTTTTTTCTAAAAAGGGAAAGATTTTTTTAATAAGAGGAAATGAAGAAGTAGAGAAAGTTACCAATGAGAACTGAGTTGCATAATGTTAAAACACAGTTTCTGCTATTAAGATGCCAAAAAACATAACAGGAGGTAAAAGAGACCGAGAGGTCATTTTAAAACATGTCCTTGTTTCATAGAAAGGTGACATGACATTCTGATTTACATAGTTAATGCTAAAGTCAGGCCAACTCTTTATATTCCTGAACTAGAGCTCCTTCATTACACAAATATCATTCCAACAAGTAAAACTCAAGTCAATGACTTATAAAAAATTCAAAGAGGAAGAGGCATCTGAAGTGGACATTGAGAGAAGCACAGGACTTTCTCGGGTTGTAGAATGATTTCTGCAACAAGATCAATGAGATATACTTTGCTGTAGATAAACCCTGAGGGAGCATTGGAGGAGGAAGACAGAGGGCAGAACACAAGGATTTGAGGAATGAGAAGCTGCACTGGAACGAAGACAATAACTGAAGATATGTTTTTGAGAAGTTTGGAGGCTAAAGGAATGGGAGGGATTGGCAGCTTAAAAGGGTACTGAGATTGAAGATGTACAAGAGAGGGAATAATTTATGAAATAAGTTCCTAGAGGAGGCAGGAAGGTAAGATAGATGCCTAGATGGGCAGGTTGGTTTTGACTAAGAGCAAGGACAATACTTTCTTTGTCAGATTGATAAGGAGATGAAGAGAGGCAGGTGAAGATTCAGAGAGGAACAGAACTGCAGGAGCTTGTGTTGGATGCTCTCATCCTTTTGGGAAATGAACCCATGAGATCACAACCTAAGAATGAGGCGGGGGAGGGTCAAGTTGGAAATCTGCGAATGAGAACACATCTGAAAATCCGGGATGAGGGATTAGGAAAAGTCAACGAGAGAAGAGATACATAAATGGCTTTCCCAGCAGAATGGAGGGACAGTGAAGATTAGTCTTATTTTCTCCAGCTGTTCTGAGAAGACTCGGGTAAAGATGAAAGCTGCCCCTGGGATTCCAGGCATTAGGAGGACCAAGGTGGAGCAGGCGGGTAGGGTGTGACATGGAAGCAACTGTATCATTGATTATGATCACAGAATGGAGGCTGGAGAAGCTGTGTTGAGGGTCAGGGAAAGGATCAGGGGAATTGCATGGGGCCTGGTAAAATTTGATATAGGTTCTTGGGAATACGAAAAGGCACAATTAAAGAATGGAAACCTGTTTCAAAGGGGAGAATCACAGCTCTTGGCTTTAGTAAATATCATTATAAAAAGTTCCAAAACAGCCCAAGCCTGGTAGCTCATGCCTGTACTCCCAGCACTTTGGGAGGCTGAGGTAGGAGGACAGCTTGAAGCCAGGAGTTTGAGACCAGCCTGAGCTACTTACTGAGACCCTGTCTCCACAAAAAATGAAAAATAAATTAGCTTGGGGTGCACTGTAGCTACTTGGGAAGCTAAGATAGGAGGATTGCTTGAGCCTGGGAGGTGGAGGCTGCAATGAACTCTGATCATGCCACTGTATTCCACCCTGGGCAACAGAGTGAGATCTTGTCTCAAAAAAAAAAAAAAAAAAAAAAAGCTCCAAATCAAATTCAGCATATACATGTCCATAAATGTCCTAGTTCCCACTCTAGCCAGGTATTCCTGGTTTTAAGTACTCACACTAAAATTCCTTGTAGGACAAATTACTCAGGTGCTGTGCTATAAGGGATTATAGTTTATCTTATCTAAAGGCAGAAACATTTAATCTTCCTTTTTTCTTTGATGGAATTACGTTGTTCTTCCTTACCATCAACACCTATTCATTGATAGTTCAGTTCTCTGTCTTAACTATTTATGGGTTACTAACCTGAGAACCCACTTTGTTTCAGAAATTTGATATTAGGAATAAAAACAAAACAAAACATGACAATATGGAGCTGTATTCTCCAGAAGCTTACATTTGATTTAAGGAGATAGCTAAGTAGACAATTTCAACTTAATACATTAAGTGCCATGAGAGCAGTATGATGCTGATAGGTGCTATATAAAACAAGGGTTCTAGGTTAACTGCTTTGAGAAAATTGCTACCTTTTAACAAGGTTAAACTGGATTCTTAAATGTAGATCTTACTGAGAGCTTCTAATATGTTACTGTGCTTTGTGAATCTTCATGTGTGTGGAGCAGAGATCCAGTCTGCCAAGTTCTACAAACTCATCTGACGACAGAACCCTTTTTCAATGGAATATCTCAAGGGATTTGTGTTCTGTGGGACATAACATGAGCAGGACTGACACAAGATTTTCATCTAGTGAACAAAAAGTGTATGTATTTATATCTTAAAAAACTGCTTGGATGGGGACTTTCTCCTAAATACATAAATGACTTTTGAAGTTTGCTTTTTAGGCCTATGACAGAGTAAAAATGCAGACTTAAAAGGATATACCATGAAGATTTTAATGACTACTGTACTGATCCCAGTGAAACGGAATGCCTTTAGTCATTTTCATTTATGGACTGTTTAACAATTTTTCTCCAAAAGAAGCATTTAATGAACACAAAAGAAATGTTTAATGAACGCAATCTCAAGTTCCTCCCAGCGCTTCTAATTAACAGACCACTGAAAGATCTTTGTTAAAGGAAAGGCTAGCTTCAGGCCAGGAGGCATTGTAGGATCTAATATGTATGCTACGATGCATGACCAAGCATGAAGAGAAACTAAGGGTGTGAATATATAAGGGCTAATGTTTGTGTCCATTGTTACGAAATTTCCAATAATCGCTCTCTACTCTCTCCTAATATTTGGCCTTTAGGAAAAGTGTTTTGGAATGAATTATTCTCTCTCCTCATCATCCTCCTTAATGTATGAAAGTCTCAAGGTAACTGTTGATTACCTGCTCTCTACTTCATAAAGAGGAAACACAGATCCAGAGGACCATCTTGTGATTCATCCCTTTTCAAAGTGTTTAAAACATTAAACAAAATTTTATTATTGTAAGCTGTTTGTAATTGAATAAAAGCAGCCTTTTCTTTAGGAACGCCTCATCTTGTTAAAAGAAAGGCTTAACTCTGACCTGATTTTTACTTTAAAGAACTTCACAGGAAAAATCAGGGCATATAATTATCCATGTATTAAAGAGATATTGTCTATAAAACCTTATGAGGATCAGGACTAAGAAAAAAATTCATTAGTCTTTCTCTCTCTTTTCAGTTAAATTTAATAAATGATATGTGTGGGGTACCATGCTAAGAACTTTATATGATTCATCTCATTTGATCTTTACCATATGCTATGGATATACGGGTATACTCCTGGTATAACTATTTTACACGTGAAAGAAAAGTAAGGCTCAGGAAGGTTACATAACTAGCTCAAAGTATAATGCCATAAGTGCCAGAGAACCCACAGCCAAGTGTCTTATGCGCTATGCTTCATTTTCCTCTAACCCACAGCGTTCCTTCGTTTACGGTAAAGCACCTTGAATTTTGACCCCTCCTAGGAGCCAAATTTACTTCTAAACTAGAACACCAGAAGGTTAAAAATAAAGTCCAAAATTTTTTCAGAAATCCTGAGAGTTAGGGCTGGGCTCCCCCTTCTCACCTGATCCTGTACTGTTAGCCAGGCAAGAGCTGGGGGCTTTTTGTACTAGGCTTAGTGTAAAAAGCATCAATTCTGGAGTCAAAAAGACCTGGATCTGTTTCTCATCTCAGCCACTTAATAGCTGTGTGATGTTGAACAGTGTCTTTAATTTTCTGCCTGAGCGTTCCTTATCTGTTAAATGGTGCTGTACTGCTTCCCTTCCTAGGGAGCTGTGGCATCAAATCAAGTGTTGGAGAGCATTCAACAACAGCCTCTGTTGTTGGCAGCTGTGATAACATCACACAGCATCTGTCCATAAGGCTACTTTGCTAGAATGGTCTACAGGAAACTCTTAGCATTGCTTCATCTCTATAGTTTCTGCCAAAGATTAAACTATCCAGAGAGCACAGCAAAGGGTTATTAATCTAATCAGCCCTTATCCTTAAATCAGGCTAAGTGTGAATAGGAGAAAGCGAGGTAAAGCAACATCCAGAGTGGAAGGCCATCAGAAAGGAACAGGGGAGGCAGGCACTGGGAGTGAGGGAAATAAGAAGAGAGAGGCTGAAAGGCTGGAGTTTTTTTTTTTTTTTTTTTTTTTTTTTGAGATGGCGTTTCACTCTTGTTGCCCAGACGGGAGTGCAGTGGTGCAATTTTGGCTCACTGCAACCTCTGCCTCCCAGGTACAAGCAATTCTCCTACCTCAGCCTCCCTAGTAGCTAGGATTATAGGCATATGCCCACCATGCCCGGCTAATTTTTTGTATTTTTAGTAGAGACATGGTTTTTCTGTGTTGGTCAGGCTGGTCTAGAACTCCCGACCTTGGGTGATCTGCCCGCCTCGGCCTCCAAAAGTGATGGGATTACAGCCAAGGCTGGACTTCTTTACAGTTCTGCACGGGCTGCTGCTCACTCAGCTCAGCTCTGGCCTCATGCGACAACTCACTGAGAGATGGAAATAATGTTCATGAAAGCGGGTACTGTCTTTGAGTTGGGCCCTAATGAGTCACACCTCACTTGCTTTAGAAATGGGTTCAGAGGTCACAAAGCATAGGCAGGAAGGCTCTTCCGCACAATGGCGACACGTGTGCCAGGCTCTCAGTTTAGGCATTCGTTTCTACTAGATCATCCGGGGGGACCTACAGCTAGTCTGACTGCGTTCTAACACGCCAAGGACGCTGAAAGGAAATACTTCACTTTCCTCATAGGAGCATTGTGAATATTAAATAAAATAACAAAAGGTACCTACACCCCAAGGCAGGCATGGGGAGCCTCACTTCTCCAGGTCTTCCCCAAGACTGGAGAGAGATCTTGACCACCCAAAGATACCCTGCACTAAAGGGGGCAGGGTTCAGAGTTGACTAGACTGTGAATCAAACCCCAGCTCTGCCACTTCCCACCCTTAGAAAGTCCACTCATTCATTCTTTTTTTCATTCATTGACCACACAGGTACCAAACAAAATTTATTGAACAGAATTTTACTCATGACCTACTTGGCACTAGGGCACAGTGCTAGATGCTGTGGATACAAGATGAACAAGACCGACAAGGTCTCTGTCCTCATGAAGGCTGTATTTTCATAGGAAAAGAGACGCACAATGAACAAGTAAACAAATGAAAACACTTCAGATTGGGATAAATGTTATACACAAAATAGGCAGATTAATGGGGAGTTATCTGGGTATGGGGAAAGGGGTTATGAACTGGGCGGTCAGGAATGTTCCTTTCTGAGAGGAAGCACTTGACCTGGGACAGAAGCATGGGAGCCAGCTTGACGTGAGAATGGCTGGGGAAGGAGGCATCCCCTGTGCAGAGCACTAGCCCTGGGCCGGGAAAAGCCTTGGGACTCAAGGAACAGAGAGAAGGTCCACGTGACTATGGACTGTGGGACTCTGTGATCATGGCAGAATGAAGGCAGATGAAGCCAGCAAAGTGGGCAGTGATCCGACTGTGTAGGACCTTAAAAGCCAGAATATGGGATGAAGCTTTATTTTGAAGACCATGGAAGAGTCTCCCACAAGAGCCGATTTCTGTTTCAAAGAAATTATTCTGGCTGCTGCATCTCTCTCTCTCTCTGGAGTATACAGAGAGCAAGGTGGAAGAGAAGATACAGCTAGGAAGATATCAAAGTAGATTAAGAAATGATGGTGGCTTAGACTAGGAGAGAGAAGTGGACATGTTTGAGATAAATTTTAGAGGTGTCACTGAAAGGTTTTGTCTGGAATTTGGGAAAGAGTGGCAAAGAAACAGGAAGAATCAAACTATTCAGATTTCCTGAAACTTCAGTTTCTTCGCCTAAATTTGGAAGGTGTTACTGTAGCGTATTAAGAACTAAACAAGAAAGCATGTGCTGCCCAGCACAAAGTAGGTAATTGATAAACAGCCAGCTTGTCCCTTGTTCTGACCCTGGTTGAACTCTGAACCATCTAGACCCGCAAGTTCATTTCAGGACTCAGTCATTAGAAATTCCAACTATTACAAAATGTATGCTAAGCTCAATAGGCTCAGAAAAATCTCTTAAACTGTCATCAATTTGGAAGTAAAGTCAATATTGAGTTGTTAAACCATCCAGAACAGCCAATATAAAGCTTCCAGACTGTAACAGCTGACTAGCGTTTGCCTTATGCTTATTTTGGGTGCTCTGTGACTTGAAACTCCTTTCTCAGGGGCAAGAATATTTGGAGAAACATGTACTCTCTGTGGACAGAAACTACATGTGAAAAACAATACTGTAGGTTTGGGTGTCATAGCTCTGGAAAACTCTTGATCTCTGAAGCTTTGACAGGGGTTCCTGGCTTACAGGGTACACACAAGTACTACTGATCTGACTCTAGCTTTCTGAGTCACTCATAATGAAAAAGCTACCTGGGGTTAGGAAGACCATTCATTCAACTGTGTTCCTGCCCAGCTGTATGGTCACAGGAACATCTCCCAGCACTTCAGGGTGGGGGACCTGGGCAGGGACACTATACAGACATGTCCTTGCATGGGCCTTTGGCTACCACAAAATCTGTTGGGCTACCATGCCTGGTTTCAGTGTAGCTGAGCTGCATATGAGCCTGAAACACACGGTCTTTCTTATTGCTCTCTTCTTTTTGCTTTTATTGTAGTTAGTTATTCAGAGCAATAGTTCTCTATGTTGCATGTTACAATAACTTGGTGCACTTTATAAAATACTGATTCCCAGGCCAAGAGAATTTCCCCCAAACCAAGAGAATCTGATCTAATCAGTATAGTAGATACTGTAATGTGCCACCCAACTGATCCTTCAGGAATGAAAAGCTTATTCTCCCACTTGCTGAAAATGTAGCCAGTGGACAGCACTCGGCTTGTTAGTGCAATACTCTCTTCCTGAGGTAGCCAGCATCCAATGACCAATTAATATGGGACTATAAAGACAACATTGATCAACCCAGGACAGCTCTGAAAGGTCATGCCAGTTTCAGAGCTCCCTGTAGGTCAGCTGAGGCCTTCCTTGGGAATGCACTGCAGTCCGACAGCTTCCTCTGCCTGATCCTGCATCCTTCGCTTCCCTTCCCTCAGTGGTGATCCCAACAGCACACCCTCATAAACTTCCTGCAAGTAAGTCTCCATCTCAGGGTCTGCTTTCTTTGGTTTGGGGTTAACACCTAGACATCAGCATTATAAAGCTCCCTGGATGATTTTTTTTTTTTTTAGATGGGGTCTCATTCTGTCACCCAGGCTAGAGTGCAAATCCTGGCTCACTGAAACCTCCACCTCCTGGGTTCAAGCAATTCTCCTGCCTCAGCCTCCCAAGTAGCTGGGACTATAGGCACACGCCACCATGCTCAGCTAATTTTAAAAATATTTTTAAGTAGAGACAGGGTTTCACCATGTTGGCTTGGCTGGTCTCCAACTCCTAACCTCAGGTGATCCATCTGCCTTGGTCTCCCAACGTGCTGGGATTATAGGTGTGAGCCACCATGCCTGGCCGTATCCAGGTGATTTTAATGAGGGTGAATAACTGCTGCTCAAAAGTGAGAATGTGACAATCAGTCAACAGATAATTATTCAGCACCGAGTGCCAAGTATGCTGCTAGGTTTTCGGTCCCACGTGGAAAATAAGAAAGAGAGAAATTAAGAAAACTGACTCTGATTGCAAAGCTAGTAAGTGGCAGAATTGGGATCTAAAACTAGAGACTGCTGTGTCCATTCTCATAATCACTATGTGACCTTGTCTCCAAGATGATGGAGGGGGAAGCATAGGATGCCTAGGGACCCTAACCTGGCCATGCTGGATAGGTGTGGAGAGTGGGGGTCAGAGAAGGATTCCGTAAGGAATGAGGTTTAAGCTGAGCTCTAAATAAGAAGAATGTAGGCAGAGGCAACAGGGAATGCAATAACATAAGGTAGGAGAGAGCAGTGTGTGCCCCAGGAACTGACTGCTCAGTGAGATTAGAATGGAAAACACAAGAGGTGAACCTGGGGGAGGTGGGTGATACCAGAGCATGCTTTTCCCCCTAAGAGCAATAGGAGGACAAAGGGTCCCTGCAGGGGCGGGTTGCAGCATGGTAACTTTACTTCCAGAGAGAGACAGATTGAAGGGGGAGCAAGAATGAATGGCAGGTGAGGATGGTTTTTAATTCCAATTCTCAGATCCAATTTAAGACAAATGGTTCTCATCCAAAAATAGGATGGCACCTCTAGGGCCATTTGGAAATGTGCAGAAATAATTTTAGTTGTTGCAATAATCACAGACACTAAAAATCCAGTAATGTGAGAAACGGCCTCACCATAAAGGCACAACTGTCCTCTTCAAAATGCCAAGGGGACCCTCATAAGGAAATCGTGCCATAGGCAAAGTGCAGAAGGCTTAACTGTAGGAATATAAATGTTCTAAGCCGTAACAATGTGAAAGTTCAGTAACAGTATATCTGGGAGAATTTGGGAAGTCAGAGGGTAAGAGAGGTGAAGGGAAGTATGGGGTGGGGAGAGATTTATTCATCTTAACATGGTGGGGGAGTCAAGAGACACTGTCGAAAGTTTATGGATCCAAAAATAAATGGTTGAGTGTACTAAAGCTGTAAAGGGAACCAAGAAAAATAAAAATAAAAACTAAACTAAAAATTATGAGGAAGAGAGAGAAAAGCAGAAGCAATATAAGGAGTATCATAAGTTCCTTCTCTTTCGTAATAGGGAGTCAGCCAACACAGTTAAGGTTAATGAATCAAGAAATGGAGGTGGAAATATATTTAGAGTTATAGGGGAAGCCATTGGTGAATGGGGAAGAAAAGCCATCAGAAAAACAAGAAGTAGAAATGGAATTTTAAATATATATTTATTTATTGAGATGGAGTCTTGCTCTGTCACCCAGGCTGAAGTGCAGTGGCATGATCTTGGCTCACTGCAACCTCTGCCTCCCAGGTTCAAGTGGTTCTTGTGACTCAGCCTCCTGAGTATGGGACTACAGGCATGTGCCACCATACCTGGCTAACTTTTTGTATTTTTAGTACAGTCGGGGTTTTACCATGTTGGTCAGGCTGGTCTCAAATTCCTGACTGCAGGTGATCCTCCCGCCTTGGCCTCCCAAAGTGCTGAGATTACAGGTGTGAGCCACTACACCTGGCTGGAGGTAGCATTTTGAGTTTAGCAGCAGGAAGTAATAAGGGAAACTCTGGCTTCTCATTTTATTCCTTGTCTTAAATATATTTTTGTATGTTTATTTCCATCTGTATGTGTTATATAAGTAAGTGAACTTTAGTTTTCTGCCTTACCCAATGCATGTCTCTCAGGTGGATGTCAAATGGTTGCCTCACTCTCTGAGAAGCTATTTCTGTGTAACAGGGACCTGCCAAGAACTACGGGCCACTTTTAGGCACGTAGCCAGAGTTTTCCAGTGTTGAACTTACTGTCTCCTCATCTGCACTGAGGCTGAATCCATGACTAGTTCTTTGTGAGTGTGTAAGAATTTCTCTGACCCCGCTGGGTCTAGATCCACTTTCCCCTAAGTGGTTGTGGGGGAACTGTGCAGTTGCTGGGCAGCTTGGTAGTTGGCCTCCAGAGAAGACAAGGGCAAATTCCCTGGGGCACCCTTATCTGCTAGAAGGCGTGCACCAATTCAGGTAAAAGCAGAGACTCAATATGAAGTAATGAGCAGATTCCTAAACAACCCATATTTGTCAACAGAGGATAAAGTAGGGTAGGGAGAGATGAGTGGAGTGATGAGCAGGAGTTACAATCCAGCATGGCCTGAATTTCAACCCTCTAAACACTGGTTCAGGTGGGTCTCCATTTATCATTATTTTTTAAAGCAACTGGTAAAACTACTCCTTTGTCTTTTTATGTAGCCCTTCCAGGAGCTTTACATGACATTGCATGGTAGTTAGTTGCTTACATATCTTAATCTATCATCTGTGATCTCTTCCTCCTAAAGGATAGGGTCTGAGCCTCGTTCATCTGCATATTTCTTGTATTGAGTGTATACCTAATAAACACTGGTTGAGTAAAGAAAATAAATGAATATATAAATAAATAAATGAAAGCCAAATGAATAAATAAAATGCTTATTTTATCCTCCTTTAAAAAATTAGCAAAATAGGTCATGGAGTGTAACAAAAATTCCATTACTTTCTGGTGCATCCCTGATTGTGGGACTCTGGTATTTGTCTGCTTTTGTGTGCATGCGTGCGTGTGCGCATGTGTGTATGTGCACGCAAGTGCATGTGTGTGTTACTATAACTACTTGCAAGATAAATAATTGGTAATGGGAACTCAAGTTAGGTTTTGGGGATCCCTGAGAGGTGCAGAGAAACTTGTACTTCTCCAGGACTAATAAAGAGGAAAGTTCAATAATGCGGCTGCAAGTGTCCATCTATAAGATGACATTTATAGGAAGAAATGCTCATTCAAAAAATATTTGATATTGTCTAGGCAATGAGCTTAAAGAACATGAGCCTAAGCTAAGGGTAGAAATGTGGCACTAGAAAGACCTGTTTACTTTCTGTCTCCTCCACGACCTAAGCAATATATCTCAATTTAGTTAGGTGATCAAAGTCTGATAGAACTACCCAAGGAATACTTACAACACTACCTAGTTAATGAGCATACAAATAATAAGAAGCCGTGTCTGTGAGACTGTGGTAAAACTTATATGCTTCTACTCTGCTAGAGGTATTAGAAATTAGTTCAACTCTTTCAAAAATCAGTAAGTCAAATGAGGCTGCCATGCCATTCCTGCCTAGCAATGGAAAGTAACTTTTCTTTTTACCTAGCAATGGAAACAAAAGATTTTCCAAGATCTTTGATTAACCATGATAAAGATTTAATCATGTCCTGGTGGGTGTTATAATGGACTAAAAGTAACCTGGCAACACTGTGATAGGAGTGCTATACTAGGTTTCTTTAGGAGGAAGTTATAGATGGACACAGCTATGATTCTGTCCACACGGTTGTAACCAAGAAAAGTTTGGGCTATGAATGTCTGCACAGATTCTACTGTTCCCAGCTTCCCCAGGGGACCCTGGACTTTGGGTAGCTCCTGGATTTGAATGTGATCGACCGATTGATTGATTGATTCGTTCATTCATTCAACAATGTTTATTGAGCTACCACTGTGTGAGTTATCTGTTTGAAAGACGGCACTTTCTTATTTTTCTTTGGGCCCCTTTCTTGCACAGACAGGATACTCAAGAGATATTTGCTGACTGACAGGCTGAAACCAAATGGATTTTTCCCACACTGGTTTCATATCTGAGTTGCAGTTGACAGAATTTATTGCATCTGTAAAACTTCTTTAAGTTTATGAGTTGCTAAGCTTGAGAGATTACAGCTTTCTTTTCCATTCCACTTGCAGTAAAGATCTCTTTTATATTCTCATTTCTATCAAAATCAGATGCTGATGGTTACCTTACATAAATTCTCTCTGGCTGGGGCCGCATTGGCTCTACATTTTTTAACAAGCTTCCTCATTTTGTGTTCAGCTAGAGCCTTAGGTTGTTAACCTTAAAACCTTAATGCAGAACCAGGTTCACTGATTTCACCTTTTAAAAATACTAGCATTCCCACTAGTGTGTGTTTGAGAGAGGGGGGAGGGAGAGAGAAAGAGGGAGAGAGAATTATGACTAAAGTTTCAAACTAAAGTTCAGCTGTTGAACTTGGAGTTTTCATGTACTCCTAGTCTTGGATTAGTCTCAGGGAATTTAAAAGATAAACAAAAGCAAACTCTCTAGGTGATGCAATGCAGAGATCCAGAAATCAGAAAATAACTGAAGGATTAACTTGTATGTGCCTGGGAGTACGGTGTGAGGGTGAGGCCATAGGCCTGAACAGGAGGAAAACAATATATCATGAGTTGACAGTAGCTAGATGGACATTCACAAACTAGCCCAGCTACTGAACATGGACACAGGACGAATAGCTCTATTGTACCTTGGTAGGCATGGGCTTCTTAAAGGTGATTTCCGCTTGCATCCAAACACCCCTTGGGGATTCCAACACAGACCAGACCTTCTCTTGAACCACATGGTTCTCTTCAAAGATATAAACTGCTAGGGTGTCACTCATTTTTAAAAATCCATAGATGGCATAATGAAAACGCAGACAATACTGCAAGTTTCCTGGTAGGGAGGGGCCATAGAGCCTTCCAATGTAGCCAGGCTGAGATGTGAACTTTGTGTTGGCTAGCAAGTAATACCCTGGGAACAAGAAAAACATATCAGCAATGCAAAGAATCTAATGTAGATTAGCAAGTGGAAAAATGTGATTAAAGTGGAAGAACTAGCCAGCAAAGACTATCAGCCGTGCTTTAAATGATAGAACACATTTTCTAATGTCTGTGGCTTAAGAGACAGAAAATATATCTATGTACCTCTGTTGAAATGAAACCTTGTTCAATTCTAAGTAAACTTTAGAAACCAGTACAGATTTTCTATAGCATATGTCCAGATTCCAATCATTCATTAGGATTTACACTTTTCATGAAACAAAAAGGATGAAATCATCTTGGGGATACTAGCTGCCTGGGTCAAACATCTGATTTAGATTATATATTCTGAGGACTGAACCATGGTGAATGGAAGGCCCAGGGCAAATTTTTCCTTATTATCTCTAGTGACTGACAGAGCTGGTGGGATTCCAGGCTGACCTGGTGGTCTTTGTGGAGATTTGTGTGTCTGGGCAGAGCCTACTCCTCTCTTGGTCAAATGTTAAACCTGCCCTTGAAGAGCAAGTTTTTCATCAGATGGATCCTCCCGGGTGCTGAAGATCTATGTTCTTCCCTTATTCCTTCTAAGTAACATAAAGAAAAATAAGATCAGGAACCTTCCCCTTTCAATATCCCCATGGTCAGTTAAAATGGGTTCACATATCCTAGAAAGTTAGGCAGAAAAGGAAAAAAAACACCTTAATTTTTCTCTTTCATTTTTCTGCTCCTCCTTCTGTGAGTTTTCATTTAGGTGTCTCAATCTTTGTATACAGTTTAGTTTTACCCAGTCACTTAACTCAAAAGAAGAGAAAGACATACTGGAGCGCTCTCTCCCTCCATACAAAAAAGGCCATGTGAGGACACATGAGAAGGTGGCCATCTGCTAGGAAGAGAGCCCTTGCCAGAAACCACCCTGATGGCACCTTGATTTTGAACTCATGACCTCCAGAACTGTGAGGAAATCATTTCTGTGGTTTAAACCACCCAGTTTGTGGTATTTTGTTACGGCAGCCTGAGCAGACTATTATGGGTGGCCATATGACAGCCAGAACAACCTTTTTGAAACCTAAGTTTCATCTGTCTTTTTTTCCACTTAAAACCTCTCAGTGGCTTCTCATGTCCTCTATAATAAAATTCCAAATGCTTCCTGTGGCCTGCCACACCCAAGATCTATCTCCTCCATTCTCCTCCCCACCCTTCCTCCTCACGGTGCAGCCATACAAACCTTCCTACTCTGTGGTGTGACCAGCTCTTTCCAAATTCAAGGGCTTCACAGATTTTGCTCTCTCTGCCTGGGTCACTCCCACTCTCCCAGCTAATGGCAGCTTCCCTCAGAGAAACGAATCCCAAACCAAAATTAGATTCTTCTCTCTATTAGCTCTCAGAGTTCACTCTTCATTTCGTTCTACTGTGAAAGAAGATCAGAACGTGCCACCCCCAAATATGTCACTTTGGCATATTGATTATTTTGAGGTAAAGTCACTTGAGAAACAGCAGAGGCAGGAGGACCCTCTGACATCTCCCTTTTTATGATACTTAAAAGCAGGTCATAAAATTTCTCGTGAACAAGGTGTTCTCCCAGTACCAGAAAGGGAAGAACATTCTGTCATTAAAGACTGGGAGTCAACATAAAAATGGATCTGTACAAACAAACCTACTAAAATGACCCTTTTCTTCCATTAGTTTTCTCCATATATTTCCTAGTCACTTTCCCACAATTCACTGCCTCTGGAAACTTCAGCCCCACCCCCCACCCCTTTTTTTGTCTTGTTACTTCTCCACAATTTTACCATCCCTTGTTTAAAATGGTATTTAAGCTCTCAGGCCTATCTGCTTCTTTGGATCTTCATTGTTTTTATGAAGGCTCCCAAGTGCAAGTAAAAATATTAAATAAAATTTGTATTTTTTTCTTGTTACTCTGTCTTACATCACTTTAATTCTCAGGTCCACACATGGAACCTAAGGGAGTAGAGGAAAAGTTTTTCCTCCCTGACAGCACTTACACACCCTGTGATTATAAGTTTGTTTGTGTATACATTCGTCTAATGTTTCTCTTGCCCACTGAAAAGATTGTTGGCCAGTGAAGGTGGGGATTCATTTCAGATTTGTTCACTATTATATTCCCCAGGAGTTAGTCCACTTGAATGTTTTATTGCTTTGAAAACTGGCAAACTGAGAGTAGGGTGAGTCTTTTTGTTCTTAAACAGCTTCCCATTTCATCAGTTCGCTGCTACCAGAACTCAAATGATTTTCTAGAGATGATTTTCCAGTTAAGCAGCCCAAGGTCAGAATAGATTTGGTAGGGCCTTTATTTCTACAAGTTAGGCAACCTCTAAGAAAAGAATACAAAATTACAAGTATTAAATTGTGAGGGCTCTTTCAAGGCCTTTCTCAGGGCTGGTACAAGGCAGGGGCCCTGGAACCTAAGCTTCACCAGCTCCATGGTAAACTCACCCTGGTCCCCAGGAAATAAATACGTGTTGAATAAGTGAATGAGACACAGAACTTTTTGAGATCAAGCTCTTCACACTTGTCTCCACTAGGACGGGGCTCCAAACAGGCTGTCATTAAATTAATAGGTAATCCCTACACAAAGCACTCAGACTCCTGTTTCCAAAAGTCCTTATAAATATATCCATCAAGTGTCCACTCAACATTTTTAATAGCTTTTCCCCTCCACAGATTTTTAAAATTGTAATGAAATACAAATGGTATAAAATTTACCATTTAACCATTTTAAAGAGTACAATTTAGTGGCATTTTGAGCATTCACAATGCTGTGCAACCATCACCACTGTGTACTGCCACATCATTTTCATCACCCCCATACTCATTAAACACTCTTATTCCCTCTGCCCCAGCCCCTCGCAACCACTAAAATCTACTTTTTATCTGTGGGAATATGTCTCTTCTGGGAGATTTCATATAAATACAATTCAGCAGAATTTTTCTTAAAGGTATTGCATCTAAAGTGAGTTCCAAAATAATTTATAAGGATTTGCCTGTTTAATTAACTAGCAAATGTGTTTGTTTGCACAGCAAGTTGAATTCCAATTTTAAAAAATGGTCAAACATAAGATTGCTGATTGTCTTTGCTTCTTCGCAGCTGCCTTTTTTCTTTAAGTCAGTGTCTTCGCAGGTATGAAGTAGGAATGGCCAGTGAAGCTTAACAACTACCCAAGATGCCCCGCATAGACGGTTCCCCTGATTTACCTAAGCCTGTGGTGTGGTCTCCAGCCCGATACATGTTTGGTTTTACTTTCACACGGGTCCAACCTGGACCTTCTTATCTTGGTAAAAGTTGCAGAGGTCTTGCTCAAAATTGCAGCTGGCTTCCACGGCACTGAACAGAAGTTCTGAGCAAAGGACAAGCAAAGTTAATGACAATCCATCCCAAAGATCTCAAAGGACTACATCAACTGGTTGACAGATATTTATATATACACACTCGTCCTGGGGGAGACCGAAAAAGTAAAACACACTAAGTATCTTTACGCAAATGGCATGCTGACAGGTTAGCATCAAACCAATGTTTCAACATGACAGGAAAATTGTTCTTTTCCTCTCTAAAGGGAGGGGGAGAAAGGAGCACTGTTCATATTATAAAAATGAAATATGAAAGTTCAAAAAAAAATTTCCTTTCACGGCTGTGAACAAGTATTCATATACTTCTTCACAATTCACAATTCATTCATACCAAATTTAAAAGAAAGAAAGAGAAAAGAAACATATTTTAAGGGACTCAATTGGTCTCTAAGATAAAAGATTTTATATGTAATATTTTATAGAAACAATTTTCCTTTGTTGCTCAATCGCTGCATCAGAAGCACAGCTGCTGTCTCCTTTGACATCAGTAGTAGAAGCTGATCTGCTTGAAGAAAGTCATCACTCAGTTTAAATCGTGCAGGTCAAAGAGTCACAGTTCTGTCACGGGTACTGCTACTGCTTTGACTTTGCTGAGTTCTAGTATTATTTACCCTGGTCTATAAATACCTCAGCCCAGATGGCCTGGAGGGGAACATAAAGATTTCTGTTCTTTGAGAAGACATACAAATGGCCAACAGGTATATGAAAAAATGTTCAACATCACTAATCAGAAGAGAAATGCAAGTTAAAACCACAACAGGATATCATCGTAGTCAGATGGCTATTATTAAAAAGACAAAAATTAACAGATGTTGGTGAGGATGTGGAGAAAAGGGAACTCTTATACACTGTTGGTGAAAATGTAAGCTAGTATACCCACTATGGAAAACAGTATGGAGATTTCTTAGAAAAATGAAAACAGAACTACCATTCAATCCAGCAAACCCATTACTGGGTACCTACTCAAAGGAAAAGAAGTTAATATATCAAAGGATGCCTGCACTCATATGTTTATCTCAGCACTGTTAGCAGTAGCAAGGATAAGGAATCAACCTAAGTGCCCATCAACGGATGATTGAATAAAGAAAGTTTCATATGTACATACAAACTGGAATATTATTCATCCATAAAAAGAATGAAATTATGTCATTTGCAGCAACATGTTGGAACTGGAGGTCATTATCTTAAGTGAAACAAGTCAGACACAGAAACACAAATACTGCACATTCTCACTCATAAGTGGGAGCTAAATAACGTGTACACACTGACACAGAGAGTGCAATAATAGGCAATGGAGACTTAGAAGGGTGTGGGAGTAGGAGGGGGTATGTAAGATAAGAAATTCCTTAGCGGGTACAATGTATGTTACTCCGGGATGGATACCTTGAAATCCTCACTTAACACTATGCAATCTATGCTTGTAACAAAACTGTACTTGTACCACATACATTTATACAAATAAAGAATTCTGCTCTTCTGAGAATAACTTTTAATCCTATCAACAAATGGCTTGTAAATCACACTGTTCAGATTGCCTTCTTAGACCAGAGGGTACGCGACTGTAGCAGTTGGGATATATTCAGTGCAGCCAAGTGTGATTCTTGTCTGCATACTACAGTGCAGACATGTCTAACAGTTGAGGACCAGGGAGAGAGGACATGTATTGAATAACTGGAAAATTATCTCTAGAGAAACTAGAGCTCTAGGAGCACTGAGCTGTTATAAAAACTTACTATATTCTCAATTTGTCAATTTCCAAAGCAAGACAACATTCAGGTGGGCTGAGGAACTGACCCAGATAAAAGTGGACGAAAGACGTATGACAACCAAATGCTACCAGGGATGCAAGATTCAGTGTTGGTCCAGAAAAACAAATATGGGGCAATTGGAAACATTGGTGTATGGACTAAAAGTAAGTTGATAATGTTGTATCATTGCTAAATATCCTGAACTCCATAATTATCCTATAGTTACACTGAAGAATGTATTTGGTTATAAAATACACATTGAAGTATTTAGCGAAAAAGGGGCACGATGTTTTCAACCTATTCTTAAACAGTAGATAAAGCAAACGTGGCAAAATGTTAATTTGTAGAGCTGGGTAAAGAGTATAAAGGAGTTCTAACAATGTTGCCCAGGCTGGTCTCCAACTCCTGAGCTCAAGCAATCCACCCTCCTTTGCCTCCCAAAGTGCTGGGATTGCAGGGGTACGCCACCATGCCCAGCCTGGATATAGAGGGGATTTTTAGTGTAGTTTAAGGTTCTACTAGTTCTAAACACTACTAGTTCATTGTAGTGTTCT
Source organism: Ateles fusciceps (assembly GCA_036589455.1). NCBI lineage: Eukaryota > Metazoa > Chordata > Mammalia > Primates > Atelidae > Ateles > Ateles fusciceps. Next base: position 16,180,015 of record JAZHEH010003097.1, read on the forward strand.
TGCAAACTTTGTCTGACTTTGAAATAATAGAAAATTAAAGAGTTCCAAGAAAACTGAATTTTAAAAAGTAACTGATTAACAACACATCGCAAAAAAAAAAAAAAAAAGAAAAAAGAATCCAAGACAATTAAATTTTAAAAAGTAACTGATTAACAACACATTACAAAACAAAAAGGAAGAATAGGAAGAAAATGTTCCTATGTAACTAGAACCTGATTGTAACTCAGGCAATATGCCCTAGGAAGCACATGAGGAGCAAACCCAGATGAGCCAGACTGGAGAAGAGGAAATGAAGAGAATTCTCAATGCTCTAAGACTGGTGGATTAGCTCACACCCTGCTCTGCCTGATTCTGTCAGCACCAGGGTATATCTTTAAGCCCTGAAGATAAAGTCTGTGAAAAATGAACAGGATGTTATACAAACAAGGATCCTTTGACATTCTCCCATGGAGATTTGAGACCACAGGAAACCCCATTAAGGTCTTCAGTATGACTCACTCCTCTGCTACTGGGTAATAAAAAAAAAAATGAAAATCTCAAATCTACAGATGGCCATCTAACTCAGGAAATGGGGTGGCACTGCCAAGTGCCATGCACGAAGAGAACAGGTCAGTGAATTCCTCATCAGGAATGAATCTTCCGCCCCCACGCCCCTCCTTTTTTTTTCTTTCTCCCAGCTAGAGAGGGTAGAAGAAGGAGTGAATCTTAAAGCAGTGCCCTGGGCGACTGCAAGACAATCTTAACTCAGTTATTAGGTGTGTGGAAGGGGGTGGAAGTGGCATAAAAACGTGGAAGTTTATAGAAGTTTTATTCATAAGCACCAAAATGTGAAAGCAACCAAGCTATGTCCTTCAGTAGGTGAATGGATACATAGACTGTGGTACATCCAGACCACTAAATATCATTAAGTGCTAAGAAGGAATGAACTAGCTGTGAAACGATACGGAGTAAACTTAAATACATACTATGAAGTGAAGGAAGCCAGTCTGAAGAGACTACATACTATATGATTCCGACTAGATGACAGTCTTGAAAAGGCAAAACTATGGTGACAGTAAAAAGATCAGCAGTTGCCATGGGTTGCAGGGAGGGAGGGGTGAATAGAGAAAATATACATGGTTTTTGTTTGTTTTTTGAGACAGGGTCTCACTTTGTGGCCCAGGCTGGAGTGCAGTGGTACAATCTTGGCTCACTGTAGCCTCTACCTTCTGGGTTTAACCTATCCTCCCAGTTTAGCCTCCTGAATAGCTGGGACCATAGGCAATCACCAGCATGCATGGCTAATTTTTTGTATTTTTTCTATAGAGACAGGGTTTTACCATGCTGCCCAGGCTGGTCTCCAACTCCTGGGCTCAAGCAATCCACCCTCCGTTGCCTCCCCAAATGCTGCGATTACAGGTGTGTGCCACCACTCCCAACCTGAATATAGAGGGGGCTTTTAGGGTAATGAAAATATTCTGTATGATATTACATTGATAGATACACGTCATTATACATTTGTCCAAGTCCATAGAGTATACAACACCACGAGTGAACCTTAATGTAAACTGTGGACTCTGGGGGACAGTGATGTATATGGAGGCAAGGGGACTATGAGAGACCTCTGTACCTTCCTCTCAATTTTGCTGTGAACCTAAAACTACACTAAAAAATAATGCCTATCAAAACAACTTAAAAGTAAGAAAGGACAACTTCTCTCCATGGTGACAGACTTAGTCATATAGAAAAGATTTTTCTGATGATGTAACTATATTATTTTGCTAATGAATATATTTGAAATGGATTTTCCTGGGGTCCTGAGGAGGTCTGATTTAAAAAAAAAATCTCAAAAGCCTAACTCAGGGGCTAAATCTTTTTCATCTAGAATGCTGCTTCTACCCTGAGACAGTGTCTGATTCCTGAAGATGGGGCCAGAGGCCTGTTTCTGACCTGGGTGGATGCAGAGCTTTTGCTTCAAGCTTCTTTCAGAGGTGTTAGTAAAGGACGGATCACAAATTAAGCTGCTGAGAAGTGTAATGACATATTTGAAGCATAGGGAGGAATCAGAGGCAGTTGGAAGCCTCTGAACATCTGTTGATGATCAAGAAAAAAAGAAGAAAAGAACTATAGCCCCTTTAAGCAACTTACGAAAAAGCATCATAATGTAAGGTTTAGTTAATTACTTGCTTTCTGACATTTGAACTTTTTAGAAATGAGAAGCTTTGAACATAATCTAATTAGCTAGAGTGTGCTGCAATTTTAGAATAGTTGGGAACATTTCCCATCCTTTCCTCTGCTCCGTGGGAGTTCATGGAGAGAAACTCAGCATCGGTCCCACAGATCCAGAAGTCTCATCAGCCCCTAGAGTACTGAAAGATAGATACTGGGGACAGTGTGTTCTCTACACTGCTAACCTCGCAGGGTGGTTTTACTTGAGCATAAGCCAACACGAGAGCAGGCCGAGACAGCTCAAAGCTGGCTTGTATAGGACAGGCAGTGGGACGTGGCACCACACTGAAGACCTATGGAGAAACAAGGGCCTGGGTCACTGACTACGCTGTGGAGACACTCTGGGGTGTTTAAGATAAGGAAGGCTGTGGCAACCTTAGCTGTAGCCTAGGCAGCAACTGGGCCTGGGTTTCCAAATAGACAAGAGGTGAGGGCAGTGTGTTGTCAGTGAATGGCTGATATTGGGATTCAGGTAGTGATCCCCTGAGAGGCACACCCATGAGTGTTAGGATCTACCCAGTCCCTGGCCTGGGTGTGGGGTGGCCCTAAACCCAGACAGAAGGTTGGGTCTGCCTCTGGCGGAGCAGTAGAGCTCTCAGTTTGAGACTGGGCATTATGGCAGGATTCCTAGAAGTGAATGGGATCACCTCTTCAGGCATTCAAAGATTTACAGACCAAAAGAAAGATTTGCTCCCATCTTCTAAACTTTGGGATAAACATGGTTGTGAAGGGGGAGAGTGTGGGTGCAAAGTGAAGTGGGGGGTGGTCTCACTGTCCTCTGGAAGGGCCACATGACATTGCTGTTGAGCACCTGTGACTATGAGATGGGTCTCAGGTCTGGGAGACTGGATTAACTGTAAACTCAACCAGATGGTGGGAACAAGATGCTTCATATGTTGATATAATTCCTGTCTCAGCCTATTAGGGAGATGAGGGAAGAAAATGCTAGATCCAGCTGGGAAAAGCAGAGACAAGAAAGCTGGAGCTAACCAAGATAAGGAAAAAAATGTTGGCACCTGTTATGAAACAGAAGGGCATAAACTATTTGTGAAATGTAAGATAAAGTATCAAAACTAAAAGGCTCAGCATCTAAAGACTCAATCTGGCCCACAGCTGCTCAGTGAAAGACATAAAGCAGGCTCGAGCTGACACAGTCATCAAGCCAGTGCCCTTTGCTGGTTCTCTTTAGTGGCAGTCTGACCCACAGTTCTCCAGGGATGGGTGAGCATTATTTTGAAAATAAAGTAAATATTGTCTCATGATGAAGCATTTTCTGTGTGTCATACTCTGTGCTAAGGCCTTCACAGACATTAACTCATTAACCTTCTCAACAACTCAATGAAACAGATTCTTCCATCTTTGCTATAGATGTGGAAATAGAGTCTCAAAGAAGTTAAATAACGTGACCCACACCACCTAGCTTGGAAGTGGCAGAATAGGGATGTGAATCGACATTCCTGGTGGACTGAACATAACACTATGATGATGCAATTAAACCATTTAAAGCCAAGCTGGCCTAGTGGGAAGTTCTGAAGATCAATATGGAGCCTTGGTTAACCTAACTGTATAAGAACTCATATCTATGGAAGTTCCTGCACAGAAGGAGTCTATACTTTGCAGACTGACGGGTCAACAGCCCTCTTAGCACATGGTCCTTGTTTTGTGGAACCTTTCTTTTCCTTTCACCACACAGTCCACCACTGTATTAGGAAAAAGCTCACACAAATTCTGTATTTTTTTCAAAAGGAGGAGCATTTCTGAATACTACTTCTGGGTGACTCGGTTAGTTCTATTACCTCCAGCTGCCTCTTCACCCACCCCCTGCACAGTGCAGATATTAAACACCTCTTCTCCCATCGACAAAACTGGGGAATATAAAATTTCAGTGTAACTGCCTCATGATAGAAAAAGACCCTTTCTAAAAATAATGATAAAGAGGTTGTGAAATTACTATGAATGTAATTGAAATATTAACTGATAAAATTAGGGAGGAATCAAATGTAGAGAAGTAAAACAATGTTGGTTTCTGTGTTCTGTTAAAGTTAGAGACTCTTAACGTTTGATTACTGTTTGGATTAAATCATGAAAAAGTATGTAAATCTAGGCTGGTTCTAGCAGTTTAACCACCTTTTAAAAAAAGTTAGGAAAAATAGTATTCAGTTTCAGCAAATTAGTAGATTTCTCTCTAGTTTTGGGGTAACAGCTTAGCTCAAGTGGAATTTTCTTTTAATGTAAACTGTGGCTCATGCCTATAATACCAACACTTTGGGAGGCCAAGGTGGGGAGATCCCTTGAGCTTAGGAGTTCAAGACCAGCCTAGGCAACATAATGAGACCTCATCTCTACTAAAACAAACAAACAAACAAGCAAAAAGCTAGCCAAGCCCAGCTACTCAGGAGGCTGAGACAAGAAGATCACTTTAGCCCAGAAGTTTAAGGCTATCGTGAGCTGTGACTGCACCGCTGCACTCTACCCTGGGTGACACAGCGAGACCCTCAGTTCCCCCTCTTCAAAAAAAAAATTTCTTTCTTAGTCCTATGACTTGTAGAGTATATCTGAAATCATATTAAATTACAAATCAACTCTATCTTAAGTGCAAGACCTGAAAAGGGAAGTTCATAATTTTTCCATGCTACAAAACCCAGAATAAGGGCTCATTGATAAGGTGGGGTGACCATAGTGTTTCCCTTGGTCTCTCAAGGACACAAACTCACTTAACAGTAAGGCCCATTTGATTTATCTGGGTTGTCATTAATATATTATTATCCTTCTTATTATAAAACATTTGTTTTCTAATTCACTTTGAATCAATTTACTTGTCTATTTTTCCAGAGAGTAGATATAATCCTCTCATTTTAAACATCAAATTTATGAAATCACAACTGATCATGATAAAATAATTTGAGGGTTCACCTTGGAAGGGGAAAGTAAATCAATTAAGAGCACATACTCTCTGGCTAAAACCATCTAGAGATGTCTACCAAATATTAACATCTTTAAACGTGAGGACTTTTATAAATCTTGGATACATACAGTTGGAAAGGTTACTAAAATATGTTATTCTATTCGGTAGATTGTGAGAGCTTTGTCCATCTACCCAGCCACCCATAAATGGACCCAAGATATCCCCTAAAAAGAAAGATGGAGTGAGAATAAGTTAGCATTATTTCATTTTCTTTTCCTGGGGAAGGAAAGATGAAAGCTTCCTAAGATAGGACAACTGGCTGATGGCATCAGAAACATTAGATTCCCTCTGTGAGGGGGGGGAAAAAGAGTAATATTCCAGAAGAATGACTCCTAGATCAAATAATTTTTTAAGGATGAGACAAGGGGAAAGAAATGAAAATTAAAAGCAATTAAAACAAGTTCTGACCACAAACATCTATTGAAACAGGAACATCCCAAAATGTAATGATGAATAGAGAATGCTCACGCGTCTGATTCTGGCAGGTAACAGGAGAGAACGAAATATCATCCAGGGCAACATAACCTCCTTTGGGACCATTGAAAGCAACTTCGAAAATAACCTGCAGAGGAAAATGGCATGCTGTCACATGTCTATGTATTTTCTGTTCGGCTTAAGTGCTCTTAATGATTTAAAATGACATGTCAATCAAACCAGATGAAGCCAAGTTACAAGGACTCATGGAATCAGGTTTCCAAATATGAGCTTGGGCAGCACCCGCCTCAACCCACAGTCTCTTTTTGGGAGAATGAAACTACTATGATCTGAGTGTCTGTGGGACACTCACACATCCTTAAAAGTCATATGTTGAAATATGAACCCCTATAGAATGGTAATAGAGGGTGGGGCTTTTTGGGAGGTGATTAGGTTTTGGAATGGGATTGGTGCCCTTGTAAGTGAGGCCCAAGGGAGCTCATTTGCCCCTTCTGGAATTTGAGGACACAATGAGCAGGTGCCACGTGGACCAGGAAACGGGCCCTCACCAGACGCCAGATCTGCCAACACTTTGATCTGGGACTTCTCAGACTTCAGAACTGTAAGAAATACATTGCCGTTGTTTATAAATGACTAGTCTATGGCATTTAGTTATAGCAGCCTGAATGGACCAAGACAGAGTCTCTAAAGTTGCATTTTACTGGTGGATATGACCCTCTTCCTTGAGTGTCAGCTGAAGTACCTATGTCATTTCTGCTAGAACTACAGAACTAATTAGCATTATGAACTTCAATTAAAGGAAAAATCAGCTAAGTAAAGAAAGCAGGCCAAGTTTTGTTACCCATCTCCCATCCCTCAGGAGCTAAGGCTGAGTTCCTTTCCTTCTTCCTACATGAACCCTACATCAAGGCCTGGAAACAGATGGAACAGCCAGAGATGAGAACCCCAATATCAGCAGGTCCAAGTATATTCCAATGGTTAGAAAGAACCTGGGCCAATGACTTACACCCCTTGAGTTTTGCTTTCTTCTCTGCCACCAACTTTAACTGTGAGCGAAATCGACCACCTTCTGCCTGTAACCATAGGGGTCACATGTCAGCACAGCTTTCACCTGTGCTGAAAAAACCACCCAGGTGTGCAGTCTTCTCTGTGTGAGTTAATAACCTGCCAAGACGCAGCATGGAACAGGACTTGAAACTTCAGTGCCTACGAAGGCCAGGTAGGTGGTGGAAATGCAGAGAGGGCTTGGTATGGTACAGCCTCTTATGAAATGGAGACAGAAACCCCTGTTTGAAGGATCAGCTGTCACTCAGCTCCATCAATTGCTGATGTGTGGGAAGTTAGGCCTGTTATGGGTTGAACTATGTCCCTGCCCAGCTCCCCAACACAATTCCCATGTTGAAGTACCAACCTCTATTATTTCACTATGTGACCTTATTTGGGAATAGGGTCACTGAAAATGTAATTAGTTAAGATGAGGTCATGCTGGAGTAGAGTGAGCCTCTAATTTAAATGACTGGTATCCTATAAAAAGGAGAAATTTGGAGATCACACACACACACACACACACACACACACACACACACACACAATGCCACGTGAAAATGAAGGCAGACAGCTACAAGCCAAGGAATGCCAAAGATTGCCAGCACACCACCCGAAATGGGAGTGAGGCACAGGACAGATTCTCACAACTCTCAGGAGGAACGAGCCCTGCCAACACCTTGATCATGAACTTCTGGCCTCCAGAACTATGACATATGAAATTTACGTTTTTAAAGGCACTTCTTTTGTGCTACTTTGTTATGGAAAGCCCTAGTAAACAAATATGAGGCCTAATGTCTCTGTATCTAGCAAATTATCAAGAGGATCTGACTCTAGATTTCATTTGAAATCTTTGGGTTTGTCAACGCTGGCATTAATTCAAAAATTAAAACAAAAACAAGACGAAAAACCACATTCCACAGACAGGCAGGTCACTACTGTGGACTAGATTTGACCTGTAGGCTTCTAGTTTGCAGATGCTTCTGAATAGAATAGTTTCTTGGAGGCAGACAGCCCAGAATTCAAATCTCATTTTCATCACTTACTAGCCAGGTGAGCCTGCATACATCACTGTATTAGTCTGTTTTCAAGCTGCTGATAAAGACATAATGAGAATAGGTAATTTACACAGGAAAAAGGGTTTGATGGACTTACAGTTCCATGTGGCTGGGGAAGCCTCACAATCATGGCTGAAGGCAAGGAGGAGCAAGTCACATCTTATTTGGATGGCAGCAGGAAAAGAGGAGAGAAGAGAGCTTGTGCAGGGAAACTCATTCTTATAAAACAGTCAAATCTCATGAGACTTATTCACTCTCATGAGAACAGCATGGGAAAGAACTGCCCCCATGATTCAATGACTTCCCCTGGGTCCCTCCTGCAATATGTGGGAAATTCAAGATGAGATTTGGGTGGAGACACAGCCAAACCATATCAATCACTTAACCTCCCAGGGTCTCAATTGTATAGAACAGTCCTATAAAACACCTGCCTTGTAGGACTGTTGAGGAGATTAAATGAGATAATGTATACAAATATCTCATCACAGAATCAGGCATACAATAAGCTCTGAACTAATTTTACATCTTTTTCTGTAGGTTGCTTGGCTACAGTGGCTTCTGCCTGTAATCCCAGCACTTTGGGAGGCTGAGGTGGGCAGATCACTTGAGCTCAGGAGTTCCAGACAGCCTGGGCAATATGGTGAAATCTCATCTCTACAAAAAATGCAAAAATTAGCTGAGTGTGGTGCCACACGCCTGTAGTCCCAACTACTTGGGAGTCTGAGATGAGAGGATTGCTTGAACCTGGGAGGCAGAAGTTGCAGAGCCAAGATCATGCCACTGCACTCAAGCCTGTGTGGCGGAGCGAGACCCTGTTTCAAAAATAATATATATTTATTTTTTTCTGCAGGTTGACTCTTGAACTTCCATTCAGGTTCTAGCCTATTAGCCACTAACTAGCTTAAGCAGGTCCATTTTTCTCCAGGCCTCAGTTTCTTCATTTTTGAAAAGAAAACGTTTGGATTAAATAGTTCTTAAAGTATCTTTCACCTTAACAGCGATGCTTCCTCAGGGACCTGGTACCTAAACTCTCCAAAATCCAAGGGGAACCCTAGAAGTTTATCTTTGCCAGGGAGAACGGCTGTGAATGAAGGAAAAGATGCGGACTTATGAGAAGGGGCAAATTAAGATTACAAACTTAACACAGGTTCATGACATTTAGCTCTCAAGGCACTAGCTGGTAATGAAAGTGAATGGTAGCATTTACACTGAGCTGGTGGGGTAAAAATGCTATTCCTGATCAGCGTTTGCTAATCACAGCCTCTGTGCCAACGTTCTCTGTTCAGAGCCTCTGTTCTCTTGTTCAGACAGTCTCCAATGTTTATTTTCCTTCTCAAAATTCACTTGAGAATGTGGTAGCATTAAACTCACTGATTTCTTCAGGACAAGTTTCTTTTCCTGACAAGTGAGAGCAAATAACACCAGTGAGTAGTTCAGACTAATAGAGCAGAATCACATGTGTTGACCCAAAGGATGTATATTGAGGTTTAGTAGTGTCCAGAGTTGTAACTTTTCAAGTACCGATTTTTAAAAATTTAGCAAAGTGTGATTCAGACAAACATTGCCTAAGGAATTTATGGCTGGATGAAAGGAGCTGGTAAAGAGAACGCTGTCAGTCTGTGCACGGGACTCATTTGACTTTGACAGAAAACTTTTGAAGCAGTACATGCATTTCTTTTTCTCCTTATAACCCAGAACATTTTCCACTGGGTTGCAAGAACAAATGGAGACCTGGTTGGACTTTGGGATAAGTTATAGCACACATTCTGCAAAAGACACTGTGCTCTCTCTAGAGTGTTTTTTGTTTTGTTTTGTTTTTTTTGTTTTTTTTTTTTGTGCGGTGGTGGGGGTAGGTAAATAGGAAGGGAGTGTGGGGGAGAGGCAGGCATGCCATCAGTAGATGAAACACAGCAGAAACCAAGACCCAACCCTCTTCTCTGCAGCTCTACATCAGGCTAGCAGATGACACCACCGAAACCCATCCAGAGGAATAATCTGCTTCTTTGGCACTTTAAAGGGAACTGGAGAAGATATTGTAAAAAGCACACAGTGAAATGGGGGGATATTAATAACTTAGGGTAACCAGACTCTACTTATAGCTTCAAATCTTTATAGCAATCTTACAGCAACCACATTGCTGCACCCACTAATTCTAGAACTCTTATGGGGTCCTCAGACAGAGGTGGGCCTCCTTCCTCAGCTTTGGGTCAGATTTTAGTCCAGGAACTTAGTTACTAAGTTCTCTGGCATTCACCAGCTGTGTGACCTAGAAAAAAAAAGTCCAATTTCTTGGACACTCTGTTTTCTTTCTTCTTGTCTGTAAATATGGAGATAATTTTATTGACTTGGCTGGATAGTCAGTACTGAAAGTACTCATAGGTTCTGAAATACATACATAGATATAGACATGTATTAACGTATATGCTCAGAAAAAGGTCGACAAGATAGCAGACCTTCAATGTTAGTAGTCCTCCCCTAGGTAAAGTTGGCTTAGGGCATTTTAATTCATTTAATTTCTCTAAATTTTCTAATTCTTCTGCATTGAACACATCACTTAATGTAACTGGAAAAAGTTTTAAAACGAAGGCACCAAGCCTTGTTTCAAACTAGGGCCATAACTGCAAGTTTATTTTTGATTTTATGACATTATTTATGTTGCAAAGAAAGAAATGAATTCCTTCCTTCCTCTCTCTCCCTCTCTCTCTCTCTCTCTCTCTCTCTTGAAAAACAGTTCACTCAAGTAAGGAAAACCTTCAAAACTGCTCTCAGGAAGGGTAGCTCAAGAGTGAGTTTTACTCGGAGGGTTCTGATCTCCTCTTTGAACCCTCCATGACCACAGTACAAGGTTCAGAAGGAGAGGGTCCTCAAGAAGTCTCGTTGGTTGACTGGCTTTTGCAATATTTGTTCTGATAAAAACTGCTCTTGCTAAGAAATGAAGGTGATAAAGGAGGCAGGCAGAAGGGGATGCAGAGGAAGGGCGAGCAGCATAGGGGCTGAGAAGAAAGAGTCCGGTTGAGGCACAGCAGAAAAGACAGAATGAGTGTGAGGCTGCATAGACTCTCAATCTCCAGCCCTGTGTGTGTGGGTGGCACGACTGCAGAGTGCCCCCCCTGGCACAGCTGGTGCACCAGTACACCTACCTCCATGGGGTAAGGAGCATTGAACTCGACCTCCGCAAGGTTCCAGGCAGCATTCCCTGGCCTGTTCACTTTCCAGATTTCCTCGTAAAGCCCAGCCACATCCCGAGTGTAGACGGAGAAGACATTGTCATTCCCCTGCTGGATCTGGTAATAAAATGACAAGCAGCCAGCCATGGGGGCCGTGGTCAACGGGGAGATGAGCTGTGCCACCTCCTGGAAGTGCTTCACATAGACCGAGTCCACGTACATGTAGTGGCCTGAAAATCACACAGAGAGCACAGCGTCAGAATTTGGGGGGTGGGGGAGGGGAAGAGGTTCAGGTGAAATGGCACGATTCTGGGATTTACTTCAAAATAGTCCAGTGGGAATGGTGAGGAGGAAGTGGATGGGTTACAGATGACAGAGGTTTGGCCATGAGTGGATGGAAAAATGTTACAGCTGAGAGACGGGTCCATGGGGTTCATTACACTCTGCTAAATACAGGATGAAACCATTCTTTTTATTTTCCTTACTTTTCATTCAAGTAAAATATACATAGAGAAAGGCAGATGTGTCCTCTGTCAAGTGCTTAAATTTTCACAAGCTGAACACACCCATAGAAAGAAACAGAACATTACCCTAGAAGCCACTCCCTCCCAAGCTTTTCTCTCTCTCTCTCTTTTTTTTTTCTTTTTTGAGACCATGTTTCACTCTTGTTGCCCAGGCTGGAGTGCAATGGTGCGATCTCGGCTTATGGCAGCCTCTGCTTCCCGGGTTCAAGTGATTCTCCTGCCTCCATCTCCCAAGCAGCTGAGATTACAGGAATGTGCCACCACACCCAGCTAATTTCGTATTTTTAGTAGAGACAGGATTTCTCCATGTTGGTCAAGCTGGTCTCGAATTCCCAACCTCAGGTGATCCATCCGCCTTGGCCTTTCAAAGTGCTAGGATTACAGGTGTGAGCCACTGTGAACAGCCAACCTTTTTTGAGTTATAAGACTCCTTAAGAGCACACAAAGCATACCATCTATTCTTAAAGAGAATGGAGAGACCCTCCTGCACATGTTTACAATTTATGCAATATATCACCATGTGTTTTTTGAGTGAAACTAAGATTTTGAATTCCAACTATATGGTAATTTGTGTATCGTTAATAGCATGCAGGTCAATCAACACTGCAATGAGGAGGGGTGAATGTGTGATCCCACTCCTGGCAGGCCTTAGTGGGCTCTGGACCCAGGGGCTGGTCTCCCTTAGGGGCATCTTGGTGAAACACAGAAACCATGTGGCAGAATGGAGATGGCCTTGACTTAGCATTGAAGAGAACTGAGGTTGAATACCGCTCCACTTCTTACTAGCCCTGCAACCTTGAACAAGTTTCGGAGTTTGTCTGGGTCTCAATTTCCTTATCTCTAGAATGATAATCAAATACTTTCCTCAGAGAGGTGATGAATATTACATGGAGTCATGTACGTAAGGTGCTTAGCGTGTGCATGGCACATTGTAGCTGCCTAACAATTACAATGCCATTCACAATTCTAGAACCAGGCTTGCCGTATAGCTTGTTTTGTATAAATGGTAGCTAGCATTATTAGCAATTTATTTAAGTGATGACTCAAATGAATTGATTTAAGTGATGACAGAAGTGCTATGCAATGCAGCTTTAACACAACACCCTTTCTATTTACAAGCTCAGAACAATTATAGCTTAATATCTTCACTTTCATGAAATAATTCCTGGTTAATAAGAATTCCTAGCCAGGTGCAGTGGCTCATGTCCATAATCCCAACACTTTGGGAGGCTGAGGTGGGAGGATTGCTTGAGGCCAGGAATCTGTGACCTGTCTCTACAGAAAAATTTTCTTAAAATTAGCTGGGCATGGTAACATGCACCCCTAGTCCTAGTTATTAGGGAGGCTGAGGCAGGAGAATCACTCGAGCCCATGAGTTCAAGGTGGCAGTATGCTCTGATCACACCACTGTACTCTAGCCTGGGTGACAAGTGAGACCCTGTCTCCAAAAAGTAAAATAAGGAAAGAAAGAATACCTTTTCTCTTTTATGAAGAGCAGCAAGAATTTGAGGAGGAGCATATGCATTTATACACTGGACATTTACTTTGTATTTAGCACACAGCCCAGTGTGTGGTGGGGTCCTCAACATACGGTTATTTAACATACAGACATGGTCTCAGGAAGGTCCTTGCCTCAACATGGCAGGGGGGAAAGATGGACAGATCAAAGCTCACTTTATCCTGGTGGCAAGTTCAACATCCTGAATCCCCTGAATAATCTCCTTTGTTTGAATATAATTTACCTTATCGTCTTGCCAATCCACACAACAGTGAATAAACAAATTACAAACTCAACGCTCAGAGGAGCCAGTTAGATTAAGTATATGAGTGAAGTTGACTGAGTCAAGGAGAAAACAGAGAGTAGTAAATTAGTAGCCAGCATTTGAAGTCATATTTCCCCAGCATTGAGAAACTGAAATCAAGCTTGTTGGAAAAATAAAAACATCTGATAGCATTGGGCCCATATTCTCATGTGGCAATAACTGGCTTGGGATGAGAAGCCTGGCCACTTGCTTCCGTGTTCTCCAGCCTCCCTGAGAGAGCAGGATCTACTCCAGCGGATGCCCAGCACCCAGCTCGGTGTTGTAGGCTTTCCCCATACTAGTCTGGAATTCAGGTTTTCACAGTAAATCTGTCCTTTTTTTTTTTTTGAGATGGAGTCTCGCTCTGTCACCCAGGCTGCAGTGCAATGGCACAATCTTGGCTCACTACAACCTCTGCCTCCTGGGTTCAAGCAATTTTCCTGTCTCGGCCTCCTAAGTAGCTGGAATTATGGGTATCCACCACCATGCCTGGTTAACTTTTGTATTTTTAGTAGAGACAGGGTTTTACCATATTGATCAGGCTGGTCTCAAACTCCTGATCTACCCACCTCGGCCTCCCAAAGTGCTGGAATTACAGGCGTGAACCACCGTGCCCGGCCAAATCTATCCATTTTTCAGAGATGCTGCCTGTATGGTTTGCTAGAGCTGCTGTCACAAAGTACCACAACGTGGGAGGCTTCAGCAACACACAGGTGGTGTCTCACAGTTCTGGAGTCCAGAAGTCAAGGATCAAGGTGTCAGCAGGGTTTGTTCCTTCTCAGGCCCATGAGGGGAAGGATTGGTTCTTGGCCTCTCTCCAAGCTTCTGGTGGTGCACTGGCACTCTTTGGCATTCCTTGGCTTGAAGGGCTCTGCCTTTATCTTTGCATGGCGTTCTCCCTGTGTGCATCTCTCTCTGTGCTCGAAGTTCCCCTTTTAATAAGGACAGCAGTCATATTGGACTGGAGGCCCACTCTATTCCAGCATCACCTCATCTTAACTAATTATGTCTGCACCCATCTATGTCCAAGTAAAGTCACATTCTGAAGTCCTAGAGGTTAGGACTTTAACATTTGAATTTTGAGAGTGCACAATTCAATGTATAATACTCCACACCATAATTTTTTAAACTTGGTATGTGCCAAATAAACATATCTACAGGCTGGAAACCACTGGGGAGGAATTTTAAAGGAAGAATCAGAATGTCAGACTGGATAGAATCAAAGAAACTCTGATATGCAGGGAAGGTCCCTCCTCCATAGCCCAAGCTCAAAAACTCTCTACATCACTCCTGGAGTCCAGCCAGACTTGAGTAGAACATTCTAGTAATGGAGAATGCCTATGATCAGTTATCGTCTATAATCTGCTTCTGTTCTCTAAGAACTTACGTGAGTATCAAAGGCAGGGATGAAGTTTTCATTGCCCTTTGTAACGTGACTTACCAACGAAACAGAATTTTTTTGTGAGATATGCAGCAGGGAGAACTGAGTGGAGGAAAGCTATAATTCTTTGTATTATAATGTATGTATAACACTTTGCTTCCTGGATACCTAATTGCAGGGGCCACAGAGATCCCTCTTCAGAGAACTAACTTGCTGAAGGAATCATAATTGACTGGGTCTCCAGCCACCACACCTTTGGACCTGCGGGAGAGTTTGTACCAAGACCATACCACTCTCTGCTGCTCCCCGCCAGTGAAGAAGCATAGCAGAGGGGAAGGCCATTCTATCTGGCATGGGGCCCTTCAGCAGCTCCCATTGGCCCAGCTTCTCCTCTTCCTCAGGGGTCAGGTTTTCGTTCTGCATGGAAGGTTTTCCTTACCCAGGGCATCTTTATGACTTTTGTGGGCCCTAGGTGCTTTTGCTGTTATGGGCCCATTCCTCCATAAAAAGTACTTAACATTTTTAGAATATGACTGCATTGGCATAAAGATATATATGATGTAGGCTAGAAATCATTATATTACATTTATTAGCCCTTCCAATTTTAAGATAAATAAAATTAAAATATTCTCATGGACCCCTAAAAATGTCATGGCTCCTAGGCACTATGCCTGCTGTGCCCAATGAGGACAGTGGCCCTGTTCCCAGCTACTCTGGCTCCTTCTGCTTCAGACCTTCACAGCCATCTCCCCCAGGAAATCTCTTTCCCACCTAGTCCCAGCTTAGTGTCTGCTTCCACAGCCAGCCTTGTTATAAATTCATCTTCCTTGCAGATGACAGACATCTGATCACTGTTTTTAAAGAGTAGTAACTCACCTGGCGTGTGGACTACTTTATTTTCTGCATTTGCAGTCAAAGTGCCTCATTAACAACTCATGCTCAGGATGCTAGGCCAAGTGAACCACAATCACAGTGCTGATCCAAAAGGCATCCAGCAAACACAACACAATCTGCCCAAAGTGAGTCAGAGAGGCTGCTGGGAATAAGATCAAGACTGCTGACAGCAAGTCTCATATGGAACCACCAGACTAGACCACATGCTCTTGCCTCCTTTTTCTTTCCATCATTCATTTGTTGCCAAAGCTGGGTTCTATTTACTGACAATCTGAGCAACATTAAGCTTCTCACCGGGAAATAAGAGGTAGCTCATCCTAAGTTTATTATCTCAGTTGACCTGGTAGAGGTGATTCAGAAATTGTCATTCAGGTGTCTGCCCCAGGAGAAGAGGCTGGAGGAATGATGGCCAAACAAGGCTGAGTGTGTCTTTGGATACACTCTGTTCTGAGGAAGAGGGAGCCAATTGGTAGGCGGTGGCAGGTGCCATTGTATTCTCCTTTCTAAAAACAATAAAGAAGGTAGCTTGGAGTTCTTGGGAAATTTTGTCCAGTGTCTGTTATTAGGAGAATCTTCCTGCCTAGTTCAATGAGGCCAACGCTCCTATCTGGCGCAGGGTTCTAGAGCTTCCAGAATCTCTGGAAAAGGCATTTTTTTTTTTATCAGGTCTTTAAGATTCAAGTAGGATGAAACTGGGTATAGATGGACTTTAAGTAGACAGAATCCTTTAATCTACCAAATCACTGGAAATCCTGCTGGCCACAGAGATTTTAAAGTATTAAAACTTGAACTGAAGATGAAACACATTATATGGGGGGGAATGGGTTCCCCCATAAGATTAAGAACTGAGAAGCTTATTGCTATTCCTCTACAGTCTGTGCTGCTTTGCCATACGCAGAGTGAAAATCAATCTATTATTACCTAATTCTGGATTTTACACAAAGAGCCCAAGGTTTCTAGGAAAAAAAAAATTCAAATTCAGTTGGAAAAGAGATCACAATTCTCAGTCATGCAGCCAGTGCTCAGGCCCCTTCTGGGATGGAGCCTGCGGTGCTGGTATATGCACGCTTGCTCCTGAAGAGGCCTTTCTTTCCTTTCTTACAGCAAAAAGGAAACTTGTATTAGCCGAACTTTTCATGCGGAACCGGTGGCCCCTGGTAGTCAGCTATTTCCCCTTGCATCAGGGAAAGAACTTTGAAGACGGTTCTTGAACATTTACTTTCAGGCAGTCTGGCTCACCAGCATTCCCCCAGGACTGCCCTTGGCTTGGCCGCGGTGAGAGAGGCATGCTCTGACTCAGCAGTGATGTGGTCCTGCTGGCCACATTTGCACTCCAGTTGTGTTGTCTGCTCCAGTGTTGCTGGTTGTCTGGACAAACTGTCTCCCCCAGTGAGGCAGACAACCTGGTCTGAAGAGATGTATGCCAAAGGGAAATACCCACTGGTCTGCTGCCATGATCAGCAGACAGCACCCTAAGATAATGAATTACTATGCGTGTTTTTCCACTCCATGAGTCTGACAGGTATCTTCAGGAACCTTTAGTTGTAAGGGTTTTGGTGGCCCTTACTATGATAGAGTCAGACTCAAGTCTTTTTATACAGCTTTCAAGGATGATGTAAATATGAATAAATATTACATGAGACCTCTCCTATCTGTGCTAAGACCTCAAAGCCCCAAACAATAGGTGACAACAACCTCTATTTTCTAAAGAGTGGTGCTAGATCATCAACATGCTAAGTGGCACCTACCCTAGCTCTACCAGTGTTAGCCCATCTCTCCCTTCCAGTCTGTGCATATGAGGAGGCTCGAGATGGATCAGAGAGATTGGAGATGGGGTTTCTATAAAGAGCATTGTCACAGAGCTGCCCTGCTATGTGTTTCCTTTCCACCTCTCCAGGGAAGATAAGGGGATTGCTACCCATTTCTTACTTTGATACAAGGGAGGGGGCTTAAGGGAAGCACTTATGGAAGGGGGAGAGGAAGGAAAGTGCCATCTAACCTCATCCCCTCCCCTGTGTGCAGAAATTATCGGGCTCCACAATTGCTCTGGACCTTGAGATGAAGATGGTTAGAGTTCTTGAGAAAAGTGGATCAGTGATACTAGAGTGTGTGTGGTGCAGAGATGGAGCCTCGCACTGGTGCATACATGTAAAGGCAAGAAGCAGACTGTAGGGATCTGTGGGGGAAGAGTGGAGAAGAAGGAGTTTGTTGCCAGTGAACTGCACTTCCAGAGTTTGAGGGGGGCAATTTAGAAGGCAGCTGGGCTACAGTACCTTAAACGGACTCTTCTCAAGATAACTGCCTGCCAGTGCGGTAATTCCATTAGAAGGGAGCTGGTGGGGTGTACCATTATTTATAGGAGCTAAGCAGGATTCACAGGTGGTCAGCCAGACAGTTGCTCATCCCTGTCTGCCAGCACTAAAGCAGGATCCCCCACTGGCCATGACAGGAATGCCAGAATTTGGCCATGTGCCGTATGAAGGCAATCAACTCTAGATTAAATAGCAACAGGCAAGTGAAACATTTTGTCCCTGGCCTTTGCCTTTCTGTTCCTCCTCACCAACCTTCCACCCCTTCCCCATTGCCTCCCAACCCTGAAGCAGCCAGAAGCAGTAGAGTTAGAGGGAGAAGAGGAAGGGAAGAAAAAGGTGAAGTATGAAGAGACAAAGCACAAAACATTCTCTCCACTGCTGCTGTGTGGCCCAGTCTGGGGGAAGATCTGAACTAGATGAGACGTCGCAGTTGTGACTTGACTGAACCTAATCCTTGAAAATGAAGGTGTTTGTTAATACCCGAAAGTAACCGGAAAGCCATACTAAGTTATCCGAGGGCAGAGAAAGGAAATCAAGCAGACCTTGCACAAAGAAAATGGTAAGAAAATTAAGAAAGCTGCTTCCCTACCGAGTGCTTACACCATGCACCAAATGGATCAATGCAGGGAGTAAATACATAGGTCCTGTTAAGATGACCCTTGGTCATTCCAAACCGAAAGGAGAAAAGAGTGTCATGAGTCATGGAGAAATGATCCATCCACCTCATGATGTTTGATGGAATAAAATAACTCTAACCTTATTTTAGATTTTGAAACCTTGTCCAACTTCTTCCAGAGTAGCACCACAAGCA
The DNA here is from genome assembly GCA_036589455.1 of Ateles fusciceps. Lineage (NCBI taxonomy): Eukaryota > Metazoa > Chordata > Mammalia > Primates > Atelidae > Ateles > Ateles fusciceps. The sequence continues at coordinate 16,198,616 of JAZHEH010003097.1, forward strand.
GGCTTATTTTTTCTAAATCTCAGTAAAGAAATGCATTTCCCTCATTATTTTTCCAGCAATCATCTTTTTTTGCTAAGGTATGTAGAAAACGGTAATGATCTGAGCTGTCAGTAGGTTACATCCTGAAAGATTTTGTTTCACTTCAAAAAATGTGAAGAAAGAAAGAAACCCATATGTGATGAATCAGAATTAAGAAAACACAGGATAAAAATCACATCCCCCTCCAGTATTCCAAAGATGTCCCACCACAATTCTTACTGCATTATTTTAGTCATTTCCATTACGAGACAAGAATTTGGGGGCACAATCCTCATTTTAAAACCTTGACTCAATGTTCTGGACAGATTGTTAGGAACATACAAAGAAATGAAGGAAAACTCATACCCACATTGTGGTTTTCAGAAATTACATTCACTGTTTCCTTTTCTACAACACAAAGACTAGCACTCTCCTGGGAAGACTTCTCTCAACCCCCTCTGCAGTTCTGAAATTCCTAAGTAGGCAATTAACTCCCCTTCCACCTACTGTTTCTCCAGTTTTTACCTGAAAGCAAAGGCTAAAGCAGCATCCAGTATATGAAATGAACACAAGATGAGCTCACATAGAGCAAAATCTGCTGTTGTGGGCAGACATCTGAACCATTTAATCTTGACTTTGCCACCCAAATTGATAGAGCTCTGGGCAAATAAATATACCCAGTAGAAAGCAAATATAATAAGAGAGGCAACCTCTTTTCTTTTTAGAGTATTTGAGAGTTTGTTTTGTTTTGTTTTAAAGAATGATACTGATCAAATCTTTGAGTACTATGGGCAGAACTTTTCAAATGAAATATTCTAGAATCTTTTGAACTCATCATTTTTAGACTTATCCTCTATAGGGGAAAGATGGATCAATGCAGAGAGTAAATAAATAGGTCCTGTTAAGAAGACCCTTGCTCATTCCAAATTGAAATGAGAAAAGAGTGTCACGAGTCATGGAGAAATGATCCATCCACCTCATGGATGAACTCCAGGCATGAGGACTCGTGTGTGTGTGTGTGTGTGTGTGTGTGTGTGTGTGTTGAGTGGGGATGTTGGCTAACTAATGGGCACAGTATTAATCCAAAGGTTGAAGAGAACTGGGAGTAATGCAGGCAATCAGGCTTCTTGCTAATCATAAGTAGGAATGTAGCCTGGAACCAAGGGCTCCTGTGCCATTATCACATACCTTAGCATTCTTCAATACTCTCCAAACATAAAATAAACCATCCATTCTCATGCCTCTGCACTTTTGCATATGCTGTATTTGTCTCCCCCTTATCCATCTTCCAGTTCTGCTATTACTTCCTCTAGAGAGCCTTCTCTGTACCCCAAAACTAAGGTAATCTTTTGTCTGTGGTCTCATATAATTTATTTCATACCTCTATTAGTTATGCATTACTATGTATTCTTACAAGTTTATGTAGCATTTTGGTATTCAGATAATTTGAGAAATGCCATAATGTACATGAGCACACCAACTATATTAAAGGTGGTGAGAAATCCTGAAATAAATCTGTTTAGCGTTCTTTAATGCAGGGTTTCCTTAGTTTATTTGACCACATATCACCCTTGTGCCCCATATAAGAATTAGTATACTAAAAACTGGTATTATAGGGAAGGAAGTTTTGGGAAAAGTTGGTTCCTGTAAACTCTTTGAGGGTAATGACTGTACACACACACACACACGCGCACACACACACACACACACACACATATATATATATATATATCTCAGCTCTTTCTGTAACCCTCAGGGCAGAAATAGGGTCAGAATATTCTATGGTTGCAGATGAGCATGAGGAAAGACTAGGAGAATTATTCTCTTCAAAGGATGAATTATACTCAGGTAACATAGTCAAATGGATGATTTGACACTAATCTATTGGTCTGTTGCCTCTTCCAAGAAATATATGTTCTCCCCAGCCAGCTGCCTCTCACCATCATTGAGGATGAAAATGAAACACTGAATAATCACTGAATTGGTAACATTGGTTACTCAGAGGATTTGACTTTGGAACTAATTTTTAAATGATTTGGGAAAAGTTCTCTAACACTTCCCCATTGTTAAATTTGCATCTCTGTGCAACTGTGATAATGATATGAGAAATAATTCCCATTTTGATGCATCAGCCTTTCAAGATCCTTTCTGTTCCTTGTATTAGATTCTTAAGATATGATAAAAAAAATCTAAAAACTAGCCTGTTGTCACACATGAGGAAAAAATCCTCTGGCTTTTCTTTCCTGAAACCCCAAGAGACTGTTAGTTGTTTTACACATTTGTACAAAGCTCTCAAGAGTTGGTGACATTTTATTATTTTGAGTTAACCCAATTGTCTTTTAAAATACTCATGTAGATTCATGGACTGCTTTGCCATGACTGGTTATCATTCACTCTACAGAGGGCACTCATTTGTAATGTGGTTCCTATAAAGGGCCCCAAATGAGGATGGATCACTTATTTGTAGGGTCAAAATATGGGCTATGCATAGGGAAACGCCAATCTTTTGTCAATGTCAAAAGTGCTGAACAGCACTTTGGGAGGCTGAGGTGGGCAGATCACCTGCGGTCAGGAGTTCGAGACCATTTTGCCTGGCTAACATGGGGAAACTCTGTCTCTACTAAAAATACAAAAACTAGCCGGGCATGATGGTGGGCATCTGTAATCCCAGCAACCTGGGAGGCTGAGGCAGGGAGAATTGCTTGAATCCTGGAGGCGGAGGTTGCAGTGAGCTGAGATTGCACCACTGTACTCAGCCTGGGCGACAGAGCGAGACTCTGTCTCAAAAAAAAAAAAAAAAAAAAAGTGCTAAACCTTACTTTTAAAGGTAGGAAGCACACAATATATATATGTATGTATGTATGTATATATACACACACATATATATGTATATATACACACACACATATATATATATACACACACACATATATATATATTTTTTTTCCTTATCTCATTTCATATGTAAGTGACCCTAGATGCATCTGAAGAAATAGTTTCTGGGGGATTCTTCTGTTTCTTGCTCCACCTTTTTACTCTCCATCTATTGAGATAATCACCCTCATGTTAATCCATCTAAATACACTGCTGTGATGGTATCTCTCCCCTGCCCAAACACCTCTGTGGCCCCCCCATTGTCAATAAAATAAAGTTGAAATCTCCTTCCTGGCATTCCAGCCATTTTAGAATTTGCGCCTATGCTACTTTCTCAGCCATATCTCTTCCCCAGTCCACCCCTTGCAGCTACCATCACTGCATCATTGCTCTTCGCCTTCTCTCATCTTTGCCTTTCAAAATCATACCCATCTTTCAAATACAGTTTACTTCTCTTATGTTTTCTAGGACATCCAAGCAGTAAATGACCTCCTTTGTCTCTGAATTCCCAGCACCTTTCTTTTTGGTGGGGAAGGGGATCACTCTTACAGCGCTTGACATACCACCCTTTGTTAACATCCATTTGTGGTAGAAATCTCTTTTCCGTTCTTGAAAGCATCTTCTTTGAAGTTGAGAAGGAGCCATGGAGGATCTGTCATTTTAATTGTCATTTTCCCCATTATATCTAATGCTGAGTCAAATTAATGAAAATGCTAGATCTAAAGTTGGGTTTGTTTTAAACAGGCAAGCTCCATGAGACTCCAACCTTTTTATTTGGGGTTACTTATAAACAATTTATTCTAAGAAGCCTGAACATGTTGCAAAAGAAAGAAAACCTGTCAAATGAAGGTTGCAAAATACAAGTTGGCTAACTGGGTCTGACCCGCAGATGTCTTTTATTTGCCCACACTGTGATTTTAGAAAATTTTAATCAACTTAAAATCTGAGAAATTTAACAAAAAATACCCCTGTCTTCCTGATCTTGAAACATCAAAAGATCTGGTAAGCGGGGCTTGCATTCTCACAAAGCAGGAATTCACTGGACCCGACTAGCCTTTGCACAGGGTCTCTGCTCTCTAGTTTGCTGCAGTCCTTACCTAGCACCGTATGTCATTTGCTTATACTATCTGCCTGGCTGTTATGGGAAATTGAAACTAAAACTCTAGATATGAAGGAGAAAGTAGAATAGGAACAAAGAGAATAATAAGGGTAGGATGAGGACTGTTCAGAGTCAAGATAAGTTGAAGTATGAGCACTTTTGAAAAAAAGAGTTGGCGACATGGTTAAAAGTATTCAGATGAAGAGACGCTCGAGTGAATGAAAAAAAATGGAAAGAACCATAAAAGGGCATAATGTCTTCAGACATGGGGACACACTGTCACCATCAGCAAATTATTAGGATGAGTATATTACCTCGATATCTATGTGTAAAGGATCGAAAGAGAAAAAGTTAACTGTTTGCAGCAGAATACAAATTCCTGTTCTTGTTCTTGTTGAAAAGCCAGCCACCAGAAGCTTCTCACTCCTTGGAAACTTTGGAGCTGAGGACAAAATGTCTTGCAAATGTGGAGAGACCTAGGCTTTTCCAAAGGGTCCAGGTGAGAGCAGTGGTAACCCACAAGTAAGTAAGCCCTTGCCCCTGTCTCTCTTCTGTGGAGGACTTCTCAAAGCTGGCTTCTCACTGACAACACAATCTCTCCTCCCCATTTTCCTTGCAGAGAAGCAGCCTCCTTGGCCACTAGGGGGCCCTGTTGCACACCACATTCACAACTAATCATCAATATTGGCTCACCTCACTGTCACTTGGGAGGTTCTTAGGACCTGTTCCCATCCTTTGATCTATTTTTAGTGAAAAGTAACCTGGGATTATTCCAGCTTTGTCTTTAGAAATAAGAAATATTAAACAACAAATACACAAGAAAGTAAAGCATAATATGGAAATATGAAAATGTGAGACTAGGCCACAGGTGAAGGAAAACATTTAATGGGGTGGCGTTCCCCTTAGCTATAGAGCTCACAGCTGCAGTTTGTCTCTACCTCACTGTAGATCCTTCCCTACTCTTCTGCCATGCCTTCTGGATCATACTGGGTTCCTAATCACCCTCCTCCCTCCTCTCTTCCCCTGTTAACAGAAGCCACAGCTAGGTCAGTGGAGGAAGTGGGAGGAGACAGCAGAAACATTTATCTTGGGAAAAGGACTCCATTTGACCCCAGCTCACCCAGTTCACTCTTGAAAGTGTGATCCTGTGGGAGAATGGAGTGGACATTCCCAATACTTCCTCCTCCAACAAACCAGTTCACGTTGGGATTCCAGCGGTTCACAAAGCCACAGAGATGATTTTCTTCAAAGTCACATTCTGGGAAAGGGGAAACAAAAACACTTCATGGAGACACAGTCACACCTGGGTACACCCATCCTACTACAGAGTTTGCTCTTAGATATTCAGAAGTTTCTTTCTTCCTTTGCTCACTGTGACCTTTCTACCAGGACTCCTGAACAATACTGGCCAAGAAGAGAGACAGATCCTGTAATGAATCAAGATTCTAATTCATCATTGGCCCTTTGGTTCGTGGCCTTTCCACTTATTAGCTATGTGACTTGGAGCATGACCTATCACTTTTTGTAGCCTCTGTTTCTCCACATGTGAAATAGGGACAACGTTCTCACTTCATAGAGCTACCATAAGTGTGGACAGCTCCCAGCATGGTGCCAGGCATGTGGTCAGTGCTTGATACAAATCAGCTATTTTTATCAGTTATCTCTGTCTCAAAGCACTGTTCAGGGTTATGTTCTTAGCTCTAGAAATTTTTTTCCACAATCCTTTCTTGAATCTGATGGCCCAGTCTTCCATTCTTTTCTCTTCTCATGGTGAACAAGATGCCCACAGCTGAGGGGCCTGTGTCTTAGATGCTAAAATTCCCCTGTTTTTCTTATAAATCAGAACCAAGGCAAAATAGGTAAGGCAGATATATCCTAGGTTCTGGGTCTCTTTTGTAGCTACTGAGTGGAGAAGAGAGAGACAATAGACCTCCCCTCTTCTGCCCTTAGTGTCATTGGCATGTTTGCATGGATATATTGGTCCCCATCAACAACTGTTCCTTAAAAAGGAGCAAGAGACTCACAAGCCAGTGACTCCACTGACCCTCACAATTATGAAATTAAACTAGAAAGTATAATTGTGCTGGCCATTGGCCCCCTGCTGATCCACCTTGCCCTTCTCCGTCTGATACGTCCTGCAGAGGTTGACCTATCTAGACTGTATCAATGGGCTCCCCTGCCTTCCATCTCCCTGTTGGATTTGACCAATGGAAGGTGGAAAGAGAGTGAAATCAGGGGTTTACTTGCCCAGCAGTCTCCTGCCCAGGTCGCCATGGGTTGGTGAATCTTGTCAAGCAGCCCTCACCAAATAGCTATTGTTTACAGGTTCTGGGAACTCCTCCTCCCTTGTCCTTTCAGACTAAAAGACGATAACAGCTCGTGAATCATCACTGTAACTAGTCCTGAGTCACAGAGCTATCCTTTGCTGGCTTCCTTTATCACTCACACCTTTGTGGTCTCTTTTGTGAGCTTCCCTGAAGTTACTCAGGTTGGGTGTACCCCGTTTCCTCCTTCCTGCCAGGATCTTGACTGGTATAGTCAGCAATGTGTTTTTACATTAGCAAGCACCTAACATTTCTAAGATTTTCATTTTCAGTGTTTCCATCACAGCATCTGCTAACCAATGCCCTAACATTCGGTGCCAAAGGCTGCCTAAGAGTAAAATAAAAAGCAAAATACTCCTCAATGTGCCAGGCTCTATTCTGAGCACTTTACATCAATTAACTTATTAAATCCTCAAAGCAGCCCTATGACGTAGGCACTGTTACTAATCTCATTTTACAGATGAGGAATGAAGAGAGGCTGAGAAAGTACCCAGAAAGAAGTGAGAGCATGATCATAGAGTTTAACAAGATAAAAGTGTTAGCATCCTTTGGTTTTAAACAAGTCAGAAGTCACCACATCATTTGAAGAAATGCAATTAACATGTCTTGGATGCCCACCACCTTATATACCAATCATTTTCATAGCCACGATCTCATTTATCGTCCCAAAAATCCTAGGAGGGAAGCATTTTATTACCATTTTACAGGTGACAAAATAGAGGGTGAGGCTCAGTAAGCTGACTGAGCCAGCAGGTGGCGCTCCACCAGGTATGTCTGACTTGTCTGTGTGTCATTCACAGCCTGGGCAGATGCCAGGTGGGAACCCAACACGAGGCTCAAGGAAGGGAGACTGAGCCTCACTGTACTTTCAGAAAATGGTCTATTTTCTTTCACTTGCCCTAGAGACATCATTGGAAGGTCAAAACAGAAAAGTGAAACTTTAGGGAATTAGCAAAGGCTTCTTGTTGTTGTTGTTCAGAATCTTCCTTGACTCTTTCTTTTCCCTGCCACATTCATTTAGCCTTCAAGAGTTGTCAGTGCTGAAAAATCTCTCAATTCTACTGCCTTTTTCTGATTTCACTGCTAATCCAGTATTATCTTCATTATGTCCCCTCTGTAAGGTCACAGCCACCTCCTAGGGGTTTTCCTACCTGCTATGTATTTTCCCTGTACCCAACTCATTTTCCAAGTGGCAGCTGGAGTCATGTGAAAATGCACCTGCACACTTCTCCCCTGCTGGCTGACCTACATGATTCGGCAGGTCCAAGCTCCACATCCTGCATCCACACTCTTCCAACACAAACTCCCTTAGCAGTCCTGGTCTTCAACTCAAACACCTTGCTTAGCCTCTTACCTTTGCCTGAACCTGCTCTGTTCTTTCTCCCCCACAGGGGTCTGACCTTAGAGAACCCTTGCCTTCCTACCCTGCACCTCCACTTAACTAAATTCTTCTTCCTGAAACTCCAGCTCCAATGCATTGTCCCTATTCAGTCCTCTCCAATTTCCTCTCCTCCTCCCTGCACCTCCACGGTATAACTTGTCCTTCCTCAGCAGTATATATCATATATAGAACTAGCTTCAGTGTAGACAAATAGAAACTGAACCACCATAGGACAGGGATTATCCTTTCTCTGTGCCCTCTTGGAAGCTGGCACATATGAGACAGCCAACCAGCTCTGTCAAGTGAAATCTAAGTGACAGCTGTGATTATTAAGATGAGGGCAGTGGTGTGCCAAGAGACAAATGGAGAAAGGAGGCCAAACAATGTCTGATTTTCTGGCACATGCTACAAAAAGCTGACTTTCCAGCAATTTGTAAATTATTTAAATCAGAACATGCCGAGGTTAAGGTGGCAGCTCTGAAGTTACAGTTGTTGCATCTATGTTTCTTTCATTAATCCAGACAGTCCAGGCAAATTCTAATGAGCCTTCCCACACTAAAAACAAACAATATACAGCATTCAAGTGACTCTAGCAAAGAATTTAAACCGGTATGCATTATGCAGTGCATTCTATAAAATACTTGGTCTTTAGAATTAATTCAGTTCCCTCTGGCATCAGTAGCTTTTAGAAAAAGATTCACAATTTGATGCAATGAAAATGAAGCCTACTCACCAATACAGTAGCCGGTTGTCATCTTGATTTCAAACACTGCAATGCTGGCCGTGTTTCCCTGTCCTAGTACACCTTCTATTAAAATCTGTACAACATATGGGGAGGAAGGGGAGTTAGATTTCAAAACATCATGTTTCCTTGGTTCAGTATCTCAGCTATTGGTCTGGAGCTGTTTTGCCATTCATGGCAAAACAGGACGGTTAGTCCCAGCTAATTGCTATTGGATACCAACTTCACTATGGACTTTGCCAAAAGAGTATGTGTATACGTACGTGTGCATGTGAATGTGCACATAAACACATACATCAAAACTTTGAGTGGAAGCTCAGAGTCAGCTGTCTTCTCTTCTATTGCTATCCCAACCACCACCATCTCCAGTGTTTGTGGTGCTGGCACTTATGGTCCTGTTTCTGAAAGTCATCACTTTTTCTCCTGTGGTTTTAGCCCTATATTCTGCAACTATGCTGGCAGATTTAGGAGATGATAACTTCTAGGAGGATGTTGTGAAAGAGGAAACTCAGAGGCCCCGTGCTCCACCCTCAACCACTGCCTGACATGGAAGGACTCCAAACAGAGAGGGGGTATTAGAGAGTAAAGTATTTCAACCTTTTCAAAGAAGCAGCAGGATGGGATAGGGAGTTAAAGGGTGGATGAGGAATGGAGAACATTTTCATGATGGCTCCATTGTGTCCTCAATGCAATATTCTCAATAAACATCACACTTCATGGCCAGGTGTGTCCAGATCCCATCCTCCTTCCTTATCCAATCTACACCAAGCTTCTCTTACATTCTCTACCTTCCTTTTCCAGGACTCCTGAAAGAACAATTTTCCCTCTTTGAAAAGGAAATGGAACATATCCTTTAAGTATCTTTTCTCTTTTAAAGTATTTTCGTTTTTTATTATAGTTAATGTTTTGTTCAAAATTTGCAGCAAAGAAACCATTAAGAAGATAAATAAACACATAGCACACACGATTTAGAAGGATGAAATAAAATGATAGGAAATGAGAATACTCCCTAAAGCCATAGAAAATCTATTTCCAATGAAGAGGTTGGTTTAAGCCCCATTTAGATTTTTACAGAAGGCTCATTTAAACAGATGGGAAAGAAATCTTGGAAGAAGCTCTTTTAAGGAATAAACAAAATGTTAATTTCCACTGCTAATATTCTTCTATGGTATGCATCCTATGAAACATCACAGCATAATCTAGGAGACAACTAACCTCCACATCAGAAATTTTCATAAGATTTTAAAATAGTAAAAAGCACAGGTAATAAGCCCTAGATCTTTCTCCTAAACTCTACGTACCTTGAATTTCTTGGAACTGTTTTGCAAATCCAAGCTGGCTATGAGCCAGCTGTCTGAAGGTTCCTTTGCTGACCAAAGCAAGCGATCAAAGCTTTCATCTTCAAGTCTCATGTACAGGTTCAGCTGGCTGGGATCTGACAGAGACTCAGACGACGTGGTTATCTGGTAGACCAAGCGGAGGCAGCTCCATTCCTCAGCCTGTAAGTCAGAACTTAGCAGCACAGCTTTGTCCCCCTGCTTGCCAAAGGAGGTATCCACATAAATGTAATGGCCTGGAAAGAGAAAGGAACACAGGCAAAGGATCAAATTTTTGTTTGCAACTTGGGAAAATATGCAACTGCAGTCCAGTAAGTCTGTGGGCACATAAACTTGGAGATGTATTTTGTCAACCCACTGAAAGTTGACTGAACATTGGATTATGGATCTCTTTTGAAAAAATTAGAAAGTCTGGCAACACTGAGGCCATGCTACCAGATGATGACAACAGGCTGGAGCTCAGTGGTGCTGCATCTTCTCACAGGGTGGCATCTGGTCTCTACCTTGTACTTTGTCATAACTGCCATCACTCCTTCTTCACTCCTGACACTGAAGCCGAGTGTCTCTGCTTTTTATTCTTTTACACCAGGTCCCCTTAGCATATTGCATTCATCTCCCCCGGTGCCCATAGGCTTATGTGTCCGCAGGCTGAGGGGCATCAGAATCAGAAGAGTAGCATGACTGCAGACAGAATTACTAGGTGGACTCAACCTTCTCCTTACATAGCTTTCACCATACCTAATGCTTCAATCTGCATTTAACTTGCATCATTATGTAGACTGAAATGATTTGGTTATCTTAGCCTGGATCCTGGGACCTAGGCAGACAAAGTACATTGTAAGCTATTTTTAATTAGGAGTAAGACTTCCTTCCCTTGACTCTTCCATGACCAAATTTCATAGTTTTGAGAACTAAATGAGGAAACACTTGCAAAACATGTAACACAGGGCTAGAAAAGCACTAGACACTCTGGGACTAGCAATCATCCTTGCGTCTCTCTCCTCTCTTCTCCTTTTGCATTCCCTCTTTCCTCCTTTCTCCTTCTCTTCCTCTCTTGTTTCTTCTCCTCTTCTCCTCCTCTCCCCCATCCTTCTCCCCCTCTATTCCTTTTCCTCTGTTCATTCTCCTTCCCTTCTCCTTCCCCCTCTCCCTCTACCCTCCTAATATTGACAAGTGCTTTCTGCTGGCCATACAGGATATGAAAAGCATTTCAATAAAAAGAGGCAGGACATTGAAGCCGAGAACCCTAACCTGAGCCTTCCAAACCCCCTCTGGCCATCTGGTTACCTATATCAATGATTCGATTGGCTGTGGGTCTTTGGGGGACCCCTTGGGTCTTTCTGGCACATTGAAGCCAAGAACCCTAACTTGAGCCTTCCAAACCCCCCTCTGGCCATCTGGTTACCTATATTAATGATCCGATTGGCTGTCAGTCTTTGGGGACCCCCCTGGGTCTTTCTGGCCTGTAGATTCTCATGCTTTCTTGAAGGGTCCCACATTCTTGGCTGTAATTTTACCTTCTATCTTTCATCCTGTGGCCTCCACCTCCTTATGTCTACACTTTGGCCTCCCTAACACTAAACTCTTACTAGAAAGGACTTGAAAAGTTTCTTTGTTTTGCTTGATGTTCTTCAGCCTGTCCTCCCACGCTTGTTGTCTCAAATGCCTATCCCAGCCCGGATCCTTATCTCTGTAGCAAGTACCAGCAGGCCAACTGGAACTCAGCTGACAACCATCCTCACATGGGGGACACAGTTAGGGCATTGTCTTCAGGGAGTCTTGCTTGCCGACTGAAGGGTTTCAAGATCAAGATCGAACTCTCCCTGGCAATCTTCTTAACATAACAATCACGCACTGGGTGCAAATAGCAATTGCTTCTAGGTGTCAACCCAGGCACCCTTGTGGAGAAATCCGGCCCTTGCAGCAATTGCCGCCACCACCATAGCTCCCATGTACAGGCAACACTCACTGCAACCCAGCCCTAGGTACTGTTCTACATGCTTCATGCACATTTCCAAGGTGAAGGGCCCATTGGGTTTGACTGTTCTAAGCTGGGGCTCTTGAGGCCAACCCTTTTTGGATAAAAGTGCTGCTTCCTGTGGCATGAGGAATGTATTAGCGTCATTCTCTTCCTCGCTGTTTGCTACTGCCCCAAAAGAAAGGACTTCAAAGCTGTGCACGGTGGCTCACGCCTGTAATCCCAACACCTTGGAGGCTGAGATCTCTTGACCTCGGGTAGATCACGAGGTCAAGAGATCGAGACCATCCTGGCCAACATGGTGAAACCCCGTCTCTACTAAAAATACAAAAAAAATTAGCTGGGCGTGGTGGTGCATACCTGTAGTCCCAGCTACCAGGGAGGCTGAGGCAGGAGAATTGCTTGAAATCAGAAAAACAGAAGTTGCAGTGAGCTGGGGTCATGCCACTGCACCCCAGCCTGGCGATACAGCAAGGCTCCATCTCAAAAATAAATAAATAAATAAATAAATAAAAAGAAAGGATTTCAAGCAGGCTGGACTAGGGGAGACCATATGAGTACCTCAAACCTTTTCTGAGGAAGTAGAGAGTTGAAACATAGAGTATAAAAGAGGAAAGAAACAAAGACCTCACTGTGTCCTATCAACATTCGCATCAAACACCTACTTTGCTGCCACGGGAGGCTCAATTTTCCCTGGGCACTTCCCCAGCCTCCCCCTGTTCTCTTCCTCTCTTTTTCCTTTCCCCCACTCTAGAAAGGGACAACTCAAAGCAGTGCTCTTAAAGTTGAACCCAGAGTCACCTGGAAATCTTGTTCAAATACAGATCGCCAGGCCCTTGAGTTTCCAATCCAGCAGGGCTGGGGTGATGCTGCATTTCTGACAGATTGCATTTCTTAGAAGTTCCAGGTGACGCTGATGCTGTTGGTCTTTGAGAACTGCTGACGTACAATGTATGACAGGTAAATAGGGCTCATTCTCCAGCCATCCCTCATCTACCAAACAAAGTGCAGTCTCCTGTAGCATGTAAAGGGGGAGGCAACAGTTCTGCTGGAAGATACAACTCGAATGTAAGTAAATGTGTGTTACAGCAGGTGCACAGAGTCCAGCTGCTGGTGATTATCTTGACTCTTCAGTGAGTGCCATAAAAAAATTCCCTTGACATTCTCTCTCACTAGATCAGATTTTACTATAAGCTTGCTAATGTTCTCTTGTCAAGAATCTTCGAGAGCACACACTACATAAAATGTACTATTTAAAATACCTAGGTTTTATTCTGTGTGATGAGAGTTGGGGCTATTTGCTGAGTGATTTTGACATCTTAGCCACAAATGTGGGTTATTTTAAAGTATTTGAATTTTGCATTTAAAGATCTTTTTTTTTTTTTTTTACATCATACCATGTGGATGTGCTTATTAGCTGCATTATAGTCCACGCAAAGATATATCTACCCAGTTGATTGGATGCAACCCACTCAGCAGAAAGATGCATTTTCCTAGACCTAATTACCAGCCCAAGCACCGCCCACCTCCACTATCACTGCCAACTTTAAGACGAATTTTCTAAATTAATCACTACATTTTTCATGCCTGCTCTGGAAACAGCCCTAGAATCCTTCTAAACATAGTGCTCCATGTAGCTACTACCAATCAATCTGAGTTGGCACTTGAGTTGAAACAACTTGTTATCCCTACTTGTGGCTTCCGTATAAGGGTATATTTTCTGGTTATTTATAGCTACATTGAACTAGAAGGAACATGGTGTATTTTGAAGAAGTTTTAGAAAATATAGGATGAGGAAGATATTGACGTCAAGGATATTGCCTTTCCCTGCCTTGTCACTAATAAAATTGCTATTCTAGAATCAATGTCTGAGTTCTTTTTACTTAAAAAAAAACATTTTACCACCGAGTGAATTAATGAAGTTTTCTTTGTGTGTAAAATGTTTTCTTTATTCCACCTTAATCAGATTGATATTTGGAAGTTAACCTTAGACATAATTCACAGAGGTTTTTAGGATATTCACAAAGTTGGACACCATTACTACTGTCTAATTCCAGGATATTTTCACCATAACCCCAAAAGGAAATCCTGTATCCATTAGCAGTCATCCCTCACTCTCTCCACCCCTAGCCTCTGGAAACTACTAATCTACTTTCTGTCTGCTTGAACTTGCTTATTCTGGAAACTTTATATAAATAGAATTATATGTGTCCCTTTGTGACTAGCTTCTTTCACCTAGCATAATATTTTCAAGGTTCATCCATGTTGTAGCATATACTAGAATTTCATTCCTTTTTGGGGCTAGTATTCTATGGATATATCATATTTTACTTATTCATTCATTAGTTGATGGACATTTGGATTGTCTCTACTTTTTGACTATTATGAATAATGCTGCCATGAGCATGTTTATGAAAGTGTTTTCGTATACAAAAATTTCAGTTCTCTTAGGTGTATGCCTTAGGAGTGAAACTGTTAGGTGACATGAAAATTCTATGTTTAACATTTTGAGGAACTGCCAAACTGCTTTCTCAAGTGGTTGTGTCATTTACATTTCCACAAGCAATGTATGAGAGTTCCGGGTTTCTCCACATCCTCACCAACACTTGTTATTGTCCATCTTTTTTTTATTGTAGTGATCCTAAGAGATGTGAAGTGATTTCTGATTATGCTTTTGATTTGCATTTCTCGAGTGACTAATGATGTAGAGGATCTTTCATGTGCTTATTGACCATTAATGTACATCTACTTTGAGAAATATCTGGTCAAAATACTTTATCCATTTTAAAAATTGGATTGTCTTTTTATTGTTGAGTTATAAGAGGTTTTATAAATTCTGGATAATAGATCTTATGAGATAGATGATTTACAAATATATTTTCCCATTCTGTGCTTTGTCTTTTTACTTTTTTTTTTTTTAATGCATATGGAGTCTCACTCTGTAGCCCAGGCTGGAGTGCAGTGGCTCAATCTTAGCTCACTGCAATCTCCGCCTCCCAGGTTCAAGTAATTCTTCTACTTCAGCCTCCCAAGTAGCTAGGACTACAGGTGTGTGCCACCACACCCGGCTAATTTTTTGTATTTTAGTAGAGATGGGGTTTCACCATGTTGCCCAGGCTGGACTTGAACTTCTGAGCTCAGGCAATCTGCCCACCTTGGCCTCCCAAAATGACAGGATTACAGGTATGAGTCACCATGCCCGGCCAGCTTTTCACCTTTTTTTATGGTGTCCTTTGAAACACAAAATTTTTAAATTTTGATGAAGTTTAATTTTCTGTTTTTAGTTCCCCGCCCCCCCCAACCTTTGGCATCATAGCTAAGAAGCCATTCTCTAACTTAAGGTCATGAAGATCTATAGTTTTATTTTTATTTTTTTGGTCTCAGAGTTTTATTGTTTTAGCTTTTACATATAGATCTTTGATTTAATTTTTGTCCACTGAATTTGTCATCATTGTTGAAATTAATTGAGGATAGATGTGGGGTTTATTTCTGGACTTCTCAACTTGATTCTACTGATTTATGTTTATTCTTATGCCAGTACCATGGAGTCCTGCTTACTGTAGCTGTGTAGTAAGTTTTGAAATTGGGAAGTATGAGTCCTCTGACTTCATACTCCTTTTCAAGATCATTTTGACTATTCAGTGTCCCTTGTATTTCCATGTAAATTTAAAGATCAAAATGAGAATAATGTAAAACACCATAAAGTTCACTGTTTTAACAATATTCCTTCATTTTTCTTGAATACATTCTCCTAAATGTTGTAAGCCTTTGATTAACTTCCAGAGTTCTTAAAAAGTTGATTTTGACCATTTCTACTGGTGTTCTCATTGCCTTTATGGGGAGAGGATACTGTGAGGTCCTTACTCCACCATTCCTGCTGACATGTTACTTTTTCTCATCTTTTAAAACCAGTAAGCATATAAAGCAATGTTTCAGAGATGTTAAAACAAATGAGAAAAAGGCAAAGAAGGGCAGAAATCACAAGGGGATTGGAAGGTTGACTGTGATGCATCAGGCCAGGGATCTGGGGGAGATTTACCAACCATAGTGCTGGAGACATGACATCAGAGGAGAGGGAAGAATTCACTTCAAATATGGCTGCTTAGGCAATTGGAACTGATTTACCAGACATTTATTAAAGATGATAAAATCTTTATAAAGGGTCAGACAAGGGCCATAAACTTCCAAAACTTCCAAATAGATTTGTTTTTAAAGTAAGTCAGCAATCAAAAACAATCATTAAGCCATCTTGCCAAAAGTACAGATTCCACATGCCCTAGGGTCTGAACGTGTCTCCTTGTCACATGCAGGCATGAGAAAACAACAGAAAAAGCTTGCTTTTCTGTTTAAGTGAAGTCAAGACATAAAGAACTGAGTCTTGAAGTCATGCTCCATTGCCGGATGCATCTGCGTAGCCAGAACTCAATGTATCGATAACTTTTAATAGCCATGGCACAGCTTGATAGGTCTAAGTCCCAGGCCATCACTGTGGCAGTGTGGTCAGGGCACAAATCACAGGGGGCTTCTTTCACCCATAGAATTCTATTAGCTAATGAATGCTGACTGCTCGGTCCTTCAGGTGTGATAAGCATGCTGGGGTGACTGGGTAGTGCAGTGGACCCTACTCAGGGTTTGTAAATTATAACCTAGGTTTAAAACCTTACAGCACACACACACAAACTGAATCACTGGCTTATTTTCAAAATGGGAATAATAAAAGAAGAGAGCTACTTTACATATACATGCAATATGAGGAAAATCAATGTACTTAGAAAAAAACAAACCAACTAAAAACAATCCAACCACTAGTACTAATACTACTACTGCTACTACACACACACACACACACACACACACACACACACACGAAATATATTTTTCACATGAATAACCACTAAATGGAATCTATTTCATCTAATGGTTATACAAGTATGCACTTCCATGCAGAAAGAAAAATTGACCATGTTATACATAAAAATGGCATAACACATAGAAAACCATGTGTACCATACTCTGTAATTTAAGGAACTTTTAAGAGCAATTTTGACAGTGTATAATTTTCACCTTTTGTGCTGATTTTAGATTGTGAAACTGGAATGAGATATGATTTCTATAGGGCTGTTGTGAGAACCTGATAGAATGATGTACAGCCATGGATCACTTAATGATGAAGATAGGTTCTGAGAAATCATCATTAGGCAATTGTGTCACTGTGCAGGTATTATACAGTGTGCTTCATGAACCTAGATGTGGAGGCTGCTACACATGTAGGCTATATGGGACAGCCTATTACTCCTAGGCTACAACTTGTAACAGTATATTACTGTATTGAATGTTGTAGACAATTGAAAAACACAGTGCTAAGTATTAGTGTATCTAAACATACCTAAACAGAGACAAGATATAGTAAAAATACAGCATAAAAGATAAAAAATGGTACATCTGTATAGGGCACTAACTTGCAAGTGGTGTAGGTAAGTCAGTGAGTCAGCAGAGAGGGAGTGTGAAGGCCTAGGATATTGCTGTATACTACTGTAGACTTATAAACACTGTATACTTAGGCAATACACAATTTATAGAAAATATTTTTCTTCAATAATGAATTAACCTTAGTTTATTATAACTTTATAAATTAAAAAACGTTTTAACACTGACTCTTTTGTAGCTCTTAGCTTAAAAGACAAACACATTGTACAACACTATGTAAAATATTTTCTTATGTCTGTATTATATGAGTTTTTTTTCTGATTTCAATCTTTTAACTTTTTTTACTTTTCAAACTTTTTGTTAAAAACAAAGATGCAAACATACACGTTAGCCTAGGATCTATACAAGATCAGAATTATCACAATGTCACTAAGCTACAGGGAATTTTCAGTTTCATTATAATGTTATGGGATATGGTTTTGCCATCATCTATGCCCATTGTTGACCAAAACGTCATTATTCAGTGCATGACTGTATATAAAGATGCTTTGTAAATGGTCATGTTAATGACTAATTTCTGATCTCATCGTCAAAGACAGGAGTCCTTTAATTATTCCAGAGACAGTGAGAAACGTATATTGCCTTCTTACTTTTTTTCCAATATGGATCAGAGAAGATATCTGTTTAAGTAACAGACCAGCAGCACATTTTCAACGTTGATATGAGAACAGCCTTCCTTCATTTCACTTTAATTGGCCCTTTGATGTTAAAATCTACAGCTTTGTTCTTCTAGTGCTAGGCTCATCCTGGCTGACCATGCTCAGCAGTCTCCCCCTCCTCACAGCTAAGCTCCTCTGGTTCTTACCCAAGGCTAATCATCATTTCAAGTGGAATCCAGCATATTTACTTCTGATGTGATTCTGGCTGAAATCTTATGACCCAGGCCTGACAGCAATGCCTACATCTCTCTTTTGTTTCGTGTTTAGTGCCTTGCATATATAAGAAAGGACACCGCTTCTTTTTGGCAGCTTCTTTCCCAGGGCTGAAATCCAGTTTCTGAACTCAAGCTAAGATCTTTCCACTCAATTTTCTGAACGCCTTAATTTTCTGCCTCCCCGGATTAGGTCCTGCTGTGGACACAGTATGGTGGAGTGGTTGAATGTGGCTATCACATCAGCTTAATGTTGGTTCAAATCCTGGCCACACCCCTCAGAAACAATGTCACTTTGGGCAAGTTAATTATATTATCTGAAACTCACTTTTGTTATTGCTAAAGTGGGGGATGTTAAAATTTTATAGCATTTTAAACAAGATTAAATAAGATAACATAAGTACTTAGCACAGGGCCAAGTGTTTAATGTTAGTGCTTCTATGTCCAGTTAGATGATCAGCATCCTCTTCTGATGGTTAGCCCACCTCGTCATCTCATATTAGACCTCCTTGTGTTCCATCTGCTGCCCATTGCCCTCCCTCCCTTTTTTTTTTTTTTTTTTTTTTTTTTTTTTTTTGCAGAGTCTTGCTCTGTCACCCTGGCTGGAGTGCAGTGGTATGATTTCAGCTCACTGCAACCTCCACCTCCCAGATTCAAGTGATTCTGCTGCCTCAGCCTCCCAAGTAGCTGGGATCATAAGTGCCCACCATCATGCCTGACTAATTTTGTATTTTTAGTAGAGACAGGGTTTCACCATGTTGCGCAGGCTGGTCTCCAACTCCTGACCTCAGGTGATCCGCCCGCCTTGGCCTCCCAAAGTGCTGGGATTACAGGCATGAGCCTGCCCTACCTTTCTGACACCAACTTCTACCCCCCTGTGTAGAATATCTTCCAACTATCTGCAGCTGGATCTATTCTCCCTAGTGCCTGCTTTACTGCTATGGGTATGTCTTTTTATGCTAGGACAGTCATCTCTGAGATCTACCAGATGATCAAAGCAGCCTGGACAATAATACATGCAAAGCATCCAGAAAATGTTCTTAAAGTTTCTGAAAAGAACAGATTCCTATCGTGGAGAGAGGATGCCTCTGTGGAACTGTATCCTTATTTATGTATAAGCCATCAGCTTACATTTTGAAGGAGTGTTATTTTACTTGTGTATTAAAGACTTTCAAAAAAAGGAAAAAGTCAAATTTCTCAGTATGTATAGCAAATACAACGGGTATGGGGTTCTCTAAGTTGATTTTGTTATAAAATAAATAATATAGCACTCCTTATAGGTAAAAAAATTTTTAATCTTTGGGACTATTAATATCTGAGTTTTTTCTCAATCAATCAGATTCATAATGATTTATAAATCTACTGATTACTTCTGGCAGATAATGTTCTGATCTGAAAACATGTAAGAAAAAATTCAGAAATATTTATGACTTACATAAAGTATTTTCACCTTGTTTGAAGTCTCCAATTTTGCTTTTCTATGTTGTTTAATAAATCACTAATTATGTAAATCATAATTTTAATAAAATGAAGATAAACATAACTTTGAAGACTTCAGCTCAAGGCATCTGGTGAGAAACAAAGAGAAACAACTAACATTTGTTGTACTCAGTACTAGAGTCTTGCCACATGTTCTCTCTTAAGCCTGTCAAATGATCTTATGATGTAGGAATTGCCACTTTACAAATAAGGAAACAGAGAGGGACAAAAATTAACTCACCAGTTCAAGTAAACAGCTAGTAAACCAAGCTGAGACACAGTATCCAGGTCTTTCCCCCTCCACCAGGTTGTCTCCAAATATTTCCTTTTGTCTCCTTTATTAATTTACCTCTTCATAATATCATTTTCTTACAGCAGGAAAACAACCTTCTCTTCCTTTTCCTTATACTGGGAATCTGAAGGTGTGGATAAATTTATGTGGATGTTTGTTTGGGCTTCTTTATAAATATTATTTCTACAACACAATAATCCGATTAATTTTTTTACCACAGCGTCTCAAATCTAGAAGACTTTTAAACATATTAAGATTTCTAAAATCAGGGCATGTCTTACAATTGATCTATAGTAGTATACCTCCCCACTCCCTAAAAGGATGTTAGCAAATCTGTGGTGGAACTTAGAATCAAGGGACACAAAATAAGATTATTTGCAACTGCGCTTAGGTTACTGACTACTGTCAGAGAGACCCACAGGCTTGGGCTCAGAGGACCCTAGCAAATATTACTGGTAAATCCTGCCTAAGGGTTGGAAATGTGGCAATGTGAAGATAAAGGGTTACAGAGCCACCCTGCAGAAGGGTAGCACTGGCAGACCTCTAGTTATCAGCTTGTACAAGGCACAGTCCACAGTTTCAGTCCAATGTCTTAATAAGTATTTACTAACTCACAATGTGTACATCTTATGAACAATCCATTTCCATAAAGTATATGAACCCCCAGTTGCCAGACAACAGGATACTTCATATCATTTAACATAAACAAGTCCATCAGGCTTCCAAATCATCTTGCTGGATTAGAAAGGGTTTCCCCATGGAGTTTGGCAAGGCGTATGTCTTTTCAGTGCATGTTTTTGATGGGAATGGCTTCTCTTCTCCCCCACTCTCCTTGCCATGTGAAGACCCTAATATGACACAGAGTCAAGAAACTTTTTAGTCTCATTCAATGAAAGTACATGAAACTCCTGGCTTTTGGTTAGTTTCCATGGATAAGAGGATGAATGAGACTTAGGAGGTATAAGCTTACATCTAGATCTCCCCAGAAGCCAGCGTACTAAGGATACTAAGGTTGATTTGCAGTGCAACTTTATAGGCAGGTCCCACTTCTCAAGTGTGGTGGGCAAAATGATCTATAATTGAAAAGGAACAACTAGACGCTGTCATCCTATTTTGGTCCCAAGCGGTAAGAAACTCCACCCAGAATAAAACCTTCTCTAGACCAGCAAAGATCTCTTGCACTGGGGAAATAAAGCTTTGCATAAGGAAAAAGGAAAGCCTGCATTTATAGAGCAGCATAAAACTACCATGTACAAACTTCCAAACTATCCCAACACACAGGGTCATGGGTGGGGTAAGTCCTTCTTCTGATGTGGAAGTTGAATTTTCATGTTCTCGGTATTCCTTGTCAATGTCATTTGGCTCAAGAAATTCATCATGTGTCTGTCATTATTATACAATGCTTATTTCCAAAAAGAAAAATTTCTTCCTTTTCAAATTCATTTATAAGAAAAAATTTGCTTCTCTCACAAATAAAGGCAGAGCTTTGCCGACAACTGCAGAACCTCCAGAGAACTTTAATATGGTGAAGCTGGACGAGACCTTGATGTCTAATAAAGGGATCTTGATGCCAGGGAATATATTTTTTTTCTTTAGTGCCACTTAGTATAGACATGGAAGAAAACAGTGGGGCCTGGGGGAGACATCTGAATAGAGTGTCACTATTGATTAGCAGTATCTGCCTGGTCCTAGGAGAAGACCACATCATGCCCAACTTCTTCCTTCCTAGTTGACTCAGAAACTCCTCCCCCATATCTAGGGTGTTTGGCTTTTTGGGAGTGAGGAGAATTTCTACAGGAGGAATGTGACATTTTTTACCTCAGAGGTGGCCTCTGTTTATAAAATCTCATGGGAGCAGCATCAACATCTTGATCTTGAAATGTTCTTTTCCTCTGGATTCCTTGATCCCCCTTTAATAGTTTTGCTGCTCCTTCCACCTGCTGCTCCTCTGTCTTCTCATGGTATTCTCTACCTTCGTTAGTCTCTTACTTGTTAGTATTTCACTGGGTCTGGGTCTCGCTTCTCTACTTTGATGACTCTTTCTCACTGTAGCAGTAACTGCTAATTGCCTCCCTAAAAGCCATTCTCTCCTGCTTCCTCATTACAGAACCCCAATTTGATTGGGGCTGGCAATGTGCCCAGCCAAGAGAATGACAATGCTGTACGGCCTTTGCATTTGGGGTGGCTAGTGTCTTAGTTCTAGATGGAGAAAGTTGTTGAATGGGGCTTTCAAGAAAGCTCCTCAAGGATGGGGCTGACTCAGCTAGTATGTTTCTTTTGTCCTTTCCCTTCCTCCCTCTTTCTGTCTGAAGTGTGCATGCAATGGGCTGGAGTTGCAATGGCCACTTTAAGGTCAGGAGGTGACTAGGGTGAACAATTCATCTTAGTTAGCCTGGGCCTTTCTTGGTTTTAAAATTCAAAGTTCCAGTCTGGTGTTGTGGCTCACACCTGTAATCCCAGCACTTTCGGAGGCAGATGTGAGAGAATCGTTTGGGCCCAAGAGTTCAAGACTAGCCTGGGCAACCTGGCAAAACCCCGTCTCTACAGAAAACAGAAAAATTAGCCAGGCATGGCACCTGTTATCCCAGCTACTCAGAGGCTGAGGTGGGAGAATAACCTTAGCCTGGGGGCTGCAGAGCTCTGACTGTGCCAGTGCAATCCAGCCCAGCCTACAGAGCAAGACCCTGTCTCAAAAATAATTAATTAATTAAATTTAAAGTCCTGTGTTCTGGGAACAGGACATGTTTTCCAGGGAAACTGACAGCATTGTTCACCCTAGCAGGCAACCCTGAAGATAGACACTACCACTGTGAGTGGGGTGTAAAAATAGCAGGAGCTGGGTTCCTAATCACACCGTTGAGTCTTCTAACCAGTTTGGACTTCCTATCTCTGTACTTTCACTAGGAAAGAAAAAAAAAATCCCAATTTAAACCATTATTAATTATTCTGCTATGGGCATCCAAATTACCTAAGTGACTGACTTCTCCTATGCCTTCCAGCTTCATTTATACAGGGGTAATTCCCAAGTCTATTACTGTGGCCTGATGCCCTATCACTTCCAGACTCATGTATCTTTCTGTTGGGCATCTCCACGTGGACACGCCATAGGTGCTTTAACTCATTCTCTTTCTCCCAAATCCTGCTGTTCCAAATCTAAGTGAATGGAATCCCAGCTCTCTAGTGACCAATTAAGAAATCTTAGTGTATTTATTGATCCTTTCATCTCCCTCCTCCAAAAATTCTATCTCGATAATTTAATTTTGAAAATTTCTCTCAAAGCTGACCATTCCATCAAGTTCCTTCCACTGATCCAGTTTACACAAACTATCTTTTGTCTGGATAATTGCAATGCCCTTCTGATAGGTCTATGTGCTTCAGTCTTGCCCCACTCTAATCTCCACACTACAGCCAGGGTGTTACTTCTATTATGCCAACCTGATCACATTGTTTCTTAGCCTAAAACACCTGAGGGGGGATCCCCATTTCCTCAATTTATATGGCCTTGGTGTTCTGGCTCACATATTTAACCACACCCTTTTTGCAGCCTACATGGTGGTTACATAATTTCTTTTAGTTCCTTTAAGCTAAGGTGCCAGGCTCTTTATTGCTTCAGGCCTTCCCACATGCTGCTTCCTTTATCTAAGATACCCTCTTTCATATCCCTTCCCTCATACATTCCATACCACTACTGCTCACTTCCTTTTTAGCTCACTCTGTACTTTATTATGGTTTTGGCTTAACAGATCTACCATGTAAAATTGTGCAGTGTGCAACCTATACAACCGTACATGGTGGACCTGTTTAGATACTACTTTTACCAGTCAGCCTTTGCTAATCTCTACCTCCAAACATGGTTAGATGTCTTACTAAAGTCTTTTTTTACTATCAGCATTGTAACTTTAATTTTTATTTGTCTGACTACTTGTCTGTATTCCTCATCAGGATTTTAAGCATATAGGAGTACATGCCATATCTGCCTGTCTCCTAGTAGGTGCTTTCTATATTTTTAAATAAATGGGTAAACTCTTTCCTGATGACAGGCTTGTTTTATCACGTTTATATATAAAGTTACATTTAAACTCTTTTCTATTATGGAGATCTCCTCTTAGGTTTGAATTTCATGCCAATTACTCAATTTACTGTTATTCAAGCAAATATAATATTTAATGAGAGTTGTAACTTTGTTGGCAACTCACACTATGCTTATTATTTTCACATATACCTCCACTGTTATATTTTCTGAAACACAAATTCTCATTATGTCAGGACACAAAGGATGGTTGAAATGTACAATTCTCTGCCTTTCTGGAATGCAGAGATTGTGGGAAGCATTCAGAAAATGTTTCAGTGTGTGACATTTCCAGATTAAAGAGAGCTATAGTTTTATCAGCCTCAAATTTTGAGGAGTCCCAAAGTGCAAATATCAGCAATACATGGAGAAGTGATGAGGTCAGCATTGCTTAGCTGTCCTGAATGCCATTTTGGTTCTCCCTGACAACAGGGAAATTATCCTCATATCATAGCTAACACTGCAAAAGTAGTCTTAAAAGATTACGAAGCATTAAGCCTGGCAAAAGCAAAACAAATGCCAGGAGGCCATCTCCAGTGTAAACAATCTGTCAACATTTGAAACCACAACCACAGATGTTTGTTCCACCCTTTGTCATAGGGTCTGGGAAGGGTGTAGCTTTAAACCCTGCAGACCCAAGTGGCAGTTTTAGAAGAGTTTACCTTAGCAACTACCAACAGAAAACCAAGTGATGAACCCACAATGAAAGGTCACAGAATATTTGGAAAGGGAGCTTCACTTTATATGGTATTTAATGAAGGATCAAAATATAAGAAAAGGCTGCATTACCCAATAGACAGTGTTTGTTCTATCAAAGATCAGTCCTCAGGACACATTTTCCACGACATCATTTGTCAGGTAGGGAAGATATTTCTTCTAAACATAGAAATGTCCTTGTATTCAAAATAAATGTGGATGGTGATGACATCAGAAGATAATGAGTAACTGAATTCACCCTGCAAGTTCCCCAGGTGTACCTGGTATGAAAAAGGTATTCTTCCACAAAATATATGTTCATTCATAAGACAGGAGATGCTAACTATCTTACCAGTTTTGCAAAGAACACTGCCGTCAGCAACGCTATTTTTTCTAATGTATTGTGCAAGGCAATTCTGTCAAACAAAAGAATTATATAACTTTCAGCTTCATTTAAACAAGAAGAAAATAGGATTGCCTATGAAAATGTCACTATAGTACAGGTAAATATATATATATATATATAACACACACACACGTATGTGTGTATGTATGTATTGATACGCATCTATATTTGCTTTGATTTGGACTTTCACATTTTATGTTCTGGATTTTATGTCTATTATAAAGGATAAAAGCAAGTAGGAACAAGAATATTCCATTGAAAAAGAAAATGTAGCTGTGGAGGTAAACACCTTTCATTTCGTTGCATTGTAGAGAAGACTTACGATGGTGGGAGCGCCATATTAGAAATAAGAGTTTAAATGAAGGTAAGCCTCATGATATCTATAAAATGAGCCATCTAATCTAGATCCATGAATATACAACATTTTTTTTTCTCCAACCATAAATGAATACAGAAATCCACCTATTAATGGAACAAAGAAGAGTGGGTGGGATCACCAGGTAGGCCAAATAGAGTTATACAGCCATTTGTTGTCCAGGACAATTTTGCCTATTAAGTCTATTTCCTCTCCATCAACCTGCCTTCCACGAGCCCCTGAAGCTTGACGTCTGAACAGGGATGGTCTGGAAACCCTTGCTTAGACAATCTTGGGTCTTCTCAAATACTGCAGTCGAATACCACATCCTGCCTGCTCTAAACCCAATTCCTGCTCCTTCCATCTGTTTTTTTTACCAGTTTGCAGATCTGGCTTGTGTATTCACTCTGCATGTCTATGTACGTAACCACATTTGTACTGGCTGAGAATTCATCACTTGCAAAACAGTCTTTGAGTTCAAGAGCCAACATGCTCTATGCTCCTTCTAATTCAGATGTTCTCAACTTTGTCTGGACATAGAATCTCTGAGGGAGGCCTTGGTCTGCAATAAAGCCTAGACACCTCCCCCAGGTGATTCTAATAGTCAAGCCAGGTTTGAGAAGTACTCTTCTTATCTGCTTATTCTCCTCCTTCTATTCTAACGCAGCTGGATCTCAGCCAGACCATACATTCAGTGATGGCAGGTTTGTGTCTATTTTACTCAGTTCTTTACCTGTAATGCTGGGTAACATAATAGGTGGTAAATAAATACATGCCAAATGAATTAAGCAGTCTACCTTGCTAGTCATTTAACTAAGGTAAAGATGTTTTAAAATAAAGGCAATAAATTTAAGTCCAAGAACAACAAACACTGAAAATGAAGTCCCCATTAATATATTTTAGAAATCTTCCTTAAATAAGAAAGATAAATATATGACTACATGTCTAAGGCTTATAAGAAATAAATCACAGTAAAGTTGGGGAGAAAACAAGGCAGTGGGTTTCGATAAGTTGGTTGCCATGGAGACTAGGGTTTTGATGACAGTAACACTGATAGCAACTGTGTTCATTCCTGAACATTTTAGAGCACTTAACTACTTATAAAGCACTGGGGCATAATTAAGCCTTGTAGCAACCCCATGATACGGCTGGACAGTTATCATCCTTCATTTCCCAAATCAGGAGAGCCTAGCTTAGAGAGTATTTGCTGCCTAACAAGCAGCCAGATTCCGAATCCCACTCGGATTGCCAAATTAAGCAATTAAAAATACGTAAATATGTTCCAAATATCACCAGGGACATACTTTTACTTCATTTTTACCTGAGATTCAAATGTAATAGGGCATCCTGCAACCTCAGGTTCCACGTCAGTTCTTTTTCTGTGACAACAGTATTTTAGATTCAAAAGTCATGGTGGACCCTCTTGGATTAAATGGGCTGCGCTGTGGACTCTGAGATTAAGTTTTTCTTAAGGCTCTGCATGTGTCCAGCTCTTGGGCTGTGACTTACTCCAGCACAGCAGTGGGCTGAGCCAAGGGAGAAGCGGGTGGCAAAAAACCACATAAATGACGTGGAGAGTGTTCCAGGGCCAACTCTCCACATGGACTCAGTGGGGTTTTTTTTTTTTTTTTCCTTAAATTTTTAGTAAGTAACACAGAATGATACATAATTCAAAGATATAAGAAACTAAAGGGAAGCTTCCCTCTTACCCTCAGTTTCTGGGACATCCTGCCATGGATACTTTATTCATATATAAACACACAAAAACATATCTTTAGATATAGCCTTTTGATTTTTCTACAAATGATTAACATACTATATACCATTCTGTGCCATGCTTTTCTTCACTGAATACATCTTGGAGACCGTTATATTATCTATATGTTTCCCTAGCTAAAGCTTCCTCATATCTTTAACTGCTGAATAGCATAGCTTTCCATTGTATAAATGTACCATAATTTAATTGGTGCCCTCGTGATGATATTTTTCTAAACTTTAGCTATTAAAAGCAAGATGGTGATAAATCTTCTTGTATTTAGGACTAAGTACAGATTTCTGAGTATAGCCATGGAAGAAGACCCTCGAAAGGGAACTGCTGAGTTAAAGGAAATGTACATTTATACTTTGGTTAAATATTGCCACATTTTCCTTCTTGTAGCTGTGCCAATTTATGTTGCTAGCAACAATGTATTAGAGCATTTTCCCCATCCACGTCAATATAGTGTATGCTACTAAACTTTTTGATATTTGAACAATTTGATAGATTAAAAAATGGTATCTCACTGCCATTGTAATTTGAGTTTCTCTATGAGTTAAGATGAACAATTTTTTTTTTTTTTGAGACAGAGTCTTGCTCTGTTGCCCAGGCTGGAGTGCAGTGGTGTGATCATGGCTCATGGCAGCCCTGAATTCCTGGGTTCAAGCGATCCTCCAACCTCAGCCTTCCAAGTAGCTGAAGCTGTAGGCATGAACCACCACACCTGGCCAATTTTTTAACTTTTTGTACAGATGGGGTCTCACTGTGTTTCTCAGGGTGGTCTTGAACTGCTGGCCTCAGGTGATCCTCCTGCCTCAGCTTCTCAAAGTGTTGGATTAACAGGTGTGAGCCACCATGCGCAGCTGACATATTTTTACATGTTGAAAAGCCCCTGATAAATATATATATTTTTTGTATGTGTGACATCTTTGCCCTATTTTTTTAATTGGGTTGTTGGGCTTTCATTACTGATTTACAGACATTCTTTATATATTAAGAAGATTAACTGGGTATCTGTCATGCATGTTGTCATGTTTCTCCAGTTCATTTGTCCTTTGATTTATAATCATTTCAATGCAGAACTTAATGAGTTTTGAAAACATCTTCTATTTACATAAGACATATCTAGGTTAAAAAAAAGGATCATTTTCAACAGCACACGTGATTATATCCACAACTATAACAGCGGCCATTTGCAGGAGGACTTATTATAAGTCATGTGCTAACCACTAAATACCGATCTATTTAAATAGTTACCACAGTCCTATGAGAAATGTACAATTGAGTCATTGTGCCAATGGTTTCTAACATTTGTTTGGACCTAAAGCTAGCCTGAAATAAAATTACTAAACCATGTGGAGTCTGTCTGTGGTGTCTCCACAACTTTTCCTTCAGCTTCTCTCCTCATCACGGCATTTCTCCACTCTTTTCTCTTCCCCTCTCTACCCAGAGTCCTCAGTCCCCTCCCCTCATAGCTTGTATACATTCTGAGGAAGAGCCTATTTATAATTCCCTACATTTTCCTGCTAGCTCTCAGCTATTTCTTATTAGAGTGCACACTGAACAGCACCCCCAAACTTGCAGAGCACAAAAGCAATTTTTAAGATGCAAAAATATTCAAACATGCATAAAATTAGAGCTATGATAATTTATTGATATAAGGGGCAGGGCATCATTTGCAGAAATGGGCGACATATGAAGCTTCATATTTGGAAACCTCATGTCCAACCCTGTCTAGACTATGAAAAGCATCAAAAGGACCCTCTGGAATTTGAAGCACTGAGAATTCTAGAGGACAAGTGCCCCAGGATTTGGAGTCAGAAGATGCTGTCCTGGTTTACCCTGTCTGCTAACCATGAGTCCTGGAGTAGTGGTATAGCTGATAGAAGATCCTGGATTTTAGAATCAGGGAGTTCTTACTCAGAATAACAGCCAATCAGTGCACGATTTCAGAAAATGTAATCAACCTCCTCCAAGCCTTAGTTTCTCAGGTACAAAATGGAGCTGATATTACGAACCCCACAGAGATGTTTGTGAAAATTTAATAATGTCATGCATGGTAAGTGTCCAGCACGGTTCCTGGTGTGGTGTACATTCTCAGTAAAGCATGGTCTCAGATTTTACATCTGTCAAATAGTTGTAATACTATGCTATCAAAAAAGTTTATATTTGAGTTGTAAATAGCAGCTTTCTCAAATTCTATCATTTATGTACCACTTTTGGGTTTTGCCATATCTGTGCACCAGTGGTTCTAATATTAATTAATGTTTTTCTTTAACTGTACTCATCTTTGAAAAATATAGCATTTATTTTAGTTGGTTTCACGAAAATTAGCATATTATCCATAAAACTTGGGAGTTACTGTACTGGCGAATCTAGTATGTTTAAAAATAAATACATAATTATTAAAATAAAAAACCATGGCTATGTGCCCTTGAAATAATCTCATGAACCACCATTGTATGCATACTACACTTTGGAAAACGCTCATTTATGTGAAAGTTTGTTATTATTATATTCTCAACCTTTCCTTTTCAGGACTTGGAAGTGAAGGCCCAGAGAGGATTAGACACCTGATAAAGTCAACCAGACAAAGCAGAATCGAGGAAAGTACCTGGACCTCTAGGCCCATGTTTCCACCAGCCAGCCTCCTAAAATACCTCTAGTTGAAGCCAAAGTTAGAATCCTTCTACAAAACTACAGGATTAAAATGGTGATTTTTCTGAAGCAATCTTTTCTTTCTCCCATTTTCTTCTCTTTGTTCCCCTAGGAGATCTAAAAGGCAGGCTTTTCTTCCCAGAACATGCCTAACAGTGCATATCTGAGATGACCCAACTATAAGCCTTTCTTGGTTTAACTGTAGGTGCCCAGGGGCAAATGGAACGGAACAGAGGAAGGCAGAGAGATTTGGGGTTGTCAACACCATATCCAGTTTGGAGACTTCTGTAAAAGTTGTCTGATCTTGTTTTACTCTCCCAACCAAACACTGCCAAGTGTATCAAGCCTTCTGGATGTTTCTACCCATTGCCTCAAAAAATGTAGATATGTTTAAATTCTATGCTTTTTTAAAAAATCAAGAAATTCCTAAATATTCCCTAATTCAGAAATAATAACATTTAAAAGTCCATAATAGAGAGTAGTTTGGGGATCTACAGAAGTAGCAACAGTGCAGGCAGCTCTGCGATGAGCTCTCCTGCCTTTGTTTCTAAGTATCAACCTCAAAAACCAACTAAGAGTTGAGAATGTTGCAGTAGATGCATGTTGTCTGTGCCTTCTCAGCATCCATACCCCCACATTTCTGGTTAACATTACCCTAGTTTTTCTTTGGAAAATCTGCCCTTCCTTATTTTTAGTCCAAATGATTTGAATGGGGCTGACCCCGACCCTTAACCCCCTTTCCAGGGATGGCTACATGACCCAGGCTTGACCAGTCAGATCATTCAAACCCTTTGCCACAGTGATTGGTCCAGGGATACATGCATGAGCCAACTCAGGTAAATAAGGCTTAATTATGAGAATTTTGTTAGCACAATTGGGAAAGAAGTTTTCTTTCTATGAGAACTATCAGCTATAAGAATGTTGGATGCTTCTATCCGCTGGTGTCCATGAAGAAGGTCCCCTAAAAGAAGCCAGTACAACAACACAGAGCTAAGACATATAAAGAGATGGAGATTAAATTGAATGACACTTTTAAGCCCTTAGATGCCCTAAGCCAGATATCCCTGAACTTTTAATTTATATTAGTTGATAAAATCTTTCTTTAGCTTAAGCCAATTTGAATCAGAGTATTTTGCACTTGAGGGCCAAAAGAGCTCTGTCAATGCAGAAGTGGATGATGTGCTGGTTTCAACCACAAGGGAACGGGGAAAGGGGAAAGAAAGAGGCAGGGGTTGTGAAGAGGACAGTAGAAGGTGGTCAGGAGACCAGTTTTTAGACTCAACTTTGTCCCTACTATGTGGCCTTGAAAAGTGAGTTAACCTCTCCAAGCCTCAGTTTTCCCATCTGAAAAAAAAGGAAGTGGACAATCAGTAGTTCTCAGACAGAACTCTGTGGCAACATGAGGGTAATGGGGATTCAGAGTCCCAGACTTGCATTGAGAGGAACTAGCTCTCCTCTTATCTATACCATATGCCAGTCTTTCTAGTAAGGTTTTGTTGGAAGAATGGGTCTCACTGTTAAAGTGGACTAGTTGACCATTTCAGTTCTATTTATATTAAAGTCTAGACTGAATCAAGGCTCAGCTGGTGTCCAGTAAGAATATACTGCCTGGGTTAATATTTTCTACTCTATGTTAGGAGTTGGCCAGAAGCCAAGGTCAAGAACTCAATCCCTAGAGGTTTTATTAGCTTTCTGTAGACATAAAAAATTGTTAATGACATAATCTGCATTCCCAGTCTTGAGAAATGTTTTAGAGACATGGGTCACTGGTCACACAAGGGGCTGGGGAAAGAAATGTGGATGATTCCAAATAGTCATTAGCTCTGCCTTAAATGCCAATAAAACACCACTGCTAATGCTCAAGGCAGACAACCTCTTCATGGCTAGAAAACATAGGGTGGTGTGCTTGGATGCTTTTGTTTCTTCTCAAGACAGTGTAGAAAAATCTGAGAAAACAAAGAGCAGTTGTTTCACAATTAACTGCACAACACCTGCTGTATATCCACAGTACTCTAAATTAATATGGATTTACTTTTCTTTATAAAGATAACATACATATTGCAGTGGAAATCAGATGGGAGGATAATTTTTATGAAAGTATATAACAGTATTTTCATGGAAACATAAATGATCATGATTACATTAAAATATATTAACTTCAAGGCAAGTTCTGTCACTGTATGCAAATTCAAAGTGTTTCAAATCTTTAAAAAGTAGATTTTAACAAATAAATTTTAGCACCAATTGCCAGAATGTGTTGTCCACCACTATAGTCAAAACAATTTTCTTTGCTTTATTTCAACTATAAATTGTGAATGGAACTAATGTCTTTATAACAAATATGTGCTCCAATAATATTTATCTTGTTAACAGTAGCCGATACGTAATTTGCTTTAACAAACATGTTGAAAGATAATAAACTAAAAATAAAAAACGATTTTTCCTTCTAGTCACTGTATAACTAGGTGCTTTCTCATTAGAAAGCTATTTTTTCAAAAGTGTATATAACATAGGTAATTTATACAAATAAAAAATAAAAAGTTGTAAATTTCTTGAGGTGTAATTTCTCTTGTTGATTAACTTCTGATCTCTCTCACTTTGCTTACATGTGCCATAGATACACAAAAACCAGATAGGGAGCAGGGTGATCAATCTTAGGAGAGGGCAATAGTTAAGTCAGAGTAGGCAGAGTCGAGGCAAGATGCAGGCAAAGGGTTAGTTCAGAGCAAGTTATGAATGCCTCAGAACACATCTCAGGATTTGAAAACAAGCATGAAAAACACAGATGGCTTCAGGATTAGACAAAGTCAGGAGGACAAGGCTAAGCTAGGCAGGGGTATGTGTCGACACTTCGAAAAGAGATTCAGTTCTACCAGATGACAGGAGTTTCAGACAGCACCTTGGATAGCTCCCTGGGCAAGAGGTACTTTGACAAAACTAAGACCCTAAGAAATGAAGAATCTAA
The DNA here is from genome assembly GCA_036589455.1 of Ateles fusciceps. Classification (NCBI taxonomy): domain Eukaryota; kingdom Metazoa; phylum Chordata; class Mammalia; order Primates; family Atelidae; genus Ateles; species Ateles fusciceps. Next base: position 16,231,403 of record JAZHEH010003097.1, read on the forward strand.
TCTAAGCTCCAGACTTCCCAGTTGGCACCAGCCCTTGATGGAATGAACTTGGTCCTGGAAGCCAAGGGGAACAAGTTACAAGCATTCACTGGAGGACTTTAAACTCTAGGGATGATGTCTATGCCCCATGGTAAAAGGCTCTTCACTGATGATGGTAATACTGAGGGGGAAAAGTTATTGTCTTCCCAAACTTCAGACAATTTGTTTTGCAAATGCCTTATCCCATCTAATTTTGGAACAGAAGACCATTCTAGGACTAGCATTGCTGTGAATGACAAGGGGTCCTGTAGTGCAGCTTTAATGTGTTAATGCTTACCCTTGATTTCTTATTGTCCATTTTGGGTACTTATATTTACAGATTAAAGGAAGTATGATATTGTAAATTATGCATCTGTTAGATGTAATAAAATTCTATATTAAAACAAGTTAAATTTTCCCCCATCACTGCAATTTCAGATGTAGTAAACTTTATGATTTAAAAAAATCCCTGGGTTTGACTTTCATTCAGGCAGCTGTTCCCAGACTTTTCCCCTTTCTGGCCAAGTCCTATTACCAGTGGAGAAAAGTTGCCTTCAGTTGACTCCTCATTAGTAAAGCCTAACGATTCAAGTTCAAAAACATTTAACATTCTTTGGTTGTACTTGCCTTATGGTGTCAGTGAATCATAATAACTGGGAAGCCAAGCTCATTCCAAATGGCTTATTCACTGAATTGAAAACACAACATTTAGATTATTAATGAAGTTAATAAAAGATTGGTATAAAATTAACCTAGGAAAGGAATCAGGCAGGAGGAGGAAAATGAAGACATTGTAAGTGGAGTAAAGGTATGGCAGGGGGTGAGGTGGGAACAGAGAACCACTGGGGATACCTATCTATCTAATGAGATATCACTATCTAATGAGTGACTGTGACTATATGGAGCCCATGGCATGATGACGTGGAACCAGCTCTGAGTTAATTCATTCTGTAATATTTGTTGAGGATCTACTCTGTATCAGGTCCTGTTCTAGTCCCTGGAGATAAAGCTGTAAACAAAACAGATTCTCACGGAATTAGTTATTTCTGGCAATCTTAAGTCAGGTCACCTTGAGTGAGAACTGTCTGGGTGATAATTCTTCAGATTCTATGGCAAAGATATAACCTAAGGAGGTAGCTAAATAGGAGGACAGACCTGGAAGTGGACACACACGTGGAAGACCTGAGTGAGAGATTTAAGGATTATGAGTTCCCTATCTCACAAAAACCTCATGGTATATACTTTAAGAAGTCAGGTGACTGGAAGAAGGTTCCAACATATTTTGAAGCCAAGGAGGAGTTGATACATTAGAAAACACATAGGTGATACTTAGTTGGGTTTCTTTGCATGGCTTCAAGATCACAAAATATTAACATTGGAAAAGACTCAGAAAGTCATTGAGGCCAACTAATTCCCTCTCTCAATTATTCTTAAATCTCTTAGCTAATTAGTGGTAAAGCCAGGACGTGCTCATCTTTACTGAAATGGAAGCAAGATGTTTCCCTGTGTCCTCACATTTCATTGTGTCTCGCTAAAGAATCTCCTTGATAATAGCAAATTGAATGCACATTAATAAATATAAACTTAAATTACTACAGGGCATTCATTTTTGATTTTTCCTCAGACCACCTGATAGGCTAGGCTTTGGCTTGGGATAAAAGGTATTTAAAAAAGGAGAGCGAGAAATCACGCATAAGCATGCAAAGAGGAACACAGCCAAGGGAATGGAATGCAAAGCCTGACCTGGAGCTCTCTGGCTTTCAGTGAAAAGTACCATTCTTGCCTTCAATTACAACTCCCTTCTGGCATGTGACTTATTGCTTTTATACAGAATTGACTGTCATAAGCGGTGGGTTGAAAGAACTTGCTTTGACTTAGCAGACATATTATATCCGTGCAGAAAAATTTCACTGAACTGTGACTCCTTTTATTGCTTTAGCTATAGAATGAACAATTAAAAAAAAAAAAGCAACTAATAAACTATTTTCCAAAACTCCAGTACAAAACAAATATAACTTTAAAAATGAAAATGAGAGAGTCCCATAGGTATACACTTTAAAGTGAAAATACTGATTTATTACAGTACTGCTAAACCATCAGTGAAGGGAGGGCCACAGTGGACAAACTACCCATTTATATCTGAAAATAAGACAAGAGCAGCCACTGCTCCCTTCCACAGTTTTCAAAAGTTGGCCAGGTTGGTTATTGTGGATTCTGGTTTTACTTATAAAATAAAATGTCCTATGATTCCTTTTTGTTATTTCCATCTTTAGCAGGAGATGCTGGGAGCTAAACATGCTTGGAAATTTTACTGATGATAGTTAGGTAGTGTCTTCTAGAATATTTCCATTGTATCTTAAATTTTTTTAAACATTTTCAACGTTCCTAATGTAGTGGGGGAGAGGCATTTATTAGAAAGTTCTGACTTGCAGGTGGCATTGTATTATGCACCAAGAGTGAACCAGGTGGAGGAAGCTGCTCCTTAAGCTTGCAGGTCTGAAAGAACAGGTAACTGCCTCTCTCCAAAGGAAGGAAGTTCCATGATTGGCACTTTTCTCTCATCAGCCCTCCAACAGTAATTATGCCAGAAACAGCCCCAAACCTGGGCTAGTCACTTGTAGCAGGCTCTCTGGACATAAGGCTGCAATCACGCCTGACTTTCCTTTCAGATAAAAAGAAGTCCAGCCACTTCTTTAAATTATCAGATTATAAGGCAGAGAATATATATATATATATATATATTAAAAAATACCCTAATAGTCTTGCAGAGGTTAGAAGACAGTATCACTTCAAACTAGAAATACTTGAGTAAAAGCATAAAAAAAACTAGTAACATTAAATGAAAGACGATCCTTTTGCTCACTTTTTAAATATATGAATTACAGACTTACTTCCAAGGGGAAATTATAGTAGACTGAAGCTTGGCTTTTGAAAACAGCTTTTTTTAAAAGAATTTTTTTACCTAATGAATTTTTCATTTCCAGAACAACAACTATAATTCATAGAGATTTCTGTAGTTTACATAAGGTCTGCTACCCATACCATCTTATTTGAGCTTTCCAGCAATCATTTAAGAGGATATTATTATTCCTTTTTCTCTATATCACTGATTGATTGATTGTAGAGACAGGGTCTTGCTATGTTGCCCAGGCTGGTTATAAACTCCTGGACTCAGCCACATTCTCTGTATCTAACACTTCACAGTCTGTATCAAGAGGCAAGATGGAAATTCCTGTAAGTCTTTGTTTCTTCTATTTTCCCTGCCCCACAGGCCTAAGCCACACTCATCTCATGGATGACAGTGCAGCTGTGACAGTCTGTTCTGTTCAGGCAGGTGTCTTTCATTTTTATTGGAAATGAGATTATCACAGGTAAGAACATCTGGCACAGGCATAGTAGGTGACAAGGTAAGAATTAGGTGATTTGATTTTAATTGCTTAGCTTCCTTAGCTATTCCCAGGAGCAAGTAACCGCCTCAAGGTTCCTCCAAAAGAAAGATCTCCTGAAATGTCTTTCTCTTGGTGGGCTGAGCCTGGGGTTTGCTCATGTGATGACTATGGGACCTTCAATTTGCTAAATCTATCTGCAAGCTTCTACACTCTATGGGAGACTGGGTTAAAATCTTGGAGCCACCAATAGACTCAGAAAGACTGAGAAATTGTAAGGAAGTTTCATTGTTTTTGAAGGGCTTTCAAATTATTCTCAAATTTTATTTGTGTCGGTTGATTTGTGGAAATGCGTGGCATGTACACACACAAACTATACTACAGACAACCTCATAATATGAAACATTAAAGTTTTGCTTCTGTTGTTCTAAATATGTTTTGGTGCATGGGGACCTGGCAGGACTATAAAAATAAGGTATAACAAACTCATCCCATGCAAGGGACAGGGGAGGACAGTGCTTCCCTGGTCATCAATCACAATGACACATTTGAAGCCCAAGTCACCTCTCCACTCACAGATTTGGACATTCCCTCCCAATCCAGAATGGTTCTTGTGGCTTTCCATTGCTCTCAAGCCCAAGATAAACATCCTCAAGATCTGATCTAGCATCTATCACTAGACCAAACCACATTACCTCATTTTCCTGGTCCCTATGTACTCCCAAATTAAATCTTACTTCTGGCCTGCCCTTCCCCTTCTCTGTCCCAGCAAGCTTTCTCCTTTGCATCAAACAAACATGTTGGAGTTCCTCTTCAGCCAGACTCTCAAAAAACAAAAACAAAAACAAGGTACTTTTCAACCCTATGTAAACCATTTGGCTCAACAGACATTTATTATAAAGTGCCTACTCTATGCCAGGCAGAAAACAAAAACACATCAAAGTGCCTGGCTCAGTAAGATGACCGTCAACTGTGGAAGTATTATGTTCCCGCGATGCCTGAATCAGGGCACCTAACCGGACCAGTAACCCCAAATCTCTCTTCATTTGACAGTGGAGGATTTTTAAAAATTAGGTGTTACCACACTGTTTTTCACAAAATAGGAACTGGACCTGTTTTGGAATTAAAACCTTCCTGATCGTTTAGAAACTTTGCAATATTTTCCATTCCTCGATGTTCAGTTTGCATTTACCCACAAGACGTGGTTTAGGAAGAGCTGCTGGCTGCCAACTCAGAGATTGGCAAGGATACATGGAAACCTAGGAAACTGGCTGTGTAAATAAACAATCCTCCCAAACATGCACACAGCCCAACCGACCGCTCCTGCAAACACTACCACTGCGAGCAAGGCACTTTTTCCTTCCTTTTTTCTTAATAAAGGTCCTTAAGGTAAAAAAATAAAAATAAACATTTCCAGCAATAGAAAAATAATGATTATGATCCATACTACAGAATGTTAGGCAGCTCTGCAAAAGAATGAGGTATATCTCTACTGACTTGGAAACGTCCTATGTATGAATGTGTGTGTATACATCTGTATACATACATGTATAGTGCCACAGCATATAAAAACCTATGTACACTTTCATAAGCTTTAAAAATAATGTCTCTACATACATACATCGTGGAAAGATGCAGGCAGTGCACTGCTTTGGTAACAGTAGCTACCTCAAGGAGATGAGATGAGGAAGACTATTAATCTATTAATTAGTCATTTATACCCCGTATTCTGTATTAGTTGAACGACCATAAAAGCATGAATGGTTTGGTCATTTAAAATAACCATTAATGTATTAAAGCAAAAACAGGAGATGGAGAAAATATTCTCTGCCCTACAAAATGAATGATATGTTTAAAGTGTTTCAACATACACAAAGTAAATAAGAATATTTTGCAATAACACTTGTAATTACATAACATCTCACTACCAAGAAGCTCTGCAGACAAACTTTCATTCAGTTTTAATCGACTGCAGTTGCACATGCTCCCACTCAGCCAGATAAAGGGCAGGTGTATTTTGCTTATGTTGGGGACAGGCCGAAGGCACACCTGTCAAACAACTTCTGCAAGGTTGAGCAGTGAGCTATGCATCCCAGGGAAGTCCTCTGAAACTCACCCATTCATATGTCCATGCTGGGTCTCTGGTTTGCAAAGGGCAGATTTATTATGACATCTGAGAATAAACAAGTAGCCATTTTCCTGTCAAAAACCCAGAAGTGGCCATTACATGTGCAGTTTAGAAGCAATTAGTCCGGTGCTCACAAATAACTCATGGAGGCTGACCACAAAGCAAACCCTCTTGGTTTTGATTCATAACCCGCCAGCAGACCACCCACACTGTATGCTCAAGGACCATGTGCGCTTATCAACAAAACAATTAAGATCTGACAGTCAAGGGCTGTTTATGCTCATGGTACTCTGTTGGGTGGCTTGCTCAGTAGGAGAGAAGACTAGTTAATGTCATTCTTATAGCAGTTTACAATGTCATGAATTTATGCCTTGAATAAGCCCTTTGAGAGCTTCTGTGTCTCAACATCAGAAAATCATCCTAGATTTATATTTGTACACAACAGTCTACGCCAGTGAGATTCATTCTTTTAGGAGCTCTGCTAATAATGCAGGGTAAGTGAGTCAACAGTCATCTAGAGCATCTCATGGCTTCTCCTTGGGGTGGAGGGTCAAGCAAAGCATGGTTTATTACCAGTGGGTGTGCATCAGAGGCCAGGAGATGGTGACCTAGCTGGGTGCCTTGACAACAAAACACAGCAGCTAGCGTGAGGCTGGAGTGAAGATGAATTGTGAAATTGGCTCCCTCTGTACTAACCCTGAGGTCTTGGGATTCTCACATGGACAATTTCAGAAGTAAAGATCCACTGGAGCTGGTCAACTGAAGCAGTCTGGGTTTACTATGGGCCATCTAACATTCCCACTTCCTAAAACGGAATTCCTAAGGGAAGAAGGGTGATACCTCTGAGTGTGTAAGGCCTGAGGAGGAGGATTTTGTTGGCAGGACATGGCGGCTTGCATGATATGCTTGACTACCTACCCATTGTTTCTTAACAGCTGAGAAAAGAATTTTCATTGGAGGAATGCAAGTCCTTTAAAATTTTCAGGCCCAGAGAGACATTAAAATGAGATAGCAGTCACAACCTAATCCCAGCTTTGAGCTATGTTTTCATGTCTTGAAACTGCTTGTTATTACCCAGGTAGCTATAAATTAACCGAATCATGCTGCACAGTTTACTATAACCCACACCGCATATCTTAACAATGTATATAGCCAATCAATAATCAATGTTATTTCTGTAAACCAATGAGAATTCCCAACAAACAACTTTGTATCAGCCCAATCCCTGTCTACTTTCTTCGCCTTTAAAAACTTGCTTATAAGAAGGTCAACTGAGCTCATATCCAAGGTTGCTTGGGTCTGACTCTTCTGGGTAGCTGTCCTCACCTGGCTCATGAACCATTTAAATTATATTTTGTGCCTCAGCCTCTTCATTTTAGGTTGACGTAGCATAAAACAGTATATGGGCACTTTGAAAAATACCACTGAAGGGGCCTAAGGTAAAACACACGAACACTCTGAAGGAGAGAAATAGGGAGTAAGAGAGAGTTATTAGAATGATTTAGGGGAAGATATAAAGATTAAATGGTGTGCGCTCTTATAGAGTCACCTTGGATGTCTGTCCTGCATTCAATATGATTTTGCAAAAGCAAATGAACGCCTAATTGTCATTATCTCACATACTGTGCACTGTAACAGTTTTTTTTCTATTTCCTAAGAAAAATTATAAGCTGGAATGAGTAGAGATGACTTGAGTGGGTAAAGTGAAATCTCTGAAATTAACGAATTGATTCTGAGTTTCAAGGGACCCATACACACAAATGAAGTTTTCTCACCTGTGAATGTCAGGTGCAGTGTTGTAACTTCACACCTTTTGTTGTTTGGGCTGGGCTTTCATACCAGCCTCCCTCTCCTACACTGAATTCCTGCTTTGTTTCTTGCAAATAGACCAACACAGTCAAGAATGACTTAGCATTGACATTTCTGGTTCATTGGCTAAGAGTCCAAATGGCCTGCACTTTTCAGAACATCCAAAGAGGAAGCAAGGGTCAATGATTCTATTCTCTAAGATGGGCATGTGACGCATATAGCACTAACACGACACTACAATTGTCTCAATTTTGCATGAAGGCAGAGTTCGGAGATCATCATTCCTAATGCCCATTCCATGCATCAGGGAGCTATGCTGTCTAAATGCCAGCCACTAGCCATCTAAATGTGGCTATTTACATGGAAACTAACTGAAAGGAAGTAAAATTAAACATTTCATTTCTCAGTCACACCAGCCACATTTCTACCGCTCAAGAGCCACACTGGGGCAGTGACTATTGTATCGAACAGCCCAGGTATCCAACATTTCTATTATCACAAAAAGTTCTATTGGACATCACTGGTCCAATAGACCTTGGATACAACCTTGGGCCTTTATGATGAGAATCATCCATCAAGATAGAACAATTAAAGTGACAACAATTAAAGTACCATGAAGAAGGAAGGTTTCACCTCTGTTATGCATCAGCTACTCCTTCATTCTTTGATGTGATCAATTTATACTTTTTCAGTCTTACAAAAAGTCTGTGAAAACACAGCCTCAAGCCCTCCCCCACATTCTGGAGCCACTACTAACTATGAGAGAACCTAGGAAAATTAATCCAGGCCCCAAACACAAGAAGATGACAGGGTTTTTATTGTGCTAACAGATCATCTATTATTTAAACTACTTCCTGACGCCGGAGTATCTCTCAAGCAAAGAAAAAGCGTGACCTGGCATTTGGGTTTCTCTCCTCTAACTTGTGAAGAATTCTAAGGTCTGCCTTCCTGGGGTTTCACAGCCATATATGACAATCTCCAAGGGAACACTCTGTGCTGCTTTTGCTCTAACAAACTGCTTTGCTAACCCTGAGCCTTGACACCTAGTTTAATAGGAAAGGCTGAAGGGACTATTTTTAGAGAACAATCTGTTATTGAAACGCTCTCATGTTTCCACTCAAGAGTGTAAGTACTCTCTAGAGTACAAAAGAAAACATTCTACCATGAGCAAGCGATCCAAATTCAAGGGAGAGAGGGGCATCGTACAGAGCTGGAAGAAGAGCACCAATCCTCCAAAAGCACTTAAAAGAAAAACTTTGTTCCCAAAACAATCCAGTCTAGGACTGAGGCAGCATCTTTTCCAACTGAAAAGGATGAAGAAGTCAATGCCATCTCAGAATCATCCCACACTCCAAAGCTAGGTTTACCATCTCTAAAGGGATGGAATAAGATGTTTTTCTTTGCCACAAAATTAGTGAACAGGATCCACTGCCTAGGGAAGAGAGGACCTAAGTACTTCCATTAATTTTTTTTTTTTTTTTTGAGGTGGAGTCTCGCTCTGTTTCCCAGGTTCAGTGCACTAGTGTGATCTCGGCTCACTGCAACCTCTGCCACCCTGGGTTCAAACTATTCTCCTGTCTCAGCTTCCTGAGTAGCTGGGATTACAGGCGCCCACCACCACGCCTGGCTAATTTTTGTATTTTTAGTAGACATGGGGTTTCGCCATGTTGGTCATGCTGGTCTTGAACTCCTGACCTCAGGTGATCCACCTGTCTTGGCCTCCCAAAGTGCTGGGATTACAGGGGTGAGCCACCATGCATGGTCCCTCCATTAATTTTAAAGACAGCTGTCAGGGAGCCTTCAACAACCCAGGGTTTAGGAAGAGGGTCCAGAGCTGACTCGACTGCCCAAACCTGCCATCCCAGACCCGAGACTCAGCATTTTTAACATCACTGGGCATTTTGGGGAGCGCACTGCTCCCCGGTAGAGAGGATTCTCTTGCTCGTCTGTCCTAAGCACACTGTTACATATCTTATTTTTTTTCCCTTTGCAGTATGTGCTAAGATTTCCCTCCATCAGTACTTAGTGATTGCCTGCATTGTTCCAGATGGCAGCACAGTGTGCCACTGCATGGATGGACTCAACCTGGTCCCCTTTGCTGGACATTTGGGATACTTACAATATTTCGCTGGTGTCAATAATGCCACTATGAGTAACCTTGTACATGTGCCATTTCATACGCATGTAGGTGCAGTTGTAGGCTAGATTTCTGGAAGTGGGACTGCTGCATCCTAGGGCCGATACATCTGTAATCTTGGTAGATACTGCCATGTTTCCCCCTCACTGGGTTGTAAACTATTGCTTTCTTGCCATTGACATATTAATATGAATGTCTATTTCCTCACTGCTTCCCACACAATCTTCAACCCAGGAAGTTTATTGTACCTTAAAACTTTTGAATAACATTTCCTAAAATTTCTGAGAATCACCAGGGGAAGTTTGTTTAAAATGAAGATTCTTATAATCCACCCGCAGATATTCTGATCTGGTAGTCTGGCTTAGAGCCCAGGAAACTGCATTTTAAACAAATATTATAGCGATTCTGGTATAGGTGATTTTATGACCAATGTTTTTATAAGACATTCAGAAGGCTAGAACATCCCTGCCATATCACAGATGTGGGTTTTGCAGGCTGAGCTGCAAAGGCAGTGCTGTGCAGGGGTTAGGGTCTTGGAATTCAAATCCTCACTGCCCAGGTTTGAACCCTTGCTAGATGTCTGCTCTAGGGCAAGTTACTTCATCTCTTTGCTTTTTTTTGTCTGTAAACTAGGGCTAACAGTATTATTGCTTTTAGGATTCAGTGAGCTAAATGTTGTAAACACTTTCAATAATGGGTGGTCCTTGGTAATTATTATTATTTTTTTACATTCTTCAAGGCAGTTTGAACTTGGTAATTATTTTTAAAGTGTTTTCTTATATGGTGGAAACTGCTAGCTATGAACCTCAATATCCATTTTCCCCATCTTCCATGGTAACAGAATTTCTGATTTTTGGTTGCGCATGTCTACCAGAATAAACACTGTATTTTTCAGCGTTCTTTGCAGCTCTTTGTGGCTGGCCAGTAGAGAGAGCAAGACAGGCTACATAATTCAAGGGGTCCGTGCAAAAAAGAAAATGCAGAGCTCTTTGCTGAAAAAGCAGGAAAAGGGTTCTCTTAATGGTATTAAATATAAAGCTTTTACATTTCTTCTAGAATTTCTCTCTTGGCCTGTCATGATTATTTTTATTTGCTGTTTTATGTTGCTCCCTCAAGCGCACAGACACTTGCCAGGCAAGTGGAGTCCCTCACTTTGGTGACTCAGTGAAACACAGCCTCTGGGGTTCCCTGTCCTGCCACATGCCAGCCCAGTATTCAGTGCCCTGTTGGAAGGTGGGAAGTCAAACCAGGCATCTCCTCTTCCTACTGTCTTGCTGCCCCAGCCCCCTGTGGACAGCAACCTTTAAGGGTGCTGCAGCCTCTGCACACTGGGACATGTGAGGCGTCCAGGTGAAAGAGCCACTTACCCTCATGCTGTTGCCCACTTTGTTTGCACATGCCCCATTATCCCCTTGGATTTCACTTACAGAACAGACCCAAGCATACATTTATTAAGAATTTCAAAATAGCTTCACTATCTGCTTTTAACTGCAGCAGTCACATGCCCATGGAACCTTAAAAGTTGCATAAGTTTTATGTGCAACTTTTAAGAAGTGCCCTTAAAAATTATCTTTACCTTCTAGCTTCCTGCCTGAATTATACTCATAATACATGGAGAATTTGCCACTGCCTGAGACCATGAGGATAAGGGGCACACTTAGGAATGGCTAAGCATGAGTTAGAAGGAGCCTGGATGCCAAACAGTATCCTTTCTTTTAAAGCTACTAAGGCTAGGGTTCTTGCCCTGGGGTCTAGGTTTTGATTCCAGAGGTTCATGACATCATACACAAACTATTACATGTCTGTTTTTCTGGGGAGAGATCCATGGCTTTCCTCTGATTCTCAAAAGGGCCCATGACCCCAAGAGTTTAAGAAACATAGCTGTGAGGACAGAGCTTTGAACAGCTGCAGACAGAGTTCTCTTTGGCTGTTTACATGTTGAAGTAATCACAGGCACTGTTAAGATCAATGTAAGATGTAGAAGAGAGCAACATGGCTAAGACACCATCAGGACTGAAATGATGAGAGAACAGGCTTGTGGACAGGCCAGCAGAGAAACTCGAATCCCTTCCTTCACAGCATTGGTCTTGGTGAGATGAGATTCATGGTTTATACCAGCACCATCAACCGCTTCCACTTCATCACTATTTGAAAGTTGCTAGGATCTGTATATGATTCACATTATTTGAAAGCTGCTAGCACACTGCCTATAAATCACTGCAGAATAGTAGTTTTTTTCCAACTAGTCTTTTCAATGTCCTTGGCCAAAAGCCAGAGTTCATGAATCCCTTTAGTAGCTTAAGGAGAGGTATCCAAGCTGCAGAGATCATATTGACATTTGAAGTGACCATTCGGGAATCTGGACAAGATAAAGTGAGTTTACTCCCACAAGAATTTCCTTTTGGGGTGAATCAGCCCCTACACCAGCTCTTGGTTTTGTTTTGTTTTTAAAACAACTAGGAACCTTTTTTAAAAAAAATAAATATTCAGTGCTCTTCAGGTACAAGATGTACAAGTACCACAAATTAAAACAAACTTGGCTTATTAGAGCCTTCTTCTTTTTAAACCACATAGTTTCAGATACTTAATCTTGGAAACACATTTGCAGATATGTAAGCTTTACTCACTGCCTATTTGTCATTTCCTTATAAAAATCTCTGTTGCATCTTAAATAGAATAGGCTGTGTTCAGTGGCTCACACCTCTAATCCCAGCACTTTGGGAGGCTGAGGTGGGCGGATTACTTGAGGTCAGGAGTTGAGACCAGCCTGGCCAACCTGGTGAAACCCCGTCTCTACTAAAAATACAAAAATTAGCCAGGTGTGGTGGTTCATGCCTATAAACCCAGCCACTCAGGAGGCTAAGGCAGGAGAATCACTTGAACCTGGGAGGTGGAGGTTACAGTGAGCTGAGATGGCGCCACTGAACTCCACCCTGGCTGGGGGATACAGCAAGACTCTGTCTCCAAAAAAGAAAAAAAAAATAGAATAAAAATGTGTTTTCATCTTTTCTTTTAAAATGTGCTTTTCTTACCTTTAATTTTTGTGCAAGTTTCTGTCTTAGCCTTTTCTTTTTTTAAATGGCAGTGATAGACACAATTACTTAGCTCAAAGAGACAATACAGCCTCACAGTGAAGAATCCATACTCCCTAGACTCAGATTCAACTCAATATAGCCTGGGCAAGTTACTTAACTTTTTTACCGTGTCTCCATTTCCTCATCTGTCAGTGGGGATAATATGGATACCAATGCCCAGCTCATAGATTTGTTGTGAGGATTCAATGAGTTATGGTTGATATACAGAAAATGTTGATAAGTATAAAGCTACCACCATTACAGTATCACCATTCCAAAATTAAGAGCATTTGTAATCTATGTTGGAAAGGACTAGAATTCAGTGTGGCTTCTTGAGTTCTTACCTTGAGGAGAAAGGGGCCTCAGCCAGACTCAGAAGTGTACTCATTGGAAACTTGGGCTTCAGGCAGATAAGTCACCACATAGTGGGACTGGTGGTCATGGTGGACCACATTTATACGAGAAGGTTTTATGCTGAGGTGACACTGCTGAGCAGGAAAGCATGATACGTTGTTCTTTACATCAGAATTTAAAACAAGATAAACTAGGTGAGGGTCAGTATCTTCTACCTTCCCCAGATTACCAAAACACTAAAGACTTTCTAATAATAAATAAATCTGAAATTATTGTCAGTCATCATATTGATGGCATCTATTTAACTGGCAGCTGATCATTAGTAAATTCGATGAGGTTCGAATACTGAGCAGTTCCTCAAATAGTGTAAATAAGGGTGCTTTTACATTTTACATTTGAATTTGAAAATTCAGCCTCCAAGGTACGTCGTTCATATTGCATTTTGTAATGTACTTGTAATATGCTTCCAGGATCTTTTTAAATTGAAGAGAAACGCCAATTTCATTTTTGGTCCCTTCCTTCAGCCTTTGTTCCTCTATTCATAACTAATCTTCTCCAAGCTCGAGTGCTCTCCCTCTGCCCCTGCAACTTACTATCTTTTTAAAAAATACTGTCTGTGTGCTTTCTCTCTGGAATTGCTGACTCTTGATACTCTCTCCCAACAATCCTCCAAATGGAAATGCTTTCAACCAGTGCAGAAGTAAAAAATCACCCAAAAGCTGTATGATGCAAATTCTTTCTTTGGCTTTATCTTATTGATAAGAATAAAAATAACACCTCATGTATGTATCGAACATTAAGGTTCACAAAACTGCGTGTCTCCACTGACTCCATTAACCTCACAACAATCCAGACAGGTAAGTAAGGCATATGACAATTCAGCGCAGAGAAGTTAAATAAGCAGGCATTTCGATCTTATGAAATCTGAAGATCATAAAAAATATTTTCGCCAAAACCCCAGAGTTATGATTCATGCTTGATTTCTTAGCTAATTATTTCTACTTGCATGGAAAAAAAAACCAGTAAATTCTGAATTCTGGAAGCCCTAGGCTGTAGCAGGACTCTTCAATCAGGGAATTTTCTGGTTCGTGAAAGGAAACGATGACATCTTAAGTAAATATAGTACCGCTTTCAAGTTTTCCTTCATCTCACAGTTGGTCTTCTGTACGAGAAATAGTCAGACGTAGGGTAAATCACACACTACTAACCCAACACAACCCAAGTTAACTCTATCAAAACCAGCACCCAGAAGGCCTCTCATTCTGGTAGACCAGCAATCTCCTTCTGAAAACTATCTGTTAAGGAATTCCACTAGGTCCTTTGTCATTTCCTGTTTACAGACTTTTGAACAGTGGATATTTGGCATTAAAACGTTAGTATAAATAAATGACTGTTTATATGCAAATATTTAATTGAACATGATTTTTTGAAGGCCTTGCAAATAGCAACACTATTTATTGAAATATTTTTAGTGATGTTTTATATTTAAACATCAGAATATTTACTTTAAAAGGAGAGAGGAAACAACTGAGTAAAGAAATAGCAGAAAAATATATTCTGCTATAGAATATATATAGGAAAGTGGGCAAATAAGAAATGGGATAAGACACTAAGTACAATAGGCAAGGATCCATAACAAATCAATACCTATAAAGATGGACTAAAAATGGACTGAAGTTTGAATATAATTCAGTACTCAATTCGCAGACCACAAGACCACATTATAGATGAAATATATTGTTATAAGATCTTCTTGTCTCTCTCATCAATCATTTAATCAGTAGGAAGTTACCAAGCACCTACTATGCTCTATATGCTCAGCCATGCACTTTCTTTCTTTTTTGAGCCATGCACTTTCAATGATGCAAATTTCTGGATGCTGCTCAACACCTACAGATATTTATACTACACTGTAATGAGTGGGGTTTTGTAGAGCTGATGGCTCAAACTTTCTACCTCTTACCTTACTTTTCTTTCAAACAATAAGATCAGATTAAGATAAGGAAACTCCACGCTCCAAAAAGAGGGTGATTCCTCAAACTGATGATAAGAAGTGAGCCACATTTTCTTTTCTTAGCAGTGGAGCTAAAAAGTACATAAGGTCATTTGGGGTTAGCCCTTTCCTCTTTCTCTTTCCACATGCGTGGAGTGAAAGGTCCGGGCCACTCTTCCATAGGATGAAGACAGCTTGTTCTCCTCCCAAGGAGCAGCCAGGCCCATGCCCATTTTGTGTGTGGACATTTCTTAGGAAGCTCTAGAAATCACAGAGTTACTGGCCAAGGAAAGATTTAGGTATTAGTTAATCTCCCACATAGTATGTTGGTTTCTAACAACGCACAGTGAAAATACAACCTCACTCAACCCCACACTATTTCCAAAGTTCAGCTCATCCCTTTTGCAAACACCTCCCCCTGAGAGGGATCTTGGAGCAGTCTCAGGCAGGGTTGCAAAAAGACACATTGAGACTGTTATTCTTAGTTGAGGAAAATGTCAAGAGGAATAAATTCTTCTTCAGCCAAGATCATGCTGACATGAAAACCATGTCCTAGGAAGCAAGGCAAGAACAACCAAAAGAACAAATGTTTCTGTCTGAAATTCTTCTCCAACTCTTCCTGTAACTCTTCAGGAGCAAGAAGTTCCAGAAAGCAAAGCCATTCCCTCCCAGGTGTTAAAGTGTGGATAGGGACCAATGCTAAATATTGATAATCATCTTCAAAAAGTTCTCCATCTCAGGATGGAGAAAAAGTTGGAATCTTTTCCCTTTTCTATTTTGAAACAAATTTGGATTATTTTTAGCCACTACCTGCCATTAAGGAACAAAGTAGCCTTCAATGGTTAAACTTACCAGGTATCCTATTCTAAATAAATTATCCAAACACTATGCATATTCAAAAATTTGCTTTTGACCCTATCATCTGTAAAGTATTTACAATGACAAGCCTTGGCTATTTGATCCACAAAAACTGAGGCTCCTGAGGGTTATATTAACATTTTGTTAGCCAAGAAAGTAGGCGGAGACAACAGCTGCACAAGAAAGTTGTGCTATAATTTGAGAAACACTTGAAATACCTGTGGCTATCGCAAATATAATGACTATTAATACTCGTGTGGCTCTTCACACTTGACCAGGCAGGTAACAACTAGGGTAACAGGAAAACAAACAAAACAGAAATAACAGGAATAAGAACTCTTCTGGTGTGCATGAAAGTGAAATGCCACACATGAGATGACAAATCTGTAACAGGAAGAGAAGGTACCGTCCGGGGGATTCATAAGCCAAGGCTGAATCTAGGGATTCCTCAGCTTATTCCTCTTTGTGCATGCACAATCCTTCTGCTGGGTTCTGCCCCTTCCAAGCAATAGCAAATGCTGTCCTTTCTGTCTATATACCTCTCCAGAATTCACTCTCTGCATCCTGGTTCCACTGGCTCCTCCATAATTAACTTCCCCAGTGGGTTGGGCTAGAGCCCCAGTGCTGGTGCTGGTTCCTTCCTTTTCCCCCCTCAGGTGGTACCTTTCCTAGGCATGTCTCAGCCAGTGGGAGGGCTGGAGGAGTTTGGGGAGCTGAAGGAAAAGCCTGGGTATTTCTCCCTGTCCCTCTCTGCCTTACACAATGTCACCTAGCCTGTGACTACAACTTCTTCTATGGCTCCAGAAAGGTTCCATAGCTCCAGCATGATTCCAGCTTTTGCCAGGGACCACTTACTAGCTGGGTGACCATGTGCAATATACTTAAGCTCTCTGTGCTCATCCATCCAATGGGGTCAATATTATCTACCCCATAAGGCCACTATGATCATTACCTGAAGTAATACCCTTAATGTCCTTGGGATAGTGTTTAGTATGCTGTAAGCACTCAGTAAGTGTTAGCTAGGATAATTCTTCCACATTGTTGTTTGCTGCAATCACATTGAACCATTCTTTTACTGGAATAAATTGTGTTACATATTTTTGAGGCTTTGCCTTATATCTGTCTTGCTTTATCTAACTTTCAAATCTTACCCATTCATTACAGCATTTCAACTTCTACCTCTTTAAATGATTTTTTCTGCTGTCCTCTGTCCCCTAATAAAATCTTCCATTCTTTGGACCTTGAGACATGATTGTATCTGTCCTGTTGCACATATCACATTTGTTCCGGACTTTAGATGTTTGTCTCCTGTTCCCTATTGGCATTTCTTTGTTTGAGACAGAGCCTCACTCTGTCACTTAGGCTGGAATGCAGGGGTGTGATCTCACTGCAACCTCTGCCTCCCAGGTTCAAGCAATTCTCCTGCCTCAGCCTCCCAAGTACCTGGGATTACAGGTGCCCGCTACCATGCCCGGCAAATTTGTTGTTGTTGCATTTTTAGTAGAGACCAGGTTTCATTGTGTTGGCCAGGCTGGTCTCAAACTCCTGACTTCAAGTGATCCACACCCTCCCAAAGTGCTGGGATTACAGGCATGAACCACTATAGCTGGTCACCTACTGGCTTTTAATCTTTTGAAGAAAGAGTACATGCCTCCACTGTCACTGAATCCTAACCAGCCCACTGCTCCCTACAGCCACAGAGGAGGTGCTCAGTAAATGCTGTTGCACTGAATCCCCAGGTCTAGGCTATGCCTCAAATACAGGCTGCCCTAGATCCAGAGTCATTATCGTGCCTTTAAGAAGTAGCATGTGTGCCCAGAATACTCATAAAATAGCCCTTTGCCTATTTCACAAGTTCACTAAAATAAATATTTTCCCTATTTTTATAGTCTCTCATGCTTTTGAGATGTCAAAACTGCCAAGCTTAACTTGTCTCTGGATTCTCTGTATAAGTCTTACACCAGCTCACAATTATAGCGTGTTTTAAAGTTTATAATTTCTATCAGCTCAAATGAGTTCATTTGAGCCACACAGCATTCTTTGTGAGATACACAGATTAGGGATTCTATTCATTTTAAAGATGTTGAAAATAAAATGTAGACAAGGTAAGTCCTTGTATAAGACCACATGGCTCAGCACATTCAGACCTGCGTGGGGCTGCCCAAGGTGGTACACTGAGGTCTACTTCTCTGATCTAGTTCCTCGATGAGTTGTTGTTGTCATGGTGACACAACACTGCTGGGCGACACCACTGGTGGGCCACACCGGCAGGCAGGCCTATTGCAGCTTGAAAGAGTGTGTAAGAGACGCTTTCCTCATAAACAAAGTGATTTTCTTAAATTATCCAAAAGAGCTCCATCTCCCACTTACATCATCAAACTGAAAGATCCTATCCTTAGACAATAAACTCACGTAAAGACCATACCAGCTAATGACTGGCCCCTAGGATAACCTGAGCTCCTTTTCAGATGAAAGAGCTTGGAATTGATTACTTTTTGTTCACTGTACAGTTTCTGCCCCATACACTCCAGGTTTGCTGAAGGGTGGGATATGGGTAAACTTTTTCCTAAAATGTGTAAGGCAAATGGATTCCACTGCACAGCCATTTGATAGGACCATTGGTAGCTGCCTGGAAATCTACGGAAGCTGTATCTAAGCGAGCAGAAAACAGTAGTGTGACAATATCTATGTCACAGATGAGGGACAGGGAGTGTCCCACCATGGGACATGGAGTTACTGTGCTGCAGATTCCTCTTCAGGACTGAAGGGCTTATTACCCCAGATGGCGGGACAGCCACTGGAAAACAGTCCTCCTCTGGTCAGCCCTCTCTGGGGAATGCCTTCAGTAAAAACAGCTGGTATATCCAAGATCACATCCCTTTTCTGGATACTAGACACAGGGATATAAAGGTATGACCCTCTTCTCCCGACTTGGAAAAACACAAAGGATCATCCCAGTGCCAGAACATCCATGAAGTAGGCTGGGGCCTTCACTGAGGTTGCATTGCAGCACAATTTCTCCCTCTTTCCAGTCCTGATTCCTCCCTTTCTCTTCCTCAGGTGTTGATTCCAGGAGCACCCTCTCATCAACTTCCTGCATGCTAATCTCTTTGGGCTTTGCTTCTAGGGAACCCACCTGCAACAAGGAGGAGTGAGGGATGCCAGATACTGATGAACTTAATTCATTACTTCATTAATTGGTTATGTGTCACCTTATCAGCAAATCTCATTGGCTTTATTCTTCAAATATATCCCTAATGAGACCACTTCCCACTTATCTCTACTGTGACCCAGTAGCGCCATTGCTAGTACATACTTTCAGCACCAGCATGCAATTTAGCAAAAGACAGATGAATTGTAGAAAAATCCCCACTCTGGGATGCCAATTAGAAAAAGATAGTTGTTTTTTTTTTTTTCTGGCACAGTCCCTGGTTGTGACTGGCACAACTCCTGGCTTGATGAGAAAAGCCAGATGCCTTTCGGTAGTGAACAGCCTATACCACCAAACACCATGGCCCTGCAGTAACCCTTCCTAAGCCACCATGATCTCTTGTCTGAACTGCAACCTCTAGCTGCCCCGTACTTCTCCCTTACCCATTCACAGTGTACTACCTACTTTAGCCTGTGTGATTCTTCTAAAAGGAAAGGAGATATGGCCTTCTTCTTCTCAAAGTCATCCCACTCCCACTCCCACTTATTCAGGTAAATTCTGTTATTCCCTAAGTGCTCTGGCCCGGCTACTTCTTGCTTCATTTTCTGTCACTCTGTCCTGCTCCCGTTCACTTTGTTCCAGGCACACTGGCTTCTTGATGTTTCTTCATATTCACCAAGCACCCTCTTTCCTCAGGGATATTGCCCTTGCTTTCCCCTTTGCCTGGAGCATTGCATCGTGAAGTGTATCATGGCTGGCTGCCCCACTTCCCTTGGGGCTCTGCTGAACTGTGACAGAGGTCTTTCTGAACTGCCCCAATCTTCCATTATACCTATCTGCTTACCCTAATTGTTTCATAGGACATGATATCGTGTATGATTATGTGTTTATGAATGTCATGTTTCACCTTACCAGAATATAAGTTCCATGAGAGTCAGAACTTTGTTTCATTCACTACTGTATTCCATTCCCTACATTATGGCCTGAAATACTTGTAGTTACCAATAGATTCTCTGGAAAGGAAAAATGACTAAATAAACAAACTTGCTCAAGAACAACATTTGACTTCCACTAACACTTCTGCAAACATACAAGGAATAGGAGGGTGAATAAACAATGGGAAAACGCTCATTACGGCTATGTAATATAAAAATCATGAGCTCTGGAAATTATTACAGAAGTAATGAATGAAATTGTGAAATAACTTTGCTAGAAACACAGTGTATACCACTCAATATCTCAACCCAATGACCAGGCTGGGAACTGGAGTGAAGTACATATGTTTTCTACCAAAATTATGATTTCTATCATAATTTTACATTGTTTCTGCCTTCTTTTAACTTTTAGGGGCCTCCATGTATTTAAAAAAAAAAAAAAAGGTGGTGGGGCTCTGACTCCTGCTTGGATGAGACACAGTTTATTCTCTTAGATGAAAATTACATCATTTTGCCAATTAGGATTTTTCAAAGCACCAGAATAGTAATGTGCTTTTTCCATCCCCTAAAGCAAAGCCATTTAAAATAGATTATAATACTATTTCAAATAACCCAGATATTTACAGATAGGTAGACTAGTAGTCATCAAAACTCTTGATTTTCTGGACAGAAAGAGGGATTCTTAAGCTAGAATATATTTTAATACTTGACCTTTTGTGCAACATAAATAGTAAATCCTATCAGTATGGATAAATCGAATGTGTTAGAATGTTCACCACAAAATACCTTTTCAAAGACAAAAATGAGTTCTCAGTAATAAGATTCTCTTTCACACTTGCCTTCAGGATTTAGAAAGCTGATACACATGGTTTTTGGATAAGTAGCTCATAATCCCTGTTAATCATTTCTCCAGTATATTTCCTGTGTGATTTTAACAGAGGGAAATTTTGCTGATTTATTCACTATATTTCATACAGGCAGATGCAGCCATGATTAAGTATTTACCCTAAATATTAATTCACATGAAGCTCTTGAATGTTGTTTTCACTTAGGTTACAATGGCTCAGCATTTTCTTGATTTCACTTTGTTTTGTTTTGCAGCATGAGGTTACACAGACAAACTACTGACCCAGGTTTCTTACTGGGTGGCTGCTGACTGCTCTCTGGACTGACTATGTTACCTTACACAAGTCATTTGACTCTCTGGGATCTCAGTTTCCTCATTAGACAACTGGAGAGTCTGCCCAGAGGCCTTTGGAGTACCTTCCAGCATAAACATTCTATAGTTCTTCATTTAGATGTGTTATGCAGTAAAATTATTGCTATTTAGGAAGTTGGAGGCACCTGGCATGGATAGAAACAGAAAATTATTTGTAAAAGCTGTTTCCGAAAGATGGATTACACATGCTCACACACACACCTTCTCTTTGTCTCCAAATGCAAACACAGTTTCAGAAATTACACAAGAAATTGATTGTAGTGGTTCCTAATAGAGAGTGGGATTGGAGTTTGGAGGAAAAGGAGTTTTAAAATTTTAATTCACATTTCCAGTGAAGGAATGGAAAACTAAACATCGTATATTCTCACTCATATGTGGCAGCTAAGCTATGAGGATGCACAGGCGTAAGAATGACACAATGGACTTTGGGGGACTCAGGTGGAAAGGGTGGGAAGGGAGTGAGGGATAAAAGACCACAAATTGGGCGCAGTGTATACTGTTCACTTGATGGGTGCACCAAAATCTCAAAAATCACCACTAAAGAACTTAGTCATGCAACCAAATACCACCTGTCCCCAGTAACCTATGGAAATAAAATTTATTTCATATATTCTTATGTTGTTTTAAAATTATTATATATATGCATCATTTTTATAAAGAAAAGGTTTTCTTATTGTCAATAGTGATGTGAGAAGCACATTTGATTTGTTCTTCATGTACTTCTTTTCTTAAATAAATAATGCTTATCCCTTTGTAATTCAGCAAAAATCAATAAAGATCTTTTTCAGTAAAATTTTATTTTTTCAGGTGGCTTCCCTTTAATCGGTGGTGCACTGACAAGAGAGCAGGCTTTGAAATGAGGCCCACTTGAGTACAAATGCCAGATGCAGTATTTAAAAACATACACTTCAGGCAGCTTATTTAAGCCCCAATTTTCTTATCCATAAAATGGGAATGATAATAACAAATTACAGGCTTATAATCTGTTTGACAAATTCGAAATAATTAAAATAAAGTGCCTAACTGTTTACAATAGCAAAGACTTGGAACCAACCCAAATGCCCACTGATGATAGACTGGACAAGGAAAATGTGGCACATATACACCATGGAATACTATGCAGCCATAAAAAATGATGAGTGCATATCCTTTGTAGGGACATGGATGAATCTGGAAACCATCATTCTCAGCAAACTGACACAAGAACAGAAAATCAAACACCACATGTTCTCACTCATAGGTGGGTGTTGAACAATGAGAACACATGGACACAGGGAGGGGAGCATCACACACTGGGGTCTATTAGGGGGCTCTAAGGGAGGGACAGCAGGGGGTAGGGAGGTTGGGGGAGGGATAACATGGGGAGAAATGCCAGATATAGGTGATGGGGGGATGGAGGCAGCAAACCACATTGCCATGTGTGTACCTACGCAACAATCCTACATGTTCTGCCCATGTACCCCAGAACCTAAAGTACAATAAAAAATAAACAAATAAATACAGTGCCTAGCAAATGTATGGCACAAAGTAGGCTCCAGTGATAACTCTTAGGAATACTATTATCACTTTCTTGTTTTATCTTTTAACATCTAATGGTAAATGAAGAGACATTAAGTTAGATAAATTTAACATTATTTTCAAAAGATGGCTATCTAAATACTTAGTTCTGAAATACAGTAGTAAAGAACTGTCTTATATTTTTCTTTTATTTATTTATTCAATACATATTTCCCAAGCATCACTATGCACCCAGTATTGGATGAGGCACTACAAAGATAAATGAGGACATGCACATCACGATCTATGCATACTTCACCTCTCATTCAGGCCTCTGTTCAACACTTTGCTCTTTAGAGTCTTCTCCTGCCCACCGAAGTCAAAGCAGCTATCCTTTTGCTGTCATATTTCTCTCCATCTTCATGCAACCTATACCACCTGGCACATCCTACTGTTGTTTGCCTAGTCATTTTTTTTTCTTTTGAGACAGAATCGCATTCTGTTGGCCAGACTGGAGTACAGTGGCTCACTGCAGCCTCTGCCTCCCAAGTTCAAGTGATTCTGCTGCCTCAGCTCCTGAATAGCTGAGACTACAGGCACCTGCCACCACACCTGGGTGCTTTTTGTATTTTCGGTATACACCAACATTTCACCACGTGGTGAAACATTGGTTAGGGTGGTCTTGAACTCCTGACCTCAGGTGATCTGCCCACCTTGGCTTCCCAAAGTGCTAGAATTATACCTATTCATTTATCTTAAGTTCCCCTCACCATAACCCAGCCTCCATGTAAGACAGATATTATTTTGCTCTCTGTTGAGTTCCCAGTGCCTGGCATCTGAAGATGCTCAGTAGATATTTGCCGAATGAATAAAAAAATCTGGTTTTGTTCAAAACTGCTAAGTTTTTCCGGATTGTGCCTGTTTAGGAAGAATACGCTTAGGCAGTAGAAGAATTTATTCTGATGGAAATAGCTCCTTCTCTTCAACAGGCAGACCCAGAGCTCCAACCCTGGTGCTCCAGTTAAGGAGGCCACACTTACAGGAAAGAAGAAAAAACTGCTCTGCCCAGTTTCTGGCTGTTATACCATGAGGGCTTCTCTTGTCTCTAACTCAGCTTCTAGTCAGTCCGACAGCTTGTGGACTTGAAGCTTGTTTTCTGTATTTTAATTCTGTTGACTCTGGGGAGAAATGTCTTCAGGGGAAAGACTCAAGTTCCCACAAAAGTGTTGATTTGTGCTGCAATTGAGCCTGTTTGTTGAAAGGAGAAGCTGTCCAATGCACACTTGGACCCAGGATTTCTGTTTTACTCAAGTTATTGGGAACAGCAGTGCAAGTCCATTCCACTTACAGATTCCCTCATCTGGCTAAGTAGTGTCCCAAATACAAACAATGAAGACAGCATGGAAAAATGGGTTTAAATGAAAGCAAATTAGACCTGCTGATCTGATCTGTTTGTTTGTTATAAAGCTTTTTGTTAGCTCTAAAGCATAGTGGTAACTTAGATATAGATTTAATATGCTCAAACTTAAAAAAAAATACTATTCTTTTTCCTATGGCTCATCTCCTACAATCCTTCAATTAATAACTCAAAAATACTGAGTTACTATTGTCTCTCCAGCCCTGGTAGAAGGCCGGGAATGGTAGAGGGGACATGGATAAATATACAAAGAAATAGTATGTGTGTGTGTATACATATCATATGCATATATCAGTCTATCCTTCCAAAACAACTACTCTGATTTCTTGAAAGTAAAAAAAAAAAAAAAAAAAAATCAGGAAACGGGGAAAAATAACAAAATGAAACTGCAAACATAGAAATTTCAAAATCTTAGACAACCAATGGCAGTTTTTAATTTAAACTTCCGTTAAGAAAACGCCCCCTATTGGGTAGACTGCTGCTAAGGCTGGTAGGGAAGCTGGACTCTGGTCATTTTTCAAGGCTTGGGCATGACCATTACAGCTGAATCCCATTACAGCTGGATCCCATTAGAGCTGAATCAACATCTTTGTGGTGAGATGGACAGCAGGAAAGGCCAACGGCTTTAGTCCACCTGATTCATCCACAGGTTCTGAATGGCAGTGTTTTACTGGATACTTAATCATATGTTTAGCTTACGAGAGCGAAACACCAATTCTAGAACCTATACATTTGACAGGTTTTCAGTGCTTCTTACAGGACTGGGACTAGGGTGAGCCAACTGCAGGATCAGAAACCATGTCTGTCTTCATTTAAAATTTTGCTACTTTGCTCATTATGGAATTTTTTACATTAATTTTGAGTTTTTAAATAGTGCATTAAAATATTGTTTATTTTGATTACTAGATTTTCGGCACCATCTTAAATTTTGCACCTAAGGAGAATGCCTCATTTTCCCCACCTTAGTCCAGTTCCTGGCTTGTTATGTGCAGAGCATTTCACTAAGACCTACAGGGGATTAAGAGAAGGAGGAGGTATGGATGCCAACCTCTAGAGCCTAATAGGAGGGGAAAGATGTTCTGAAAGAATGCTAATACAGTGAAAGAGTGGTTAAGTACTTTAAGAGGAATCTGAAAATAATGTCAGTGCTTTAGGAGGCAGAATAGACACCATGACGAGACTTCCCACAGCAGCCTTGCCACTTCTAGCTGTGTAACATTGGGTAGACACCACTTAAACACCAGAGATTCCGCTTCCTCATTTGTTAACTAGGAGGAATGTCACTCACCTCAGAGGGTGGTTCTGTGAACCAAGGTAAAATGTGCAAAAATTGTAGGGTCCCATGATAAGTGGCAGTGGTTGGTAGCCATGGTTCTATTTAAGTGGGCCAGAGGAACACAAATCTAAACTCTTCATTGTGATACTGGCTATCCCACACCTCCAAAGAGAGGCAGGTATGGAAATGCAAGACACTGTGCATTTGCATAAGGATGCATGAAAAATAGGGCCAGCCACTCACATCCATTCATTGGCTTTCTTTTTCTAAATGGATTTGGGAGTCACACTGAGTTCTGTGTCATTTGGGATCCTAAAAGAAAAATTCATGTTGATAAGAGAGGGTTTTCCATGTTATCTGGAGTTTGAGTACCGTGATGGGTTCCAGGTATCAGTGGCTTATCTTAGGGGAAGGGAAGTGAATTAAGACAATTGTTTGAATAATTCATTCAACCAGTTCAACATCTGGAACTAAGACCTAGCCACAGACTAGTTAAGGATTTCTCTCTCTTTCTCTCTCTCCCCCTCCCTCCCTCCCTCTCTCTCTCAGATACCCACACAGACAGACAGACACACACACACACCCCTTCTTACTCATGACTGAGCAGGGTCTTAGAATTTAGTGTCTACATGTTATATATCTTTTCTTTGCTGCAGGAATTGCTTTCTAGATTTGTCAAAATAAGAAAATGCTATCCTGTATCTGGGAATAAATCTCAGTTTTCCCAGTGGAACTCTCACTCAAACCAGCAGACAAAGGACAGTTGGGGGTGTCACAACAGTGGAATGAGAGCATAACTGAAAAAATTCATCTTTTCTATTCACTGCTTCTGCCTAGATACATCCCTGAGGGAAGCACATCACTTACGCAGGAAATCTCCATGATGCTCGAGCTCATCTGGTATTTCTTTTCATTTAAAAAAGCCTGGCAAGGTGCCAGCCTTCGTAGATCGCTAGGACTGAACTGCCACAGGGACTAAGATTCATTCACCCATTCATCAAACATTTTCTGTGTATCTCTCCAGTGCCAGACACTGTGTTGAGCACAGGAGAATCTGGTGACACAACTGAGAGGGATTCTTTGCTTAGAGTTTAACAGAGTTGATAGACAATAAATATAAAGCTTAGAGTTTAATAGGATAGACAATGAACAAGTAATTAAATCCACAAAAAAAAAAAAAAAATCAGAGAGCCAATGTGCTAGTAAGAGAATTACAATCAGGTGACTGTGAAGAAGGCCGAACTGATTCAGGAAGACCTGACTGTCAGGAAGGTCTATCTTAGCTCGGGAGAGAAGCCAACGTTTCAACCAAGGCTTGAATGAAGAGACAGAGAATGCTGTGTGAAGGTCTAAAGGAAGAGGGTTCCAGACATGCATAGGAAACAGCACTAGTGCACACCCTTACCTATTTCATTCATCAGTGAATCAAGTGTACTGAGCTCCAGCCAAGGGAGCTCATGAATTGGGTATTTGGGTGTGGCAGTGTTGGTTTCACAAGAACATAACCTTTCATCTCAGCCCCTTAGCCTCTAACAGATCCTCACACAGCCATCAGCCATTACACTATCTCTGGAAAAAAAAATGAAGAAATCTGTTCTTCAAGGACTGAGGCCAAAAAGAACTGAATGTTGCAGAAGCTTTCTCTCAACCTGTACTTGACTGAAACTGTCTTTGAAACGTGGAACATGACATTGGTTTTGTGATAATGGCACTAGGTTACCTGAACGAATGAGGAAAGAACTTGTTCTAGGCTTGGGAGAGCAAGTCATAAAGAACCAAGAGCCAGCAGGAGGAGGAAGAGGGGGAGGGGGTCATGAAAGATGAGCTTAACAAGGAGGAGTGATAGAACACAGGCCCTTATTCTCCTATGGTTTCCTAATGCACATGTTCATGTACCATAGAATGAACTTTGGAAATGTTAAAACAAACTTTCTAAACCCTAGTTTCTTCATCGTAAAGAGTACCTTCCTTACTGGGTTGTAAGAATTAAATGAGAGACGCGTGCTTGTATGCCATGGGTCAAGAGACATTGCCCGCTACAGGATGGAAAGACAGAAGACTCATCTCACCCCTCTGCCTTTATTCCAAAGTTGAAGGATTTTTGTTGTTTTCAGGCTTCTGTCGTGTTTCCTGCTTAACGTTCCTACCCGCTTGAGTTCATATGCCTTTTTGCATAACCCAAGCAGGCAAATATTACATTTCTTATTTTTCTTTGCATAAGGATACTTCACTCATTTTCAAAACAAGCCCATCAAGATGATCAAGAAACATAGCTCTACTGGAATTTGTCCAGAGAATGTAGGGCAGTCGTGGGGATTCTCTGAGTGTGAGACTCTCACAGGAGTTCTCAAGCTAATCTCATTTGGAACTTGGAACCAAGCAGAAAATTCTTTTTGTTCCAGGGCTCTGTGCCATATCTAAAGAAAATGATTGATTTCAAATTTTCTCAAGTT
The DNA here is from genome assembly GCA_036589455.1 of Ateles fusciceps. NCBI lineage: Eukaryota > Metazoa > Chordata > Mammalia > Primates > Atelidae > Ateles > Ateles fusciceps. The sequence goes on from JAZHEH010003097.1 coordinate 16,259,108, forward strand.
AGAATTAATTTCTTCAAATACGAATTCAATTCTCCCTGCGTATGGGAGAATCTAGGAGAAGTAATGTTTTTACATGCTTCCCTTAGTCAGAACTGAAGTAGAAAAGCTTCTTGCCTCAAAGTGCAGTGGAAAAGAAATGAATGTTGCAAATCCTGTGTCCCTCACAGAGAGGCAGGCAGGAGCCAAGGAATTTCTTACAAAATACAGCCCAGATCTTAAAGACCTACAGGTTTCTGTCTGCCTCATTTTCCTCAACCATAAAATAGGGATAAAAATACGACCCACCCTCAGCAGACCCTTGGGAAGGTTAAACTAATTAGTAATATAAAACACTGAGAACAACATATACCCAAAAGAAATCACTTCATATGGGTTAGCCATTATATAACTACTATTACTTCTATCACGAGGACATTTTAAGCCCCATGTCAAGAGAGAATGTAAACAGAGAAGCAACAAAGCAGAATAGTTATATTCTTAGTCTTCAGAGATAAACCTAGGTTAAAATCCAGGCTGCATCAATAACTGCCTCTATAACTTTGGGAATGTTAAAAAAAAAATTAAATCTCAATTTCTTCATATGTAAAGAGCATCTTCTTCATTGAGGGATTATAAGAATTAAATGAGATGATGCATGTCATGCACTTAGCACACTGTTTTGTGGTAACTGCTCAAATGTTCAGTAATTGTCATTATTCATATTCCTATTGAATCTTCAAGTTCAGTGCCAACATGCCCACTCAGTGCTCTGTAAATGCTTGCAAATGTCACTTTGGTCTCTGAGCTTATCTTCAGCAACTCTGAAATAAAATCTAAGGATAAAAATTTTTAAATGATTATCAAGGTATTCACTTTCACATATTTAAATAAAACATCCAAGGCATCATCCTAGCTCCCAGCTCGACGGTACCCTGATGGCAAGTTCTTCTGCAGCACACCTGGTGGTTGGTGATGGAAACTTAAAGGAGATTGAAACTGAATCCCAGATGGTCACTCTCCAGGCTTTTTCCTTTGTCAGTGTCTCCAAGGAAAAGTCCTTAAATCACCTAAGTCTAAAATCCCACGCCTTTTGTGCATAACTGTGATTCACTCCACATTAGGATGGAAATGATGGCAAATATTATCCATTTTTCCAAGACCAATTAATTTTCTAAGAATTCTTAGACTAGTAGGCTAATAATGTGCTCAGCAAGAGATTGCTCATAAATGTGTCCAAACTTATTTTATGACAGGAATATGCTCCCAAAAGTACACATGACTTCCTAATAACCAATGTGACAAATTAAAGGGGTTAATTAAAAATATAAACCATTTTGCACCCTTTTCATCTTCTAGCAGTTTTTATTGTGAGTAGCTGAGTTTGTGGAGACAGAAGAGGCTTGAGGAATATTCGGAGGCAACTGAGCTGTCTGCTTTCAGCTGTTACACGAATAGGTCACACTGGTCCTGTCTCAAAAGCTGCATGATAGCATACTTGATAAGCAAGAGGGCCATTTGGATCAAACTTGATAACAGAAATACATGATTGGTAATTTCTGACATGTTCTTTAATAGGGGATGGTCTAAAAACCTGGCATTCATTTTTGACAGTTAGCAGAATTTTTTTTTTTTAATTCAATATGCTTTAAAGCAACAGTCCCCAACCTTTTTGGCACCAGGGACTGGTTTTGTGGAAGACAATTTTTCCACAAACCAGTGGGTGAGAGGAGGGTTTCAGGATGACTCAAGCACATTATATTCATTGTGCACTTTATTTCTATTATTATTCATTGCAATATATAATGAAATGATCATGCAATTCACCATAATGTAGAATCAGTGGGAGCCCTGAGCTTGTTTTTCTGCAACTAGAAAGTTGCAGCTAGAGGTGATGGGAGGCAGTGACAGATCATCAGGCATTAGATTCTCATAAGAAGCACGCAACCTAGATCCCTTGCATGCACAGTTAACGCAGGAGTGACATTCCTACGAGAAATGCTGCTGCTGATCTCGTAGGAGGTGGAGCTCAGGCAGTAATGCGAGTGATGGGGAGTGGCTGTTAATACAGATGAAGCCTCACCTGCTTGCCAGCTGCTCACTTCCTGCTATGTGGCTGGGTTTCTAGTAGACTGGTACCTGTCTGTGGCCTGGGGGTTGGGACTTCTGCTTTCAAGCAAGTAGTATAAGTCCTCGTCCACAAGCCCAAGAGACAATGAATCACACCTCGTGCCAATACAATGCGTCTTCAGACGCATCATCCCCCAGCATCACTCATCTAGTATTATATTCAGTACAGAACCATGTGTAAGTAGTTTAACTATTTCATGTTGACAACGTAAGTTGACAACAAAGATACTAAGGTTTAACTCACATGTTCCTCATCAGAGTTTGTGAAAAAGAAAAAAAGATTTTTAGAAACAGCAGTGTGATCTGAGATGCCTCTTGCCAGTTTTCAGGATTTGTAATGGAAAACCAGAGTTTCTTTCCCATAAAGCTTATACTTTAAAGTTGGCTAATATAGGATCAAAACATACTTCAAAAGAAAAGTCTCCAACAGTCTACCCTATCATTCACTTTTAATAAAGTCACAGAAATAGAATAAATTTGTAGACACTTAGAAAACTTCCTGAGTTATAGTTTTGGATTTGATGGTTTTGGTCATAAAATATTGGTAAACGAAGGAGTCAGCTCCTCACTGAAGCAAAAGCATATTAAAGTCATCCTCATTATAAGCACAGCCCCAAATAACACTTTAGCTCTCCTTGGCAGTGAGGCAAAAGTTTTTCAAATAAGGAATGGAAATTTCCCTAAGCATCTAGTGAAGTTATATATCACAGGACTGTATAGAAACATTGCCATTCTGATAAGAGTAATGGAATAAAGAAGTACCAAAATACTTGTCTAGAAGGGCAACGAGCTTGCAAAAGCACATTTATTTGTATACTCTTTTAATTCTTTCACAGTATGAATAAATGAACTTGAAGTTTAGGAATACTCCTTAAGACTGTGAAAGTATTTTAGGTCAAGCTGTAAAATTTCCCTGAAGTTCTCTTCCATGATTATACTGGGGAGTGAGAAGAGAATTTTTCAAATAGTTCCAAGAGCAAACTCTAATCTGTTATGGAAAAGAATATTAGTAAAAATGACATTTCTCTGTCTCTACCTGATGCCTTCGAAAGGCTCACCATTGCCCAGGAGAGACACTGTTGTAGCTGGGGCCTAGAACTCAGGGAAGGAGCTGTAACGTTGGGACATCATCAACACTGGTGATGTGGGCAGAGGTTTCCCATCTTCTCTAGAGAAGCATATGCCTTGCAAGTCTGTCTTCCTTGGTGTCGACCTCTGGAAGAACAAAGGCGTCATCCAATTCCAAATGAATTAGGACCACATGAAGCTCAAGCCAGGTAAGCTAGGCTTGAGAGCCCCACTCTCTCTCTAACTGAGTTGCTTTGGGCATGTTATCTTCATCTCTCTGTGTCTCACACTTTCTCATCTATAAAATACTGATAATAACCATCCTCAAGACTGAAAGTTAAAGATGATGACAGTAAATGTGCTTGGGAGGCACTATTAAAAGCTTCCTATAGCTCACACCCAGGCTGAATAGGAAGCTATTGCATGACTATCTCATTAAGTTTCACTTTGCACTTCTCACTGGGAACTACTTCCATAACAGAAATAGAATATATTATGCATTAAAATTCCCATAGACCTAAAACATCCCCCTGCAGCTTATAAAAGACTTGTTTTTGTTTTATTTTTAAAGAGTTAGGGACTCACCAAGGCTCCAGGAGTGGCCTTGAACTCCTGGCCTTAAAGTCATCGTACCACCTCAGTCTCCCAAGGTGCTGGGATCCCAATGATGAGCTACTATGCCTGGCCTTGTTTTTTTAATGAGTAAGTTCCAGGGCATATCATAATTATCACAGATTCAGCCCAAGCTCCTATCTCCCCCTGTATTTACAGTAGAAATGAAATTTCACACATTTGAAGTCGAAACTCCAGTGCCCACAAGCCATTCAGTGGAGGGCACCTGGAATTACATGGGCCAAAGGAATCCACAGACTCTTGGGGTTTGTGAATTGTCAAAGTGGAACCTGGATCTAATCCAGAGCTAGTGAGGAAGTCCCCCCCTCTTTTGAATCTTCTTCTTTGCTGGTCTCTTCCTCTCACTACAGAAACAAGCTCAAGTCTCCTCTTCATGAAACAAAACAAGACAAAAACAAAAATAAAAACTTCCACCTCAGTTTCTTTGTAGGTATGGTTGAACCCCTCTCTTCCAACATCTAAACTTTTCTTGTTGAGAAGTCTCTACCAACCACTGACATTTCCCATTCTTTCTTCCACCCTACTGCATGGGGCCCCACTAATCACATCCTCCTTTTGAAACTCCGAAATCCTTTTGCTTCTACAATCTTTCACTTTCCTAATTTTCTTCGTACATGCCTGGTTCCTTCCATTTCTTTCATGTCCCCATCCCCTTCCTATACTTAATTCTTAAATATGAGCTCCAGGCATCTTTCTTAGCCTCCTGCTATTATTACTTTATCCATTAACTGTGGGTGATATCATCTCTGCTCATAATTTTAACCACTACCTTTCTGTTGAAGGTTCCCATAGTCCTGCCCAGACTATAACTGACCTTTATATTCTTACATCAATGCCCTGCTGGAAATATCCACTTAGATGTTTCCCAGGCAGCTCAGAACTGATCGTATCTTCTTCTACCCTAAACATGGGGTTTCTTTTGAAACTCTTCCAACTGTTGGCACCATCAACCAAACAGCTGCCCAGACTAGAAATTTCAGAGTCACTCTTCCTCTGACTCATCACTCCTATCCATCAGTCCTCAAGCCCTGCTAACTTAATCCCCTTTATGGTGCTTTATCTACTCCTTGCCTTCCATACCTAACACCCCTTCCCCAATTCAGGCCCTCATCATATTCTCCCTTAGATCCATGGGTAGCCTCCTAATTAGCTTCCCCATTGCCAATTCTATCTCCTTCAAATCGAGCCTCCTCACAGCTACTGAATGAACAGGCAGGTCCAGCAGTGAAGTAATAAATGTCAGCTGATAAAGTCACAGAAATACCTCCTTCCAGAAGTATCTTGCCTACACCTTGCATCTCTGTATTACTCTTGCCCAAATATTGCTCTCTATACTTCCTATTGATTCTGAGAGCTAACTGATAACCTTCCAATACCTCCTTTACTGCTTGATCTAATGAAAAGCATTGACTAGTACACAATTCCTTTTACTTTCTATCATAATTACAGGTTTTTTGCTTCCTCTATTGGTCTAGGTCCACCACCAAGGGCAGGGACCATAACTGTAAACTCTAAGGACCGTGTACTCATGTACTATGTCCTCCAACTACTAACATAGTACCTGATGGATAGTAGACACTTAGATGCTTGTTCACAGTATGAATAGTCTTCAGTAGCTTTTTCTGTAAAATATATTATTTATTCATGATGCAATGATACCACTTGTTTTACTATCTTATTCTTAGCCTCAGAATCCCATAAAACACATGCAAATTTCTCACAAAGTAGAGAAAGAAAATATTCTGGAAGATCTCACTGACTTGCAGACCGATCCTCTGCTTTCTCCATTTGTCATAGTCATGTATGAGAACTTATTCCCAGAGCAGGCAAATATCCTTACGTGCTTTTAACCATCAAGATGGGTACTATGGACATCTCACACCTGAGTGCCTCAGAAACACCCACTCTCCATAGCTGGCTCAACGTCTGGTCATCTTTTGCCAAAAAATACTTTCAGACCCAGCAGTGTCTCTCAAGGTTGCGTTGTGATTGTTTGTGATGGCAGGGAATCAAGGGACTTAGGCAGCCCTGATGGGGAAGTAATCCAAGAGCTTTTTGTTCATTGGCAAGTCAGTGATGAAACAGGCCATGTACTGGTGAGACAAGCTGTAATACTGCTTCACTGTTATATTTGGAAATTACAACATAAGGCTTCAAAGTCTTTGAAGTCCCATGGTAGGGAAAGATTACTAAAGACAACCTCTTTTACAACAGGAAAAAAAATATTAAGGATTTTCTATTTTTTATCTCAACAATGGCTTTAGAGATTGACTAAATTCAAAGTGTTTGTTGACACCACATATTGTTTGTCAGGCACTGTGAGGAGGATGTGATTCCTTTTCTCAGACATAACAGTTTGATGAGGTGACAGGGTGGAGACTCTATCAGGAGATGCTAATCAAAAGATTTACACGGTGGAAAGTGAAGACAGCCATGGGAAGGGATGGTTTTTACTTGGAAAAGTCATGAAATGTTTTAAGAAACAGCTGGACTTTAAAGCATAGGTGGGACTTAAATAGGTAAGGATGGGACAGGAGAATAGAAAAGCAGTATTACACAGGTAAAGATAACTTTGCAAATAGAACAAGAAGCAAGTAAGTAAAGGGCATGTTGAAGAACAGCACATTAGAGATTCATGGGAGGGAAGAGGAGAAATATAATTTGGGGCAAACCGTGAAGGGCCTTGAATGCCAAACAAGGCATTTTGCACTTTAGCCTGTGGGTAATTGCTAATCATCAAAAGATTCTCAAGACCAGGGCAATTCTTCTTCTTACATTTGGAGGAGCCATTCCAATACACATTCCTCAATCATGGACACATATCAGAATCACCTAGGGAGTCTGTTAGTGTGTGTGTGTTTTTTAATGATGCCAAGTCTGGTCCCACTTCTGGACAAGTAAGTCAGAATCTCTTAGAGTAGGACCTGGATATAACTTTTTTAAAAAAAACTTTTAACCTGACTTTTAATGTCTAGCCAGGGCTGACAACCATTGCATAGGTGAAAGAATATCTACCTATCTAGATATCTATAGATAGATCTATAGATCTATAGATAGATATAGACTACGTAGATGGATACATAAACACTCCAAGAACCTAGACCTGAATGCGTAACTACATTTATATGATTTAGTTGATTAAGAAAAGCATAACAAAAATTGAAAGAGAGTGCTGGGATAGTGGTTAGATGTGAAAATCAGGGTTGACCAGTAAGGATGCCCAATACAATTTCAACTACCTGCTGGATCTACTTATTGAGATATCCATCACCTCTACTAACAAACTGATTTCACTCAACTTCTTCAAAACCTAATATTGTTTGATAAGAGACAGAAGTAAGACTGATGCTGGAGTGATCTACCAAAAGAGGTTCTGTTATTTTAAGTGCCAGAATTTTTAAATGAATATTATGCCCCAAGATACAAGTTACCGAAACATGGTAACTGTAGGCTAAAAGATTTGAAGATGGCAACAAAAGCATAAAGTCCTATGAAAAAAAAAATTTTTTTTCCTCCTCACATATTATGACCTTAGCTGACGTCTGCAATTATGGGAAGGGAAACATCCTAAAAATCTCCAAGACTATCAGGGATCAGACTAGGATTTGGGTAGCCACTTCCCATTCAGCAATTCTAATTTGAGTAGGGAGGAAGTCAGATGGGGTACTGACCTCCATAAGAGACTGTCCAGGCAGAGCTTATATCCACAGATGTCAGTTGAGACAGGGATTAGGAAGCAGATACTGCCACCCAGGTGGGTTAAAGCTCAAGTGGACGGGTCAGACAAGACAACTCAAGGACCCAGAGTGATTGACAGGAAGGCCAAGGGTTAGGATCTTGCTCAAGAACTTAGGGGATGAGAGATCAGTTAGGCTAAGGGTCTCACAGAAGGCACCAGCACCAGCACCAGTGGAGCTGGTTGATGCAGAGGCACTAGCAGGCTGGGGTGGGAGAATAATGAATCAGGAAGCAAAGCTTTCTTGACAACAACCAATAATATATGGAGAAAAAAATGTGTCATCTGCTGGGAGAGACTATATGCTAAGTGTGAAACTTAGTCTTATTACTTTCTATCCATGCCTCGTTCAGCCACACAAAAGTGCGATGAGGCTTACCAGTATTTAAACTAGAGCCAAATGATAAGAAAAATCAGGTTCTTTTCCGGTTGGAATGAAGAGTAGATGGCATAACTATAAGCAAAAGAAAATTATACTCTCCTTAGCTCCCCAGAAGCTGCGTTGGAAAGCTGTCTGAATTAGAAAAAACTAATGTTTACTTATAAAGTTTATGATGTTGATAAAGATACATCAAGTAATAATAAGAACCTCAGGTTACATGTATAAAGTCCTCACTCTGTGTTAAATGTATATAGTCTTCACAATAATCTTATGTGGTAGGTACTTTTACTATATCTATTTATAGCCAAGGAAACTGAGACAGAGAGAGGATAAATTTCCCAAGTCCACACAGCTTGAAAGGGCAGAGCCTGGATTCTAATCCAAGTTATCCAGCTCCAGAGTTTATATTAACAATGAAGCTTAAGCTGTTCTTCATGATAAGTAACTACCTTTGAAGGGGCAGAATGAACGAGGAGCACATAGGAAAATGTTTAAGGAGCACGTTTGTGATCTAATATGTTCATTCAATAGGTTCTTTCAGTCCACAAATACTTATCGAGCACCTGCTATATGCCAGGCCCTTTTCCACAAGCTGAAGATTGCAGACAGGTGGGATCCCTATACATCTGAAAGAGTGAATTCATGTTACGTGGTATGGTATAAAATGTAATGTTTTGTGGCTTTGCTAGGCCCCAAACACCGCATCTTTGGAGTATGAGTTCTTCCACAAGTCTGAAGTATAATTAGCTCTCTGATGAAGAGTTTCCAATGCAATGAAGTTTCTGAGTTTAGAACCCAGAGTGGAGACAGGGATGTTTTCACGGAGGCAGCAATGCTGGAGGAAAAGGAACTGGTGGAGAGCCAAGGAGCTGAGGCCCTGTCCCAGGGCTGCCTGTGACTTGGCCTGTGTATGAGGAGGCTGCACTGGATGACCTCCAAGGCCCAGCTCTGGAATCTCGGTTCCCAGGAAGCAAGGCAGAAGCAAGGCTGCCCCCTCAGGTACAGCACAGCGGTGCTCAACCTGAGAGTAGTCACAGCCAGGGCAGCAGCAAAAAACAGCATGTGGTATTTCAAGGATGACCAGACCATATTTCTGGGTGCAACCATCTCTCCCAGATGGTGTTAAGGAACATCCCAGACTCAGGCTGATTTCCAGCCTCCATACACTATGGGGATTGTGCTTCTGCTCAGAGAGCTCTGAGAACAATCTGCAGACATAATGCAGGAGCAAGTAGCCCCACGCAGAAGGGCGTAACTCATCTGCCAGGGTGGGATGCTGAATCAACCCTACAAAATCAGGAAAGGAGTTTTAATCTGCAGGAAGGAGAAGACTGGCTCTCCTCTCTCAGGAACTTGGGATCCTTGCCAGATTTGTGGCTCTAGCTGAGCCTCAAGAAATATCAAGCAGGATTCATCACTGTTAATAATAACTGGCACATGACTGAGTGCAGAACTGAAACGCAGATGGCCAGGGGAGCTAAGAGTGTCCTTAAAAGAGAAGGGACAAGTTTGGGTGAAGGAAGAGGGTATCACAGAGAGACACACACATGTATTTACATGTGATTTCAGGACATTCTACCATGCCCCCACCCCACCCCTTCGTGATGCCCAATCCTGTAGCCCACCTGCCTGCCTCAGATGCTATCACTCACTCCTGGGGTACAAAAGCCATCCACACTTTTCTGTATTAGGCACTTTCTCAAACCCTGACTCCTTTTGTGGAAAAACAATGCAGGTCTGCTCATAACAAGTGCTTTCAATTTCTCTTTTTACCTCCTCTTCACCTGAGACATTTCTGCATCTATCTTCCTCTTCCAAGTAGCTGAGTATTCTAAATTCCTAATTAAGGGGCAGCACCTAGATTGGCTTTACCCTGCCTCCGCTTCTCCGAGTGGCATCCTCACAGAGTTCAATCCAAGGTGCAAAGCCTCAATGTCCAAAACTGAGAATGAAGCCAAAATCCACTCAATGATTCTTTTAAATTGTGCCTGTTTCGAGATGCGAGGCCAACTGCATGGTCTACAAGAAGCCTCAGGGCAAAGGGCCTCTGCACCTACAGCTGGCATCAGGAAAATGGAATAAGGAGCTTTGATTTCAGCTGAGGACCACTGCTCAAAGGGTTTCCCAGATCCTCTGAGCTGTGAATAAAGATAATTTTTTAAAATAGGATAAATTAATGAAGGAAGATTTTCACAGGATAAAACAGATCCCTGGCCAGGCACAGTGGTTCATGCCTGTAATCCCAGTCATGTGGGAGGCCGAGGCAGGCAGATCACCTGAGGTCAGGAGTTTGAAACCAGCCTGGCCAACATGGGGAAATCCCGTCTCTAATAAAAATACAAAAATTAGCTAGGAGTAGTGGTTCACACCTGTAGTTCCAGCTACTTAGAAGGCTGAGGCGGGAGAATCACTTGAACTTGGGAGGCGAAGTTTGCAGTAACCCGAGGTCACGCCATTGTACTCCAGCCTGGTGACAGAGTGGGATTCCTTCTCAAAAAAGCAAAACAAAACAAACAAGCAGATCCCTTCTTTCCTGGATTTAATTCAAAGTTAAGATTTAGAAGTGAGTTCAAATTTGAGTCTGACATAGTATCACTCCCCTTAACAAGTTAGGGAAAACTAAAATATTCTACAAAAAGAATAGAGGGAGATCAAGAAAACAAGGTAACCATTGGCAAAATGAGAAAGCAGACAAAGCTGGGTTTCAGTGCTCGATCCCCTGAACTGGTACACCTGCTATTCCCTGGGGGAACCCATTATTAGGATAAGCAACCCAAGCCAACACAATGCCTGGTCAAAACGTACCTATTCTGTGCCCAGTGGAGATAAAGCGTATTTTAAGTGGCCATGAAATAGAGACACTGGAACTGTCATCAGGGATATCTAGGGACTTAATACTCTAAATCAAAGCCGTGAACCTCAAATACTATTTCAGGCAGCAAAGGAGAGGTTCAGAGACAAGGAAACTTTTCCAACTACCCCCAGATTTGATTCTCCTGCTAATAAAATTCTAATTTACAGATTTGTTTCCCACTTACCTCCCTTCTCTGGCCTTTTGCATTGTTCTCTCCACAATAAATTAACCTACTGCACCGTGGACATACAAAAAGTGCATCTGGCATGAATATTTATTGCAGCACTATTTACAAAAGCAAAGACTTAGAACCAACCCAAATGCCCATTAAGTACAGACTGCATAAAGAAAATGTGGCACATATACACCATGGAATACCATGCAGCCATAAAAAGAAGAATGAGTTCATGCCCTTTGCAGGACATGGATGAAGCTGGAGGCCATCATTCTCAGCAAACTAACACAGGAAGAGAAAACCAAACACTGCATGTTCTCATTCATAAGTGGGACTTGGACAATGTGAACACATGGACACAGGGAGGGAAAATTACACACTGGGGCCTGTCGCAGGTGGGGGCCAAGGGGAGGCAGAGCATTAGGACAAATACCTAATGCATGCAGGGCTTAAAACCTAGATGACAGGTTGATAGGTGCAGCAAACCCCCATGGAACATGCATACCTATGTAACAAATCTGCACACACTGCACATGTAACCCAGAACTAAAAAAGAAAAAAAAGTGCATCTGGACAAAAGTCTCTAAAACGCACTACACTCTATGGTGGATTCAGTGCATGGAGGTGAATGAACCAGTTTCAAAGGGTTTCTGCAGCAAGAAGTGCATTTACAGAGAGGCTTGTGAACAGCTTGCCCAAATTTCAGCTTGGAAGAATTTTATTGTCTTTAATTTACCAACCTAGAAATGGGCTTATAAGGGAAATTCTTAGTGATGTCTTCTTAGCAGGCAACCATAGCAACTGCCACACACCTACCTCACTGCCCTGGGAGCCTGGAGTAGACCGTTATGTCCAAGTTCTGGCCTTTGAAAAACTAAATCTGGAACAACTGGAGCCTAACCTGCCTGCTCCACCCTGGAGCGCTCAGAGGAGAATGAATTAACATCCCCAACCAACCCAGTAGTCCCAGTCCTGAGCCAGAAAGCAGTGGCTTGTTAGAAAGAATATAGAAAGCAAAGACATAGTACCTTCATTATACTATTAAACTGTAATCACCTTTTTCTATAAGAGTCTTCCTGTTTTCCCTGAAGCGGGACTGTTTAACTGCCTTCTGAGGCAGAGGTGCCAACTCAGCAGAGAGACTTCCTGTGGGTCTGGGAGGCAGTTGTGTTCAGCACGCTGTGGCATGCCCACTGACCCAGAGGCAGGCTGTGACGGGGCCCCATCCTTACAGAGGGTCGGAGGCGGGGCTCAGAGACTAAGGCTCCTGGCTTAAGGAATGATGTTGATTTCCTTTTCTCAGGGCCAGCACTAGGGTGAGGCAAGCCAAGTGCTTAGGGAACAAGACAGGGAGCTGTTCACTCTCTGGTCCTGCAAGTAGCTTCTTCACCCTAGTGCCAGCCCCTACTCAGAGCCAGCAACAGCACAGGGGTGGGTGGGTGTGTGTGGGTGTGTGTGTGTGTACACATACTGTTGAAGTCAGTGGTTCTCAAAGCGTGGTCCCGAGACCAGCATCATCAGCATCACCTGGGAACTTGTTAGAAATTCTCAGGTCCCATGAACCAGACACTCAGTGGGTGGGGCCCAGCAACCTGTGTCTTACAAGCCTAGCAGGTGATTCTGATGCAGCTGAGGTTTGAGGAGCCCTGTGCTGGAGAAGAGTGCTCGCCAAAGCCAGTCTCGTGGCATTTCTAAGACCACCTCCCAAAATGCTTCCATACAGCCAGAATAGGGAAAGGGTGAGTGGTGAGATTACAGAAACTTCCTAAAGCCATCAGCAAGGTAGGAATCCCTCGAATAATAAACCAGGAATTGCTTTTTCCCGGACACCCCTAAGTAAATTGTAGTACTCAAGATTTGGCAATTGTTGGATAAAGATGGAGAATACTAAAGAACCAATTCCTTCCTCTTCTTCCTAACTAGACACTCAGCCATTGTGTGACACTGTGATATGGACTAGCCATTTGAATATTCTACGGCTGACTCCTTCCTCTGTAAAATGGGTCCAACATCACCTACCTGTGAGTCAGAGAAGCTAATGTATGCAGAACCCTGAGTAGAAGCCTGGGGCAGAGTGAGCTATGGAGATAGTTCACACATTTAACCAGGGGTTCTGGGCTCCATTCTCCCCCCAGAGAGCCAGGTGGATCTGGTGCCTGAAGACAACTGAGTGGGGAAGGTGGCGAGCTGGTTTCATCTAGGCTGTATGTTTTTTAAAGAAGGCTATTTTCCAATCCAAACAAGTCTCTGGGCATTAAGCTTCATTGGTGGTGGCAGAAGAGAAAGGAAAGGAGAAGGGACACCCAGTACTGCCTACCACTGGGTACTGAGAACCACACTTTATATATGTATATATATATATATATATATATATATACACATACACATACATACATACACATATACATATATATATACACATATACATATAAATATACACATATACATATATATACACATATACATATATATATGTGTATATATACATGAAGGCAAGAAGACACTTCAGAAGACCCCACATTTAAACTTTGTCCCTGGGACCCAAACAGTATAGAGTAGTGAGACAACAACCACTGCCCACCAGCTGAGGGACCCCAGGCATTTGGCAGTGGACATGGTTTCTTTGTCCAGGGGGAGAATTATAAACAGGAGTTTGAGGATGAAATCATGCAGCAAAAAATACTGTCAGGCACAAGGCAGACGTGATGTCTTAGCACTGAGGTCCCATCACAGAATTGTGGAACCATTTCTGCAAAGCTGAAGGAGAATTAGTCCCATCCAACTTTTCCCAACTCACAGACAGGTTTCTTCAGGACCAGAAAGGTTGCTGGCCTGCAGAGGGGCACACAGCTGGTGGGGGACAATAATGAGCTTCCTCTGTTTCCCCCTTCTATTGAGGAGTGCTGGGGTGAGACGCAATTTTTAAGTTTCTACCCACAGGTGAGGTAAACAAAGGGCGGCCTCCCGCCTGTCCCCGTGTCTGCCTCGGTCATGCCTTGCAGCACAGCTGAGGGCTTTAAGGGAGGATCCATGACTCACACTTTTCTTGCCGAAGGGAATTAACTCTAAGATAACACTACCCTTGTGGGGAAAAAAAAAACAAGCCAAATCAAGGAAGAAAGTTCACCTCGCGCCCCTCTCCACCGAGCCCCCTTACCTTCCTCATTTAAAATCCACGGCAGAAAGGCCGCCACGGAGTCAAAGCCGCAAGTGCTCTCTTCAAAGGCACAGGACCCAGCGGGCAGGTCGAGGGCACCAGCGAGCTGCAGGGCTGAGGACACAAAGCGAGTTTCAGTTCGAGCTCCCCCTCAGGAGCGTTTGCATCAACTCGGGGGCGTCCAGGGGGACTATCTGGTGAAAGTAGGGGAAAGAGGAGCGGGAAGGGGCGGAAGAGGATGCAGTACCTGTCTCCCAGCATCCACTGAGAGACCCCATGCCCACCCCACCCCAGGCTTGGCCAGGGGAGGGAGTTAGCGGCTGCGGAGGATCGGGAGGCGCCCTGGGATGGCCCAGCCCAGCACGGTGAGCCGGGCCCCCGGGACAGCAGGAGCGGGGGCGAGTCGTTAGAGCGCCCCAGGAGTTTTCCCGGGTCCAGGCCTTACCTTGCAACGCCAGGAGGACGTCCCTTAACAGCATGGTCGCGATTCAGGGAGGAGGACTGGGAAGGGGTGCAAGCTGCCAGCCCGCTGGGACAGGCTGCTCCTCGTGAAAGGGATAGTGAGAGGCAGGGGCGCCCGGGACCCGGGGGAGCGAGAAGTCGAGAAGCAAAGCTTGCGCTCTGAGCTGCCCAACTTTGCAGAGCGGCTCCCGGAGCCGAGTGGTACGCTGGGAAGGTGCCCGAATGGAGAGCGCCAGCGCCGCGGCGCTGAGCAGCAGCCTCGGGTCAGACCGCGGCCCAGCTAGTCCTGGGCGACGATGCGGCTGGGCAGGCAGGAGACAACTGCACACTTTGAAAGACCAGCCACGACTGCCTGGGAGAGGAGAGGTCGGCCCGCAGTGCCTTCTCTCAGGATTTTAAAGCTTGGGACCAGAGCCCTTGCAGACACTTGGAAGGGGCAGGCCTTCCAGGAGTCCCTCCGCTGGGTTGGGACCGGAGGAGCGCGCCCCGCCCAGCCGCGGTGGGAACTAGCTTATTTCTGGGGACAGTTTCCCTGCATCTGGCATGTCAGTCCCGCAGGGCTGGCCCTAATTTTAACTTCTCCCCAGAATTAAAGAGGGTGGAATTCTCGTAGGACAGCCTGGAGGAAAATTTGGAAACGGTTGGGTGGAATAAGCTCGTATCTAAGGAGTTTCAGCGTTTACGGTCCAGCACTGCTAACCCTGGAATACCACCCCCACTTTTTTAGCCGGTGGAATGTCTGGCATGCCTGGTGCTCAGCATTCCCTCCTTCCGGTGAAATGGGGGCATTCCTTGTCTCCAAAGAGCCATGACAGATTGATTAGTGGGAGCCTTTAACTGGGAGGGGGGTCATTGGAGGGAGTTACTTCTGAGGAACCTGTTTGCTTTGGACACTAAGTGGGTCTCCAATATTCTCTTCATCTAAAGAGTTTCTTCCTCCCATCCTCTTCCTTCTCCTCCTCCCTTCTCCCCTTTATAATTTTGTGAGGATGGCAGGGGTTTTAAAACGTGAGGGTGCATCAGAATCTGCTGAAGGGCCTCACCTTCCGTTTCTGATCCCGTAGTTCTGGAGTGGGCCTGAGAGGCTGCACCTGTGGTGGTGATAAGTTTCGAGAAGCTGCGGCTGCTGCGGCTGCAGCTGGTTTGAGACAACACTTTAAGGACCATTAGCCTAACAAACTCCTGTTGAGCCATGAGTTCCACCTGCTCCCAGCTTTCACCTGGCTTCCAGACCGCTGGTTTTCCTGGCTTTTCATTGGCAGCTTCTTCTCGGCCTCTTTGCTGTTTGTTATCTCTGTGTCCCCTTACGATGAGAGTGCCTCCAAGTTCTTCCCTATCATCTCCTATTTCTTTCTCCATCCAGCCCCTCAATGCTTTCCTCCAGTCTCATAGTTTTCAATACCAATCATAGCCCGATAACTCCCACATTTCTATTTCTAGTCCAGACAGCTCACAAACGTCAGACTCTTCGATCTCATTGCCACCTCAAGATGTTCAATGGGATGCTTCAGAGCTATTTCATACTTAACAGGTTCCAACATGAAGCCTGCATATTTCTTCCCAAACCCTGCCTTTCCCCTGCATCTTCCCCCATTTCAGTTAAAACAACTATTTTCCTCCAGTTGCTCAGGAGAGAAAACGTGGAGGCATCCTCAGCTTACCTGTTCCTGTCAGGTTGCCAATTTCTATCAGTTCAGAATTCAAAACACAGCAGATGCTGACCGTGCTCCGTGCCCGTGGTGGTGATGCCTTGGTTGATGCAAGTTGCCCTAACCATCAGCCTGGAATACTGCAGTGCCCTCCTCACTAGTCTCCGTTTTCTGCCTTGCTCGCCCCTACTCCATTCTTAACACACTAGTCAGGGTTATCCTTTTAATACAGAAATTGGGCCATGTCATTCCTTGGCTCAAGACCCAGCAAGTTCCAAAGTCATTTAGCAAACCCCAAAGTGTTCACAATGACCAACTAGGTCCTATAAGTCCTGCTCCACCCTCTTACTTCTCTGAATTCAACCACCCTGCTTACTCCCCCTCTAGCTACGCGGACCTCTTGGCTGGTCCTCAAACACAGTACAGCTAACCTTTCAGAATTTTGCACTGGCTGTTCCGCTAAAAATGGTCTTCCACAAAGAGCCACACAACTCACTGCCTAATGAGCTCTTCACTCACAGGTCACTTTCAGTATTAGAAAATTTAATAATCTCCCCAAAAGGAAAATATGTCTGGAATCCTTTTTTTAAAGGTTAGAACAAAATTTTCATGCATGATTCAAATGACCTAAAATTAGTGTGTGGTATTTGGTGTATGTATGTATGTATGTGTGTGTATATATATATATATTTTATTTATATGCTTTGCCTCAGGTAGATAGTAACATTTATTGTATTTACTATTATAAATGTTTTATGTAGATAATCTCATTTAAGCTTCACAAAATCTCTAGAGGATATGTTTATTATCTCCATTTAATAGATGGGGGAAGCTGAGGTGCAGAATTCAGTGACCATGGACAGCACAGACAATAGTCAAACCCAGATCTGCTTTATCCCCAAAGCCTATTTTCTCAACCAGTACAGGACCCTTTCTCCCTTGGGTGTTATATTCTTTTTTTTGACTTCTTGATCACAGATGGTGCTAAATATCTGATGAATTTCATCACATTACTGAACTAAAAATTCAAAGACGGTTACACAACCAGTTGAAACCTCAAACACTATTTTCACCCAAACGAGTTTTCAGCAACAAACTGGTGCTCCTTTTTCCAGATACTTATGGAGTATTTCAAAGTTTTAGAATTGCCTTAGATTTGTGTTGTATGTTCTTTGAAGTTTTTATGTTCCATAGGAACATGAAAAACTTCAAAGCCCTAAGAGATCCCCCCCAAAATTTAAAATATGATTTACAACCTTAAGGTGACATTGTATATTGCCACCTATGGGAACAGAATCATAATATGTAACTAACAAACTCAGTAAATTTTCTATTTTGCATATAATTGTGTGATCCCAAGAATATATGATCCTTAGACATTGGCACAAGTTAGAATGTCTGAGAAGCAGACTCTGATTTGGAGTTTAATGTGCAGGGTGTTTAATCAGGAGTACCTTGGGATCAGTGCCATGGAAGGAGAATGGGTAGAGGGGAGAGAAAGTTGCAATGCATATCCTGGAGAGGACATGGAGAGGAAGGAGGAATGAGTAGAGGGAGAATTGAAGTTGCAATGCATATCCCACAAAGCTTCTTCAACCCCTCAGGGAACTATGGAGTTAAAATGGCCTATCCAACTCGTCTCATGTTAGGCTGAAATGAAAGGGCCTTTGTACTGCTGTCTCCATCTGTCACTGGATGTAGCCTACCTTGGGACAGAAGTGATCTCCAGTGAGGCAACTCTTTGCACTGGGGAGGATCAGAAGTTGAAGGCTTATGACAATACTCCCAGCCACTGGGACTAAAAGTCCTTTCTTGAAGGGGGATCTGGACAGCACAACAATGCTTACCACAGATGTTTTGCAGAGAAAGGAAAAGATATTGTATGCGGCCTAAGTCAGGGTGCAGGGAAAAGGACTGAGGGAGGAATCCAGAGAATCAAGAAATTATGTGAACCTACCTCCTGTGGTCATTAATCATAGCACCCACATGGTACCCATCCAGTACTCTCTTATTACTTGGGAAACTGGATCAGGCCCCAAGGAACCTAGAACTCTATTCTCCAAGATTTAGCTTAAGCAACCGATCAAATAATGCATGTAAGTTCTGGCTTACAGAAAGCAAGTACTTAGGTATTGTAATAGGTTGAATCGTGGCTCAAAGACACCTCTGTGTCCCAGAACCTGCGAATGTGACCTCCTTTGGAAAAAGGGACTATGCTAATTTAATTAAGTTAGGGACTTAGGATGAGATCATCCTGCATTACCAGGTGGACCCTAAATCAATATCAATGCCAAGTGTCCTTATAAGAGTCAGAAGACAAGTCACAGACACATGTAAGAGATGGTCATGTGAATAAGCAGAGAGAGTAGAGTGAGGCAGCCCCAAGCCAAGGAATGATAACAAATTCTCCCCTGGAGCCCCAGAAGACTGTACTCTGCAGACACCTTGATATTGGGCTTCCAGCCTCTGAAACTGAGAGAATAGCTTTCTGTTCTTTTAAGCCACCTAGTTTGTGGTAATTTGTTCTGGCAACTGTAGAAAACTAATATAGAGTGCATTAAGTAAACACATGTCAGGCACTTAACATGCATTATCTCATTTAATTCATGCAATATCCGAATGAGGTGAATATCATTATTGTCCCCGTTTTACAGACTAGGAAACAGGATCAGAGGGGGTCAATTAACCTGCTCGAAGTCACTCATCCAGCCAGCATGTAGCAAGGACTTGATCCCAGATGCCCGCCTCTCCTGGCTGTCCACTACGCTGCCCCCTAAATGCTTCCTCCTTACACAGTCATGTCTCTCCTAATGAGGGCTGCCTACACCACACACAGGCACCACGCCCTGCTCTCTCTGTAGGTTCCTGCATGATGCTCACCTCTCCCAGAGCCTTCCCATCCTCTCTGCTCTTTGCCAATCTGCTCCTGGCTCCCTCCAGGTACCCTTCACCAGGGTCTCTGCTCCTCATTGCAGCATTTCTAGCCTGGAAATCACCAAGTTGTTGCTTCTAACTTTCTGGGTCAAGGTGAGGAAGATGAAGCATTGCTGCTCCTCTCTATCTAGTGTCTTCCCACATAGCCAGGTGAGGCATTGGAGGGAGTGAGCAAATCTGTAGGAAGAAAGCAAGAAAGCCAGCGTTTATGATTGCACCCTTGCCTGCACTACAGAGGTTAGGCCGATCTCATAGGCTGTCTTCACTGCCCACTTTCCCTTCTGTTTGATCTCTCTCCTTGTTATTCTTGTGCAGTGTCATGCTATGATAAGCTCAGCAAACATTTCCTGAGCAGCTACTATGAGCCGGGCACTATGCTAGGGGCTGGAAATCCAGGGGTCAAGAAGACACATCCTGTGCTGCTGAGACAGGAGACTGACCCATGGGACAAAAATTTCAATAAAAATATGTGGATGAGATAGAACAGAAGCTGCAAATATAAAAAGTCTAGGGGCCAGGAAAGTCACATAAATGAATGTAGTGACCTGGTAACAGGGGAAGCAATAGGGAGGGATGGAGATTGTGGTTAACTGCAGTGATCAAGCCCAGTGAAAGGGCATTGCAGAAACCATCATCTCTACCTCAACTGCTCATGTTTCCAAAGGAGACCAATATTCAGATATGTATTTAACAGCTCCTGATTTTCAGATGCCAGCAAGAAATTAAAACCACATACTTAAATCCCTGTGGGGTAGAACAAAACCTGTTGGGAGGTTAAATTCAATTCTTGAGCTGAAGTTTGCAGCACTATGATAGAACCATGGAGACAGAGTGGGTGCCTCACTGCTCACTCCTCCAGAGGAGGTGGCCGGGCACACAGGAGAACTTCCATTATACAGTACAGAAAATGGAGACAGAAAAAGTCTAGGAGACTTTTATCCAGGGCTGCATGTCTCTAAGTGGCAGGGATGGGATGAGAAGCCATTAATTAGCTCACCTCCTAGTTGGCCAGTATTTGGAAACATGGAAAGGACTTCGTATATTCTAAGTCTTGCACAGATGTAAGGAAATAATAAAATTAGTAATATCCATTGTAGTTATTATACCTTGTTACATTCTCATATATCTCATATATATAATCTGTTTTTCTTCATACCTGGGTCTCCTTTAATCTATGCCAAGCCATTGTCTCTGGATTTTTGTCTTTGCCTGTTTCTGCCTCTCTCTCTCTTTCTCTCTCACTGTCTGATGCACTTTGTATGGGTTCACCTCTTTATCTGTCCATGTATACTCTGTGTTTTTTAAAAAAATCTTTGACATATTTATTGGAATTACATTAAATGTATACATTGATTTATAAAGATTGATATATTTACCTTGGTCCATCGATATAAATTTTCGTGTTTTCCAGTAAACTTTTAAACATATCTTCATGTTAATTTTACAAACTTTATTCTAATTTTATTCAGAAGCAGGGGAAAAGACCAAATATGCAATCCTACAGTCAGTGGTCTGCGTTGCTTCCATGCCATCTCTCTCTCCACATACACCCAACAGACCCCCACTCATTACACACAATCAGGCTAAAACGAGTTGGTAAAAATCATTCAGGCTCTGGGCTTGTCCTGCCAGTGACCTCCGTTGTTGCATTCCAGCAGGAGGTATCTGAAGACTCTGCCCTGAGGCCAGAGATGGTCCTTGGTTACTGTCCAGCACTGTTGGCCTTTCACTTCCAAAGAGAAGTCATGTGCCTGCTACAGAACTGAATCATCTCCCATGATGCACTGAGGCCCAAGGGGCAGTCAGTCCTTACAAATCTCCTTTTATTACAAAATATGTAACCCACTGTTCAAATTGCCACATGCCAATGACTGAAACCATAAAGTAGGTACATCTTCTAGAGTGAGCATTTTAAAGGAAATAGACACTTAAATGGATGCTTTCTCTCTAACATTAATCTTTTCTTCATCAGCTTACTCCGGATCCTGGGAATCAGACAGATTTCATTACAGCTTCAATGCAATCTTCTGATTTTTTATTTTAATTGAGGTTTTCTGAGCTGACCAGTCACAGTGATAATACTACCATGTTTTGTTAAGTGTCTGTGATATGCCAGGTGGTTTCGTGGTCAATTCATGGAGGAAGAAACTAGGCTTAGAGACTTCATGTGACTTGCTCTAAAGTACAGGGCTGGGGTGGAAGCCAGCTCTAGCTCCTACCAATGCCCTCATAACCTCGATGCCATCCACCCAACATGGGGAAGCTTTGAGCAGACACTTTGAAAGGTCCGGTTCCCAGATCCCCAGCCTCCTACCTCTGTCCACAGGCAGTGCTGAGGCCAGGAAAACCAGGAGCTTTGAGAGGGCCATCAGACAGATTCACCCACAGCTCTCAAAAAAAGAACAATCCCCCCTGACACCAGTGTCACTAATTTTGGTTTTCTGGCCTCCAAAATAGACAATAAAAATTTCTGTTGTTTAAGCCATCTGGTTTGTGGTACTTAGTTACTACAAACTAATACATTCCTATTCATTTCTCAAGACCCAGTTCAAATGGCCCTTCTTCTATGTCTGTCTGCCTGTGCTGCAGAGTATATAATCCTGTGTCCTAAGCTATTCAGGCTGCTATAACAAAGTAGCATACACTGGGTGGCTTATCAATAGCCAAAATGTATTTCTCAGTTCTGGTGGCTGGGTGTTGGGTAAGGGCCTACTTCTTCACAGATAATGATTTCCTCGCTGTATCCTCACATGGCAGAAGGGGCAAGGGTCTCTCTTGGGCCTCTTTTTTAAGTGTGCTAAATCCCATTTATGATGGCTCTGCCCCCATGACCTAATCACCTCCCAAAGGCCTGACCCTTCTAATGCTATCATTTTGTGGGTGAGAATTCCAGCATATGAATTTGGGCAGACATAAACATTCATGCCATAGCACGCTGCATCACAACGACTCTGTCTATGTCTCTGTGTTCTCCTATAGAGGCTGAGTTTCAAGGGTAGAAAGCAGAGCAAGTGTGTTTCATCTTTGGATCTGTTCCTGTGCTATCTCCATACATGGCTAATTGTAGTTGCTCAAAAGATGCCTGCTGAAGGAACGGTTAAGGAATAGCATATCCTTACTGGTCCACGTGGTCCAAGAACCAGCCTAAGCTGCAGTCCTATGATTAGAAGAAAAAGAACTACATCTGAATTACCCAGGGGGAATTATTATTTATAAAATAATAAATATATATTTCAAGGGGAATATATTATTTATAAAAATGAAATCACAGATGTGTTCTGGGAGCACAGAGCCAATCTGAAGAGGAGCAAATGACTGAACAGGGGAGTAAAAGCAGGCTTGCAGGGGTCAGGGCAGCACATTCGGCAAACCAGAGAAAGGCAGATGCTCAAAAGCTCACTTTCATGAGAGGCAGATCAGGCCACAGAGAGAGAACTTCCTCTGGAAGGAAGTGCCAGGCGTTGGATGTTGGAGGGAAAGAGACTATGACACAGCTTGCATCCTGCCGCCTGAGTCTGTTCTAGCCCAGCTCCATGGTCTCCTGTCTAAGACCAGGAGTAAGACTGGGCTGTTAGAAAAGCCAGAAAAATCTGTTCCCGTAAATCTCTACAAAACACTGGGCCACAAATGGCTCTATGACCTGCATTAATAAGGACAGTATTAAAAAGACAGTGGGTGAGCAGCCGTGCCGTGCTCTGCTTTGCTATTGACAACCATGCCTTTGGCATTTCAGGGTTCACTGCAGTGAGAATGCACAGCATCATGGCTGTGCCAGAGGTACAGGCTGGTTTGTGTGCACACAGTTTCACCCCAGGACATCCCCCCCAGATCCCAGGAGCTAACGCTCTGTGTTGCCTATCAGGGTTAAGAGTGAGGCAGAGGACACTGGAATTTGACATATTCTAGCTACTGATGGCTCCAGAGACTAGGGAGGTCCATGAGCAACTTAGGCTAAACCCAGGTGCTGTGATTTCTCCTTTACAAGTTTTGTTTGAGTGCTTTGGCATGGAAACAGGAAGAATAAAGTGTTCTGTAGCCAAAAACATTTCCAAGAACAGCAATGAAACCCCAGCTTAGCTTCTGATTCATAATGTCTGACATTATTCATCTGTGAGAGTGGGGGATCCACACACCGTGATTTGATTGAACTGAACAGGGACAGGGTGATATTCACAACAAAGGGTTCGGCACTGAGAGATGGAATGGACACCAACTGGGAGGATGACAGAGAGTGAATGTCAGCTCTGAACAGGTGTGTGGGGTGTGTGCATGGTGTGCAAAGACCCGTTCGCACTGAGAAGCTGAGTCACAGGGTTACTGCTAAATCTGGAAACCTAAAATGCAAACAGGTAAAACACTGGGGATTTAAGGATGTCAAATGACACTAATTCTTTTCAATTTTCCCAGTACCCAAGACCCAAATAATTGGTAATAATGAAGAAATTCTAACTACCAGACATTGCAAGATACTTCAGTGACCTAATCCAACAAATTGCAGCTCCAGCTGTCCATGAGCACCATCTACTATCTGGGGAGTTGTTTCTTTTTAATACAAAGGTTGGCACTCACCAGATCATAATTTCTGGGATAGAAGCAAAGTACTGGTATTTCCTCAAGGCTCTTGAAGGTGATTCTACTGAGCTGGGATTAAGAACACACTGCCTTAATCCTTTCATCATCAACAAAATTAAGTACTATCACTATTAACAGAAGAAAAACAAAAAGCTGTTTAAAGAGAGTAAGAAAGTGTTATACCAGGAGTGGGGACATGATTTTGTCATTGAGACCACGGCCTCTGGAACAAGACCACCTAGGTTCAACTTGTAGCTCTGCCACTGACTATCTATGAACCTAGGGTACATTATTTGGTTTCTCTGGGCCTCAGTTTCCTCATCTGTAAGATGGAAATCATAATAGTACCTACCTCACATGGAGATTATGAGTACTAAATAAGTTTATATTGTTAGAGTGTTCAAAAGAGTGCCTGGCATGCCACATGCTATACAAATATTATTAATTTTCTAACAAGTCAAGTTTTTCACAGGTCCAGGCTTGTAGTTGAAATTGATGAGTCTATCCATTAAAATAGGCTTTTCTATAGTGTCCTGCCTCTTAGGGTGGGAGGCATAGAAACTAGGAATGCAAACTGGACAATTAGTAGCATTGATGTTCCATCAGAATAGAGGAAACACTGACTAATCGACTGACTGAGATGGAATCTTGCACTGTCATCCAGGCTGGAGTGCAGGGGTGCAATCTTGGCTCACTGCAACCTCCACTTCCCTAGTTCAAGTGATTCTCATGCCTCAGCCCCCCGAATAGCTGGGATTACAGGCACATGCCACCATGCCTGGCTAATTTTTGTATTTTTTAGTAGAGACGGGGCTTCACCATGTTGGCCAGGCTGGTCTCGACCTCCTGACCTGAAGTGATCTGCCTGCCTCGACCTCCCAAAGTGCTTGGATTACAGGCATGAGCCACTGCACCTGGCCAGAAAAACACTTAAACTGTTGAATGCATCCTATTATAAATACCAACAACTAGGACATTAAAATAGTAATGTGAAAATAATTTTAGGATTAAAATAGAAATATTCAATTTGATAATACTTGAGGTGGAGCAAACAAAATGGAATGGTATCTATGAAGAGGCGTCTCACAAGATTATATTTCTAGAGGCTAAAGGAAATTATCTTAGGCGCTGGTTATAGCCCGAGGGGCAAGTCTGTATCTAATAAAAGTGTCTTCTGAAAAAAGAAACAGAGAGGGAACTTTTAAATGGAACATCTTGTTTTATAAACAGCTGGAAGTGCCTATAACTCCTCCCCAAACTGAAAAGATTACTTTTACATTATCCATTTTACAATTTTATGTATACATTTTAAAAACTCTCGTGATGTGGAAGATTTATTTATTCAGTCACCCACAGCAGGTTCGAAGGAGGCATCTGGCCATCTAAAAAGTCACTGCACCCAGAATTTCTCCCATGGTGGGGCATGGGGATGCTCCATGGGGAAACGGATTCTCTCACCTGTATGCTTCACTCCAAAACAAGGCAAGAGGACTACAATGGCTTCTGTGACTCTAGCCATGGTATTCCTTGCAGTGAGGGGTTACATTCTTTATCTAAGTTCCCATACGGGTCCAGCAATATCACTGAATTCTTTCAAGAGAAAATAGCTCCCCCAAAGGTGGCACGCACAGGAGTCTCTGCCAGGTTCCCGAGTCTATTGATTCTTGCATTCCACCCCTTCCCTCAATGTTCAATTTCTTTATTTTAAAATTACATCCTTTAGGAACTTTTTTGTTTGTTTGTTTTAGCAAAGACTTGTGAGAGGTCAATTCCCCTCATTTCTGAAAACATCGGTTATAAAAGATACTTCAGTTTGATGTAGACATCTAGATTAAAGTTCTGGGTAAAGACGGTGGATTGAACCACCAATCCAAATTTTGCTTTTTCAGGAATCATATAAAACTACAATGAATAAATAGTATTAGAAATGCATGAACCTTTCAGCATATGGAAAATGGGAGAAGAGACAAAAACAAACTTCTGGAAGCAGAAAGAAGATGGATAAATAAACTAACCCAGCAAGTCAAAGAAAGATTCTAAGCTGGCTTAGTTTTTTTTTTTTTTCCTAACATCATCTAAATTCCAGGAAATGGTAACACCAGGTAACACTGGAAAAGGCATAAAGAGGGTGGCTTAAAGTAAGGAGGATTAGAAAAGTTGTTTGAGAATCACTAGCTTTCTAGATTCCCTCAATACCCCACATACTTGGATGAGTTCTCTTCCCCATCCTAGCCAAAGGATATTTACTCTCTAGAGAGTATAAAGCAGAGATACCCTGTACTTGGAGGACACAGACCTAGTCAAAAGCAGGAATCTCACACTGAAGCTAGAGGGAATAAATGAATATGTAGACACTGAAGGCCAACACTCCTGCTCTAAGTCCTGTTTACCTACTCAGCTTCCACAGTGATTTGGAAAAATGGAAGAGTCATCTCTGGGGGATTTGACCAGCCCAAAAGGAAAAACTTACACCTACCAATATTAAGGTTACCCCCAACAAATGACCCAGCCAGATCACCCTCCCATAAAACTCACTCAGATCTTTCATCTGTGTTTTACTCACCCACAAGTAAACCAGAGCAGACACCTAAGTATTACCATACAGATGAAGAATGCCTCTAACTTACAAGATAAAGATAAGGCAAACAAACCACAGAGAAAAATGACTCAGAGGGAAATTAAACTATGAGGGGGAAGAGAAAACTTCAAAATAAAACTATTATTAATATCTTCAAAGAGAGAAGCTGATACTGAATCCCAGGAACAAGATCAAAATGCTGTTAAAAAATAACATTCAGAGAACATAAAAGAGCTCTTAGAAATTAAAAACCTGAGGCCAGGCACAGTGGCTCATACCTGTAATTCCGGCATTTTGGAGGCCAAGGCAGGCAGATTGCTTAAGGCCAGGAGTTTGAGACCAGCCTGGCCAACACAGTGAAACCCAACTCTACTAAAAACACAAAAATTAGCTGGGCACAGTGGTGTACACCTGTAGTCCCTGCTACTCAGGAGGCTGAGGCAGGAGGATCGCTTGAGCCTGGGAGGTGGAGGTTGCAGTGAGCCGACACTGTGCTCTGAACTCTAGCCTGGGTGACAGAGTAAGACCTGTCTAAAAAAATGAAGGAAGAAGGAAAGAAAGAACAAAGGAAGGAAGGAAGGGAGGGGAGAGATGGAGGGAGGGAGGGGAAAGGAAAGAAAAAAGAAAGGGGGGGGGGGAGAGAGAGAGAGGGAAAGAAAGAAATGAAGAAACAAGGAAACAAAGAAAGCAAGAAAAGAAAATCCTGATAGTAGAACCCAATCATTCAATAGAAAGGTTGGAAGTTGAGGTTGAATCAACCTCTCAGAAAGTAGAGCAAAAAACCAACAGAAGAAAAATAAAAGGAAAAGGTATATTATATAAATGTATATTTATTTGTTTTTATATAGAAAATATAAAACATTATATTATTTTATAAAACATTATATATACAGTGTAGGAAGGCCAATACCTGGATAATGAGGATTTAAGAAGAGAATAAGGTGAATGAGAAAAAAATCAGAAATAATTTAAGGAAATTTTCTGAATTCAAATACATGAATTTCCAGATGGAAAAGAACAATGGATGAAAATAGATTCATAGCAAGGCATATAATTGTGAAATATCAAAACAATTGGGACAAGATGTTAAAAGCTTTCTAAAACCAAAAGTGAGTCACACTCAAAAGCCAGTTATACTCAGAATAATATAAACATTGATCTTGATCTAAGCAAAATTACACTATTACTATATTAAAAGCATGAGGGCTCAAACCAATATCAGATTCAATGAAATCCCTATCAAAATACCAATGACATTCTTTACAGAAATACTTAAAAAATCCTAAAATTCATATGGAACCACAAAAGACCCAGAATACCCAAAGCTATCCTAAACAGAAAGTGCAAAACTAGAGGAATTATATTACCTAACTTCAAATTATACTACAGACCTGTAGTAACCAAAACAGTAAGGCACTGACATAAAAAACAGACACATAGACCAATACAGAACCCAGAAACAAACCCATACACTTACAGTGAACTCATTTTCAACAAATGTCCTAAACACCTACAGTAAAATCATTTTTGACAAATGTGCCGAGAACATACACTGGGGAAAAGACACTGTCTTCAACAAATGGTGCTGCTGAAACTGGATATCCATATGCAGAAGAATGAAACTAGACCCCTATCTCTCGCCATATACAAAAATCAAATCAAAATGGATTAAAGACTTAAATCTATGATCTCAAACTGTGAAACTTAAAGACCTCAAAGACTTAAATCTAAGACCTCAAACTATGAAACTACTGTAAGAAAACAGTGGGTAAAATCTCCAGGACATTGTTCTGGGAAAAAATTAATTGAGCCACACCCCACAAGCACAGACAACTAAAGCAAAAATGGATAAATGGGATCACATCAAGTTAGAAAGCTTCTGCACAGCAAGGAAACAATCAACGAAGTGAAGAGACAAACCACAGAATGGGAAAAAATATTTGCAAACTACCCATCAGACAAGGAATTAATAACCAGAATATATAAGGAGCTTGAACTCTATAGGAAAGAGTCTAATAATCCCATCAAAAAGTGGGCAAGAGATTTGACTAGATAGTTCTCAAAAGAAGATAATATAAATGGGCAAACAGGCATATAAAATGTTTTTAACATCACTGATCATTAGAGAAATCCAAATCAAAACTACAATGAGAGATTTCGCCCCAGTTAAAATGACTTTTATCCAAAAGACAGGCCAATAGCAAATGCTGTTGAGGATGTGGAGAAAAGGGAACCCTTATATATTGTTGAAGGGAATGTAAATTAGTACAACCACTATGGAAAACAGTTTGGAAGTTCCTGAAAAAACTAAAAATTGAGCTACCATATGATCCAGCAATCCCACTGCTGGGTATACACCCAAAAGAAATCAGTATATTGAAGAGATATCTGTACTCCTATGTTTGTTGCAGCACTGTTCACAATAGCTAAAATTTAGAAGCAACCTAAGTGTTTTATCAAACAACCTAATTTGTTTATCAAGCCATTTCTGTGTGTGTGTGTATATATGTATACATATATATATATGCATATATATATATGTATACATATATACACACACACACAGAAATGGCTTGATAAATATATATACATATATGTGTGTGTGTATATATACACACACACACACGTACATACATACACACACACACACACACACACACACACACAGAAATGGCTTGATAAACAAATGCCATTGTCACCCTAGATCCCTGGAACCTGACTGCACTGGACCTACGGCAATTGTTAATGTCCCCAAAAGTCAGAGAGACTCCATTGTCACCACACAATCCTACAAAATGAACAGTCAAAAGAGTTCATATCTTTTGTTACTTGGGAATTTAAATCTCACATGGTTGCATCTGATTAGTAGAGTCCAGACCACATGATTTTATTCTAGCTGAAAGGGAAACTGGCAATTTGAACTCTGAGTTTTGTATTGCAAGGGCGGAACTTATAACAGAAGTTTCCCATACTTAGAAAAGCTCTTCAGAAGACAATGGGTCACAGCAAATATGACACAAGCCTATTATGGGTATCACTTAAAATAGAACTGATTAACCATTTCGTACCCATTAGGATAACTATTATTAAGAAGACAAAAACAAGTGTTGATGAGAATGCAGAGAAATTGGAGCCTTTGTGTATTGCTAGTGAGAATGTAAAATGGTACAGATGCAGTGGAAAACAGTATGGTTGTTCCTGAAAATTTAAACATAGAATTACCATATGATCCAGCAGTTTAACTTCCAGATATATTCAAAACAAGGACTGATATGGTTTGTCTGTGTCCTCACCAAAATTTCATCTTGAATTATAGCTCCCATAATCCCCACATGTCATGAGAGAGACCTGGGGGGGACGTAATTTAATCATGAGGGTGGTTACCTTCATGCTGTTCTCGTAATTGTGAGTGAGTTCTCATGAGATCTGATGGTTTTATAAGATTTTCTCCCTTTTGCTCAACAAAAGTCTCCCTGCTGCCACCATGAGAAGAAGAACATGTTTGGTTCCCCCTTCTGCCTTGATTGTAAGTTTCCTGAGACTTCCCCGGCCAGGCTGAACTGTGAGTCAATGAAACTTCTTTCCTTTATAAATTACCCACAGTCTCAGGTATATCTTTATTATAGCAGCATGAGAATGGACTAATACACTAAACTGGTACTGCACAGAGTGGGGTGCTGTAAAGATACCCAAAATGTAGAAGCGAGTTTGGAATGTGGTAACAGGCCCTTTGAAACCATTTGGAGGGCTCAGAAGACAGGAAAATGTGGGAAAGTTTGGAACTTCCTAGATACTTGGAGGGCCTCAAAGACAGGAGATGTGGGAAAGTTTGGAACTTCCCAGAGACTTGTTGAATGGCTTTGGCCAAAATGCTGATAGTGACATGAACAATGAAGTCCAGGGTGAGGTGGTCTCAGATGGAGATGAGGGACTTATTGGAAACTAGAGTAAAGGTCACTCTTGCTATGCAAACAGACTGGTGGCATTTTGCCCCTGCCCTAGAAATCTGTGGAACTTTGAACTTGAGAGGGATGATTTAGGGCATTTGGCGAGAGAAATTTCTAAGTGGCAAAGCATTCAAGGGGAAGCAGAGCATAAAATTTTGGAAAATTTGTAGCTTGACAATGTGACAGAAAAAACCCCCATTTTTCTGGGAAGAAATTCAGGCTGGCTGCAGAAATTTGCATAAGTAACAAGGAGCCAAATATTAATCACCAAATCAATGGGGAAAATGTCTCCAGGGCATGTTGGAGACCTTCACAGAAGCCCCAACCATCACAGGCTGGGAGCCTAGGAGGGAAACTTGGTTTCATGGGCTAGGCCCAGTGCCCTGCTGCTGCTCTGTGTGGCCTCAGAACTTGGTGCCCTGCATCCCATGTGTAGCTAAAAGGGCTCAGTGTACAGCTCAGGCTGTTGCTTCGGAAGGTGCAAGCCCCAAGCCTTGGCAGCTTCTATATGGTGTTGGTCCTGCAGATGTGCAGAAGACAAGAATTGAGGTTTGGGAACCTCCGCCTAGATTTCATAGGATGTATGAAAATGCTGGGATGTCCAAGCAGAAGTTTGCTATAGGGGTGGAGTCTTCATGGAGAATATTTGCTAGGACAGTGTGGAAGGGAAATGTGGGGGTTAGAGACCCCCCACACAGAATTCCCACTGGGGCACTGCACACTGGAGTTATGAGAGGAGAGCCACTGTCCTCCAGACTCCAGAATGGTAGATTTACTGACAGCTTGCACTGTGGACCTAGAAAAGCCACAGACACTCAATGCTGGCCATGAAAGCAGCCAGGAAGGGGGCTGTACTCTGCAAAGCCACAAAGATGGAGCTGCCCAAGGCCATGGGAGTCCACCTCTTTCATCAGTGTGTCCTGCACATAAGACATGAAGTTAAAGAAGATCATTTTGGAACTTTAAGGTTTAATGACTGCTCTATTGGATTTTGGACTTGCATGAGGCTTGTAACCCCTTTCTTTTGGTCAATTTCTCTCATTTGGAATGAGTATATTTACCCAATACCTGTACCCATATTGTATCTAGGAAGTAACTAACTTGCTTTTCATTTTACAGGCTCATAGGTGGAAGGGACTTGCCTTGTCTCAGATGAGACTTTGGACTTGGACTTTTGAGTCCATAATGTTAGAATGAGTTAAGACTTTGGGGAACTGTTGGAAGGGCATCATTGTGTTTTGATAAGTGAGGACACGAGATTTGGGAAGGGCCAGGGGCAGAATGATATGGTTTGGGTGTGCTCTTACCAAAATCTCATCATAATTTGTACTTCCCATAATCTCCACATGTCATGGGAGCAACCTGGTGGGAGGTAATTCAATCATGGGGGAAGTTACCCTCATGCTGTTCTCATGATCATGATTGAGTTCTCATGAGATCTGACGATTTTATATGGGGCTTTTCCCCCCTTTTGCTAGGCACTTCTTGCTGCCACCATGGGAGGAAGTACATGTTTGCTTCCCTTTCTGCAATGATTGTAAGTTTCCTGAGGCTTCCACAGCCATGCTGAGGTATGAGTCAATTAAACCTTTTTCCTTTATAAATTACCCAGTCTCAGGCATGTCTTTATTGGCAGTGTGAGAACAAACCAACGCAAGGACTCAAACAGATATTTGTCCATCAATTTTCATGGCAGCCTTATTCACAATAGTCAGAAGGTGGAATCAATAGATGTTTATCTCTAGATGAATAGATGAATAAAATGTATTGTGATGGTTCATTTTATGTGTCAACTTGACTGATCACAGGATATCCAGATATTTGACCAAACATTATTTCCCGGTGTGTCTGTGTAGGTGGTTCCAGATGAAATTAGCATTGAATCAGGGAATTTAGGATAGCAGTTTGCCCTCCCCAATGTGGGTGGGCATCATCCAATTTATTTAGGGCCTGAATAGAACAGAAATGCAGAGAAAAAAAAGAATTTGGCCCTTCTTACCTGATTGCTAGAGCAGAGACATCCATCTTTTCCTGCCCTGAGTGTTTCTGATTCTCAGGTCTTCAGACCCAGACTGAAAAATTTATACCATTGGCTGCTCTGGTTCCCAAGCCTTCAGACTTGGACTGAAGCTCACCATTAGCTTTCCTGACTCCAGCTTGCAAATGGCAGATTGTGGGATTTCTCAGCTTTCATAATTGTGTGAACCAATTCTTTATAATGACTCTCTTCCTTACATATATCCTATCAGTTCTGTTTTCTGGAGAACCCTAATATGTATGGTATATATATAAAATAAAATATTTTTTCAGCCTCAAAAAGCAATGAAATTCCGATACATGCTACAAATGGATGAATTTTGAAAACAACATGCTAAGTGAAGTAAGTTAGATGCAAAAGGGCAAGTACTGCATGATTCCACATGTATAAAGTACCCACCATCACATTTATGAAGACAAAGTAGAATAGTGGTTACTAAGGGCTAGAATTAAAGGGAATGGAGAATTATTGTTTAATGGGTACAAAAATTTCAGTTTGGGAAGATAAAAGTCACTGAATTGTACACTTAAAAATGGTTTAAATGGTAAATTTCATGTACATTTTACCACTATAAAAATAGAATTAATAATTTTGGAAATCAAAAAGAAATGGAAATTGACCAGATTACTCATTTCATTACCCCTATACTTTGGTGTTTTTCCAGAGAGTAAGATGGAAGAAAATAGAAAATAAAAAATGATTTTTACTAGATCCGTGACATCTACTACACAGCAAGGGGCAGGTTATACCAGAGTTATGAAAATTGAATGTTGGGATTAGAACCCCAAAGAATTTAGATAACACAGGGACAGTCTTGCAGCCAATGTTCAGTACAACATATTGAAAATTTGAGCATCAAAGTAACAGTCATCTGTGTTCAAGCCCCCCCCCCATTTCAGTGCAATAAAAAAAGATTTTAAAAACCTAGAATTGGCCGGGCATAGTGGCTCACGCCTGTAATCTGAGCAATTTGGGAGACCAAGGTAGATGAGGTCAGGAGTTCCAGACCAACCTGGTCAACATGGTGACACTCCATCTCTACTAAAAATACAAAAATTAGCCAGGTGTGGTGGCACATGCCTGTAATCCCAGCTACTCAGGAGGCTGAGGCAGGAGAATCACTTGAACCCGGGAGGTAGAGGTTGCAGTGAGCTAAGATCGTGCCATTGCACTCCAGCCTGGGTGACAGAGTGAGACCCTGTCTCAAAATAAAATAAAATAAAATAAAAATTTAAAAACCTGGAATCAAGAATAGCAGAATGGGCTTACTGACTACAAAAATACAAAAAACTAGTTTTCTTTTCTGAAGGCTTTTCAGATTTATTTTCTTTAACCCTAAAGTAAAACCAGTTATTAATAAAGGAAAAAATCAGAGGGAGAACAATTGAATAATAATTAGCACAGGAAGTCTGAAGCCAAATATTCCCTGATCTCCAGCTGACCTTGAGCAAATTGCTTAAGGTCTCTGCTCTTAGCTTTCCTTGTTCTACAATGAAAATGATAGCTTTCCCACTAAGGCATTGGGAAATTCATCAAATTCACCACTGTCAAGCAAGTTCATAGTATGCAGAAAGCCAGAGCAGACATTTTGTTCCTTTCAAATACACAGAATATCTATAAAACAATATATTGGGCAAGAATCATCAAATGTCTAATTCATGCACACAAAATGTCCAAATAATAAAATTGAAACTTCATATACAACTGTTAAGAGTTTTCTATGTTATGGCTTTCAAAAGTCCCAACACATTGGTTCCCAGCTGCATTTCAACTCCACCCTATGTCTCTTGCCTCTTGTCCTGATGACTTATTGGTATCTGATGTTCAGGAAAGGAAGTAACTCAGCAAATGGCCAAGAGGGCCAATCTTCCAGACCCCAGACTCCTATTTTTATTTCCCAATCTTCTTTATCTTAGCGCAACTAAACTGCAACCTTGAATTCAAGGGTATCTTTCTAAGAACCTCTCAAATGCATGATTTACAGATTGCTTTGGAGGTAAAGCAAGCTAACTTGAGCCTTTAAAGTGACCTTGTTACTTTAACAGGAAAATAATAAATCTATCTGAAAGACTTTTAGCCTTCAATTATTTTTCAAGCATCCTAAGTTAATTAAAAGAGGGCAATATACAAAAGAAGATAACCTTTTCCATATAAGCTATAAATACGCCATCATTAACAAATTTCATTACTGGCAAGAGAAGGCAACAAGCCATTCTAGTTTAGTTCGGCATTTAACTTAAGATGATGGAATGGCAGCTGTGTAGTTAATGTTTTAGGTAGTTAAAATATTTTTAGAGTCATCCTTTAAAATCTGACATGTGCATTCAAAATAAATGAATATACTCTAAGGCAATAAGCTTTTGTTTAGACTTTGGGGTCATTTTAGTGATTTATCTTTCTTGTTTCAGCTACAGATACTTTAGAAATATTAATTGGAAAGAAAGAATTATAGTGCTGACTAGGGCCAACTTACTATGTCTTCTTCTGTAGTTATGTGGCTTTTTATTATATTACCCTGTTGAAGGGAAATTTGTTTTACATTGATGACAAACCTAAACAAATTCAGCCTTTGTGGTGGGGAGAAAATGCTGTATTTCTTGAGCATAACTGCATTATAATGTGCTGACAAATTCAACGTAACTGCTCTGAGTAATGAATGCATAGGAAACTCCAGACCAAAGGGACTGGAATGGTAATGACAGAAAGGAAATACCCCTGATTTTATTTTTTCCTAAAAAGTAAGCTTAAGTTCCAAGTGTTTTTCATTCAAGAGTTCCAAATATCTTTCAATGGTGTCACTTCAAAAATGAAATGAGAGAAAACAAAGAGACATATGAATGCCCAGTCTGTTCCTCTGAAAACTACATGATTAATTCTCATGAACAAGTCTTTGTCCACTCAGCTTGACTGGCTCTGGGCCAGTGTGGTGGGAGGGGTGCTGACAGGATATAAAGTTACTATAGCTTCAAGAGTGTGGGGTTTGATTTCAGACTGCCTGGGTTCGAATCTCAGGTGTACCACTTAGCAGTTCCTTAACTTCACTAAACCTCAGTTTCTTCTGTCAATGAGAGATGGTGACAGTCACAATCTCCTAGGATGAAGTGAGATAATGTATGTAAAGCACTTAGCACAGGCCTAACACATAATAAACATTCAATAAATATTAGCCAACTTATTTTTGCTATAAGCTTGGATGATTTAACAACTCCCAAGAGCATAGCCCAAATAGCATTCAAAAATTATTTGGGCAAGGGATGCCCTTATAAGCAAATGAAAAATTTAGTAGAATTCAGTGATTTCTTCCAGGTGTACAAGGTACTTCCTGGTATAAATCAGAAGCACAAAAACCATATAATCCTAGAATAATAATGAGAAAGTATGATGTGGTCCTTAACACTGGCAAAATAACTTGGGGGAAGGTATGAATTGAGTACGCAGACTCCACAGGCTGGGAAGAACCAAGTCCTTCTCTTTTGCAGCTGGGAGGTGGACAGCCTCGGGCAACTTTTCAAGCCCATTGCCCTGCACCTGGAAACAGACTCCAGGCTGTTGCAGGGGGCACGGTGGGGAGTGAGACCAGCCCTTTGGTTTGAGCTGGATGAGGCCTGTGACTGCCAGCTTTCCCCTCACTTCCCTGATAACCTTCATGACTCAGCAGAGGCAGCCATAATCCTCCTAGGTATACAACCCCAGTGACTTGGGAATCTCACGCCATTCCCCACAGCAGCCGCAGGAAGAACGACCTAAGGAGAGTCAGATATGCCTAGCCTCACCCTCTCCTGCTGGTCCTTCCCTACACACTCCGGTAGTGGAAGATAAAGGGCATATAATCCTGGGAGTTCTAGGGCCCTGCTCTCGTACAGGTCCCTTTCCACACTACTACAACTGATGCTTTCTGTAAAGCACCACCTCCTGTCAGGAGGCCAACCAGCACAATAATAGAGCATTAAACCACCAAAGCTAAGGACCCTCACGGTGTCCACTGGACCCTCCACCACCTCCACCAGCACAGGGGCTGGTATCCATGACCGAGAGACCCACAGATGGTTCACAACACAGGACTCTGTACAGACAACCCCCAGTACCAGCCCACAGCCAAGTAGACTCACTGGGTGGCTAGACCCAGAAGAGAGACAGCAATCACTATAGTTCAGCTCACAGGAAGTCACATCCACAGGAAAAGAGGGAGAGTACTACATCAAGGGAACACCCCCTTGGGACAAAATTATCTGAACAACAGCCTTCAGCCTTAGACCTTCCCTCTGACAGAGCCTACCCAAATGAGAAGGAAGCAGAAAACCAACCCTGGTAATATGACAAAATAAGGCTCTTCAACACCCCCTCAAATCACACAAGTTCACCAGCAATGAATCCAAGCCAGGAAGAAATCCCTTGATTTACCTGAAAACGAATTCAGGAGGTTAGTTATTAAGCTCATCAGAGAGGGACCAGAGAAAGGCAAAACCCAGTGTAAGAAAATCCAAAAAAATGATACAAGAAGTGAAGGGAGAGAAATATTCATGGACATAATAGCTTAAAGAAAAAAACAATAAAAAACTCAGAAAACTTTGGACACACTTTTAGAAATGTGAAATGCTTTGGGAAGTCTCAGCAATAGAATTGAGCAAGTAGAAGAAATTAATTTAGAGCTCAAAGACAAGATCTTTGAATTAACCCAGTCCAACAAAGACAAAGAAAAAAGAATAAGAAAACACGAACAAAGCCTCCAAGAAGTCTGGGATTATGTTAAACGACCAAACCTAAGAATAAGCGGTATACCTGAGGAAGAAGAGAATTCTTAACACTGGCAAAATTTTTTCACAGAGGGAGAGCGCGTGGTGAGTCCCAAGTGCAATGGACTTGGAATCAGAAAAGAACCCAGATTTAGTTCTTCACTTGGTCACTGTAGCAGGTTAAATAGTGGCCTCCAAAAGATATGTTCAGTTCCTAACCCCTGATACCTGTGAATGTAACTTTATTTGGAAATTAAGTCTTTGCAGATGTAATTAAAGATCTCAAGATAAAGTCATGTTGGATTTAGTGTGGTCCCTAAATTCAATGAAGAGTGTCCCTATAACAGAAAAGAAGATACAGACATGCACAGAGGGGGAGGTCCATGTGAAGATGTAGGCAGAGATTGGTGTGATGTAGCTGCTTGTCAAGGAATGTCAAGAACTGTGGGCAGCCACCGGAAGTTGGGAGACAGGCATGGAGTGGATTCTCCTGCAAAGCCTCCAGAAGCTACCAATCCTGTCAACATCTTGATTTCAGACTTCTGGCCTCCAGAACTGTGAGAGAATAAACTTCTGTTGTTCTGGGCCACCTGTGATTTATTACAGCAGCTCTAAGATTCTTATACAGTCACTAAGGTGGAAAGTTACTGAACCTCTCTAGGGACTAAAGAGATCAGGTATATAAAGGCACCTGGACATAGCAGGAGCTCAATAAATGTTAAGAAAAAAATCAAGGTATGAGACACTGTTTACACTGAGTGAAAAAAATATGTATGTCTATCACACATAGAGAGCATCTCTTCAATTGTTCACAAGAAACTGCTGACATTGGTTACATTGGGAAAAGAGAACTGGAAGGCTGGGGAAAAGGGCTATGAGGGGGAACATTATGGTTTTGAAACACAATTGCAAATTCTTTGGCATTCTCCCATCAGGAGGTGGAAGCTCTGATCCCTTTCCTGGACACCTTTGGACCTTTGCCTCTCTCCTAATGAATGGAATGGAATGGAATTTGTGCTGCATGAAGTCTGAGGCTGCACTTGAAAAGGGCATGTGGTGTCTGCAGGCTTCCCTTAGGACAATTACTCCAGAAATCATCAGCTGCCATGTTAAAAGCCCAGCCACTGGGAGGCCACCAGTAGAGAAACCACATAGTGAGGGATCAAGAGAAGAGAAAGAAGAGAGATGTCCGCGGAGCCTCGGCTGCTCTAGCCCCTAGCTTTTTTGAGTCTTTCCATCTCCACCAACAAACATGCACGATGTCACCTTTGAGATGGGCCCAGCTCCAGCCACTGTGTGACAGCAACTGTGTGAGAACCTGAACAAGAACCAACTATCTGGTCCCATTCATCCCCCAGCTTCATTACTAAATGAAGGTACCATTACTGTTTTAAGCCACTGTTTTGAGGAGGTTTGTTACATACAAACAGATAACCGAAACATAGACTCTACTTTTTATCCTTTATATATTTTGAATTTTCAGTTACATGAATGTATTATTTATTTAAAAAGTAAACAAACTAAAATTATCCCCCCAAACTCCCTGGTATAGCTTTCAGCTATACCTAACCCTTAAAATGGATTCAGCAACAGAATTGTTCCAGTTGTTCTTGGTCTGAATATCCTCTGGGACTTACTGCTAACTGGGAATCTGCCCGGTATGAATTGGAGAGTGCTGGGATGCCCCCTTGCCCTGCTCCAAATAAAAAACCTTGCTTCCTCAATAATGAAAATTAACGTCTTGGTGAAAAACATATGTAATATGTCCCATCTCATTAAAATTAAATAAATGCAGCTCACCAACTATTTTCTAATTATCAAGTAAGAAACATATCTTCCAGTGGAAGGACTAGCAATCAGCACCATAACCAAACATCACGAGTAGAGGGTAGCATAGCATGATGTGACTCCAGGTGCAATACAACATGAAGTGTACGGCACGGCCTATGAAGTACTTGCTCCCAAAAGATTGAACCTGAATCTACTCAGGCTGTTAGGTCTACCTTTAAGTTTACAAGAAATGCAGGTGCTAGAGAAACAAGTTCAACTCTACCCTGAGGATACCATTAGACAAATCGGAATATGGAACCATCTAGAAGACAAAAGGCCTGGTCTCTTCAGAACAACATTGGTGAAGAGGTGGGGGAACCTAGCATTCTTACACACTGCCAGTATAACTATACATAATCTCCAAGGCCATGCATATTCCTGGCTTCAAAAACCACCTCTTTCTACGTCAGTTCCAACACACATTTACAAATAAAACTTTGAGTTCATTAGGATTTACACCTAAAGAACGACCATCCAAGACCGACGAAGTACAATCATATCATTTAGAACAGAACATGAAGGATTTGATTCAGTTAGATGTATTGTGGATATGCTGCCAGACAGCACTTCAGGTGACAGGTGTTAGAGCTGAGATGATAACCAAATTAAAGCGAGGATTAGTGAAGTAAAAGAAGAATTTAACTGATACCTTCATGTCTCTCTCAAACTGGAGAGTTTTTTTGTTTTTAAGGTAGTAATCCTTTGGGCTCATGAAGAATCCTTCTAACAGTTCTCAATTGTTTTATTTACTTAAAGTAGCTTGAGACTGAGTTAGAACTGCAATGTTAAGAGAGCTAGTAGGAATGTTAGAACAAATTAATTATATCCAAAGACCTCTTCATCTATTTACTATGCACGGTTGTTCTGAGATTTACTATGCCGTCAAAGTGGGACTCAAGAAACCTAATGAAACTCACTATTTATGCCTATAATCGCAGTAGTAATATTTTAAAGCCATCTCATTAGTAGAAATATTTGAAGTCAACCCACTTGGGATGTCCTTGGAAAAAAAAATATGTGAAGCATATCAAAAGAACATGGTTCCCTTTCAGCACAGAAGTTATTTATCAAAACGTTAGAGCAAATGGCAACATTACATTGGTGCAACTGGTTCATTCTTTCCCCTAGAAAACTATTTAAAGATGTCAGACCACTTAAGAATCTGCTGAGTTTAGGGTGAATTAACACAAAATTGTAAACAGTAGTTTGCTTTCAGAGAGAGTAAATATTTAGGAGAAATTAGAAGCAAAGATCATTGCCTCTATTTTTCTACCTAATAGCTTCCAATAAGTTACTGCAATGCCATCCATGCACCTATTTAGCTTTATTACTAAATTTTAAAATGATACCATGCTTTAAGAAATAAGAATTCTTTAAGAAATAAAGATCTATAAAACTGCTCAGTTTGCTCGGCCATGCTTGCCCTAGGGATACCCCACGGCTTCAGAAGATAATGTCTGTTGGCCATAAGAGAGGGACCTCATTCCTGGGACTGTGAGTAAGAGGGAATTCAAACAGAAGCAACTCAATACACACAAGATTTTACTCTTTTTCTGTGACACAATCCACTGACATGTTTAGAGCCTCCCAAGCCCAAGACTGGCTTACTTCCTTGAAAATTCAGACTCGGTCTTCATTCTAGTGTATTGGTTGAGAGAATGGCCTTAAATTCTCTCTTCTAACATTTACTTCCAGTAAAGAGGGGAAATTACTCTTTAGGCCATGGTTTCTTCATCTGTAAAATAGGGATAGTAAGAGTAACTACCTCATACAGTTGTTAGAAGGACTAAATAAGAAAAACCATGAAAAGCACTTAGAACTGCACATCATCTTCGCTCTTCTGCTCCATGTTCACTGTAGAAGGCACCAAGCTGGGCACCAGCATTCAATGATGGAGAAGAGGCAGCCTCCCCTCGGGACTCTCATAGGCTCACTGAGGAGCAGACATGAAAGTGAATCTCTGTGCTTCTTTAACTGAGACATATCAATGCAGAGGCCACAGGAGGTCTCTGCTACTCTGTTAGGGGTTATGCCAGGGATTTCTGAAATGCCCTAGAACTTCATAGGACAGATATATTTTGGCACACCCTTAAAGGAGAAGTATTATGTGGGTGCAAAAGTAATTGCCATAGCAAAACCCGCAATTACTTTTGCATCAACCTAATACAACTTTCCCTTCAGTTAAATGATCTAAAATCTGCCAGGCATAGTGGCTCACACCTGTGATCCCAGTACTTTGGGAGACCAAGATGGGAGGATCACCTGACATCAAGGGTATGAGACCAGCCTGGCCAACTTGGTGAAACTCAGTCTCGCTAAAAATACAAAAATTAGCTGGGCTTGGTGGCAGATGCCTGTAATCTCAGCTACTTAGGAGGCTGAGGCTCAAGAATTGCTTGAACCCAAAAGGTGGAAATTGCAGTGAGCTGAGTTCACACAATTGTACTCCAGCCTGGGCGACAAGAGTGAAACTACATCTCAAGAAAAAAAAAATCTAAAATCACATTTAGTACTGTTTGCAATTACGCTACATTACATAATGCTGCCATGTAGAAGAACCAGGGCAGGCTCACATCACCCTGACGCCCAAGCATAGGCGATTCGAGATTGTAGTCTTATTCTGTCTGTGTATACAGAAACACTGCTATACTTTTTTCCTAGGCCCAAGATAACTGACAAAATGTCCCTAGGGTTTTGAGTTGTGCAGAAATTTGGGTCAAACTAGGACTTAGAGTGTTATTGTAATGCCTTTCCTTGGGAGAAAGGTCACATAGAATTCCTCTCGGCTTGAAAAAAAGTTAGTTTGCATTTATGTTATGATGCTATAGCTCTTAAAAAAGAGTGTTTCTCTGTTTTCACCACTGAGAAGCCTGATGATAAACTGGCCCCCTGACAATAGCAACGATAAGAGGCCGCTCTTTCCTGTGTTTTGAATTCTTACCCACATCTGACAGCTTTGTTATTTAATTTTTATGGCATGCATTTTTGAAACAAGTTTAAATCCTCTCAGGATGGGAAGAAAAAATGCTTTTAGGACTCTCAAATATATGAGAAAGTAATTCAGTGGCACCCTTGAAGAATGAATATTCCTTTTTCCCCCAAGGTTTCATTTCCTTCCAGAGAATTTACTCATTGATAGATCTAGGGTAACATTTCCAACCATCAGACACCAGGGGGATGTTTTCCTGTGGGAAAAAAAACAAAGTACTTAATACAGTTTTCTTGTAAAAGAAATCATTCAGATGTATTTGCTAGAGCAAGCAGTCCATCTAGTACTAAAACAGCTAAGGACATATTTGAAGGAGCATGGTGGAGAGGCCAGTGGAAACTCTGAAATCAGTGAGTTGGAGCAGCTCCACCAGCAGCACCAGCCAGCCCAACTGGACAGCCACCAGGACAACTTCTCACAGAGACTTGCAGCAGACAAACTGCGGCAATGGAAAGAACTGAAAGATTAGGATACACACACACACACACACACACACACACACACACACACACACACACACACAATATCAAAACAAACCCAACAACCCTACAGAGTCCGAACAAAGGGACACTTTTAGGAATTATTTTTGTGACTGGACAACTCCATTTGTACCATGGGGATCAGTATAAAAGTCCAAGTGGGTCCCTGCAATCAGAAAAAGATATTTATATCAAAGGGCTCACCAAAATGAGGAGAACCAAAGTGACAGTATTATGTAAAGCCATATGGACACAAGGACTCTGTTGGGGGAGGAAAGATGTCTTTCTTCATCAACTCTGGGTTTACAGCTGAGGCCCCCATAACAAAAGGCAGATTAACAAGAGAAAACCATTCAAGTATATTTAAGTTTTACCTGATACAGGAGCCTTCAGACCCAAAGAAACAAGGAGACCCATGTATTTTTATGCTAAGCTTAATGAAGAAGTGGATAGCTGTGGCAAAGTATGTTTGGACAAAGAGCGTGTGATCTGATGGTAACAAACTGGGAGGATCTTAGCAAAGCCTATTTGTTTAGATTGTTCCCTTTCCCTCTGTGTCTTTAGAGATAAGGAGATTCCATCCTCTGGGTACAGGGGGCACCTCTGGGATGAAGATTTTATAACCTGCTCCAGGGGAGTAGAATAAGGGAAAGGTGAGTGTGATCTTCCTGCTTCTGCTGTTTAACCAAATGCCAAGCTGCCATATTTTTGAGTAGCATGTCCTGAACCCCATCAATGCATTCTATTCATGTAGCCACACACACACACACCCGCCACATATGATTCTACTTTGTGTTAGTACATTACATATATTAACTCTTCACCTTTCCCAAGAGGTAGGTTTTAGGTTTTATTGTCAGGGGATATAGAAGTTAACTTGCTTGGCACACCCATGTGTCAGTGGTTGAGCTGAGTTTTCAACCCAGGTCTGGGTAACTCTTGTAAAGTATGCAAGTTCCACTTGCCATATGAGTCAGAGAGGTGTCTGTAGAAGAAAGACATGCAGATACCTTGGAAGCCATGAAGACACAAAGATTTGAAAAAGCATGCTTTGCTGCCATGAAACAGATTAATTCCACATTTTCTTTTCTCTATTACTAAAACCTCCTTACAATATTGAAGGAAATCTTGCAAGGTCCAGTTTTGACACTGGCCTGAAAAGACTCTGTTGGCTGCTTATTTAAGAAATGTATGTTGGGCCAGGTGCAGCAGCTCATGCCTGTAATCCCAACACTTTGGGAGGCTGAGACAGGTGGATCACTTTAGGTCAGAAGTTCAAGATCAGCCTGGCCAACATGTAGTGAAACCCATCTCTACTAAAACAAAAAAATACAAAAATGAGCTGGGCATGGTGGCTCATGCCTGTAGTCCCAGCTACTTGGGAAGCTGAGGCAGAAGAATCGCTTGAACCTGGGAGGCGGAGGTTGCAGTGAGCCCAGATCATGCCACTGCACTCCAGCCTGGGCAACAGAGTGAGACTCTGGTTCAAAGCACAGAGCAAAAGCTAAAGAAATAGCAGCTGTAATTGAGAAGACTCCTGATTCCAGGAGCTAGAATCTATTTACAGACAAGGACACTAAAGCTCAGGGAGGTTGAGGGACTTACTCAAGACCACCTGTGAAGAAAGGGCAGAGCTAGAAACTAAACCCAGGTCATCTGATGTGAAGCCCAGCATCCTTTTCTCTGAATCTTCTTGGCTCCAAATTGTCCATGACACCACTGCATGATGCTAAGTGTGGCTTGCTTCCCCAACACATCCTGGCAGCTGCTATAACAAGCAGCCTCTGGTGCAGGTGCACTTTAGCTCAGTGAAAACAGCTGGAGGCTCTTCCTGGCAGCTTTGGAAGGAAATTTTCCCCATCTGTTGGCACGAGTGCATAACAGGTTTCGAAAAGTGCAATTCAGAGCACTTCTGCTCCTGATTCCCTCTAACCAAACACATGTGTTGGGCAGGTTGCCTGAAGCCCTGATGGGTGTGATGAACTCCAGGCTGTGTTGTGGTTAAAATGATGGTGATGTAACTGAAGATACCTGGCCTCAATGATAAATGGGGAAATATGTTTATCTGGTACAGTGGTTTGGAGAGAGAGACAGAGAAAGAGAAATAGATGGATTGAGATTAAAGGCAGGAAAAGATTCAGATAAAGAAAGAATACTGGGCCCAATTTTTTTCCAAAGGATTTATAATGAGCTTGCTTATGAGTCATCTGCATCTGAAAGTGAACCCATTTCCTTCATATTGGAATCCCACAATGCCAGCCTTAAACCAAATTGTGAAATAGGCACTGTTTACTACTCTCATCTTTCTTTCTGCTTTTCATTCTGCCTTCCAAAGCCCTTTCTTCCTGTCGTCCATTTTTGTAGTGAGGCCAGCCTCCCCAGTCCCCACACCAGGCATAAGATTCTTCTTTTCCTTTACCTCATCCTCTGTCCAAATGCAATTGAGTAAGAAAGCAAAGCAAATTCGATTAATTCACATTAAGTTGTGAAAGACTGGCTGGGCACAGTGGCTCA
The DNA here is from genome assembly GCA_036589455.1 of Ateles fusciceps. Classification (NCBI taxonomy): domain Eukaryota; kingdom Metazoa; phylum Chordata; class Mammalia; order Primates; family Atelidae; genus Ateles; species Ateles fusciceps. Next base: position 16,303,944 of record JAZHEH010003097.1, read on the forward strand.
CACATGTAATCCCAGCACTTTGGGAGGCTGAGGTGGCAGATAACTTGGGCTTAGGAGTTCAAGACTGGCCTGGGCAGCACGGTGAGACCCTGTCTCTACCAAAAATACAAAAATTAGCTGGGCATGGTGGTACGTGCCTGTGGTCCCAGCTATTCAGGAGGCTGAGGTTGGAGGACCATTTGAGCCTGGGAGAGGAGGCTGCAGTGAGCTGAGATAGCACTGCTGCACTCCAGCCTGGGTGACAGAACAAGACCCCATCTCAAAAAAAAAGTGAATGACTGAGGGCCTTCCCAAGGTACTCAGTTTAAGAATTGGCACACTCTACACGGTAAATTTTAGAAGGATTTTCCTGAAGATCTGAACTAGTTTATCTTCACAAAAGCAGATGATTCCACTGAATTTAAACTTCCAGTCTCAATACATACTTAAACACTAACCCACTGAAAAAAAAAATTGGCTACCTATGAAATGGAAGGCACTGAGGTGGGGATGAGGAATCCTTGCTTATATGTATTACAGTAAAAGAACCTGCAGTCAACATTAGGAGGAGTCCATCGGTCACCCAGTGGCTGCACTGTTTTGTTGGTTCAGTGCTTTGTGTCAGAGAAGGAGAAAGGGGGGAGGGCAAGGCAACTGGAAGGCTTTGCCAGAAGTGTCCATTCGTATTGGCTTTGTTCCCCACACCCTACCTGACCCCTGCAGCATTTGAGTTTACTGCCCTGGTCGGAGAAGACATTCTTGTAATACATATTAAATATATTTTATAATGCTGGAGATGGTTTTATAACATTGGAGATTTTTGTTAAAAGATAAAATAACAAAATGTTAAAACATAAAACAATAACAAAACATTAAAATGCAACATTGAAAAATGAACTTCCTTAGAGCATGGAGTCACCAAAAGGATTTGTTCCATTCGCTCTACCTACCCAACCTCCTAAAAATGTGTGTGCTAAAACTTAAGAGACCAGTGTTTTATTTCTCCTGTTGTGTTCCTTGCAAGCTCTGTGACCCCGACAAGTTACTTGGTCTTTCTGGTTCTGTTTCATTATCTGTAGAGAGAGGATTTGGATTCTAGAACAGTCAAACCCTTTCAGGTAAAAAAATGTTCTAATGCTGCTGTAATTCTTTGCTGTCTCACAGACTCCAGTGAGATTTTAATAAAAGACCTTGGCATTTTTTCACTGGTTACATGACTCAGGAATCTATCCCAAAGAAATACAGAATAAAGGTTGTCAGAGAAAACAGTAGACTTTCATTTCCTGGGTAAAAGGCTTCCTCTAGGGCCAAAGAATCCCATTACAAAGAGAGCCCAAGGAACTATAGAAACGTAAAGATCAGCAGAAAGCATAGCTGATCATATGCAGCATATTTCTAAAAGTGGAAGTTTGTATGTACTAGATGCTTTTTTGGAACAAAAAATGAAATTGAAAGTGTCAAATTATTTTCAAAGTTATATTCTATGTTTCAAACCTCAAAATCACCAATTAAAAATATGGCTTGTCTCATGAGGCTATATTAACAGGTTTCCAAGTAGACAGTCTCCTCTATGTCTATGTAGCTTCAGACTGAAGTCTAGAATTAGGTACTAAGCACAGAAAGGGGAAATTTTTGTACCAGAGTCTCCCTTACTAGAGGGTGGAGAGGCTATGGTTCGGGAGAAAGAATTTGAAGTCTCTTAAAAGTGAGTGGCTTTTTCAAAAGAAAAAGCAATGATGAGCACGCTCAGTGAGGTTTATAGGTGACAAATCCGAGAGAGGAAGTAGCCCGGTGAAGGATGCCGCAGCTGGTGGACTAGTCATAAATAGACCAGTGCTTAGATCCCAAGCATTGGCTAGCTTGCAAGTCCCCTCTCCACATACTACTGTCAGGGATCTATGTATGGGGAAGAGAGAGGATAGAAGAAATAATTAGAACCATAACATACTAGTTAGAGTGTTAGAACCAAAAGAAAATCCAGAGGCTTAGTGTCACTATCTGATTACTCAGATGAAGAAATGAGGCCCAAAGAGGGGAAAATGCAACCTCAAGCAATTCCCTCCTAGCATAACTGGCTTCCAAACCCAGGTTTTCAGACTCCCAGTCAAGTTCATTTTCACTACCAAAAAACCCCTTCTTTGAGCAGCAAATTCCTAGGTTAAAAATACTTACAAATACATGACCTAACCTCCCCGACCTTGCCTGCATGTGGACAATGCAATAAAATCCCATTCAAGTCAATCTTAGCAACATATCAATTGGTATGAAATAATTCACTCTTTCCTTTCTCTGCAGACTCCGTAAAATATAATTGCTGAGGAATGCTGTTATCATTCATCACTGTGATATTGATGTTTAATTTGCCATGTTACTTTTATGAGGAGACTTAAAAAACTTAGTGGAAAAAATTGAATTAAAAGATAAAAATAAAAACCATAAACTTTCTCAACATTAGCCCCATGAAGGCCAAGAAAACACTTTTGTAAGTGATGATACCAGGGATTCATTTCATCTCTAAAGAACTGAGGGTCCTGGGAATTTAACCGTATCAGTGCAGTCCTTTTTATATTACTAACTGACCAAAAAAATGAATGCCCTTTAAAGATTTGTTTTTTTTTTTTTTAAGATTAAGAAACAGAAGGAAGTCAGGAAGAGCCAAATCGGGACTGTAAGGTCGATGCCTAATGATTTTCCATCGAAACTCTTGCAAAATTGCCCGTTTGGTGAGAGAAATGAATGGGAGTGTTGTGGTAGAAAAGGACTCTCTAGTGAAGCTTTTCCAGATGTTTTTCTGTTAAAGTTTTGGCTAACCTTCTCAAAACACTCTCATAATAAGCACATGTTATCATTCTTTGGCCCTCCAGAAAGTCAACAGGCAAAAAGCTTTGAGCATCCAAAAAGCTGTTGGCACGACCTTTGCTCTTGACCAGTTCACTTTTGCTTTGACTGAGCCACTTCCACCTCCTGGTAGCCACTGGTTTGACTGTGCTTTGTCTTCGGGATCATAGTGGTAAGGCCATGTTTCATCTCTTGTTACAATTCCTCAAAGAAATGCATCAGATCTTGATCCTACTTGTTTAAATTTCCTGTTGAAAGCTCTGCTCTTTTCTGTCCCTCTTCTAGGTGCAACAATTTTGGCACTCATCAAGTGGAAAGTTTGCTCGATTTTAATTTTCCAGCCAGAATAGTGTAAGCTGAACCAGTTGAGATGTCTATGGTGTTGTCTATTGTCTCTGCTGTTAGTTGCTGATCCTCCTTAATTAGGGCACAAACAAGATGATTTTTTTCCTCTCAAATTGATGTGCATGGTCTGTTGCGGAGGGCTTCATCTTCAACATCATCTTGACGCTTCTTAAAAGAAGTTATCCATTTGTAAATTCCTGATTTCTTCACTTTTTGTAAATTGTTAATGCTTTCACCATTCTTTCTCCCAAGCTTCATCATCAATTTGATGTTTGTTTCTGCTTCAATTTCAGCAGAATTCATCTTGCTATTAGATGGGCTTTTTTCAAACTGATGTCTTATCCTTTTTAGCCTCAAGCTAGATCCTGTTCACACGTTATAACAAATTAGTAAGAACTGATTTTGGTGCAAAAAAAGACATTGAAAGCCACGCATAATTTTTCCATAATACACATTTTCCATGAACTTTTTGAACATCCCTTGTATTGTTTTCCTAAAATGTCTGGGCTAGAAATTGAGTCCTAGAGACAGTTGCAAAACTAGGCTGACTCAAATGGTACACTGTAGTGGGGGACCACTTGCAACTTAGAGTCGTGGGATTACTATCAGAGCAAGAAGGGTGGTGTTGTCATGCTAAGGGGTCAATTAGTGAAAAGGACAGAACCAAGGCACTTTAAGTCAATTCTGCAAGTGATGAGGTGGGGCTACCACCTAAGTTCAGAACACTATCAATTCCCAAGTGACCAATTCCCAACGAAATCCTGACAGTGCCCACAGCTAGTGAAAAGATATTATCTACAGCCATGCTCACTCCTAGCCAACACAAACATTTACCGTCCCTTTCCCACAACTTCTTATTCCTCCCCATTCCTACCTCCCATATCTATTTGCCTTGATAAGTAGATTTTCTCTATTCAAAGCAGAGAAAAGTAGGACTCTGTCAATTCTGTATGTGATGAGGGCCCCATTAGGCTATGCTTCCTGATCAAGCTTGAATGGTTATATTCCACCTGGGCCCCAGTTCTGTGTGTGCTGTTGCATGGTCTAAGACAAATCAATCTCTCTGGGTTTCAGTTCCCTCATCTATAAAGTGGTCTAGATAATTCCAGGTCTCTGTCTCTAAAATTCTCAAGATTTAGTAACACTTTTCTGATCTTACAAGTGGCAACAAACTTTTTAAAAAAAATTTGTCATTGTTCATTAAATGTATAAGGCAGTAAAGACAATGAAAGATAAAGTATGTTTTTAAAAAATAATTTCTATCGCTGTGATATACTCTAAACATTTCATTTTATTCTACCTTTGCTGTCCATTACAGACACAAGGACACAAGAAACATCTGAAATTATGAGCTGATGACCACAACAGAACATAATCTTACATTAAGTGATGTCAATATTAGGTTCCCCTGTCAACGGGTAGATAACAGCTCCTTCTCCACATACAAAACCTGAATGAATCTATAACTAAGATGGGCCAGTTTTGCATCCCAGAACATATCATGGGGCAGCCACAGGTGTCTGCGGTGTCTGTTGTTGGGGCATTCATCTATCTATCTATCTTTCCATTCATTCTTTTATGATTTTTATAACTTAAAGTAGCTTATATAAGTTATTAAGCAACCCAAAAATTTTCAAGCATGTCTTTTTTAAGACAAGTTACTAGAGGGTACAAAGTAACAACGAAAAACATTGCAACACTAGTGTACTGTTCTTCCTTTTGATAGTCATAACTCAGCCCACTCTTAGACTCAGCCATACACAGCCAATAATCCAAATTAGGAAACTTCCCATCAAGAACCAGTTGTAATTTAAAATACTACCGAAAGCGGCCATCTGTGCATAGGTAGACACTCATTCCCCTAACCCATGGAATAAGAGAAAGGAAAAGTAAGAGCCATTAACATTTGCTCCCAATACATTCATTAGCATTAGAAATGTTAGTTCAATGTGTTAATATTGATCTTGTACACAAATTCCTATACAATTCTTTGGTCTTGAACAAATACAAAGTATATAAATTAGAGGCCCCCTTTAAATCCAGACCCGTATTTTGTCACAAATGCAACCCTCCTAGAACTGAGTGGTCTGGAGTTACACATTTTTTTGCACACAGAGAATGATCATTCTTGTCCCTTTGCTAGGAACCCTAGGTCACACTTTCCTCTAGGTACCAGAGGAAGCTGCATCTAAGATAAATGCACAGATGGGCAAATCTGAACAGATATTTTTTATTCTACAAAATGTGAAACTTTGGTACAACTTGAAAATTCTAATGCTTTCATCACAGCCCTGGGCTATCACCTTGCTACTTCCTAAAAGAGCCTCAAATCACCCCACACATCTTCTTAATGGCCATGAGACTATACCTCTAGATAACATGCTCTAGTTCTATCTGCAATTTGGCAATAAAAGGTTACAGCCCTCTCCTCATCCATTTTTTTTTTTTTTTTGGTAGAGATGGGATCTCACTATGTTGCCCAGGCTGGTCTCAGACTCCCTGGGCTCAGGCAATCCACCCACCTCTGCCTCCTAAAGGGCTGGGATTACATGCATGAGCCACTGTGCCCAGCCATCCTTTCCTTTTCTAAGTTAAAGTGGAATCTGCAAAAGGTACTTATGCCAGGTTTAGTTTACTGAATGTTTATTGAGCAATTACTATGTAATTGATAGCTCGATAGATGGTCTAGTAGATGCCAACCATGACTGCACTTTACGATCACCTGGGAAGTTTAAAAAAATGGAATGTGCCGGCACCCAATGTCTAAGAGATTCTGATTTAATTCATCTGAAATGGGACTTAGGCATTAGAGCTCCTCTGATGTTTGTAATGTGCCTCCAGGGTTGAGAACAACTGAACTAGGTCCTGGAGACACAGATATGAACACGGCAAGCCCCTCCCTTTATGGTCTTTGGCTGACTTGTGACTGGCACTAATGTTTCACCTCGGGAAAGGCAATCATCAATTTGGGCTTTGGTGACACTGTTTGCAAAGGATGGCAATCACTTTGGCAAAAAACATGCACTCTGTGCTAGCCAAGTGAATAGTCCCACATGGTTATTTTAAAATTTCTCTGATTTGTTTCAGTGGCTGTTTCTCAAAGGCACAACTTTCTCTCACTGTGGAAGCAGCCCACTCAACACTGATAGCCGTTCTCTCCTGACAAAAGTTCTCTCAGTACCTAGTTCAGCTACTGGCACAAAGACAACACACCATCAATCTTGGTTCAGCTGCAGTAACCCAGCAGAGCGGATCACAGACAGAACATCAATTTTGTTATAGGAGACATGCCTGGCAAGGTGTTTATGACTCAACTGTTTATATGACTTTACTACAAATGCTATTCTTAATCACATGGGACAGATTAAAAATATCCCTCATTATTTTTTTTCTCCTTTTCCCTTGAGCTAGAATCAGTGATGTGTTTCACCAACTCAGAGCCTGGGACAATCCTGACCAGTATAGGAAGCTTCCCTGGAATCCCATACAATTGGTTTCTGGGAGCCTGTATCCAAGGGTGCCACTGTACCACTGGAACTTCCAGAGAGCAGGCAGGGCAGGCATTTCCTGCCTGCTCTCCCCCACCACCCCAAACACCACCACCAATGCCTCTGACTTTTTTGTGTAAACAAATGTTTGCCTCAGTGATCCTGCCTGCAGTTAAGTCCTTTGCTGTCTGCAATCTCGTCCTCAAGCTGAGCCTTCTTCCTCTCAATCCCTACCACAGAACCACCACTGGTGATAGCAAACATTTAAACCAGGGCCATAACTAGCAATTCTGGAGAGAGACATTCTCCAATCAATCTTCCTGTACTACCCACCACACCCACCCAAGTCTGAGCCCAGCACACACACAATGGGACCCTCTCTCAACTAATGAGATTTCATTTCCATCCCTGTCTTTCAAACTGACCCATCATATTCATGGGGTCCAAGGCTAAAGGCCAAAGGATGCCTCTCACATTGTAAATGTAAACATTTAAAAGTTACAGCTCAAATCAACCAACTGTTAAATAACATACATTTTCTCCCCCTACCTTGATACTCACCCTTGTATATGACGTTTGCTTTTCCTTTCAGTTACTTAACTGAATTACATTTTTGTATTTTCTACTTTTATCATGATTTCAACCTATACTCATTCCCAATGATATAAAATATTAAAAATTAATTTATTGTAAATACACAAATCTTGAATATATCTTATCAAAAATTTGAATTGAATGTTAAAAATTAAATGTTTTCATGCTTTTAAAATTGCATTTCTACTGAAATATTCAAAATTTCCTACTAAATTAGAAAGCAAAACACAAATTATGCTTCATGATATCAAAGTGTTATTAAAAGTGTTTAAACAATGCAGAAATTATACATTTTACTTTTTTTCAAATTTATTTGTCAATATTTTAATAAAATTTAATGTATGCAAAATTCTAAGCTCCTCTGGGAGGCCGAGGTGAGTGGATTATCTGAGGTCAGAAGTTCCAGACTAACTTGGCCAACACAGTGAAACACTGTCTCTATTAAAATACAGAAATTTTTGTAGGAAAAAAATACAAAAAAATAGCTGGGTGTGGTGACAGGCACCTGTAATCCCAGCTGCTTGGGAGGCTGATACAGGAGAATCACTGGAACCTGGGAGGTGGAGGTTGCAATGAGCCGAGATCATGCCACTGCACTCCAGCCAGGGCAATAGAGCAAGAGTCCGTCTCAGAAAGAAAAAAAAAAAATTACAGAATTCAATTTCTATATGGATAGTGAGGTAAATCATCAGCATCATACTTTACACATCCTACATCTATTTCTACACGTATGCAAATTTGAGAGAAATATTAATTTTTAAAATCTTTCCAAGCATTCCTTAGCTGCTACATGCAACTGCTGCAACTACTATAGCAGTGTGGGAGTACCTCTGGCACCACAAATTGTGGCACAAGCAGGAGGAAGAAAATAAACATTTGGCACTATTGGCAAATAATAAATGATCAATAAGAATGTACTATATTCAGATTGTCTGAGTGGAAGAATTTGACAAGTTAATTTGTCTTTTCTCTCACTACGTGCTTCCACCATGCAAATATTCCCAGCACCCTAAAGCAGTGTCTCCCTCTGAAATCACCAGTAGCCCAATCTGGCATGGCATTCAAATGAAGTCATATTTTGCAACAATTTTGATTCAGAAACATAAGGCAAGAGATGTAAAGATGCATTCCCTGGGGCCTGATCAGTTAAGTCAAAGTGTGCATTTTGAGTTATGGGTCCTACTGAGTACCAGATCTCAACTGAGATACCACTGTCTGTGTGCTCTTAATAAATTCATGTGTGTGTTGGTATGGTCCTCTAAAGTGTGGCACCTAGAGAGAGACCCCTCTTGCCTAGGTCTTTCACTACTTATCAAAGGGCCTGGCTCAGAGCTAGAATAAGTTCTCAACCACAGCTGGGGAAAGATTGTATAATTTAAAAAATATTCAGCATTGGCAAGTTTGCTTCCAGCCATGGCGAAATAATTGGAATGACACTCTCTCACCATAACCTGTAAACTTAACAGACTATACGAAATAACCGTTTTTAGACATTGAACATAAGGCAGCACTGGACTGTGATCCTGCAGAAAAAGGAAATAAATGAGGTGAGTCGCATGATTGCCCTGGCTTTCTGTCTGGAGTTGCCTTCTGTCTGGAATGTTACCTTCTGGAAAGCAGCGTGGGGTAGGGGATCCTAAGCAGAGCACAATAGAATCATGAGTGGAAGAGACAGACATTGAAGTTCAAAGCCACCATCTAAGAGGCAGAGAAAACATTCCAGAAATTTGCTCAGGGTTCCTTTCAAGTTCTTTGCTAAATTAAGGCAATTATAGGGTGGAATTCCTCTAGGTCAGGCAAAGAATGACTGGTGAACTGTAAACAGAACGATTTCCAGAGCTCACAGAGGCCTGGGTAATGCTGAAGTTCTGATCAGCCAAAGTGATCTGCATACACAGAGCATGTGATAGAACCTCAGAAGAGTCACATCTTAATAATAAAATGAACTAGCTCTGGACTAAAATTTACTCCACACCTGCTCTAACAGATCTTTCAATATCCCAAAACTCAAAATGTCCAGGATTCAATTAAAAAAATTATTACTAGGCATGAGAAGCAGCAAAATGTGATACAAAACTTAGGAAGATATCAGTCAATAGAAACGGATCCAAAAATGACAGAAATAATGAAATTAGCAGATATTAGGTTATTAAAGTAGCTATTGTAAATATGTTCAAATATATAAAGGAACATAAAACTTAGAAAAGAAATTAAAAATATAAAAAACCCCAACAGAAATAAAGGCACTCTAGAAATAAAAATATTCAATGATGGGAAAAAATTCACTGGATGAAATTAATAGCAAATTGGATAGTGCAGAAGAAAATATTTGTGAACTTGAAGCTGAATCAAAGCTATTTAAACTGAAGCACAGAGCGCAAAAAGACTGAAAAAAAATGAACAGAGCTTCAATGATCTTTGGAAAATATCAAGTAGTCTAATAAAGATGTAATTGGATTCCCAGAAAGATGGTGGGATATAAAAATATTTCAGGACCAAGACAATAAAAAGACAAGCCACAGATTGCCCTTGCAAAAACACGTATCTGAGTTTTTTTCAGTTTTTTTGTATTTTTGCAAAATTCATAACTGATGTATTTGCAAACACACATTTGATAAAGGACTTGTATTGAAAAGGTAAAAAGAACTCATAAAAATCAACAATAAGAAAGCAAACAACCCAATTAAAAAATGAAGAAGCAGCTGAACAGACACCTCATCCAAGAAGATGTACAGTTGGTAAGTAATCATGTGAAAATATACTCAACGTCATATGTCATTAAGGAATTACAAATTCAAACAATAATGTAATGCCACTATATATCTAGTAGATTGGCTAAAATCCAGAAAACTGACAATACCAAATGTTGACAAGAATTTTGAGATCCCGGAGCCCCAGGAACTTTGATTCATTGTTGGTGGGAATACAAAATAGGACAGTCAGTTTGGAAAACAGTCTTCAAGTTTCTTAAAAATCTAAACATATTCTCACTGTATGATCCAGCAATCATGCTCCCTGGTGTTTTCCCAAATGAAATGAGAATTTATGTCTACGTGAAAACCTGTACACGAATGTTTACAGCAGCTTTATTCATAATTGCTCCAAATTGGAAGCAACCAAGATGTCTTTCCAAAGGTGGATTAAAAACAAACTGTTACAGTCTTACAATGGAGTACTATTCAGCAATAAAAAGAGATGCACTCTTAGCCATAAATAATATATAGGAAACAAATATATATTTCTCTGTGAAAGCAGCAGTCAGAAAAAGCTGTATACTCTATGATTCAACTCTAAGACATTTTGGAAAAGGCAAAAATCGTAGAAACAGCAAAAAGATCAGTAGTCACCAGGGGCTGGAGAAGGGAGGTAAACAGGTGGAGCCGAAGGGATTGATAGGGCAGTAAAACTATTCTGTCTGACACCGTAATGGTGGACACATGTCAAAACTCAAACAATGTACAACACAAGAGTGAACCCTAATGTAAGCCATAGACATTAGTTAATAATACTGGATCCATATTGGTCTACAAATTATAAACATGTGCCATACTACTGCAAGATGTTAACAGAAGGGGAAACTGAGTGAGGAATGAAAGAGGTATGTGGGAACCATCTGTACTATCTGCTCAATTTTCTATAAACAACAAACTGCTGTAAAAAATAAAGTCTGGTAATTAAAATATTTAAAAAAAAAAAAAACAGACTCAGAGAGTTTGTTTAGTACCACTCTTTGGTGTCATGGTTCAAGCTACAATCTTGGTCCCTTCATTCCAGTTTAAGGGCAAATTCACTCCTTAATGGGGCGTGGGGAGCAGGAGCTTTCCACTACACCAGAGCTATGTCCCAAGTTACAAATAAAAGCTACATCAGTCCACTTTTATTCTCATATATGACCATACCTGTCAGTTTGCCTGCAACAGTCTTGGTCTGTGCCTGTGGCAACGAGAATATTAATAGTGCCCCCTTTTCAGTCTTAAACATGATCAGTTTGTAACAATTAATTATATAACAACCAACTGAAGCAGACATTTTTGGGGAGCATATCCTACACATTGAATACTGTGCTAAGACAATTATATGCATTATCTTAAATAATACTTTATCAAATAGACACGGTCACTATCTATCTCATAGATGCAGACACTGAGGTACTAAAAAAGTTTGAAGATGTAATGGCAAAAAATTTTGAAACTTGATGAAAATCATAAATCCACAGATCCAAGAAGCTTGATGAATCCCAAGCTGTATACATACACACACACACACACACACACACACACACACACACATATATACAGCTGAAAACCATTTAGGGAGATCTTAAAAGAAGCCAGAGAAAAGACACACATCACACAGAGAGAAACAAGTATGAGAATTATCACAGAAATCATCAGAAACTGTGTAAGTGAGATGACAATGGAACATCTTTAAAGTGCTGAAAAAAACTGTAACCAAGAATTTTATATCTGGTGAATGTTTTCTTCAACTAAACAGCACATCCTGCATGCTTCCATTTTTATTAAATTATAGAAAAGGTCCTGCTATTGTGACAGAAAGGAGTTCAATGGTTGCCTCACACCAGGAATGGTGGGTGGACAGTGACTGAAAATAGGGCACTGAAGAATTTGGGGGAAGATGAAAACTGTCTTTATCTTGATTGGTAAGGAAGGTTTGGAGGCTGTCAGTACAAAAAGGGCAAAGTTGTTCTAAATGCACAGCTGTGCGTCAGTCAAAAAGTCATTGAATTGTACATTCAAAAGAGTTATGTTTAATTAATTAAAACCTCAATGAAGTTGATTTTTTAACAAATTATTTTCAACATCTGAAGCACTTTCTTAGTTTTAGTGCCCTTTGGCAAATCTTTGGTTGTTCCACCCTAGTTAAAACTCTCTCATATACATGTATTCCATTCCCAGTTCCAGCTGAATAGGAACCTGAAGCTTAGCCTTTGGAAATTGCCCGATGGTCATCCATCCTTTTTTGTTAACAAGCTCTTATGTTTTGTCTGAAAAATGATTCTCCAACACCCCGCTCTAGATCCAAACAAATCCAGAACCTCCCCCAGGATTGGTCAGAGTTGTCTGATTCCTGAAGCCTGGTTAGATTTACACAGCTTCAATTCCACCCAGTGAGAGCAAGCTAAAGTCTGATCAGCATCACAATGAGAATAAATGCATGCATACACTGTTTTCATTACTAAATTATAAAGCTCTCTAAATTACATATAACTATTGCCTCAGCAGGCAATTCAGAAACACGACTGTTTCTCTTTGTTACATTCTCCAGAAAATCGAAGGAAACGATTCTCAAACTCTAAAACTTTTGAGGGCATAAGGATCTTCTAAGTAGCCCCTTGATAATATAGATACTAACCTCCCCCTCACCCCCTGCCTGCCTCCCTCCAACCTCCTACTCTGGCTTCTCCCCCTGAATCAGTAGGACTAGAGTGGAGCCCGTTATTTACATCTTAAACAGGCACCTGATTCAGGCTTTCTGTGGACCACACTTTGAGAAATACTGATCAGAGCATTCTAAATGAGCTAGAGGAATTATCTGAGGACTCCCAGGAACAGAACTGGTCAAGAGGCTCACAGAAAAGTCACCTGGAAGCTGAAGCCCAAGAAACTCTTAGAACCCCTAAAGGTAAAAATGAGTTGGAGGTTGTCAGAAAGAAGAAAAAAAAGGGCAAAGTTATTTTAAATGGACAGTGCTAGAAGAAAAGGTTCAGATGGGGTTATCAGAAACTAGTGATGAATCCTGTCCTCTCATTCCATCCCCACCACCCTTTGGGGACTATAAGACAGGTGTGTTCTTGCTTATTGAAATGCAATACTCGATGTCTTCATCTATCTTGTAATATTTAGTTATCCTATCCCTCTGTGTCTACGAAGATAGAGATTAGCATGCAGGAAGTTTATTAAAGAGTCCTCTCTAGGTCAACAGTCATGGGGATAAGAGGATGGAAGTAAGATTGAGTAGAAGGAGAATTGTGTCGCAATGCAGATGGCCTCAGCTGATCCCTCAAGGAGCTCTGAAATAGGAATGAGCCCATTAGCAGCATTGTCTTAAGCTGAGAAACTTCTTCCTTGACCAGTCGTTGGATATGGCTCAGAAAAAGGGTGAGACCTTAGACAGAGGACTCTTGTCAGATGAGGCAATTCCTGAAGAAGGCTGATAGCTGAGGACTGTGTCAACATAGCAGCAGGAGGAATAAGTCCTTAAGGCCCAACATGGGATCTGAGTCCTCTATCATTTATCATTACCACTACTCTTCCCCCGATCCTTTTTTTTTTGGCTGATGCTTTTTAAGAATCATATTAATGTTTTTGAAGAACATTTTCAACAGAAAAATTTCCCAATTTTCTAGGCTATTGTTGATATGCTGGTGTTCCAAGATGACCTCTTGCTGCTGCTTTCCTTCCTATTCCATCCTGAAAATGCTTATTTGTCCTTCAATTGTCAGCTCACGTCACCTCCTCTGTGAGGCCTTTTGGTTTCCATGAGCAAACACAAGTTTTCCATCTTCTATGTCCCCAGGGAGCTCCAGCTACCTCAGGAAAGAGCTAATCTTTGCTATTGTTAATGTCCTTTTCACAATTAGAATGTAAAATCCTGGAGGAAGGGAATGGGTCACTATTTCATTTGTGTAGCCCCAGCATTCTACCATAGGCACAGCATCAGTATTTGTTGAACTGGATCCAGTAATATGAACACGGCAATGGCTCCATGATCTTGGTAACATCAGCCCCTCCTTGTGGTCTTAGGGCCTGGCTAAGATGTATGGGTATCTGCAGTAAGCTAATGCTTTGACATTTTGTCAGTCATTATTTTTTCACTTTGGTCATTTAGTAGGAATAGAGAGAATTTTAATTTTAAAATGTTTGCTTTCAGAAAGGAATTTGATTACCAACGTCCAATGTATTTTCCGTTGGCCAAAGTAAAACCAGTGTTTAAAAAAAAACTAAGAACGTGTCACCTATTCTGTATTGTCCTTCTTTCTTCTGTAAATTTATAAATCAGTGTGCTTGGATACACACTAAGAGAATTAAAATTTGTATAATAGAATAAATCATGTACTCTTGGTTAACCACACCATTCATTCTTTAGTACCAAGTATTTTAGGAGACTGTCAATGTTCAGGTAACTGTGCACAAAACAGTAATGAGTTATATATGGGAGTCTGAGCTATCTGGCTTTGATTTGCCATTTATCCTAGTGATCTTTTTGTGCTCTTTATAGACTGGCAGTTGAGGTACTGCATGGATAGCCATCCTCATCATCTGCCTATAATAAGCTTCGGTTTTCTTATCTACAAAATAAGAAAACTCTCAGAAATTCTCAGATCTCTTCCAGCTCTACCATTATTTGATTCTATGGTTTTATCTACACTGAAGCACATGATGGATATTTGAATGTTTTATTTGATATTTTACATGTAATTTAAAATTTAGACAATGTTGTCATGGAGCATGATTTTTATTTAACAGTCGTTTCATTTAGGATCTCTCTTTTAGAGCAGTCACTCCTATTCTTCTTTGGGCAACCCAACTAAAAATTTTGCTACATTAAAGACTTCACATGAATGTATGTGATCTAAGGTATTTTTAGCAAGAAATCTGTATGGTAAAGAAAAAAAGGATAAAAGAGGAAACAGGTAATGCAGGCTGCTACTTAGAAATGAAATAATTTTCAAACCCTGAGATTAAAATCAGAGCCCTCACCTGTGGGTCTGCATTATGGTACTTTGCAAAGAACAAAAAATGGTGCTTGAGAATTGAATTTAATCTCTCTCTCTCTCTCTTCCCACATTCTCACATAATACATTTTCTGCAGTTACCAATAAAGGGCTTCTTTTCTGGGGAACTAGAGATACATGTGGAATCTCTAAGAGGAAATGACAAGAAGCTAAGTTAAATGGCGTGCAAAGAAGAGTGAGCTGGAATAAAATGATGTGTTTTGGGAGATGTATGGCATCTTCAAAAACATCACACTTACGGTTTTCTGGTGTCTGTGAAACTTGGGCCAATTCAAGGTGCCACATTTGATAGAACTGAAGAGAAACTGTGTTGCTGGGTTTTTTTTCTTTTTCTACATTCAGTTTTAAAGCTTTATTGCTTTCTGGGAGATAAATTTCTTCTTTTAGCATTATCTATCTCCTTCTACAAAATATATTACTATAGTCCTTGGCCATTTGGGAGCCCATAACAGTTATTTCTCTTTTTGGCTGCCTCCTAATCTTACAATGAATCCTTTTAGGCAACATTCTTGAAAAACAGGAGATTCAGTGATGATGTAGAATCATAGAATTTTGAAACTGGAAAGGGCCCTAGAGAACAAAAGTGTGCAGCTGCCTTGCAGCTTTGTTTCAGTCTCTATACACAGTAAACCATCCAGGCTAAGTGACATGCAGAGAATGAGCCTTGAGTGGGCAGGAGGACTGTTTGGGTCTAGCTCTAATTTTCCAGCCAGCTAGCTGAGGACTATGAACAAATCTCTTAACCTCTGGTTAACTCTAGTCACCCGCTGCTTAGCCTTGAGTGAAGCATTTAATCTTCAGATTTCTCATCTGGAAAATGAAGGGTTGCATTAGATAATCTCAAGGGCCTCTTTCAACTGGGAACATTCTGTCCTTTCCTGATGCCACGCCCAAAACTAAAACAGTGTGTATTTCTCTCAACTGCCTGCTTGAATTGCCCATTGACTTAGAAAAACTCAACACAGACAAAAATCTGGAATTTTAAAAGAAATAATTTAGAGGATTGGCATTTGTGTTATAAAAGTACCCTTTCCCTTATAAACATAAATTTTCTTTAAATAACTATTAAATATGTTTTTACAACAATTAGATTTTCACACAACTTTTCAGGAATGCATGTTTGATAGCAAGTCAAACGTACCCCCCTAATAATTATCACCCTTTATTTTACTGTCTCTTCCACTCCAACCTCATGTTTCTAGCCTTAGGAATTGTATTAGTCCATTTTGCATTGCCATAACAGAATACCTGAGGCTGCATTTTTTTTTTTTTTTTTTTTTTTTTTACAAAGAAAAGAGATTTGTTGGTCTCACGGTCCTGCAGACCATGCAAGAAACATGGTGTCAGCATCTGCTTCTGATGGGGCCTCTGGAAGTTTACAATCATGATGGAAAGTGAAGCAGAAGTAGGCATGTCATGTGGGGAGAGAGGGAACAAAATTGATGGAAGTGCCAGACTCATTTTTTAACAATTAGATCTCCTAATTAATGGAGTGAGAACTCACTCATTACCACAAGAGGGCACCGAGCCATTTATGAAGGATCTGCTCCCATGACCCAAACACCTCCCACCAAGCCTCACCTCCAACACGGAGAATCACATTTCAACACGAGATTTGGAGGGTACAGATATCCAAATGATATCAACAAGCTCTCACCATAATTTTTTATTATTTGCAATTTCTTACATACCCCCCACCTCACTTTCCTCTGAGTCACATAGCTCAGCATCATCTTCTTCTGCATTGACTACATTCTTCTTCCCTTGCTTCTTTTTCTCCTATTCTATTATGTTTCCACTGGCTCTTGTAGCTCATCCTGGAGTTCTATGGAGTTCACTATGGGACATCTGGTTCACTCCAAATATCTAATTCAAGCTTGTCTTATCTGTTCAGCCCGCTACACCAAAATACTGCATACTGGGTGGCTTACAAACAATAGAAATTTATTTCTCACAGTTCCAGAGGCTGGGAAGTCCAAAATCAAGATGTTGGGAGATTCAGCTTCTGGTGAGGGCCTGCTTCCTGATTCATAGATGGCTTCTTCTCACTGTGTCCTCTGATGGTGAAAGAGGCAAGGCAGCTCTCTGGGACCTCTTTCAGAAGGGCACTAATCCCATTCATGAGGATTCCACCCTCATGACTAATTACCTCCCAAAGGCCCCATCTCCTCATACCATCACCTTGGGGGTTAGGACTTTAACATATGAGTTTTGGGGGAACATAAACATTCAGACCACAGCAAAACTCAACATCGAAATGAGCCCTGCTCCCTTAGTCTCTGTCATCACTGTTATTGCGAAACTCAAGTGAAGTGCCTCCCCCACAACTTAACACTGACGTTCACCCCATTCCTTGTTTTCCTCTGAGTTTCAAAAGATGTAAACTCTTTCTACGTCCATAGGTTATACATGTTTTTAAATTGTCATTGAGACAAATCAAATTAGCAATTTTGTGAACAGGAAAAATAGGATTTCTCACTTGGATATATCGAATATATTAAGTTCTTTGAAAAAAGGTGCTATAAAACTCTAGAATGTTATTATTAATTTGTTGTCAATGAGAAAACAATGCTGTTCTTAATTAACTTCCCAAAAAATGTGCAGCATTCCTCAAAGAGAAAAGAGATCCATTTTCCAGGAGAGGTTTCAATTCTTCAAAAGCCCTACTAGAAATGTATCTCTTGATTCTAAATCTATTAAAGGTGTATATCCTACATTTTGCCACACAAGTTAAGGTCCTCAGAATTTTTTACATCTAAGTTCTGTGGGGTTTGGTTTTTATGTGCCCACACCACAGTGTCACTTATCAGGCCATTTTCATAGCAGAAATCCCATTTTAAGGTAGGAAGTAGATCCAATATGGAAATAAAATGCTTCATTTTTTTTTCCATTAAAAGTGGACATATACTTCCAGGATGTATTTACTTGGAATAAGGCTGCAATCTGTGGTGTCATTCCTGGTAGGACATTTCCAGCATTTTCCCAAAGTACTAAGGTTTAACTCTCATACCAGCTTGCAAGAATCATTGAATTTAAAGTGGGAAAGCCCTACAAAATTATCCAATCATTCCCACTCATTGTATAGATGAGAAAGACTAAGCAGAGAGACTAAGCAGCTTGCCCAGTGTCCCACGAGAAAGACAAAAACTCAAATGTCTGGATTCCTAGACCAGTGCTTCCTTCCCCAATGCCTTCCCAAGATTCCATTTTGATTTTGGTCTCAGTTGTGCCTTTTATGTCGGCAATTCAAGGGTTTTTATGTTCTAATAAGATAGCCTAGTGGATGCCTGTGGCAACACAGCATAACAGACAGGTACATTTTCAAAGAGGCAGCACCCCTGATATAGGGCCAAGAGGAATGAATTAGGTGTCTGAAACTTAGGGTTCTTCTTATTCATGGGTTGCCATGATCAAGTTATTCAGCCTCGCTGGGTCTGACTGTCTTCAGCTGGAAAACAGAAAGCTAAGAAAAAGATCAAATGAAATAGAGTAATTGGAAGCACCTGGCACATACCTGTGTTCAATAATATCTGTTCAATCTTAATTGCCTGGATAATTCAGACACCCAAGTAAAGGGGAGCATGGGACCTAGAAAATGACTTGAATCCTGATTCCTTTTCTCAACAAATTATTCCAATGTACCTACTCAGTTAAGAAATATTTATTAAGCACCTACTATGTGCCAGACGGGCACCTTGCTTGGTTTAAGGATAAAATGGTAACAGAAAGACACGGCTATTTTACAGATTGGTAAAGGAGACAGAGAAGTAAGCTGCAATGACCTGCTGTGATGAGACAGCACAGAGGGAGGGGCCCTTAACTCAAACCAAGCAAATGTGGGGATGCTCCTCAGAGGAAACCAAATGTGAACAAAGACCTCACAAAGAAGTAGGAGTTATTCAGACAGAGGACTGGAAAGAGTGTTCCAGGAAGATAAAATACAACATGAAGAACCAGAGGCAAGAGAGTTTAGCACTCTAGGGAAAATGAAATTATGATTAGAATGTGAGGATGGGGGCTGGAGAAGAGGCTGGGGCTAGGTCTTACAGGCCACTTTAATGCACTTGAAGCTTTTCCTAAGAGCAATAGAAAATTTCAAAGACTTGTAAGTAACAAAGTGAAACAATTATATAAATGGTTTTCTTGATGAGGAATCAGACTTTTTTTTTAATTTTGAGGGTTTCTTATTGGCATAATTATATCTATGCATATTCATTTCAATATTTAAATAAGTCCTTCTCATTTGCCCCAAATTCATGCAAAGCATTCCTCAAATTATATCCATCACCATTGGACCTTCATCTTTTAGACAAAAATTACTAGGCAAATTGCTTACTTTTTATTCAAAATGACAGCAGGCTCCATAATTACAAGTGACCAGTCAATCAGGATGAAAAAATCCTTAGGAAATAAATGCATGCACTGCAAAAATACAGTTGAAACTTTCAGCATCCAAATGAAGGAAAGGCAAGAATGATTGGGATATGAAACCAAAGAATAAACAGAAGAAAGGACATGTGAAAATAGATTCTCAAGAGTGAGCCTATTAAAATCACCACACCAGCCAATTTGCAAGAGGCAGGCAGTTCTGAAACGCTGGAGCACCATGAATTAGCTTTGCCAGATAAACTAGGTCATGCCAAGCAAACTGGGACCTCAGTGGAAAAAAGATAAATTTGTGCTTGCCAGGAGTGATGCCATGACCAACAAACTTTTCCTGAACCTGAGCCTAGAATTTGACTTTGCCAGTGCACCCAGCGGTGAATCAAGACCTATCCCCCTCTGCATTTGGGAGCTAGGAGAGAGCACTACATGTATGTATCAGAAACCTTCTGTGAATGGGAGAGCCTGGCCATCAGGTGGGCCCTAATTTCAGTTAGGTTTTATTTTCCATTATAAAAATCCATGAGCTATTATACTTTCTAGCCAGCTTTATTGGAACATCTTCTACACACTTAACAACCTATAAAGCAAATAGGAATAGTAATCATTTGCAGCAATAGAATATCTTTCCCTCAAAAAGCCCAAAGCTTCAGATTTTGAGCACAGCGTTTTTTGGGGAAAGCACTTCCTCAAGCTGAAGATTTTACTTTGTTGAATAAAAGGATTTATGGTTCACAAACAATGGGGCTGGTAGCAGATGCAGGAGAAAGAGTTGAACATCAAGAGGCCTTTAGGGTTAGAAATGTGATGGCTGTTTTAGGAAATGGGAATAAGAAGAGTAAGAAGGGCTGTTTGCAATTTCTGTTAAATTCTTTCAGTACTTAGTTGCTTAACTGCATACATTATACACAACTTTTTAACATTATGCATAAAGTACAAGTTTATTTGCCCCCCAAACTTGGAAAATATAGATACAAAAGAGAAAATATAATTCCACCACTGACACAGAATCACTGCTAATACTTTTGTATCTATTGTTCCAAATTTATAGCTATAGAAAGCGATAGCTCTCGCTTTTCCTTATACAGAACTATGCATTCACGACCTCCTTTTTATGAGATGTACATTTATATATCTATACATATGTTAAAATAGGATCATACTTCACATACTATTTCTGAATCTTTTTATTCTTTTTTTTATTTGAAACAGAGTCTCACTCTGTTGCCCAGGCTGGAGTGCAGTGGCGTGATCTTGGGTTACTGCAGCCTCTGCCTCTCGGGTTCAAGCGACTCTCCTGCCTCAGCCTCCCGAGTAGCTGAGAGTACAGGCACGCACCACCACATGCAGCTAATTTTGTATTTTTAGTAGAGATAGGGTTTCACTGTGTTGGCCAGGCCGGTCTTGGACTCCTGACCTCAGGTGATCCACCCACCTCAGCCTCCCAAAGTGCTGGGATTACAGGTGTGAGCCACTGTGCCCAGTCAGTCTTTTTTATTCTTAACGATTCTGAACATTATCCCTTGGGCTAGAAGCTTGATGAAGGTTGGGATTTTGCTAGTGCTTACGCATTGCTGTTTTTTCTTTTTCTGATCTTTTTAAAAAATTTTCTTAATTCCAGTAGCTTTTGGGGTACAAGTGGTTTTTGATTACATGGATGAATTGTATAGTGCCAAAGTCTGAGATTTTAGTGCACCTATCACCCAAGTAGTGTATATTGTACCCAATATGTACTTTTTAGCCCTCATTCCCCCAACAATTTCCTTTCTGAGTCTCCATAGTCCATTATAACACTGTATGCCTCTGTTACCCATAGCTTAGCTTCTACTTATCAGTGAGAACATACAGCATTTGGTTTTCCATTCCTGAGTTACTTCACTTAGAATAATGGCTTCCAGCTCCATCCAATTTGCTGTAAAAGACATTATTTCATTCTTTTTATGGCTGAATAGTATTCTAAGATGTCTATATACCAAATTTTTAAAATCCAATAATTAGTGGATGGACATTTAAGTTGGTTCCATATCTTTGCAACTGTGAACTGTGCTTCCATAAACATATATTTGCAGGTGTCTGTGCCGTTTTCTTAGCATTTGGACTAGCAACCTTCTATGGTGGATACTCAATAAATATCTATTGACTGAATGGATAACTATTCAGCCATGTAAACTTCCTGTGGTAGATACTCAATAAATATCTATTGACTGGATAAACATTGTTTCATGTGAGTCAAGTATAAACATTTATGCCTGTGGTATATTAATATATAATACAGTATAAATAATTAAACACACAAATACAATTAGTGTCCTAGTTCTGCCTCTGTATGTGCTAATCCTATCCACCCCTGGTCAAATGCTACCTCTCTATCAAACCTTCCTCAGCCTTCCCTCTGGTTCTCTCCTTCCTCCTCTCAGTGCTTCCTTGAACTTCCATAGAATTTTATTTACTTCTTTTTGGCACTTAGCATTTTCCATCTTGCTTTATATATGGTTTAGTTCGTATTTCTCTATCTTGATACAGTGCAGCTTCAGGGTGGCATCTTTGTATTTGTAATAACAACAAAACATAATTCTATTGTATGTATTAATTATTTAATGTATGTCAGGGACCATACTGTTATACGTACATTATAATCTTTAATATGCTAAATAATCCCATAAAATTAGTATTATGATTATCTTCATCTTATAAATGAGTTTTCGGAGCCTTAGAAAGGCAAAGTGGCTTGCCCAAGGCAGAAATGAGCCTCATGCTCAAGGCTCTATGATTCCTGAATCTGTGCTTTGGTTACACTATCTCCACAACCTCCTCGCCCCTCATCTCCTACTCCCAGGACATTTGCAGCAGTGCCTTGTGTAGATGGTAGATGTTCAGTGAATTCTTGTTGAATAAATAAATGAAACATAGATAACAATTGAACATGAGTTGACTACTGATGGAAGCATAAATACTGAGACTGGGATGTTTAACGCAGCTTGGTCTGGGAGTCCAGAGGGAAGTGAAAGCACAAATTTGGGGAAATAGTCCAAAGTGGTTCACAGAATTTTCTCCTACTTGATAGCCAGGAGACATGAGCACAATGAGTCTTTGTCTAGACAAAATTCAAGGTAGTTTGGAAGGAGATGCCAGTCCAAACACAAGTAAGAACTTGGTGGTAAAAATGGTGCTTTTTCAGAAGGGCTGATGCAGTTGGGAGTAATAACAGAATAAAAAAAAAATTGGGGACTTAGAATAGGAAAGGTGAAAGTGAGAGTTAAATCAACACATAATTAGAAAGGAGACATTGGGATAGTGCCAAAAAGGAAGGGAACTACAGGAAAAATTCTAGAACCTTGAAGTAGTGAGCAGAAACTTGCCACACTATCAGAATGAGTCTTCATTCACTATAAAAACAGAGGGATTGACATAGTAACAATTTTCTTTCCAGCCCCTCTAGCTTTGAAACTATAGCAGACACTTCCAGAGCTCCACTTGTATCCCCTTGGCCCTTACCAGTCAGTCTGACTTCAGCAGGCCAGCAACTGCCTTCCTCTGCCTAGAGCCCATGTATGGGTCACAAACTCAAAGTATAAGGGTGTTAAGCCAAGCAGCCCTCAATCACTCATTGGCAGGAGCTGGTGGGTAAATACCCCAAATCTCTCATCACTCTGGTAGAATAACTTAGAGGTGTACATTGCAGACTACCTCCCAGAGCTCCCCCAGACAGAATAAACTTCATTGCCCCCAATGGGAAACTGCTTGATACATATATTATTGATTGGCTGCTTTATCTTCCCTGTTTCATTTTCTCACTCCTCCATCAGTATTTCCTAGGATCACCTCCCAAATAAATTATGTGCACTGAAATCCTTGTCCAAGAGCCCTGATTCTATAGGAGAAAGCAGGACACTCTTTGGGAGAACATATACACAGATGCCCCTTACATCTCTTCCTTCTCCTATACGGCACCTCCCCATTTAGGAGTGTTGGCAGAAGATGGCAGTTAAGAGACCAAAGTCTTGACAATACAGAATGTGAAATAATTTCAGAGTATATGACTCCCATCTTCTTAAAAGACAAGCCAAAATTAAGTAAGCCCTATATTTCAGAGCCCCAGCCCTAACACATTTTCCCAAAGCTTTTTTAAAATGTAGGTCTGCAACTAAAGGATATACAGAAAAACCCTGTGGTCATATAAGTTTAGAAAATGTTGGGTTAAAAAAGGTCAAGATTTTTACAGAAGGAGTTTTTCTAACCTTTTTTCTGCTAATGAGGTACTCAACATAGCCAAAAGGGGGATACTTGTTCATGAATCTCTGGAGGGGCCAGCAGTCCACAGAACACACAGAAGAAAACCCTGCCTACCTCCAAAATAATCCATAGATAGCCCATTAACAGTTCAGTCATGTCTCCTGATTCAGCCCCGACATCAACCACCCTTTCCTTTTTCTGCCCCCATCTGCAGCACATGCTTCAAAACAAAAATGTTCTCAGAATTCTCAAAATTTCTTTGCATGCTTCCTGGCACACCATCTTTCACTTTTATACCTGGTGAAATCCTCTTGGTTGGTCTTTCCAAATCCACACAAAGATTACTTGCTTTGAGCAAGTTCCCCAACAACCCTCTTATTCACCTTTGTGTTTCCATGATTTTGCACAGGACCTAGAACCTACATAGCAGTACTTGTGTGAATGAATTAAAGGAACGAGTGAAATGAGGTATAGAGAAGTGATCTTGGACAAGTCATTTATTTGTGTTCAAAGCAAGGAATAGAATGTGGTCCTCTCATTCATGGTCCACAATCATTCTCTGTCCACATCCCAGAAATCAAAGACATTATTTAGAGGATTTGATGATTCTTTTTAAAAATTGTGGTAAAATACACATAACATAAATTTTATCTGCTTTATCATTTTAAGGGTACAGTTTAGCAGTATTAAGTACCTTCACATTGCTGTGCAAACAATCTCCAAAACTCTTCATCTTTCAAAGCTGAAACTGTGTACCCATTGATTGACAACTTTCTATTTTCTCCTCCCCCAACCCCTGACAACCACCACTGTACTTTCTGTCTCTAATTCGACTACTCTCAGTACCCCACATAAGTGAAATTAAATAGTGTTTGTCTTTTAATGACTTATTTCATTTAGTATAATGCTCTCAAGGTTCATCCATGGTGTTGCACATATCACAACTTCCTTTCTTTTTAAGACTGAATAATATTCCATTATATGTATATCCCACATTCTGTCAATCCATTGATATACTGATAGACACTTGGGTTGCTTCCATCTTCTGGCTATTGTAAATAGTGCTGTTAGGAACATGGCTGTACAAATATCTCTTCAAGACCCTGATTTCAATTCTTTGGGGTATATTTAGTGACTCTTTTTGGAGTACAGTGAAGTTTTAACATTTCCTTTACAATCAGAAGGGTGCTAAATGAAAACCTAAACTCTCGCTTGGTTAGCTATTGCCAGAAGCACAAAAACAGCAATTACAAAACATTGTGTCTGCTTACCTATGACAGAAAACAACTTGCACCAGCCAATAAGGAGATCTATTGGAAAGGTTTGAGGGCATCTTGTGGTACCCAATGAAGAGTCAATCCCACAAGAAGAAAGTCACCCCTGGGCCTTAGGAATAGCTGGAACTGAGTGCCCTCAGGATCCTCCATCTCTACATCTCCTCTATGCTTGCCTGCTCCATTTTTCTCACTACATACTGGCTCCATCTGGAAGAAAAATGGCATCCAACTTCCCTCACTTTCACATCTGTGGCTTCAGCCTCTGTAAAGAAACTGAAGCAATTCTTTCTCAGTCCCAAATCCAGTATCTCACAGAAAAGACTCATTGTCCCTATTTTTGTTAAGTTCCCATTCTCCCAATGTTGTGTCTAGGAAGGCATAGCCAAATTGTACAAAACTGCTCCCAGTTCCAGGCCATGGATACGCGTATTGGGGAGGGCAGACAGGTACCAAAATGTCACAGATATCGAATGACCATAAGTCTACCAACACCTCAGTAGAAGGACTGCAGGATGGAAGGCAGTGGGATGAGAAAATCTCCAAACACCCACATCCCTGATGAACACTCCCACGGCGTAAAAGGGAAGGGGTTGTGCAGGCAGCAGTGAGCTCTGGAGTAGAAGAACACATTAATCAAAGTCCTGTCTCACCAGCTAAATGAATCCACAGATAATGAGGCAGGGGAAAAGGCCTGCTAGCCCTGAGATCTCTTTAGACAAGTTTTTGTGTCATACGGCAAGTCCAGCAAGAGACCTGAGAAAAGGAAAAGGAAAATTAGGGTTCCCATAATATGAAGCAAGGCCAGAGGCCAAGATTAAAAGGAAATAATAATGACACCCAGAGAGATCCTGGACTGTAACATTTCCATGAGAGAACACCCAGGCTCAGGTACCTCTGAGGCATCTTATTGAATAATTAGGCAGAGAAATGCAGTTGGTCACAGGAAGTGGAAAGAATAGTCTAAAACTATTGCTAGGAATCAAAGCTAAACCCTGCATCACTAAAGCCCTGTCTCTGGTAAAACGTTTCTCCTGTTTGTTCATTGATTCTGAATGTTAAGTAAGTCTTTCCAGCAGTGGTTCCAGGGTGCTGAAGCAATGAATCTCAGACAGCAAATGAAAAATGAGGGCTGCAAAGTTCAGGCAATAATAGAAAATTAAATCTTAACTGACCTGCTGTAAATATCACAACCAGAAAACAGAGTGCATCAGCAAACTGCACTGGCAGGGAGGGTAATGAATTTCTCCTCTCCAGGCGAAATTTATCTGTGGTGCATAATAGAGTACTCTCGGTTTTGGAGGTGAGAAAGGGGTTGATGAGGAGAGAAGGAGAAAGTAAAACAAGTGGTATTTGTAAATTAAAGTATCTCTTTAGTAAAGATTACTTTTTCTCAGCCAAAGCCAACCACCCAGCTCAAGTGACCCTTCCACAGTAACTCACCTAATGCAAACTTCCACGGCCCATTAGCTGTAGCTCTTGCACTGCACTCAGCATTTTAGGTTACCTGTAGTTATTTGCAGACATGTCTTATCTCCGCAATGAGATTATAAACCTCCGGAAGGCAAGGGGAGAGGGAGCTGTTCCCTTTATCCACCTTCATGTACCCCACAACATACAGAATAACTAGAGTATTTATCGGCTCTTTCAACATGCCATGCACCATGTGAGATGTTGCACTGTCGTCTTCCTATGAGATCCTTCCAAATACCCTGCAAGGTCAGGACTATCACATGATACCACAGAGAAGACTGGAGCTCAGAGAAGTAAGTAACTTGCTCAAATTCACACCATGACAGAACTGAGATTTGAACTTAAGTCTACTGAATTCTAAAACCTATATTCTTTCCTCCTTTATACACTACCCAGTTGGCAAACAGAGATCCTATTTTTCAACAGGCGTGCCGATTTCTCCAAACCACGTCCTGTGGTAAATGTTGTACATATATTATTTCAATTACTCTTCACCACAGCCCAGGAGTTTGGTAGCATTACTATCCCTATCTCGCAAATGAGGAAACTGAGGCACAGAAACGTTAGTAAAATCATCTAAAAATCTAATGGCTTACAGTAAGTGGTGGCATCAAGATGCTGACCCACTCTGCCATACTCCAGAGTGTGTGCTTAGTCATCACTCTGTGTTGATTTCAAAATAAAAAATAAACACACACACACATCCCACATCACGTTTTGAGCAACTCCTCTGTGTTAGGAGAACACAATTTTGTAATTTAACCCTTATTGTAATCCTCAGAGCAGAAGCAAGTATTTAATAAACTATAAAATTGAAGGATAACAGAAGATAAAAAAGAGGCACAACTATTACCAGTTGCTAAAGTTAAAAAAAGAAAATCCAGAGACTCCTCTGTGTTTGCACTGGTAACACCATGGGCCACAAGCTATGGAGGACCTGGGAAAATAAATAAGTATTAGAAACAAAGAAAAATAAGGGCAATCTAGACAACAGAAAGAAACTATTTTCGCTTTCTAAAATGAGTGTTGTATAAAAGCAATAATGGTCCATCCCAAATGAGACAGGTCTCCTTTGTTCCAATAGCATCTTAAATGAACTGTGTTAGAAAATAAACATTTACAAATAAAACAAACAGAAGTCTCCAAGTTAGCCTCAATTTTATATCAGAAACATAGCCCTGTTAAGTGGATGACAAATCCTTTTTTTTCCCCTGATGATGTAACCGGGGGATAGAAGCAGGGCTGTGGGGGTCCCAAAGAGGCTCACTGCTCCCTGATCGGATGTGTTTTCCCAGGTCCTTGGGCCTCACTCACCCAAGAATGGGAGAGGGCCCTGGTGGCACCACAAGCTTGTTCAAGTAACTATGGGACCCAGAGAGTTTTGCAGAAAAGCGATTTATTAGGCAGAGAGAGAGAGAGAGAGACAGAGAGAGAGAGGGAGGGGGAAGGGGGAAAGAGAGAGACAGAGAGAGAGAGAGAGAGAGTGAGCGCTCCCATGCTTTCATGGGAGTGAATCCAGAGATGGAGTCCGCACAGTTAGAGAGACAGAGAGAGAGAGAGAGGAAGGGAGGGAGGGCGGGAGAGAGAGGAGAGAGAGAGAGGGGGAGGGAGGGGAGGGCGGGGAGAGAGGAGAGAGAGAGAGACAGAGAGAGAGAGAGAGCAAGAGAGAGACAGAGAGAGAGAGAGCAAGAGAGAGAGAGCACGCAAGAGAGAGAGACAGAGAGAGAGAGTGCGAGAGAGAGACAGAGAGAGAGAGTGCGAGACAGAGAGAGAGAGAGAGTGCGAGAGAGAGACAGAGAGAGAGCAAGAGAGAGAGAGAGAGAGAGAGAGAGAGAGGGAGAGAGAGAGAGAAGGCTGCCACGCTGCCGAGGGAGGGGATCCCAGAGAGGGAAATCGGTATAGGTAAGGGAGTAGGAGGAATATAACCCCAGAGTTACTCCCGCCCCATTCAAGTTCTCGTCCAGTGAGAGGAGTTTCTTTAAATTTCCACTGGAGTGAGTGACTGATCTTTGACTTTGATATGGGATTGGCTCCCCGGCCCACAGTCTTCCCACAGCTTTTCGCGGGCTTTCTAAACAAAGGAAGCTCACCTGGGCAGTCCACCTAGCCCATGCACATGAAAGTTAGACAAAGAACTCTAGTCCCCAGATGGGGACATGAATGAAGGCAGGTCGGGCATGTAGCCGGGAAGTTCTTGCTTTTGAAACCACACCCCTTGTGGACTCGGGAAGAGAAGATAACACAGTCCCTCACTGAGAGGGAGTTTTCACTCTTGTCCAGGATGGAGTGCAATGGCACAATCTCGGCTTATTGCAACCTCCACCTCCTGGGTTTAAGTGATTCTCCTGCCTCAGCCTCCCAAGTAGCCTGGGATTACAGGCATGTGCCACCATACCCAGCTAATTTTTGTATTTTGTAGAGACGAGGTTTCACCATGTTGGTCAGGCTAGTCTCAAACTCCTGACCTCAAGTGATCCACCAGCCTCAGCCTCCCAAAATGCTGGGATTATAGGTGTGAACCACTGCGCCTGGCCAACAAATCTTCTACAGGTTACATCCAGATGAATCAGATAATGATAATGGTAGCCTTGGAAGGCTAGAGGAACTCGGACAAAAAATAACAATGCCCTGTAATCCCAGCACTTTGAGAGCCCGAGGCAGGCAGATCACTCCTGGTCAGGAGTTTGAGACCAGCCTGGCCAACATAGTGAAACCCTGTCCCTACTAAAAATACAAAAATTAGCCAGGTGTGGTGGCACATGCCTATAGGTCCAGCTACTTGGGAGGCTGAGGTAGGAGAATTACTTGAACCCAGAAGGTAGAAGTTGAAGTAAACCGAGATCATACCATTGCACTCAAGCCTGGGCAACAGAGCAAGACAAGACACTATCTCAAAAATAAATATATAAATAAAAACAACAATGCCTTGGTTCTACTCTGGCTTTTCCAGCTTTCTCAGTTTTCTGTGCTTTCTACCAGTTGTTTCTCTGCCACCCTAGAGGAAAGCATGGCCATAGAACCCAGTTGGGCCAATGAAGTATGACCAGCAGTGATGTGTCACTTTCAGGTAGAAGCTTTAAGAATCAGTGCATGATTTGCAATGCTTTCTCTTCTTTTGCCATGATGACGAATGATGTTCTAGAAGGCACTTGTCCATCACCCTGCATCACTGAGTATCAACGAGGAAGAACAGAGCCCCCTACTAACCCACAGAGGAAACTACGTGAATGAGGGGGGGAAAATGTTGTTTTAAGCTACTGAGATTATTGTTGTCTGTTATTGCAGCATAACAGCCCAACCTGATTGATATATGAATCGCTAACCCTAGGCAAGTCATTTTATCTGCCTAGGAATCAGCATCCTCATCTGCAAACGGAAGGAATTTGCCTGAAAGAGGGGTCATTAATCTGGGAACCCATAAGTGAGCTTCACAATGACAATGAATTAAAAAAAAAAAAAAAAAAAAACAAAAACGTAAGAGTGTGTGTGTGCGAGTGTGTGGGTAAATGAACAAGAGAAAGGGGGTCATGGTGTGTGCCTGTAGTCCCAGCTACTTGAGAGACTGGGGCAGGAGAACTGCTTGAGCCCAGGAGTTCGAGACCAACCCAGACATCTATAGTGAGACCCTGTCTCTATTTTTAAGAAGGAGAGAGAGAGAGAGAGAGAGAGAGAGAGAACAAGCAAGACAAAATACACATTTTTTTTTTTGAGAGAGGGTTTATAGCTTTTTCAAATTTTAAGAAAGTCTGTGTTATTCAAAATTAGGTTGAGAACCTAAACAATCCTTAAGGCCATTTCCAACTCTAATGTGCTTTGTGGCTTCTCGAGTAAGGAAAAAATAGTTAATTAGGTTCCTCTCTGATCTGGTATTTCAGGACTTGCCTTGAGTCAGATTTTACAAAGGTTGTTTTCCAGTAATTACGTTTAAGAGTTCTGCTTAATAGAATTACAAATACCAAAATCTAAGGGTATTCCTGAGTGAAAACAGGGGATTCAGAGCAATTTTTTAAATCAAAGAAGGGGAGTTTCTTCGAAAACTGAAAATATAGACCCAGATCTCATTTGGCAGGTAGGACAGAGCTGGAGTGACTCTTTATAGAAAGCAGGAGGAGGCACTCCTCCAAAACCTGTTCCCACACATGCATGAATGCCTGAAAGGCTAGAGTGTAATGCTTTAGCTAAAAACCATGGGCTCTCTTTAACATGAAGGCAGTGGGGTAGACACAGTTCATAGAGAGAGCCTGAGTTTTACAGATGAGCATCTGCAATCCGAGTTCAAGCCCACAGTTACAAGGAATTTCAACACGCTGTTGGGCTAGTGTTTTCATCTATAAAATAGGGACAATAGTACTCAGCTCTAACAGGAAGAGTCTCCACAGAAAATAGATACTACACACAAGGTTACTGAGGGGAGTTAAGAGAAACCAGCGAGGCATACTGAAGCCTCTGGGACTGGTTAGAGCTGAAAGCCTTTTACCACTCCCACAGCTGAAGGAGCAAGATAAAGAAGGGTTACTCTAAAGAAGAGAGAGCTGAAGCTGGAGCTATGGGAAAGGGCTACACAAAAGCGCCCTGGCCTTGCAAGAGAAACAGCATAGCTCATCCTGGCCCAGCAGGGAGACAGCCAGAAAGGAAAACACTTTGATCATATTCTCTTTTCATCCCCCCTGCTGGTGCCTCACCATGGCCAAACCCAAGCAAAAAGCAATGGGCAAGGGAGCCTGTTGACATGGTCATAGAAGTCAGTCTCTTGTGGCAGAGAAGGATGGAGAAGGGTGGGGAGAGGATATGGAGGAGAAATGAGCATTCTAGCCTAAAGAATGCTGAAGTAGGCTTAGCCATGCCACATCACTATTGGTCAAAGCCCATCTCTGCCCTTTGTAACCAAGCATCTTGACAGGCATCTTGATGAATTCTAGTTCCTTCATAATCTGAATCTGACTTCCTTTCCATCATATTGCCCACTGTTCTCTTCCATCTACTCTATAGAATATGGGAAAAACACATTTATATATATTATCATTAATCCTCTTAACAACTCACCAGGTAAGTGTTATTTTCCCATTTTCAAGAATGAAAGCTCAGATAAGTGGACTTCCCTTACCCACCAACACAGACTGTTATGCTGAAGAACAAGAATTCAAATCCATATCTATTGGACTTGAAGGTCCACATTCTTGTCCTATCCCACCCTGCAAGGCTTTTGGTCCTAGCTTTGATTCTAATTATTTTGTACTCTTGGATAAATCTCTCACCTTTCTGCACCTTTTGCTGTTTTTTGAAAAGGATTTAATTTTACCTGTCCACAGTATTGTTGGGACAAGATGAATGGGAAATAGAGGAGAATAATGATAGAGTGGTCTTCCAATGACTGTGAAACTATCCACCTGTTTCTATTCTTTGTGAATCTTGCAATGACTTTTTTTTTTTAATGAGACCCAAGCATTCTCTTTGGTTTGGAATTGGAAATTCATCTACCCACTCTAAGTCAACAGAAAGCCCCAGAGGGAGGAGTTTCTAACTGTCTGTCTATTCTCCCTGTCTGTGCATCTGCAGATTTCTTTCTACATGTGCTCTCCGAGACCTCAGCAGCACCTTCTCTTTACAAATTGCTGCCAAAATGTCTCCCACATTAATAGTGCGTTTCTTGAGTCACCATCATCATTAGCCTAAGATATTTAATGCTAGTTTAACTACACATTCTAAGCTCTAAAGTAGTCAGAAACCTAAAAATAAGAGGTTCTTTTTTCCTATTTCCTGGATCCCAAGTGTGTTCAGGTTGCCAACATCAAGCAGGAGAAAGGTAAGCTTCTGTGACCCAGGAGCTGAGCTGCATCAGAGAACCATCCTTCTTTCTAAAACACAATCTTAAATCAAGCAACCCTGCAGCACAGGCCCTTCCCCCACCCCCAAGTACAGGTTTTCATCTTAGACAAAGGAAATAATTGGATTCCTGTACTGAGCTCTGTGATCTACTGCTGCCAGCTGCATTGCTGCAAAACCATTAACTCCTTGCCAAGCATTTTATCTCTGTAGCAGGAAGAGGTAAAAAGGAGAAACACATTGTTTAGGCCAAGTCAAAGGAAAACATTTTTTAAGTGGTGCAATGTAAATGCCAGTAACATGGTATCCATTTCAACCAGCCTGAAATTATGACCAAGATTTAAGGATGAAAGCCAGAGAACTTAGAAGAGAGCAGATTTCCACCCTCAAGAGCAACCAGTACATCACCCAGGGGTTGTAGGGAGTCTAGAATTCCAGCATGAGCTCTTTACTTCCCTCCCTTTGACTCTTGGCTTCCACATTCTTCTCTAAGAGGTCATAGCCCTCCAAGTGAGAAATGAAGCCAGTCACTTCACTTCCCCCTGACTGCGTTTCTGTCTCTATGCACTGGGGCATTAAATGTTAATGAGATCCTCTCTCAGGACAATATGAATTAAACATCTATAGCTAGAACAGTAGGTGCTGGAGAAATGCCAAGGCAGATGCAACTGAGACTCTGTCTGCAGAAGCCTTCAACAGAGCATTTGAAATTAATTCATAAATAAAGGTTATAGGTAAATGAAAAATACTGACTGACAAACAGGGGTAACTTGATTCTACCCATTCCTGGGAACCATGCAACAGGAACCCTCACCAGCCATCTCTCTGCAGTTATTTGTAGTTATCTTTCATATGAAAACAAGGCCCAGTGAAAATTAACTCTTCCTTTCTCTTTAATGATTTGAGGCTCAGTCAGAATTGGGGCTGAGAAAGCTTTGAGGATGTGGCTAATGATGACTCTCCAAACTCTCTTAGAGTCTCCCGCAGTGTTACCTATGCAACACACACTTGAGTCATGGAAGTCAGCACAACTTCTCTTTCAAATAGTATGCTGGATCCATACAGATAATAGGTTCAACCAAAGCCCAAGATTGAGCAAAATAACTAAAGTTCGAGGAATATCTTTGAGAGTCTCCTATTTTTCTAATCCAATCTTTGCTGCATAGTCCTTCAAATTTAGAGATCGCATCTTGTCACTTCTTTTAAATATTATTTTTCAACCACTTTTGGTTAAGACAATTGAGGTTTGCACCTCTATTTGAACAGCTGCTAACTATTAGTAGAAGAGAGATTCCTCCCTGCTCCTGGGGGGACCCTGAAAACAGCCTTAAGTCCCCTTTGCCCTTTAATGAGAGTTAGTTGACCTGGGCCTTGCATCCTTTTGTTTAACTCTTCCTTCCAACCTTCTAAAAAAATGTTCAAAACATATTTCATTTGGGAGGTTTTCACAAAGAATATGGGTTTGCCTGGCCACCCTCTTGGAGTTGTAATATTTGAATTTAAGGAATTCTGGGGAAGAGGATTTATAGATGAAGAACTTGGAAACCAGCCCAAAATGAACGTTCCATATTATGTTAGCAAGCACTAGTCACCCATTAGGGATTTTCACAATCACTATGAAAAGAAAGAGCCACAAAAATCGAATGTCAGCCAGGAAATAAGCAGGTTACACTTGGGCAGATGGTTAATATTAGGAGGAAGGATATCCAGATTCATGATTTTCTTTTCCTTAACAGCAATATAAACAAAACAAGGCAACACTTCTCGGGCATTTGAGGTGAAAACTCCATGGTGTTCATATTTAGGCTTTGCTCATGGCTAATTTCTATCAGCCAACTATTGTCTACTGAACATCAACACATGGCTAGATTGTTCCTTTGATGAGACATATTTTCTACCTAATAGGTTGTTATTTAGTTGCTGGATTCTAGGTTCATTGGGGTTATTAAAATTGTTTCTTGAGTTTAGCAAAGTAAAACACTGCACTTTGGTTTTCACTTTTCCTCTGAATCTAATTCATGTTTTTTAAATGTCCACTCTGATTTATAATTGTGAATAGTTATACACAAACAATGTAGACTGACAGTAGTCTTTTTATCTCAGTCTACGATTCCATTGGTTGATGCAATAGTTCACATCTGCTGAAGGAATGAAAAGCATTTCCAGAATATTCTTTGCTTCCTCTCCCTGTGTGGGTACTTGGGATAGTATAGAAAGTGGAGGTATCGTGATGGGGAAGAAAGAGAAAAGCTAGAGTACAGGGAACTCATTCTCCCCTACACCTCTGTGCCAACTTTCAAGTTCAACTCTGCAGTGAATGGCATCTTTAAGGCCATTTGTTTATTTAGATTTGCCAAATGATGGGTGATTGTCCCCAAAGGTTATAACAAAAGATTATAACTATGAAAAAGGAAGAAAAATCTCAGAGGGTCAGGAATCATTAAATCTTTCATGTAAAGTCATTAGACATCTCTATCTGGATGCCACATAATTATACTAGAGTCCAATCACATAATGTGAGTATGTGTAATTTTACAATAGCTACTTTGAGAAAATACAGATGGCACCATCACCACCACCTTATACACCCAGAAAAGCATAATCTTTGGTGCAGCATGTCCACCAAAACATAAACTAACGGTTTCATCCGTCCTCAACTGTGACAGACTGACTAGACCCAATGCAACCAAAACCAGTTATTGAGAAACATTGAGATTTAAGTGATTTAAAGGTAATTTCATCTAGATTATACTTCTGCCTTAGTGCCTTTTGAACCTAACCCCACATAATTGGTATCCTCATTATACCCCAAAACTGAACCTATTAACTTCTGAAGCTAATGAATTTCTCCCTTACACATCACTCTTTCATCACAGGTGCCACCATTTCCCCAACACAGGCTTGGGAACTTGGAATCCTCATTAACTTAATCCACTCCTGCCTTAACAATACTCAGTTTCGAACAGCCATACATGTAAGAGACTGCTAGATGTAGGGGGATAAAAAGAAATATGTACAACAGTACCTGACCTCAACAAGCCTAAAATTTCGTAGAGTGAGACACACGTACACACACATGAAAATGCAGGTAAGAGCTGAATGGCTATGGAAATCACTCTGGGCATGGGTGAAGGGGAAGACCCTGGGCAGCAAGGCAGTCATGTTGAGTACCATGCAGACCCCACCCTGCAACCACGATGGGAGCAAAGGTTGGGATGTATTCAAGAAACCAGGAGAGCCAGCTCAGCTCCAGGTAAGCAGCAAGGCCTCTGAATTTTGGCTTCATTTTGCTCTGTGAAGCTGCTCCTTCCTTTCTCTAGTTTTTACGGCCTGCACATTCCAGGTTTGAATTATTATCATAGCCACTGTTAGTATTTGTTTAGTACTACAATATGCCAGGAATTGTTCTAAGCACTTTATATATTTTAATGTATTTAATCCTTATAACAACTTTATAAGGTAGATAATATTATTATCCACATTGTACAGATGAGAAAACAGAGGCACAGAGAGGTAAGGAGTTATGCACAAGGTTAAATGCTCAGGAAATTGAAGACCAGCATTCTGTCCCAGTCCTGGTTTCAGATCCTAAACATTTATCCACCCAGCTCCGCCTCTTCCATCGCATTGCCTCCATGCCATTTAAAAATCTCAGATCTAGGCTGCGTACGGTGGCTCATGCCTGTAATCCCAGCACTTTGGGAGGCCGAGGCAGGCGGATCACAATGTCAGGTGTTTGAGACCAGCCTGGCCAACATGGTCAAACACCATCTCTACTAAAATACAAAAATTAGCCAGGTATGGTGGTGGGAGGCTGTAATCCCAGCTACTCAGGAGGCTGAGGTAGGAGCATTGCTTGAAAACAGAAAGCAGAGGTTGGAGTTTGCAGTGAGCCGCTATCACACCACTGCACTCCAGCCTGGTCAACAAGAGTGAAACTCCATCTCAAAAAAGAAAAAAAAAAATCTCAGATCTATCCTCCAAAATA
Source organism: Ateles fusciceps (assembly GCA_036589455.1). Taxonomy (NCBI): domain Eukaryota; kingdom Metazoa; phylum Chordata; class Mammalia; order Primates; family Atelidae; genus Ateles; species Ateles fusciceps. Next base: position 16,340,118 of record JAZHEH010003097.1, read on the forward strand.
CAACTCTCATCCACTCTTTCATTCCACTTACTAGTACTTGGAACCTCTGTGTTGTCTAAGGGGTAAGGCTCACAATCCTTAGACTGGGAATTCAAGAGCTTAGCCTTACCATCTGCCTTTGCCTATCCTGCCAATATGGTTTTTCTCACATATTCTCCAATAAGAGCCCTCTCTTTTAACCAAAAGGTCTTTTCATTGGCTCTGGAAGACACCCTGTGTGTTTATATCTTCAGGATCCATAAAAGCAGATATGGCTTCCACACCCATCAGATTACATCATGCTTGTGTACTGAACAAAACTGGGCATGAACTCCAGTAGCAGGTGGACCAGGGCAGATCTGAAGGCCTGGCTTCCAAAAATGCAACCCAAGATTAAATTGTAATTAGACTACACTCTTCTTAAATTCCATTTATCATCAACTAAAATCACCAAGTATTGTTTTGTCCAGAAATCAAAATTTCTGTCATTCTAGATCTCTTCTGTGCTACTTTATACTACTATTGTAATTTTATTTTAACCTGATGCCAAACTTTGCATAAATCCCTTTTCAACTTTGCCTTACTAGCTTGCATTTTTTTCCAACCTGGGAAGATCTTTAAAATAATAATTCATTTCACTCACATATTAACATGGTCTTATCCACGAATCTAATAAGGATGTTATTTACCCAGCCAACCACGTTGTTTAATTAAAAGTATCTTTAATAGGATTTGGCAGAAGATAGCAGGGAAGACTGCCTTTTCTCAAAATGGCTGTGATCCATTAAATCAACAACCATATAAATTGTCGATGATCCAGTCTATGTTTATCTTGTCTGCATAATTAACACAGGACATTTTATTTAAAGATTTGTTACATTTTTTATTTGCTTGATACAGATATATCCCTGATAATAAGTCTAATGACTTTAAAATCCAAGTCACCTTATCTGGAGATAATTCTTGGCTTATTTACACGTGCTTCTGGTGATTATCTATTTTTTAAGTGCTTGAAAACCACCCACTTGTTTAGTAATCTAATCCAAAATTTTACTGGCAATTAATACTAAGTTTGTGCTTACTATAACACCCCTTCTAAAATTAGAAGGTGCCCAGCTCCATCTTGGGTGCCTTTCCTCTTTTCAATTGTTTCTCACTTGAGCCCAGGAGTTCGAGACCAGCCTGGGCAACTTGGCAAAACCTCGTCTGTACAAAGATGTAAGTGTCAACTTATCCACCGTCAGCCTTTGGGATGCTGCATTTGCACAGATTTGTGTCACAACCATGCTCTTACACTCAGCCTTGACTACATGTGCCTTTCCTTCCAGATGCTGTTTCTGTTCTTTCTAAATCTGGGCTTGGTTAGTACCCTAAACACACTCAGTTTCTTCAATGTCTCCTCAGTGACCTTCTCATTAGAACAACCCAAGATTACAGACTAGGCATTTCTTTTTTAAAGCTACTTATCCTTCCTGAGAGTCTCTTTAGAAACTGACTACGGGTTCACTTCGCCTTTCTCAGACTAAAAAAAAATAATCCAATGGATGTGTCTGAACATGCCCATTTGTCCCTTTCTCTGCTATTACAAATTCCAAGGTGACTCAGTCATTTCCTCCCATGCGTCCCATACCTTCTGTTTCACCAACTGGCCTTTCCTTTTTGGTCAGAATCAAATGGAAGCTCGATTCCTTTGTCCTCTAATCAGCTGTTCCACGTTTAGCAGTAGGCGCCTCCCAGCAGATGTTTGGAGAGTTTAAAGTCATGACATCACCGCATCATTATTACAGGGCCAAACAGTCCTCACCCCTCCTCACTCCTCTGTGTCTTTTCATCTCTGCACACATGCTGCCATGCACAGTTCGGAAGTTTTCCACCTGGCACTTTGTTAACATCTAGTGTTCAAGTTGAGTGGGAGCGCTGGGGCTGAGAAAGTTAGAGCACCAGCTAGACCTAGGTCTAGAGATGTGTCAGCAAGTGGGGTCCAAACCAACCTGCAGGTCCTGGAAGTACATGAGTAAAGGACAAACCCTCTGATTTAGTTTAGGGGAACCATGTGGTTTCAGGAACCTAAACTGCACTCCAGCTCTAGCAGTAGAGCATGTGACCGAGGTTATGGCAACCATGACATTGGCTCCATAAACACAGTGATTAACTCAGCAGTAAGCACATGACCTCAGTCAGACCACTCAGAACAAGCCTCAGGACTCCTGCTGGGGATGTTGGGAGGGAGCTTCTCTTGCCTCTGAGAGAAGCAGGAAGCCCGTAGGTCAGGGAGCTGCTTGTAGCCATTCTTAGGACCACAAGAAGATTTCATTTTAGATTAAATCGATGCCATGGAAGGGGGAAACAAAAAAGTGAAAGCAATCAGGTTCCTGATGACATCATTGAGCTATAAAACCAAGGCTTCCCTTTGACAGTCCTTCCTTGGGATTTTCAGTTCCTCTTAATATGAAGCCTCTATGAGTTGAGGTTCCTATTCAAAATGTGTCCTTCCATTCCTTAACCAGATCCTAAGTTCTGTTCCACCAAGTTTCAACAACGACCATGAGACTGGGTTAAAATATTAAGGTTATTCATTTTTTAAAATTACCATTACTTTATTAAACCAGAGCAAAAAAAAAGTCATTTTGTTTTGTTTTGTTTTTAATAAAAAGAGACTTGGGAAAATGTATCATTTGGAAAATGCCAATGGAGAGAGACAAAGTTGCAAGATATATAGGATTATTAAAGGAACAGGTGTCAGGAACTAGCCATGACTACAGGGATGTGGGCTCAGATAAAAAGAAGACACAGAATTTTCCAAGAAATAAGGCTCAAAGAGAAGGATGAGGTAGCCCGTGTCAGGGATGGAGGAATCAAGGGAGTTTCACTGATGTGAAAGATGGCGGTAAGGCCAAGGGGCCACCCATTTGAGGGCTAGTGGGAAATGGGGTCGTGACTGGCTTAGATTCCAGAGTTGATAGGGTGTTAGGCGAGTCAGAAGAGGACTGAAAGACTAAGAGAATGAAGAAGGACTGGGAGCTGAGAGGTGATGCAGGGAGAGAAGGTGAGTCTGGCAGGACTGAAGGAGGGGAAAGGCGGAGCCAACAGCCTGCAATCAGGGTTGGCTCTGAGCTCCAGCCACTTAAGGACATCTTCATCTTCTGCTCCCTGCCTTGCCTCTGTGCACACTACAATAAGCATAATGAATTATTCTTTCCAAATGCTGTATTTCCCTAACATGATGCCCCCACTCCCTTGTTCCTATGGCCTCTTTCTCAGTCTTAGGCACAAACATGTCATACCCAGGCAGTTGATGGCAGAAACTAGATCGTTTAGTCAAATATTGACAGTATGTGTGAAGTTCCATCCTCCCTTCCCCTGCCCCAGCCATATACACGAACATCCCCTCAGTCCTACAGTCTCCACAAGGAGAAGCATGTAAAACATCTGAAGAAGCTTTATGGTTATCTTCCCAAGATTTTCCTACCAAATTCATGTTCCTCCATGATAGGAAAAGCAACTTGTACAAACCCTAAAGGGCCATAGAGATTATCTACACCACTTCTCTCCCTCTGAAATCAGTGAAACTGGGGCCCAGAGAAATACAGATACTCACGCAGCTAGCTAGTGGCCAAGCTGGCATGAACACTGCAGCACCCTGAGCCCTAGCCCAGCATATCTCTCCACACAAGAAGGGCCTCTTCATCTTTGGAATTCTCAGGCCACTTTTTACATCAAACCAAGCTTTGCTTAAGACCCATCATTTAGATCAAAATCCATCCTTGTTTCAACATAATGCTTGTATGCAGGGTGTGTGTGTGTTTGTGTGTGTGTGCGTGGTGGCGGCAGGGGGTGGGGGTTGTATTTCAGTCTCTCTCCAAACTAGAGCAGAAGTCCCTCCAGGCATAAACCACCTCTCTACCTCTCACACTTCTCTTCCCATTTAAATCAGTCCAGTTCCATGCCCCACCCTGGGACTGTAAGTCCTGAAGAGACAGGGACTGTCTTACTTATCTTTTTATCCTTGGGTCCTAGGAGAGTACCTGGCACACAGTAAGCGCTAAGTAAAACTTATCTGATAAAAAATAAATACATAAAAAAGCTGTGTGTCTGGGCGCAGTGGCTCATGACTGTAATCTCAGCACTTTGGGAGGCTGAGGTGGGTGGATCACCTAAGGTCAGGAGTTCGAGACCAGTCTGGCTGACATGGCAAAACCCCATCTCTACTAAAAATACAAAACATTAGCCAGGCGTGGTGGTGGATGCCTGTAATCCCAGCTACTAGGGAGGCTGAGGCAGGAGAATCACTTCAACCTGGGAGGTGGAGGTTGCAGTGAGCTGAGATTGTACCATTGCACTCCAGCCTGGGCAACAAAAGCCAAACTTCACATAAGAAAAAAGAAAGAAAGAAAGAAAGAAAACAGCTCTGTGAAACTGTACAGTGCATGGCCACAAATATTGACTGCTGATTTCATATTTCTTATCATCCAGTACCCCAAGCAGTAGAAGCAGGAAAAAATTCGTTTCCAGAGACAGTTTAGCAATTCCTCAAAAAGTTAAACATAGAGTATCATATGGCCCAGCAATCTCACTCCTAGGTTTATGCCCAAAAACATTGTATAGATAAATTTCACTCTGCTTATCCAGTCATCAGTCAGTGGGCATCTGAGTTGTTATCGCTGTCCTTTGGCTGCTGTAACAATGCTGCTGGGAACATTTATATATGAATGTATGTGTGGGCATATATTTTCAAGTCTCCTGAGTATATTTCTAGGAGTGGAATTGCCAGGTCATATTTGGTAATTTTTTTTCATATTTTTTAACTTTTTGAGGAACTGCCAAACTGTTTTCTACAGTGGCTGCACTATTTTACATTCCAGAAATACACAAGAATTCCATTTCTCCCCATATTCCCTAACACTCATTTAAAAAAAATATATATATATAGCTATCGTAGTGGGAATCAAGTAGTATGTTATTGTGATTTTGATTTCCCTAATGGCTAGTGATGTTGAGTATCTTCCCATGAGCTTTCTGGTCATTTGCCTATCTTCTCTGGATAAATATCAGTTCAGATCTTTTGTCCAAGTTTAAAGTTGGATTGTTTGTCTGTTATTGAGTTGTAAAAATTCTTTATACATTCTGGATACTAGGCCCTTATCAGATATATTATTTGCAAATATTTTCTCCCATTCTGTGGGTTGTTCTTTTTACTTTCTTGTGTCTTTTGACACACTTAAGTTTTTAATTTTGGCCAGGCGTGGCGGCTCATGCCTGTAATCCCAGCACTTTGGGAGGCTGAGGCAGGCAGATCACCTAAGGTTGGGAGTTTGAGACCAGCCTGACCAACATGGAGAAATGCCACCTCTACTAAAAATACAAAATTAGCCAGGCGTGGTGGTGCATGCCTGTAATCCCAGCTACTTGGGAGGCTGAGGCAGGAAAATCACTTGAACCCATGAGGCAGAGGTTACAGTGAGCCTACATCACGCCTTTGCTCTCCCACCTGGGCAACAAGAGCAAAACTCCATCTCAAAAAGAAAAAAAAAACGTTTTTAATTTTGATGAAGTCCATTCATTCATTCATTCATTCATTCTTTAGTTACTTGTGCTTTTTGGTCCATGATTTTTTCAACTCCAGCTTCCACTATCAACTAGGTTGTCCCTTTCTTGCTTTACTTTCTGGAGAACAAATCTGGTGGGACCCTGACTAGTCAATGATTGGCTGCTCCAGGAGCTGATGAAGGGATTTGAGGTCCAGGAGTAACAGAGGGGGAAGGGATTCTGTGGTCAAATAAGACCACCAGGTGTATGCTTTCAGCAATGGGTGTGAGTGAGGGGGATCATTCCCAAAAAGGACACGTGGGATGGCCGCATCCGCCTCCTACCAAGAAAATTGTCTACCTCGCTGATCTGACACCTGGCAGCTGGCTGCCACCCAGTGGCCGAAACGGGAAAGGGTTAGGGAGTGCTAGTTTACAGTTGCTAGTTAGGTGACTACAAAAACATTTTGCTAGGAATTTCAGTTAGGCCACATGTTGGGGGAAGGATGTGTCTGGCGTTTGGATTGTTTGTGACTCAGTTGGATTTGCGTGAAAGAAGGGTTTGTCTCTCTACGTTTGAAACTGCCATCACTGTCACTAGCTCACTGCCTCCATGTGGTCGAGAGCTGCATTCCAGTAGGTAGGCATCACTGTTTTAGCTGGAGCGTTTGCTTTGTGACCCATACGTGCTCCATTTATATGCTACTTCTGCTTTTTAAAAATAGATTTCTAGTCTGCCAACAGCAGGCCCCTTAATTTGAGGTGATTTTCCAGCAGTGAAAGATGTGTTAGGACAAACCTGTGGCTGCGAGTCACAGCACACCTAACCCTTGCCTTAAGCTTGACCTTCTTCCTTCAAACTCTACACCATCAAAATAAGCAACCAGGCTGGGCGCAGTGTCTCATGCCTGTAATCCCAACACTTTGGGAGGCCGGGGAGGGCGGATCGCAAGGTCAACAGATAGAGACCATCCTGGTCAACATGGCAAACCCCATCTCTACTAAAAATACAAAAATTAGCTGGGCATGGTGGTGCATGCTTGAAGTTCCAGCTGCTCAGGAGGCTGAGGCGGGTGAATTGCTTAAACCTGGGAGGCGGAGTTTGCAGTGAGCCGAGATCACACTACTGAACTCCAGCCTGGACAACAGAGTAAGACTCCATCTCAAATTTAAAAAAAAAAAGTAACCATAAATTTGGAAAGAATCAAATACACAAAATTAATAAACTAATGATTTAGAAGTTATAATCCAGTAATAATTACTCTTCATCCCAATTCAATTCAACCGTTGATTCACTAATGACAGAAATCCATCTTGAATGAACTTAAAAGAATGAATTTGGCCGAGCAGAGTGGCTCATGCCTATAATCCCAGCACTTTGGGAGGCCGAGGCAGGTAAATCATTTGAGATCCGGAGTTCAAAACCAGCTTGGCCAACACAGTGAGACCCTGTTTCTGCTAAAAATACCTAAATTCGCTGGGTGTGGTGGCACACACCTGTAATCCCAGCTACTCAGGAGGCTGAGGAAGGAGAATCATTTGAACCAGGGAGGTGGAGTTTGCAGTGAGCCGAGATCGTACCACCCGCACTCCAGCCTGAGTGACAGAGTGAGACTCCGTCTCAAAAAAAAAAAAAAAAAAAAACTGAATGAATTCATAGTAAAGATTTTGGAGTATCTCAGAATCAAAGGTAGGTCGAATAACAAAATGATGAGAGAATAATGTGTGTTATGGGACTTCACGGGTAGTGGGAACATAAACTTGGTCTTCAACTCTCTTCCTCTTTCTCTCTATATGCTTCAGTCTGTGTTGAGTTCAGTCAGTCTCTCTGCAAATGAGCATTTCCACATAGCAGAAAACATAAACACTGAAAGATCCCATATTTCATGTTGCAGCTCCTACCAGTAAGGGGCTACATCACTGCAGAAAACAGCCACCTCTCCTGCAAGTTCACTCAGAAAGCATACACCCACAGGTCATGCTTTACCAAGTGATTCCTGCTCCCTCCTTCACTCCCACAATTAGGTGTTTGCAAAATCACTGGGAGAGCTGGAGAGCTGGAGATGCAGGAATTAGGCTGAGCTTCCTGAACCGACTTCCAGAACAGTACCACAGAGTTTCCAAAGAGTCAGAAAGGCCTCAGCTACTCTCTGTGCAAGTGTAAATGGATGGCCTATGTTCTGCTTCTTGATACCCATAAAGCTAGGAACCAATCACTGGGACCTGCCAGTGAATCAGCTGCACCTGCCACAGAAAAAAATAAAAGTCTGTATATCATACTTACCATAAAACAGCCCCACAATGTGAACTTCTGCCTTCCAGATCTCTCAGGGGCATTGACTGGGTTCAATTAAGTTACCATACAAACCAAGCTATAAAAGAATCTGGGTGATGTGTTTCAATACGGTCTGAATGTTTGTGTCCTGCCCAAATTCAACCCCAGTGTAATGGTATTAGGAGGTAGGGTCTTTGGGAGGTAATTAGGTCACGAGGGTAAAACCCTCATGGATTAGTGCTCTTATAAGAAGAGAGCTAGCTGGCCCTCTTTCCACTAGGTGAGGAAACAAAGAGAAGTTAGCAGTCTGCAATCCAGAAAAGACCCTCATCAGAACCCAACCATGCTGGCATTCTGATCTCGGATTTCTGGCCTCCAGAACTATGAAAAGAGATGTTTGTTATCTAAGCCACCAGTTGTTACAGTATCCTAAACTGACTAAGTCTTGTTCTTTAACTTTCCTTCCTGTAACTTGCAGTCATGTTACAAGAGATTGCAGTGGAGCTGAGACAGCCCATCTGCAGTATCTGGAACAGATCCTGACTCTTTCCTCCCATTTTCAGATTTACACTTTTATGGAAGAACTCTGCTTGGAATAGACAGAGTCCTCTATCCACCCCCGGACTACATAATGGTGATTGATGGGGGAGCCGCACAATTGGATAAAGGAAGAACCACATCAGATCGGGTGACTCCTCTGAAACCACCTGGTTTGACAGGAGTTAGGGGAAGGCCTTAGGAGGCCTTCAAAGCTCTGGGTGATCACAGCCGCCTAATGACTTGCTGACCTCATCTCCTACTACTCGCCCACTTGCTCGCCCTGCTCCACTTTAAGTACAACAAGCCCATTCTTACTCCAACCATTGGACAGGCTATTCTCTATGCCTGGAATATCCACCCCTGAGATAGCCACAGGATTCTCTTCCTTACCTCACTCAAGTCCTTGCCCAAATATCACTTTCTCAGCAAGGCCTGCCCTGACCCTCCCATTTAAAATCGGAGCCTGTTTCCATTCACAGTTCTTATCCCACTTCTTGCTAGTTTCTTCCCCTGTTCATACGTTGCTTTCCCTAATATTTTTTTATGTTTTTTTTTTTTTTTTTTTTTTTTTTTGAGATGGAGTCTCACTCTGTCACTCAGGCTGGAGTCAAATGGCATGATTTTGGCTCACTGCAACCTTCACCTCCCAGGTTCAAGCGATTCTCCTGTCTCAGCCTCCTGAGTAGCTGGGACTACAGGCACGTGCCAACACGCTCAGCTAATTTTTGCATTTTTAGTAGAGATGAGATTTCACCATGTTGGTCAGGCTAATCTCGAACTCCTAACCTCAGGCAATCCACCCGCCTTGGGCTCTCAAAGTGCTGGGATTACAGGCGTGAGCTACTGTGCCTGGCCTGTAATATGATTTACATACTTATGCTTACTGTCTTTCTTCCCTCTCCATGATGGCAGGAACACTGTTTTTAGACAAAAGAAAATGTTCTGAGCAAAGAAAATAAGAGTTGTCTACTATAGCCAAGAATTATTATTTACTATGTGCCAGGCACTATGAAAACTTAAATGCATAAGGTATAGTTCAGGCAGTCAGAGATGCCCCCTAAACATATCTCCTTAAAAAGAAAAAAAGGGAGAAATCTTTTCTTTTTTCTTGCTTTTTTTCTGAGACGGGGCCTCATTGTCACCCAGGCCAGAATGGAGTGTTGCAGTCACAGCTCACTGTAGCCTCAAACTCCTGAGCTCAAGAGATCCTCCCACATCAACCTTCTAAGTAGCTGAGACTGCATAAGCTAGCCATACCTGGCTAATTTTTTTTGTTTTTTGGAGAAATGAGGTCTTGCTATGTTGCCCAGGCTGGTCTCAAACTCCTGGCCTCAGATGATCCTCCTACCTTGGCCTCCCAAAGTGCTGAGAGAAAAATTAATGACCAAGTGAGAAGTGATAGTCTAAGAGGAATCATCGTTCAAAGAAGGAAGTGTTTTACTTGTACTTGTATAAACAGAGAAGGCTGAGCCAGACCTTCAAAAGATAAATGAATTCACGTACATGGTAGGAAGTAAGGAGGATATTCCAAGGAGAGATAACTGCATGAATAAAGATGTAAGACCACAGGAGTAGGGAGAGAAAAATGTTCCCTATTTATAAAACAAAAATTATGAGCTACAAAGTAGATTATACCCTAACATGTTTCTTTCCACACATCCCCAATAGTTTGTGTGTTGGTGTTTAATATTTGACCACACCAAAACCAGCAAGGTAGTGGGTGAGAAATTATCCCTTGGAACAGGGTATAGGGAGAATATCTGTAAACCCTAAGCTAAGGCAAAGGCCTCTCTTCATGCCTTCCTTGACGTAAAATTGCGTGTGGGCAACCTAAAGTAAGATGGTCAAGAGCAATGCTCCTATAAAAGATCACGAAAAAAGAGGGATTGTAGAATTCCAGTCTTATTGGAGACTCTAAATTGGCAGTTCTTTAATTTTAGCATGTAGATGTGTGGCTGGGGATCACGATGCATATTGGATGTGTGTGTTTATGTGAAGCTTCCCAAAGTCCCTGATACTTTATCTGGAACAATTTGCTTCTTCGTCTAAATGTGTCCTGTCTTAACCAAGCAAAGCCCTGACTTTCACCACTAAAAAGACCTGGAGAGCATCATAGAGTTTTCCTAAGAAAAGTAAAATTTTAAAAAGCCTACCCTGAAGAATTATATCCCTTTCCTAGAAAGTAAAGAGGTTGCAGTCATTTTTATGTTTCAGATAGAATTCTTTTCTTTGACTCAAAAGTGGTTTGCATGACCACAGTGGGCAGAATAATGACCTTCCACAGATGTCCACATCCTAATTTCCAGCACCTATGACTATGTTACCTTATATGGTAAAAGGGACTTTGCTGATGTGACTAAGGACCCTGAGATGAGGTTATTTTTTTCAGAGTTATACAGATGGGCCCAATCACATGAGTTAGCAAAGTCTGGGAACCTTTCCTGGTTGTGATCAGAGGGAATGTAACCACAGGAGAAGGGTCACAGAGATACAGCATTGCTGGCTTTGAAGACAGAAGAAAGAGACCATCAACCAAAGAATGTGAGTGTCCTCTAGGAGCTAAAAAAAAAAAGCAAAGAAACATATTCTCTCCTAGGGCCTCCAGAAAGGAAAACAGCCCTCACCTTGATTTTAGCCCAGTGAGACTCATGGTGGATTTCTGACCTCCAGAGCTCCAAGATAATACATTTGAGATGGCCAAGTGCACTGGCATATGCCTGTAATTCTAGCTACTCAAGAAGCTGAGGTAGAAGGATTGTTTGAGCTCAGAAATTCACATCCAGCCTGGGCAATGCAGTGAGACCCTAGCTCTAACATACATACATACACAGATACATGAATAGATAGATAGATAGATTTGTGTTAAGCCACTTGTTTGCAATCATTTTTACAGTGGCATTAATAGAAGATATGATGCTAAAACTGAGCTTCACAGAGATTTAAAAACACACACAAACATAATAGCAGAAGCCATGTGGGACTGGGAGGGCTACTATTCCTGGCCATTCTCTGGTGACAAGAGAATGCCTAGTAACCTGAGTGTGGAAGGAGCCCACAGTGCTCTTCTACATGTGCTCATCACACTCTTCAATACTGTGAAAGCAAGGACAGAAACACAAACATAGAAATAAAAAGTACACTGTTTCAAATGTTCATAAGGGGTGACTGTGTTTCGTAGACTATATTATCTTATTTCTCTTGATGTTTAGTACAGTCTTGTTGAATGTCCCAGCTTTACCAATATTGAGTTTTGGAATGTCTGGGAAATCATGTGTTCATCCTTAAGCTGAAGCATTAAATATTGAGCAGATCTCACCCATCCCAAACTGAATGGTGGTAACAATAGAAAATGATAGAGGATACTTAAAGGAAAGATCATAGAAGACAAGAGTCAGGTCCACGAAGTTCAGCCCTTTGGCCTTTGTGGGAGAATCCTCCTCCAAGGTTGGCCATGGACAACACAAATTTTATTCAATTTGAACCTTAATATTGGGCTTCTGTGGCATTAAGTTAAACAGGGAAATCCCCACACCTTTTTTCCCAGAATTGTTTTTCTTTCTCAAGCTCACCATCAAAAGCTACTACTGCTTCAGTTGGCCTCTTTAAAGCTTCAGTGAATAACTTTCTCATGAGATGACTACTACTAATGTCAACTGAAACAAGCAGAACTCATCACACTCATAAGAAATGTGACCACAGTTACGAGGTTCAGCCTGTCTGAGCAGAGCAACCACTGTGCAGTCATCTACTCCCATGGTGCATGGAAAGTCCTGAGGTATCATTCATAGTTAAATACACCATCATAAACCAACTCATGAAGTGAATGCCTATTGAGTTGTTGCTCCAATGTACAGTGATTCCCTCTTCTCCAGTGATCCCCTATGCTCCCCTCATCATCACTCATCACAGCCATAGCTATGGGGAGCTACACAGACTTTCACGCAATATGAACTTTTCTAATATCATGGCCATGGCTGATGGGTCTGGGTTGGGCAACTGACCCAGACTAGGAAATCAGTCTCTTTTTTAGGAATTTGGAATTGGTGAGAGAAAGAGAGAGAGAGAGATCTCTGGAGAGTTACAACTATAATATTTAGACTCAAAAGCTGTTGGAGGCCAGGCAGGGTGGTTCACGCCTGTGATGTCAGCACTTTGGGAAGCTGAGGTGGGCAGATCACCTGAGGTCAGGAGTTCAAGACCAGCCTGACCAACATGGAAACCCCATCCCATCTCTACCAAAAATACAAAATTAGCCAGGCATGGTGGCACATGCCTGTAATCCCAGCTATTCAGGAGGCTGAGGCAGGAGAATCGCTTGAACCTGGGAAGTGGAGGTTGCGTTGAGCCAAGATCGTGCCATTACAATCCAGCCTGGGCAGAAAGAGCAAAACTCTGTCTCAAAAAAAAAAAAGCTGTTGGAAGACTAATTTTCCATAAAGTGAACCAGAAAAGCAGAGGAAGTTAGTCTATAGCAAGAAAAAGAAGAATGAGGCAGATGTAATGTGATACACTGTTGTCTGTGTTTCAGGCCTTGGTTCCAATCTGTTCCTGGCTTAGCTGCATCTCCGATCTGCAGTATTCTAAACTACCTCTTTGCCCTTTCAATAAAGTCCTTTTTACCTATGGGGGACCAGAATATGCCCCCACCCCAAAATGTGAACAATTGTTGAACTAAAGGCAATTAAGAAGGAGCAGATTCAGGAAAAGTCTCTACACTCCTTTTATTTGCCTAAAAGCAGAGAACAGCTTTACAAAGACAAAGGTATTCTGTCTCCCCCAGGGAAAACAAAGGTTAATCACTGCAGAGAACTCTGGAAATACTGACCTGCAGATGGTACCAGAAGAATCCATGCGAATGAGCTTTATTGACTCACTTTTAACTGCCAGTTATTTGCCTTCCCACAATTTACTGCCCCTAGAAACTCCTTTTCCTTTACCTTATCACTTTTCTAAAAACCTATGTTCTTTGTTGAAGAAACTATATAAGTTGGAATTCAAAGCTACCTCTTTAAGAACTATTCATTCCCTGGGTGTCTCCCATGCATATATAAAATATACACATTAACACACTTCTGTTTTTCTCTTGTTAATCTGTCTTTTGTCACCAAGGTCTGTTCCAACCAAGAACTTACGGAGGTTGAAGAAAAAATTATTTTTCTTCCTCTCCAAGCCCTTTTGCTTAAACTGATTTGAGTGGAGTTTGGCCTGTCATAAAAAAACAACCACAGCCTTAAACAACAGAAATTATTTCTGAAAGCTGGGAAGTCTGAGATCAGGGTGCCAGCATGGGCAGGCTCTGGTGAGGGCCCTATTCCTGGCGGACAGCCGGCTGTGTCCTCCCATGGCAGAGAGGGTGCTCTGGTCCCTTAATCTCCTCACAAGGGCACTTATCCCATCATGGGGGCTCCACCTTCGTGATCTAAACTAAACCCTCCAAATATATTGGAGATTAGGGTTCCAACATGTAGATTTTGGAGACATACAAACATTCAGCTCGTAGCGAGTAGGTTTCATTTACATTATCAAAATGTGTCCTGGAGAATAAAATCGAGTGCTGAGAAGCAAGTCTGAGATGCAATAGCATAGCTTTTGTGGGGAAGCAGCCTTGGCAGCCACTGTCTCACTTCTGTTGGCAAATATGCAAGAACTAACCAGAAAAAAAGGCTGCTTTTAAATTCCTCTTTTAAAATGCAAAGATGGAGGTTAGCTATCCCCCTTGCTAGTCTCAAAAACAGCTCTCTGTTTCATTCTACTTTCTCCTGCGTACACCTTGGGAACAGCAGTAAACCAAGGAGTTGACTGTTTTAGTCATTTACACTAAGGGCTGGAATGGGAATAAATGAAAGTAAAAGCTCTTACTAGTGGGCTAAATGCCACACAGGGCTGCCACAGACCAGAGTTTACATGATGATGAATTAATTCTTTGTATCTCTCAAAATTAAAGTACGCCTATTCTCCCCACCTCAAAAATACAATTTCCTTTTTTTGGGATCCCAAGATGGCCAATAAGAGGCAACTCTGGAAAGCAGCTCCCAGCTAGAGAGACGCAGAAACCGAGTGGTTCCATAATTTCAAACGAGGTACCAGGTTCATTTTGTGGGTCTGGTTGGACAGTGGGTATAAACCAAATAGGGCAAGTTGAGGCAAGGTGGGGCACTGCCCCACCCAGGAGGTGCATGCAACCGACCAGAGGACCAGGGGATCTCCCACTCTGGGACTTCAGTTCGGATACAGCACTCTACCCAAGCCCTCTACAACCCACAGAACAGGAGATCTTTGGGGCTGAAAAGCCTCAGTGAGCTGCCTGAACAGGGCAGAACAGCAACTTCAGCTGGTGCCAGAGCCGTCAGCATAGATCTAGGCGAAAGCCAGAAAGCCCACTGGATGGATCTACCCTCTGCCGCAAGAGGTAAAGGGAACTGAAAACAGGGGAAACAGCCCATACAGCAGGATGGGTTTCCCCCCCCCCCAGCCCCGCCCCCTGCCATACTTGACAAAGCCCAGCAGACTAAAAAAACTCTCACACCAGTTTTGCACCTAGAGAGAGACCAGGAACAACCCAGCTTGGCAGGTGGGGGGGGGGGGCAGCTGCCATTGCAGAAGCCAGCCTAACTTTCCTGAGCAAATGAAAGCTACACCAGCTCCACTGAATCCGTGGCAGCCCAGCAGCACCTCTGCAGGCAGGCAAAGGAAAGGCCGCCTCCCCATGCAGCTACCTGAGATCAAAACTACATAAATCCAATGAGATGGGAAAAAACCAGTGCAAGAAGAATGAAACCATCAAAAACCAGAATGCCTCTCCCCCCACCACGAGATCACAACTCCACACCAGCAAGGGAACAAAGCTGGACGGGGGAACGAATCTGACGAATTGACAGAAGCAGGCTTCAGAAGGTGGATAACAAACTTCTCTGAGTTAAAGGAACATGTTCTAACCCAATGCAAAGAAACTAAAAACCTTGAAAAAAGGTTAGACGAAATGCTAACTAGAATAAACAGCTTAGAGAAGAACATAAACAACTTGATGGAGTTGAAAAACACAGCACAAGAACTGTGTGAAGCATACACAAGTTTCAATAGCCGAAGAGATCAAGGATATCAGAGATTGAAGATCAACTCAATGAAACAAAATGAGCAGGCAAGAAAAGAGAACAAAGAACGAAAAGAAATGAACAAAGCCTTCAAGAAATATGGGATTATGTGAAAAGACCTAATCTACACTTGATCGATATACCAGAAGATGACGGGGAGAATGAACCCAAGCTGGAAAACACTCTTCAGGATATTATCCAGGAGAACTTCCCCCAACCTTGCAAGGAGGCCAACATTCAAATACAGGAAATACAGAGAACACCACAATGATACTCCTCTAGAAGAGCAACTCCAAGGCACATAATTGTCAGATTCACCAGGGTTGAAACAAAGGAAAAAATACTAAGGGCAGCCAGAGAGAGAGGTCGAGTTACTCACAAAGGGAAGCACATCTCACTCACAGCAGATCTCTCAGCAGACCCCCTACAAGCCAGAAGAGAGAGGGGGCCAATATTCAACATTCTTAAAGAAAAGAACTTTCAACCCAGAATTTCACATCCAGCCAAACTAAGCTTCATAAGTGATGGAGAAATAAAATCCTTTACAGACAAACAATTGCTGAGAGATTTTGTCACTACCAGACCTGCCCTACAAGAGCTCCTGAGGGAAGCACTAAACACAGGAAGGAAAAACCAGTACCAGCCACTGCAAAAAAGAACCAAATGGTAAACAGCAATGACACAATGAAAAAATTACGCCAACCAAAGGGCAAAACAACCAACCAGTTATAAAATGGCAGGATCAAATTCACACATAACAATATTAACACTAAACATAAATGGACTAAATGCCCCAATCAAAAGACACAGACTGGCAAATTGGATAAAAAGCCAAGAATCATCAGTGTGCTGTATTCAGGATACCCATCTCATGTGCAAAGACACAAATAGACTTAAAATAAAGGATGGAAGAAGATTTACCAAGCAAATGGACAGCAAAAAAAGCAGGGGTGGCAATCCTAGTCTCTGATAAAATGGACTTTAAACCAACAAAAATCAAAAGAGACAAAAAAGAGCATTATATAATGATAAAAGGATCAATACAATAAGAAGAACTAACTATCCTAAATATATGTATACCCAATACAGGAGCACCCAGATACATAAAGCAAGTCCTTAATGACCTACAAAGAGACTTGGACTCCCACACAATAATAGTGGGAGATTTTAACACTCCACTGTCAATACTGGACAGATCAACGAGACAGAGAATCAACAAGGAAATCCAGGACTTGAACACAGATCTGGACCAAGTGAACTAAATAGACATTTACAGAACTCTCAACCCCCAAATCCGCAGAATATGTATTCTTCTCAGCACCACATCGCACTTACTCTAAAATTGACCACATAATTGGAAGTAAATCACTCCTCAGCAAATGCAAAAGAAGAGAAATCATAACAAGCAGTCTCTCAGACCACAGGGCAATCAAATTAGAACTCAGGATTAACAAACAAACTCAAAACCACGTAACTTCATGGAAAATGAACAACTGGCTCCTGAATGTCAACTGGATAAACAATGAAATGAAGGCAGAAATAAATATGTTCTTCAAAACAACGAGAACGAAGACACAACATACCAGAATCTCTGGGACACATTTAAAGCAGTGTCTAGAGGGAAATTTATAGCAATAAAAGCCCACATGAGGAGCAAGGAAAGATCTTAAAATCATCACCTCGTCATCAAAATTGAAAGAGAGGAGTAAGATCAAAAAAACTCAAAAGCTAGCAGAAGACAAGAAACACCTAAGATCAAAGCAGAACTGAAGGAGATAGAGACACAAAAAAAACTTCAAAAAAATCAACAAATCCAGGAGCTGGTTTTCTGAAAAGATCAACAAAATAGATAGACTGCTAGCCAGATTAATAAAAAAGAAAAGAGAACAATCAAACAGATGCAATAAAAAACGATAAAGGGGACATCCCCACCGATTCCGTGGAAATACAAACTACCATCAGAGATTACTACAAACAACTCTTATGCGCACAAACCAGTAAATCTGGAAGAAATGGATAAATTCCTGGACACCTGTACTCTCCCAAGACTAAACCAGGAAGAAGTTGAAACCCTGAGTAGACCAATAACAAGGGCTGAAATTGAGGCAGCAATTAATAGCCTACCAACTAAAAAAAGCCCAGGTCCAGACGGGTTCACAGCTGAATTCTACCAGATGTACAAAGAAGAACTGGTACCATTCCTTCTGACACTATTCCAAACAATATAAAAAGAAGGAATCCTCCCCCAACTCATTTTATGGGACCAACATCATCCTAATACCCAAACCGGGCAGAGACACAACTAAAAAAGAAAACTTCAGGCCAATATCCATGATGAACATCGACGCAAAAATTTGTAATAAAAATACTGGCAAACAGAATGCAACAGCAAATCAAAAAGCTTATTCATCATGATCAAGTAGGC
Source organism: Ateles fusciceps (assembly GCA_036589455.1). Taxonomy (NCBI): domain Eukaryota; kingdom Metazoa; phylum Chordata; class Mammalia; order Primates; family Atelidae; genus Ateles; species Ateles fusciceps. The sequence continues at coordinate 16,357,953 of JAZHEH010003097.1, forward strand.
TTCATACCAGGGATGCAAGGCTGGTTCAACATATGCAAGTCTATAAACATAATCCATCACATAAACAGTATCAAAGACCACATGATTATCTCAATAGATGCAGAGAAGGCCTTCAACAAAATTCAACAGCCCTTTATGCTAAAAACCCTCAATAAACTAGGTATTGATGGAACATATCACAAAATAGTAAAAGCTATGAGAAACCTACAGCCAATATCATACTGAACAGGCAAAAACTGGAAGCACTCCCTTTGAAATCAGGCACAAGTCAAGGATGCCCTCTCTCACCACTCCTATTCAATATAGTATTGGAAGTTCTAGCCAGAGCAATCAGGCAAGAAAAAGAAATACAGGGTATTCAATTAGGAAAGAGGAAGCCAAATTGTCTCTATTTGCAGATGACATGACTGTATATTTAGAGGACCCCATCGTCTCAGCCCAAAATCTCCTGAAACTCATAAGCAAATTCAGCAAAGTCTCAGGATACAAAATCAATGTGCAGAAATCACAAGCATTTCTATACACCAATAACAGACAAACAGCCAAATCAAAAGTGAACTCCCATTCATAATTGCTACAAATAGAATAAAATACCTAGAAATACAACTAACAAAGGATGTAAAGGACCTCTTCAAGGAGAACTACAAACCACTGCTCAATGAAATAAGACAGGACACAAACAGATGGAAAAAGATTCCATGCTCATGGTTGGGAAGAATCAATATTGTGAAAATGGCCATACTGCCCAAAGTAATTTATAGATTCAATGCTATCCCCATCAAGCTTCCGATGACCTTCTTCACAGAAAAAGAAAAAAACACTTCAAACTTCATATGGAACCAAAAGAGAGCCTGCATACCCAAAACAAACCTAAGCAAAAAGAACAAAGCTGGGGGCATCAGACTGCCTGACTTCAAACTATACTACAAGGCCACAGTAATCAAAACAGCATGGTACTGGTACCAAAACAGAGACATAGACCAATGGAACAGAACAGAGGCCTCAGAAGCAACACCACACATCTACAATCATCTGATCTTTGACAAACCTGAGAAAAACAAGTAATGGGGGAAAGGATTCCCCTGTTTAATAAATGGTGTTGGGAAAACTGGCAAACAATGTGCAGAAAGCAGGAACTGGACCCCTTCCCCACACCTTACACTAAAATTAACTCCAGATGGATTAAAGATCTAAACATAAGCCCTAACATCATAAAAACCCTAGAAGAAAACCAAGGCAAAAGCATTCAGGACATAGGCATAGGCAAGGACTTCATGGCTAAAACACCAAAAGCAATGGCAGCAAAAGCCAAAATAGACAATTGGGATCTAATTAAACTCCAGAGCTTCTGTACAGCAAAGGAAACAATCATTAGAGTGAACTGGCAACCAACAGAATGGGAAAAAATTTTTGCAATCTACCCATCTGACAAAGAGCTAATATCCAGAATCTACACAACTAAAACAAATTTACAAGAAAAAAACAAACAAGCCTATTCAAAAGTGGGGGAAGGATATGAACAGACACTTTACAAAAGAAGACATCTATGAGGCCAACAAACTTATGAAAAAATGCTCATCACTGGTCATTAGAGAAATGCAAATCAAAACCAAATTGAGATACCATCTCACACCAGTTAGAATGGCGATCATTAAAAAAAATGAGACAACAGATGCTGGAGAGGATGTGGAGAAATAGGAACACTTTTACACTGTTGGTGGGAGTGCAAATTAGAGCAACCATTATGGAAGGCAGTGTGGTGACTCCTCAAGGACCTAGAAATAGAAATATCTTTTGACCCAGCAATCCCATTACTGGGTATATACCCAAAGAATTATAAACTGCTCTATTACAAAGACACATGCACACATATGTTCATTGCAGCGCTGTTTACAATAGCAAAGACCTAGAACCAACCCAAATGTCCATCAACAATAGACTGGATAAAGAAAATGTGGCACATATACACCATAGAATACTACACAGCCATAAAAAACGATGAGTTCATGTCCTTCATAGGGACATGGATGAATCTGGAAACCATCATTCTCAGCAGACTGACACAAGAACAGAAAATCAAACACCGCATGGTATCACTCATAGGCAGGTGTTGAACAATTAGAACATGTGGACAGAGGGAGGGGGAGCATCACACACTGCGGTCAGTTGCAGGGGACTAGGGGAGGGACAGCAGGGGGTGGGGGAGGGATTATGTGAGGAGAAATACCAGATATAGGTGAAGGGGGGAGGAAGGCAGCAAACCACCCTGCCATATATGTATCTATGCAACAATCCTGCATGATCTGCACATGTACCTCAGAACCTAAAGTACAAAAAAAAAAAAAAAAAAAAAAGTTTTTCTTTGCTTTCCCTCACTCTTTCTCACATACACAAATTCTTTATTCAGTCCTAATGCCCTGGGTCCCACTCTGTCAATTGAAGGGTAGGAAGGCAGACTTGCCTGAGATTACAGAAACAGTCACATGGCAGAGAAATGTCTGTCAGACCCAATAAGATGCAAAATCTGCCCTGAGCTATTACAAAGCAAAAAGCCAAGGTAGCCTTTATTAATTGTTATTTTCTGGCACTGTTCTGAATAGAAAACACTCTCTGGGCATGTGAAGCTTCTCTGCCATCTGACTTCAGCTGGTTCTGTTAATCAACAAAAATAAATCTGAAATATGTTTGCTTGAGCCAGTCTCATAAGTTAATTCTACGCAAAGAAAATCTATTCTCTTGCAGAATTTCTTCCAAGTCTGTCCCACAGCCCTTGGCTGAGTGATGGAGGAAAGGAGTATGCAGACACAGGTATTTTGCCTGTGAGCGCTGTTAGGGGACCACATTGCTCAGGACCGCCAACAAGAAAGTGTGGCCCCAATAAGCCGGAGATGCTCATATTTATTCTAGTACAGATTTAATGACAAAGGCCTGGAGCAAACACAAGTTGTGGGTAATTAACATTGTCGACTCTGGGGTTAGGTAAACAAACTTATGTAGATAAATTGCTTGGCACTCCCTTATAATCTGCCCTTTACCATTAGCTCAAGGTAAGAAGATTTAGCTGTCTTCAGCTATAATCCTTTCCCCTGAAGCTTTTGCAAAATCCCCTGGCCTTCCAAGACATTTTTCATCTTTCCTATAATTTTTCCCACCACCCTGACAGACCTCCTACAAATTTCAACAACATGTTTTATTAAGGGGAAATTAAATGAACCTGATTTTTTGAATGTGTCAGAAATATTTATTCTCTAGAAGAACAGAAGATTACAGATCTCAAATCTAAAATATCTATTATAAAATCTACATGTGTTTTTTCCTACCCAAGCTGGGAATGAATTTACAGGGGATAGAAAATGTAACAGAAGAGTTTATTTTTTATTCCAAAATATTCAAATATTTTCAGTTCAAAAACTGTTACTTGGTATACGTCAAATCATATGAAAACGCTAATATATATCTACTGTGTGCCTTACAAGTGTGAGATTTGGAGTCAAATAGAACTTGCTTTTAGTACTAGTTGCATTACCTACTACCTGCATGCAAGTTACTTAAGCTCTCTCGGCCTCAGTTGCAACATCTGTACAATGAAACAGATAGTATCAACTTCATAGGGTTGTTGCTACATCAGGTGCTCTGCCAGGTATAGGATGTCTCATCTGATACCCCACCAAGTTAGGGGTAAATGTTTTTCAGACATTCTGAAAAACCAAAGCTTCTTATCTCTTTCTAGAATTTTTCTAGACCAGGTTTTCCTTACCTAAATTTAAGCTGAAAGAACTTCCCTAAGCAAGAGGGATAGAAAGCTATTACTCCTTCAAAAGGAAGATCAAAAAATTTATCTGTGAGGTTATTTTTTCAGCCCAAACTTATCTGCAATGTAGATATTTCTTTCTCTTTCTTTCCTTCCTTCTCTCTCTCTTTCTTTCTTTTCCCCCTCCCTCCCTCCCCTCCCCTTCCTTCCTTTTCTTTTTCTCTTTCTTGTTTTTTTCTTCCTTTTCTTCTTCTTTCTTTTGTTCTGGCTTTCACAAGAATAATAGGATTATTTTGAATCCACCTGCTACTAAAAAAAAACAAAACACAAACCCAGTTTAGCTGTTCCTTACTCAATAGACTTACAGACTTGTCAGGGCTCATAAAGCATGCATTTAAATTCTTATTCTAATCTCCACCCCCTGTTCCCTATCTAGCTGAATTCTACCTCTCTTTCCCCTCTCTGAACTCAGAGACAAAGCAAGGATCATTCAGAAGATGTCATCTGGATCTTCAAGTGGCTAAAAGTCAGCTTAGCCTGGCTTAGTGCAGTCACACTTACCTAAGTGAGCCATGATTCCATCAGGAAAGAAAGGCGTGCAGGATTTCAGTTTCACTTTATCTTCACAGCAATCTTGCAGTGCAATGATCATTTTACTGACTTTACAGATAAGGAATCTGTAGCTAAGAGACATGAAATAGCTTTCCTGAAGCCCCATATTTGTCTGACTTCTGAATGCCCAGCAGTCTAAATAGTCCCTGTAGAAGATAACTCACAATCATGCCACTCTCCTGCTTGAAAGTCTCCAGTGGTTTCATATCATGCTTTCAGTAAAGTCCAGTCTTCCCACAGCCTGCAAGACCCATTGTGATGTGGCTTCTGACCTCTCAGACCAGCCAGGTGTGTTCTCATCTTGAGACCTTTGCTTTTACGGCCCCCTCCGCCTGGAATGCTTTTCCCCAGATCTTCCAATGGATGGCTCTTTCTTGACTCCCTGCCACTTCTTTCACAAGGGCTTTCCTGACCACCTAATCTATAATAGCTCCTATTTCCAACCCTGTTTTGTCCTCTTCATTGCGCTTATCACTTTTGAAAATATTACTTACTCTATTAGGTTACTGACTTGTTGTCTAAACTGCCTAAGGATAGGGCCTTTAGTCTTTTCATTACTGTATTTATAGTATCTAGTACTATGTCTTACAATAGTAAGTGCTTAATGATTATTTAGTAAATGAATGAATAAATGAATAAATAGAAGCTGTCTTAGTCCATTTTGTGCTGCTATAAATAACATAGACTGGGTAATTTTTAATGAACAGAAATTTATTTCCAGAAGGCTGGGAAGTTCAATATTGAAGGGCCAGCATCTTGCAAGGACCTTCTTGCTGCATCATCTCATGACAGAAGGTCAAACAGAGAGAGCAAGAAGGAGCCAAACTCACCATTTTATAATGGGCAGAGTTCTCAGGACCTAAACACCTCCCATTAGGCCCCCATCTCCCAACATTGTTGCACTGATAAATAAGTTTCCAACACATGAGTTTGGGAGGGGACAAAACATTTGACTAAACATTCAAACCACAGCAGCAGTGTTTAGGAGAGGTCAGTTTAAATCCTCTTGCTAAAGTTGTGCTAGATAACAGAAATGCCCTAGATCACTTACTGGCAGACAGACAAGTATCTGTACAGTTGCTGACACTTGTTTCACATGGGGGAATGTATTGGGTATTACAGAGATTCAGTTGCAGAAAATTAACAAGACAGCCTCCTTAGTTGAAAAGAGCAGACTCTAACTAGCTCATTCTTTGATCTACTTAATTTTAGTTGGTTTTGTTCATGGGGGACCCTAGCAAAGGAACATACTCTAAACTCTTGGTATTATCTTCCTGATAGTCATAATAGTAGTTTTCCTGGCACAGTGTATTCTCTCAAAAGTTTTAAATGTTTTAATCCAGCCATCCACAGAATGGCAAATGGTCTCTTTTGATTGGAATAACAAAAACTCAAAGAAATGTGTGACCATGAGGACATGATAACCTATGAATGATGTGCTGAGACCTGAAACCCAAAATGACGGTAACTGAGAGTGGCACTAAAGCCTTAAGTTTTGGTCACACTCTCACCTAAGTAACAACCTGTTCAAAAAGGGAAGGCTTTTTAAAGAAAATAATGGGAGGCCATTGTTTTGGACTGCGCTTATACACTGGGCTCCAACAGACTGTATCAGACAAAAGTGGAGTCACTCACACTAAATGCAACATAATCAAACTGAAACTTTAAGGAAGCAGATAGATCCTAAAACAGACCAGGTTTAATTTTTTTTCTGAAAGCAAGAGATTCCAGCACAAGGAGATCCCCCCTATTCCAACACTTAAAAGTAACCTGAAGCCCTTGTTCCCACCTTATAAAACCCCTGGAGTTTTAGATTTGGCTCCCAGGGAGCTTGGCACCCTCCCTTAATAGGACCCCCCCACCCCAGAAAATTCTAAAACTTAAGACTAAAATATAATTTTTCAAAAAGTTAAAACTATCACTCATTCTCAGAAAAACGTAAAATAAACATTCGTCAGACTTTATTTAACTCATTAATTAAAGAGGAAACCAGTAAGATGTTAAAACCAATTCAACTGAGTGTTTGAAGAACAGAGACATGTTGGCAATCAGTTCTGCTGATATAAATTTACTAATGGTTGCAAATCTGGCTAATATCCTATCAGATTTTACAATGTAATGTTTGAGATTATCTTTCCTGAAGGACAGAAATTGTCTGAGGGGAGGTACCCTCAGGAGATAACTCCAATACCGAACAATGCAATTCATAAGCCTGAGAGTCCACTGAGACTTGATTTATATAAAGCTCAAGCAGTAAATTAAGTGCACCCTCCTTCAGCCCCTACCCCAGTCTTTTAACTGGAAGGTAGATCTATGTCTGATAGGCAACTTTTACCTTTTTCCTAATTCTTCCTAGCAGTTGACTTCTTCTGAAAAATTATCATTTGAGTCATTAAATGCTGGGGTGGGGCAGGCTTCTCCATAGCTTGTGTATTTGGTAGTCATCCCAGTCTAGCCTCCAGAGTAAGTGAAATATACATTTAGTTGGAGAAAAGCTAATGATTATTCTAGTGCTGTTTCCAAAGAAAGGAAATAGACTAAGAGACTAGTGTCTGGGAATGGTGGCTGCTTTAGGGTGGTTGAAGACTCCAGATGAGAAGAAGTAAAATTCCAGGTGAAGTCAGCAAGGCAAATTTTTAAGGAAATTGTTGGAGCAAGGACAGTGAAGAGGAACTGACAGCAAAAGCTGGATGTAGGCAGAAAGGTGGGTCAAAGTCAATAGAATCCTCAAGAGTTAGGATTTAAATAGCATAAAAGGAAAATACAAATTAAAAATAAATTTAATCCTTCCCCGTCCCATTTTTCAGGATTTCTTTCTTTAGTCTTCAAAAATATATGTAACTTTTTCTAATGGCTAAATAAGAGGTTTATTTAGCTATTAAAAGAGTTACATGTATCTCACAACTCAGGAATGTTTCCTCAAGGACCCGGAAACCATCTCTTAGAAATGTAACCATCAAGGAAGATAAGGCCCCATCTCCCAGTGTCCTGGGAGGAGATGGGCCTAATTTGTTAGTTGCCTGCAAATCGCAAAATCTACCCAATGTATCTTCCATCTGGGTATATACGAGTAATATTTCTTTCTGTGTTTGCAATCACTTTAGTGGGTAGCTTGTGACACATATCACGTTCTTGTTTTATAGTTTTTCCATAGTAAAATTGTTTTTTTTTTTTTGTTTTTTTACCTCTTCTGCCTTTGTAGAGAGGTTTTCTCTGTTGAGAGGATTTTATTTTTAATTCTATTTCTCCTGACAATAACTTAAAGCTCAAAGAAAAAGATGAACTTGGGATTCAAGAGAAAGGTTAGAGCTTTCCCAAAGGCCAGAGAAATGGAGAAAATAATTTGAGATTTTGACTAGAAAGTAAAAACAAAACAGGTAAGACTGGTTAGGGGCAAAAACAATAGCATGGTAATGAAATCACTTTTGCGAAAATTGTAACAGTGAGAAAATTATGGTAGTGAAACCCCTTCTTGCCCTTAGCCTTCAATTATTCCCCAGCTTGGGCTAGCGAACTTTGAGAAACATTTAGTTTATAGTTTAAATGAGAATAGCCCTTCCCTAAAACTTAGCCACCTTTGTAAAGCTAATGAAGAGACCACAAGGCTAGGAGAATGGAGGAGGGTGAATCTTGCTAAGGAGTAGTCATAAATGATTGTTGCCAGCCATTGTCCCAGAGGTCACAAGAAAAGAAACTTCCCCAGTTGCTCCCACAGATAACATGACTATTGTAGAACCTAAGATTGGCCTTCTGAGATATCTTTCTGGCTTTTTTTTTTTTTTTTTTTTTTTTTTGCATGTCTGATGACCATGGCTCCACCAGGACCCTTCAGCCACTCCTGTGCCCCACCTATAATGACAGCCCCAACTAATCAGCAGCAAACACCCATTGCCTAGTCATCCTTCCTTCCCCCAGACTATCTTTGAAAAACCCTAGCCCCCAAATTCTAGGAAGGCTGAACTGAGTAATAATAAAACTCCAGTCTCCCATTAGCTGGCTTTATGTGTGTAAAATTCTTTCTCTATTTCAAATTCCCCAGCCTTGATAAATTGGCTCTATCTGGGGAGCAAGCAAGAAGGACTCATTGGGTGGTTACAGTAATGTTAAATAAAATTTATAGGAGGACATTTGTTTGAATTGTGCTTCTGCACTATGCCCAACAGCCCAAACCAAAATGGAGTCACTCATGCTAAAGTTCCACAGCACCAAGCCTAAATTAAGCTATTTATCTGACCTTCCAAGAAATCAAGAGAGTGAGAGAAAACAGTCAAATCCCCCACACAAGCCAGAGTTAGCCAGCACAATAAGGAAATTTCCTCTGCTTCATCCTTTATAAGTACAGTAACTTTTGAAACAAGCATCCACTTTTTGTTTTCCATTTCTGCTTTCCTCAGTCCTTTTCTGTCTACAAAACCAACTTCTGCTCAGCTCATCTGAATGCTCATTCTATTTTACAGAATGAGGTGCTGCCCCATTTTAGAATTGCAAATAAAAGCCAATTAAGATCTTTAAACTAAATTTGTTGTAATTTTGTCTTTTGACAGTAGTTAAAACCACATATTTTGGCCTAAGGTACCCTTAGGTTCAGGACTGAGTTTTACCACTTCTTAGCCAGTCAAATTATCTTCTCTCAATCTCTGTTTTCATTTGTAAAATAAGAGTAAATAGTACCAGCTGGGCACAGTGGCTCATGCCTATAATCCCAGCACTTTAGGAGGCCGAGGCCAGCAGATCACTAGAGGACAGGAGTTCAAGACCAGCCTGGACAACATGGTAAAACCCTGTCTTTTCTGAAAACACAAAAATTATCCAGGTGTGGTGGTGCACACCCATAATCCCAACGGTTTGGGAGGCTGAGGCACGAGAATCGCTTGTATCTGGGAGGCGGAGGTTGCAGCAAGCAGAGATCTCGCCACTGCACTACAGCCTGGGCAACAGAGCAAGACTCTGTCTCAAAAAAATAAAAAAGTAAAAAAAAAAAAAAAAAAAGAAGAGTGTATAGTACCTACCACAGAGATATCTCATGAAGATAAGAAAACAGAGGTACTTGGTACATGCCTACTGCATAGAGTGAGCTTAGTAATTCTTATCTATTTATAACATATAACTCAGCTATTTATAACTTCTAGAAGTAATTATAAAATCTAAATTATGTTTAAACTATTTTCAACTATCTTTAGAAACAAATGGCTGTTGAACTGTGTTATATGTAAATTTTTGGTGCCACAAAAGTAGCAGCACTCAAATATAAATTTTTCTCTCAGCAAGGCAACTTTATTTTCTGCAGAAAGGGTACACTTGCCAGCAGTTTGTCACTGGAGTACACTGAACAAAGGAAGACAGATATATTTATTCCTTATGGACTGGCCCCTAGTGCTGTGCCCTGCCTCCATTGGCTGGAGCTGGGCCTCACAGTCTAGGCTGCACCCAGTTGGCTAATAACTTAAAACTTTCTTAAATAGGTAAGGGCAGAAGAGAACAAAGGAAAAGAGGAAGTAACTTAAGGAATGCTTAGAGAGGCAAAACTACTTCCAAATAAGAAAGAGTTGAATAAGCTATGATCTCTAAGACTTGCCTGGGCTTGTCCAGGCATGTCAGGGCAAATATTCAGGTTAAAGTATAATAACTAAGAAGACTGGTTACACTTACTTCTTATTATGACTAACAGATACTCAGGAGTATTAGCAAAGGGTCTAGAGTAAATTAACTTTTAAAGAAGCTATTAGTTATAATGAACTAACAGGAAAGCTTTGAAGAGGAACTTTATTTTTGTTTTCTACAAACTGTAACCCTATACTTTATACATCATTCTTCTGAGGTTCAGGACATACCACCCAAAAATATGACTGTAGGAGACTAGATATGCCAGTCCAAAATGTAATCACCTGACAGGCTCTTCTTGCTCGCTGCCCAGAAAAGCCAATGCACTGAGAACAGCAGGAGTGTTTGCAGCAAAAAAAGTGTTTAATTGTGGCCAAGCACAGTGGCTTACACCATGATCCCAGCACTTTGGGATGCTGAGGTGGGCAGATTTGACTCAAGGTCAGGAGTTTAGCCAGGTGTGATGGTGCATGCCTATAATCCCAGCTACTCAGGAGGCTGAGGCAGGAGAATCACTTGAACCCAGGAGGCGGAGGTTGCAGTGAGTCAAGATGATCATGTCACTGCACTCCAGCCTGAGTGGCAAAACAAGACTCTATCTCGAAAAAAAAGTGTTTGTTACAGAGCCAGCCAACCGAGGAAGATGAGAGATAATTCTCAAATTTGCCCTCCCTGACAATTTGGAGGCTAGGGTTTTCAAGGATAGTTTAGTGGATAGAGGACTAAGGAATGATGAATGCTGATTGATTGGGTTGGAGATGAAATCATAGGGGGGTTAAAACTCTCTTCTTGTGCAGAGTGTCTCCCAAGTAGAGGTTAGAGGACTGATAGAGTTCATTTCTTGGTATGGGTTACTGGTCTAGGTGGCTGGTGCCAGCTGGTCCATCAAAATACAAGGTTGCAAGGTCTAAAAGAGACCTCAAACACCAGTTTTAGGTTTTGCAATAGTGATGCTATATATAGGAGCAACTGGGGAGGTTAAAAGTCTTGTAACCTCTGGATACATGACTCCTGAACCATAATTCTAATATTGTGGAGTTTTACAAAGGCACTTTTGGTTTCTGCAGAGTGAAGGGGTTTATTTTGGGAAAGTACTATTATCATTTTTGTTTTAAAGTTAAACTATGAACAAAATCCCTCCTATAGCCAGCTTTTTCTATGCATAGGAATGAGCAAAGACAGTTAGCTTGCAAAGTTAGAAGCAAGATGGAGTCAGCTATGTCAGATTTCTCTCACTGTCATAGTTTTTGCAAAGATGGCTTCAAAAATATATCTCTGTAGCATATTGATTATTGTCAGCTGGTTATCTTGACAAACTGCAGGCATAGGAGTAGCTCTGCAAAGTTGCCCTTTCTTAAGGAAACTTACATCTATAAAGGAAATATCTATTTGAAAGGATATCGCCCTCTCTTCACCGGGAAGAGAAGCACTAAATCTCTAGAGATTTTTACCAGTGGAGAAGGCTGATGCCTTTAAATTAATATTGAAATCTGCACAACAAACCTTACCTCTGTTTACAGCAGGGTGTTCAACCTTTTGGCTTTCCTGGGCCACACTGGAAGAACTGTGTTGGACCACACATAAAATATATTAACTCTAATGACAGGTGATGGCTTAAAAAAAAATCACAAGAAAATCTCATAACGTTTGAAGAAAGTTTTATGAATTTGTGTTGGGCTTCATTCAAAGCTGTCCTGGGCCACATGAGGCCCATGGGCCGTGGGTTGGACAAGCTTAGTTTATAGTGTTTTTTCGGGCTATCTAAGGACTTTTCTCATACCCTTCTTTTTTTCATTTCAGCAAATGATGGTATTTAAGCCTGAGGTTTAACTCTTTTTTGAGACCTAGGGATTTATTAATTTTCTCCCATGTATACAAGAGGAATTACATATTAATAAACTCTTGTTTCCCTCTTATTAATCTGTCTTTTGATATAGGGAATTCTGGTTAACAACCATGAAAGGTAGAAAAATTCTTTTTCCTCCCCTATAGTTCTCAGATTATCTGACCCTGCAGTAACGCACACTGAGCCATAGCAGACACAGTACAAGGTGCAGGAGAGTCACAGAAGATTATGACTTAGGATTTGGGCAGAACACTTTTGAAGATTTTTAAAAACATAATTGACCCACCCACTGGGGCAATTGAGTGATATTCACACATTACAAAATCTGCACACAGAAAAGGGCTAGTTTTTAGGTGACGCTGGGCTCAGGCTTGCCACATCCCTACCTTTCCATAATCCTCTGACAGATCAGGAGCACTTTGACAGTGAATTGTGTGTGGTGAGCACCATCCTCCCTCAGACATTTCAGTGAGCTCCCAAATGTAACTGATATTCCCAGCCATTTTTGAAATGACAAGTTTTTCATATAAAACAGACACTATTTCTTAATGTACTTACTCAAAGTTTCCAAAGTCAGTATTGGAAAATGTTGACTAGGGAGCCATACAAACCTCACAGGGAAATCAGAATGCCTGGTGAAAATGCTCAGAGCATTTGTCAGAGCTCCCAAGAGTTGATTAAAGAAACTTCCTGCTCCGCTGGGTTTCTCCACAGTCAAGGAGCCTGTTACAAAGCTGGTTTTGTGAGGAGGCCTTAGCTCTGGGGCTGGGCCTGCCAGGCTGACTTCCAAGCCCAGAAGACAATGAGTCCCGAGCTTGACCCCAGATGGAAAAGTGGAATATGGTAGAGAAAGCAAAAGAAAAGCAACTCATTAAATTGCCCACTACGTAAAACACAGATTGTTTTAGAGAGAAGGAGGAAGTGTAGTTTCTCAGATACAGAAACAGTGGTTTCAAGTACGTTCATCATAAGGGGTCTGATTCAAAGGTGCAGGACTGATCCTCTACTCAAAAGAACTCTGCAGGGAACATATGTGCACAGATGTCACACATATCTGTTCTGATTAAATTAACATGTGAAGGGAGAAAATGAAAGTTTAAGGCCTCTAAAATAGCACCAGTGAGTAGAACTATTCAAAGGGAAATTTTTTAATGCCTGGGATTGGAATTCTGAATTTTGAACTAAAAAAAGATCCAGTGTTTGCTACACAGCTCAATCTGTGTTGAATCAGGAATTTTTTTTTTTTTTTTTAAAGATGGGGTTTCACCATGTTGGTCAGACTGGTCTTGAACTCCCGAACTCAGGTGATCCACCAGCCTTGGCCTCCAAAGTGCTTGGATTACAGACGTGAGCCACCACGCCCAGCCAAATCAGGAATTTTAATGGAATTCAGTTCTAATGACTAATACAATTTATTCTATGTTGTTTTAACTATAGAATAAAAAATAACCATCGTTTTAGTCATTTATGATGCAACTGATAAAAAGCAATTCATTTGGCTAGGCACGGTGGCTCATGCCTGTAATCCCAGCACTTTGGAGGCTGAGGTTGGTGGATTGCCTGAGCTCAGGAGTTCGAGACCAGCCTGGACAACATGCCAAAACCCTTATCTACAAAAAATACAAAAATTAGCTGGGCATGGTGGTGTGTGTGTAGTCCCAGCTACCTGGGGGGCTGAGGCAGGAGGACTACTTGAGCCTGGGAGGTCAAGGCCACATTGAGCCGAGATTGCACCACTGCACTCCAGCCTGGGTGACAGAGAGAGACACTGTCTTTTTAAAACAGAAAAGCGGGGGGGTGGGGTGGAGAAAAATATTTCATAATTGATAGCAAAATTTGCTAACTATAGCCTAGAGTCATTAAACTTGTGACATTTCTTTTTTCAACAGAATATAAATATGCAAATTTCCATGATTGTGAATTTGTGTTTTCTATATTCTGGATGGTACCTTAACCACCATGTGAATTACAAAACACAAGTCCAAGTGCTAATTATTCTTGTTCATCATCAGACGTGTTTTCCAATCAATAGTATGACATGCCACAGAGCACATGACTCTTTTAAAGCTACCAGGGCTTTGCAAACTCTTTTAGAGGACAACACAAGGCCTCTCACTAAAGTAGAAATAATAATAAACCAACAATGGTGAGAATGTTGGTGCTGGCATTTAAGTTACAACTGAAGGGCATTCTTGTTATAAAAGTCATACTCTCACTCTGCTTTCTTTTGTTCATATTGATGCCCTTGTTTTACTTTATGGAAAGAGATTTCCAGTGAAATTTTCCATAACTCATCCCCTAGGCTTTTAATGTTTCAAAACTTTTTTAAACATTCTGAGTGGTCAGTGTTGCTCTCATGGCTCCTAAGTAAAGATTAATGAGACTTCGAAGATGTGTGCCACTTATTCTATTCATCTGGAGCCATAGAATCCTTTAATTTAAGTATTAGTATTCCATTTTGGTATACTAGGTATCATTGCTAATTAAGAAATATCTGAAACTATTACTTTATAATAATGCATTTGAATGCCAGAAAGATGGAAGGCACACTTAACAGGAGTTAATAAAACAATAATTGTTACTGTTACACCAATATTCATAGAAGTCTAGTGATTAGAATTCTGTGCTTTCATATCCATGGCACTGGTTTGATTCTCACTCAAGGAACCAGTCTCTGAAAATGTTAAGTCCTTTAACTGAGGAGAAGAAACATTTATGAAATTTTGGTTTGATATTTGTATGACTCTTGACTTTTGTTATTGATCCATTTGTTATTGAGCCTTTTCCCTTTAACGGGAGCTTTTGATATCCTATTTTACTGTCTACTTTAATCTTCCATCTGTAGGCACATGGGATGGTTGGTCTTTATGTGTAGATGGTCAGCTGAGAAGCTGAGACCCTAGAGAATATGGCAGGACAGAAATGTGGGTTGTATTCCACTTGTGGTTAGCAAAGCTTTTTCTTTGAGCTGTCTTTGGAGCTGTTCTGGATCTTGTGAGGACTGCGTTGCCCTCTTGGAGATATGGAGATACTTAGTGCATCCTTAGTTAAGTCACAACACTGGTTAAGGCTTACTGGTTTTGGCAAGTTACTCTGAAAGGTACCTTGGTTTAAAAGAAAAGAGAAAAGAAGTTCCAAAGCCAGGTATATTGGCTGTTTGTTCCAGGTAAAAATCTGATAACAAGACATTTTAAAAGATTTTTTAAAACACTCTATGATCAGAAGTCAACTTAATTAAAAGTTAATATTCAGGCTCTCTGTTGGACTGTGTTCCTGGGATTTTTTTTTTAGTTTACTAAATCTTTTCTTAAATTATATGTTTGGCCCCTCTGTCTGCTTCCTTTTTTATTGATATGATTTTTGCCAGAAAAAAATGTAAAATGTCATTGGCTTTTCCACAAAGTTTAAAATCTCCCCCACACTGGGTCCTCTAAAAATTGTTCTCCCATTTACTTCTGCCCCTCTGCCTCTTTGCCATCTTTGACACCACATGAAGGGATCTAGGAAGGAGCTTCTGATGATTCTGAGACCCCGTGAGCAACACAGAAAAAGGCACCACATATCCTCTTTTGAGGGGTTGTGGGGAGGTCTTCCAATTTCCTTGTGGAATTCCAAAAGTCATGGGCAGGTTTCCTTCAGGTCTAAAACTCTGTTCTTTTTGCATTGAGTTCCCTGATGTCTTTACGTTTTAGGGTAGCAGGGATTACTGTGGCTGACAGTGCTAAAGTGAATGATTGTCAATGCAGGGAGCTACACATTTCTTTGTGTGTTTAGATAAGAAAGGCATGGTTTGAACACTTGGAGCTAATGAGGAACAAATGTTCACCAATAAGGGATAAGACTCCCATAGGGATATACTAGGTATCATTGTTAATCAAGAAACATTTGAAACTGTTACTTTACAGTAATGTTAGTAATTCTAATCACTAGACTACTATGCGTATTGGGCTGATTACAGAGTAGGCTAATTTGCACTGGGTCACCCACCAGCCTCAGGGAAATGTCTTTGTATTAGGGGCACTGTGGAACATTGCATGGCCTGGTGTCATGGTGCTTTGCTTTTTTGGAGAATACCTGGGATTCAGTGTAAAAATGGGATCCTTAATTTGTGAGGTTCTAAATTCTCTGTTTTCTAGCTACACCTGCATTTCACATATAAAACTAGTAGGTTCTGAAAACTGCAAATGCTTTGTTGGTTCCATTTATTAATGGGCTCCACCCTGAGCTCAGCGGTCCAATTGGAAAATGGAGGCTAAATTAGAAACTATCTATCTAAATAAAATTGGTCTCCTAATGAAATCCTGCAGTGAATTCTTATGTTTTTGTGTTACCTTGGCACCCATCTTAAATCATCCTCTAACATATCCAAACTCTTTCTTATAAAAGCTTAAAGTATCTCTCTGTGCTTTAAAATGTAAATTTGCTAACAGGTTTTCTTTAAAATTCAGTAAGGACTTCAGCCATGTGGGACAGGTAAATTTTAACTTGTTCTATTTACATAGACATAGTTTGAATTCAACTGTCCCTTTAAACCAGTAAATTTTATAGATCTCATGACTACAGTTTTAAAGTTATAAGACCTTTATTTGTGTTTGTCAATATTTTTAAATATGTATGCACACATGACTGTTTGTATATTGTATACCAGGTATTAAGTTATAAAAACATGAGTACTCATAAGTTAAGTAACTAGCCCAAATGCTTTTCAAGTTCATGAGACATTGGTAATCTATGGAAAGTAAAGCTACTTTTAAAATTGTTGGGAAAATAAAAATCTTTTAAGAATTTTAGACATTTTTGCCTGAGTCTACTGGTCTGACAAATTTATTCTGTTTCTCATAGATGTTTTATGGTCACAAAACTATTGCTTCTGTGACTTTCTGATACTTGTTCTGATTTGTCTGTGAGTTTGTCTTTCGTTTTGAGCCTTTAGATTCTGAGGTCTAGAGAAGTGGCCATGGTGAGACCAGGGAACATACATGTGTCCACAGCAGCCTGGACCACCAGCTACAGAGCACAGCCACACTGAGTATGATTCTGCACCTTGCTGGCCCAGCTCTGTTTCTTGTCCATGCTGAAAGATGTCAGATCCTCCAAGCATTGTTTTCATAAGTCAATCCTCTGTCCTGGGCTTTGCATCTGGTATATTACAAGTAAGATTGCTTACTTCCTAAGTTTTTCACTGGAAATTAGGTTAAGATTTCTTTTATTTTGCATGACTTACACATTATTGCATTTATATGCCTTTTCTTCTATTCATCTTCCTTTGTCCACTCACTTTTCAACAACCCATAAGAGTGCAAAGGGAAAGTTTTCCCTTGACTCCTACACTGGTTACCAGTAGTATGACTCTGAAAACAAAAGCCAATAGAGTATCAGCAGATGTCATTCTTTCACTGTGAATTTTTGCAAGGCAGGGTCCATATCTTACTCACTAAACCTACCCATATGTAGCTTTTCAACAATACATGTAAAGATTTTTTTGGTTTGTGGTAGCAGCAGCTATTGCAGAAACTGACTTAAATAAAGAGGGTAGCTTCCTTGTGGGAAGTTCCCAAATAGGATACTCTCCTAGCTCATCTCCTTTCTTTGATTTTCTGGAGATACAGTTGGTTGACATAAACTGGAATATCAAAGGTGGTAGTGGAAAGGGACAGGAGGAGTGAGATTTTATCTTTAAAGGCCTGCCCCAAGGCTCCATGAATTTTTCCATTCCCAGTTCCAACACTGTTCCCTTTTCCATGTTAATTTCTTATGAGTGAACATAACCAGGTCATGTGGTGCCCAGATATTAAACACTATTTCTGGGTGTGTCTGTGAGAGAGTTCTGGATGAGATTAGCATTTTAATTGGTAGACTGAGTAAAGCAGATGACCCTCCTCAATGTGGATGGGCCTCTTCCAATCCATTGAGGGGCTAAATAGAAGAAAGCACAGAAATGGAGAATTTTCTTTCTCTTCCCAACTGCATGAGGTGAGACATCAGTCTTCTCCTGCACTCAAACTGGGACCTAAACCAGTGATTCTTCTCATTCTCAGGTCTTTGGACTTAGACTGGAACTTACAACATCAGTTCTCTTGTTTCTCAGGCCTTCAGACTCAGACAAGAACTACAACATTGGCTCTCCTGTGTCGCTAGCTTGCCATTGCAGATCATGGGATTTCTCAGCCTCCATAATCACGAGTCAATTCCTTATAATAAATACCTTTCTGTATTTGTCTAGCTAGCTAGCTAGGTAGATAGACAGACAGATAGGCAGACAAGATACACACATAGATAGATTCTATTTGTTCTGTTTCTCTGGAGAACTCTAACTAATACAGATTTTCATTCCAGAAGTGGGGCATTCCTGTCCTAGTTAGCTCAGGTTGTTATAACAAAAATACTATAGATTTTCAAAATCATAAAGACAAAAAGTAAAATGATGGTTGCCAGGAACTGGGGGAGAGAGGAATAGGAGTTATTGTTTAATGGGTATAGAGTTCAGTTTTACAAGATGAAAAGAATTATGGAGATGGATGGTAGTAATCACTACACAACATTATGAATGTACTTAATACCACTGAACTGTACACTTAAAGATGGTTAATATGGTAACTTTCATGTTATATGTGTTTTACCACAGTAAAAATAATTTTTTAAAATGTCATAGGCTGGGTGGTTTAAACAACAGACATTTATTTATCACAGTTCTGGAGGTTGGGAAGCCAAAGATCAAGGCATTGGCTAATTCAGTTCCTGATGAGGCCCATGTTCCTGGCTTGCAAACAGCTGCATTCTCACTGTACCATTACATGGCTTTTCCTCAATGTATGTGGATAGAAAGAGGAAAAGGACACAAGCTTTCGGTGACTCTTTGTTTAAGGGCACTAATTTCATCATAAAGGTCATACTCTTACGATTTCGTCTAAACTTAGTTACCTCCCAAAGTGCCTTATCTCCAAATACCATCACCTTGAATGTTAAGGCTTCAAATGCTGATAGTGATGAGGACAATGGAGTCAAAACAAAAAAGAATGTTAAGGCTTCAACAAATCAATTTGACGGGTAGAAAGGGACAATTCAGTTTATGGCATCTCCTTATTATAATTTGTCATACCTGGAATTTTTAAAGAGACTTCTGTTTTTCTGACCTAACCTAGTGATCCAGCAGGAAAAAAACAACAACAATGACAGTAAATTAGGCCCTCATGGGAGGAGCAGTCTGTATATCTGTCAATTCACAGGAAGAAGCCATATAAGCCCCACCTCACAATACCCTCCCACCAGACACCATCCAAAGACGCAACTGCCATTTCTAAAAATGTCAAGATGAAGCACCATCAAAAGTCAGGGATATTCATACTGTGGTCTCTGCCATTTCTGGTTCAAATGAACCAGAGCTCCTTGGAGAAATGGCTTTTCTCAGGTCTGGGACAAGAAATGATCAAACTGAGCCCAGGCATCTTGTCATACTGGAGAATGAGAAAGCTGTCAGAGATCACTGGGCCTATATAAAAATGTCAAACCAACCAGCCCAAAGTGGATGTTTTTGGCCAAAAACTAGTTTAATATGAGAAAGAAAATAATACTTGCAATAGATTACAATATGTTTGTATGTTAAAAATCTATGACTTCATGATGCAGAAAAAAAAACAGTCATCTTTAGAGATTTCTAGGAAAACAAGTAAACAAAGGAAAACTAGTAAACAAAGGAAAAGAATGAAGCATTTATTTTACCTTTCCTATATAAACACAGTTATTTCAAAGTAAGCAAATAGTTGGTGATCATTAGCCAACAAATGCTGAAAAATACATTTCCCTGTGGCCACAGTTCCTGAGTAGTAGTCCCTCTTCTACAGTCATGGCTCTCACCTGCTTTCTGGAATACTGTTCTCTTCCCATCCACCATCAGGCCAAAGGATGCAGTATTTGATAGGGCTGTCATAACAAAGTACGACAAACTAATGTTATGGAATTTAGAAGACTGAGATCAAGGCATCAACAGCGGCTGGGTGTGGTGGTGTGTACCTGCAGTCCCAGCTACTTGGGAGGCTGAGGCAGGAGAATGGCTTGAGCCCAGGAGCTCGAGGCTGCGGTAAGCTATGATTGTACTACTGCACTCCAGTCTGGACATGAGTGAGACCCTGTCTCAAAAAAATGAAAAAGAGGGTTGGTAGGTTGGTTCCTTCTGATGGCTATGAGGGTGAATCTGTCCCATGCTGCTCTCCTAGTGGCTTCCTGACAATCTCTTGTGTTCCTTGGCATACAGAAGCACCACACTAATTTCTGCCTTTGTGTGCACATGGCAGTATCCCTGTGTATGTGTCTCTATGTATCCACATTTCCCCTTTTTATGAAGGCATCAGTCATACTGGATTAGTATCCATCCCATGATCTCATTTTAAAGTGATTACCTCTGTAAAAGATCTATCTGCAAATAAAGTCACATTCCAAGGTATTGAGGGTTAGGACTCCAATATGTCTTTTTTTTGAGGACACAATTCACCCTATAAAGATGCTAACAGCATCCACTATTGCTAGTCTCTTGGTGCTCCACCATTTTTTGCAGAGTCTTAGGTTTTTCCACACATCTATAAATGGTCCCTTCATTAAAATCCCTTAGGTAAAATTCTTTGAGTATGCCAAGTTTTCTCTGGGACTCTGATACATGCATTTTGAAAGCTATTTAATAAATTAAGTTGATGGGACTTAGTGATGGGTTGCATGGATGGTAAGTGAAGTGAGGAAAAGGGAGGTATCAAGTGTAATTTCCAGGTGTCAGTCTTGTGTAATTAGTGCAAGTAGTACCTTTCACTGAGATTAGGCATGCAGAGAAGAACTGGATTGGGGACTGTAAGGGAGATAATGATTTTTTGTCAAGACATATAAAGAATGCATAGGTCAGGCATAGTGGCTTATACCTGTAATCCCAATACTTTGGGAGGTCAAGGCAGGAGAACTGCTTGAGGCCAGGAGTTAGAGACCAGCCTGGGCAACATAGGAAGACCTTGTCTCTACAAAAAATTTTGAAAGGAAGACATTAGCTAGGCATGGTAGCATGAGCGTGCAGTCCCAGCTACTCAGAAGGCTGAGGTGAGAATTGCTTCAACACAGGAGGTCAAGGTCACTGATCATAACACCATAATCCGGCTTGGGAAACAGAGCGAGACTCTGTCTCAAAGCAAAACAAAATGACAAAAGAGAATATAAACTCATCCTTCGATACACGTGAGGGATTCTTTTCAGGACTGTTGGCATACATGCAAATCCCTACATTCTCAAGTCTCACAATTGACCCTGCAGAAACCACATATATGAAAAGTCAGCCCACTGTATATACAGGTCGCACATCCCTCAAATACTGTATTTTCAATCTGCAGTTGACTGAAAAAAATCTAAGTATAAGTGGACCTGCACAATTCAAACCCTTGTTGTTCAAGGATCAACTGTATAAGCCACACACACCAAAAAAAAAAAAAAAAAAAAAATCTGTGCATTATAGTGTTTCTATGCTCTGTACACACAAACTCAGACAGCATGAATTTAAATCCCGGGGCTGCCAATTACTAGTTGAGCCACTTAGGACAAATGACTTAGATTTTCATTCCTTATTGTGTCCATTTTAATCTATAAAATGTATATTTTAATTCCTGACTCATAGTGTTGCTGTGAAGCATGATGGGCTGAACCACACAAAGCACTCAGCAAAGTGTCTGGAATTTACTACAGAAGCAATAAATGTCAGCTGTAGCCAGGATTACTTTTGCATACCAACTTTCCATCTGGAAAAAATATCACCAACAATAAAGGTTTTGAAACTAGCCACCTGAATATGGTCTAATCCTTATTTTCCACTGCAAATTTAAAATTCTTGTCAATATGGTGCAGAATGGAAATAAGGTTGCTAGCAGGCTTGTACTTCTAAGACTTTCTCTTTTCTATTTGGTTTTGAGCTCAGTAAGCCTATTTGAAACAGTTGCTAACCTTGATGCTGGAAATCATTTGGAGATGTGGATAAATTTCAAAGCAACGTAGACATTTTAGGATGTCAAGGGGCTCTGGAAAATAACGTAGTCTGACCTTGAATTTTTGGATGATGAAATTAAGACCCAAGCAGTTAAATGACTCATTTGAGGCCACACAAGCACAGGCAGAGGTGGGACTAAAATCCAGCCTCATGACACATCATTGGGCATTTCCTCTTCAGCATGGTGACTCTAGCAGGACAGTCCAAAAAAATATTTATTGCAGGGAATTTTAAATGTACATAATGAACTGAACCCCTCTCTAAAGATAAACACAAGATAGAATTAGGAATAAGAGACCAAAGCAAGAGTTCAAAAACACTAGTGTTGTTATAAATTCACAAAAAAGATTTCTCTAAAAATAGATGAATTATGATTTAACTAACATTTTAAACTTTTTAAAATACATGTTCTTAGCAAGGAGTCTGACTACGTTCACACATGGGAATAGACTTTTCTTATACTCATGCACTGAGCTGCCACTTTTTGAGTTTTCTTTTGAAGACTTGGTGATTTTTTTCCTCTGCAACAATAATTTACTTAATGCTATATTCAAAATTATACATCCCAAAGAGATTCTATTTTGAAGACATCTGACTCAATGAACCAATAGAATGTTGAGATGTTTATACGCCTTTTATAATTAACTCAGTTTTTGTGGTTTGAGTTTAAAAGATCTAAGCATCACACCTGGACCAATTACGTTGTGATACTTGCATGTAATTGTGTGAAACTAAATCAGTTTTCCTGCTTAGCTAGAAGGAAAGACAGAGATACAGTTTACTTTTCTATGTCATCTTATCTGATGTAGAGAAGAAGAGATATCAGAAAAAAATAAACTGCTGGGCAAAATTGGAGTAAATATTAAAATAATACTTCCTGATATCAAGAGAAAGGGATATAAATTTTTGTACTGAGAAAAGAAAGTATATTTGGTAGATGTAACATTCAAGAGAAAAGCCAATCTAATGGAACTGGATTATGTTAAAAGGATTCTATTATCTCAAAGACTTGGTATCCATAGCAACTGAAACATTGCTATACTTACTCTTTCCATCTACCATGAGGGAAATAAACAGCCAAAGAGCTTGCTATTTCCTGATATTGTTATATCACAGCTAATAAATTACCATTTACAATGTCTTAACAAACCCTACTGTTGTTTCACTTTTAAAGCAGAATCAAAAAAGACGAAGAAATGAGAGAATGTAACCGAAACACAAAAATGAACAACCAGCTTACAGAGGAGGGTTGCAATTGCACATCCAAAGAAGAGAGTTACTCTCTGAACTTCACCCCAGGCTGGCTGATGTCTAAGATCGTGAAGCAGTTTCCTGGGCTGCTACCAAGCTACAAGTCACCTACAAAGTCCATGGAGCCTGTGCTGCTCTGAAAGGGAGTCCAGACCTAAGTGGGCCAACCTCAGCCCAGATATAGACTAAACAGGATGCCCAATCAGTTGCAACTATGTGCTGTGTACATATATAAGTGACTGGTATTACTAAATCATAACTTTTTCTTTATTCACAAAAATGTGTCATATGTCTATATGTACCAATCTCTGTGTAAGGTTCTGAAGATGTTAGATGTGAATGAGACACTCTTAGCTGACAAAAGAGTTCACAACTTGTGCAGAAAATAGATGCATCAAGTTTCCAGTTGACGGCAGTAAAGGTCCATCAATATCACGTATAACAGGCACATCGTTATGGGATACCTTTAGGACCCAGTACAGTTTCTTGCAAACAAGTGACACATAATAAATGTTGATTACATGTAAGAGTTCAAGGGAATTATCAAGATGAACTTAACACACATCATCAAAATTATCTGTAGCAGGGAGGTCTTCAAAACACAGAGCCTTAAACTGTAGTTGAATGAAATGAATGCAATATTAAAACTGTTATAAAGATAAACATAATTAAAGTTGTCAGAAATAATAAGCAGTAAATCTGGCATTTGAATCCATACAGTCTGGTTCCAGAGATTTTTGTGCTTAACCACTACACTTCGCCTCCTCTTAGAGAGCAAAGCCTCATGGGAAGGGGGGACAGATGTAAAATTCTTTCTACAGCTACAGTGATTATTTTAAAAGAAAAGAAAACCAATCCAAAAATGCCAATTGTAATCTTTAGAAGACAAACATACAGTTTGAACTACATCTATTCATTCATTTATTTATTCAACAAATATTCATTGTGCTTCTCTGGACCAGTACGTCTCTCAGTACCAGGGATGACACAGATAAAAACACAGTAAGCCAATGTTCTCACCATCTATTTTCTCCATAAAACTAGCCACTTTCAAACACACATTACGATTTACTTATTTATTACGCTTATTAATTGTTGTCTGTTTTGGCTTAACAGAATACTTCTTCCATGAGAATATAAAATTTTGTGTTTTGCTAAGTTACCCCCGAGCAGCTAGAAAAGTGCTTGGGCACTGCAGGGTTTTGATAAACATTTGTTGAATAAATGAATCATGGAGCTTACTTTTTACTGGAGAACAACAAAGGTTTTTAAAATGAAATAATAGCCAGGAATATATGCAGAGCAAAATCACAAATTTCCTATGCCTTTTTTCTCTAAATGCAACAGTGATAACCCTTAATTACCACTGGACTTTACACGGATACTATGAGTTTTAAGCAGGATGTGCAAAAGATTTGGAACCCTGGGAAAACCATGGACCCTTAAATAAATATAAGAAAGCTTTATAATCCCTGTTTCTGAATTTCTTCTATTTCAATATATTAAGGAGGTAAATCTGCATGCATATCATTTTCAGTGTGACTTCAGCATCTCAATAAAGGTCATGGGTAACTCAGTGACAAAGCATCCTTCCCTCACTGCCACTGAAAACCCACACTGGCCAATATTTTTCTAAGTTTTAGTACTGCATTATTTTACATATTTTATTACTCTGTTCCTCTTCTTTCTCTCACCAACTCTTTTATTTATATTTAAACAGCTCTATTGAGATATAATTCACAAACCATACAATTTACTCATTTAAAGTCTACACTTCAAGGGTTTTTAGTATATTCACAGATATGTGCAACCTTCATCACAGTCAATTTTATGACATTTTCATCATATCAAGAAGAAACTCCATGTGGTTATAGTCTCCAGTTACTACCCTCATATCGACCCATTCCCTCCTCAGCCTTAAGCAAACACTAATCCAATATCTGTTTCCATAGATTTCTGTATTTCGGGCTTTCATATGAACGGAATCAACTAACGTGATCTTTTGTAAGTGGCTTCTTTGTCATGTTTTCAAGATTTATCCAAATTATAACATGTATTTCATTGTATTGGCTGAAATAATATTCCATGGTATGAATATACCACATTTTGTTTATTAATCCACTGATAGACATTTATTTCCACCTCTGGGCTATTATGAATAATGCTGCTATGTACATTCGTGTGTAAGGTTTTGCGTGGACATGTGTGTTCTTTTATATTTCTAGGAGTAAAATTGCTGGAGCATATGGTAACTCTTTTTTAATTATGTCAGGAACTACCAGACTGTTTTCCAAAGCAATGGAACCATATTACATTCCCACTGGTGGTGTATGAGTGTTCCAATTTCTCTACATCTTCAGCAACACTTGTTATTATCTACCTTTTTAATTCTTAGCCATCCCAGTTAGTGTGAAGTAATATCGCATTGTGGTTTTAATTTGCATTTCCCTGATGACTAAGGATGTAAATCATCTTTTCATGTACTTATTGGTCATCTGAATATCTTTTCAGAGAAAAGTCTATTTAGACCCTTGGCCCATTTTCTAATTGGGTTATCTTACTTTAACATTGAGTCATAAGAGTTCTTTACATTCTAGATACAAGTTCCTTATCAGATACATGATTTGCAAGTATTTTCTCCCATTCTGTGAGTTGTCTTTCACTTTCCTCATGGTGTCCTGTAATGCACAAAAGTTTTTAATTTTGATAAAGTCCAATTCATTTATTTTCCCCTTTGGTTGTCCATGGTTTTGGTGCCATATGTAAGAATGCTATGTCAAATTCAAGGTCATGAAGATATACTATGTTTTCTTCTAAACGTTTTATTGTTTTAGCTATTATATCTAGGTCTTTGATCTATTTTGGGCTTATTTTATGGTTAAGAAAGAGTCCAACTCCATTCTTTCATATGCAGTTATCCAGTTGTAGCTGCACCATTTGTTGAGAAGATTCTTATATTCCCACTGAATGGTCATGGCACCCTTGTCATAAATCAGTTGACCATAGGTGTATGCATCTATTTCTGGACTCTTCATTCTATTCTATTGGTCGATATTTTCATTGTTTTGTCAGTCTTCATTATCATTGCTTTGTGGTAAGTTTTGAAGTTGGGAATTGTGAATCCTCCTATTTTATTCTTTTTCAGGATTTTTCTGGCTATGTTTGGTTCCTTGCAATAACATGAATTTTAGAATCAGCTTGTCAATTTCTACAAAAAAAAAAAAAAATCCACAGAGATTCCGGTAGGAGTGGTGTTGAATGTGTAGATCAGTTTGAGGAATATTGCCATTTTAACAATATTAAGTTTTCTGATGCATGAACATGGGTTAATTTCCATCTAACTAGGTCTTTAATAGCTATATAGTTTCCAGAGAATAAATACCACACTTCTTTTGTTAAATTTGTTCCTAAATATTTTAATATTTTATTCTTTTTTATGCATGGGTTTTTTTTTTTTGGTTTTTTGTTTTTTAAGAGACATGGTCTCACTTTGTTGCCCAGGCTGGTCTTGAACTCCTGGGCTCAAGCAATCCTCCTGCCTCAGCCTCCCAAAGTGCTAAGATTACAGGCATGAGACGCCAAACCCAGCCAGTATTGTTTTCTTAGTTTCCTTTTTGGATCATTAATTGCATGTATATAAAAATACAATTAATTCATACTCTGAAAATTTGCTGAACTTGTTCATTAGTTCTAATTATTTTGGGTGGATTTCTTAAGATTTTCTATATACAAGACTATGTTATCTACTAATAGAAATAGTTTTACTTCCTCCTCTCCAATCTGAATGTCCTTTATTTCATTTTCTTGCCTAACTGCCCTGGCTAGAACCTTGAACACAGTACTAAATAGAAGTGGTAAGAGTGAACATTCTTCTCTTGTTCCTGATCTTGAGGAGAAAGTAACCACTCTTTTATCACTAAGTATAATGTTAGCTATATACTGTCAGATTTTTGTAGATACCCTTTATCTGGTTGAAAAAATTGTCTTCTGTTTCTCATTGTTGATAGTTTTTAAATCATGGAATAGCATTGAATTTTGTCAAATACTCTTTCTGTATTAACTGAGATGACTGTGTGATTTTTTGGTTTTTATTTTATTAACATATTGTATTATATTACTGTACCAATCTTGCATTCTTGGGATAAATCTTGGTCATGGTGTATAATTTATATGTTTCTGAATTTTTTGTTAATATTGTATTGAGAATTTTTGCATCTATATTTATAAGAAATTGGTCTGTAGTTTTCTTGTGATGTCTTTTTCTGGTTTTGATATCAGAGCAATACTGGCAACATAATGAGCTGAGAAATGTTTCCTCGTCATTTTTTTGAAGAGTTTTGGATAATTGACATTATTTTTCTTTAAATGTCTGGTAGAATTGAGCAGTGATGCCATCTGGGTCTGGGCTTTTCCTTGTGGTAGTTTGTGTTTTTTTTTTCTTTTTCTAACTCAATCTCTTCACTTATTATATGTCTATTCAAGCATCTATTTATTCTTGAGTTATTTTCAATAGTTTGTGTCTCTATAGGAACTTGTTCATTTCATCTCAGTTATTTAATTTTTAGGCTTACAACTATTCATATTTTTTATAAACCTTTTCATCTCTGTAGAGTCAGTACAGTAAGAACAATCCTACTTTTGTTACTGATTCTAATTTCAGTCATCTCTCTTTAAACTTAGTCAATCTAGCTAAAGATTTGTCCACTTTGCTGATTTTTTCAAAGAATAAATTTCAGTTCTATTGATTTTTCTCTATTATTTTTCTATTATTATTTCATTAATTTTCACTCTGATTTTTGTTATTTCCTGTCTTTTGCTTGCTTTAGATTTAGTTTGCTCTTCTCTATTTCCTTAAAATGGAAGATTAAGTTATTATTTTGAGTTCCTTCTTCTTTCTAAATCTAGTCACTTAAGCTATAAACTTCCCTCTAAGCACTGCTTTTCTGCATGTTGGCAAGTTGTATCTTTATTTTCATTAATCTCAAAGTGTTTTCTGATCTCCTCTTCAATTTCTTCTATGACTCATTGGTTATTTAGGTGTGTGTTATTTAAGTTCCACGTATTTGTAGGTTTTTTATTTTTTCACTAATTTTAAAATTATTTACCTTTTTATTTTAGAGATATGGTCTTGCTCTGCTGCCCAGTCTGGGGTGCAACGGTGGTGCCATTATAGTTCACTGCATCCTCAAACTCTGGGGCTCAAGCAATCTCCTCACCTCAACCTCCTAAGTAGCTGCTAGTACAGATAGTCACCACCATGACTGGCTAATTAAAAAAAAAAATTTAGAGATAAAGTCTTGCTATGTTGCCCAGATTGGTCTCAAACTCCTGGCCTCAGGCAATCCTCCTACCTCAGCATCACAAATAGTAGGATTACAGGCATGAGCCCTTGTGACAGGCTGAGGCTTTTCCCACTATTGATTTCTAATCTCATTCCCTTGGTGGGGAGAATGTACTTTTTGAGAGTTCTTCCCTTTCGATTTATTGAGATTTATGATCCAGCTTATGTTCTATCTTGAAATTGTTTCCTGTGCATGTTAGAATGTATATTCTGTTGTTGTTGGGTGGAGCTGGCATAAACTGGACCATTATCAGTTTTAATTTTTGTGGGCTGCCCCATAAACGAAAAAAGTTAAAAGAAGATGTTTAAGAACATATCAGTGACTCTCCAGGAAGAGCAGGTGTGATTAGGTGAGAATTGGTATCAGTGGATACATGTACATATCTCAGGTTTCCAAATTCAGGGATGTGTGTAACATCTGTTTGCCATAGCTAATTAGGTTCTAGTCTTCTAGTGTTAACAGCTGTAGAAGGAGGAACATGTCTGTGAGCTGGGAATCTGGGCATTGCAGGATAATTTGTTTGGCTAGTCTTTGGTAAGTTGAAATTGTTTAGTTATGTTTCTCCAATTTTGGTGAAAAAATGGATGTGATTGGGTGGCTTGGTCAAGCAGTGACATCATAACTTGTAGGTCTGCTTGATTATTGCCATAAGCCAAAGGGCCAGGCAGTGAGCTGTGGGCTTGAATATGTGTGATAAAAACTAGGATATGTTTGTAGATCTAGCAATTGCTAAAGTTGAAGAAAAAGGACACACAGGGTGGGCTCAAGAATAAACTTAATCAGGGCTGTCTTAAGGTTCTGTAATAAACAAACAGAGTAAGCAGGGTCACTAACAATATTGATGGGTTGAGCAGGAAAGATTTCCAGGGCTAATATATTCAGTAAGCTCTCTGAGTGCTAGCAAATCCAGATCAAGTGAAGGGATTATGTGGTTCCCACCAAATAGCCACTTTTTCATTTTTACCAGAGCCATCAGTAAAAAAGCGTTAAAGCATTAGGTATAAGGAAGTGAACTACTTTTGTAGACAAAACTACAGGAATACAAGGTAAAAACTAAAGTAGTTTGTCAGCAGGAAGGGCATGCTCCATACAGTCTGCATAATCAGAGTGTGCTATCCGAAGATTTAGAGATAAGGGCAAAACTGAAATTGTTTTTTACTCAAGGAAATTCTTATGATATCAGGGTCATAATCTAGCAATAGATTGCATCATCTGTTGCTCATATAGATGACTTTACTAGCTTGGATATAGGGAGATACTGTTTTAGTCTTGGTATGTGAGCAAAAAACCCATTCTAGGAAGTGTAGCCCTGGGGCCATCTGTCCTAGTAATCCTGTTGGGGAATGTTTAGTAGGAAAAACAAACAATTGAACTGATTATTGTGGGTCTATGTGATCTAGTTGCCTCTGAGAAATAGCTTGCTCTATTTCCTCAATTTTCTTTTTTGCTGCAGGAGTTAAATACCTGGGAGAATCTTGGGCTATATTGCCTTTTAAGATAGAAAACAGGTTTTGCCATTTATCAGTAGTTATGCCCAAGGTGGGGCAAAGTCAGTTAATATTGCCCAGTAATTTTTGATAATCATGTCAGGTATATAGGTTGCTAGTATTTAATCTTCTGGGATCTTACTAACCAGGAAGTTAGTATGTATCCAAGATATTTCCAAGAAGAGGACATCTGTACTTTTTCAGGTGCTATGATTAAACCTCTTAACTGTGTATTCCTTTGGATAGAGGCATATAAACTTAAAAGTGCTGGCTCCATTGGGTCTGCTAATAAAATAACATCCACAAAATGAATAATCTTGCAATTAGGAAATTCTTTTCTACTGGGGGAGCAAAGCCTGATTTACATCATACGACACATGGTGGGTCTGTTCAGTATTCCTTGAGGAAGCACTTTCCAATGAAATCGGCAAGCTGGCCTTTCATTATTGGTAGCTGGTATTGTAAGTGCAAATTTTTCTTTGTCCTATTCTATAAGGGGAATGGCATAAATGCAGTCTTTTAAGTCAATAACAACTATAGGCCAATCTCGAGGAATCACCTCGGGGGAAGGGATCCCCAGTTGAAGTTCCCATAGGTTGCAGATTAGCATTAATAGCCTGTAAGTCATGCAGAAGTCTCCATTAGCCAGATCTTTTGGGAATGATGAAAATGGACGAATTCCAAGGGTTGTTAGATGTTCTATATGGCCGGCTTTTAGTTGCTCCTCAACTAATTCACAGGCTCGTTGTAATTTATCTCCCTTTAAAGGCTACTGTTCTACCCAAATAGGATTTTGAGACAGCCACATTAGGAGTAGGGAAGGAATAACAGTGGCCATTATTAGAAAGAGGCTTGCTGTTCACATAATTCATCAAATTCTGCCCTCCAGAGGAGGTACTGACTGGCCTCTAAAGTTGTTTTAGCTAGCACTGACCAGTCCCATGGGCTCATATGGAAGCTGTTTGCTATGGCTTCAATTATTCCTTTCTTAAATGGCTAGTGGTTTCACTTTCTCTAATGCTTTTTCTCATCTCTTTAAAAGCATCAAAAGAAATGGGTTCATACACCTGATTGCCTTGTTGATCTTGCATTACCAGGCAGGCCAAGAGCTCCCCTTCTAATGCTGCTTGCCTAAGACAGGTTCCCATAGCTGTAGTGTCTCCCTTGTCCTTTTTCCAATGTATTGGGGGAGGGGGCTCAGGGGAAACCTCCATTTCCTCTGTGGCACTTTTACCTGGTAATTATGGGGCTGAGGGAGGAGGCGGCGGCGGCAGTAAGGTAGGCGATGGTTCCTCCTCCCTTCCCTTTTTAGGCTCTTCTGTGTAGAGGAGGGCCAAAGCAGTCCTAACTAATGCCCATAATGTTAAAGATGTTACCGGGACCCGTTGCCCTTGGGCATGATGCTGTTTAAGATTTCTTCCCACTTGTTCCAGAGCTCTACATCTAGCACACCCTCTTCTGGCAACCATGGGTTATAGAAAAGAACAGTTTGCATTAGATCCCTTAATTGAGCCTGTGAAACCAAGCCTCTGCTAGCTTTAAGCAGCTGTTTCAATACTTTTATATACTGTTGCTGTTGAGCTGATAACTGCTGTCCCATGATGAAACCTTAGCTTGAACAATTCCCACAAAGTTGGAAATCCCAAGCGGGAACCAATGACTTACTGACCGGGTGGTCTCTTCACCTTTGTTTTTGAGGGCTCCGTCACAATCCGTCACAGCATTCTTCATGTAGGGGCACCAGCTGCCCAGTCTGTCCTGCAGACTCTGACCGAGCAACGGATGAAAGGAGTATGCAGACACAGGTATTTTGCCTGTGACTGCGGGCTGGGGACAGCACAGCTTAGCACTGCTGATGAGAAAGTGCAGCCCCGATAAGCTGGAGATGCTGGCGTTTATAGAGTACTGATTTAATGACAAAGGCCTGGAACAAACACCATTTGTGGGTAATTAACATTGTTGATCCCCCTCCCCTAAATAGGGGGCAGTCCTGCATGTGGATGATCGAAGGTTGCTTTCCAGAGAAATAGGTAAACAAACTAATGTAGATAAATTCTTTAGCACTCCCTGGTTATCTGCCCTCTGCCATTAGCTCAAGGTTAAGAGGATTAGTTTGCCTTCAGCCATAATTCTTTCCCAAAGCTTCTGCAAAACCTCACAGCCTTCCAAGAAGGTTTGTGCCTTTCCTATAATTTTTCCCAGCACTCTGACCAATATCCTACGGTTCTGTACATTATTGAAATTGGAGTATTAAAGTTTTCAACTCGTATTGTTGGTCTATTTCTCCATCCTCATTGTTTTTGCTTCATATATTTTGGTACTCTGTTATTAGGTACATATATGTTTATAGTAGTTAAATCTTCCTAGTGGATTGATCATTTTTAGTTGTAAAATATCCCTATCTCTAGTAACACTTTCTGTTTTAATGTCTATTTTGTCTAATATTAATATAGCCATTCCAACTTTTTTGTGGTTGCTATTTGCATGATATATATTTTTTCATTCTTTTACTTTCAATGTATTCATATCTTTGAGTCTAGTGTGTCTCCTGTAGGCAGCTTATAGTTGGATCACATTTTTTATATAGTCTACCAATCTCTGCCTTTTGATTCAATTGTTTCATTTATCCATATTTAATGCTATTATTGAAACACAATCATGTGCTGCACAATGACATCTTGGTCAATGACAGACAACATATATGACAGTTGTCCCACAAGATTATAATGGAGCTAAAAAAAAAAAATCCTAACACCTACTGACATCATAGCCATTGTAATGCCACTGCACAAGGCATTCCTTATGTGTTTTTGGTGATGCTGGAGTAAACTACTGTGATACCAGTCACATAAAAGTACAACACACACAATTATGTACAATCCATAATACTTGATAATAATAAATGACTACGTTACTGGTTACTATACAGTTTTGTTTTTTGTTTTTTGTTTTTGGCTCTGTTGCCCAGGCTGGAGTGCAATGGTATGATCTTAGCTCACTTCAACCTCTGCCTCCCAGGCTCAAGCGATTCTCCTGCCTCAGCCTCCCAAGTAGCTGGGATTACAGGTACCTGCCAGCATGCCTAGCTAATTTTTTATATTTTTAGTAGAGATAAGGTTTCACCATGTTGGCCTGGCTGGTCTCAAACTCCTGGTCTCAGGTGATCTACCCACCTCAGCCTCCCAAAGTGCTGGGATTACAGGCGTGAGCCACCATGCCTGGCTATCCTATACTTTTTAATCTTTAGGGTGTATTTCTACGTGTAAAAAATAGTTTACTGTAAGACAGTATGCCATGTCATGCCAGCAGCAGTCTTATCCATCTCGTGTTTACCTCATCTTTTGCTTGTACCCTTTTCCCTTGTGCTTGACTTAATCTTGTGTTGTTTTGTTCACTATGACTCCTAGGTATACAAAAATCATGAATAATGTTGCCATTAAGAAGCCACATCGAATGTTTGACCTGGAAACAAAATTAAAAGTGATTAAGGAGTATGAAGGTAGAAAATCAGTGATTATTATTGCTCACCAATCAGGCATGTCCTACTTCACTGTAGCTAAGATTCTGAAGAACAAGGACAAAATGTTAAAGGCTGTCAAAGGATCTGCTTTATTATTCATTACATAATATGAAAGTGAGTGGTCAGTCTGTCAGTGCCGATATGAAGGCAGTTGAAGAATTTTTGGAAATTCAAGGTAAGTTGATTACAGAGGAAAATTACTTGCCATAGCAAATCTTTGATATGGATGAAATCTCCCAATTCTGCACACAAATGTCTGAAAAGACTTTCATTTATAAGGAGGCTCAATGCCAGTTCAAGCCTTTTAAGGACAGGATCATAGTCTTGTTTGGGGGCAATGTTGCAGGCTACAAATTGAAACTGTTTCTGATCTGTCACACTGAGGGCTCCAGGGCCTCCAAGCATATTAAACGTACACACTGCCAGTGTACTACAGGAGCAATAAGAAGTCACAGATGACCCAGTTCCTTTTCTAAGATGCCATCTTGAATTGCTATGCCAGCAAAATGGAAAAGTACTGTCTGAAAAATAACACAACTTTCAAAAATTTAGTTGATAATACTCTTGCACATCCTCCTCTTATTGGTGATCTTTATTCCAATATCAAAGCAGTGTTTCTCCCTACAAACACCACCTCTTTGATCCAGTCAAAGAACTGAGAAAGTACAGCAGCTTTTAAGGCCTTCTACCTGAGAAGGATCTTTGCCCAGGCTATTGCGGTAACTGAAGAAGACACTGACACAATTCTGGAAGAATTACAATGTCTATGACTGCATTAAGAACTTTGCTTTGGTTTAGGGTGATGTC
Organism: Ateles fusciceps; assembly: GCA_036589455.1. Taxonomy (NCBI): domain Eukaryota; kingdom Metazoa; phylum Chordata; class Mammalia; order Primates; family Atelidae; genus Ateles; species Ateles fusciceps. The sequence continues at coordinate 16,392,179 of JAZHEH010003097.1, forward strand.
ACCAAGTATATAAATGGCACCTGGAAGACGACATTTAAAAGATTCATCCATAATGTCAAAGAATTTGAAAAGGATGAGGATATTACAAAAATCAACAAGGCTGTGGTTGAGATGACAAACACTGGAACCTGATTGTGCGTGAGGATGATACTGAAGAGCTCCTAGAGATGATTCATGAGGAATTTACTAATGAGAAGTTGTTGGAACTGCAAGAGGAAAAGATAGCTAAAGAAAAGGCTAGCGAAAAGATAACTGCAGGAAAAGTAAAAGAAGAACCCTCAAAAAATTTATAGTGAAGCCTTTAGCAGAAGCTTTTGCAGACTCCAACAAGCTCCTTAAAAAACTGAAAACATGAACCCCAACACAGAAGTTTTCATTAATAAAGAGAAATGTTCATGGTGCGTTATCTGCTTACAAGCAAATCTATGATGAAAAAGAGGGAAACAAACCAAGCAAATCATCATGGCATGGCCACATTTCTGAAAAGAATGACACCTTCTCAAGAAGAGCCTCAAGAGGTCTTTCAGGATTAGAAGGCATTATCATCATAGGAGATGACAGCTCCATGCCTGCTTTTGCCCCTGAAGACCTTCCAGTGGCACAAGATGTGGACATGGAAGACAGTGACATTGACAATCTTGACTCCATGTAGGCCTAGGCTAATATGTATGTTTGAGTCTTCGTTTTTAACAAAAATGTTTTAAAAGTTAAAAAAGTTTAGTGGAAAAATTCTTCTAGAGTAAGAATATAAAGAAAATATTTTTGTACAGCTATACAACATGTGTTTTAAGCTAAGTGTTATTATAAAAGAGTCAAAAAGTTAAGAGTTTCAAAGTTTATAAACTAAAAAAGTTACAGCAAACTAAGTTTTATTATTAAAGAAAATTTTTAAATAAATTTAGTGTAGCCTAAATATACAGAGTTGATAAAGTCTACAGTAGTGAACAGTAATGTCCTCGGCCTTCACATTCACTACCTTTCACACAGTGACTTATCCAAAGTAACTTGCAGTCCCGCAAACTGTTGTGTTTAGATACACAAATGCTCTTATCATGTTACAACAGCCTACAGTACAGTATTCAGTATAGTAACATGTTGTACAGGTTTGTAGCCTAATAACAATCAGCTATGCCATACAGCCTAGTGTGTAGTAGCCATCTAGGTTTGTGTGAATACACTTTATGACATTTGCACAATGTATCACCTAATAACAAATTTCTTAGAATGTTGTTAAGGAATGCATGACTGTATTTGGATTTATGTCCGCCATTTTACATTTTGTTTTCTGTGATGGTTAATTTTAGGTTTCAACTTTACTAGATTAAAGAATATCTAGAGATTGTAAAGTATTATTTTGAGGTGTGTCTGTGAGACCGGCATGTGAATCTGAGTGGGCAGGTGGAAAAGATCCACCCTCAATGTGGCAGACATCCAGTCAGCTGGCAGCCCCCGTAGAACAAAAGTATGAAAGGAGAATTTGTCTCTACTGGAACTGGGACACACTTTCTCCTCCTGTCTTTGGACATCAGAAGCCCAGACTCTTCAGTCTTGGAACTCCGAAACTTAGGTCAGCATCCCACCCCCAACCACCCCAGGTTTTTGGTCCTTTGACTCAGATTGAGAATTGAGCCATCAGCTTCCCTGGTTCCAAGGCTTTCAGAACTGAACTGAGCCATACTACCAGCATCCCAGGGTCTCCAGCTTGCACATAGCCTGTCGTGGGACTTCTCAGCCTCCAGAATTGTTTGAGCCAGTTCCCCTAATAAATACTCTCTCATTTTGCTCTATCTCTATCTCTGTCTATCTATCTATATCTACATACTATTGGTCCTGTCTCTCTGGAGAACACTGACTAATATACTTCTATGTGTCTTATGACTTTTTTGTTCTTCTCTTCATTGCTTACTAAATTCTATGGCATGAAGTGGATATTTTCTAATGTAGCATTTTAATTTCTTTAATAATTTTTTACTATTTTGTATGTTTTAATAGTTGCTCTAGGGTTTACCATATACATCTTAACTTATCAAAATCACCTTCAAATCAAGCCAGCTTAATTATAGTGATTAGATGAAAACTTTACTGATACATAGCTCTATTTACTTTTTCTCCTTTTGTAGTACTATTATTATACATATTACATCTAATAGTGTTACAGACCAAAAAATTTGGTGTTATAATTGCTTTATCGTCTATACTCATTTTCTTGGCCAATACAGCTTTGATTCCACTCATCTCTTTGTGCTGTTATTAGCAAATATATTACACCTGTATTACATTTCTATATGTTATAGGTTCAACAATACATTATTTACGTATTACTTATGCAATTAAGATAAGAAAGGGACAAAATATGCATTTGTACTGTTTTTTGTACTTCCATAATTACCTTTGCTACTACTACTCTTTATTTTTCTATTCAAATTACCATCTGGGGTCGCTTGCTTTCTGCCTGAAGAACTTCCTTTAGCATTTTTTGTAAGTCAAGTATGCTGGCAACAAATTCAGTTTTCTTATCTTTGAAAGTCTGTATTTCTCCTTCACTTTTAAAAAATAGTTTTGAGGCATATGTTTATTGGTTAACAAGGGTTTTGTTTTCCCTGGAGCACCTTGAATATACCATTCCACTGTCTTCTGATCACCATTGTTTTGACTGACAAATTGAGTGTTAATCTTATTGAGCTTCCTTTATAAGGAATGCATTGTCCTTTTGCTGCTTTCAAGGTTTTTTCCTTGTCTTTGACTTTTATCATCTTTAGTATGATATATCTGTTTATGTATTTCTTTGCGTTTATCCTACTTGAAGTTCATTGAGCTTCCTGGCTATATAGGTTATTGTTTTTCAATAAAATTGGGAGGTTTCCAGCCATTATTTATTTGAATGTTTTTCCTCTTTCTCCCTCTCCTCTCCGACATTCCCATTATGCATATATTGGTATATTTAATGGTGTCTCATATTTATCTAAAGCTCTGTTAATTTGTACCATTTTTTTCCCTCTGTTCTTCAGCTTGCTTAATCTTTACTGTTCTATCTTCAAATTTGAAAATTCTTCTGCCAGTTCAAATCTACTGCTGAGCCCCTAGATTGTTGAATTTTTTATTTCAATCACTCAACTACTAAATTCGAGAATTTTCATTTGGTTCATTTTATTTTTAAGAGATGTAGTCTCACTTTGTTGCCTAGGCTTGAATGTAGTGGTGTGATCATAACTCACTGCACCCTTTTGTAGAAATGGGGTTTACTGTGTTACCCAGGCCGATACTGAACTCCTAATTTCGAGCACTCCTTCTGCCTTGTCTTCCCAAAGTGCTGGGATTATAGGGATGAACCACACTCACCCCTCAGATCTTTTTTACAATTTTTAATAATCTCTATCTGATACAACAGTGTCATCATACCTTCCTTTACTTCTTTAATCATGCTTTTGTTAAGTTCTATGAACATGTTTTTGGTGGCTATTTTGAAATAATTTCCTGTTAAATATGACATCTGGTCACTCTAATAGGCAGTTTGTGTTACCTGCTTTTTTCCTGTGTATGGGTCATATGATCCTGTTTCTTTGCATAATTTTTTTTTGGAAAATGGGACATTTTAGATAATATATTGTATTAGTCCATTTGTGTTACTATAAAGGAATACCTGCGGTGGGTAATTTATAAAGAAAAGAGGTTTATTTGGCTCACCGTTCTGCAGGCTGTATAAGAAGTATGGCACCAGCATATACTTCTGGTGAGGGTCTTAGGAAGGGGAAGAAGGCATGTCACATGTGAGAAAGGAGAAGGTAAGAGAGAAGGGTATGGCTCTTTTCAACTATCAGTTCTTAAATGAACTAATAGAATGAGAACTCACTCATTACAAAGAGAAAGGCACCATGCCATTCATGAGGGTTCTACCTCCATCACCCAAACACCTTCCACTAGGCCAAAACTCCAGTCACATTGGGATCAAGTTTTAACATAAGATTTAGAGGGGACAATCATCCAAATTATGTCATATACTGTAGCAATTCTGAACATTAGACTTCCCTCTCCTGGGCTATTATTTGCTTGTGCTTTTTAACCAGCTGGGCTATTTTAGTGAAGTTTTAGATGCACACACAATTGTTAAGCCTCTGATGTTGCTCCTCAGGGAGGCATGGCTTTGGGGATGGCTACAGTAAGCCTGGGATGACAATGGTATTGGTAGGATTCTTTTTCTTTCCTTCCCTGACACACCAAGTTATTGAACTCCACTAATTCAATAACTAACTGCTGGCTGACTGCTTTGTTGTTTTAAAAAGTACCCTGGTGGCATAAATAGCTTTACAGACTAATATACCCAAATTGTGGCTCCTTTGAAGGAATGATTTCTGTGGTCAGTGCTTGATATTTGTTTTCACCCTGTGAGGGCTCCTTCCAGCTGCCTTATTCTGGTTCTTTCTGGTTCTCTCCTAGGCAACCCACAGTCTAGGCTCTATCTTCATTAACTTCACAAATTTGCCTCCCAAGTGCCTTTCACCGGAGTCTCCACTCTTGAGAGTGCCCTTTGGCTTGTGCTTCTCCACAGTGTGCTGCAAATGAAGTCAGTTTCCTTAGGAAGAGACTGAGAGCTACTCATTTTGTAGCTTGCTTCTTTCCCCAGGCAAAATCTCTAAGCCAGGGTTCTGAAGCTGGGGCTGAAGACAAAGACAAGTTGCTTTCTGAGTGATAGCTGTGCTCTAGGATCTGAATACGTGGTGGAGGGCAAATGACATAGCCTGAGCTTGTTTTTACTGGCATGGAACCATCACCTTACGAACTGCAGCAAGGTGGGTACCAATGCTTTTAATGTGCCTGTCCAAGGTACAGTCTCCACTCCATAAGTGGGTCACAGGAGGAGGGAGCCCCCATTCTGACTGAACTCACCCGCTACTTAACCTCAGCAACTGATAGCTGGGGACAAGATGAGAAATGCTGAAGCTCTGCTCTTCCTGAGAAGAAAGCCCTCCCGCCCTGGGAGCTAAAGGGAGAGGGATCTCTGTCTTCTTGGCTACAGCAACATGATGTGAAGTTTATGCCACATAAAGCAGGGAAAGGGGAAGGAGAGAGTAGTCTTGGTTCAAATACCACAGACTCTCACATTTCTTATCAACTTTTTATAGGTTTTCTTGAATAGATATTTCTTCATTTGCTGTTTGCCTTTAGGACCATTTCCAGAGGCTTTGAGTTAGCTTGCTTTTAATAATTTTCACCAGTTTCTCTGAGGAGCAGGCTGGCAAAGCTCCTTACATGGTTATGCAGGAAATCCAGCAACCCTTAATTTTAATGGATTTATTCATTGCTAACTTACAGCAGAATGGCTATGGAGTATATGTCATTAATGCCAAATGGATTTGCAGCAACTAGTGGCATAGTATGGGATCTCCAACTAATAACAAGATACTTGTGGTGAAATGCTGATTTGCTGTGGTGAGATCACAGGCACTAAGAGAAAACAGCTCATAGAAGGTTTGGGTTTGTCAGTAATAGGATAGACACTATACAGTAACATAAGTGATTAAACCTCAGAAACTCAACCTGTGATATACCAGCTTTGAAGAAGCTGTAAACCAATTAGTCTTTTTATCTTTCAGAAACAGCCTGGAAAACTGGATTTTGATCAAGCTCAGCTTGACTTCTGAGCTAGGCAGAATAAGAGACATTGGTGATATAAAACGGGAAAACAGTTAAGTCTCATCTGAGTTTTAAAAGCTAAATGCTTGGAAAAGTTCTAGTCATTTGCAAGAATCACGTTTACATCTATCTTGATAAAAATGAGGTAACGCTGAAGCTCAGAATGATTCTCAGCTCTGGAAGGTATTTCATATTGTATAAAATCTTCAGAGAGGTGCTAAGCAGAGCAGCTTCTTAATCACGAATATTAAGAACATAGAATTCTTTTGTTGCAATTGCTCCTTTTCTTAACAAGAAGAGTCAAACTCTGTAAAATATTTGAAGAGATTTATTCTGAGCCAAATATGAGTGAGCATGGCCTGTGACACAGCCCTCAGAAGGTCCTGAGAACATATGCCCAAGATGGTTAGGATACAGCTTGGTTTTATGTATTTTAGAAAGTCATGAGACATCAATCAAATACATTTAAGAACTACATTTGTTTGGCTCAGAAAGGCGGGACAACTCAAAGCTGGGGGGGCGGGGTGGGAGACTTCCAGGCTATAGGTAAATTTAAATATTTTCTGGTTGACAATAGGCTGAGTTTATCTGAAGATCTGGGATTAATGGACAGGAATGTTCAGGTTAAGGTAAAGGATTGCGGGGACCAAGTTTAATTGTGCAGAGGAATCTCTCAGATAGCAGACTTCAGAGAGAGAGCAAGTTGTAAAATGTTTCTTATTGGACCTAAAAGGATGCCTGGTTCTTAGTTGATTATTTTCTGGATCTGGAAAGAAAGGGAGGAAAACAAAGAGGTAAGGAGATTCTCTAGAGAATGTGGATTTTTCCCACAAGAGACTTTGCAGGGACATTTCAAGGTGTGGCAAGGAAATATATTGTGGGGTTAAATATTTCCTCCTTGTCTCATAACGTTATGCCAGAGTCAGACTGAAAAGTAAGTCACAATATATAGGGGCAAATAAAACCCATCTGATGAGAATTTATGGTTTGTAGGGCATGACTCCCTAAACCCCTTGGGCGGGAATTTGGGCAAGATAAAAAATCAGAGCTTAGTCCTCACTTTGATGCTAAAACCCAAGGATCACCAGTGAATTTTAAAATAAAAAAGGCTATGATTTCTAAATATGTTCAGGAGGAAGAGAAATGTAGTGTGCTCAAATATATATATTCTTTGACTTTCAACACTAGGATGCTTTTCTCTCTTGATGTACTTAAAATCATTTCCATAATACTTTCATATCTTCTAAGCAGAATATATGAGAACAGTAGGGGATCCCGGCATTTACTTCATTGGGTTACAACTAAGATTTCTCACCCTGGTGCCTGCGGTTACTGAAGAGGCTCACCTTCCCCAGAGAAAACTCCGCATACATCTGCATCCAGAGCCAGTATTAATCTAGTTGGCTCCCATTTTATAAATCACCTTTTGAGACCTTTCTTAAAAATTATAAACACCATATTAGTTTTCCTTGCATGTACAAATCAAGTAATAATAATGTCAATGAAGTCATATACTTGCTTATTATGTACTAGAATCTGTTCTAAATGCTTCATGTATATTAATTCATTAATTATCACAACTACCTATGAGGTATGTGAAGCACAAAGAGGTTAAGTAACTTTCTCAAGGTGACACAGCTGGCAAACAGCAGAGCTGGGGTTTGAGGCTCTGGAAATCACTACAATGTACTGTCTCCATATGAATAATAATATTGTTTCTTGGGGCAGCACAATAAACATGCAGTGGCTCAAACAATAAAGTCACAATGACTTTAGGGCTTCCTCTCTCTCTCTCTCTCTCCTTACTAGTTAATCCTTAGGTGAGGGTCTGTATTCACATACAGGTGTATAAAGATTGTGTTACTACTGTGGAGAGATAAAAATAATGCACTGAATTGATTACAAAGATTTGTGTGGGCATCTTAGCATTGCAAGATGGGCTTAAGGTTGGGACAGCTGGACCAACAATTTAGAACCAGACACTCACATGTGTTTTCTAGGAACAAATTGAATATATGAAGATTCTGACATTTCCATTCAAAAGCAACTTTAAATCACCAGGGATGATCCAAACTCATTTATAACACAAGGAATAAAGACAAAAATTTGAAACCCTACCCCAACACACGTATCACTCCCCAATTCCATTCAAGGTGGCCATATTTCCAGTTCAGAAAAACAATCTCACCCCAAAGCAGCTGTATCAGTGCCAAGACCTAATCAAGAAGATTGGCTGTGCAAAGAAATGATCAATCATCTATCAACAATCAGTACTTATTAATGTGGGAAACATCATTTAAATGGCCATTTGGAGTCGCAGACCTGGCAGCACTTGGACTTACTCTTCATCAATTTAACAATAAGCTCTTGGAGGAGCAAAGATCACATCTCACACACCTTTATGTATCTCTTAGTGTCTGACACACAGTAGGTAGTCTAGAAATATTTATTAACTTGAGTTGATGCTGTAAATGCTATAAAATGTTAGAGAAGTATATCATATGCAATTTGTGATTATATTCACATTGACGATCTTGGAATTACATGATTTGGGGGAAATCACTTCCTCTCTCTGCACCTATATTTTCTCATCAGGAAAATGAAGAATTGGATTGTAGGATCTCTAGGGATTTTTTTCTAGCTCTGAAAGCCTAAGTTCAGATTGGCAGTGTATGTCCCAACATGGGGAAGACTGAATGTCAAGGTCACGTTCTTATTTGTCTTGTCTTCAGGGCTGAGTTCAACCTTATTTCTGAAGTAGAAGGTAGCAGGGATGTGGTAGCTGACTTTCAACAGTGAGATTTACATATTTTTCCTTATTAAAAACTGCAAGTCAATCAATGAGGCAATGTCTATATATGTAGTGAAAAATGGAAACCCCTAAGCTGTGAGCCCCTATCCTGTACATTATATGCTTTTTGGACCTCCAGTTTAAAAGAAAGGAGAAAAACTCATATCTTCCAGTAGAGGGAGCCAGATTTAAACATTAACCAGACCAGTTTATTCCATGGCACTGTTCGCTGGATCTAGAAAGAGAAAACTTGTATTTTGATACGGAATCCTCATTTCTGGGTCTTACATTAGTAAAAACTGTTTATGAGACCAACTCTAATTCTCTGAAGGATTTTTCCCAGTAATAAATTTTTTTTATCCTTCTCTATTCATTTCATCAGAAGTGGTAGGAGTTTTATCAATTTTTTTAGCCTGTAGGTATCTGAGTTCAAATTCAAATAAAAATACAGATCTCTGAAGGTGTTACTACAGCTTAGTTATTTCTTAAAGTGGGGATATTTTTATTAGTTCTTCATTGTGCACTGCTTACAAGTCAAGAGAAAAATCCATTACAAATAGCATTTTGGTTTGAGACCAGCCTGGGCAAGATGGCAGAATCCCATCCCTACAAAAAGTACAAAATTATGGCTGGGCGTGGTGGCTCATGCTTGTAACCCCAGGACTTTGGGATGCCAAGGCAGATCACCTGAGGCCAGGAGTTCGAGACCAGCTTGCCCAGAAGTGTGAAACCCTGTCTCTATTAAAAATACAAAAATTAGCTGGGGATAGTGATGCATGCCTGCAGTCCTAACTACTAGGGAGGTTTAGGTGGGAGGATCCTTTGAGCCCAGGAGGTGGAGGTTGCAGTTGCAGTGAGCTGATATCACACCCCTGCAATCCAGCCTAGGCAATGAGCAAGACCTCCGTCTCAAAAATAAAAAATAAAAATAAAAAGCATTTTGGGTGGATTATGAGAGAGAGAAGACAGCTTATGGACTGCAGGCCTTATTCCCTTGTGTAGGGAAGTTTATACACTTTTAAATAATGAGGACTCATCTCTTGGGAATAGTTTATGAGCTGAATTGTGTCTCCTGTGTCCCCCCCGCAAAAAGTCATAAGTTGAAATGCTAACCCCCAATGTCTCAAAATGTGACCTTATTTGGAAATAAGGTCTTGGAGATGTAACTAGTTAAGACGAGTTCATACATAAGTGGAATGGATCCCTAATCCAATGTGTCTGGTGTCTTTATAACAAGGGGGAATTTGGGCACAGATACATGCACAGTGAGAACACCATGTGAAGAGGAAGGCAGAGATCAGGGTGATGGCACACACCACCAAAAGCTTGGAGAGAGGCATGGAACAGAGTCTTCCTCACAGCCTCAGCAGAAAAAGCTGCTGACAGCTGGATCTCAAATTTCTGGTCTCCAGAACTGTGAGACAAATTTCTGTTATTTAAACCCTAGCAAACTAAAACAGGAAGTTATTTCATTCTGTTATAGTGTTTAGAATAAATGTATTCTTTCTAAATGTCATTTCCAGTTTCTTTTCAATTTTTTAAACAAAAAAACCTTTAATATTTCAAAGAAACAAAGGCATTGTAAGAGCTAGAAAATACAGATAAACAATAAGAAAATAAAAATATATTCCCACAAACCAGACAGTAGCCCTTTAAAAGCTTATTACATATCCTTTCAGATCGTTTTTATACATTTATAAGCATAAATGCTTTTTGTCAAAATTCTATTGCACGTTTTATATTGTTTTACTCACTGATGACTGACATCTTTCCACATTAATAAATTTTCATTTTTCTCATATCCAGTCCATAGTCTAATAACTTCAATAGTCACAGAATTCTTCTACAATTGCTTGGTCCAAACAACAATGCAATCCAGCTTCCTCTTCTAATCTACCAGAATTCTTTTTTGTCCTTCTAAACCTCACTAACTTAAATAAGCTGGCCAACTGTCCTACAAAATGTCCCATCTTTTCAGTCTATCTGGTTGTTTCCTTGTGGTGCCATTTAGTTTACTCTTATATCTTTTGTGTTTCCTAGAAACTGGAAGAACAGCTCAATGTATTCAAGTTAAACATTTAGCTAGACTACATCGTAGGTGACATTATACAATCTCACGTCAAACATTTTCAAGTGGTAGTCTGGTAAAATTCTCAAAATAGAATGTTAAACAGAATATAGATATTTACATATTATGTAAATGTATTTTCTCTAACGGAGGAAATAGCAAAAGATGTTTTCTGAATATGATCATATGCCAGGCAATAGAAATCTCCTGAATATACCTATTAATTTGCTTTCCACAAGGAAAGATATGAGATATGTATTCCTAAACACAAATCAAAGTCACCTATTGAAGTTATCTAAGAATTTCAAAAGACTTCCTTGACCTCATCCATTTTATTAACTTATTCAGTGTACTTCAGCAATACATCATTCATTTATTCATCACTTACCAAATATTTATTATCTACCACATGTCATACTCTATCCTACCTTCTGAGGATACGAAAGCAGAATGCTCATGTCTTCATGGAATTTATATGTCTCATTCTATTTGCAAGTCAGAACTGGCCCAGCCTGAAAGCTTAAACTTTATTTACATGCTGGCTCACATCCTCCTGGTTTTCTCACTTCCTCACTTCTCTGAATCTCATAATCCCACCTCACTAGGACCTACAGTCCCCCTGGCCACTCTACATACCCAGAGTTGACTAGGCTTTCCTTCCTACAGAGTTGGACCCATGGATGGTGAAGCACTTGAGTTACTCTCTGACAGTTCCAACTCTTTAGCACTTGATTCAACACAGCCTTGTCCCCAATGATCTTCTCACTACACTTACTCTTCGTTAGTAAACTCAGAACTCCCTATGTATCTACCAAGAGACTCTCATAGCTCCAGATCATCCTACTGGGCTTCATTCCCATTATATACAATTACCTGCTAGACGTCCCCACCTGGATGTTCCAGAGTTAACATATTCCAAACGAAACTCTCTTCCCAGCCTAGATTAGTTTTGCCTTAATTATATGCTTTGAACTTTTACTAACTGAAATCACATAGTATTTTTTGCACCTGTCAACTCCAATCACCACTTTTTTCATACCAGATTTTTTTGTTTATAACTGCTAATGTTGGCCAGGTGCAGTGGCTCACACCTGTAATCCCAGTACTTCCGGAGGCTGAGGCAGATGGATCACATAAGGTCAAGGAATCGAAACCATCCTAGTCAACACGGTGAAATCCCCGTCTCTACTAAAAATACAAAAATTAGCTGAGTGTGGTGATATGCGCCTGTAGTCCCAGCTACTCAGGAGGCTGAGACAGGAGAATCACTTGAATCTGGGAGACAAAAGTTGCAAGGAGGTGAAGGTTGCAGTGAGCCGAGATCGTGCCACTGCACTCCAGCCTGGGCAAGAGTGAGACTCCACCTCAAAAAAAAAAAAAAAAACCCCTGCTAATATTGCTGAATTTATATAGAAGCATATTCACCATGTAAAACACAAGATATTTCATGCAAGTGGATTAACTTATGGAAAAACAAGTTTCAAGTCACAAGGCTGGGCTATATCAGATATCACGTCTAACAATTTCTCAGCCAAAATCTTCAGGTACCAGCATTTATCACAAACGTTTTTTAATGTCTAAATAAACTTTCAATTTTAGAATGGTTTGAGATTTCCTGAACAGTTGTGAAAATAGTACGTTTCCATATACCTCTCACCCAGTTTTCTCTAGGTATTAGCAGGTTCTTACATTGCTCTAAAGAAATGCCTCCAACTGAGTAATTTACAAAGAAAAGAAATTTAACTGGCTCACAGTTCTGCAGGCTGCACAGGAATCATAGCGGCATCTGTCCGGCTTCTGGGAGGCCTCAGGGAAATGTAAATTCATGACAGAAGTCGAAAGAGAAGCCGACACCTTACATGGCGGAGCAGGAGGCAAAAGGGGTGGGGAGACGCCACAATTCTCTTAAACAACAAGATCTCGTGAGAACTCAGTCACTCAGCATCACGGCAACAGCACCAATGGGATGGTGCCAAACCATTCACGAGAAACGGCCCCACCATCCAATCACCTCACCAGGCTCCACCTCCAACAATGGGGATTACAATTCAACGCGAGATTTGGTGGGGCGACAGATTCAAACCATATCGCCCTATATTAGCATTAGTTTGGCACATTTGTCACAATTAAAGAACTAATATTGACACATTACTATTAACTAAAGTCCATACTTTTTTCAAATGTCCTTAGTTTTTACCTAATTTCCTTTTTCTGTCCCAGCACCCCATGCAACATATCACATTTGTTCATAACGTGTCCTCAGGCTCCTCTAGGCTGTGGCAGTTTCTCAGACTGTCTTTGTTTTTAATGACCCTGAAAGTTTTCAGGAAGATTAGTTAGATGTTTTGTAGAATGTCCTTCACCTGGAATCTATCCAAAGTTTTTCTCATGACTAGATAGGTAACTATGGGTTTTAGAGAAGACCACAGAGGTAAAGTGCCATTCTCATCACACCATGTTAAAGGTACATACTAGCAATATGGCTGATCCGTGTTGATGTTGACCTTGATCACCTGGCTAAGGTAGTGTTTGTCAGGAAACTACACTGTAATAATCTTATTCTCTCATTTTTATACGACATTCTTTGGAAGAAAGTCGCTATGTACAGCCCACACTTAACAAATTGAGAGTTAAGTGGAGCTCCACTTTTCCAAGGGTGGAGTATTTACATAAATTGTTCAGAATTCTTATGCATGGAAGATGTGTCCATTCCCCCCCATTTATCTATTTATTCAATTATTTATTTACATCAGTATAGTCCATTTGAAGCTCTTTCAATTGTCTCTTGTGTCCCTTTGACATATCCTCGTCATATTCTCTCTGAATGTGTGTGTGTGTGTGTGTGTGTGTGTGTGTGTGTGTGTGCTGTGTGTGTTTACTTTCCGGGACCACAAGATGCTCCAGGCTCATCGTGTATATTCCTGGACGCACCATAGAATCAATCATTTCTACAAGCAGCCCTGGTGCCACAAACACTTTTATTGAGTCAGGCGTCACCTCAAGCTGAGTAGCCAATGCACACTTTCTACTGTTTAGTTCTAAAAGTCTAGAAATGTAAACAGATTTCATCATTGATATTTTTACATGAGTAATCACCACCTCTACTTTCTCTTAGCAGTATTTGAGAAGGTGAGACAATCTGCTCATTCTCTACTCAGAAAAACTAATGCCCCTACCCCAGAACTTCAATTAAGGTAAGCCAGTCTTCAGAGAAACCCAGGATTCTTAGTATGCCATCTGTTTGGCTATCTCACAAGATAATTTTCCCCACCTGATTTCTCTGAAGTGTGAGGCATTAAATCTGCCTCCACACTCACTTCATTTTCTTTATTTGATTGTCTTGTCGTGTTTTTCACTTACTTATTTCCTTGAGTTTTTTCTCTTCCTTCATAGCCACTTTGTTGCAGTTATTCAATAAAAACCAGAAATGCCAACAAGCTTTTTTTTTCTACCTTCCTGCTTTATAAGAGAGCTTTTTGTACACTCTGCTGGACTTTAAACGATTTACAGAAAGAGGCATCTTGAAAAGAAATGCTTTTTACTTTTTGGTTTCCTGATGTTATTTTCCTCAGTTGACTTCAACAGAAAAATGTTTCAGATTTCAATATTGCTTGGGTTTTTAGAAATATTTCTTTGTTTGATGTACGTAAACTTTTAAAAAGCCACTATATATGCTGTGCAGTCTTTTTTAAAGTAATGACTAAGGGCTTTTCTGTGATCAATTCTTGGGTTTCATAAAAACGGTCTAGTCACCTCATTAATGATCAGTGTCATATCCACTATCTTGTCAATATAGTGCCTGAATTAAATCTATTTGAATAAATTTTTAATAAAAATGTTAATCAAATGCATCCAAAGAATACAATATTGAAAAATACTCTCACTTTAATTCATTCTTTATCTCTTCTCATTTTCCAATTACAATGTAAATTTCTCCTTTTCCAAATCTTTCTAACTTTGCTTCAGGTTATCCCATTCTATTTGTTTTCCTACTTAGTGAGTCTACCTATCTCTATAGACTTAAATTAATTTTAATTATATTGACATTACATAAAAACGCAAATTTTTCCTGATGGTCCTTGAGGTTAAGAACCTATTGCATAGAATCTTATATTCTCAAAAAGGAACACTTATTAGGCACCTATGTGAATTCAACTCATTGTTATGGTAAAAGGTCTCTTATTAAGCCTTTAGCCTGCTCCTACCCTACAGAATAAAATAATTATAACCTACAAATACTCAATTCTGCCTACATTAAAATGATAGATGAAACTATAGACCATAAGTGCTATTGGGACTTTCAGGGAAATGTAACATAAGCAGCTCTGAGAATTTAAAATAGAAGGAGTTAGCCATTCTTCTTTGTTTAGAAAGGTAAGGAAGATAGTATAGAATATGTCAGTCATGATAACTGTTAAGGTAAATTTATACTTTATTTCATCATCCTGAAGTTGGGTTTCTGTCTAAATCTGTTTACCAAAGAGGTATTTAGAATTGCTTTCCTTATTAGTAGAACTGGGATTTTATAAAATCTACTTCACCTCCATAAGTGGTACTTAGTAGCCACTCAACAAATATTAATTTTGTCCTTCCTTATTTAGAAATTGCTTAGATCAATGTTTTCCCTAATGTTTTCCATGAAATACTAATATCTCAAGATATATTTATAGATATCTCCTGAAAAAAAAATGATCTATGATGAAATAAGCCTGGAAAATCCTGGATTAAATAGAATTTAACTGCTTTCTGTTCTACAGAATTTCTCAGAATCTTTTAGTATTTGAACATGCAGGGTTTGTTCTGATTGGTGCTCTGGTTGGCCAGCAATCATTACTTTAAGAAGGATTTTAGTCACTTCTACAGATGCTCTGATGAACCCAGGTTTTCCATATAAGACATAAAATTTTCTTAGGCCAATTTTGCCAACTCCTCCAATTTCACAAGATTACAATTGAAGCCCTTAGTAGGACAAACATGTTAAATATCAGAATATTTTTAAACTAGGTGATTCCGATCATACAGATTACATTTTTATCAATTACCCAAGCATTCACTCATCTCAATATATGATTATGACAAACATAATTATTCCAACCCTTCAGCATTTCTGAGTGTTCATTGTATATTAGACACTGGGTAACCCCTGGATGAGCAGATATAGTCTCCACTCTCCAAGAACTCATGTGAAATGGTCATTTGACAAGCTGGTTTCAATCAAAACAATGAAAAATAACAAATATTGGCAAGGATATGGAAAAATTGTAACCTTCATGCTTTGCTGGTAGAAATGTAAAATGGTGCAGCTACTTTAGAAAATAGTTTGGTAGTTCTTCAAAAGTTTAAACATAGTTACCATATGACACAGCAATTCTACTCCTAGGTATATGTCTGTATTAGGGTTCTCTACAGGGATAGAACTAATAGGATAGATGTATGATAGATGTATATACAAAGGGGAATTTATTAAGTAGAATTGACTCACACAATCACAAGGTGAAGTTCCACAACAGGCTGTCTGCAAGCTGAGGAGCAAGGAAGCCAGTTTGAATCCCAAAACCTCAAAAGTAGGGAAGCCTACAGTGCAGCCTCAGTCTGTGGTCAAAGGTCCAAGGACCCCAAGGTTGAAGGGCTTGGAGTCTGATGTCCAAGGGCAGGAAACATCCAGCACTGGAGAAGATGTAGGCCAGAAGACTAAGCCAGTCCAGTCTTTCCACGTTCCTCTGCCTTTTATTCTGTCTGTGCTGGCAGCTGACTAGATGGTGTCCACTCAGATTGAAGGTGAGTCTTCCTCTCCCAGTCCACTGACTCATATGTTAATCTCCTTTGGTAACACCCTCACAGACACACCCAGGAACAATACTTTGCATCCTTCAATCCAATCAAGTTGACACTCAGTATTAACCATCAAAATGTCCAAGAGAGATGCATGCAAAAACTCATCCATGAATGTTCATAGGTGGAAACAACCCAAATGTCCATCAACTAATGAATGCATAAATCATGGTATATCTATACAATAGAATATTAATATTATTCATCCAAAAAGTAATGAAGTGTTGACATATGCTACAACATGAACCTTGAAAACACTTTGGAAAGTAAAAGAAACCGGTCACAAAAGACCACATATTTTAAGATTCTACTTACAGAAAAAAATCCAAATAAGTAAATTTGCAGGGACAGAAAGTAGATTCTTGGTTGCTTAGGACTGTAGGAATTGGGAGGGAATGGCGAATGACCACCAATGGATATGGGTTTCTTTCAGGAGTGATAAAAATGTTCTAAAATTGTGGTGATAACAGCAGAATTCTGTGACTATATTAATAACCATTGAATTATATGCTTTAATGGGGTGAATTTTATAGTATGTGAATCATATCTCAATAAAGCTGTTAAACTTTTTTTTAAGTTATGATCTTAATATTTGGAAGAATAATTTACTGTGTCAGACTTTGCTTGGATTTTCCACTTTGGTTTAAAGTGGTTGCCTCATGCTTGTTTTCTGCTATTTGGAGTGAGCTTCCAGCTATCTGCAAACCTCCCTGCTGTCTCTCTCTGAAATAAAGTTAGCTTCTAGTCTGTACATCTTTAAGAAAGAATTTTCCTGCTGCTCTGTTCTTGGTGGTGGCTGTACCAGGTACCTCCATGGCCTCTCCCAGCCCACCACCTACATTCTACATCCCCCAAAGGACGTTACCATTTCTTCTTAGCATTTTCACAAATCTGGAATTTTTCTGCACCTCTGGAGCACTGGTATCCACAGAGTGACTTTCCTTTATAAACAAACCACTGAGCTGGCTGGGCTCTGCCTCTTGTCTTGATCTGCCAGTGTCATATACTAGGGGTTGGGCCTTGTACCCTCACTTCTTGCCTCATCTCAAATGCATTCCTAATATAAATCCATTGGGCTGAGGTTTCTCTATTCTACATTTATAAAGTCCTTGACCCATTTCCCATCTCTATGTTCTATCTAGGCTGGGATCTTGATTCTGACTTGAATTGAACCAGATGTGCTATATCCCCACTATCAGGATTCAGCCTCTGCCTTCCTCATCCTAACCCCAGTCACCAGAGCTGCCAGTTTGCCACTTTTCTACCACTCCTTCCCCCGACCATAGAATCTACTATTTCATATTGTCCCATCTCTCCCTAGGGAGGGGGTCACAGTGCCTCCACAGATGAGTGAAGTGTACCGGGTGGAAACTGCAGCAAAATGGTGAACTTAGTGTCCATCTAAAGAGAGTCTGCCCTCCCCCATACCCCTGCTGATTGTTACTGTATAAAAATGTGGCCAAGTGGTGCCAGATCTGCCAGGTTTTTGAAGGAATAGAAATCCTGATTTTTTAAGTAAAATGTCCTAATTAATAAAGTTTGCTTCTTTTTAAAATTAATTTTTAAACACACTGTGAAGACCATATAAAACTTGTATGTAGGCCAAACTTAACTCAGAGAGCCCCACTTTGATATATCTGCTTAGGATCTGCCTAACATTCTCTCATGCTCCCAGCAGTCTGCACCCTGCTGTGGTAGGCTCACACCAATGGTTCTGACACAGCAATGCGTAAAGGCTGAAAGAGGGATGCTGTGTACATTTGAATGAGATACTGATGTAGATATGGATCTCACTAACTTTATAAACATGAAAGATATAGTGTGATTTGCGGGTCTCAGGTGTAATTTTGAGGTTTCATTTGAATGAGATATTTATGTAGATACAGATATTATTAACTTTATAAACACAAAAGATATAGTGTGATTTTAGGGTCTTGCATGAGGTTCTATGACACATACATGTGGACCAGTCAGGAGACAGTGTGGTCACTTCCCACAGAGGACATTATCTAGCGATGAAATCTGAATTCCAGTTTGTCTTGTTTGATATGGACTTTGATGCTGTGAGATGAACCATTGAAGTGCTTACCTCAATATAAAATACTTTTACCTAAAAGATCAAGTTGTTAGAATAACGTAGAGTTCATTATTCATCAACATTCACTCATTCACTCACTGAAGGCAACTTAATGCTTGTCACGGGGAAAATCCCTGCTGTAACCTTTATTTCAGTGCATCATTTACCTTGACTAGTTTAAATATAATCTCTCTTACTTCATTCTCCTTCTAACCCAAACCCAAACTGATTTCTAAGGTAATCGCTGATAGCAGACTCAGTCATTTATACAAAATGTCATGTTAGTCATCGTGACAGTAGAAAATTTCTGCTAAAGTAAGTGAATCTTATTTTATTTTCTAGGCACCAGGCAGTGTTCAAAGGTAATGATGTGGCCATTAAAACTTTTTCTCCACAAAAAGAAATTACTAAATGATGAGTGGCTTGACATCCAGATTTGCATATTTCAAATAGCTCTTCATCCCAGTTATGTTAGTATTAGGAATGATTAAACCTGAATGTATAGTTTGTGGAAGGAAAGGTAATCTTAAGTAGATACCTACTGTAATAAGTACTATGTAATGAAATAACATTCATATAGATTATATCATACTTAATGTATATCTAATATACATATTTGTGCATATATAATATACATATTTGTGTGCATATGGACACATATTTTAAAGCAGCAGGAAATTACAGTAAAATTCTTCTGGCACATGCTTACCTGGTATATCACATTTTTTATATTAATTATCATTTCTCCCATCAAAAAGCTTATAGTCTTTCTCATATCTTGTGAATCAAGCATTAGAGGCAGTGTTCAATTAGCATTTATCATGAAATGCTATTTCATAATTTTTTAAAGAAAAATAAGTAAATGAAGCCCAAGTTGACCAAATAATTAAATCCATCCTCAGAAAAAGTAAAAGTTTTCAAATGCACTTCAAAGATGCATACAAATCTGCCACTCCTATAACCCTGGGCAACAGCTGTGGACTGAATTCTGTTCTCCCAAATTTGTATGTCGAAGCCCTTATCCCCAATGTAGCTAGCTGAAGATAGGACCTTTAGGAGGTGATTAAGGTTAAGTCAGAACATAAGAGTGGAGATCTAATTAAATAAAACTGTAGCCTTATAAGAAGAGGAAGAGAAAGGGGTCTCCCAGCCCCATCACCCTCCCGCCATGCAAGAACAAGGCAAGAAGGTAACAATCTTAGCAATTGTTTTGACTCACGTTCCTATTTTACAGAAATTTATTTTTGCATGGTTTTGGAGGCTGAAAAGTCCAAGATCAACGTTCTGACAGGGTTTCATTTACAGTGAGGGCTATTTTCCTGGCTTGCAGACTACTATCTTTGTTGTTTAAGCCACTCGGTCTATGGTATTTTGTTACGGTAGCTCCAGTTGACTAATACAGCAGCCTACTAAACCTCCATGGACCTCTGTTTACTCATTTGTAAAATGTGAGGGTAAGTCAAAACAACTGCTAAGATTTCTTCCAAATCAAACACTAGATGACTAGATTTCCCATCAAACCCCTAGGGTTTTGATCTGCAACTCTGCTATCCATATATTCAAAAGGTCTTAACTTGAATAAGGAAAAATATCATGTAAAATAAAAGATCCACAATGAAACTAGCTACCACAGATAAATAAAAATTTATAGATACCGATTCCTCCCTCAAAAAAAATCACGTACATACTCAATATTATTATAAGGCCAGTGTTGGCTAAACTTTGGCCATTTAAGTTTTATGTCAACCTGAGTACCACTTATGTATTTATTCACTTAAAATTTGTCTTAAGTGGAATTTAAGTTGGCTTACGTTTTTATAATTAGCCACACCCTATGCAATCATAAGCTTAATTGTGCTAGTTTTGTGTTTTTTTCTAATAATTATTAAAATAAATACATAATCCATGAAATAAAATCTCACTAAATACCATCTAGAATTGTGTAGTATACTCTCAGCAAGACACACACTAAACTTTGGAAAATACCAGAGTAGCTCATGAAAATCAGGATATAAACACTGGTACAGAATATAAAACTTTGTGCTTAAAGGAATATACTATAGTAACACTTCCATTGCATTTATTAAGATAGAAAATCATCAGCTGCTATATCCTTTCTTTCATTAGTCAGAGATGCTGATTCCACACGTTACTTTTTAAATGGGCAAGATAGGACCACCAGTCAAGGGATAGAGTTTCTGTTTTACATCTGAATTAGCATAAATCCCACTCTCATCATGCCAAGTGTTGATGCCAAATCTTTTAGAACCATTTAGATCTGTGAACTGAGAACGGCATTTTCTGTGGACTATGGAATAATCATCTTGACAGGTATAACTCTGTGGGGGGAAAGAGAAATAACATTAAATAACTGAAATATGTAAAAAGAAGTAATCTTCAAAAGTTGATCTTTTATATATTATTCTTATGATCAAAGGTTAATTTTTAACAATTGATTAATTTGTTCTCTCAAATAGCAAATGCTTCAATTTAAAAAATGGCTATTGCATTCATAATTACTTCAAATCCCAAAAAAAGAATATAGTTCATGGTTGTTTATAAAACTAAAAAGTTCCTACACATGTAAATTTTTTTTAAACCACAAATACATAGCATAAAGAACAATTTAAATTTTATGATCATATATATGAAACAAAAACAATTATAATTTAACTACAATTCAACACCTTTAAAAAATATGTTGTAACCATTGCAAAGAATAATATCTTGGGCTATATCTTTAATAACTGTTACCAAGTTATACTTCCCATTACAATGGTAAATGGTAAATGCCAAGCTCTGACACATTCCTATGAGAATTAACCTCAACATAACCCAGTATAGTGTTTAAGAAAGAACACTTAGGCCACTTCAGAAAAGCTTCATTGTAATAAAACAATTTATTATCATTGACTATTTCCCAAAGGAAACATTGATTCTTTCAGATTACACCAAGGGTAATGGCAAACATGGAACATAAAGTCTTTTAACTGATTATCTAATTTCTGCTTTAAATTGGCTCTAATTTTAAAGCACTAGGACAATACTGAAATTAAATCACCAAAGCTATAAAACAATGAAAGAACACCAAAACAGTTATAATCTTAGATTGGTTTTGTCAAAAATAATTGAAAATTTTAACCATATGTTCAATCTTAATAGTGTCCATGTATTTATGGAGTGCCCATTATGGGTTGGGCACAGTATTTGAGTGTTTATATTTTTTAAGCCATAACTGGGCTCTGAGGTATAAATTATTACTCCCACTCTATGCATAGAAATGATGATTTGCTTAAAATCTCAGGAGACATATTAAAGAAAGTCAGTAATAAGCGACTAAGCCAGGACTACAAATTAGATCTGTCTGACTGTAAAACTCATTATCCCTTCAGAAGCCTAATAGAACCTTTAACAATTAAGAGACAAAAAGAAATGCAAACTATAAAATTGTAGAGCTATATAATATTTGTGTCACTGTTTATGTAGTTTTGGCTATTGCTTTTGTCATCGGGTCTATTTCTTCAGGTGTTATGGTTGGTTGTTTGATGGGTAGGTCAAATAGAGGTCCTTTAAATGAGATTTGAGCATCACTGGCCCAAACTGTCCCCTCAGAGGGAGGCAAGATCTTCTCATTCACATCCCTGCTACAGTCAAACTGAAGAGAACTTCAAATTCAGTGTCTCTGTGCTCCTGTAGCATTTCATAGGCAGAGAGAAGGATTTATTTTTATGAGGTGAGTGACATGATGAAATGTGGTGTTCTAGAAAAGTGATTCTGGTAGCAGAAGTACTAAAGACTAGAGGAGGAAAAAACTGGATTCTGGAACTGTGATTAGAATTAGATTAGAATTGAATCATTCACACATCATCAATTACATGAATAAACAAACATGGTCTAGACATATAATGAAATATTACTTGTCAACAAAAGGAATAAAATACTGATATGTGCTACAGAATTGGAAGAGCCTGAAAACATTATGCTAACTGAAAGAAGCTAAACCACATATTGTACAATTTCTTTTTTTTTTTTATTTTTTTTATTTTTTATTGCATTTTAGGTTTGGGGGTACATGTGAAGAACATGGAAGATTGTTGCATAGGTACACACATGGCAGTGTGATTTGCTGCCTTCCTCCCCATCACCTATATCTGGCATTTCTCCCCATGCTATCCCTCCCCCAACTCCCCACCCCCCACTATCCCTCCCCTTTTTCCCCCGACAGACCCCAGTGTGTGATACTCCCCCTCCCTGTGTCCATGTGTTCCCATTGTTCAACACCCGCCTATGAGTGAGAACATGCGGTGTTTGATTTTCTGTTCTTGTGTCAGTTTGCTGAGAATGATGGTTTCCAGGTTCATCCATGTCCCTACAAAGGACACGAACTCATCGTTTTTGATGGCTGCATAATATTCCATGGTGTATATGTGCCACATTTTCCCTGTCCAGTCTATCATCGATGGGCATTTGGGTTGGTTCCAGGTCTTTGCTATTGTAAACTGTGCTGCAATGAACATTCGTGTGCATGTGTCCTTATAGTAGAACGATTTATAGTCTTTTGGATATATACCCAGTAATGGGATTGCTGGATCAAATGGAATTTCTATTTCTAGGTCTTTGAGGAATCGCCACACCGTCTTCCACAATGGTTGAACTAATTTACACTCCCACCAACAGTGTAAAAGCGTTCCTATTTCTTCACATCCTCTCCAGCATCTGTTGTCTCCAGATTTTTTAATGATCGCCATTCTAACTGGTGTGAGATGGTATCTCAATGTAGTTTTGATTTGCATTTCTCTAATGACCAGTGATGATGAGCATTTTTTCATATGTTTGTTGGCTTCATGTATGTCTTCTTTTGTAAAGTGTCTGTTCATATCCTTCGCCCACTTTTGAATGGGCTTGTTTGTTTTTTCTTGTAAATGTGTTTCAGTTCTTTGTAGATTCTGGTTATCAGCCCTTTGTCAGATGGGTAGACTGCAAAAATTTTTTCCCATTCTGTTGGTTGCCAATTCACTCTAATGACTGTTTCTTTTGCTGTGCAGAAGCTATGGAGTTTGATTAGGTCCCATTTGTCTATT